>OY728148.1:1553422693-1554747693 GCA_963277665.1 Viscum album | reverse complement strand
TACCACCTCACTGAATGATATTGTGTGTTTTCATTTACAACCACTCATGGTTGGGAATTATGATTTATGCTATATTTTTTTGACATGTATTATATAAGTGGTTTATTTATTCTTCTTTAATTATTATATAACACATACCATCATGATTTACCTATTTTGTAAATACGATAAATTTGTTTGGGGAACTGCAGGCTACCAGCTCCTCAAAGCAATGCGATTCGTTCAAAACCTACATTTAATGTATTAAGGATGGTTTTAGTGAAATTATATTATATATATAAAATAAAAATCCTACTTAAATGATAATTTATATATATAAATATATTTCATTTACCTTCTTTCTTTCAATATTATAATGGAAAAATGAAACATCGTTCACGTGTGCGTATGACCTACTGTCTCTAAGAACAACATATTCCATTTCATATTTTTATGTTATATAGATAATTATAAGCACATATATACTAAATATATATGATACTTATATCATTGTTTAAATTATGTAAAGCATGATATAAGTAAGAGGACCAATGATATAAAAAATTAATGAACCTGAGAAAAACAAAGCAGATATTACCCAAAGTGAAACCTTAATTATTAACAATAAAAAAAAAAATTAATAAAATAACCATATATGGTATTATATAAAATAATATCTTTCTTAAAAATATTTATAATAAACTTATATTTATTATACAACAGGGTTTTATGAGTACTAAGAGATTCAAGACATAAGGTAAGATAATTTCATCTCATTTCATATTTCTGTGAGATACATACTTTATTCACCAATAATTTATTTTGTGTGGAGTTTATACTAACAATGGATGTATTATATTATTCTTAAAATTATATTTATGTGTATTTTTATATACATTTTCTGACATTTCTTTTGTGGGGATTTTGTTTCAAAAGTTTTCAAATTGGAAAATTAATTTTGTCTCAATTTGACTTCTTTGGGACACATGCCATGTTATGCACCTATATTTTTACATGGGGTGCATATAATAACATTTAAATTCTATATAAAGAGTATAAATATTTTCATAACATGTTAATATTCATGTTATATTATTATTTCCATTGTATCATGACTAAAAGTTACCAATTTGTAAAGGTTTATAGCTACAATATCACCATTTATCAAGATTTTTTATGATTATGATACCATTGATGAAATATTATGATACATCTCCTAATAAATCTCATGTTTTTCTCATCCTAAATTTATTCATGTTATAAAAAAGTATTAGGACTATCTTTCTACTCTTTGGTTCATAAAATGATTAATAATGTGATTTTAAGAAAGTATGATCCTACCTTTCTGTTCGGTCAGAAATCTTTGTTCCATAAGAACCATGTTTTCTAAAATTATTTACAATTTTTTTTAGTATTCTACTATTATATTGTTACCAATTTTTTTTCCATTTTTAAATAGAAATGGTTTTTAAAATGGAATCATCATGTATTTTACTGATTGATGAACTTTTCAATACTTTTTACAGTGTAAAAGGAATATTCGGCATGTACGGATTTACCTAACTTCATGACAATAATTACCTTAAGGATCATTTTAAACTACTAAAAATTAATTATTTTTTTAAAATATTATGTTTTTATAATTTTTTTTAAATCCATTTTCTTAATTTTTTAATGAATATTTTTTAGAAAAATGTTTTATCTTTAAAAAATGTTTAAATTATTTTAAAAACATCTTTTAAATGTTTTTAAAAGTTATTTTTCGAAGAAAAATATTTAAATGATTTTGAATATTCTTTATAAATTTTTAAATTATTTTATAGGGAAATGGTTTTTAAAATGATTTTAATCCATCTTTCTATGTTTTAAAAGTTCTTTCGAATAAATATTTTTCATATTATTTTATAATTTTTCAATAGAAAAGGTTTTAAAAATGATATGAATCTATAATTAATTGTTTCCAATGTATTTTAAATGAAAAATGTTTTCAAAATATTTGCAATATTATTTTATATAATTCCAAGGGAAAATATTTTCAAAATTATTTCAATCCTTCTTTATATGTTTTCAAATAGTTTTTAAAGAAGAAGGTTTTTGAAATATTTTAAGATTCTTTATACATTTTCGAATGAAAATGTTTTAAAAATTATTTTAATATTTCAATATATATTTTAAAATTAGTTTCAAATCAAATGGTTTTCCAATAAGATTTATGTTTTAAAATAATTATTTTAAATAATAAAGGATATTTTCCTAAAGAAAAGTATTTTAAAAGGATCATTCTATGTAATATTACATATAAGATGACATAAATTTGGGTAACTCATTCCTTTGTGTGAGATGATCAAATGGTTATATTTATATTATTTCTCTGAATTGTTTATTGTTTGATGGAATTTTGTTTAAGAAACCAATTTATCTTTTACAGTTTATATGTTTATGAAAAATTTTCACATTCCTTAGGTTTTATTCTTATGAAACACACTTCTTCTCATGGTTTGTAATTTCATGAAGTGGTTATGAAACCTATCTTTTTACACAAGTGAAGATAAGATTACATGTTTATGGAACCCATTTCATTTCATGGTTTATGATTGGATTTTTATAAAACCCATTTATTTTTATGGGTTATAATATGATGGAAGTTTTATTATATTGTGATACATGTATGAAGGATTTTATTATTAGATGTGTGGGACCTATATATCCCATAAATGAATTTGGTAAATATATATATCTCATGAGATAATTATGGGAAGAAAATTATCAGTCTATATCCACTATGGGAATATGGGGAAAATTGATCCTTTGAAAGGAAAATATTGCAACTAGAGATGGTGGTGTGTCCCAAAAAGTTCGTATAATCACCATGAAGATGTAATATGGGGAAACCCAATCCACTGTTGGATGATTGGGAATACCGATCCGCTATGGGAAGATGGGAAAAACTAATCCTTTATAAGTAAGGGACTGTGGCTGGGGATGGTTGTGTGTCCTTCCCAATAGGTGTAGTCCCTATTAGGTTCCAGAATAAGTTCTAACAATGCATATAGACTTATAAGGAATGATATTACATATTTATGTGTTTTCCAAAATTCTATTTCTTAATCTTATGTTATAATTTCATGTATTATGGTTTTTATTTTATTATGATTCATTCCTTATTAAAATAAAACCTTTATGAAATGAGTCATGTTTATGATAAGTGGGGTATGATATTCTAATGTTATGATCAAATTATCATACCATTATCCACATGTTTATGCTTATATATCTCCATTATATACCCTTAATGAGCATCTGATCCCACTCTTTTTTATGTTTCCTTCCCTATTTTAGGAATATATATTTTAGGTATGATATGTATAAGAGGGGTTCTAATATTGGAGAGCCTAGTGAAAGATATGTATCTCATTCATGTACCTGCGTTTGCATTTCCATTTTTCCAAAGGAACTAAACTTACACGGCCTTTGGCAACATGTTCTTATAATATATTAATTATTCTCAAAAAATGATGTATTGTCTATGTATGTTAGGATTGAGTTGTTATAAAAAATATAGATTTTGTTTAAGATGTTTACATTATTGTGATTTGATGATAATTTCATCAACTAGATTAATTATATTTTTTCTAATTATTTGAATTTTGATCTTAGTAAATGTGCATTTTATGGGGTTTGTTTCATGTTCTAGATGAATAAGGAGTAGTGATATATTATCAGTTATACTCTTTTTAATAATTAAGGATTAAAATTGTTTTCTCATTTTTAATTTATTTGAATATGTAAAACTTTCTGTTATTCAATCTAGAAGTAATCTGAATTAACTATCACATATGTTTTAGGTAAAAGATTTTGTTATTTTCTAACATAAAAATTAAATAAATATCTCTATTAGTAAAAAGTTATTATAGCATTATGAAAATATTTATGGGGAGTAGAATAATTTGAATAAATCATTTATTAATTTTTGAGTGACAATACATCTTTTTTTAAATATATTTATCAAAGATATATTGAGGTCTAAAAAAATATTTCCTTCCTTTCAATTATTTAAGAATTTTTCTATTCTTAGGTAAAAAAGATTAATCAAAATTATCAGATATTATTTTTAAATTTCATTATCTATTTATCTTACTTGATAGAAACATCCCTTAACATGGATTTTAAAACATGTCTTGTTAATACAATTGTTATTTCTATGCTAGTTTAAAATTTCATGATTTATAAATATCCTATAGGATTTATTGAAAATATTAATCTTATATATATAATTATATTTGATCTTGGATCATTTTTCATCAAAAAATAATTACATTCTATTGGAAATATTAATGAAATCCTATTTCCTAGAGAGGTCTATGTATTAAATGTCTCAATTACTTTAATAAGTATATGAAGGATGTATTTATATTGACTTTTTTCCAAATGAAACTATAAATTATAAGTCTTTCATAAAAAAAAGATTCACTAAAAGGTTTAGTACAAAAAACATGGATTATTTTTATTCCTCTGGAAGGTTTTCTAAAAGTCAATCATATTATAATAATATAATATATTCATGATGATTAGTTATTAGAACTTCCCTTATTAATATTTGGAAAACTATTTGTAAATGGGTTCCCTTAATCAATTCCTTATAGAATTATGAATACCTTGAATATATTAATATTCCCAAAAGGAAAAAACTTGTAGTATCTATTAATGATTTTATATTATTTATCCCAAATACATTCAAGAAGATAATTTTTTCCAATATTATTATATTTTGATTTAGGAATCATTGAGGGATGGATCACTCAAATGCAAACTATTTCCTACATTATGTAATAAAACGTCATAAGATTATCAAATATATAATTAATGTATAAAAAATAGGATTTAGATTCCTAGGATCAGGTAATTTGGATACATTTTCTTAATAAGTTAATCTACAAAACATACTTAAAATAATTTAGGTTTCTATTCTGTAGAGTTGGAGTTGGTTTATCTGGGTGTATTTTGTAACTGGTGTTGATTAAATCCATTATATAAGTATTCTTACACCCCGAAATACTAATACCATGCTCTTGAATCAATTATGGTCATGTTCTTTATTCTTTTGGAGTTATTTGTTATATATTGGATGACTATAATCAGTGTCCCAGTAGGTGTGTGCTTTATGAGTTTTCAGTTTCACTTTATTTCTATAATGGAAA
Organism: Viscum album; assembly: GCA_963277665.1. Taxonomy (NCBI): domain Eukaryota; kingdom Viridiplantae; phylum Streptophyta; class Magnoliopsida; order Santalales; family Viscaceae; genus Viscum; species Viscum album. The sequence continues at coordinate 1,554,742,516 of OY728148.1, read as the reverse complement.
TTCAATCCATCTATGGTTCCTAGTGTGTTCATAGATAGATAAATCTTATTTATATGATGGTTTCTTTATTTGGTGGGTTTTCGTTTTTTTGGTGGATTTTAAATTTCTCTTCTTCTTGTGGTTCAATGTTTTTGGATATAAAGATTTATGTAGTTTTGATTTCTTATGGTGGTGTCCCCAAATAATATAATTAATTATTTTTAAAGGTCATGGATCATTATAGATTCCTTTTACATATATTTAACATAAACTTTATTTATGTTCCTTTACTCATTATGCAATTTGTTCTATGGGGAGGTTTCTTGATGCACTACTTGAGGGTCCAATAGTGTTCCAAGAGGTAAAATTGGTGTATAATTCCCTTCTATTGCTCTATAATGGGATTATACCTAAATTGGGTTTATAGGTAACCATTATTATACTTTATGGATTCCTGGTCTATTTTAAGTATAATGATTGAGTGGTGAAGAAGGTTTATTCCTAATATGTGATGGATTTTAGTGGATCTGTTTTTTATTTCATTCAATGTAAATACTGGTTTGATTTCCTAATAATCTTTAAAATTAATTTGGAGTTTATATTGGTGGATATAGGCTATAGGTTAAGATCTCTATGTGGATTACGTATTGGGATCATGTGACCCAATGTGATTTGGTGGCACTGGGTTCGATGTACATATCAGTTTAAATATTGAAAATTGAATGCATGGTGTTGGCCATTTTATTTTTTGGAATCATTGTATTTTTATTATGGGAGTTGTGGTAATTTATATATAGTTTTTTAGGATTAACACTCAACCATAAAGGTATTTTCCAAAAATCACAAAAGAATCTGATTTTGGATAAATTTTGTTTTGAAAACAAATTATGGGATTCTATACAAGATTTATTTGAGATTAAATTATCTTATACCAATTATGTATTAAATATAATTCATCCTTTTAAGAAATCTATAATTTCACTTTAACTCAATAATCTATTAGCTATTATGATTTTTTTCATTTATTAAATGATTTCATGGAATATAAATAATTTCACATATGAGAAGTAGTTAAATCCTATTATAGAGAATAATATTACATATCCCTTTTATAGTGAACCATTTAGGAATAAAATGTTTATACTAATTCTTATTAGACAATTATTTTTTCAATCTGATCAAAATCAATAGTGATGGAGCTACTAAAGGTATTTTAGGCCCTTCTGATTTCATAATTATTTATTTAGACTTGAATGTGAAGGTTCTCATCTATTTCATTAATAATTTTTATACTATCAACAAAAATATATATATATGGAGAGAGTAATTTCTGTAATTCAATTTTTAATGAAATCTAAGAATAAGATCTTGATATATCTTTAAGTCTGACCGATGTTTTTAGCGATCAGAATATGATTGATAATGATATTTTAATGATTCTACCCTAAATATAGAATTCCAAATATTTATTAATATCATTTATTATGTTGTTATAATATGTTTATGGAGGGTAATATGATAGAATAATAATTGGAAAATAATGAAGTCAATGATAGTGGTATTTTTTCCTTTTCTAGTCTTCTATCTTCCTATATATTTTTTATTTTGAATAAAATTAATTTTATGGTTAGGTAAGAACCCTACATGATTCTAGAACCAAACCACCATATATCAAATATAGATCCATCAAAATTAATCCTACTGTATTAACAATTTTAAACATCCAACTTTTTTTCAAATTTTGAAAAATAAACAATTAGAGGTAGTAGGGATCCTAGGGATGATAATATTAAAGGGATATCATATGATAAACATTAGAAAAATAATAATTTTACCACTTGTGAAAAAAGATAAAAATAAATTTTATTAATAACATTTAAAATACTCATTTTAATATATTGAATGAAAACTCAATGTTAAATAAAATTTACTATTACAAATAATTTAATTATATAAAAAAATAAAATTTTATTCAAATAATGAATATGTTATTGGAAGAGAATTATTCCCAACCAAAAATGTTATGTTTGGTCATTTTTTATTAAAAACATTATATAAGTGGTTTTGAGTACTAAAAAGAGAAAAAATAAAAAAAATACCTGAAAAACCAAGAAATAATACGAGTAGAAAAAATAAATGGAGTTTAGGATAGAAAGAAATTATAATTTTCCCTATGAAAATTTAAACATAAACAATCATGAACAAAAAATGAGATTGCAAAATAATACCTTACCTTGGGATTTCTCTAGATTAGAAACAATCCAAACTCGTATATATTAATTTTTTTTGTTTGAAATATATATAAAATCCAAAATTATATATATATTTCTATATATAATTTATTGATTGCATAATTTTACCAACTCAGTCATAATTCAGTGTTAAATCATTTATTTAGGTTTTAAATTTTATGTTTCCTATGCTTGGTTTTATTTGGCGGTTCCAATCGTTAGACCTTGTTGATGATTCCATCGTATAAAAAAACTGAAAAAAATTATAATTTTCATTTTTTCAATAAAAATAATTTTAGAAAAATTCAAATAAAGAAGTTATAAAAAATTAAATACATAATTTTATTGAGTGGTTAGTCTATACGTAAAAATGATAATCTTATTTTTCTAATGGATGAAAAAGATATAAATTTGATAAAGTTTTCACTTTATATCATTATAATAAATAATAAATATAATATTTATTATTTTATTCAATTATTATAATTATCCATATGTGGAAATAATGATAACTGAATCACATCACTTCGTGGAGGTTCTAGTTCACAAATACACACGAGTGCCATTACCAATTTCCAACAAAAAGGTGGGTAAGATGGTAGAGAATATATTAACAATATAGAATCATATTAATTTTGAGAATATTATATATATTATTTAAATCCATCTATATAACCATCAATTAAAGGTAGTGAAGAAACATACAATAATTCTCTTCATGGGGACAATATTTCGTATATACATATGAGTTATGTTTTCATTTCCTTTTAAGTTGAAAGGAAGTAAAAATTAGTTAGATCATAATTTTTTGTAGGATCTAATAGGTACATATTTATGTTTATAATATTTTTTTATGGAGATCAAAGAAGAAATGAACATGAAAGAATTTGGTTATGACATATACCTCATTCTAGGATATCTTCCTTTGGCCTACACATTATGCCATGTATATATAGTATTTATAGGATATTATGACCTATATGATGTGTTGAGTAAATTTGGGTTGTTATTTTTATTGATATTGGATGAGATAAAGTGCTCATGTGTCGTGGATATGTTAGGAGTGGTGGTTCCCATTTTTAAGTTAGTGGAGTGGAAACCTTGGAAATATTGGGAACTAAAAATAATAAATGACTTTCTCATGGAAAGTGAATTCAATTTAGTAAAATTTATGATATGGGATAATTTAAGGTATAAATACATTCAATGGTATAATTTAGAATTTTTTATGGATTTTTGAAGACTTATCTTTTAGTTTAGCCTCATCATTTACCCTTTTAATGCTTACCGCTGTGAAAAATGTTTTACCTTGGTAACTATTCATCATGAAAAAATGAGGCTAACCACACTACCTAATATTAATTACTCTAAATTAAAATATTTAATTTATTTTAAATTATTCAATTTATATAGGTGGTACAAATTAATTTTAATATAATTATTCTAGATCAAATGTAAACAGTATTTTTTAAAATGAATTTTGAAGTATAAAATTATTTTACATCAAATCATTGTAAAAGATTAATTATTATGAAACATATATATTTATGAATAAATAATTGAGTTTTATATGTATTTTAAAACAATAAAACACCTAATTTATTCTTTTAATTTCTTAATATAGAAAAGTATATTAAATAGTTCATTTATTATAACAAAGTATCACTAAATTTTTAAATCATCAAAAATAGGTTTTTAAATTTAAAATATTATTTTCGGTCACTTTATACTAATTTTAATATATATATAGTCTAAAAATAACGTTTTATAAAATTTAAATTCATTCTTATACCATAATTATTTCATAAAAGGGATAATATATTTAAATAGAGAATTTTTAACCATTCACCCAAAATTCACTATTTTATAAAAATCCTAAAAATTCACTAGAATAGAAATTAAACCTTATGACCTAAAAAATTTATAAATTTTATAAAATATAAATTTTACAATATTTAAATTTTAATTTTAAATATAATCATAAACTATTTCTTTAATAATGATAAAATAATAGGATGTGCAATGGTAAAACATTTATGGACGTTGCATTTAATTACTATTGTAAGATCATCAGTGTTACATTCTCCCCCATATAAATAATGGCATCATATATATATATATATATATATATATATATATCTTAAATAATATTGATAATCCTTTCTCATAATTTTTTAGGATACAATTTTTCCTCATCTAGTTTTAGATATCTCAAAAGGACATTGACCTGTCGAGTTGTCTGATTCTGCAACACATTTCCTATAGTGTCTTGAATTTGGGTAGGATCTTCATTGTAATAAAGTTTAGGTTTTAACTCTATTCCCACATAGTTGAGTAAAATAATAATATTTGGAATTTATTTATTCAATAATGAAACATGGATGAAATCATGTGTTTTAGATTGGTTGGGTGGCATAACTATTTAGTAAGACAAAACTCTTTTATCTTTAAAAATTGAAAAGTCCCAATGAACCCATGCCCTATGATACCCTTTTTTCAAAATCATATAATATCATTCCATGGAGATTACTTCATTAATACATGACACCCAATTGAAACTCCATGTACTTATTTTTATTATCAGTATAGATTTGTTTTCTGAATTGAGTTTCATTGATCTATTTTTGAAGAGTGGATACTTTAATAGTTTCCCCCAACATGTTTTAGGACTATTTTCTTCATTTCTAAAATATATTCTAAAAAATATAAAGTGTGACATATCCTCCCATATAATTTTTCATTTTATTCCTTATAGATGTTTGAATGAAATATATTATTTTATGAGAATTCCACCAGAGGTATATACTGACCCCATATACCTTTAGAGTAATGTGAAAAAGATCTTAGTCTATATTATTGTGTTAAAATATTTATTCTACACATCTGTTTGGGGATAATAGGTAGTTATCAAAGGTATCATGATAGATAGAACATCTAGAATACTCTTATATAATTTAGATAAAACCCATATATAATTGAAAAGGGAGAACTATGAAGTATAAAAACCTTATTAACATAGAGTTGGGAAAGGTTCTCAAGGGTTAGATGATCCCCTGATACTAAGAAATATGTATACCTGGTAAGGGGATAAAAAATGAACCATATAACACAATTAATCATAGTTTTCTTCATATGTCTAGTGATAAAGTCCATTATATTATTGTCCCACATCTATATTTGTATATGTAGAGATTACCTGACCCCGTTGTGATATTTTCTTTCAGCTATTACATACTAAAGGAGAATGAATCTAGAAAAATAGTCTACAATTTTCCACTTCATATTGTCCCACAAAAAACGTTTTCTTAAATCCATGTGCATATTTATACAACTAGGGTGTATAAATAACTTTCATCTATGAGCTACATCTAATAGATCCCTCTTTAGATATGATAACAATATAACATGTTTTATCATTGTAAACATCAACAATATATATTCATAGGTTAATTATGTCAATTTACCATCATCCCCAACATTAATCATCCTTTGAAAATCATTATCATATTGTGGATATTTCTTTATCTCTTCTAATAAATATGGTTTGATAGTTTCTTATAAAAGGAATGGTGTTTCACCATTTCTAATAATTACCATATCCAACTTTACTAAATCCCTTAATATAATATCCTTACTAATCCTCATATTTGATAGAAATTCAACGTTTTTCATACTTAATACATCAAACACAATATTTTATTTTAAATAGTGGTAGTTTATCAAGAAGTAATATTACTTTACTAGTGATAACCATCTTATTTTCTTTATGTTGAATAATTTCATAAAAAAAATAAATACTTTAAATGTTTTCTAGACCATATATATGTCTCATATTTAATCATAGAGATAGTATATCCATAACTTCAAAGTAAATATTATAGCTACAAAATTAATTTCTTGAGGTAGATAGTTCTATTTTTGGATCCCCAATTTATTTTATTTATAATAAACCAATTTATCATTATTTATAAAGACGCAACCCAATCGTTTCATTGATGCGACAATATAAATTACAAATCCTTCCATTTCCAATAGTAAACTCTATCTCAGTTAATTTACTAATCTATATTTTATCCCTATAAAATATTTTTCATATTTCAATGACCATGTGAATTATACCCATTTACACTTCAACTTGGTTAACAAGTTTTCAAGATAAGATTTTTAAATAAAATTCACCAAAAGTAACCCGATAAAACCACAAAACAATGTATCTCAATTATATTCTTTGGTGTGGAATATTCTTTGACTAAAATTATCTTAAAATGATAAATATATATTATTTAATTGGAGAAAATATGGCTATCAAAATAAACTTTCTAGAGCCAATATTTACGAATATAATACATTTTATTTAGGAGTCTCAATAATTATTCATAAATGATTTTCACGATCTTCATTTATTTTATAATATATCATTATATCATCAATGAATACCACTAAATTTTTATCAATATAATCCTTTGATAGTCTATTAATCATAAAAATTGAATTTTCATTAGTCAATCCAAAGGGAATTACCATAAAGACACAATATCCACACCTCATATGAAATATTATTTTTGGTATATAATCCTTATTCGCCCATTACTAATTATAACCAACATAATGATCAATATTTGAAAAATATTATGATCCTTGTGATTGATGAATTTTTTTATCAATATGTGGAAAAAGATACCTATTATTTATAATAATATCATTGACCTCCGTATAATCGATGTACGACCTCATAGATGTGTCATTAATTTTCAAAAACAGGACAATGTTTCCCCAATATGGAACACTAGGGTATGTAAATCCATTATCGCACAAATCATAGATGAATTTATTCAACATTAATAATTCCAATTATTCCATTATATTTAGAGACTTTGATATATGTTTTTTTATCAGAGATGAGTTCAACAAAAAACTATACTGCATACTGAGGTGGATATCCTGAAAATTATTCTAAAATCAGATAAATGTATTCTCTAATAAGTGTTATATCTTATATCATTAGGATCTCTTTCCCATATATTGATAACTTTTTCCCAATACCTTCTCTTAAATGGTGGGATACTAGAGAAAGATACATTAATGATTTAAATAAGGAAGTATCTCTCTTTAAAACATGGGATTCTCTTCTCATTACTAAATAATAATTTCATTATCTCAAAAATAGGTTTTTTATGATACTTTGGAATCTAATCCATACTGAGTATTATGTTAAAGACAATCACTTTTATGATAATAACATCCACAAGAAGGGAATGCCTATGCATATGAATAGAGTTTACATAATATCTCCTTATTTTAATATGATCCCGACTTGGTGTTCTGATTGAAATTTTTTTCTGTAGAGTGTTAGTGGATGATTTTGTGGTCTCAACCAAAATTAAAGATATAATAGAACATTTAGTTTGATAATTAAATAAAAAAATTAGATGAATTTTATATTATGATCAATATACCTTCAATCACACAATTGGGGAATTCAATCTCAACTTTAGTGATCACATAATCCCAACCGTTATCCTTTAGCATTTTCTGAGGAAAATTAACCTGCCTCTTGAGGAATTTATTCAATAAGTACCTCATCTCCTTACATTTGAATCCTTGGAAATTGAAAAATTATTAATTTCCCCTTAATTAACATTAATTATTTGATTTCTATACACACTTGAAGAAGTCTCTCATTCTATTTAAGCATGTTCATTGGTTTTTTTAAACTATTACGTGTTGTAAAATACACTATTCCCTCCATCATTTTTTATATTTTTTATAGAGTACGTAGTTGTCCTATTATTTTAATGATTTCCTTGGAATACATACGTCACAAATATCCATTTCTCAATCTTAATGGTACTTGATACTATACCTTTATATACAAGAAATGTTTTAGAAACTAATGACCATCAAATTCTAAGACTTATCCCTTCAAAGAAGTGATTAATATTAATTCTTGGATTATGTACAAAATCTGCATCATGATTTTCTAACCATGCAATGATATCTTCATACTTAGTAATTTTCCTCTGTCTTTTACTTTATACTAGGAAATTTTAATTCTATATCAACTCCTTTCTCACAAGGAATGTATTTTTAATGAAAATCTCTTAAATATTATTCCATTATATACTCTCTGCATCATCTGAATCCCTGTGGTTATTAATCAATGAACACTATAGATCAATATATCCCTTTAGATAATAAAATTTAATGAATTTTTTTCTCTTTCACTACTTTCCAAAGTTTAAAATATATTCTCTAGGTACTTGATCCATCACTCAATCACTAATGAGTTAGTTATGCAATTTAATGATAGATATTTATATAATGTGAAGCCATCTATCAGCGTTGCACTATGTTTGGGATCAATAGGTTGCTGTATTCAAGAAATGTTTTTGGTCATGATTAGAGTAGAAATAACCCAATATAGTTACAATATTACTATATAAATCACTAGTTTATTTAATTCAATGACTTGATCCTAATAACAATCTATACACTGGTTATGGGTGTAGATATGGTTTTTGTTCATTTCGTGAGGCACCATTCGTAAATAATAGTATATAGTTGACTTTATCACAACATCAATAAAATTTAACCATAGAATAAAATTCTTATATAAATTGAATATTCTAGAAGAGTTTCATAGATATCTTACAACTTGTCATTATTATTTCTCCATTTTTTACTATGTTCTTCTAGATCATGCTCCTAAGGATTGAAATAAACTTTCTTTGATACAAATATTAACAACATAGAATCCAATAATCTAGATTTGTTAGGTAATTAATACATTGTTATTGGATAAAAATGATTATATTTAATTATATCAAATAATTTAGTAGCGTTTAAGGATAATATCATACATTTTTCTCACAAAACATTCAAAAACATGGAATAAAACATCAAATTATAGTTGAAATTTAATATTTTTTCATATAATATAGGGTGTTGTCATATTATATTTAAGGGAAATAATTCAGTGGAAGAAATTATAGAATAAATAATGAATGATTAATATGTTATATATAATAAATAATGAAGTTTTCCATAAAACTAATACAATAAAAGGGTAATATATCTATATTACCTACATTCAAAATGATCATTGAGAGGAGGAGTGGGTGAATTAGTGATATCTAATACTTTTATAAACTTTATACCCATTAATAACTTCAACCTATGTGGTTGGTTAAAGCCTCGACCCTATGTTATCAAAAATCTCAATCTCTCCTTATAAAATTACAATTAAAATCCTAAAATAAGAACATGAGGATTTATAAAGGTTGACATAAAATCGTACTCCATTTCAAGTTGGTTATAGACTACAATATGGTTTTTACAATAACATAAATAGTAATTGGTTATAAACCTCTACTATAAAATTTCTTTTAATGTTTATACACCCCATAAATTCTTTAATAATTTACTATAAACCCCAATTGAAAATATACCACAACCATATGCCTCAAACAACCAGCTATACACCCCATACACAAGAACATTTTTAGAGTTGATAGTGTATAAAATGATATTCTACATGAGATGGTATTAAACTAAAATAAAGTAAGGTCACTTTATCATATGAAAAACTTATTCAATATATTCATAACCTTTATAAAAAATATTTGGTGTTCTTGAAACTTACTCTAGATCTTTGATGACCTAGATCTAATTAATACACTTCTTCTAGAACTTCTTCTCCTAAATATTCTTCTGTCAAAACACTTTCCTTTTGAATATTTTTATTATGAAAATATATCTTATAGGTTATTCTTCAAGGATTATATAACTTCTATGAATATTTTTTTTCAGTAGATGATAATAATTATCTCTCAATAGTAGTAAAAACAACCGCATTATTAATAATCCTTCTCCCATTCTATATACTCATACTTCTTCCAAAAAAGAGGAAGCATTATCTCTAAATTTTAGCTTCTTTTTTAACATATTATTCATTTAAACACCTAAAAAGCTTCTTAAACTTTAGATTAAACATTGTTCATCAATGTTCCAATAAATACCATTGTCAAAAATACTCATCAAATCTTCCATATATCTTAGCTAAATTTACAAAAATTCAAAGAGCATATCAATATAGTAACAATTTATGAAATTAATTATTCTTAAAGAACCTGAAAAAATCATCTCGTACAAAAAACCTCAATATCCGATCCTATATATTTTCAACTATAACATCATGAATTCAATGATAGAACTTCATAAATCCAAAACTACATGAATTCATTACTAGAACTTTGAAAAATTAAATATTATCAACCAAAATTTATACAACTCAATTTTAGAACTCAACTTTATAACCCGTTGTTTTTATAATTTAACTTTAAAAATAAAACTTTATATTGGTAAAAATTATAAATTTAAATATTTACAACTCAATCTTATTACTCAAACTATTTACAACTCAACTTTATGACACAAAGTTTATTATTTTCAAATTTATAACTCAAAATATATATATGACAAATTTATAACTCAAGAATAATAAAAATAAACATTATAACTAATAATTTGTAAAACACAACATTATAAATAAATATTTGTACAACTAATATAATCTAATGATGTCAACAAAATATCCATCCGAGAAACTCAATCCAGAAACCTCATTTTTTTCAACATTTTTATTGTCAATAAATTCACATGTAATCAAGAACTAATTTGATAAATAATGATTTAGGAAACCTTGAGGATTAATAAAGAAATATCTAACATGTTTCTTCTAAAATATTCAGCGATTCTAGTTTTCTAGCTCATGCTTTTAAAAACTGTCAACATTATGGAACACCTGCTATGACATAGATCTTTAGTGAACTTTATTAAACTTTTTTTAGAATGTATCTGCTTAAATTCATATAGTAAAAACAAATTATGAATCTTATTATCAATATATGAAGTATATTCTTACATTATTCTACAAAAAACACCATCTAATATACTTACAAAGTCACCTTATAGGACCCATTTTATCAAGCTAATAAATATAATTTAGTATTACTCCATTCTAAAAAACATTATAGGCTGTTCTTTTAAAAATTAGTATTTTTAGATTATAAAAATTACATGAGAAAATTATTTCATTCAAAAAAACTTATTCTAGATATCAATCCAATGAACATAAAAAGGTTCTTATAAAAATTATTATTGTGAGTTAAACATCATAGAATATAAAATATCCTTATTTGCTTCAATCACTTTTAGGTCCTATATAAAGGTGATGTTTCTTACTTGAACAACCGAATAAACCATATTCTATATTTTTTATATTACTTTATTCATTTAAACAACATTATATTAAAATTATATAATTAAAATTTTCTCTAAAAATAAATTAATATATTGATGGAAGGCTTCGCGATTGAATCATTGTTATGGAATGAAGAGATTTGATGGAGAGATCTATGGTTACAATGTGAATTACGAAAAGTTAACATTCACAGAGATTTGGGAAGGACGATTAACTACGAATTTGTTTTTCAATGATATGAAAATCACAACTAAAGAATAGGAGATCCGAATTTGACCACACCTATAAGTAAAAGGCCACCCCTCTTCATTCCACACAAAAATGTGAGAGAAAATCCAAAATCGCTTTGATTTTGTGATGAAAGGGGTGCTCTATGAAGCTTGTTATCAATGCAAGATTGTGATTTGTAAAAAGACTAATTTAGTCTCTAGAAAAGTAAATGAATCTATGTTTTGAGTGCTTTGAAATGATAGGATGTTCTGAATTAGCTCAGTGAGTTTCTCAAAGGAAGTTGTTCTGCGAAGGCAGCGTGCTTCATGGCGATAGTGGGTTCTGCAAAGGTGATTATGTTTTGAAAAGGTCATTTCGTAGAGATGGCTAGAGCACTGTGAATTAGTGAGCTCTGCGAAGTAGTGTGCTCTGCAAAGGTGTGTGCTCTGTGAAGTGTTGTTCTCTGCAAAGGGGATTCGAAAAGTACATTTTTAGATATCTGTGCTAAGTAGAGAATAATTTATGTGTGCATATACTCAGATATTTGATACAAGTATTTTCTCATGCTGAACAAAGACAAAGAATTCAATGTCAATCTATTGAAGTGACCTTCAAGTCAATAAAATGTGTTTGACTAATATCAAAGATGTGAAGTAGGGGGAGTCGATGGAATTTCACTGAGGGACATAGTATGATATCCCTAGACAATTATAATTGCAGTGCACCTAACATGTAGTGACTATGACCTAATATTTATATTCTACTTTAGTGAAGATTAGTGGAATTTGGTATAACCGACACACTGTTGGCGTATGCTCATTAGACGTAACCATTTGTGGTGAACCAATTAAAATTGTTGAATTGTCTATTTTCATGAATTTTTATGACATGTTTAATAGGTTACTACCAATTTGGGATCAAGATACATCAGTTTAAAAAGAAAAAGTTGACACCATGATTCACCCCTCCCCTCTTAGGGTGTTCAAGGGTCCTCCAAGAATCTCCCCCTTTATGTTTATTTTTAATATCATCATATATCCTTAAAGTGAATATGTGTGAATATTTATTTTTCCCCTCATTAGAAATCTAATTTAAAAAGAAAAAATTGACTTTTTCTAAACATAATATTCTTATGATTCTTCTCAAAAAAAACATTTCATCATATTTCATGAAAATTGAATGAGCTGAATGATATCAAATTATTTCTAGAAAAGGGCCTTCAATTAATCGAATCTATGTCTACATGAGTAATCTAATGTAGAAAATTGTATAATTATAACCAGGGTTGTCTATGTTTTCCATAAACATACTCACATGTGTTACCATTCTTAAGAACACTTCAATAATGATTTTATGGTTTCTATATAATCATATTTATTAAACAAATGTAAAATCCTGTACACACTATAACAAGTACATGAAAGTTCAAAGGAAAGATAAACAACTCCCCATATATATTATCAACCCATAAACCAGACACACCCCATTTATAAATACATATTGAAAAAGGGATGTGAGTGTGATTGGAATACCTTATGTTCAATATTTTTTTTGGATTTAATGATATATTACCTATTTGATAGCCTTATCATCGTATAATCTCCCTCTTAAAAGATATACTCAAATTTTAATCTTCACGGTAGTTTGAGAAACTCTCCGAGGGTTCAATGTTTTTACTATATTTCCAATGAAATACTCTTTCATCACCTTCAATTCAATAAATGTTTGTACAAAACATAAAAAATATTAAGGAATAATAACTAAACTCTTTGTGATGTTGAAGAAAAATTCAAGCCGAAAATTTATTCTCAAACATAGAAATTACTTCCATCCAATCTAATAATTACTGTTTTTGATTTTCATGTATCCCTTTATAGATGATCCCTCGAGAATATCAACCTTTATATATGATGCAACATTATTTCCCTCACAATTAGTATTTTCACCATCTTCTATTTTTATAGCCATGGTTAGCTGGTCATGCCATATGACAAAGATCTCTTTCTCCATCTACACTAATTCTTTTTGTGATTCTCACAATATTTATTTCTATAATTAAAATTACATGAGTTTTTATTTATTATGTTTATAATATTATTTCTTATTAAACCAAAAGAAATTTCACGTTGAAAACTAATCAAAAATTCTCTTGATTTTTGACATAATAATAAAAACATATCATAAAATTCAGTAATAATATGAAATTTATATCTCATGGGATGGTTGGATATAGATTCTTTTATAGATAGTTTCTTCTTTGAGATTGTTCTTAATTGTTTTCCATAAAAACTCCCCTTGGGTTTTTCTACTTCTAGAGTGAAGACATATTGAGCTAAAAATTATCTTTTCTTAAGCCCGAATGTTTTGAAACACCTATAATACACATTGATTTTTTCCCATATAATAATATTGATTATGGTACTTCCATCGAGGTTCTTCTAAAAATGGGACCTCATCAGTCATTTATTGTTGAAAATTATACAATTTCTTTTATATTTATTCTATGAATTAGTACCAATTATCCTTCCATTTCCAATATTATTTCTCATTAATGGAGAATATTTTTCACCATCCTTCAAAATATTTAATCATGTAATAATATCTGACACGACATTAGTAATATTAGAAAAATCAAATTTATTTTCCACCACTTTCTTAATCCTGGGTTCTCCTGATGTTTTTTGTGAGTTGATTTTAACTTATATTTATTTGAAAAATGTTCCATTAAATTTATTTTAGGGATTTTCAGTTACCAAGAACCTTGATTAAACCTTTACCAGTTATTCTTATTTTATAATAACTTTATCATCCTGGCCGATTAATATACTCTCTTTCTCAATGTATTTGACATTGATAGATTTAGTTTCTTAAAGACATCGTTCTTATCTTTTAAGTAAATCTTCGTTTCAATCAAATACCATATTTTTATTCTTTGATATTTTTTTTATTTTCTGAGTTTTTTAACATCATTAATACAATATTTCATCTCATAATTTAGTTTCCACTTCAATTTAGTTATACATTCTCCATCATCATCATCATTTCTTGATACGTCAAAACCATTTTTAACCTTAATAAAAAAATAATATCATTATAAAAAAATATAATTGGTAATGAATCATATTTTCCATACTTGTCATTAAATTACTATTCTTTCTTATAGAATTTTTATTCATCTTATTATTCCTTTTATTTTGTTTTAGATTTTGATATTCTCCAGCAGTTTCATATTATTTAATTTTATTCATTAGACTATCATGGAAATGTTTCTGATATAATAATAATTCCAAAACGTTAATTATTTTTTACATTAAATTTACCATTTCTAAACAATTTTTAAATAAGGGAAATATTTTTTTGAAATCTATCTCCCCGTTCCTAATATTCTGAGATGCTTGAATCAACAACATCCACCTTTTTAAATTTTTTCTTAAGGCATCAAAGGTCATATAAAATTTTTAATTTTTCTTGAAAACATGTATTTAACTCATCTCATATGTTGTGAAACTCATCTAGGAAAATATCCTCTAATTCCTCCATGGCTATTATTTTTGAATAGAATATATCTAAGAAATTTCCCTTTATTTTTTACAATAGTAAGATATGATAAAGTGTCTTTGAATCCATGAATGTTTATAAAAATCTCACACACCTTGGTGAAGTACCCATTATTAGTTTATTCCTCTTCTATTTTAAATCATTGAACGTAATTCTACAAATTTGATGATTTTATTTATGCACTCTTACATTTCTATTAAATTTTTTTTAGTACCTAGTTTCCTTGGATATTCAGAGACTCCTCACCTTTTAATAAAAATTACTTGAAAATGAAATAAGAATAAAATTATGAGACTCACCATAAACCTAAAGATTAATTTTGTGAGTGAAATTAATTGTTACATATAGGTACGCAACTTTTTCATACATGACTATTACAAATATTTTAAGATAAACATATTTATAGCGATATATTATGGGATCATATGGTTTGGTATATTAGAAAAATTAGATTCATACATCACATGTGCATAATAAAACTTAAACATTATTTAAGTCCTTATTATTTATCTTACTATAATCTCTCCCATTATTCTAAGTAAATATAATCAACTAAGGATATAAATCAATAAAAGGGGTGGGATAAAATCCTAATATGGAGAAGAATAACATCAGAGGAATAAGTGACATGAATAAATAGTACACGGGTGAGTATGATCGAAATCATAATATAATAATCTTAATATCATCATCATAATCATGAAAAATCATTTTATAAAGACATAGAATGTGGAATATGAATATTAATAAAATTTTATAGTTTACTGTTCAAATACGGCATATAGTTATGGACAATTCTATTATCATGTTCACTTATAAAATATGTGCATAAATCATAAAATCACAATTTTGTAAACATATAAAAACATGTTCACACAAGTTACACATAATACCATGATATATACCACATTATACAATGCATTTAATGGTTATATAATTTTATTCCCATCTATCCCATAATTAAATGTTCATAATCATGCATGCCATATGGAAAGATATAATCTAATAATCATAGTAATGAAATAAGGAAATGGTAAGGAATTAATGTTATAAAGTATTTGAAAATAAAAAAATTCATGAATAAACATTGGGGTTTCCAACTAAATAATAGAAATAATATATTTTTATAATACATTATCATTTATGGGAGGAGGGAAAATATATCTAGAGGAGTGACTACAGTGTTTTTAAAAATAAATTCTCATTGAAAAACCTTTATATTAGGATTAAAAAACATTTTAATAGTTTGAAAACATTTATAACCAAATAATCGAGAAGGGGAGTAATATTTAAATGAAATTTTAACTAAATTATTTGAATATCCATTTTGAAAACAATGTGCAATAGGAGATAACCCAAAAGAAGGAGCTCAGTTTGAGAATCCCCTTTTCATAAATCACTCTTTATCTCATCACTTTTTCACCTCATGAATTTTATATAAAAGTGTATTAAAAAATTAAACAAAAGTTAATTATGTTTAATTTTTTCAATATATTTCAATTATAATCACCGGATTATATTACTCAATTACTTTTGTTAAAGGTAATATGTTTCGATATCTTATTTTCCTTAAAATATCTCATCTTGCTTTGATTTAATGATCCTTCATTATTTCAATTTATAAATTATTAAGATTAAATATAGAATCTTATAAATATATTTGTATAAATTGTTACATTAAAAATAATTTATTATGATCATAATTAGTGGTTTTGATAATTAGATAATATATAATGTCATCATTGGTGGTTGACCAACCGTTTGTTGGGTATTGTCTAAAAAAGAGGTATGGGATATATAAAATTTATTATATTAAAAATAACATATTTATATAATATTAATGTTATAAATATCATTATATGATACATTTTAGTTAATTTAAAAAGTTATTTATTAAAAAATAAAAAATGATAGGGAATTAGAAAAGGAAAACTAAATAAAAAAGTGAAAGAAAATTAAGTATTTCATGAAGTTATTCCTTTTATACAACCCTTAAATTATTGGGTGTATGTAGTTTGGTTACCCTTGAATATAAATTGGATTTATAATGGGGTTATGAGATGGTAATTGGTCAGATATTTTCCTTTCTTAAGACAAAGTGAAGTAGTTTTCTAAGGGGAGAGATATGGCGTATTTATACTCAAGGAAGAAAATATTTTGAGTATAAAATATTAAATGAAATATAATTTCTATGTTAAATAATTTTTATAGTGAAATTTACTAAATTTTTAGTAATATATGAATAAAATAAAAATATATTAGGAATTTTAGAAATTTATTTAACAAAATTCAATATTTTATTAAAAAGTACATTAGAAAAAATAATTTTTTTATTTTAATGGAAAAACATAGAATTGAGACATTGGAAAATAATTTTTAGTCATTAGAATTTTTTTTATATTTAAATGACTCATTTATCTCATTAAATATGTAATTTTTAAATAAAAAGATTTTATAATTGATTTGGCCATTATTACACCATGAATGATGTTATTTAAAACCTCACCAGTTTCAAAAAAACTATATCTTGACTATTCACTTAAAAATTTATTTATTTCATAAAATTACTAAAAAATAAGCCTTTTAAAATTGTGATTTCATGATCTTAAAATTTATATTCATTTTATTAAATTTTTTTTTCAAAGATAGGTAATTTATATTATTAATATAAAAAATAGGAATTTTCTTGAAATAAATTAAAATATCATTTATTGAAAATGTGCTTATTGTTTCTTTCATATTTTAATCTTTTAAAATATTTTATAGAATTATAATATTTATATTTTCATAAATTAATCTTTAAAAATATTATTTATACCATATTTTATTGTTTTGATATTAAATTACTATTTCAATGGCTAGGTTACTATTCCCAACAGTCGAGTTAATATTAATAAAGGGAAATTTACTATTCATAATGGTTAGGATACTACTCAGAATGGTTAGGTTACTATTCATAATGGCTAGGTTAATATTCCACCAGTCACATTACTATTACAATTTTTATATTACCTCCATTAAATACCACTTTATTCCATTATTCAAAATTCAATAAATGTCTCCCCAAGATTCTATATTTTTCTTTTATATGATATCAATTAGTTTACAAATATTTTGTTTCGTTTATATAGTTTTTTTTCATGGGGCCTTTTTTCTAGTAGATTGAGATGATCTGCATTTTACCAATATAAATTTTCTATTTTCTATTTGTAATCCCATTATAATAATTTTTATTCTCATGGGTTTAGTTGTTGACTAATATAGTTATCTCCATTAATTAAATGTTTCTCATTATTCTATGTACTACATGTGCATAAAACAATAAAATATAATATAACACACATTTATCTAGGGAAAAAATAACATTTATAATGTTTGGTTGTTATATTCTTTACCCATTTAGAAATTTCTTCCCTAAAATTTTAACTCATTTTTTTAGTTGAGAATGGATGAGGGTACACCTATTTCATTATTTCTCTAGTTTCCCATATCACACCTTAATATTTATGGTTCCTCCAAAAAAATTTGTCAAGGTGATCTATCTTTTTTCAAATAACATTGTCTCTATTGTTTTACTTCTCCATCAGATTCACCTCATAAGATTGGTCATTATATAATTATACCACCTCCAGATTTAGTAGATGTGATGGACTAGGTATGTACTTCCTCAGGAGATATATGTGGAAAAAAGCATGAACTTACGCTATGTTTAGTGGAAGTTCTAGCCGGTAGGTCACTTTTCTTATGCGATCAAGGATCTCTAATGGGATAATATACCTATCATTAATATTTACTTTCATTGTAGACTACATGAATCTCTTACATGGTGATATTCAAAATAAAACTCTAGCTCCAACATCAAACTAAAATTACCTTCAATGGTTCTCAACATTTCTCTTCTTCTAACTACTAAAAGATTTTATTTGGTATTTTATTTCTTTAATATTTTATATCATCTGTTTCATGGGGCCAGGTCCAATTTAATATTGTTTACCCAATTTTTACCAACAAGTAGGAGTTCAGAATATCTTCTTATATAATGTTTCATAAGGGTGTATTTGAATACTCAAGTGGAAGATTTTTTGTATGAGAACTAAAACAATGGGAGATATTGATCTCATCCTCTAAAATCCTCTAATCAATCTCTCATAATATCCAAAAGTGTGTAAATGTTCCTTTAGTATTGGACATTAGTTTGGTGGTTATAGGTTGTACTATAATTAAATTAAATATTTATTGAATTTTGAAGGATTATTTAGAATTTAGGATTTAACCATGGATCTTGATCATAAATTATTGAATATGGTTCCCCATACAGCCTAACAAATTCATTTATGTATGTTTTTTCATGTTGGTCAAGTTAAAAATCATCCCATATAGTAATGAAGTGGTAAATATTAGTAAGTCAAACCCTCGACAACCCATATCACATTATTTCATTTGGATGTCGTCAGGAGACTAGTGATAAAGTACAAGATGATTATTTTCCCATTCTTGTGTGGGTATAAGAAATGGTTTCATCATCCCCTTATACTTTTGTCACTTTTCTTTTACATGCTGACATACCAATCACTTTGAGGTGTACCCTGGGATCTCCTTCTTTATATTGTCCGAACAAAATTTTTATCAACTTCTTGGTACATCATGTTACTTCTTGGATGGTTATATATAGATGAGAAATGTGAATTATTGAATATCACATTCATTATCTAAGTAGATTAAGGCACACAAACACTTGTTACAAATATAATAGAACCATATTCATTGATGTTGAATTCATAATTCTTCTCTACCATACTACTTTAATCGTCCTTTGAAGAAAAACTTTTCCCCTTGTACCTCCTTGATTTCTCTTTTATAGATGGTTGGATAATATTTTGGGAAAGGTATGATGAAACCGTTTCCATTAAAATTTCTGGATCCATAATTTTCACATCCCTAGAGATGTATTATTTATCTATATACATCATGGATGTTATAGTAGGATCATTTCTGGTGAGATCATCAACTATGTTATTCACTGTTTAAGGATAGTGGTGAATTAATCAATCATAGTCCTTGATCATATTAAACCATCTTAATTAATGCATGTTAATCCCTTTTTGTGTGAATATATACTTTACAAACTTATTATCAATATATATCCCAAAATAGACACCTAAGATGTATTTTCACCAAATATTTATGGAAGAGATCATATTTTCTTACTCTGAATCACGTGTTAGGTATTTATACTCATAGATCTTCAACATTCATTGTTCATTTGATATCACTTTTTCATTCTTCATGAGTAGGTAATCTATGATTTTCTTTGATGAATCACAATATATCTCAAACTATTCTCCACTTAAGGATAGAGTGAGTACAAGTGTAATGATTAACCTCTTATTAAGCTCCCTAATATTTCCTCACATTTTTATATCTAGACATAAATTACACCTATGCATATTATATTAGAAACTGAGCTTCATAATCATGAAATATTTCTATAAAAACATTAGTAGTACCAAACTAAGATAATAAAAATATGTATTTATATGACACTTTAGGGTATATTTCATTCCACAATTTCTTTATACCTTGAAGGGTCCATTGAAATTCAATCACTTATGATAACAGTCCCAATGAAAGTGAATTTATATATATCCAAAAGTCACACTTGATAAACACAATATACATTTTATCATTTCTTAATGAAACCTATTCAATCCTTAGATTCTCTTCATATTACTTTATTCTCTTAGATTAAATGAGAATATCATTAATCAATACCACCGCAAAATTTTCAATGTAGTATTTAAAAGTAATATAAATCAAATCTATGAATATTACAGAGGCATCACTAAGTACTAAGGTCATAAATATGAACTCATAGTTTCTATACCTCATAAAAAATGAATTCATCGAAATATATTTATTATTTACATTTAGTAGATGATATATATGTTATTAAAAACTAGGTTAAATGATCGGGGGGTGAATCTGGGTATGATAGATTTTAACAAAAGACCCTTTAGATCTTTTTTTGTTAAACAAAACACCGTTTTCTCTCTTTCCTATAACAATATATGAATAGATATTAAATAATTAATAGAAAAAA
This sequence comes from Viscum album, assembly GCA_963277665.1. Lineage (NCBI taxonomy): Eukaryota > Viridiplantae > Streptophyta > Magnoliopsida > Santalales > Viscaceae > Viscum > Viscum album. The sequence goes on along the minus strand of OY728148.1, from coordinate 1,554,721,176 downwards.
TAAATTTTACTTGGTTCACCCTCATTGGGCAACGTCCATAGAGCATACAACGACAATGTGCTGATGTACCACATCCAATAAAAGCGCACAACTATTTAAAATGTCTAGAGACGACTCAATGTCCCTCTTGGTTAAAAACCAATCATAATTTTAAATCTCACAGCCCAATCAACTGAAGTGTGATCACCTTTTCTTAATTGTTTTTATTTTATTTAATAAATAAATATTTTTAAACCTAATTTAGTGTATCATTGAGTTTCAATTTCATCAAAATGATGAAAACCAATTTACCAAATATTTACCTTGAAATCCATTCTATAACACTTTCAAGATGATCAATACCTTTGAAAGGCTCTACATATCATGAAGCTCCACTAGCCTTCGCAAAGCACCTTCTATCACGAAGCACAAGTAGCCTTCATAAAGAAATTTATTTTGGGAATCTCAACTATCCTTTGTAAAGCACCTTCTTTTCAATGCGGAAATAGTCTACATGAAGCTCCATGTTTTGGTCAACTTTTTATAACCTTTGTGAATTCCTTGCTTTCACGATACTTATAAAATTCAATTGAATTTTATAGCATTCACGAAATTCTTTGCATAAAACAACTTCACAAAACACCTTAATGAACCCGAAGACTTATAATTCTCGTTGTGTATTGAAGATACTTCTGAAGGTGGTAGAGGCCTATTTATAGTCGTTACACCAATTCCAAAACCTTCTAGGGGCACATCATCACTATTTTATGAATCTCATTAATTTCATTCACGACACTCCATGTTTCACGATGATCCATGATGATTTTCAATTCGTGATGATTATCCTTATCATAGAGATCAATGTCAAACTCTTTGTATTGATGTGATGCTTAACGTGTGATACTCCTAACCGTATCTGTTTGGAGATTCTTATCATTGTTCTTGTAGATCACTATCAAAATTATTTGATCCTACATGAAACACTCTTTACGAATCCCATATTCATGAAAATCATGCCTTTGTTTGGGATCTTTGTCATCATTCCCACCCAGGACTCCCCAAATATCCTTGGAAACCATATTTTTCAACAAAGACAATAACCCTAAAAATACTACAATGTCACCTTGAGAGATTTCCCCCTACAATATAGAGTAATTATCTACCTTTGATAAATATTGAGCTCCTCAAATTTGATCAAATGGGTCATTAATTATAGGCATGAGACATTTTCTATTTACGGTAATCATATATATCTCTCGATAATCAATACAAAACTGTATTTATCTATTTTTTCTTGAAAAAGAGCACCGGAACACCCCATAGTGATTAACATGGGTTTATGAACCCTTTATCTAATGTTTTTTGCAACTGATTCTTTAGATCCTCTATTTCAGTTAAGGCCATCCGATATGGTGTTTTGAGATAAGAGTTTTCTCTAGGTATATTATCTATTGATAAATCTACCTCACAGTCTAAGGGAAGGATGGGTAACTCATTAGAAAATATATAAATATATTCATATATAAATGGATTTATTTATGGTTGGTACTTTTGTTAGACTCCACTATTTTGGAATGATATACATCTTATTTGGGTATTAACACATACGCCATTGAGGGTCTTTCCTAATGATATTCATCATCATCCTTGCATTTGTACATGAGAATGTAATAGTTCAGAATATAGAAATAGATTTTCTTTTATTATTATTTTATGTGATCTATATATAATGTGAGTAAATCCATTCCAAATATAGTATTAAATTCAACCAAGGGAAGAATTATGATATTAATTGTAAGAATATTAAAATAGATGATAATAATATAAGAGTCCAATAATTGGTTTAAAATAATTTCAACCCTAGGTTTTTTATGGATATATTTACTTAAAGGTATCATGGATGTGATTTCATAGTTCTACCAAACATGTATGATATAAAGGAATGCATAGAACCTAAAGTATATAAAATCATTTCCATTCTTGGGTAAATATTATGTTCACATTTTACAAAATAATTTTCATTTTCCACCAAAGGGTAGTGTTGGCTTAAGCTTTCCACTAATCATTCGGCTTTGGTGGTTGCTAATGTTGAATAACCTTGATGACCCATGTTTTTGGTGAAATTTCATTAATAATGAACTTTCTCTCTATAATTGAATAATTTTACCCAAGTTGGCGCATTGGTAGGTTTCTTCTTTTAATATATCATTATGAATGGATTTTTTATATCTCTTATAAATTCATGATCTTAGTGGAATTCTCTCCCACACATGAATATGTTTCTTTTAATTTTTAGTAGTACAATAAATATTCTTCAATTATATTTAACAAATGGGTGGTTGGATCTTATTTAATCCTTTTTATTTGATTTTATAGATTGAATTTCTAGTATTCTCTTCTTATCTCTATGTGCATAGCCCATTCTCCAAAATCCATATGTACATTGACATCACATTAATCTACTTCGTTCTTACTCCCAAAATCTCAAATAGAGAAATCCTTTCATAGGTGTGGTTTTAAGCCATGAATGAATCTACCTATTTTTCTATCATTCTTGAAAACAAAAATTGGAGTATTTATTTCATTCCTTGTGATTCTTTCCACCATTTCCCAAGAAATATTTAAAATAATTTCTCTAAATCTATAAGAATTATCTCTCTATAGTTGTTTGATGATTTTTTGAGAAATATATGTTATGAAATTACTTCTTATTTTTTCCACTATATTTATTCCTATTAAAATTTTTGATTTTTAATCTTCATCAAAACCCACTAATGATCTGATTTGGTATTTAAACAACAGACATCTAGAGTCACCTTATTATTCTTATAACAATGGATAATAGAGAATATATTTGTCATTGTGGTAAACCATTATTAAATGGCATGTGGGTCAAAATATCCGCTAAATATTGAGGTTCATTACTACAAATATAATTGATAAATGTTTTATTTTCTTCTTGGGTGAAGGAGGATGTTCAACATGGTTCAATTTATTTATCATATCCTGATACAAATGGGTAAGAATTAAAATGATGTTTTGAACTCCACCTCACATTTTATTGGAAATGCCATTTAGATAACCATTGAATTATCTCTAAAATGGGTTTTTGGTATTATTTGCATTAGTTCCCACCATTTTAAAAAATATAAATGGTTTGAACTAAACATTATTCAATAAATTAAGAATAAATAATTTTATTTTCAAGACCAAAATATGTATGAAGTCTTCTCTTCTACAATACCTATGTTTAGGGTTTTTCATAAAACATTACTTCTTGGATCATGTAATTTAATAGGGTTTTAATGTTAAAATTTGTTTTTAATTTAGATATATATACTTTTTAAAGGTTGGTATAGTGAATTTTATTAATTAATGCATATTATATGGGATTGTTAAAAGAGGTATGCTGATAGAACACTGTGTTGTGAACCATGTGATGATCAAATTAATACCCAATCTACACTTTTATAGGTTATTACCCTTAGTAACTTCTATTCCATATCTATATTAACTTTGAGTATATAGATAGGGATATCATTACTCATAAACTAGACCCTATTACACTTTACCAAATATTCAGAATGTCTAAATATAATTAGACCTATCCATAGGTTTTTCACTATCATTTTATAGTCCTAATTTCCAAGTTAAGTAAACTTTTCTCTCATACCAACTATAAAAACCAAACATTTATATACATGGTTATTACATCATTTTCATGTCAAGAGTCACAATAGCGATACAATCTATGATCTAAATGTTTAGTATCTTGGGGAAATAAGGTTATTACACCACTTTTACATAACAAAATCTAAACAATATTTCAAGACTTCTTCATTATCAAATTAAAATATATCAAAGTATCTTTATTACCTATATGATATTGAGGTTATACATCATATAAATGGGTGAGCTAAAAGCCCAGTTTGTGGAGTAATAACATGAGTGTAATAATGGTCTTGAAACAATGGTATATGGGTGAACATAATCAAAAAAATCATATCATAAGCATAGAATCATCATTTTAATCATGAGGGAACATTTTATAATTCCATGTAGTTTTGAATATGAATAATAATTAAAAATCACAACATAGTGGTTAAATACCACACATAGTTGTGAACAATGATAACATCATGTTCATACAAAACAAGTTCATGCATAACATATATTCATAAATTGTAACCTTACAACTGTCAAAAAATATATCATTATGTTCTTACATAATAAACATAATCCCATGAGATATATCATAATACCCAATTAATTATAGGGACATATAATTATGGGGGTTAATATTCACATCATAAAAAGTTCATAATCACACAAGGAACATGGGAAGAAAACATATAAAAACGATAGTCCTGAAATAAACCCATGGAAATAAACTTGTTTCATAAAGGTTTTTTAAATGATAATTTCATGAATTTCCTTTTGGGATCCAAAGTAAATATGGGAAATCATATTTTCATATAAAACATCCATATTCATTAATAAAGGGGTAATATCTCAAGAAGAGTCAATGTGATATTTTGGAAAATAAATGCTCTTTAAAGAATAATTGTATTTGGCATAGAGATCATTCCAAAAATGTTAAAAAATGAATATCCACAAATGATAAGGTAAAAAATATTGAAAGAAAAATTTTCATATATAAGAGAAATATTTATTCTTACAAAAATATGAAATTTGAGATGACTCAAAAGGAGGAGTTGGGTTTCAAAATCCCATATACATAAATCCTGCATTATTTCCTCTCTTTTCCACCACAAGAATAAGAAATGTTGTTTTATTAAAACATGGCTCCCAAAATGTTTTTTTCACTTATTTCACAATTGATTAATTAAAATCATTATATTATATTCCTTAATTATCTTTGTTAATGTTGACATATTTTGATATGATATTTCCATTCAAACATCATATATTTATTTGGTTTAATGATTATTCTTTAGTACTAAATAAAATTTTGAAATTAACTCCAAAATATTATAAATAAATATATTTATATATATTTTATATTATAAATAATTTATTATGACCATAAAAAATGGTTTTGAAAATTATAGAGTTCTAAACAGCCTCATGGGTGGTTATCCAACAATTGAAAATGTAGTTTCCAAAGAGTATATGAGATATATACAATACAAAGACGAGACCATAATCATTACATAATATTAATTTTTATCTCATGAATTAATTATATTTCATGTGAGGATCTTTTCAGGTTTGTATTTTTATAGAATAAGGTCAACACCCATATATAAAAAAACTATATAATACAAGGATCTTTTCTGTTTATAGTTTTAGAGAATTAGTTCGCAACTCATACATAAAACAACTATATAATAGATGGAAGAAACCACTAATCAGTATCAAGTGCTTCCACCATACAATAATTTTAAAACAAAATATTTTTTTTATTTTCATGAAAAATATTCACAATTTTCACAAATGGCCTCTTTATTTCTCTTAACAATCCTAAAAAATGTAAAAACATTTTAAAACTTGTGATGAACACCAAAAACTCAGTAAGATATCTAAAAATAAAGAAACCCATTAGTATAGTGAAGAGCATGAAAATATATAATGTGATTACCTTTATCATGTTATTATTTGATCTTATGGAATAGAAAATTTATAAAGAAAAAATGAATTTTTCTCAAATAAAACATTTAAAACTCATAGGAAATATAGATAAATCCTGTTCGAAATTTGGGGTCTCATTCATGTAACAACTATAGTTACTCACGGAAGACTTTGTGGTTATCTTTTGATCACTAAATCTGAGTAACCATTATAGCTACCCATAATTAACCGTCTAAGTTTATATTTTAATAACCATAATATTATATTTCTATTATCTTTAATGAGAAACCAAATCAGTTGTCTTCATCTCATATATGGAATAACCATATGGTTTACTTCCATCTCCATTGTAATAAATGCATTTGAGGTTATACCATAACAACTCATCATTGGGTTATAAAGGAAATAAATTTTATCTTAAAAATTCACTAGAAACATTAAATAATCAAAAATCATGAACTCTTACATCATAAATACATTATTAAGCATAATAACCTTTTCATTTTGAAATTTAATATTTTTAGAAAAACTATGAACATATAATGGAAGATATTTTATTTGAAAATAACCATGTAAAATTGTAAAATAATATTAAAATAATAATGAGAATATGATGGAGGAAAAATCCACACTTTTTTGTATGTTAAAAATGAATTATTCTTGTCATTTAAAAAACATATAGTGGAAATTAAAAAAATTATTTTTAAAATAAATTCCCTAAATTAAGTCTAGCTCATTATGTTTGTTTTTTATATATATGAATAGTAAATTTTTATGTTTATTTACTTTTTAAGATCCTTTTTTTGGGTTCATTATTCCTTTTCTACCATTTATTAATATGTCAATTACTTAATCATTTAAATTCACATTGGTAGTTTTGACGATATTTGGTACACTAGTCCAAAATGAATATATTCGGTTGCATTTGGTCAAAGTGGTCTGAATTAAATCATATTTAGAATAATATTCATGAAATAATTATCACTTTTAAAAATAAAATATATATTTAATTATCAATAATTACATATTGTTATGAAAAATGAACTATGTTACAATAATGAAGACGATATAAGGTACATATGTGTGAGTAACATTTCAATTTCTCAACAATCATTAGGGAAGGAGGTTAAGTGTTGTTTTTTCTATGTATATTGATCATAATATACTATATATATATATTATTTATTTTTTAAATATACTTATATATATAATAAATGCTATATGATGATGAAAATATAATCACATCACTTCATGGAGGTGGTACTCCATACATTTTCACAAACGATGAAATCATTTTTCTATGCGAATGGTAATAAAATAAATGATATATTTTATTTTAATAATGATACATATGTAATAAATTTTATATATACAAATTAATTCCATAATTATAACAAGCGTCGAGTGACAGTGATGGAAAACAAATTATGCCAGTTCGTGAGGTGGTAGTCTTCCATACAAATGAATGATGAATTCTTTTCCCATTTAAAGGAAGTAGAGATGGATATATTTATTAAAATTAATATAATATAACATAATTATATATTGGGTAATGGATTTATTATTTTATAATTGTTTAATATGTTTTTAGTAATGTTGAATATTAAACAAAACATGAACTCTATATTAAAAATGATACCTCTTATTCAAACAATCTCTTTTTCTTAACAACTTAAGACAACTAAGGTTTTTGTTGTATAAAAATTAATAGCAATATATTTAGTTGAGGGAATATAATATGTATTTGAGTAGATATTTTTCAAACCAATTGGATTTGAATTATTAATATATGAGTAGAAGAGGTTCCCTTTTATTAGGGTGGGAACGAGATCTCTGGGAATTTCTAAAAATATTAAATTAATATAAACAAATATTTAATACCAATGTCATCCAAACTTATTAATTTTTATTATAATATGATAATGTATATGAATCCCATCATACAATAAAAATTATATTTGTTTTTTCTATATTTATACCGTTATCTTTTGGTTTTTACCCTTATTTAATCCCTTTAACTCTTACCGTGACAACATGGGGTTTTACACTATTAGCATCAGTATAGTTACTATAAAATGGAAAATGACTCATAAATGAATTATGTTTGATATTACCAATATTATTATATTCACATTTTTTATTGAAGAATTTTAGGAATCCTATATCATCTATTAAAATATTATTTACAATAAAATATCAAAAATGTCAATTTTAAGAACTATTCTTTACTTTGAATTTAATAATATACAGATAAAAATTATAATTAAAAATAATCATTTTTTATGTCAATGTCATGTTAAGTTAATCTATAATTTTTTTATGACATATGTTATGTTAAATTATATTTATTTTAGTATTTTTATAATCATTTATTTTATTTTTCCATTAATAAAAAAATTACTGAATCAGCATCGTGTAAACATTTAAGGAAATTATTTATTTTATAAAAATATAAAATAAATTTCCTTAATGAATATATATACATTATATTTTAAAATAAAATATATAGTCGAACATATATTAGAGATAACACCATATTAGAAATATTATAGTTATTACAAATAAGTGTGTAACATGTTTGAGATTTATTTACATAAGACACAATAATGGACATAATATTATCCTAGTGGCCCAAAATGTTCATAAATTCTACCCTTGAATTATTATTAATTATTCATTAGATGTTTATTACTATTTTTTTAACCTAAATTACTCGATTTACTCATTTAACATGGTAACCAAATTTACATAAGTTACTATTCATATTTACAAAAAATAAATTGGAAATATTTAATAAATTCTTACCCTCTTATTAAAAAAACAAAATTTCTTTCTCAAAGTCCTAATCTTATAAGTTTTATAATTTAATTTAAAATTAATGTAGAAAAAACAATGTTTTTTTTAAAAATTCCCTTTAAAATATAAAATGTTGTTATACTAAATTCAAGTAGAAAATAAATTTAAAAAACAATAAATGGATTATTTTTTTTAAAAATAAACTAATAACAGTTTAAAAATAATATAAAATATAAATTGACTGTGTAAATAATAAAATAAAATAATTATTCTTCACAATTTCTTAAGAAATCACTATTTTTTTTTTCAAAAATTATCAAAAATTCATTTTAATATAATTTTTTCATAATTGATTAAAAAAAATTAATTTTTTTAAATAAAATTTCTATAACTTCTATGAATTATAATATTCACTCATAAAAAGAATATTTTATTTGAAGAAAAAAAATAATTTCAAGAATAGAATGACTTTAATAAAAGTTTTTTGATTATTTTCTAATCACTTACCAATACATTCATATTGAGTTGGAAATTTATATTAATTTCATAAATTAGTCATTCATATTCATACCATAACATTTAATAACCAGGTTATAATAGTCACATTTAAATTACAATACTTAGTTGTTCGTTTAAGCTTGATGCGATATATCTTTTATACTCTCGAACATAGTGTTTCCATTTAACATCATAGAATGTTAAATTATCTTCCCTTTTGGAATTTTGTTTAAGAATTTTTAAATTTTTATAAAAACCTAAGGATTTTAATTTTTAAAAAATGCTTTTGAAAACGCACATCGCAAAAAGTATCAATAAATATTCTATTCTAAAAGAGTGAAAGGAAAGCATGAAGGAAACCTAAGATAACACATACTAAGTTTACATGTAATAAAACAAATAAATTGAAGAGAAAATACAAATCATAAAGAATTATGCAAAGTGATTGAGAAAAAAAGTCATGTGAAAGCTAACCATAAAAAACCGCAAAAATATGATGGGTTTAAAGACAACTGATTACTTAGTAAGAAATTATATGAATAATAATTTTATTTTCAAAATAATTTCCCTGAACTTCAGATATTATTTTACAACTTAATCTAAAAAAATAAAGAAATATACTTACATTATGAGTATAATTTCATCATTTAATCAATTTCCACCACAATCTCATATTTTTCTCTAAAAATAGGTCTTTATGTGACTTTTTTCAAGCATAATGGACATGAAACAACTTATATGGATCAAAAAATCCACAAAAAATAAATAAATATTCCTCATATCTTTATACATTTACCAAAAATCAAAATGGATAGTATAATATAATATAAATTACTAAAAAGAATAAATATTTATACGATGAAAAAATTATTTAATCTTTATAACTCAACAGTAATACCCAATGTTAAATATAAATTAGTTATAAAATAAAAATCAACAAAATTTCTAAAAAATATTCTATAATAATATTAAAACCCCAAAATAATAAAGATTTTATAACTTGTTCTTCAAATATAATTTTAATATTTATCTCCAAATCACATAAATGACTCTTAAAATATTATACCAAAATTCAATTTCCCTAATCTCAATAATCCCTATGATATACTAATCATTTCCTGAAATATTTTGAATAATTATAAAAACATTATAAAATCATACATTCTTCAAAAATCTAATTAAATATTTTTTCCTTAAAGAAATATCTATAGTATTATATTTAACTTATTTACATAGGGTTACCAAAAGGGTGAAAATATTTTGATATATCTTTTATATGTTAATAACCAAACAATTCTCCAATACCATTTTATCTATTTTATAAAATATATGTTCCCAAAATTTACATAACCTTTATAATTCATATTGTTTAAAAAAAGTCATACTGCCTCGGATATAACATAGGCTATTTGTAGAAGATGAACCCTTATCGTCGTTCAGTAGTGGGTTTAATCTCCACATCCTTTCCTAACATGATGGGTTGTCACCTTAAAAATATATTAAAAAACCTGTATAAAATTACATATATGTTAGAAACATATTAGAAAATAACCTTAATATATGAAAAATTAATGAAATGTTTTAACCTCAAAGGTTATGTCATGACTTTCATTTGAAATTCAAAATTTTAATAACCCACAATTTCCTTAAACAAAATGATCTTATATACCATAAAGGTTACCAATAACTTTAAAAATATATCCACCAAAACTAATGGAATTCTTCCTCAAATTATTTTTTTGATAAAACCTGTAGTAAACCTAAGCATTTCATTACCATAAATATCTCTCAAAATTCTGTGAATCAACATAGACATTCACCACTTTAAAACTCAAATGGGATGTCTAAGACTCTAAAAAAATATCAACCTTAAAAATTTGAACCCTTGATGGTGTCCACAACTCTTATAAACACCTAAAATGAAAACATTCCAATATCCAAAGTTATCTAAACTCTTCTCTAATACCAACTTTAACGAATTAGCCTTTAACATTATATAATCATGATTTTTAATTCCAGAATTAATTTTCTTAAATTTGTGGATCCTTTAATGTTTATATATTTAGATAATTAGGTAATAAATCATACATAAAATACCATATAATAAAATTATATTTTTGGATTACTTTTTTATATAATTATGTTTTAAATTCATACATAAAAATACCATATAATACAAGTTGGAAACTATTTACTAGAACCCACATTTCCTACAATATAAAACATTAAATAGAAAAAATGAGTTATTTTCATGAACAATATTCATGATTTTCATCTTGAACTCTTTCTTTCCCTTATCCATCATTAAACCCTATGGGTTTTTAAAACATGGGATGAGCACAAAAATATTAGTAAGGGACATAAAAATAAAGAAAACCATTTGTCTAGTGAAACCATAAAAATATCTAATATACATTAATTTTTCAAATTATTTTTTAATATTAAGAAATTAATCATTTGTACATTAGAAAATACACATTTTTTCAAAATAAAACTTTTAAAACCCATAGAAAACACAAATAAAACATGTTAGAAAGTTGGGGCATCATTGGAGTAACCAGCACATCTATGCATGGAAGACCTTCACGGTTAACTTACGATCATTAACTTAGAGTAACCATCATATCTACACATGATTAACCATCATAGTCAATATTGGAATAACCATCATATTATATTGAAATTATTTTTCAGGAGAAACCAATATGTTAAACTCCAACTCAAATATGGAACAACCATACCACCAAATTCCATATCTAGAGTACCCAATGCATTGGAGGTTATAACGTATCCACATATCCTTGGTTTATTACTAAACTACCTAAAATCTTAAAAATAAAAAATAAAAAATAACATAATCACAAATCATGAAATCCAACATTGATAAACATTCTTATGGGATATAACCATTTCATTTTAAAATCTTATATTTTTAGAAAAATTTCGCACAAATAAATAAAACAATTTCATTGAAAATTACATTGTAAAATTTTAAAGAAAGATTAAAATAATTGGGTCTTAACTATTTTGGTAAAATTATCTCATTCCATATATCTTAAAAAGACATTACTTTTTATTTTATAAAAAATTATATGGGTAACTTTTAAAAAGTATATTTTTTTAAAAACCCTTACCTTAAGTCTAAATCATCACTTACATAATTTATCTTTCTGAATAATATACCTAGTTTTATTATTTAAAATATTAAGAACCTCTTTCTTGTTCATTATTCCTTTGGTATCAATTATTACTATGTTAATATCTTAATCAATTAAATTCATATGAGATGTTTTGAAGATATTCGATACTTTAATCCAAAATAACTTTGGTCGGTGGAATATGGTCAAAGTGGTCATAATTACATAATATCCATAATAATATTAATGAAATAATTATGACTTAGATACATAAATTATAATTTTAATTTCCAACAATTTAATATGGTCATAAATAAATTAACTACCATACAATCATGGTGATGGTAGGCTGTTCGAACACATGAGTTACATTTCCATCTTTCAACAATCATCGAGGAAAGAGGGTAAGTATTTTTTTTATATTTTTAGAATTATAATATAATATAAAATATATACATATTTCATATTAATTATTTAAATATAATTAGATATATCATCTTTTTGGTGTGGTGATGAAAAACAAATCACATCTGTTCCTAGAGGTGGTACTTCACACAAACACAAGAATGTCATTTTCATTTTTATATGAAGGGAAATGTAAGAATGTAATTAAAATATTATCTATTAATAATGATTAATGTGTAATTAATAAAATATATACATAAGAATTTCAATATTATCACCATTCTTGAGAGACAATGATGGAAAATGAATTACATTGGTACATGGCGCGGTACTTCGCGTTACACACGATTGATAAATTATTTTCCCATTTGCTGAAAGTTGAGATGGATATAGATTATTAAAAAAATGTAATAAAATATTAGGGTATGTATGATACTATAGATTTTAATTTATCTTGGGTTTAGAAGGTCTGAGGTATGTGTAATAATAATCAAAATAGAACTACTCGATTAAAAATTTTACCTCTTATTCAGAAAATCTCCTTTTTAAACTCTTTAAGCCCACTAAAGTTGGTGTTATGCCTAAAATAATGCCACTACAATGTTAGTAGGGATTATATTAAGAAATATGGGATGGTATTTCTAAACCAAAATGGTATTATAAGTATGAATAAATCAAAATAATAGGTTCCCATTTATAAGAGAGGGGATAATCCCTCTTGAATTTTCTTAATATATTAAATTAATATAAAATAATATTTAATACCAAATGGATCAAAAAAATAAAAAAATAAAAAAATAAAAAATAATATTAATATGGGCATAAATACCCTTTTCAAATAGAAATTATGTAAGTTTGTAATATTTTTCTACTATTATCTTTTGGTTTTAATACATACATAATCCTTGTAACACTTTTACTGACAAAATTGATTTTTACGATTTTGAGGATCAGTATAGACAATATAAAATAAAACAGTAATCATAAATTTATCATAGTATATATTTTAAAACATATCATAATAGATTAAAAAAAGTTAACATTTCTAATAATTTTATATCAATTAATTAATTATTAATTATTATAAAATATCAATAATGTTAGTTTTTTGAACTATTAATTACGTTGACTTTAATGATATCCAAATAACACTTATAATTTAAAAAATTATTTTATTATATCCCTAAATTTAAATTTAATATATAAAATTATTTTATCTTATATGTTGTCTTAAATTATATTTATTTTAATATTTTTAATATCATTTATTTATTTTGTTTCATTAATTATATTTTTACTCCATCATTGTTGTGCTAAATTTTAAGGTGATTATTTATTTTCTAAAAATTTAAAATAATATACCATGATGAAGTTAAATATATTATATATAAAAATAATATTTATATTGGAACATATATTTTATATAACACCATATTAAAAATAACACATTTATTAAAAACAAGAGTTTGACATGTTCAACTATTTTTTAAATAAATTTCTATAAATTTCATAATATTAACAAATTTTCCAGAAAAGATAATAAATTCTACCATTGGATCGTTATGTTTTATATAAGACCATGAAATAAAATATAGGTAAGTATACTAGTTAATTTATGGTTATTGTCATTTTTTTTAAAATAATTGACATGATTTACACTTTACACTAGTTACCAAAATTAGTTATATTACAATTCATATTGACAAAACATTAAAGGGATATAATTAATAAAATTTTACCACATTAATAAATATACAGAATTAATTTTTAAAAATTTAAAAAATAAAAGTTTTATAATTAAGTTTAAAATTAAACTGCAAACACGTAATGGAAGACATTTTTTTCAAAAAAATACCCTTTTAAATATAAAATGTTATTATATGAAACTAAATTATAAAATCCAATTAATTTTTTTTATTAAAGTATTATAACTCTAAATAAACTAATTATAGTTAAAAAAATAACAAAAAACATTATTTGACCCTATAAATAATAAAATAATAAATTGTAAGTTTCACTATTCCTAGAAAAATCTATATTTTTCTGAAAATTATCCAAAAATAATTTTATCATATTTTTGACCTAATGAATTAAAAAATGAAAATAAAATTTTCATGTAAATTTTATATAACTTCTAGAAATTATAATATTCAATCATAAAAATATTAATTGTTTTTTCAGGAAAACATGTTTTTTCACGAATAAAATGACTATACTGAAAATTGTGTGATTATTTTCAAAGAACTTACAAATAAATTAATATTTTATTTTAAATGTATATTTATTTCATAAATTATTTTTCTCTATTAATGTACAATAATTTAACATATTTTTTATATTGGTCACATTTAGATAATATTATTTAGTTGTTTTTATATGCTCGATGTGATGTATCTTGTATACTCTCGTACATAATTTTTCCTTTTAAAGTTTCAAGATATTAAATATAATCTATGATTATATGATTGATAACATATTTATAAGATATAAACATTATAGATTTCATTTTTATCATTCTATTTAGTTTTTAATAAGGTTTTTATTAAAAAATGAAAGGGGGATCCGAATTAGAAAAAGAAAACTAAATAAAAAGATAAAAAGAAATTACTTATTTCTTCAATTGTTTTCTTTTCTATGACCCATAAATTATTGAAATGTTGGAGTTTCATTAATCCAAAAAATAATTAAGGATTATATTATTATTATGAAATGGTAATTATGTGGATACTTTTCATTAGTAAAAGGAAGTTAAGTGGTTTTCCTAGGGAAGGGAGAGGTGGTATTTATACTTGAAGAGATTGGAGTTTTTAGAAAAAATGTTGAATAAAATATAATTTCCAAAGTTAAAAATTTAATAGTGATATTATTAAAATGTAAGTAATATTTTAATAAATAAACTTATTTTATGAATTTTAATGCTTTCGAAAACTGAATTTATTATTTTATAAAAAATGAAAGTGGAAAAAAGAAAAATTATTATTTTAATGGAATACATTAGACTTTGGAAAATATATTTTAGGTTTTAAAAACATGTTTATTTTATTTAAATGGATCATTTATCACATTTAATTTGGTTTTTGTTGAAACAAAATTTATGTAATTGATTTGGCCATTATTAAATCACGAGTGATGTAATTTGTAATACAAAGGTTAAAAAAATCTGTATTTTTACCGTTCACAAAAAAATTGAAGTATATAAAAAGATTAAAAAAATCAATAATTGAAAATTTAAATCTGATGATAATAGAAATTAAACTGATTTTATCAAAATAATTTTCTCACATAGTCAATTTTAATTATTATCCTAAAAATTACTTTTTTTTAAATAAATTAAAATATTGTTTAGTAAAAAAGTGTTTGTTATTTATTTGATATCATAATCTTGATATTTAATGATGGAAATTTAATATTTAAATTCTCTTAAAATTTTCAGGATATATATTCTTTATATGGAATTTTATTATTTTTAGGTTAAATGACTATTCCATCGGTGAGGTTACTATTTTGAACTGTCAGGTTACTATGTTGAATGAACAGATTACTAATCCCAATGGTCAGGATACAATTATCAATTATGAGGTCACCATTCGTAATGGTCTATTTTCTATTCCATTGGTAATTTCACTATTATAATGGTTCTATTACTGCCAATAAATTCCACTTAACTCATTCTTTCGACATTCAATATAATTATTCTCAAGGTTCTATATTTTCCTTTTCTAAGATATATAATGGTTTAAAAAATATTTTTTTTCTTTTATATATTACTGTTTTTGGGTGAGATGATTCTACCATATCCATATTATCAAAAAATTTCCACTCTATTTTATTATTTTCTATTTTTTATCGCATTGTAAGATATAGAATTTTATTGGTTTTAGTTGATGCCTAATCTAATGATCTTAATTAACAAAATATTTTATTTCTATTTAGAGTATGTGTATAGTACTATAAAATATAATATAACATAAATTTAATTATGAAAAAATCATCATTTACAATGTTTAGGCCATTAGACTTAGTCATTTTCTCTTGGTGAAAATCCAATAGTTTTGACATAAACAACTTCTAGAACAATTGAAAGTAAATATGGTATAATTCTATTTTTCAAGCCATGATTGTTTTTATGTCAAATATATGAATAAATTATATATTTATTGAATTTAAATTATACATCCCTTATAAGAAGATCTATATAGGAACCCCCTTCTTTACCAATTGAATCCCATATATTCCATGGGATCACTAAGTGGGGGAGGGGTGAATCAGAGATCTATTTTAACTTTATAAATATTCTCCCTTTTATGAACTTTATCATCTATATCTAGTTAAATATCTGATCTTATATTCTCCAAAATCATTGTTGCAACTAGTATGCACTAAAATGAGAGAAAAATATAACAACCCAAGTATTTAAAAGGTTTTCTAAAATATCCCTCGCCTTATCATGTGGGTTATACAACCCAACATGTTTTCTCTGTTATGTTATATTTTAATTGTTTATACACCCCAAATAAATTCATAAATAGAATATTTATACACCCTATCCTTTTTTCCAAAATTTTTTATAAACAAAAATTACATCTCCTTCTATGAATTGTTCTATACCTTAAATAAAACCCTCTACTAGCCAGTAATACACCCCAGCCACAAGCTCATTTTATGAGTTAGTCAAATGAAGATATATCAATTTCTTTAGATTTCATTTCTCCATAAGAATGTTTTATCAGCATATATTATAAAAATTAGTGAATATTTTCAGTAGATTTAATGTAATATATTTTTGTGTTAATAATTTTTATAGATCATGTATTATTGGATCTACTTAACACTCTTCTTCTAGAAATATTTCATCTAGAATGTTTCTTCCATAATGTCATCTTTTTGAATATTTTCCTTCAAGTTCTTGTTCTTCAAAAAAAAACTCATTCCCATTCTTCTTCATAGAATTTGTAACTTCTTAGAATATTTTAAGTTGATATCTCAAAATATGTATCCCTCAATATTAGTATCAATAACCACATTATTTATAATTCTTCTCACCTTTATATACTCATTATTTTTTCAAAAATAAGGATGAACTGTGAAATCTAATTGTGAATATCTTCCTTGACTTATTACTTATCTTATCACCTTCAATGTTTCCAAAATAATTAGATTCAAAATTTATTATTAAATTTTACCAAATCTAAACACTGAGTAACTCTTAAAATTTTCCTCTAATCTCATCTAAAATTAAGAACATTGAAATTACATCTAAATATCATAAAGATTTGTGATGTTTAAAAGGTTATGTAAGGATCCGGAAATCTATACTCAACATACAAAAAATTTATATCTTGACTTTTCTATGTCTTATCAAAACAAAATATCTTGAAAGATTAAAATTCTTATAGCTAAAACTCAATGAATTCAAAACTTAAACATTTTATAACTCACACTTATCACTATAACTTTTCAAAACTCGACTTTATACCTCAAAATTTTTAAAGATCAACATTATAAATAAAACATCGTACATATCAAATTTATAAGAATTACTTATTTTGATTTCCCTTTATAATGTGAAATATGTGGAAAATATATTTATAACTAAAAAATTATAATACTCAACTTCAAAAATAAAATACTATAAAAATCAATATTATAACTCAAACTTCGTAAAAATCAACATTATAACCATATATTTGTACAAATAAACTTTATATCTTTGGATTTATATAATAAACTTTATAAAACAAACGTTATACAACTAATCATCATCGAATGATGTCTATAGATTCCTTATATGAAAAAATCAATATAATAACCTCAGTTTGATTACCTCATTTTTCTCAACATTCATAATTTCAAAAAACTCATTTTCAATAATGATCTTCATGGAGAAATCATGATGTTAGTAACCATGAGGATTAGTAATGCACCAACTAACTTGGTTCTTCCAAAAACATCTGTAGTTAGAGTATTTTATTTTATTATCATGGTTTCGTTCAACATAACCCTTTACTTACTGTGACATGGATCATTAGTAAACTTCATATAAACTTCTTATGGAATATCACATATTCAACTCATCTTGTAAAACATCTTTTGAATATTTTTCCAAAAATCTGATGTCTATTCTTACATTATTCTTATAAAACCATTTTTTGTTGTACTTATATAGACACCTTTTGAAAATAATTTAATTATACTCTCACAATTTATTCTCAACTGATCAATTTTTAAAACCAAGATAGTTTATCATTCTAGAAATTAATATTTAATAGATTATAAAAAATACAATAGAATCCCCTTTTAGAAATTTTCTCCTACAAATGTTTTTCGAGATGTCAATCCATTGAACATACAATGATTATTCCAAAACCACTTTATCTAAGATCAAAGTTTTAGATTATAAAATCACTTATGACATTAAAAAACATTTACATCTTCTATAAATGTATCATTTCTTATGTGAATAATATAATCAATAATCACATAACTTTTTTATGTATCTTTATTCAAGGAAACCAAATTCTCTCCAAGTTTTCCCTACAAAATTTTCTAAAAACATATATTGGTATATTAACTAAAATGACACCGAAATACACTAGGATTGAAAACATATGTTGATGAAATAAAATAATAAAGAATAACATTTATAAAAATAAATTATTTCATAATAATAGAATGGATAATTGAATACATGATATTATTACCATTAAGGACTCATTCCATGACATCATACTTAAATAGAAAAGGCATACACGAAATACTCATGCTAGTGTGTCCCATGAGACCTATAAATTCATTTAGTGGATATAAAATATAGTGACCCAACCTTAAATTATAAATCCTAATGCATTAATCATATCAAGACACTGAATAAAATATAAATCACATAATCAAAAAATATTCATAATTCAAAACTAGCATACATAATGTCAATATTTTCCCCAGTCAAGGAAAATAATAATGTTGTCATAAGACATAAAAAATTAAGGTACATGATATCATTAAATTATATACATATATAATAATATTATTATTTAAATGATGTTTAAATAGATAAAAATCACTATTATAAAAACAATATGAAGGCTCTTTGAAAATGAGAATTAATTTAATTTTCTTTTAAGATCATCTTAAAACAATAAAATATTATAATAATGGGAATATAATTTTATTTTAAAAAACATGATAAATTATTGAGGAATATTTATAATAAATAATGGAAATTATATATAAAAAAATTCAAGTGATTAACAATAAATAGTTATTTTCCCACATTTTTTAAAATTAAAAAATGATTTGTCGGGAAAATGTTAAAAATATTACTTTAAAAAATTTGAATAGTAATTCAATGTTAAATAAAATTTATCTTGAGTGCTCATTTATTTGTATAAAATAATATACATAAAGTAAATTAATGAATATGGATTTGGAAGAGAAATATTTATGAAAAAGAATTAGAAGTATGATCAATTTTTTTTAAATTTTTTTTTTTCAGTTGTTTTGTATACTGAAATGTGGAAAACATAAATTGAATAGTTAAAAACTTTACAAATAATTATATAAAAATATAATATTTGTGTTTTAGGAGATAAATAACATATAATTTTGAAAATGGAAATGCATCATTAAATAATATCGAATAAGGAATGAGAATATAGAATAAGGCCTTACCTTGAATTTATTCTTGGTCAAACGCATTCCAACACTATATATAATAAATTTATATTTATTATTTGTCTATATCAGATATATTTTTATATATATTTGTATATATAATTTATTTATATATTATATTTACTCATTTACTCAAAATTATTTATTAGAATCAATTATTTTGGACTTAACTATTTTGTTTCCTAAAAATTTATTAATTTCATTATTCTGATACTTGCACTTTGTTCATGTGTTCATTATCCACATGATCTTAAAAATGTTATAATTATATTGGTTATAGGATCAATATAAAATTATAAACATCCATTTAAAAACGTTATAAAAAATGTAATACATCCTTTCAGGGAGATGATAGTACTACAAACACATGAGCGATGTTTTCACTTTACTAATAGAAAAAAAATAGAATTATGTAGGCAAAATTTTATCATTATATAATCATAGTAATATTATAAATATCATATGTATACCTTAATTTATACATATAAAAATAAATTTATAGCAGAAATAATAGAAATGAATCCCATAGAATCATTGTGGTGGTGGTCCACACATACGTATGAACATCGATTATATTTTAAAATGAATATGTCCGTAAGAAGATTGATATTATATTATCATTATAAATTTTTTTCTTCATAAACATCAT
The DNA here is from genome assembly GCA_963277665.1 of Viscum album. Classification (NCBI taxonomy): domain Eukaryota; kingdom Viridiplantae; phylum Streptophyta; class Magnoliopsida; order Santalales; family Viscaceae; genus Viscum; species Viscum album. The sequence continues at coordinate 1,554,700,449 of OY728148.1, read as the reverse complement.
ATATTGATTAAATTAATTTACCTAACCATCCTTGAAAGGTAGTGATGGAAATATAATATATCTCTTCATAAAGACGGTTGACCATACTCGTTCATGAAAAAAATTTCTTCTCAGTATGGAAATGATGAAAAAATTATTTATTACATAAATATAATAACATTTCAGTATTGTAAAGGTACTCATTCCATTATCTAAGGATGGTTAGAGTAAATTTGAAGGAGGTAGAAGAGGAAATAAATTAGAAATAATTACTTTATGACTTATACCTTCATATTGGATATATTCTTTTGGAATACACCACAATAATTCTATATTTTCTTATTAGTGAGATCAATATCTCAAGGATTTGGGGAGGAATGTTAAAAATGTTTTTTTGGTTATGCTTGGTCATGTTAAAGTGACCAATGTTTTTAGAGATTTGGGGATGTTACGACCCACCTTCACCAAGATGAGAGAAGGGACAATAGGTTGATAGACCCTTCCTTCTTCCAGTTGAAGGTGAGATAATGACCACCGAGACCCGCCTTCAATAGGTCCCATAGTGGTGACTAGCACCAAGGGTATAGAATCACACAAATAATGGAAGACATTACCCTTTTTATTTTAAAAGGATCGGGAGATATGATAGTGATTCCCAACAACGTTGAAAGTGGAAGTACAAGAAAACCCCAAAATAAAGTACCAAAGAAAAGAAAAAACGGCAACAACAACTATCCCAACGTCCAATCTAGTACGATCCTGCACGACCCCCGAAGTCCTCCTAGAAACCTGAAAGCCGTTTTATATACGTAGGGTGAGCATACAAGTATACTTAGTATGGAAAACACAAGACTCTCATGCACATGTGGGGAGGCACACTAATCCCTCGTGAGAAAAGAGATAACCAAAACACCCAACAAGGAAAACTATCCATCCAAACCTCCCCAAGGAACACTCTCCAAATAACGCAAGTAATGTAATGTAATAGTAACAATATATCTATGTTTGGGTACCCCGCTCCACTTCCCCACTGGTTATTGAAGACATCCTACGCATCAGACCTCTCCCGCCATTCTCACCGCAGTCCCATTACCATCCCCCAACCGCACACACCTACGCTATAACCACATATCCCGGATGAAAAATCCTAGGCCACAACAACCTTGCGTAACCACACCCGCAAACACCTGGGCCAGAACAACTACTGTCATGCCCAAAGACACATGTGCCTCATCCTGAAGACACTTGGGAAACAACCTACCCACACACACTTGGGAAAACTACCACAACTACCCTACCCAAAGAATATTGGGATATAATGGACCTCAGGCCATCACAACCTGCCTGAAGAAGCTTAGGACACTCGAGAAAGGGAGCAGAAAAGGAGATAATAACCAGTCACTTGTAAAAGTGTTGGAAAAAAACACCCTCCCACATGAAATGGGGGTGTTCAGCACAAAGTTCTCAACTTGGGTGGGATGTGTATAAGAAACATAAAATATTCAATTATATATATATATATATAGCACTCATCCCATCCTAGGGTTCCCAAAACCAGACCATCACAAACACCTCATTACTATTCCTTCATAAGAACACCACAACCACAACCATGTGAGGACTCATTTTCAGAACCAATTCCCCATTGAAACCGTTCTTGTTTTCATGTTATTTTGATTCCATTTAATTAAGTCATGAACTAATGGGAAACTAACAAGAATAACCAAAAACAAAGTAAAATAAAAATAGTCAACCAGCAACTAAGCATTCACACTCGGTTTTAATGTAAATTCACAGCAACAAAGGGATACTTGAGATCCCTATAATTACTGGAACCAAAATAAGCATCAAGACACCACCCCACACGGCCTCAAGTTCACCAACAACCTCAACAATAGATGATCCCATACCCATACATATCACCCCATAAACATCAAGCAGAACAATCACACATACCACCAAGACAAAGCAAGGGAGTTTCTAGATTCAATCACATCATTCATTAAGTTTCCCCATTTCTGTTTGGTTAACCAGGGTGATCACACAAGGGTTGTTGTTCACTAGCCATCCATTTAATCGGTCGAGTTTATGTGATTAACCAAATTCCCATGTTATAGTCATTCAATCATCACAGAAGATAGGGGTTCATTAGTGCACAAAGAAATACAAATAACGGTCATGATTTTTAGTGGGCATAAGCCCATAAAATTCAAAACACAAAATCAAGGATAAAAATTACATCAGAAACATAGATCACAACCCCTTCATTCTTTAAAAGTTTGTTTATTATCTTTGTTAATGTTTGGTTTCATATATCCCTCAAGAAACAATAGCATACCCGCCCCGCATGATACACAATAAAGAGAGACGAAAAAACCCTACTTGGATGATCAACGATTGAATTTTATCCTCCCGGCGCCATGAAAAGGAGATGAGTGGCTTGGAGGGGAAGAGAAGGATTCTAAGAATGAGTAAGAGGGACTCCAGCACAGGCACACAACTCGTCTCATGAAGGGGGTCTTCAATGCATCGAGGAGAGGAAAAGAGACCAGCCACGAAGAAGTAGAAAATAAAAGGAATTCTCGTGCGATAAATGGTGAGATCCTAGAGTTACGGGATATGGAATTTTGAATGGATTTAAAGACAGATTGTGGTTTCACCATGCAGTTGGGTGGTTATGCACAATGGAATTAATTATCATTTAACAATTTTGATCCGAGGGGTGGCCATAACAGTTGTGTGTTTAAATGGTTTCTTTTAAATAACACAATAGGGGGCATAACTGGAATGTATGGAAAAGGGGTGTGACACCAAGGAAAAGCCATGCGTTTTGGTAAGTTAAGGGTCACTCGAATCTTGGGGGATTTTGGATATTATTTATGGGCTTTGAATGAATTTTAAAAGGGGGTTAAATAATTTTATGTCAAAATACACGTTGTGGGAGTGGAAAAAGTCAGGAAATGGAAAAATAATGAAGACCACTTGGAGAGGACATGGTGCAACTAACAAAGTGCCACCGTCACAGTGCCACCCTCACTATGTCACCATCTTGGTTCCACCATTAGGGTGTCATCCTCATGGTGCCACCATCATGGTGTCACCCTCACGGTGTCACCCTCACGGTGTCACCCTCATGGTGCCACCGTTTCTGTGTGGGATTGTGACCGGTGCCACCTTTTTGGTGGAACCGTTTGATGGAACCATGTTTTGGGAAAGTACTGGACCAGGAGGGTCTCGGCCGTTACATCAGATACCTCTCAAACTATTCTCACCCTCGATAATAGAAACTTAACAAGAAGAAAGGAGAGGGGCCCCGAACAACCACCTTGAAAGATACATCTCAGGAGTAAACCTCTTCCATCTTTCGAAAGACAATGGATACACTAACTCTCCTCTCCTCCCAAGTAAGCACACCCATACTCAAAAGCCATACCATCCTGACATAGGGATTAGGGAGTTATTTCCTTCAAGTCAAGATACTATTCGCTTTGGGTGGCACTGACTCGCCCGAATAGGTTTAATCGCATCCAACTTAATGCATCTTGATAATGGATTAGGTCCTCCCCTCCCTACAGTCAGGAATCTTCACACACATGTCTAGAGAACAAGTGAAAACAGTCCATTCCATTGTTAACAAGGTAAAACGCTTCATCGCAACCAAGTAAAATCAAAACATAACAAAACTCAAAACAACTCTGGCCCTTGGGCGCGCATCTATGCCTCCCATTCCTAGGTACTCTCCTCGATACCACTATGCCTCCATGACACACGAACTAAAGGATTGGTTCATCCATGGAGCACCATCTTCTCGCGATCCTCGATCCTCACCGGTCTTTCTACCAACATCATGTTAGCTTCGATATCCAGCTTTCCCCAATCAAGGATGTGTGAATCTTCATATAGATACTTTCGGAGCAGAGACAAATGGAAGACGTCGTGCATTCTTAGTATCGGAGATGGTAGGGCCAGCTAATAAGCCACCTCTCCGACCTGCCACTGCACTTCGAACGGTCCAACGAACCTGGGAGAAAGCTTACTCCCCCGGCCGAGCCTCCGTTTCCCACACTGAGGGGAGAACTTCAAGAACACGTGGTCCCCGACCTTGAAATACAAGGGTCTCCTCCTATTATCGGCATATGACTTTTGCTGGTCCTGGGCCACCTTCATCCTCTCTCATATAAGATGAAACTTCTTTGTCATGATCTGCACCACTTCCAGGGCAAGAACACTTGTTTATACGATCTCTGTCCAGCACATGGGTGAGCGGCACGACCTCCCATACAAGGCTTCGAATGGATCCATGCCAATGGTAGAGTGATAGCTACTGTTGTAAGAAAAATCTACCAGAGGAAAGTTTCGTACCCATGATCCCCCAATGTCAAAAAAACATGCTTGTAGCATATCCCACATCGTTTGGATGGTGCGCTCTATCTGCCCATCTGTCTGGGGGTGGAAAGCAGTGTTGAGGCATAACTGGGTTCCAAAATCATGTTGATGTACTTTCCAGACTCGTGAGGTAAACCAGGTATCCCGATTGAATACTATGGACCTCAGAACCCCATGCAACCGCACCACCTCATCCCATACCATTGTGCTAGGGCATCCACAGTACCCGACTACTTGATCGCTAGGAAGTGAGCTGATTTCATCCGTCGGTCCACCAATAACCAGATATCATCACAACCCCCTTGAACTTTGGGTAGTACCATGATGAAATCCATCTAGATGTTGTCCCACTTCAACTCGAGGACATCTAAATGTTGTAACAGACTTCCTGGGATGTGGGGTTCATCCTTCACCTGCTGACATAGGAGGAACTATGCTACGAACTCTGCCACCGCCCACTTCACCCCAGGCCACCAAAAATGAACCTTCAAACCCCGATACATCTTGGAAACTCCTGGGTGCACCACCAGTGGTGAGTTGTGGAACTCAACAAGAACTCTCTTTCGCATAATCTCTGGAGCATTTCCCTGGATAATGCGATCACGCATTACTTTAGTCTCTGAGTATCCCCATTGAGACTCTTCTACCTGCCACAACAGAGAGGACTGCACTATCATCTAAAACAGGAAACCTCTACTACCATCCATCCTTGCATCCAGGTGTAGGGAATACAACTCTTCTATTGCCTTCCAAGCATCTGATGATTCTTGAACCACATCCTTCTGTGACTTTCTTCTCAGGGCATCAGCCATAATGTTCCCCTTTCCTGAGGTATAGGAGATTTCGAAGTCGTAGTCCTAAAGGAACTCCATCCACCTTCGCTACCGCAAGTTTAGGTCCCACTGGGAGAAGATATACATCAAGCTCTTGTGATCCATGAAGCTTATGAAGCACTCCTTGATGAGTTAATACTACCCCAACTTTAGTGAAAAAACGTCCTCCACAAGCCTCAGATCGCGGGTGGAATAGTTATGATCATGGGTACGTAACTGCCTAGATCCATAAGAGATCACCCTTTTCTGTTACATCAGCACATACCCCAGGCCTTGTCCTAAAGCATCATAAAACACCTCATACACCACCCCTTCTTCTGGAAACCTCAGAACTGGGGAACTAAACAACTTCCTCTTCATATAACTGAAGGCTACCTCACACTGCTAATTCCACACGAAATCCTGGTCTTTCATGGTCAAGGCTATCAATGGTGATACAACTCTGGAGAAGATGGTCACGAACCTCCAGTAGTAACTTGCTAGACCTAGAAAACTATGAACCTCTGTCGCATTCTTGGGTGTTTCCCAAGAAACAACCGCCTCGACCTTTGATGGGTCCACCGCTATTCCCCGCTCAGACACCACGTGTCCAAGGAAGTGCACTTCTCACGTCCCAAACTTCCACATGGACAATTTCCCATTGAGTTGGTGTCGTCAGAAGACCTCTTAGACCATTCTCAGAAGATCAACGTGATCCTTCTCTGACCATGAGTAGACCAGGATGTCTTCAATAAACACTACTACGAACCGATCCATATATTCCCGAAAGATGGATTTCATGATGCATATGAACATAGATGGTGCATTTGTGACACCGAACGACATGAATACAAACTCAAAGTGCCCATATCTGCACCTGATGGTAGTCTTCAAGATGTCACCCTCTGTCACCCTCAACTGGGGATATCCTGATCATAGGTCAATCTTGGAGAACCATCCTGCCCCTTTTAACTGGTCGAAAAGGTCGTCTATCCTAGGGAGAGGGTAACGGGTCTTGATCGTCACCTATTTCAGTCTCCGATAGTCTATTCACATCCTAAGACTACCATATGACTTTTTTATGAACAAGACTGGAGAACCCCATGGTGACACACTTGGTTGAACAAAACCCTTCTTCATCAGATCATAAATCTGAATATGCCACTCCCGAAACACAGAAGGTGCTCTCTGGTAGGGTGCCATTGAAATCGAATGAGCACTAGGTTGCAAGTCTATTACGAACTAAACATCGCGTCCTGGGGGTAGAGTCGCCACCTATTCCGTGAAGACATCCAGGAAATCATTGACAATACCCAGGACTTCCGCCATCACTGTATCCGCCGACTCTAATGATAGCTCAGCTAACATGGAAAAGAGGGGTTCCGATCACCGGCTGCCCTCCCAACAACCTCGCTTGCCGATAAAAGTTACACGTCGACCGCCCAAATCTAAAAACAAGATCCTTCTTCGAAAGCAGTCAATAACAGCACATACAGAGAACAACCAGTCAATTTCCAAGATGACATCGTATGGATGTATCTACAATAGTAGATGATCCCCACTCGACTGATGTGGCCTTATCATCAGTCTACACCCTCGTTAAACATAAGACAAGTCGATATGACCTCCGAATGGAGAACTCAACACCAGGGGAACTGGAAGTAACTCAGCGTCTAGACCTAGAGGATGGGTTGAATGGGTGCAACAAAGGAGTGTGAAGCTCATGTATCAAACAAGGCATAGACAAGAGTGATAAACAAGCTGATCATTCCTCGAATGACTTCAGGCTCTATTTGAACTATTGCCTCTCCGGTGTGTAACTGCCCACACCCAACTCCTCTACCCCTCGTCTGTCGGATGCCTCCCTGACCGTGCCTTGGTCAAGGTCCCTGAGGAGCACCCCGAGGTCGGCCTTCTCCTACAACATCTGCACTTGGAGGAGCAGGAGCTCGTTGTCCCTGCTGATGCTGCTGAAACGGCCTGGCTGGAAACCGATGTGGCTAAGGCGGGTGTTGCCATGGCCCACCCACACAATCCTGTACTCGGTCCCTGGCACTGATTCCGAAGGTGATCAAGGCTACCACAGATGAAGAATATCAGTTCTGGGCCCGAAAGGAATGGGCGAGGACCGGGAGATCGGAACTGGAACTTCTGAGGCCTACTCCATACTGGTCAAATCCTAGAGAGCCCTGATGTTGGAGGCCTACTACTAATGGCCTTCCCCTTCAATGAGCCCAAATGGATTCCCTCTCACGATACACCTCCCAATGTGTGCATCCTTTCCACCACTTCAGCCTTCTTATGGACCTCCAAGTATGTCAGTAGGGTGAAGGAGGTAATCACATACTAAAAAGAAGGTCAGAGGGCCTCCTCTAAATGTCTCGTCTGAGACTCCTCATCCAGAAAGAGGTCCGGAGCAAAGCGAAGGAGATCCTTGAACTTGATCCCCAACACCCTCACTAAAATATCACCCTGCTGGAGGGAGATTAATTCCTGCCTCTTCTCAGCCTTAATCGTGGAAGAGAGTAATTCCGCCCAAAACATCCTCTCAAAGTCAGTCCACATCACCTCAGCCTCCTTCTTCTCCCCAAGATAAAGCATCCACCACTAAAGCGCTGCTCCCCACATCTGGATTACAGCCAGAGGAACCCAAAACTCCATCAGATCCCGAATCAAGCTGAAATCTATTACTATATCATTTAGCAAACTCTCTGTATTCATGTCTGAGATGTTGCCCTCGTAATTCCCGAGGGTCTCCGCTGAAAGTCACAAAGCATCCTCTGCCACTGATCATCCTTCTCATCTCGGTCGGCCCTCGGTCGATCATCCAGATCAATCTCCTGGGCCTTGATCGCCCACACTACCCTTTGTCGTCGTCCGAGTGCCATAGATGTAAGGTAGACAAGGAATGCCTAAGCCTGAGTAGTGTAGAAGATTGATTTTAAATTATTCTTAGAATTATTCATTTTAAATACCCAGAATACTGAAGAAACACAAGAACACAAGTCATTATGATACTTGCACCTTTCCTAGGGTATCTACCCTGCAATCAATGTAACCTCACTTGGTAGTTCAGTAGGCCTTGAGTCCTTGCATCAGATCATGGGGGGCCCTAAAATCTCATGTCCTAGCTGGTCTTCTCTGGCGTATTTCACACACCAAGATTGTCCAACACTGTTTCCCTACCATCACATGCAATCCTCACTATGCCAAACCCCAGACTCCATCCTATCCCCCAACCTCCACCTCTAATACCATTCTGTCATGACCCACCTTCAACAAGATGAGAGAAGGGATAGAAGGTTGGCAGACCCTTCCTTCTTTATGTTGAAGGGGAGATAATGACCCCTACGACTCGCCTTCAATATGTTCTGGAGTGGAAATTAGCACCAAGGGTATAGAATCACACACATAATGGATTGCATTACCGTTTTTATTTTAATAGGATTAGGATATAAGATAGTGATTCCCAACAATGCTGAAAGTGGAAGAACATGTAAAGAAAAAACAAACCATTACTATATGCATGTTCTAAAAGTAAATGCTACGAAAGAAAAAGAAAACCCCAAAAAAAGGTACCAAAGAAAAGAAAAAAAACAACAACTGAAACTGTCCTAATGTCTAAACTAGTAAAATCTTGCACGATCCCTGAAGTCTTCTTGGAAACCTGAAAGCGGTTTTATATACGTAGGGTGAGAATACAAGTATACTCAGTAGGGAAAACCCAAGACTCTCGTTGACAAGTGGGGAGACACACTAATTCCCCGTGAGAAAAGAGATAACCAAAACACCCAGTAAGGATAACTATCCACCCAAACCTCACAAAGGCACACTCTCTAAACAACACAATTCAAGTAATGTAATAGTAACAAGACATCGATGTTTGGGTACACCGCGCGACTTCCCCACTGGTTATTGAAGACATCCTATGCATCAGACATCTCTCGCCATTCTAAACGCCATCCCACTGCCATCCCCTGCCCGCACACACCTGGTCTATAACCACACATCCCTCCTGCAAACACCTGGGCCACAACAACCATGTGTAACCACACCCACAAGCACCGGAGCTAGAAAAACTACTACCACGCCCGAAGACACCTGGTTTTCATCCCGAAGACACTTGGGAAACAACCTACCCACACACACCTGGTCCAAACACCAAAAATACCCTTCCTAAAGAATCATGAGCTATAATGGACCTCAATCCATCATAGCCTGCCCGAAGGGTCTTGGGCGACTCGGGAAAGGGATTAGAATAGGAGCTAATAATCAATCACTTGTAAAGGTGATGGAAAAAACACTCTCCCCCATGAAATGGGGGTTTTCGGCACAAAGTTCTCAAAATTGGTGAGATGCGAATAAGAAACATAAAATATACAATTATATATCTATAGAAATCACTCATCCTAGCCTAGGGTTCCAAAAACCAGCCCAACACCAACACCTCATTAATATTTATTCATAAGAACACCACAACCAGAACCATGTCAGGACTCATTCCCAGAACCAATTCCCCATTGAACCCATTATTGTTTTCATATTCAAGTTATCCATTTAATTAAACACTACACTATTGGGAAACTAACAGGCATAAACAAAAAACCAAGGAAAAGAAAAATAGTCAACCAAAAACTATGTATTCACATCGGTTCTCTTGTAAAGTCACAAAAACAAGGGGATACTTGAGATCCCTCAAAGTACTAGAACTAAACCAAGCATAAAGATACATCCCCACATGACCTCATGTCCACCAACAACCGAAAAAATAGAGGATCCCATTCCCATCCATATCACCCCATAAGCATCAAGCAGAACAATCACACATACTGCCAACACAAAGCAATGGAGTTTTTAGATTCAAGCACATAATTCATTAAGTTTCCCCCTTTCGATTTGGTTAACCAGGGCGATCAAACAAGGGTTTTTGATCACTGTACATCTATTTAATCAGCAGAGTTTACGTGATTAACCAGATTCCCATGTTACAACCATTAAATCATCACAGAAGGCATGGTTTCATTATTACACAAAGAAATACCACCAATAGTCATGATTTTCAGTGGTCATAATCCCATTCAATTCGCAACACAAAATCAAGGATAAAAAGTACATCAAAAACATTGATCACACCCCCTTAATTCTTTAAAAGTTTGTTTATTATCTTTGTTAATGTTTGGTTTCATCCATCCCCGCAGAAACCATAGCATACCCGCCCCACATGATACACAGTAAAGAGAGACAAAGCAAAACCCTACTTTCATCATCATTGATCGAATTTTATCCTCCCTATGCCAATAGTAAGATATGCACATCTTGTAGGGGTAGATATACAAGGTCTCCATGAATTATTATGAGGGACTCCATCACGGGCGCACAACTCGTCTCAGGAAGGGGGGACTTCAATGAACCAAGGAGAGGAAAAGAGACCAGCCAAGAAGAAGAAGAAAAAAAAGGAATTCCGGTGTGATAAAAGGTGAGATCATAGAGTTACAAGATATATAATTTTGAACGGCTTTAAAGACGAATCATGGTTTCACTATGCGGTTGGGCGGTTACGAATGATTGAGTAGTTCTCATCATAGGGGTGTCCGTAATAGCTGTGCATTTAAACAGTTTCCTTTAAATCGTGTAATAAGGGGAATAACTGGAAACTATGGGGAAAGGGTGTGACACTGAAGAAAAGCCATGCATTTTGGTAAGTTAAGGGTCACCCGACTCCTGGGCGATTTTAGATATTATTTATTGGATTTAAATGAATTTGAAAATGGGGGTTAAATCATTTTACGTTAAAAGACACGTTGCAGGAGAAGAAAAATTCAGTAACGGGAAAAAGAACAAAGACTGCTTGGTGAGGACACGGTGCCACCGTATCGGTGCCACCAACATGGTGCCACCATCACGGTGCCACCCTCATTATGCCACCGTCACCGCACCACCGTCATAGTGACACTGTCATGGTTCCAACCTCACGGTGTCACCCCCACAGTGCCACCGTCACTGTGCCACCGTCACAGTGCCACCGTCACAGTGCCACCGTCACAGTGCCCCTGTTACGGTGCCACCCTCACGGTGCCACCGACATCGTGCCATCGTCATAGTGGCACCGTCATGGTGTCACCCTCACTGTGCCACTATTTTGGTGTCACCCTCATGGTGCCACCATCACGGTGTCACCAATTCGGTGTGGGATCATGACCGGTGCCACCTTTTTGGTGGAACCGTTTGTTGGAACCATGTTTTTGGAAAGTACTGAACCAGGGGGTTCTGGGCGTTACATGGGAGCAGAGGTTCCCTTTCAAAAGATAAAAGAGTTATATTATTGTAAATATTAATAACTTTTAATACTTTTCATATTGAATAATATAGAAAAATATTAGATATATTTGAGGTATTTTCCCTTAGTTTAACCCCTTGTTAACTTTTAAAAAAAATTTATGGTGGTGATTTATTTACTTTGGTAATTATTTATTAGGACAAAAATATAAGTTGAAATTATTACCTAATATTAATTATTATAATTTAACTAATGGAATCCATTTCATAATACTCAATTTTTAGAGTTAGGAAAAAATTATTTTTAATATAATATGAAAAAACATAATGAAAAAAAATATATTTTTAAATTTTTATGTCTAAAATTGATTTTGTAACAAAATCACGTAGAGAATTGACTCTTATTAAACATATTGGTTTATGAATAAATAATGGAAAATTATATGACTTGAAAACCATTCCATTTTATTGACCTTTTAATATCTTAATTAAAAAAAGAAAAAAAAATCTTTCATTAAAATAAAAATTCACACTGTTTTTTAAATTTTATACCTAGTTTTATAAATATGATATAATATTTTGAATGAATTTTTAATTCTTAAATATATATCTTATATAAAAAACTTATTTCAAATAAATGAAATTTTTTATCATACCATAATAATTTTATAATAGTGATAGTATTTAAAAAAGTAGTAGTTTTCAATATTCCACAACAAATATTTTTTTAGATTAATCACAAAAATTTACCCGAAGATAAATTAAAACATTAAAATGAAAAAATATATCTATTTTAACAAATTAAAATTAAAAATTTTATAAATTATACTTTCAAATATATCCATGAACTATTTTTGTTATAAGGATAAAATAATTGGATGTATATTAGTCAATAGTTTAAGAATGTAATATTTTCCTACAATAGTAGGATACAAAGTATTAATTGAACACAAAAAAGAATAGAATTTTAACTATGAATGAGTTGAGGCATAATATAAAAAATATTATCTTGGCCATTGGGCTGAGATCACTAATTATATGAACCACCAGTGAAACAAAAAACCTTGGCCATCAAAAAAATGTTAAATGACAACCAGAAATAGAACATTGACAATGAAACCAAGAACAATGTCATGATAAAGCATAAAACACAATCTTCCACTAAAGTCATACCATTATGAACACCAATGGCACATATGAGACTCTCTATGTACAGAAGAAAATCTCCAAGGAACAACAGTGGTAGACAATGCACATTGATAGACCCCAAGCCATACGATCTTGTGTACATATATGTAAATGATATTCATAGAACTATAAATTTTTTTATTCTTATAATCGTAATTTTTTTGGGGTCTAATGGTTTATCTCTTATAATTTCACCATAATTATTTTTATTTATATTGAAATGGTATCATCAATTACATAAATTTATAATTATATTTTATTTTTTTCATTATATATAAACAGACATAATAATATATATATGCGTGTTATATTCAATGAATTATAAAATTTAAATTTAAAAAAATATATATAAATTTAAAATTTAATATATATATATATTGAAATAAAAGTTATATTACATAAATCTATAAAAATATTAATTAATCCATTATATTAATATATTTACAAACATATAAACATAATAACATATATCATATGTATTTATATACTTTTTAATTTAAAATTTTAATTTAAAATAGTTATAAAAATTAGTATTGATTATATAACAATACTTTGAATATAATCATTTTTTAATTGAAACCTGACATGCCTATTAATTCACGCCCTTCCCAATATAGCACCCCATAGAAGGGTGTATTTTAAATTTAGTTTTAAATATGACTCGTAAAGAACTGAATTTTTTTTCTTTTCTATGAAACATAACATTGCGGGATTGAGTAAATCAATGGGTTTGAAATTACAATGTTTATGCACAACTAGTTGGAGTTGAACCCCAAACTGGAAGGACCAAAGCCCCAAACCATTCCAATTGACCAATCCCGTAGTGAAATTATTGATATATATATATATATATGTCTTTATATATATATATGTTAAAAACATATAAAAATATATATAATTAATTTTTTAATTTTCTATAAATATACACGATATTTATAAAAATTATATTTTAATATATATATATATATTATTAATATATATTATTTAATTTTGATTTTAATATATAATATTATTATTTATAAGAACTTATTTTTATGATAATAATATTTTTAATCAATGATAATATAAAAATTAATAAATGTTGTCTCTTAATTTTGGAGATTTTGTAGTACTAAAATATTGAGCTAATAAATTATTATGCTATAAAAATATTACATCTATATAAAATGAATTGAATTTTAAGTATTTCATTCATGTATACATGTTTATGTATTATTATTAATATTAGCAATAGAATTGGTGTTCTTAGTAGTGGTAGTAGTGGTAGTAGTAGATATTAAAAAAAGAAGAGCATAGAGCATCAAATAATCTTCACCTAATTTATTAAATCAAAATAAAAAGGTTAAAAAATATAGAATGGGATTATAACTGACATAACCTACCCTCAAATCCATAAATTAACATGAAAGAAAAAAAACGAAAATAACCCAAGTGGTATAACACTAGGGTTTCATCAACAAGCCAAGACATTATTCATAATATAGAAACTCATTTCCAAAATCCTTAACTCTAAAATCCTCATCCTAATTAGATGTACCAATATGAGATCTAGTGAACATGGTTTTTTATAAGTGGGAGTAATCCATTCCATGTCTTGACATCAATGGAGGAAACATTTAAAATCTCTCATTCGCAACTGAAGTCTTCCCACACTTAGTCAATACATACTTATATATAAAACCCCCATGATATGAATCCTTAAACTCATCATCCTTTATATCAAAAATTTATCCTCCATTTTACTATATTTTATTTATTTATTAATATTTTCTTGAATGTATGATTATTGAATAGTATTGTTCCCCTATGCTTTTAGGGATTTTACCGGATCCTTTACATATATTTATAACTCTTACCCACATGATGATGTATTATTCTATTACATACAATAATACCCCTATCATGTTGAGTGTTTATTATCATGGTCATGATCCTATCATTATCTAACAATGAAACCATACTTCTACCCATATCTGAGTAAATGTCAATATTTAACCAATTTATCTTTTAACTTCTCTAGATTTTCTACTTCCATAAACATACCATTCTTGACACCATGTTTGTGAATTTCGATCATCATGATACTATTCTTATAATTTTTGTGCATATAAACAACCATAATTCTTCTTTACCTTTGAATATCGAGTAATATGATCCAACTTCTAACAACCATATCCTCCACTCGATTTGGAGTTGAAATTACAATTGGAAAACAACTTTTTCAATAAATATACACATCATCATCAAAATGATTTCATTTAATAGTCATTTAATTCCCCTTATCAATCCATTGAAAATAAAATAGATCATAATCATTAAAATATAAAAAGGAATAAATAAAATCCTTATGAAAATTCTCTTTTAAATTACCAATAAATTGGTAGACTATGAAAAATTAAGGTATCATTTCATAATCAAATTTCATACATAGTTGATCATCAATTTAGAATAAAATTACCTTGTTTATCCTAGTGATTATTAGATCTAAATCCACTAGAATCCCAGAAAAGTGATTAAAATGTGGGACTTCAATTGTTTTTCCAATTTAATTAGAATTAAAATATAAAATATATATCAAAAAAATAATTCTTGGATTCCATAATATCTAATTATAATAAATAACCTTAATACATGTTTATACCTAAGTATTTATTAGATAAAATGTATTAAAATCACAATATCATTCTTTAATACACCACATACTTGGGTTCAATGACATGGAACTGAACCCCATGCTTGTTTCTTTAAATTATATAAATAGAAGAGAATATAATATTACCTAAACCCATTGGTATGTATTTCTAATCATAAAAGCTCTAAATTACCACTAATTTCTAATTAAGATGCTTATTTTACCAATGATTATATCTAAAATAAAACATTATATTCATAATAATTTAGTCTTCTCACTTATTTAATATATTCAGGATAACTTCATGGTTTTTAACTACATGGGTGGTTCCACTCATAACGAATATTTATTATGGAGAAATTAGTCTTATATGGGTAAATGAAAACTAATTGTAGGGTGGGGGAGTGAATTTAAAATATTAAAAATGTATAGTATATTAAAATATAATGTAGAATTTGGTGGGTAATAAGAATTAATAATGTATGAAAAATCAAATATTTTCATTATGTGTGAAGAGTGAGAACAAAAAATAAAAATAACAAGTAAAAATAAGAAATATAATCATAGTTAAAATCAAAAGGATCTGATAACGATTATTTAGACCCCTATAATACTTGACAGTTATGGTTCACACTAAAATAGAAATCAATTTTCAAGTAGAGTGATAACTATCTAAAACCTATCCTTTACTAGACATAACGAACAACCAACCCTAAAACATTCCTTTTTCACACCTTTATACATAACCTAAGACTCTTAACTTTTTATAGGGACCATGAACAACTTTTAATTTGATTTTTTTATAGTTTATAAATAAAAAATTCAAAACTTTTAAAGGTGGTATAGTCATGTTTGATTTGAGTGATTATAACTTGATAAAAAAATTATAGAACAAAGACAATTAATGATAAGGATATAAAAAATGGGTTAACCAATTAATTATGTTGATGACTTGTTTTTTGGGGTGGAACAAACAGATTTGACCATTCATAGTAGATTCGAGAATGTAGTTTTTGAAATCCTATAATGGAAAGCATAAATAATAAATATGTATAATGTTTCATCACATTATTAATGTGTATGAATTTTTTTGTCAGAACGTAAATGCTTCGATCATCAATAAAATTTTATCCAAAGAGAAACTACATTGATAATCTCCATGATCCTCTCCATAATAGCCAAAATTAATCATTATATGGATGTAACCTTAAATGTCTTCCATATAAAAATATTATCTATAATTAAATTTATATTGAAATAAAATCATTACCCCTGATTCTGCCAACAATCAAAACTCACTTATAATTAGTTGAGAAGACTTAGTAAACTTTGCAAAAGAATATAATTAATTTTTTATATAATTATCCATGAATATTAGTATTAGTAATCATTTAAAATAATTTTAATATCCCAATATATTAGTTTCAAAATATGTCCATACTAATTAGTTTCTTTACTTTAAATAATCCCTAAAATATCCTGAAACAGATTCCTTTAAAAAATTCTAACCATTGACTTTCAATAATGTGTCCTAAAACATGTATCTGTCATCATATTGATACATCATTTTATATGAATCCTTAAAAAAACAAATAATCTTTCATTATAATATTAATAATAACCTCAACATGTTCTTAACCATACACCAATTCAAGAAACATAGCCTATATATCCTCTTGAAATTGCATCACACTCTATCCCTTTGTCACATTGAACATTTTTTGGTACACTTAGTGAAACATAGTGTTGTAATTATATTCTTGAAAATATGTTATCTCAACATAGTGTCGTAATGATTCATTACATTCCAATCTTTCCAATACTGGATCCTCACCAAACTTTAAAATACTTATTTAGTATAAATATATTATTTTCCTTAATTGATTAACAATTGGAATTTATATCCAATATCTCATTAAATATATCAATATACTATTTAAAAATTTCATAAAAACATCTTTAGTATAAAATAACAATTTATAAAATATTATATTGTAGAGGAATAACCATAATTATCCATAGAATATTGAAATATAAAACTTATGAAGAAACAAATTATCATAATTCCATTTATGTTTTATTAGATTTACATCTACAACTTATCACTCTATAAGATATTATAAATATAATAAAATCAATTTGAAACTTGAGACGGAGTTCATGAGGTTAATAATGTGTAAACATATGATGCATTTTAGAATGAAATAAAAACAAAAGTTTATGTTTGGATACAACTTTAGTTATACTAAAATCATAATTTCAAGTTCAATCCTTAAATTATTATATCATAAATTATAATCTCAATTGATGGGTCAAGAAACTAAACACGATGAAAATAAGAATCATACTCTTAGAGAAATTTCTATGTGTCAAAAAATATATAATTTGTATCTATAATACATAAAATTAAATTTCAACTACTATTATAATGAAAAATGGCCACCCCTTAGTAAAATTTCTCAAACGACTAATATATAACGACAATAAGTGAATATATAAATTATTTTCCTTTATTGAAATTAACAAAAATTATTAACATTGTAATTAAATTTAACTTTTTAAGAGTATGAATACAATTATTAGGAAGTTTTTTATTAAAAAATACGAGTAATAAGAGAATATAGATATAGAATAATAAATTATAATGAGAAAGAGAATAGAAAATAATTAATGATTATACAATGTAAAAAATATGTTATTATTAGAATATAAAAAAATATAATTAAAAACTCAATATTATCACCTTTTTTTATAACTAAAAACCCTGAAAAACACTCCACTATTTTTATAAGAGAGTATCCCTTTTATAGGGGCATTTCCCTTCATTAAAATTTCAAACATAAGAGTTATAACTATGTTACTTTTCTGATAATATTAGAAGTTTTATTAACTAGTTCTCTTTTCAGAATGAAAATTTCCTCAATATGTATTTGTGGGATATTTTTTTATTATTAAATAATTATTTCTATGAACGTTTATATTTTCATATCTTACAAATATCCTTTTGGATTTGTTGAAAAGATAAATTCTCATATACGTAACTTTATTTGATATAAAATAATTTTGGATAAGAAATTAGTTATTTAATGTTGTAAATATTTCTAAATTATTATTTATTTGAGATTTCTATATATTAAATGTTTTAAATAATTTAATGAGTCTTTGTGACCTTAATTTATATAAAATCTTTTCAAAATGACCATATGAAATCTATGTATTTACATATATAAGGATTAATAAAATGTCGAATATTGGAAACATTAAAATTTTTAACTATGGGTAGTTTACATAAATTCATGACTACTATAATATTATAATAAATTATATGTGGCTATTTATAAAAACATTACTTATAAATTTTTGGTGCAGTAATTTGACAAGGGTTCCCTTGACTGATCACTTGTATAATGATGATTACTTTAATGATCTTAATATTCATATTAAGTAATAACATACATACTCTATGGATGATCTTATAATATTTATCCTATATATCATTCAAGGATATAGGATTGTCAATTATGATGATATTCTTATTTAGGAACCAATAAAGAGTGGAAATATGAATAGTATGTGGTTTAAAAATATATATAATATGACTTCATTAGATTATCAGTTGTAAAATGATTTAAACAAACCCTGTGTTACGTTTTCATAGGATTTGGTTATTTGGATACTTTTCATATATAATTACCCAATGAAATGTTGATGAATCAATTTAGGTCATTATTGTTTAGAGTTAGTGTTGATAAAATTGGGATTATTTATTTGTGTTTGTGATTCTCAATTGAATCCCACACATAGATCTTCCTCTTCCCAAAATTATCTTGACCCTATCCTAGTCTGGTCGTTTCTTCTTATGGGTTGATTGGGATGTATTTTATGTCCACTATTGGTGTCCTAGGTGGTGTGACCTATATTAGTTTTGAGTGTTTAATTAGTTTGGTGATTGTGGATATATCTAGATGTGGTTTCTAGTGTGTTGGAAGATAGTGAACAGTTTATTCAATGGTGGTATCATTAGTTTATTGGATTTGTTATGGTATGTGTTGGTCTATTTTTAGTTTCCATTATTTTAGTGGATTGTTGTTTATGGAGACAAAGAAGTGGGTGGTTTCATTTCATATGGTGGTGTCCCTGAATGATGGAATAGAGTATGTTTAAAAGGTCATGGATCATTATAGTTTCCTTTCAATGATATTTAGTATACTATTTATTACCTTTCCTCAAATCCATTCCCTAATCGATCTGGTGTAGTGTCTTTTAGGGAGGATTTTGGATGTACTATTCCATTATCCCAAAGTGTTTCATGTGGTGAAATTTTTATAAAATTTCACTCCTTATGTCTTTGATAGAATAATTCCATGAATTATTTTATAAGGAATTGTTATTATGATTTTTTCTTTTTTATCTCGTAAGGGTTTTATGTTTGAGTGGTGTATGCACTTCGTTTATCACCTTGGATGGCCTTCATTAGATCTACTTTTACTTCAATGGTGAAAATTATTTGATTTTCATTGGCTGATCACTTGTGATGGTGAGATGAAGAAGTTGAGATACATCCACAGGGGGTGAGACTTTATGTGGATCCTGTATTGGGATTATATGACCATTTTAATTTGGTGGTGCTGGGTATGATGATTGAATCATATTGAATTTGGAAAATGTTAATGGGCGACGTTGGTGATTTGAATTTTTGGAATTGTAGAATTTTTCAATGACATGATTAAGTTTTTTAACATGTGGTTTCATAGATTTCCACTCAAACTTAATTGGGTTTTCATAAAGAATAAAAAATAAAATAATTTTTTAAAAATATAGTATTTTATAATATTCATGGGGTATGATACATGATTTATGCAAGATTTAATTTTCTCCCACTAAGTCCAAAAAACATTAATAAATTTTAATTGATATGGGGGAAGTCATAAAATTGTCATGGGGGCCTATAATAATGGATCCCAATAGAACCATATATCCTAAGATTCACACATTACTGGGGAAGGGACGTTGTGGTGTTAAAGATGATACATGAGTTGAAAGGGGTGTATCTGGAAGCTAGGAATCCACTACCATATTACCCTATTTCAACGTGTGGGGAATATCCATGTGACTGCATAATATATTTCTATATCTGTGTACAAGATAGGTGATATCCCAAGGTATTGAGATATCCTCTGTGATGGACACATGGAGAATGAAAGAATATGTTATCACTCCTACAAGAGAGATATATTTAGAGAAAAATAATTCCAGTCCCTTGTTCATGGACAAAGCTTAAGCATTGCGAAAACCACCATGACCAAAAGAGGAACTGAATGAAAATATGACATAGCCATTTGTGTTGTGGAAAACCATTCCCCCTCCTATAACTTTTGATATTGGACCCTTCAATATTCATTTTGAGACAAAAACAGGGGGAATCCAGTGAATCTATTAGCCTTGCGAGGGAGATCTATGACTCATGTTTTCAAAAACCTTACCATACATGAGTCAAAGAAGTGGAGGGTTCTACAAATTCATTATTACATATAATTAATTCTTTTATAAGTTATATAATTTCACCTTAACTCAATATTTTTTCTTATTTTAATATTTTACATTTGTTAAATCTGATAGTGGAACATAGATCTTAATAGATGTGAGCATAGTCTGATCTCATTATAGAAGATGAAATTATAAATCAATTTGTAATAAACCAATTGGATAACAAATTTTACTTGAAAAAATAAAATGGTTATAGTTTTTTTATTGTATGCCACCGTTTTAAGCTGGATTAAACTTAATAGTGATAGAGTTGATGAAGGAAATCTTGGACCTACCAATTGTATTTGTGTTTATAAGGACCCAAATGTTGTAATACACAATTATTTCATAAAAAACTATGGTGAAATAACTAAATTTAATACAAAATTGTGAAGAGTTATTTCAATAATTCAATATTTGAACAAAATATAGGTAACTTTTTTTTGGAAGAATAATGACTCTAAATTAGTGGAGTAAGTGATCAGCTCAAGGTCAATAATAATTTCACAGATATTGCTTACTAAACATAGATTGATTCATCTTTATTGATATCATTTATTATAATGTTACTCATATTTTTATAAAGGGTAATATTTTAGAAAACTCATTTAATAATAGAGGAGTTAAATTTTTTGGTATGGTTTGGCATGTTTATTATAAATCCTCCAAATCCATTTCCTTATTATGAATAAAACTACTTTTTTTTGTAAATTAGGAACACTAAATGGTGTTGGGACAAAACAACCATATATAAAATCCTGATCCAAAATATAATTCAATATTGAATTAAAATATTATAAATCAAAAATTAATTCAAAATAAAAAACATTTGAAGGTGTCTGGGAGCCTAATGACATCACCTTCACAACTCACACCCTAGGAAAATGCATTAACTAAATCCAAGTTGATTGCTATCACTAATTCTATTTTTGTCTACACCAATAATTAATGAATAATGACTAGTATAAATAATAACATATGTATCCCAGAGGTTGATTTCACATACTATATTTATACAAGATATAATATATTTCACCCCAACAAGATCAAATAGTTTAGTAGTTTGGAAAAAATAGATATATATGATTCAAACAATACATTAAAAATATGAAATAAATCTAAATATTATGGTGATACAATATTATTTATTATATTATATCTTTTAAATCATTCTTAATTATATTTTTGGCACCCTAGAGAAAGGGAAAAAATACTGTAAGACCAGATTCATAGTAAGGGAAAAAATAGAAGGAAATTGATCATAGAATAAATAATTCATGATTAATATGGAATAGATAAAAAATAATCAAATATTTAATACAAAAAATACCATAAAATCATTATATATCTAGGGGGAACATAAAAAAATACATATTCACATGTATGGAAATAACTTGATTAATAATGACAGAATGCATAATGTTAGATATGATAATATTACTATTAGGGTCTCATTCCAGGACATCATATATCAATAGGTAAGACATAAAACAAATACCCAATATTTCTTATTTCATGAGACAAACCAAAGCATTTATGGGATGTAAAATATCAATCCCCACTAGTTACTTACTAATTCTAAAACATTCATCACATCAAATTATTAATAAATAATACAATACATAATCAAATAAATAGTCATATTTGAAAACTAGAATATTAAATGTTAATGTTTTTCTAACTCAAAAAATATAAAAACCTGATCTTAATATATCTATATAAATAACACAGATAGTATCAATAAGGAATACCCCCAATGAATCATAATAATATTTGAAAGATGTTGACATAAATGGAAAACACCAATATAGAGACAATTGAAATTCACATTGAAAACAAGAATTAATATTATTTCCATTTAGAAAAAACTAAAATAAAAAATTCCAAGAATAAAAAAAATTATATTTTCATTGAAAAAACATAGAAACTTATAGAGGATTATTGATTTATAATAATAGAGATGATAATGGGAAATAGATGTAGGATATTAAGCTTCCAGTGAGGTCTTGTTTAACATTTTGGTTTAAATCACCTAAAGTTGGGTTTTTAAATGTTTCCTATGTTTGGATGAGGCTTTTGGGTGACTCAGGGGTTTGGGACATGAAATAAAAGAAAACAGTTCCATCCAGTTCATATTTCATGGTTTTCAAATTATTATTAGTAAAGGTGTTCCTTAATAATGCTTCCATAGAGAGGTGCAAAAAAGTTAGTAAAACCATCCATTAGGATGATCCAAGACTTACGATCTTGGATAGAGCCATCACACATGTTTACTAAACAGTTTAAAAAACTATGCATGCTACCCAGGAAACTATGTGACGTGGCCCGCTCTCTAATAGAGGGTGGCGCATGGTCAGCCCATGATTTGGCCAACAGTGTGGCCAAACCATGTGCCACATTAAAAATGATAGATTTTACCATTTTCACCCTCAATATTTAAGAAACCTAACCCAATTTGATCCTATATTTATCCTCTAGTAGTAATAGTGATAGAAGAAATCACCTTGTGAATCCCAATGATTGATCTCCATTATTTCTTTGATGTTTGGAGCATCATTGGGTTTAGATCAAAGCTCTAGGTGAGTCTAACACTCATAACCCTTCTATTTTTGGATTAGGGATTATGTAGCCATTATTATTCTTCTGAATCCCTAAAACCGTAGTTTTCTATAGTATCTTATGTTATAGAGTTCAATGGAATTTGAATCCAAATTAACATATAAGGTTAAGTGAGTAGTCGTATTTATAATCTAGGTAGGTGGTCTACAAGTTATATCCCATAATCTTGTTAATTTGTTCATGTGTATGTGGTTGTCCTATGGTGTTGTTGTGCTGTATTTTGGGATTTCCAGGATAGATTTTGGGTTTTAATTTGTTAATTGTTGAATTAAAACCCTCATGATCCCTCTGGTATGCATTAAGGTTGAATAGACATGGATAGAGGCTATTGATGGGGTGTTCTATATTTGTGAACCTACAATTGGGTTATTAAATATGAAATTGAATGTTTTTAGATATTGAACCATTGACTGTAATTTTTGTCATGTAAACATAGGTTGATGAAGGAAATATAAGAGGTTGTGTACAGTTGGATAACATGGATTGTGAAATGAAATTGATTTTAATTTCATTTAATTGATTATATGACTTAACGGGGTTCTTGGTATAATGTTATTGTGTTAATGAGTTATGAATTTTAAATCATAAAATGTGTTAATGTTTTAAGGCATAAGGATGATTTATGTGTTTAATGAACTATGAATTGTGAATGGTAAGTGTATTTAATGAGTATGGTTGTGAAATGGTATATGTTGTAAATGGTTAAATAAGAATGTGAACATGGATTGGTGGTATGTGAGGTATTTAATTGAGGTTCTAAGCCCATGGGTTAGGTAGAACTAAGTCTCCAAAGTCCACCCCTAGAATGCATGGGTTAGCGTGTGAGTCCGTGTTTCTATGCCCCTAATATTTTCATTTCATGAGACTAACCATACTAAGGTTCCAAGGTAAGTGTGATGTAATATTTTGTGAAATAAATTGCCTAGTGATATAGGGAATCTATCACATCCCCTTATAAATAGTAATTGACTAGTATAGGTCATAGTGTAATTTACAGAAATGCCTAACCCTTGGTATAAATGGATTAAAATTGTTCATGTGAATATTTTTATCCAATGGAACCCTCTCTCTCTTTTTATTATCTTATTATCCATTTAGTACATGTATACACTATCTATTTAGACAATATATTTTGTAGAAACTGTTGGTGGTGGACTAATGATTTATACTCACACCTTGATGGAGTAGTTGTCATGGTTTCATGATAGGATAAGGGAAAAAGAACTAAGCTATATGGTCGATATGGGTATGGGATGTGCATGTATGATGTATCTAGACAGGGAGTTTAGAACCATTTTGGGGACTCATTAGTTTTTCTTTATTTTGGGATTTCCTTACACTGGGCACTATAAGAAATGACATAGCATATTTACCTTTTGGTTGTGCACTTGTACCCAATTTTGGGAAATGGTTGGTAATATATGTTGTGGTTTATTGTTTATTGTTTCATTTATTTTGAATTTTATCTATTTCAAATTACTATAATAAATAGAGTATATTCTCCCCTTGTGCTCTATTAGAACCTATCTACTAGTCAACAACCTTTGGAATATGGGGAGGTGCAACTGTGGTCAAGTGGAAACCCGGATCACAAAATCAATTTAGTGGATTTTTGGTTGGGGATATTAAAAAGTGGTATGGTAGTGGGATTTATTTCTTATGTATTACTATATAGGAATGCTATATGGGATACTAGGACATTTCAAGCCTTTTAATTGATCTCTTTCATGGGTGTAGCTGACCCACGTATGGGGGAAAACCCAAGTACCAAGAGTAAGACTTTTTTCCTTAATTTATTTTGTTCTAGTTGGATGATATTTCACCATATGGTGATGAACTTATTATGTGAGGTGGATATTATGTGATATTTTTCCCATGGAAAATATGGTATGAGGTTTTGCATTCATGCATAATTTTAGTCACATAGGGATATATGTTTCATGTATCATGTTAGGAAAACACGAGAGATATCATGCAATTGAGTATTGAAATTGGAAATGAATTTTTGAATCTACTATAGTTTTAAGTATTGGTTCATAAAAAATAAGTGGTAATAGTATAAATAATTGGTAGAAAACATTGTTGATGGTTAAAAATGGTGCCTAATGATAATTTTGTAACTGTTTAAAAAATTGAAGGATACTAAATGAAAGGATTATTATGGTGTGTAATAAGAATTTGAAATATGAAGCTTTGGATTCAATATGTTCATGATAAACCATTTTAGAGATGGTTTAGGGTAGTGATATATATGTGATCATGTCCATCAGGATAGTGTATGAGGAGTGGCTTTTTTATAATAGGTAGGGGGTTTATCTGTATGTAGTTTACACATATTTAACTTTCATTGAACTATTTTTTGATGAAAATATTTTGAAATATGGATTATTATATAGTATATACTTCATAATTTTGGGTTAATGGAATGTTTAAAATATGAATTACTGGTTTAAGAAAATATTGAAGTTAATTATTGATGAATGTGTAATTCTAGGACCTTTGGAAACCCGGGTTTTGAGCATCCATTGAGTTGTGTATCTGTCCCGTTGTATAGGTGTTTTGGGAAGTGTAATGGACCTAGTATGAGAACTTGTTTATAAGTAATATGGACGTAAAGAGTTTCAACGTGCAGATATAGTGGTGTTCCTCATTGTGCACAAGTGGTATTGTGACATTAACATTTTTAGGTGTTTCCTGATAATTTGAATGTGAAACCTTGGTTGTTTATATTTCCTTGGGTTATGTGCTGGATTTTAATAATGGAAGACTTGGTCTTGGTTCCATTGGGGATAGTATTGTTGATGTAGGTAGGGAGCATAATTTAAATGGTTGATTGGGATCATTAGACATAGTGAGTCTCAGAGTGGGGGAAAGAGTTACGCCCATGATCATAGAGTTGTTTGAGGTTTTATATTTGAATATTAAATTATGATCTGTTATAATTTGTTATATATGACTCAATTTTAACTATTTGATTCTGTTTGACCTTCGAGGGTGCCTATTAAGAGGGGTCGGCTGGGCTGCTTGTGCTTTTGAGTACATATGACCCAGGTGGATGTTTTAATATTTGAAATTGGAACACTATGATTTCTGGTGTGGGTTTTTCCTAGAGGGATAAGTGGGATAATCAATTGTTTTTTGAGATTTGTCTTAGTTGTTGGTTATTTGTTGGTGATTTATGGAAACAGAGTATAACCTTGAGGGTTTTTAGCCAATGTTTCATGCTCTTGGGATGTGAAACACGGGTGGTTACATCAGAGGTGGAATAAATTCCCAATATGTTTCATCTATTTTTGTATAAGGGGTATTATTATTACTTGGTTTCATTCTTAATGAGACACATGAGTGACCTTGGTTGGTTGCATGTTTTGTTTCGATGGTCTGGCTCGTTGGGATGCTTGAACAGATAACATTAGTGACATTTCACAATGGGATCAGGTTGAGTTGAGTAGAGAATATAAGGGAGACCAAAGGGTGGATGGATGTTTTATATATAAGTGAAACCCATAGTTATGGTGATATTTTTTAGGGTCTTTTGTATGGAAGGATGGGTTGTTGGAAATGAATGTTGAGACCTCTAAGAGTCTTATGGTGATGAAAGACTAGGAGGCCTGGTTAGCTTTGTGAGAAGGTGTTTGGGTCTAGTAATGTAAGACTCATGGAGTCTAGAGTCGGTTTTTGTGTATTCTCCTTGGAATTTATTAGACATCAGGTGCTATTATGAAATCTATAATACAGAACATGTGGCTAAGGCACGATGTCATTGGGAATGATTAAACATGTGGGTTAGGATAAGCGCATGTCTTTTTCTATAAAACAAAATGGGGAAACTTGCTTATTTGAGAGACTATTTGGTTCTAACTGACACAATCAATTATTTTATTTCTGTTGTAAATTTTTAGCATTGTTGTGGGATAACTTGAGAGATATGGTGAGATATACCCACAAGATGTATTGTTTAATGACTATTTAGTAGAGAGTGATGAGGTGGTGGTGAGTTTGGTTGGAAAGATCCACTTGAATTGGTTGTGGTGGTCGAGTGTTGATGAGATGCTGGAGGATAGTGAATCCCTAAACATAATATTGTTAGAGTGTCCCAATAGAATAAGTGACATCGAGAATGGATTAGTTGTGATGTTATCCATCACTGAATTTTTTTCATACATCTAGTTAATGATGATCATGACCAATATCTTGACATCATCCTGGCTACATTGAGAGATATTCAGATTACACCTAGATACCAAAATGTTTTTTGGTTTGATATGGGGACTATTGAAGATTAAAATCATGGATAAGTATGTGGAGTTTTATGGTAGAATTTACACCATTGATCTGTATGGTATCGTTTATCAGGATGTACCAGATGTCGAAGAATTCCTTGAGTGTCATTCCTAGAAGCTGGGAATTGGTGGCGGTTGATGATGTTTTGTTCTCTAGTGGAAACTAGATGACCATATCTATGGTTTTAGGTTTATATTTTGATCATATCAAGATACATGTTGGTTGAAATTGTTCAAGGAAAGTTATGAGAATGAAACCCCTAAGGTAGGGAATGGTGTGTGAATAATGGGAGGCATGGATTTTACTTTCGAGTGGATGTTGTGAAATTGGGAAGCTAATAAGAAAGCTAGGAGTAATATTTTTTATTACTATGGAAATTATAGGTAGGCCTTTTATATTCTGGTTTATAGAGCCAAACATTGGCTATGGGCTTGTCTGGGGGGGGGGGGGGTTAAGAGAACATCAAGATTCTTGTGTTATTAGAATCATATGTGAGAATTATGAGGCATTTTAATGGTTATTGGAATTAGTTTATTGGTGATGAAAACTTTTATTAAATAGGGAATGTAATAGGGTATGTGTTTTTGAGTGAACCATGAATGTATTTATTTGTGTAGGCATCTCAGTGAAGTATAGCTGTGATGTGCCAATAGTGAAGCTGGGTGTTTCAAGGATGAGTCAGTCGGGGATAACACGACTTCGCTGGGAAAAATAAATTAATGTGGTCAGTTGTAAACCAAATCTGGTGGATGTTTTGAAAATATAAGTAAATTGTGAATGTGTAAATGGAATTTTAGGAAGGAAAAAGTTGTATTAGTTCGATGTATGGACAAAATAGGTGATTATGCTTAGAATTTTGATGGGTGAAATATAGCATGGTGATGTCTTGGATTGTAGTGGATGCCTAGATGGTGGAGTTTTATCAAAAGTTGGGGAATGAAACATGTGGGTACATTTGATGATGGTATTGTTCCTTATGTTCGAATGAGGTAGGTTTAGGTGAAGTGGTTTTGTTCCAACAATAGAAGATGAGTGTTTTGTTAAAAAGGAATTAGGAATGGTCTAACAAATTTTGAAATAAAATTGAATGGAAATAGTAATTTATAATATACTAATAGGTTGATATTTTATGGGAAGTTGATTTTTTAAATTAATGCAAACTCGATATAGGTCAGGTTGTTCTTGTTCTGCAATGGATGGTGGATTAATTCCAATTATATGAGCTTTTGATAGTAGCGATATATACAAATTTTGGGTGGAGTTATCATTGATGTTTGATATTGGTGAGTTGGGAAGCACATCGCGTGTTCTATGAGAGTTAAGGTGAGGTCATAATGGTAATTGTTATGGTGGATGTTCCCAAAACTTGTATATGCTTGTTTTGGGCTAAAGATTATGGTGGGTAGAACCATATTGTAAAAGTGACCAATGTTTATGACATAACCAATGTTTCATGTTTGATGGGATCAGGTAAGTGCCATATTAATGTTTCAATTTTGGTGAATAGAATTGAATTGGGGTGTTACTATTTGAGTGACATGTGTTGAATGTTGTACTTGAATTGTATTTAGGTTGTTTAGATGTTGATCGATATAGCTGAACCTTGATTTATGGACCTATGTTGGATGTGAAATGTGGTTTGAAAAATCTTATGTTCCTTTAGGTGACACTGATCTTGGGTCACTGTTTGAATTTGAAAAACTCAAGGGGATGAAGCCAAGAAATTTGGGCCATGATTTGTGGAGTGGATTGGACCAAATGTGCTGTGGTTGGATTTCCTAATGAAGTGTAATGCATTGTCATTACCATTTTTAGGGTAGTTTCAGTGTATTTTCTCTGACTTTTATCTTTTATGTAAACACTAGAAATATTATGCTCTATGGTGATGAGTCCTTTGAGGAGCATCTAGTTAGTATTATGGATCTTAGAGAGAATGTTTTTCTAGGAATGGTTGTGCCTCTTGCCTGAGTGTTGTGTAAGTATTATAATGTTCAATAGGAATGTTTGGAAAAAATACTGAATAATGAAATCTCATTGTTTTTGGGGTGATTTTTTTCATTTAAAAAGCTAGATGAAAATAGAACACTATGGTTTGTGACTCTGATGTAGATATTTATGGCAGCACATCCTTTTAGTGGTTTTCATACTTTTGGGCCTCAAAATATAGAGTTTTTCATTTTTAAAAGGAAGATTTTCTACAAAGGAATATACAAAGATCATTTTTCATACCATGTAAAACAACTTGTGGACTACAAATTAGGTATGCAGAAGATGAATCACCATTTTAGAAGGACTAAAATAGTTTGTGAAAGAAATTTCCACAAAATACCATTACAAAGAAAAGTGGATTTAATCTATAGGTAAATACAAGGATTCAATAGAGGACATACCTACATTTGATGAGGAATTTATTAGTGATAATTAAGGGACTTACAAGTCCACAAACTCTGTGTGGATCCTTTCTAGAGTAGTGGGAAATGGAAGAGGTATAAGGCGATCCTTTCCACAAGTAGTGACCCAGAGAAAGAGACTCAGTGAGTGGAACATGTTAAAGTAGTGAGATGACACTAAACATTATATTGGTCATGATACAGGTCATAGAAGTGACATAGCTTGGACATTATATTTTGGTAGTGAAACAATTTTTCAATTATGGAATAATGGAAAGAAACACTACTTTTGATCATTAATAATAAATTTCTTCACACCAGCTATGGATGGAGTATTAGCCAATATGAAGAGTGGTACTTTTTCAGAAGACCATCTAAGGGAATTAGATATTGAAACTAATGGAATCAATGATTTAGGGTGATCCTTATCTAATGCAATATAAAATAATATGATGTCATGTAAGTTGTCACTTGTTATGTGAAAAAAATGATGAAATTTTTTTATGGTGACTTAGAAGATAGAGAAGAAAAGGTGAAGGTTGTATGGAAAGAGTATGAGGATATTAGAATTCACGCTAATCATTCTGTTGATACTTTCTTTGACCATATAAATGTTTTTATAGAATAGATGTGTGGTCTTAGAGAAATTATTGATGAAATATATATTGTTAATAGTATCCTTAGAAAACATCCTCCTCGGTTTAATCAAAATGTTTTTATATTGGAAGATAAATATCTAAAGGAGACGAAATTGGATATATTTTACAGTACTCTTGTCTCTTACAAGATGAGAAATGATAAAAATGATGATGTGGAAAAGTGAAGTCAAATGATGTGTGTTAGGTCCACTAGGCTGGATACCCTGAGAGGGGGGGTGAATCAGGGTATGACTAATTCAAAATTAATGCCCGTTCTGATCTTGTTTCACTGTTAAGCAAAACACTCTTCTCTCTTTTTCCTGCTGCACGATATAAACAGAATGTAAAGCAAGCACAACACACAGCAATTTTACTTGGTTCACCGCTAAGGGCTACGTCCAAGGAGCATACGCCGACAGGTTGCCGGTCGTACCAAATTCCACTAATCTTCACTAATTGTGGATTACAAGGTTCGGGCTAGATCACTTCTATGCCCAGGCTCACTGCCTTTACAATGTTTAGGGTCAGCTCACTGCTTTCCCAAGGGTCACTCCCTGTTTCTCTCTCTCTGGCTCACTGCCGGTGGAGAGGATCACCTTCTTCCTCTTCCTGAGCTCACTGCTCTTGGATGGAATCCACTCACAGTTTATAGACCTGTAGGTCTCTTCATTTTCATGAAAGAATGCATCTTCTCTTGTATGTAGATGCTCTGTTGAAGTTTAACTTTCACCTGTTGATGAATATCTCTTTGCACCGAAGGTATCGGGAAAACTTCCAGCTTCCACACAGTCTGAAAATCACTGCGGGAACAAAACCTTACTTGGCGCGCAAGTCAACCTCGGCACGCAAGTATCGGCGTGCAAGTCACAACGGGCGCGCAAGTCCTCCTCTGACACTTGCGCGACACAATCTTCCTCAACTCCAAACTTGCGCGACTCTCTTCCCTTTACGCCCAAACCACTATTGGCACGCAACTGCAAACCAGCGCGCAACTTCAACCACTGGCGCGCAAGTCCCACCTGCGCGACCACACACACCACCTGCGCGACCACCACACCTGCGCGACGGGAGCTCTCGTCTTGAACTCCGGTAAGAAAGGAAGGGGGGTGGTCCAGTATTTATAGGCAAATTGACCCCCCTGCGCGTCGGTGCGCAAGTCACCTGCGCGACGCAGTTTCAGCGCGCAAGTATCTGCCCTTTTGGACACTTGCGCGACCAAATCCCAAACTTGCGTGAACCTACTTCCTTTGCCATATTTTGATCTTCTGATCTTGAAAAACATATGGCGCGCAAGTGTTCAATTCTCCAAGTCCTCGGCGTGCAAGTCCCTTTTCCAAAGACACTTTTCTTCATTTGCGGATTTTCAGGCCCAAAAATTTGGCAAACACTGGAAAACGGCGCCACCTTGTATCTGTTCTTTTGTACCGCCTCCAGATAATCCATTCCGTTTATCGACGTTCTTGAATCAAACATGGATCGTTGACCTCAGCTCTTGAACTCGACATTCCACCATGAAATCCTTTTTGTCAACAAATTTGTATGTCATTGTTTTGCTTTGTCAACAATCACAACTCAGATGTCTACTTTGTCAACGAACACAATCACCTCAAAAATGCTTCAATGATACCTTGAGGGATTTTTGCCCAACAATGTGGAATTTAAGGCCATGAAGAAGATCAGTATTGAATATGGTAAGGAAGAAGAAGAAACAGATGAACTTATGTAATTAATTTCATCAAATTTTCGAAGATGAAATGAAAGTTCAAAGGGAAACATTCAATTACTTGATTTGGATGTTGAAGGGTTAAACATATTATAACAATGTTACCTAAGATGTTTCAAGTAGATGATGATGATGATATTGAAATTCCCAAGATGAAGACTACATCCAAGGTGAAAGGTAAGAAAAATTTCTTCTGAAGGAAGAATCTTCTTTCAAATGAAGATTAATGTTAAAAAGAATCCGAGGAAGAATAGTTAGAGGACTACAAGGATCATAAAGCAGTTGATATTGTGGAAATTACCTAAAAAATTATCAAAAAAGGGAAAAAAGAGAAAATGAAAAAGAATAAGTTTACGAAAGCGTTGATATTAAAGCTAAATTAGAGTCTTCAATTGAGGAAATAGATGTTTGGAGAGAAAAAAAAGAAATCAAACAAAAAGGTTCGTGATGAAAAACATTATTGGCATTAGCAGGAATAATTGAAGTCAATGAAAAATAAAGAAATCGAGGAATTTAAGTCTTCAATTCCATAGCACGAAGATATTGTTGTTGAATATAATCTCAATTTACAAGAATAAAAAAGATAAATTGATAGTTTAAATTCTATAGGAAAATACCAAATGAAATGTATCGAACCACTAGAAGTGGAAGTCATTGACATATAATGAAGTGATACAGATCTATAAATAATCTTAACTCCCAGTATGACATCAAGAAAAAAAATTATTAAGCAAATAGAAAAGATGACAGTGGATCATAGAGGTCAAGCAAAACGAAATAAAGAGTCAAATCAAAATGATAAGGGTGGTACGAGGTTTGATCTAAAATAGAAATATATAATGGATGAAGTCATAAAATGAGATTTTGATCTATGATTAAAAATTTATTAGGGTATGGATCTGAACTAGAAGATTATAATAGCCCAAGGGAAAACCAGTAGTGTAGTATTTCCATAAATGAATTCACCCCACATGAGATTTTATTGTTGTGGAAAGATAGGACACTAAAAAAGTGTCTGTATAATATTCAAGAGGCATAGAAGAGAATACGACAAATAACGACGACCAAATAGAACTCAATATTACAAAACATTCGGTGATGGTCACTATTTTTGGTGTGGAGGATTGGGGAACCTGGAAAGATTCTACTCATAAAAAATGAATAAAAATGGGCTGAGTTAGAATGAATGTGATCATAAGTAGCACTTCATTGTATCATAAAATGAGATAAAAATATAAAAATTGGTATTCAGTATTTCAAGATGAAGTTAGTCTATCATACTTCATGGAATATACAAATTATTAGTGTGTAATGAGTATAATGTTAAAAAAATGGATCCAATAGAAGAGAGATGAACAAGAAGTGGTTACCCAGATTGATTTTAAAGCATTAGATCACACTGAAATATGTATAATTTAGAGTTGATTCACCTCCCTTATGAAAAGAATTAATGAAATAGGTATAATAATTAGATTTGAAAATAAAGGTATTAAAATATCTCGTAATGATGAATGATTGAAAATTATTGGCTAAAGAAATCAATGTTTTGGGTAAAAGACATGATATGTGTATATGTTTTTGTTGATGAAGGTTTTATTCACAATTTATTAAGAGTTAGTCAATTATGTGATTCAGGTCATTCCAGAAGCATTTCTAAGAAATTATGCATCATCAAGAAAAAATATGATGTAATTTTTTGTAGGTAAATTATTGGAAAGGGAATCTATATCTTGTGAGTGGAGAAAAACAAACGAGATTTATACGAAATGTAGAATAAAAAAAGATATGGAATAAACACCTTAGTCACTTGATCCAATCATCCTTGGAAGATCTGGTCAAATAAGTTGAATCTTGAGACCTCCCTAGGTTATCAAGTGATCATACTGATATATGTGATGCTTTTAAATAAGGAAAGATCATTCAAAATACATATAAGGAAAAGAAGAAAAGGACAACAAAATTGCTTAAATTGGCGAATATTGATGTGTGTGGACCTATTTCACCAAGATATATTGATGAGAAGAGATATTATGTTCCATTTATTAATGATTTTATCCGAATAGAATGGGTTTCATTCATCATCCAAAAATTTGAGGTGTTCAGTATCATAACAACATACCGAATGGAAGTTGTAAAGACGCTGGGTCAAAGAATTTGAATGATCCGAATAGATAATGGAAAAAAATTAACAAGTATAGGAATGGAGGATTATTTTCCAGACATTTGATACAAATTTTTTTTATCATTATGAAATCCACAAAAAAATGGAGTAGTTGAGAGAAGAAATCCAATTATCAGTAACCTAGCTAGAAAAATGATTATTGAGAAAGACATTCAAGATATGTTTTCAAATGAAACATTGATGACACAAGTCTACACAAAAAATAGAGCTTTATTATGTCTAAAAGAAGAGAAGACTCCATATAATCATTGGTATGGAAAGAATCCAACATTTAATTATTTACAAATCATTGGCTGTAATTTTTTTCTTCTCAATGAAGAGAAACATAAGAATTTTGAATCCATTGGAGATGAAGGGATATTTTATAACAACCCTACTTTTTATTACACACATTGACATGATTTATTACATAAAATATTTACTTGAAACAACATAGAATATCTATTGGTCTAGTGTCTTTTGGGCTTAGGAACATTGCATAACGAATTGAAACATGAAACACGACATCTTTATTGAAAACTTCCTTATGACCACTACATTCCCTCATACTTAGCATTGCATGGTGTAACCTGAGGACATGAGTAAGAAAAGGGTGTGCTATAAAGCCCAGTATGGGAGTAAAAAAGGAATAACAGGAAGAATAAAATACAAGTTAGGCAAGAGGCATATCATAGGAGCATAAAAGAAACATGAACATAAAGGCATGATAACATTGAAATGTGGAAACAACACTAATCATAGTATTAGCTTGATCCAAGGATCATTACACATGGAGCATGAGTGAAATCAAATTTCACTTGAGTTAGCATGAGTAAACCCTCAGGACACTTTACTTTTCATGATACTAAACTTTACCCAATGCATTGGAGCGCAATCAGGGCACACCCATCTTAAACATTTCATTTCATGCATAAGTGTGCCACAAGATCATACAACATGGATTCATTAAACATCATAATTTATTCCATGATAAATGAATTTTTAATTTATACATGAATCTCTTTTATCAAAAATCAAATGTTCAGAGTGGTGAATAACCGTAATAGATAAATGGGAATGATATTCACTACCCAATGATTTTGGCTTGAAAATTACGGTGCAATTTCAAGAGCATAACATCGTGACATAAGACTTTTTAAAAATGGTTTATGAGAAAGGGGTGTCTCGTCATATGTACATGAAATGTATGGTAAGGGGGTTATATAGATACATGCCCAAACATAATTAATGGAATTTAGATTCACAATACAAAATAATTTCTTGAATGTA
This sequence comes from Viscum album, assembly GCA_963277665.1. NCBI lineage: Eukaryota > Viridiplantae > Streptophyta > Magnoliopsida > Santalales > Viscaceae > Viscum > Viscum album. Next base: position 1,554,664,545 of record OY728148.1, on the reverse strand, counting down.
AATGAAGAGAGAGAAATTCCTTATGCAATTTCCGCATGGTAACTGGGGTACATGGAAGGATTAATGTAATAGAAATGGGTATACCATCATTCAAACAAAAACTGGGTAGTATGGGGGAGGTTTGAAATCATCCCCCAACATTTATAATTGAAAATAAAGGGCATAACAATATTATGAAACTTGGATAAAATGAGAACAGAAGGAACCCCTTACTTGGAAATGTTATCCCAAAGGCTTGGGAGGGGCTTGAGAGAGGCTTCATGAGTTCTTGGGGTGCCTTGGGAGGATTTTAGAGAGATTAGGGAAGGGTTTTTTTAGCTCCAAAGGTTTTTTGTGAAGAGGAAGTGGGATCTTGGGTGGGTTTATATAGGAAAAGAGAGGGAATTATTTATTATTTAAATTTGGTACACCACACATTAAACTAATCCAAACAACAAACCATCCCATGGTTTTTTCCCATAGTGTTTTCCCCAGAGGAGTAGAAAACAATATTTTATAAGTCTAATGGCCAAACTTCTTAAAATAATAGGTTTTCTTATGTGTAGGTGAGTCACACTCTCAAGGAAATCAATTTTGAAATGTAAAATGTTTTATATGTTTGGAAGGGTCCACAAAAGAATTGTAAAATAAAAAAACTAAAATAACTTTATTTTAATTCTAAAAAATATATTGGCTGAACATACTGTTTATAGTATTTTATTACATCACTATAGGTTCATTATGATGTCATAAAACACACCATATATTTAAACGGTATTTAATTTTTACCCAAAAATTTGATTGCCTCTGAAAATTATAAAAAATTAAACATTTGATAATTTAGATGTCCTGATTTCAAAAAAATAATATTCATTTTATCTAAATAATTTTTTTAAATATTTAATTTCTACTTTATAAAACAAAAAAATGATATTTATTGAAAATTCATGGGTTTTGACAAAAAAGTATTTCCAACCTTAATAAAAATCACAATCATATTCATAATAATTATACAATCTTTTATATTATATAAAAATTAATTTAGTAATAATATTCAATTGAAATATTATTTAATATAAAAAATCCATTAATTCATCAAAATTGATTTCTTAATTGAATAATAACAAAAAAATACTATTTGAAATTTAATTTTTTTTACAACGTAAAAATAATAAAATGAATTTATATTCTTTATTATTTACAAAAATAATTCACATAATCATAGTGATAACATCTTGTTACATAACCCCTTCTAACACCTGCATAAAACCAAAGGGTAAGGTGTGTGATGGTGACAGTGTCTTAGGGTGGATCTGATAACATCGCTCTGGTGGCAATCTCTATCAACTTCCACTTCTCACATAGGTGGTTATGCTTGAGCATAGAATGTTTGAAGATCAGTTTGGGCTTATTCAAGAGTGATTCCCTATGACTCCACCTTCTTTCCGATCTTGAACAAATGGGCTTCATATGGGGAAAGTCTACTTGATGAGGCCATCACTTCCCTTGTCAGAGTATATTGGATTTGTTAAAGCCCTATATTAATACTAATCATGTGATCACATTTCAATAGATATATTATAAATGGTTACAATTCTTAATGGTATCTTGAAATCCAAAAAACATAAAACCAAATAATTGAATATTTTATATAACGATTTTTCATAATAATACATTTAATTAGATCAAGAGGAATTTTTATTGATAAATGTTTGTGTCGTTACGATCTTCTCCCCTTAAGAAATTTCATCCTCAAAATTTCATTTTCCCACACTAAAATAGATGTGGTTAACTCCGCTTCCCCACTTCCTCTAGTACCCATGCTGCCTATTCAAACTTATGGTTTTGCCACAACATGTCAATGAGTGGCATTGTCTTATTTTGTAGAACCCTTTCCCTACGATCTATGGTCTTCACTGGATGATTCTTGTAAGAATGCTCATCCTTTAACTATACTATGTATGAAGAGAGTACATATGAAGGGTATGGTATGTACTTCTATAAGAGGTATACGTGAAAGAAATCATGTACTTTTGATATGGAAGGTGGAAGTTCTAGTCGATTGGCCACAACCCCGAAAAGATCAAGAATCTCAAAGGGGAATTTTTACCTAGGACATAACATCCCTTTATTTATAAAGCCGATGTCCTTCTTCCATGGAGATATGAATAGAAATACCATGCATCTAACTTTTATCTCAAGATCTCGTTGAAAGTTATCTACATAACACTTCTGTTGACTTTGGGCTTCCTTGATATGATGATGAATGGTTTTCACCTTCTCCACCATTTCATCGACCATTTCAGGTCTTAGAATCTTACACTCACTGAAATCATCTCAAGACACTAGTGTTCTGCACCGTTTCCCATAATGTGCCTCATATGGTTCCATTTAGATGCTCGAGTGGAAGCTGTTATTGTAGGAGAATTCAACCAGTTGAAGATATTGATCCCATTATCCTTTGAAGTACATAGAAAATGATCATAACATATCTTCCATATTCTAAATAGTTTGATCAGATTAGCCATCAGTTTGTGGATGATAGGCCATACTAAAGTTCAGTTCAGTTCTTAGATCATGTTGGAGAATTTTCCAGAACTTTAAGGTGAATCTCGGATCACGATCGGATACAATAGATCATGGTACTTCATTCAGCCTTACCACTTCTTTTATGTAAATCCATGGAATTTTATCCAATGAAAAATCCTTTTGAATTATTATAAAGTGATATGTCTTCGTAAGATGATCCACAACAACCCATATAACATTGTTTCCTCTGGATTTCCTTGGAATTATAGTGACAAAGTCCATGGAAATGTTCCCTCACTTCCATGTTGGTATGGGTAGTGGTTACATCATCCAATTATACTTTTGCCTCTCAGCCTTCACTTGTTGAAATACTAGGCACTTTGATGTATATTCCACAATATCCCATTTCATATTGTACCACCAAAAGCATTCTTATAGATCTCGATACATCTTTGTACTCCCTGGGTGAGTAGAGAAGGTTGATCTATGTGCATCATTCAGAAGATATTTCTTTATCTCTGGATCAGATGATACACATAGGCTTGAACCAAATCGCACAATTACATCTACATTTACATTGAACTCTGAGGATTTCCCTTTCCTGATAGTTCCTATCTTCCTCTGAATTCACACATCATCCTTTCGATAATCCTTTAATCTTTCCAAAAGAGTCGGTTGAGCAATCATTTGTGAAAGGATTGATTATATTCTCTTCTTTATGATTCCTATGTCCATCTTCTTCAAATATATGAAGATTGGATCCTTTTCAATTCTCATCAATGATAGAATCTCAGAGTCCTTTCTACATAGAGAATCCTCTACCTTGTTCTCTTTCCAATGGTGGTAATGGATTGAGCAGTCAGAGTCTTTGATCAGCTCTAACCATCTTCATTGGTGTATATTCAACTCTTTTGTGTGAATATATTTGAGGCTTTTGTGATCCGTGTGTATTTAAAACTTCTTCCCAAATAGATAATGCCGCCAAATTTTCAAAGTGAAGATCACTACAGCCAAATCTAGGTTATTTTTTGGATATTTTTTCTCATGAGATGTCAATTTCCTAGAATCATAGGTTATTCCTTTATCATTTTGCATCAACACCCAGCCAAATCTCATCTTTGAAGCCTTACTGAATACCAAAAAAGGTTCTACACTTGTGGGTAGTGAGAGTATGAGCACAATGGATAAGCCTCCTTTTCAACTCATTAATGCTCTATTTTACTTCATCACTCCAAGAAAACATGACCTACTTCCACGTTAGCTTTGTATGAGGGTTGGAAAATCATGATAAATTTCTCTAAAATCATGGATAATATCTAACCAACCCCAAGAAGCTACGGATATCCATCACCGATGTTGGCCTCGACCATCCCTCAATTAAAGCTGCCATGGAAGGATCCAAAGATATCCCATTTCATTGGATGATATTACCCATTAATGAGACCTAATTCAACTAGAACTCACACTTTCTCTACATTTCAAAGATATTATCCTTTCGCAAGGTCTCCAGTACAGTTCTTAGATGCTTCTCGTGATTCTCCTTGGTTTCAGAGTATATTCGAATATCGTTTATAAAGACTACCACAATTTTTTTGTGGTAATATCTAAAAAATATATTCATCAATTCCAATAAGATTGCTGGAGAATTAGTGAGTCCAAAAATCATTACTATGAATTCATAGTGCACGTACCATGTATGAAATGAAGTCTTGGGGATATCCTCCCTTTTGAACTTTACATGGTAATATCCCAACAGAAAATCTACCTTGGAGAAGTATTAAACTCTACATAACTGATCTAACAAGTATTCAATTCAGGGTAGTGGATACTTTCACATTATTGTGATTTTTTTGAGATCACTATAATCAATGTAAAGGCGCATTGACTCATCCTTCATCTCAATGAAGAGGACTGGTGCAACCCATGGTCAAGCACTTGGACATATAAAACCATTATCTAGATTATCTTGTATTTGTTTCTTTATCTCTTCATGCTCCACAACAACCATTCTATTTGGAGTCTTGGGTATTGGAATTTCCCCAGGTATAAGGTCAATTTAGAATTCAACATATCTTATAGGAGGAGGACCAGACAATTCCTTGAGAAAAACATCAGTGAATTCCCACACAATAGGCATGTCTACAAGGATAGTTGCTTCCTTAGACTCAATCATCTGAGCTAGATATGCGTGCTAATAGGGTAGTAATATCCACACTAGAGATGATGGTGCTAAAGACGATTCATCTTCCTCCTTTTAATTTTATAGAATTCGGGGTCGATTCATTATATAGAGAGTGATTTCACACTCATGACAATTTATGTTGGATCAATATATGGAAAGACAATCCATGTCGATAATTGCATGAAATTACACTAGAGGGAGTATAAAGAGGTTCGCCGGGATGTTCACTCTAAAAATTATGACAGGGGATGAGTTATATTTATTGGATGCAATTATTGCTCCATTTTCTGTACTCACTGACATCTTTACTCCCAGGATTTGTGGTGGTGTTGGTATTTTTATACTAAACATTAAGGATATAAAAGAATTCATAGAACTAGAATCAAAAAGTACATTCTCTATTATTGAATTAATAACTAGTGTACCTGTCACCACTTTTTTGTCAGGGCTCACTTCAGTGGTAGTGATGGAAAAAGCTCTACCTTTCTACCATTGAGGTTTTTGGTTGCCTCCGAAAACCCTTGGCTTAGGGAACTGATTTTCAAGGTGCCCTAGTTCTTTTAAGTTGAAGCAACGAAAAATACGTTGAGAGGTGAACAAAGAATTTTTCTCCTCTGTCACAACTGTGGGGTTTTCTTTTCAGAAGTCAGTGTCTAGGTTCCCTTATCAATCACACCAAAAGCATTTCCTCATCCCCTTCAGGCAATTTCCTTGGTTCTTCATTCCACACATTTAGAAAGTGGGATGCTGTGGTTTCATAGCACCATTGGATTTATCCATCAGACAACGAAAATTGAATTCCACCTTACACTTCTTATCCCCATGATACCCCTGGGATTCTCCGATATCCATTTCGACTTTGAGGGCACATCCGACAATTTCCTCATAGCTATCGAAGTCACGGATCGCCGGGGCTTTCCACATGCTAGGTTTCAACCCACCAAAGAAGTGGTCAACCTTTCATTTGGGGGTAAAAAAAAGGAGGAGGTATATCGTGCAAGCCTTGTAAAGTTTGCCTTGTATCCTCTGTTGGATTTGTCATATTTTTTCTTAAGGGTAAGGAAGTTCCTTTCATTCTTAATTTGGAGGGTGCATGTAAAATATTTATCAAAAAACATCTTCCAAAAATCCTTCCATTACAATGCCCCGATCTCCTCCTTAGGCTTCATATTTTTTTATCAATGTCCACCATTGATCAACTTCACCCTCCATAAGATAATCTACTAGAATAAACTTCTATTTTTCAGATGAAGAAGATGTTTTCAATGGAGTTGATCCATTGTTCAGAAATTGAGGGATCACATGATCCATTAAAACAAAGAGGTCATTGTCTCATGAAGCACTCGACTGAGACTTGTTATTTCTTGGGGGGGGGGGGGGGTGAACGTTCTTATTGACCAAAGTTTCTATTCAAATCTTGAGTTAATTGAGAGAGTATCATGAAAAAGTTCACAATTCCCACTCCCATCGGATTGGGCATCTCATTAGAACAGTCATCACATTTATCTTCGCATCGGTTTTAAGCCCGAGTCATCTTATTACCGTTCATTGGATAAAATAAAAGAAAAGTTAGGTGTAACACATAAAGGGTAATCCAATGACAAAAATGGATGAATTATAAATAAAGTTTACTTCCTTAACTTATGAATCTATATGATTCAATCTATGTTATCCATGATATACTTCCCAAAATTTATTCTTAGGGGAATTTTTACCTTAATAATGGTTCATAAAAATCTTGTGAAATTACCAAAACATATCCCCCAGGAGTGTCATAACCAGGAGTGCAGTAAGGCCTATTTTCATGTACTAGGATACCTGAGGTCAAGCTGGAAGCTCCTTGTTGGTGTTTTCACTCCTAGTTACATCTGTGCCAGAGCTGCCTCTGCCAGCTCGTATCCAGGAAAGGATGTATTTTCTTGATAAACCACTTACTCAACACTCACAAAAATTTAGGGATGTTTTTATTATACTTAGTCTTATGTCTAAGTATTTCATTAGGCTTTTCTAATCCTAATCCCACAAATAATTAAACCTATCCTTTGATACCAACTATAATGAACCTTCTTTTTATTACACACTTAGACATGATTTATTACATAAAATATTCACTTGAAAAAACATAAAAGACCAATAGGCCTAGTGTCTTTTGGGCTTAGGATCCTTACATAACGACTTAAAATAGGAAACACAACATCTTAATTGAAAACTATCTTTACATGACCACTACAGTCCCTTGTACTTATCATTGCATAAGGTAACCTGAGGACATGCATATGAAAACTGTGAGCTATAAATACCATTAAAGGGGTAAACAAGTAATAACATGAATAATACAATAAATGTAAGGTAAGAGGCATATCAATGGATCATTAAAGAAACATGAACATCAAGGCATGATAACATGGAAATGTGGCAACAACATTTGACATGGTATTAGCATGAGCCTAGCCTCATTGGACATAGAGATTCAGTAAAACCTCACTGCACATGATTTATCATTATTAAACCCTCATTTAACATCATGTATCTTGATAGTAAACTTTACCCAATGCATTGGAGCGCTCTCAGGGTACACCTTAAACATTTCATTTAGTGCATAAGTATTCCACATGATCATACAAAATGGATTCATTAAACATCATTATTTATTCCATGATAATGGATTGTGGAATTCATACATGAAACTATTCCATCAATAAGTAAATGTCCATAATGGTGAATACCCTTTATATTGAAATGGTAATGGTATTCACATACAATGATTTTGGCTTGAAAAATTGCCGTGCGATTTTGGCAGCATAACGACATGACATAAGACTTCATTAAAATGGATTATGAGAGAGAAATGGGTATATCATCATAGGTACATGAAATTTATATTAAGGGGGTCATATAGATACATTTACCAAAATAATTAATTGAATTTATATTCATAATACAAAATAATTGCTTGAATGCAAATGAGGAGAGATAAAATTATTACCGAATTTCGGCATGGTAATGAGTGTACATATAAGGCATTAATGAGAGAGAAATGGGTATACCATCATTCAAACATAAATATGGCTTTATGTGGGTTGTGATAAATCACACCCTGACATTTATACTTGAAAAAGGGCATACCAATGTTATGAAACGTTGATAAAATGAGAACGGAAGGAATCCCTTACTTGGAAGTGTTATCCCAAAGGATTGGGAGGGTCTTGAGAGACGCTTCTTGGGATATTGGGGTGACTTGGGAGGATTATAGAGAGATGAGATATGGGGTTGTTCGAGCTCCTAAGGTTTTCATGGAAGAGGAGGTGAGATCTTGGGTGAGTTTATATTGGAAAGGAGAGGGGATTCTTTATTATTTAGGTTTGGGTCACCACACATTAAACTAATCCAAACCAAAAACCAACCCACGGTTTTTTCCAAAGGAATGTGGAAAGAAATATTTTATAAGGCCAATGGACTAACTTTTTAAAATAATAGGGTTTTTATATGGAGGTGAGTGACACTCTCAAGCGAATGAATTTAAAAATGTAAAATGTTTTATAAGTCTTGAAGGGTCCACTAAAGCATTGTCAAATAAATCAAAAAATAAAATAAAAATTACATTATTTTAATGGTACAACATATATTGGCTGAACATAATGTTTATAGTATTTTATTACATCACTATCGAGTCATTATGATGTCATAAAACACATTATATATTTAAACGGTATTTAATTTCTACCCAAAAAGTAGATTGTATCAGAAAATTATGAAAAATTCACCAGTGGAAAATTTTGACATTCTGATTCCAAAAATAATATCAATTTTATCTAAGTAACTTTCTAAATATGTGAATATTTACCTTTAAAACAAAAACTGAAATTCATCAAAAATTCATGGGCTCTGATAAAAATGGCTTTCAAACCTTAATTAAAATCACAATTGTATTCATAATAATTATACGGTCATTTATATTATATAACAAGTAATTTTGTAGTAATATTTAATTAAACTATTATTTTATTTATATAATCCATTAATTCAACTAAATAGATTTCTTAATTTAATATTAACTAAAAATACTGTTTGTGATTTAAAAACTATTTACAACGTAACTATTATAAAATAAATGTATATTATTTATTATATACAAAAAAATGCATATAATAAAAGTGATAATGTCTTATTACATAACCCCTTATAACACCTGCATAAGACTGAAGGGTATGGTGTGCGATAGTGACAGACTCTTGGGGGGGCTCGGATAACATCGCTCGGGTGGTAATCCGTATCAACTTACACTTCTATCGTAGGTGGTTCCACTTGAGCTTAATGTGTTGAAGTTCATCTTGGGATTGGTCAAGAGAGAAGCCCAATTATGGAACATCCTTTCCATTCTCTGACAAATGGCCTTATTATGGGGCAAGTTTACTGAATGAGGCCATCGCTTCCTTTTTCTGAGTAAATTGGATCTGTTAAAGCCCTATATTTATAATAATCATGTGATCATTGTTCAATGACTATATTAGCAACAATAAAAATTCATAATGGTATTTTGAAATTCAACAACATAAAACCAAGGAAGTGCATATTTTATATAACCTTTTTTCTTAATAATACATTTAGTTAGATCTAGGGGAATTTTCATTGATTAAAGTTTGGGTCTTTAATTTTTTTTTTGGATACTCAGAGAAAATAAAAGAATATAAATGATTCAATATGTGACTAGAAAAGGTAGTTGAAATCTAGTATGTAACTATAGTAGATAATGAGCATAATCTTTGGAAAATAAATAATCAGTATTAGGAGGATAGTGAGAAAGATATAAGAATATCAAGAGATGTTCCAATTCTCGGGGTTTATTTAGAAAAATATTCAGATAATGAAAAGGATGAAAATAAAGTAGTATTTTCCAAAATATCTAAGAGAAGATACAAAATTGATAGACATGACATAATTGATTATCAGATAGCTCTAGTAAAAAAAAAGAGGATAAGGACTCTTTATAAATCATGCTTCTTATCACAGGTAGAGACTAAATGTTTTGATGAAATAGATGGAGATAAAAATTAGGTATATGATTGGAATGAAGAGATTGACCAAATTGGGATGAATTAGACATGGGAGATTGTTTTGAGGCTAATAGATAAGAATTGCATCAGAACTAAATGGGTCTTTCCCAAAAATATGGATAAAGACGGTGATGTGATTCAAAGAAAAAATAGAATAGTGTGTAAAGGATACTACCAGTTATAGGGTATCGATATTGATGAAACATTTTCACCTATTGTAATAATAGAGATAGTCAGATTATTTTTCTTCATAACAGTTCCAAGAAAAATAAATGTTTCCAAGATGGATGTCGAGTCTGCATCTCATAATGCAGTTCTGGAAGAAGATGTTTATATTGAGCATCCCAAAGGTTTTCTCATTAATGAAGATGAGAACCGAGTTTATCGCATGAATAAGGTTCTATATGGGCTTAAGGAAACACAAAGTGAATTATATTACTAAGTAGATTAGTTTTTTAAGAAGTGTAGTTTTTAGTGTGATGAAGTTGATAATAATACTATGTCAATAACGACAGTAATCAAAGGATGATGGTGCGGGTAAATGTGAATGAAATAATATTTAGATGACGATGAATAATAGTGTATAACTTTTTTATAATTTATGAAAAGAGAAATCAAAATGTTAGTGATCGGTAAACTAAAATTTTTCATTTTCTTACTAGTGAAAAAATAATAATAATGGCACATTAATTTCTCAATGTAAATTTTACAAGGAGGTTCTGAGAAGATTTGAAATAGATAATTACAAGGAGATAGTGACTCTGGTGGAAAATTGGATGAAACTATCACAGGGTGATGAAGACAATGCAATTAATTTCACATAATATATGCAAATAATTGGTAGTCTACTATACTTGATAGGGAAAAGACCATATAATTTTATTTCCATAGGCCAATAAGCAAGGTATTAAAAAAATCCAAAGGCAATGAACTTTTTTTCAGTGAAAACAATACTTCAGTATATCAATGGTATAATGGATTTCAGTTTACTATACAATGAAAAATCTTTACAAGAGTTATTGGGATATATAGACACAGATTGTGTTGGATAATCTGATGATAGAAAATCAATGTCAGGTGGTGTATTCTATCATAGAGTATTGTTTATTTCTTTTCCATGTAAGAAAAAAGATTTAATTTCAATGAGAATCATAGAAGCTGAATATATTTTTTTCCTCTCAAGATTTCATTTAGTTATTATGGATGAAGAATCATCTTCATTACATGAGAGTTGAAGTGATGTCTATGACCAAAATTCATTATGATAATTCAAGTTCTATAAATCTTATAAAAAATCTGGTCTATCACTCATGAAAAAAGAACATTAAAATCAAGTATCATCTTATGAAAGATAAGGTAGAGCAAGGTCTAGTGATGTTTAAATATGTGCCTATAGAACTATAGGTTGCATAAATTTTGAAAAAGTTCTTAGATAAATTGGCATTTAGAAGGAATCAACTGACTATGGGTGATTAATAGACTAAAATCACTTGAAAAAAGTGTGGATGTGGGACCTCCTCACCCCAAGTTATAGTATGTTTTCCCGAATGTGTTGATCTGTGTTATTTATCGTATTGAAGACAGCTACAATGTTGCCTTCAGGTTTATTGAAAAGGGGGATAAATTGTTGATATAATATGAGAGAAAATTCCTTAATCAATGAAGGGGGAGAAGCTGATCGAGGGACAAGAGAAATGTTGGGAGTTCAAAATTTGAAAATTATAAATGTGATAGATCAAAAAATATATATCATAATTGATTGAGTTTATGATGAAAAAATGTGAGTTTTTTTGGAATGTAGTGATTAATTTATTAAATTTTTATTATACACTTATTTCTCACACCAAGTAGGCTCTTGTGGGCTTATAGTGTGTGTTAAGTAATTGATTTCTATCTTAATCTCATGAAGTAAATGATGATAGATTTAAAAACAATCTTCAACGAGGTATCAAAAGGAGAAGAGTTTTCAAGAAAACCAAAGGGGGATATTGTCATGAAAAAGTCCCCCAAGTTTTCTTATAATGTTTCTAGAATGATTATATTTTTTGACAAATAATGATGATCGTGAATCAGTATGGTTGAATTTTCCAAAGGAGATATTAATAGTTTCATGGTTTTCTAGTGTTTTCCAAATTTTTGGGCCACAAAATTGGGAGGTAGTTGTTTTGTAAAAGGAATGTTTTTTTAAAAGGGGTCTATGAAGAGGAGTTTATGGACCATGAAGAGTAGTTTATGGACCCTAAAGGAGGTCAATGGAAAGACCAAGGAAACCGACAAAGAAATATTTATGCATAGTTGTGCTATACGAACTGTGAAGCGCGATATGTGGACCTCACAATGAAAAAGATTTATTGGAGGCTCACAATTCATAGGAAACTCAAATTTCATGGGAGGCTTATTGTTTTTTATTCAAAATTGGTTATTCATTTTTTAATACATAAACCATTTCAATGGAAGAAATGCGCTATGTAAATTTCATAGAATAGTTTGTGGTGAAGGATATACCACATCGAATTTTTCGGTATTTTGGATTAGAATTTTTTGGATCTATTTTCCTATAAAAATTCTCCAAACCACATCATTTGATAGAGTAAATTTCAATAGAAAATATCATACTCCAAGAAGAACTTACATATGTATGAAGTAGTTTGTGAAGGATAATTCGATGAAAGAGAAGAGTTTGTGAAGGAGGATTCCATAAATGGTGAAGTAGTTCACAGGAATAGTCCATGAAATGGTTTTTTGGGGATTTATAGTCTGCAAAGAAAAAGGGATCGCGTAGCAGTGGTGGTCTATAAGGAATCAACAATCAATGATGTAGGTATGCTCCATGAAGAAGAAATTCGACTAAAAAGAAATCTGAACACATGGAGAACTGATATTCATAGAGTATACTGTAACACCCTGAGATTTTATGAAAAATATTCTTTTTAATTTCACTAATGTCTTGTGTCGTACACCAAAAGGAGCTTGCACAACACGCATCCTTGATTTGCCTTTCATTACACGCAATCGCGACCTTCCTCGATAGCGTGTGTAGTACGCAATAACGAGTTTCACTAAACAACAATATGCTATTAAAATATTATTAAAACTATCCGTTATGAATAGTAATAACCACTCTTTGAAATTTTGTAAATTTTATTGACTTCATTTTTGGATCCGGAATATCGAAATTAGCTTAGGGTGAAATTTTGGTGATTTTCGGATAACTTTCATATTTTGATTAATAGTGAAAATTACTAAATTTTAATTAAATTTTTTTTTTCAATCGAAATAATTAATAGTGATAAATTGTTAATTTGAGTGGTTTTAAAGTATATTTAGAATATATTTTTACAATTTAATACAATGTTGGTCATTGGATGTAATTTCACATTTAAACTAGTTATAAACAAGTGTCAATCTTTTGATAGTTATTATTTCTTAAAAACACGCTATTTGTTTTGACGACGAAAATTAATTTTTAAATTAGTTAATGCAACTGATATGTTGTGAATTTGGTAAAATAAACATCATTTTTGAGTTCATAATATCAAATATATCTGAGGCCTACTTTTTGATATTTTTCTGAAAACTTTCAATTTTTGATGAATAGTGAAACCACTAAGTGGTAGTTAAAAAACTGAATTTTTCATAAAACTTAATTTTACCGCTTCTGTGAGTGGAATTTAGTAAATCCGAGAGACACGGTTAATATCAAAGACTAAAATGTGGTTCAATGAGATGAAAATAATTTTTTGGTGAATAGTAACTTTTTATTTTTTTTACCGCAGTTAATAGTAAATAGGGTAACTAAGGGTAAATATGATATTACTATTACCCTAACACATGTCCTAATTCTATTGGATAAGTGTAATTCGACCAAAAACAACCTTATGAATATAATATGACCATTTAGGTCCACTTGGATTAGATTATGACATTTAATATTATTTTATTTAATGAATAGTTAAAATAGTTAAAATCAAAGTTTAATAACTAAAACATTTTTAATATGGGGTTATACATAAGATAAATTCGACTATAAATATTAATTAGAAATATAAAAATATTTCCTACATATTGGTATTTTATTTGTAATTTTTAGACATTAAATTATTTAATTTATTTATGACACAACGATGATGCAGTAATTATCTTATTAATGAAATATTGACATAATTGATGTTATAAACCCCAAAAATAAATGTAATTTGAGGCTTTTTATGAATTCCACTAATTTTATAGGTTAATATGACATGTTATTATTGATTTAAGTAACTTGGTTTGAACTTATCATTCTGTTATGAATTTCATAAAAATCATGTACCAAATAGTGTCAAAATTGACATAAATTAGTTTTTAAAACAAATATTATATTATTAATTGTTATTTTATTCTTAAAAATATAAGGATAGGCCAAATGACTTAGATAAGGATATATATATTAATAATAAACAACTTGGGGTTCGTTTGGCATGTTATAGTAATTGTATTAACCAAATAGTATAAGAAAACAAAAAGTCACGGTAAAAGTTAAATTATTTAACTTAGGGTTAAATCTAATTGATAAGGTTAAAATAATAACCTAAACTTGTCTAAATCCTATTGGTTGATAGTATTTCGACCCATACCCACTTTAACTTCAAAATAAGACCCTTTGGAACCATTATAAACCGATTTTGACTTTAATATAAAATAATATTTTGAGAAATTCCTAAGATGCCCCTCTCCTCCCTTATAAAAGGGCACCCCCTCCCTCTCCTCCTCACACCAATTTGAGCATTCAAGCTCGACCAAACCCTGCCAAAATCCCTTCTCCACTTCCCTAGTATCATCCTAGTGGTCTTGGTCTTCTTCAAAGACCATCCATAGTTCTTTAAGTGGAGGTTAAGTGAAGGTGCGTCAAAAAGAGGAGGTTCGGACACTTACGAAGCAAATCGGACCTAAGGTAAGAGAAAATATCACAATCTCATTTTTATCCGAGATTGTTTTTACTTTAGCATTTATTGGGGTGTATTTTATCATCCACATCCATTTTCCCTCAATATGTAATATTGTTTCCATCCACTTACAATAGTTTAAATCCAATTTTACCCTTCAGTGAGTTTTTAGTAAAGAATATGAATGAAATCTTTTGTCGTTTTTCGTACGAGGTACTTTTTTGACTTTTCCGACAAAAGTACGAGAATGATGTTTTTTTAAATTATACGGCATGAATGGATTTTTAAAACATTATTTCCCAGAATCTTCCTTTACAAGTTTTCATGTTTATTTTTAATCAACTTCTTTTAGTTTAAAGTTGTATGACATGTTAAGAAAGGAAAAGTGTTTTTGAAGAAGAAAGGATATTTTCTTCAAGAATGGAGTTCAAGTGTTTTATCAAAATTATTTTCCATATAAGATAATAAAGGGTTCTTTTTTTATCCATATTATTACATTGATTTGATTAATGTTGTGATGGAATTATTTTTATGAATTCCTTTATTTTATATGAATTGTTTTATGATGTCATGTTGTTTAAGAATCCCATTTTTATTACATGGGTTATGCTATGATGTATGGTTTATGATTTTGTGGCACATATAAGAATGGTATCATTATGAGATGGGTGGGACCTATATCTCCCTCCAATGCATTGGGTAAAGATTTTATATCTCATGAGATAGACATGGCTGAAATGGCAGGTTATACCGGTTCAGTGAAACAAGACTGAAACGAGGGTTACTCGATTCAGAAATAGACTTTGTCCACTAAGATAGTCTTGGCAATGAGTCTTGACTAATAAGATATGATTCTCTATGATTATGTGTGTATGCCACAATGTTTAATGTTTTAAGTTATTATTAATGTGATTACATTTCACTGCCATGATTTACCCCATGTTATGAAATTATGATCTCTTTTGCAGGTTAAGATTTCCAAAAGTTATGTGCTTATGTATATGATGTGATTGATGTTTATTTTGTTTACCCTTACTGAGAATTTGATCTCACCCTTTTATGTTTTCTTTTCCCCAGGATATAAAGAAAGGTTTTAGGTATAAAAAAAAGGAAGATCTTTATGGGAGATGTTGACGATCTTTCACCAGGATTAGAAGATTATATTCCGAGTTTCCAAAGACACTAAACTATTACGATCCTTGTTGGTGTGTTTTTGTTATGTACTAAGTCTTCCACAAATGTAATGTAATTTCCATGTATGTCAAGATATGGGTCTCTACAGTTGGTATCAGAGGAAAGGTTTAGTCAACCTTTGGAAACTAGGATGTGAGAACGTTAGTGAGATCCTTAGAGATATTTCTAAGGTATGTCTAGGGATGTCCCTAAGGATAAGTATACATATAGGATATAGTCCTAGAACTACGGTAACGATCTTAGAATTTAACCTAAGATGTTAGATATTGAGGGTACTCCCCCTTTACTATGTTGATTTCTCTAGCATGATTTTTGACTTTCACAAGATTCTTTTTGTGTTTTAGTTAATGGAGGGAACCAGAAGGAATTCTGTTAACATTGAATCCAATGAAAAAATTGGTGACTATGAGCAACAAAATTGTGTAATTCCTAGAGAGAAAGATAATGTGATTATGTTGAATCAGTCATCGCGATATATGATTAACAAGGTGAAATTTAGTGGTATGCCTAATTCATCAAAGAAGAGGAAGAGAAACTATTATTCATGTTCGCATGTTGAGGAGCATAAAGAAAGGAAGATTGAGATTTCTAGAGAAGGGAAGAAGAACCTTGAGGAATACCTCAAATGGAGGGACTGATGTTATCTGTGTGGAGAAAAGGGTCATAGAGTGACAGATTGTTATGGAGTTCAATGTCTTATTTGTGGAGAACATGGGCATTACCCAACTCAATGCCCTGACCTAAAAAGCTACTTCTAAATCAAGGAAGGACTTATTCCAGGACAATCATTGAAGTGGATGGACTAAAGTGTTTATGTATTGGTATTCAAGAATAATGTTTTTGAGGCACTTTTATGGTGTATTGAAATATTTTTGTATTGGTCTATTGTGGTTTTCAATAATTTTAAGGTACCGATAACCATGAAAAGTGATTCAAATATTTTGGAAAGTAGATGATATGCGCATAATGAAGGGATAAGGAGAAAATAGAATGGTTGACAGTATTCATGAGCTCATGATTGATATAAGAACTAAGTGATATCATGGTTTGAGTATATAGAATTTTGAGGATTTTAGTATATGGAAAGTGTTAACTTTTTTAATGTTTTCACTAAGGTTCAATGGGTATTCATTCTTCAAGAGAACACATGATTAAGGTATTCACATGATTGGAATGTGACCAACAAGATATATGGGGGATAAATGATGGTATTCACATGCTTGGTTGACGACATTTCAAGTTATCATTTTCTTTATACTATGAGCTTGGACCGAAGTATTTTAGATAAGCCTAAATATTAGAATGGATTATTTTAACCATAAGTTAGTATTGTTTAAGGATAGAAGTTTTTTCGATATTATTGATGGGATGTTATAGTAATATAGTTTTAGAAAAAGGACAACCTGCAGGACGGGCGACAACCCATCGCGTCGGACAAGGCTGTGGAAATCGAACCCACAACCGAAGTGCGACTGGCCTTTATCGGCTACCACTGGCCTATAGGAAGTACCTATTTAGTAGAATCTTGTTTTATTATATTAATCAGTATGATATATGAAGTATAAGTCCATTTTAGGAACCATATATGATTAATCTCACTATAGAATGACTTGTGTATATTTAATAACTTTTGCTAACCTTTTTTTTGAGACAGATGGAATGACCCGTCATTTTATCACATGATCTGCTAACACTTCACGAATAACAAATTAAACTTCATTTATTTAAGAGATGAAGTGGAAATTGTTCAAGGCACGAACAACAGTGAGATTGTACCAAAATAAAGTAAGTATTTATTCTATTTCAAATTCTTCAACTTTAGGGAAACGATCTTGAAAACCAAAAATGTTGTCCTAGTGCTCTTATATCCGATTAATCGGATGGTACCTTAGATCGTCACAAATTTATGGATTTGTGATTGTTGGATTTTCCAATTCCATGTTCTCTACCACTCTCCATTAGAACATTATGGTTAGATTTTTCTTCCATATCCATAATTTCACCTATGTGGAAACCCAGTGATTAGTTTATTTGGATAACCGTTACGTTTCATACATTTGTTTTTAAAGATTGGTTTTGGTATTCCTTTTTACGATGTGGGTTTCTATTAAAGAAACTTTCGAATAGTAAACCATTTATAACCCCGACGAATTTCGAGGGCGAAATTCATTTTAAGGGGGGTAGAATGTAACACCCCAAGATTTTATGAAAAATATTCTTTTTAATTTCACTAATGTCTTGTGTCGTACACCAAAAGGAGCTTGCACAACACGCATCCTTGATTTGCCTTTCATTACACGCAATCGCGACCTTCCTCGATAGCGTGTGTAGTACGCAATAACGAGTTTCACTAAACAACAATATGCTATTAAAATATTATTAAAACTATCCGTTATGAATAGTAATAACCACTTTTTGAAATTTTTTAAATTTTATTGACTTCATTTTTGGATTTGGAATATCGAAATTAGCTTAGGGTAAAATTTTGGTGATTTTCTGATAACTTTCATATTTTGATGAATAGTGAAATTTACTAAATTTTAATTAAAAACAACTTTTTCAATCGAAATAATTAATAGTGATAAATTTTTAATTTGAGTGGTTTTAAAGTATATCTAGAATATATTTTTACAATTTAATACAATGTTGGTCATTGGATGTAATTTCACATTTAAACTAGTTATAAACAAGTGTCAATCTTTTGATAGTTATTATTTCTTAAAAACACGCTATTTGTTTTGACGACGAGAATTAATTTTTAAATTAGTTAATGCAACTGATATGTTGTGAATTTGGTAAAATAGACATCATTTTTGAGTTCATAATATCAAATATATCATAGGCCTAATTTTTGATATTTTTCTGAAAACTTTCAATTTTTGATGAATAGTGAAACCACTAAGTGGTAGTTAAAAAACTGAATTTTTCATAAAACTTAATTTTACCGCTTCTGTGAGTGGAATTTCGAAAATCCGAGAGACACGGTTAATATCAAGGACTAAAATGTGGTTCAATGAGATGAAAATAATTTTTTGGTGAATAGTAACTTTTTATTTTTTTTACCACAGTTAATAGTAAATAGGGTAACTAAGGGTAAATATGATATTACTATTAATCTAACACATATCCTAATTCTACTGGATAAGTGTAATTCGACCAAAAACAACCTTATGAATATAATATGACCATTTATGTCCACTTGGATTAGATTATGACATTTAATATTATTTTATTTAATGAATAGTTAAAATAGTTAAAATCAAAGTTTAATAACTAAAACATTTTTAATATGGGGTTATACATAAGATAAATTAGACTATAAATATTCATTAGAAAGCTAAAAATATTTCCTACATAATAGTATTTTATTTGTAATTTTTAGACATTAAATAATTTAATTTATTTATGACACAACGATGATGCAGTAATTATCTTATTAAAGAAATATTGACATAATTGATGTTATAAACCCCAAAATAAATGTAATTTGAGACTTTTTATGAATTCCACTAATTTTATAGGTTAATATGACATGTTATTATTGATTTAAGTAACTTGGTTCGAACTTATCATTCTTTTATGAATTTCATAAAAATCATGGACCAAATAGTGTCAAAATTGACATAAATTAGATTTTAAAACAAATATTATATTATTAATTGTTATTTTATTCCTAAAAATCTAAGGTTCGTCCAAATGACTTAGATAAGGATATATATATTAATAATAAACAACTTGGGGTTCGTTTGGCATGTTATAGTAAGTTTATTAACCATATAGTATAAGAAAACAAAAAGTCACGGTAAAAGTTAAATTATTTAACTTAGGGTTAAATCTAATTGATAAGGTTAAAATAATAACTTAAACTTGTCTAAATCCTATTGGTTGATAGGATTTCGACCCATACCCACTTTAACTTCTAAATAAGACCCTTTGGAACCATTATAAACCGATTTTGACTTTAATATAAAATAATATTTTGAGATATTCCTAAGATGCCCCTCTCCTCCCTTATAAAAGGGCACCTCCTCCCTCTCCTCCTCACACCAATTTGAGCATTCAAGCTCAGCCAAACCCTGCCAAAATCCCTTCTCCACTTCCCTAGTATCATCCTAGAGGTCCTGTTCTTCTTCAAAGACCATCCATAGTTCTTTAAGTAGAGGTTAAGTGAAGGCGCGTCAAAAAGAGGAGGTTCAGACACTTACGAAGTAAATCGGACCTAAGGTAAGAGAAAATATCACAATCTCATTTTTATCCGAGATTGTTTTTACTTTAGCATTTAATGGGGTGTATTTTATCATCCACATGCATGTTCCCTCAATATGTAATATTGTTTCCATCCACTTACAATAGTTTAAATCCAATTTTACCCTTCTGTGAGTTTTTAGTAAAGAATATGAAAGGAATCTTTTGTCGTTTTTCGTACGAGGTACTTTTTTGACTTTTCCGACAAAAGTACGAGAATGATGTTTTTTTAAATTATACGGCATGAATGGATTTTTAAAACATTATTTCCAAGAATCTTCATTTACATGTTTTCATGTTTATTTTTAATCAACTTCTTTTAGTTTAAAGTTGTATGACATGTTAAGAAAGGAAAAGTGTTTTTGAAGAAGAAAGGATATTTTCTTCAAGAATGGAGTTCAAGTGTTTTATCAAAATTATTTTCCATATAAGATAATAAAGGGTGCTGTTTTTATCCCTATTATTACATTGATTTGATTAATGTTGTGATGGAATTATTTTTATGAATTCCTTTATTTTATATGAATTGTTTTATGATGTCATGTTGTTTAAGAATCCCATTTTTATTACATGGGTTATGCTATGATGTATGGTTTATGATTTTGTGGCACACATAAGAATGGTATCATTATGAGATGGGTGGGACCTATATCTCCCTCCAATGCTTTGGTTAAAGATTTTATATCTCATGAGATAGACATGGCTGAAATGGCAGGTTATACCGGTTCAGTGAAACAGGACTGAAACGAGGGTTACTCGATTCAGAAATGGACTTTGTCCACTAAGATATTCTTGGAAATGAGTCTTGACTAATAAGATATGATTCTCTATGATTATGTGTGTATGACACAAAGTTTAATGTTTTAAGTTATTATTACTGTGATTACATTTCACTGCCATGATTTACCCCATGTTATGAAATTATGATCTCTTTTGCAGGTTAAGATTTCCAAAAGTTACGTGCTTATGTATATGATGTGATTGATGTTTCTTTTGTTTACCCTTACTGAGCATTTGAGCTCACCCTTTTATGTTTTCTTTTCCCCAGGATATAAAGAAAGGTTTTAGGTATAAAAAAAGGAAGATCTTTATGGGAGATGTTGAAGATATTTCACCAGGATTAGAAGATTATATTCCGAGTTTCCAAAGACACTAAACTATTACGATCCTTGTTGGTGTGTTTTTGTTATGTACTAAGTCTTCCGCAAAAGTAATGTAATGTCCATGTATGTCAAGATACGAGTCTCTACAGTTGGTATCAGAGGAAAGGTTTAGTCAACCTTTGGAAACTAGGATGTGAGAACGTTAGTGAGATCCCTAAAGATATTTCTAAGGTATGTCTAGGGATGTCCCTAAGGATAAGTATACATATAGGATATAGTCCTAGAACTACGGTAACGATCTTAGAATTTAACCTAAGATGTTAGATATTGAGGGTACTCCCCGTTTACTATGTTTATTTCTCTAGCATGATTTTTGCCTCTCACAAGATTCTTTTTGTGTTTTTGTTAATGGAGGGAACCAGAAGGAATTCAGTTAACATTGAATCCAATGAAAAAATTGGTGACTATGAGCAACAAAATTGTGTAATTCCTAGAGAGAAAGATATTGTTATTATGTCGAATCAGTCATCGCGATATATGATTAACAAGGTGAAATTTAGTGGTATGCCTAATTCATCAAGGAAGAGGAAGAGAAACTATTATTCATGTTCGCATGTTGAGGAGCATAAAGAAAGGAAGATTGAGATTTCTAGAGAAAGGAAGAAGAACCTTGAGGAATACCTCAAATGGAGGGACCGATGTTATCTGTGTGGAGAAAAGGGTCATAGATTGACAGATTGTTATGGAGTTCAATGTCTTATTTGTGGAGAACATGGGCATTACCCAACTCAATGCCCTGACCTAAAAAGTTACTTCTAAATCAAGGAAGGACTTATTCCAGGACAATCATTGAAGTGGATGGAATAAAGTGTTTATGTATTGGTATTCAAGAATAATGTTGTTGAGGTACTTTTATGGTGTATTGAAATATTTATGTATTGGTCTATTGTGGTTTTCAATAATTTTAAGGTACCGGTAACCATGAAAAGTGATTCAAATATTTTGGAAAGTAGATGATATGTGCATAATGAAGGGATAAGGAGAAAATGAAATGGTTGACAGTATTCATGAGCTCATGATTGATATAAGGACTAAGTGATATCATGGTTTGAGTATATAGAATTTTGAGGATTTTAGTATATGGAAAGTGTTAACTTTTTTAATGTTTTCACTAAGGTTCAATGGGTATTCATTCTTCAAGAGAACACATGATTAAGGTATTCACATGATTGGAATGTGACCAACAAGATATATGGGGGATAAATGATGGTATTCACATGCTTGGTTGACGACATTTCAAGTTATCGTTTTCTTTATACTATGAGCTTGGACCGAAGTATTTTAGATAAGCCTAAAGATTGGAATGGATTATGTTAACCATAAGTTAGTATTGTTTAAGGATAGAAATTTTTTCGATATTATTGATGAGATGTTATAGTAATATAGTTTTAGAAAAAGGACAACCTGCAGGATGGGCGACAGCCCATCGCGTCGGACAAGGCTGTGGAAATCGAAACCACAACCGAAGTGCGACTAGCCTTTATCGCCTACCACTGGCCTACAAGAAGTCCCTGTTTAGTAGAAGCTAGTTTTATTATATTAAGCAGTATGATATATGAAGTACAAGTCCATTTTAGGAACCATATATGATTAATCTCACTATAGAATGACTTATGTATATTTAATAACTTTTGCTAACCTTTTGTTTGAGACAGATGGAATGACCCGTCATTTTATCACAAGATCTGCTAACACTTCACGAATAACAAATTCAACTTCATTTATTTAAGAGATGAAGTGGAAATTTTCAAGGCACGGACAATAGTGAGATTGTACCAAAATAAAGTAAGTATTTATTCTAATTCAAATTCTTCAACTTTAGGGAAACGATCTTGAAAACCAAAAATGTTGTCCTAGTGCTCTTATATCCGATTAATCGGATGGTACCTTAGATCGTCACAAATTTATGGATTTTTGATTGTTGGATTTTCCATAGCCATGTTCTCTACCACTCTCCATCAGAACATGATGGTTAGATTTTTCTTCCATATCCATATTTTCACCTATGTGGAAACCCAGTGATTAGTTTATTTGGGTAACCGTTACGTTTCATACATTTGTTTTTAAAGATTGGTTTTGGTATTCCTTTTTACGATGTGGGTTTCTATTAAATAAACTTTCGAATAGTAAACCATTTATTACCCCGACGAATTTCGAGGGCGAAATTCATTTTAAGGGGGGTAGAATGTAACACCCTGAGATTTTATGAAAAATATTATTTTTAATTTCACTAATGTCTTGTGTCGTACACCAAAAGGAGCTTTCACAACACGCATCCTTGATTTTCCTTTCATTACACGCAATCACGACCTTCCTCGATAGCATGTGTAGTACGCAATAACGAGTTTCACTAAACAACAATATGCTATTAAAATATTATTAAAACTATCCGTTATGAATAGTAATAACCACTTTTTGAAATTTTGTAAATTTTATTGACTTCATTTTTGGATTCGGAATATCGAAATTAGCTTAGGGTGAAATTTTGGTGATTTTCGGATAACTTTCATATTTTGATGAATAGTTAAAATTACTAAATTTTAATTAAAAACAACTTTTTCGATCGAAATAATTAATAGTGATAAATTGTTAATTTGAGTGGTTTTAAAGTACATGTAGAATATATTTTTACAATTTAATAAAATGTTGTTCATTGGATGTAATTTTACATTTAAACTAGTTATAAACAAGTGTCAATCTTTTGATAGTTATTATTTCTTAAAAACACGCTATTTGTTTTGACGACGGGAATAAATTTTTAAATTAGTTAATGCAACTGTTATGTTGTGAATTTGGTAAAATAGACATCATTTTTGAGTTCATAATATCAAATATATCTTAGGCCTAATTTTTGATATTTTTCTGAAAACTTTTAGTTTTTGATGAATAGTGAAACCACTAAGTGGTAGTTAAAAAACTGAATTTTTCATAAATCTTAATTTTACCGCTTCTGTGAGTGGAATTTCGAAAATCCGAGAGACACGGTTAATATCAAGGACTAAAATGTGGTTCAATGAGATGAAAATAATTTTTTGGTGAATAGTAACTTTTTATTTTTTTTACCGCAGTAAATAGTAAATAGGGTAACTAAGGGTAAATATGATATTACTATTACTGTAACACATGTCCTAATTCTATTGGATAAGTGTAATTCGACCAAAAAAACCTTATGAATATAATATTACGATTTAGGTCCACTTGGATTAGATTATAACATTTAATATTATTTTATTTAATGAATAGTTAAAATAGTTAAAATCAAAGTTTAATAACTAAAACATTTTTAATATGGGGTTATACATAAGATAAAATCGACTATAAATATTAATTAGAAAGATAAAAATATTTCCTACATAATGGTAGTTTATTTGTAATTTTTAGACATTAAATAATTTAATTTATTTATGACACAACGATGATGCAGTAATTATCTTATTAATGAAATATTGACAGAATTGATGTTATAAACCCCAAAATAAATGTAATTTGAGACTTTTTATGAATTCCACTAATTTTATAGGTTAATATGACATGTTATTAGTGATTTAAGTAACTTGGTTCGAACTTATCATTCTGTTATGAATTTCATAAAAATCATGTACCAAATAGTGTCAAAATTGACATAAATTAGTTTTTAAAACAAATATTATATTATTAATTGTTATTTTATTCCTAAAAATCCAAGGTTCGGCCAAATTACTTAGATAAGGATATATATATTAATAATAAACAACTTGGGGTCCGTTTGGCATGTTATAGTAAGTGTATTAACCATATAGTATAAGAAAACAAAAAGTCACGGTAAAAGTTAAATTATTTAACTTAGGGTTAAATCTAATTGATAAGGTTAAAATAATAACCTAAACTTGTCTAAATCCTATTGGTTGATAGGATTTCGACCCATCCCCACTTTGAATTAGAAATAAGACCCTTTGGAACCATTATAAACCGATTTTGACTTTAATATAAAATAATATTTTGAGATATTCCTAAGATGCCCCTCTCCTCCCTTATAAAAGGGCACCTCCTCCCTCTCCTCCTCACACCAATTTGAGCATTCATGCTCGGCCAAACCCTACCAAAATCCCTTCTCCACTTCCCTAGTATCATCCTAGAGGTCCTGGTCTTCTTCAAAGACCATCCATAGTTCTTTAAGTGGAGGTTAAGTGAAGGCGCGTCAAAAAGAGTAGGTTCGGACACTTACGAAGCAAATCGGACCTAAGGTAAGAGAAAATATCACAATCTCATTTTTATCCGAGATTGTTTTTACTTTAGCATTTACTGGGGTGTATTTTATCATCCACATCCATGTTCCCTCAATATGTAATATTGTTTCCATCCACTTACAATAGTTTAAATCCAATTTTACCCTTCGGTGAGTTTTTAGTAAAGAATATGAAAGGAATATTTTGTCGTTTTTCGTACGAGGTACTTTTTTGACTTTTCCGACAAAAGTACGAGAATGATGTTTTTTTTAAATTATACGGCATGAATGGATTTTTAAAACATTATTTCCAAGAATCTTCCTTTACAAGTTTTCATGTTTATTTTTAATCAACTTCTTTTAGTTTAATGTTGTATGACATGTTAAGAAAGGAAAAGTGTTTTTGAAGAAGAAAGGATATTTTCTTCAAGAATGGAGTTCAAGTGTTTTATCAAAATTATTTTCCATATAAGATAATAAAGGCTTCTATTTTTATCCCTATTATTATATTGATTTGATTAATGTTGTGATGGAATTATTTTTATGAATTCCTTTATTTTATATGAATTGTTTTATGATGTCATGTTGTTTAAGAATCCCATTTTTATTACATGGGTTATGCTATGATGTATGGTTTATGATTTTGTGGCACACATAAGAATGGTATCATTATGAGATGGGTGGGACCTATATCTCCCTACAATGCATTGGGTAAAGATTTTATATCTCATGAGATAGACATGGCTGAAATGGCAGGTTATACCGGTTCAGTGAAACAGGACTGAAACGAGGGTTACTCGATTCAGAAATGGACTTTGTCCACTAAGATAGTCTTGGAAATGAGTCTTGACTAATAAGATATTATTGTTTATCATTATGTGTGTATGACACAAAGTTTAGTGTTTTAAGTTATTATTATTGTGATTACATTTCACTGCCATGATTTACCCCATGTTATGAAGTTATGATCTCTTTTGAAGGTTAAGATTTCCAAAAGTTATGTGCTTATGTATATGATGTGATTGATGTTTCTTTTGTTTACACTTACCAAGAATTTCAGCTCACCCTTTTATGTTTTCTTTTCCCCAGGATATAAATAAAGGTTTTAGGTATAAAAAAAAGGAAGATCTTTATGGGAGATGTTGAAGATCTTTCACCAGGATTAGAAGATTATATTCTGAGTTTCCAAATACACTAAACTATTACGATCCTTGTTGGTGTGTTTTTGTTATGTACTAAGTCTTCCGCAAAAGTAATGTAATGTCCATGTATGTCAAGATACGGGTCTCTACAGTGGGTATCAGAGGAAAGGTTTAGTCAACCTTTGGAAACTAGGATGTGAGAACGTTAGTGAGATCCCTAGAGATATTTCTAAGGTATGTCTAGGGATGTCCCTATGGATAAGTATACATATAGGATATAGTCCTAGAACTATGGTAACGATCTTAGAATTTAACCTAAGATGTTAGATATTGAGGGTACTCCCCCTTTATTATGTTGATTTATCTAGCATGATTTTTTCCTCTCACAAGATTCTTTTTGTGTTTTAGTTAATGGAGGGAACCAGAAGGAATTCGGTTAACATTGAATCCAATGAAAAAATTGGTGACTACGAGCAAAAAAATTGTGTAATTCCTAGAGAGAAAGATATTGTGATTATGTCGAATCAGTCATCGCGATATATGATTAACAAGGTGAAATTTAGTGGTATGCCAAATTCATCAAAGAAGAGGAAGAGAAACTATTATTCATGTTCGCATGTTGAGGAGCATAAAGAAAGGAATATTGAGATTTCTAGAGAAGGGAAGAAGAACCTTGAGGAATACCTCAAATGGAGGGATCGATGTTATCTGTGTGGAGAAAAGGGTCATAGAGTGACAGATTGTTATGGAGTTCAATGTCTTATTTGTGGAGAATATGGTCATTACCCAACTCAATGCCCTGACCTAAAAAGTTACTTCTAAATCAAGGAAGGACTTATTCCAGGACAATCATTGAAGTGGATGGACTAAAGTGTTTATGTATTGGTATTCAAGAATAATGTTGTTGAGGTACTTTTATGGTGTATTGAAATATTTATGTATTGGTCTATTGTGGTTTTCAATAATTTTAAGGTACCGGTAACCATGAAAAGTGATTCAAATATTTTGGATAGTAGATGATATGCGCATAATGAAGGGATAAGGAGAAAATGAAATGGTTGACAGTATTCATGAGCTCATGATTGATATAAGGACTAAGTGATATCATGGTTTGAGTATATAGAATTTTGAGGATTTTAGTATATGGAAAGTGTTAACTTTTTTAATGTTTTCACTAAGGTTCAATGGGTATTCATTCTTCAAGAGAACAGATGATTAAGGTATTCACATGATTGGAATGTGACCAACAAGATATATGGGGGATAAATGATGGTATTCACATGCTTGGTTGACGACATTTCAAGTTGTCGTTTTCTTTATACTATGAGCTTGGACCGAAGTATTTTAGATAAGCCTAAAGATTGGAATGGATTATGTTAACCATAAGTTAGTATTGTTTAAGGATAGAAGTTTTTTCGATATTATTGATGGGATGTTATAGTAATATAGTTTTAGAAAAAGGACAACCTGCTGGACGGGCGACAGCCCATCGCATCGGACAAGGCTCTGGAAATCGAACCCACAACCGAAGTGCGACTGGCCATTATCGCATACCACTGGCCTACAGGAAGTCCCTGTTTAGTAGAAGCTAGTTTTATTATATTAAGCAGTATGATATATGAAGTATAAGTCCATTTTAGGAACCATATATGATTAATCTCACTATAGAATGACTTATGTATATTTAATAACTTTTGCTAACCTTTTGTTTGAGACAGATGGAATGACCCGCCATTTTATCACATGATCTACTAACACTTCACGAATAACAAATTCATCTTCATTTATTTAAGAGATGAAGTGGAAATTGTTCAAGGCACAAACAGCAGTGAGATTGTACCAAAATAAAGTAAGTATTTATTCTAATTCAAATTCTTCAACTTTAGGGAAACGATCTTGAAAACCAAAAATGTTGTCCTAGTGCTCTTATATCCGATTAATCGGATGGTAACTTAGATCGTCACTAAATTATGGATTTGTGATTGTTGGATTTTCCATAGCCATGTTCTCTACCACTCTCCATCAGAACATGATGGTTAGATTTTTCTTCCATATCCATATTTTCACCTATGTGGAAACCCAGTGATTAGTTTATTTGGGTAACCGTTACGTTTCATAAATTTGTTTTTAAAGATTGGTTTTGGTATTCCTTTTTACGATGTGGGTTTCTATTAAAGAAACTTTCGAATAGTAAACCATTTATAACCCCGACAAATTTCGAGGGCGAAATTCATTTTAAGGGGGGTAGAATGTAACACCCCGAGATTTTATAAAAAATATTCTTTTTAATTTCACTAATGTCTTGTGTCGTACACCAAAAGGAGCTTTCACAATACGCATCCTTGATTTGCCTTTCATTACACGCAATCGCGACCTTCCTCGATAGCGTGTGTAGTACGCAATAACGAGTTTCACTAAACAACAATATGCTATTAAAATATTATTAAAACTATCCGTTATGAATAGTAATAACCACTTTTTGAAATTTTGTAAATTTTATTGACTTCATTTTTGGATTCGGAATATCGAAATTAGCTTAGGGTGAAATTTTGGTGATTTTCGGATAACTTTCATATTTTGATGAATAGTGAAAATTACTAAATTTTAATTAAAAACAACTTTTTCAATCGAAATAATTAATAGTGATAAATTGTTAATTTGAGTGGTTTTAAAGTATATGTAGAATATATTTTTACAATTTAATACAATGTTGGTCATTGGATGTAATTTCACATTTAAACTAGTTATAAACAAGTGTCAATCTTTTGATAGTTATTATTTCTTAAAAACACGCTATTTGTTTTGACGACGGGAATTAATTTTTAAATTAGTTAATGCAACTGATATGTTGTGAATTTGGTAAAATAGAAATCATTTTTGAGTTCATAATATCAAATATATCTTAGGCCTAATTTTTGATATTTTTCTGAAAACTTTCAATTTTTGATGAATAGTGAAACCACTAAGTGGTAGTTAAAAAACTGATTTTTTCATAAAACTTAATTTTACCGCATCTGTGAGTGGAATTTCGAAAATCCGAGAGACACGGTTAATATCAAGGACTAAAATGTGGTTCAATGAGATGAATTTTTTTTTGGTGAATAGTAACTTTTTATTTTTTTTACCGCAGTTAATAGTAAATAGGGTAACTAAGGGTAAATATGATATTACTATTACTCTAACACATGTCCTAATTCTATTGGATAAGTGTAATTCGACCAAGAACAACCTTATGAATATAATATGACCATTTAGGTCCACTTGGATTAGATTATGACATTTAATATTATTTTATTTAATGAATAGTTAAAATAGTTAAAATCAATGTTTAATAACTAAAACATTTTTAATATGGGGTTATACATAAGATAAATTCGACTATAAATATTCATTAGAAATCTAAAAATATTTCCTACATAATGGTATTTTATTTGTAATTTTTAGACATTAAATAATTTAATTTATTTATGACACAACGATGATGCAGTAATTATCTTATTAATGAAATATTGACATAATTGATGTTATAAACCCCAAAATAAATGTAATTTGAGACTTTTTATGAATTCCAATAATTTTCTAGGTTAATATGACATGTTATTATTGATTTAAGTAACTTTGTTCGAACTTATCATTCTTTTATGAATTTCATAAAAATCATGTACCAAATAGTGTCAAAATTGACATAAATTAGTTTTTAAAACAAATATTATATTATTAATTGTTATTTTATTCCTAAAAATCTAAGGTTCGGCCAAATGACTTAGATAAAGATATATATATTAATAATAAACAACTTGGGGTTCGTTTGGCATGTTATAGTAAGTTTATTAACCATATAGTATAAGAAAACAAAAAGTCACGGTAAAAGTAAAATTATTTAACTTAGGGTTAAATCTAATTGATAAGGTTAAAATAATAACCTAAACATGTCTAAATCCTATTTGTTGATAGGATTTAGACCCATCCCCACTTTAACTTCGAAATAAGACCCTTTGGAACCATTATAAACCGATTTTGACTTTAATATAAAATAATATTTTGAGATATTCCTAAGATGCCCCTCTTCTCCCTTATAAAAGGGCACCTCCTCCCTCTCCTCCTCACACCAATTTGAGCATTCAAGC
Source organism: Viscum album (assembly GCA_963277665.1). NCBI lineage: Eukaryota > Viridiplantae > Streptophyta > Magnoliopsida > Santalales > Viscaceae > Viscum > Viscum album. The sequence continues at coordinate 1,554,633,801 of OY728148.1, read as the reverse complement.
TCTGCCAAACCCTGCCAAAATCCCTTCTCCACTTCCCTAGTATCATCCTAGAGGTCCTGGTCTTCTTCAAAGACCATCCACAGTTCTTTAAGTGGAGGTTAAGTGAAGGCGCGTCAAAAAGAGGAGGTTCGGACACTTACGAAGCAAATCGGACCTAAGGTAAGGGAAAATATCACAAGCTCATTTTTATCCGAGATTGTTTTTACTTTAGCATTTACTGGGGTGTATTTTATCATCCACATCCATGTTCCCTCAATATGTAATATTGTTTCCATCCACTTACAATAGTTTAAATCCAATTTTACCATTCTGTGAGTTTTTAGTAAAGAATATGAAAGGAATATTTTGTCGTTTTTCGTACGAGGTACTTTTTTGACTTTTCCTACAAAAGTACGAGAATAATGTTTTTTAAATTATACGGCATGAATGGATTTTTAAAACATTATTTCCAAGAATCTTTTTTACAAGTTTTCATGTTTATTTTTAATCAACTTCTTTTAGTTTAAAGTTGTATGACATGTTAAGAAAGGAAAAGTGTTTTTGAAGAAGAAAGGATATTTTCTTCATGAATGGAGTTCAAGTGTTTTATCAAAATTATTTTCCATATAAGATAATAAAGGGTTCCATTTTTATCCCTATTATTACATTGATTTGATTAATGTTGTGATGGAATTATTTTTATGAATTATTTTATTTTATATGAATAGTTTTATGATGTCATGTTGTTTAAGAATCCCATTTTTATTACATGGGTTATGCTATGATGTATGGTTTATGATTTTGTGGCACACATAAGAATGGTATCATTATGAGATGGGTGGGACCTATATCTCCATCCAATGCATTGGGTAACGATTTTATATCTCATGAGATAGACATGGCTGAAATGGTAGGTTATACCGGTTTAGTGAAACAGGACTGAAACGAGGGTTACTCGATTCAAAAATGGACTTTTACCACTAAGATAGTCTTGGAAATGAGTCTTGACTAATAAGATATGATTCTCTATGATTCTATGTGGATGCCACAAAGTTTAATGTTTTTAGTTATGATTATTGTGATTACATTTCACTGCCATGATTTACCCTATGTTATGAAATTATGATCTCTTTTGCAGGTTAAGATTTCCAAAAGTTATGTGCTTATGTATATGATGTGATTGATGTTTCTTTTGTTTACCCTTCCTGAGCATTTGAGCTCACCCTTTTATGTTTTCTTTTCCCCAGGATATAAAGAAAGGTTTTAGGTAAAAAAGGAAGATCTTTATGGGAGATGTTGAAGATCTTTCACCAGGATTAGAAGATTATATTCCGAGTTTCCAAAGACACTAAACTATTACGATCCTTGTTGGTGTGTTTTTGTTATGTACTAAGTCTTCCGCAAAAGTAATGTAATGTCCACATATGTCAAGATACGGGTCTCTACAGTTGGTATCAGAGGAAAGGTTTAGTCAACCTTTGGAAACTAGGATGTGAGAACGTTAGTGAGATCCCTAGAGATATTTCTAAGGTATGTCTAGGGATGTCCCTAAGGATAAGTATACATATAAGATATAGTCCTAGAACTACGGTAACGATCTTAGAATTTAACCTAAGATGTTAGATATTGAGGGTACTCCCCCTTTACTATGTTGATTTCTCTAGCATGATTTTTCCCTCTCACAAGATTCTTTTTGTGTTTTAGTTAATGGAGGGAACCAGAAGGAATTCGGTTAACATTGAATCCAATGAAAAAACTGGTGACTATAAGAAACAAAATTGTGTAATTACTAGAGAGAAAGATATTGTGATTATGTCGAATCAGTCATCGCGATATACGATTAACAAGGTGAAATTTAGTGGTATGCCTAATTCATCAAAGAAGAGGAAGATAAAATATTATTCATGTTCGCATGTTGATTAGCACAAAGAAAGGAAGATTGAGATTTCTAGAGAAGGGAAGAAGAACCTTGAGGAATACCTCAAATGGAGGGACCGATGTTATCTGTGTGGAGAAAAGGGTCATAGAGTGACAGATTGTTATGGAGTTCAATGTCTTATTTGTGGAGAACATGGGCATTACCCAACTCAATGCCCTGACCTAAAAAGTTACTTCTAAATCAAGGAAGGACTTATTCCAGGACAATCATTGAAGTGGATGGACTAAAGTGTTTATGTATTGGTATTCAAGAATAATGTTGTTGAGGTACTTTTATGGTGTATTGAAATATTTATGTATTGGTCTATTGTGGTTTTCAATAATTTTAACGTACCGGTAACCATGAAAAGTGATTCAAATATTTTGGAAAGTAGATGATATGCGCATAATGAAGGGATAAGGAGAAAATGAAATGGTTGATAGTATTCATGAGCTCATGATTGATATAAGGACTAAGTGATATCATGGTTTGAGTATATAGAATTTTGAGGATTTTGGTATATGGAAAGTGTTACTTGTTTAATGTTTTCACTAAGGTTCAATGGGTATTCATTCTTCAAGAGAATACATGATTAAGGTATTCACATGATTGGAATGTGACCACCAAGATATATGGGGGATAAATGATGGTATTCACATGCTTGGTTGACGACATTTCAAGTTATCGTTTTCTTTATACTATGAGCTTGGACCGAAGTATTTTAGATAAGCCTAAAGATTGGAATGGATTATGTTAACCATAAGTTAGTATTGTTTAAGGATAGAAGTTTTTTCGATATTATTGATGGGATGTTATAGTAATATAGTTTTAGAAAAAGGACAACCTGCAGGACGGGCAACAACCCATCACGTCGGACAAGGCTGTGGAAATCGAACCCACAACCGAAGTGTGACTGGCCTTTATCGCCTACCACTGGCCTACATGAAGTCCCTGTTTAGTAGAAGCTAGTTTTATTATATTAAGCAGTATGATATATTAAGTATAAGTCCATTTTAGGAACCATATATGATTAATCTCACTATAGAATGACTTATGTATATTTAATAACTTTTGCTAACCTTTTGTTTGAGACAGATGGAATGACCCGTCATTTTATCACATGATATGCTAACACTTCACGAATAACAAATTCAACTTCATTTATTTAAGAGATGAAGTGGAAATTGTTCAAGGCACGAACAACAGTGAGATTGTACCAAAATAAAGTAAGTATTTATTCTAATTCAAATTCTTCAACTTTAGGGAAACGATCTTGAAAACCAAAAATGTTGTCCTAGTGCTCTTATATCTGATTAATCGGATGGTACCTTAGATCGTCACAAATTTATGGATTTGTGATTGTTGGCTTTTCCATAGCCATGTTCTCTACCACTCTCCATCAGAACATGATGGTTAGATTTTTCTTCCATATCCATATTTTCACCTATGTGGAAACCAGTGATTAGTTTATTTGGGTAACCGTTACGTTTCATACTTTTGTTTTTAAAGATTGGTTTTGGTATTCCTTTTTACGATGTGGGTTTCTATTAAAGAAACTTTCGAATAGTAAACCATTTATAAACCCGACGAATTTTGAGGGTGAAATTCATTCTAAGGGGGGTAGAATGTAACACCATGAGATTTTATGAAAAATATTCTTTTTAATTTCACTAATGTCTTGTTTCTTACACCAAAAGGAGCTTTCACAACACACATCCTTGATTTGCCTTTCATTACACGCAATCACAACCTTCCTCGATAGCGTGTGTAGTACGCAATAATGAGTTTCACTAAAAAACAATATGCTATTAAAATATTATTAAAACTATCCGTTATGAATAGTAATAACCACTTTTTGAAATTTTGTAAATTTTATTGACTTCATTTTTGGATTCGGAATATCGAAATTAGCTTAGGGTGAAATTTTTGTGATTTTCGGATAACTTTCATATTTTGATGAATAGTGAAAATTACTAAATTTTAATTAAAAACAACTTTTTCAATCGAAATAATCAATAGTGATAAATTGTTAATTTGAGTGGTTTTAAAGTATATTTAGAATATATTTTTACAATTTAATACAATGTTGGTCATTGGATGTAATTTCACATTTAAACTAGTTATAAACAAGAGTCAATCTTTTGATATTTATTATTTCTTAAAAACACGCTATTTGTTTTGACGACGGGAATTAATTTTTAAATTAGTTAATGCAACTGATATGTTGTGAAATTGGTAAAATAGACATCATTTTTGAGTTCATAATATCAAATATATCTTAGGCCTAATTTTTGATATTTTTCTGAAAACTTTCAATTTTTGATGAATAGTGAAACCACTAAGTGGTAGTTAAAAAACTGAATTTTTCATAAAACTTAATTTTACCACTTCTGTGAGTGGAATTTCGAAAATCTGAGAGACACGGTTAATATCAAGGACTAAAATGTTGTTCAATGAGATGAAAATAATTTTTTGGTGAATAGTAACTTTTTATTTTTTTTACCGCAGTTAATAGTAAATAGGGTAACTAAGGGTAAATATGATATTACTATTACCCTAACACATGTCCTAATTCTATTGGATAAGTGTAATTCGACCAAAAACAACCTTATGAATATAATATGACCATTTAGGTCCACTTGGATTAGATTATGACATTTAATATTATTTTATTTAATGAATAGTTAAAATAGTTAAAATCAAAGTTTAATAACTAAAACATTTTTATTATGGGGTTATACATAAGATAAATTGGACTATAAATATTAATTAGAAAGCTAAAAAGATTTCCTACATAATAGTATTTTATTTGTAATTTTTAGACATTAAATAATTTAATTTATTTTTGACACAACGATGATGCAGTAATTATCTTATTAATGAAATATTGACATAATTGATGTTATAAACCCCAAAATAAATGTAATTTGAGACTTTTTATGAATTCCACTAATTTTCTAGGTTAATATGACATGTTATTATTGATTTAAGTAACTTGGTTCGAAATTATCATTCTGTTATAAATTTCATAAAAATCATGTACCAAATAGTGTCAAAATTGACATAAATTAGTTTTTAAAACAAATATTATATTATTAATTGTTATTTTATTCCTAAAAATCTAAGGTTCGGCAAAATGACTTAGATAAGGATATATATATTAATAATAAACAACTTGGGGTTCTTTTGGCATGTTATAGTAAGTTTATTAACCATATAGTATAAGAAAACAAAAAGTCACGGTAAAAGTTAAATTATTTAACTTAGGGTTAAATCTAATTGATAAGGTTAAAATAATAATCTAAACTTGTCTAAATCCTATTGGTTGATAGTATTTCGACCCATCCCCACTTTAACTTCGAAATAAGACCCTTTGGAACCATTATAAACCGATTTTGACTTTAATATAAAATAATATTTTGAGATATTCCTAAGATGCCCCTCTCCTCCCTTATAAAAGGGCACCTCCTCCCTCTCCTCCTCACACCAATTTGAGCATTCAAGCTCGGCCAAACCCTGCCAAAATCCCTTCTCCACTTCCCTAGTATCATCCTAGAGGTCCTGGTCTTCTTCAAAGACCATCCATATTTCTTTAAGTGGAGGTTAGGTGAAGGCGCGTCAAAAAGAGGAGGTTCGGACACTTACGAAGCAAATCGGACCTAAGGTTAGGGAAAATATCACAATCTCATTTTTATCCGAGATTGTTTTTACTTTAGCATTTATTGGGGTGTATTTTATCATCCACATCCATGTTCCCTCAATATTTAACATTGTTTCCTTCCACTTACAATAGTTTAAATCCAATTTTACCCTTTGGTGAGTTTTTAGTAAAGAATATGAAAGGAATCTTTTGTCGTTTTTCGTACGAGGTACTTTTTTGACTTTTCCGACAAAAGTACGATAATAATATTTTTTTAAATTATACGGCATGAATGGATTTTTAAAACATTATTTCCAAGAATCTTCCTTTACAAGTTTTCATGTTTATTTTTAATCAACTTCTTTTAGTTTAAAGTTGTATGACATGTTAAGAAAGGAAAAGTGTTTTTGAAGAAGAAAGGATATTTTCCTCAAGAATGGAGTTCAAGTGTTTTATCAAAATTATTTTCCATATAAGACAATAAAGTGTTATGTTTTTATCCCTATTATTACATTGATTTGATTAATTTTTTGATGGAATTATTTTTATGAATTCCTTTATTTTATGTGAATTGTTTTATGATGTCATGTTGTTTAAGAATCCAATTTTTATTACATGGGTTATGCTATGATGTATGGTTTATGATTTTGTGGCACACATAAGAATGGTATCATTATGAGATGGGTGGGACCTATATCTCCCTCCAATGAATTGGGTAAAGATTTTATATCTCATGAGATAGACATGGATGAAATGGTAGGTTATACCGGTTCAGTGAAACAGGACTGAAACGAGGGTTACTCGATTCAGAAATGGACTTTGTCCACTAAGATAGTCTTGGGAATGAGTCTTGACTAATAAGATACGACTCTCTATGATTATGTGTGTATGCCACAAAGTTTAATGTTTTAAGTTATGATTATTGTGATTACATTTCACTGCCATGATTTACCCCATGTTATGAAATTATGATCTCTTTTGCAGGTTAAGATTTCCAGAAGTTTTGTGCTTATGTATATGATGTGATTGATGTTTCTTTTGTTTACACTTAATTAGCATTTGAGCTCACCCTTTTATGTTTTCTTTTCCCCAGGATATAAAGAAAGGTTTTAGGTAAAAAAAGGAAGATCTTTATGGGAGATGTTGAAGATCTTTCACCAGGATTAGAAGATTATATTCCGAGTTTCCAAAGACACTAAACTATTACGATCCTTGTTGGTGTGTTTTTGTTATGTACTAAGTCTTCCGCAAAAGTAATGTTATGTCCATGTATGTCAAGATATGGGTCTCTACATATACAGTGTAAATCTTTGAGGATTTTGGATATTTTTTAGAAGTACTAAAATAGTTTTCAAAAGAAATTATCTAAAAATAATAGTATGTGGAAATTTTTTTTACATCTACAGTTGAAAATGATATTTCGATAAAGAATATACCTATAGTTAAGGATGAAATCCCTAGTGATAATAAAGGGACCTAAAGTTCTATAAACATTGTGTGGATCCCTTTCAGATTAGTGAGAAAAGGAAGAGGAAAAATGTGATCCTTTCCACTAGAAGTGAGCCAGAGTAAGAGACTCGGGGAGTGAACCTTAGGAAAGTAGGGAGCTAACCCCCAACATTGTAAAGACATTGAACCTGGGCATAAAAGTGATCTATCCTAAACATTATAATTTTTTTAGTGATCCTGAGTGGATTTGGTACTTTGATAAATCAACATTGTATTCTCTTTGTATGTAGCCCAGTGAGGGTGAACTCATGTAAAATTGTTGTGTATCAAGCATGATTTCAATCTATTCATAAATTTCTATGGGAGAAAGAGTGAATATTGTTTTTTTAATGATGAAACAATATCCAAAGGGTCAGTTATTTTAATCTATCATACCCTGAGTCACCCCCTCTTCGGGTATTTAACCTAGTTGGGATAACATGGAATCTTGAGAGAGGAATACCAATAATCAAGAAAATTGGACTGATCATTTTAACTTGAAGTCCTTGTGATTTTTTGAAATATGGATAAATTACCAGATGTTATAAGGTGGTGCATTATAGGATCCTTGGCTTCTATGGACTTACTTCTTTATTTATGTTTTTGCTTTAAATCCCCTTAAGTTAGTGAATGAAATGTTTCCCATTTTTATGAGGTGGCTCTAGGGTGTCCTAGTGGCGCTGGACATGAAAGAAGGGTAAATGGGGACCTATAATGAATTTTATAGAGTTGAAATAGTGTTTTTTGTAATGGTGTTCCTTAACTATGCTTGAAAGGAGAGGCGGGGAATGGTTGGTAAAATTGTTCATGGCGAGGATCCAACATAGTGGTATTGGACGAATCTGTCCAACATGGTTACCTCATAGGTTGAAAAACCATTCATTCTATTAAAGAAACCGTGAATCCAGTCCCCCTCACGTATTCATGTGGGTGCATGGTTGGTTCATGGTTCAGTCAACCATGCAAAAAAACTGTTGTCCCCATTATAAATTATGAATTTTACCATTTTACCCATTGGGGTTTAAGAAATATCACCCATGTTTATCCTATATTTCTCCTCGAACAATAAGTGTGATGAACTAAATCTTATTTGACCTCCCAAGGATCGATCTATTTTGTTTCTATGCTGTTTGGAGCACTGTTGGGTGTATATAAGAGATCTGGGTGAGTCTAACTATCCTCTTCCTTATAATTTTCTTTTCAGATTAGGGTTTGTGTAGACATTATTGTTTTTACAAATCCCTAGAGCCTTCATTTTCTAATAGATCATAGGAAGGGAATTCAAAGTGTGTTCGAATCCAAGTCAAGGGATAAGGTTCAGTGAGTGTTCTACTTCAGAATTGAGAAATGTGGTTTACAAGTTTTATCACATTGCCTTGTTTATTTTTTTCCTGTGTATGTGGTGGTTCTTTGGTGTTGTTGTACTATCCTTTAGGTTTCCCATGGTACATCTAAAGTTTTAACTGGTTAATAGATGAATTTAACCCCTCATCATCTATGTTGTATGCATTGAGGTTGAATATAATAGGATAGGGGATACCCAAGGGGTGTGATGCATTCATAAAATTGGAATTTGGTTATTGAATATGAAATTTAAGGAATTAAGAGATTTAACATATGATTGTCTGTTTTAACCTGTGGACATGGGTTCATGAAGAAAATATAAGATTCTTTTTGTATTTGGTTAACATGGATTGTGAAATGAAATTTATTTTAATTATGTTTAATTGATAACATGTCATAAAGGGGGCATTTGGTATAATGTTATGTGTTAACAAGTTATGAATTGTAAATGGTAATTTTTTAATATTTTAATTCATTAATAATATTTATGTGTTGAATGAAATATGAATTTTGAAAGGTATGTGTATTCAATGTGCATGGTTATAAAATTGTATATGTGGTAAATTGATAAAAAAGTGTGTGTACTTGAATATTTTTTTTGTGGGGTATTGAATATAGTTTCTATTACCATGGGTCAGGTTGTACTGAGTCGCTAAACCCCACCCCCAAAATTCATGGGTTAGGGAGTTTAACTAAGGCTTTATTCTTCTAATGGATTCATTTGATTAGGCAAGCTGTATTGAGTCTCCAAGGTAAGTGTGATGTTATTTTTCGTGAAATGTGTTCCCGAGTGAGATTCAGAATTTGAATTATCCCATAATGCATAGTAGATGACTGGAATATACCATAGTGTAATTGATAAAATGATTAAACCATTGTAGAAATTGATGAATTTATTTTAAGTTTATATTGTTAAATATTGGCACCATGTTTCTCCTTTAATTATGTTTTTATCCATTTTGTACATGAATAAACTATCTATTTAGACTGGATATTTTGTATACACCACTGTTTATGGACTAATAATTTATATTCAATCACTACTCTGGCTTCCATTGTGTACCAAAGTAGATTTCATTGTTGTTTAGGATGAAAATAGTGTTTGTAGAAGCTCAATTAAAAGAGGGGGTGTATTGTAAATTTAAAAACATTAATTTTTAACTTTAATGAAAACTATTTTTAACAAAGTTAAACAAGTTAAATTCATAGATCTTAAAATAGTTCTATGAGACAAAAATTCAAAGGTTATGAAAATAGAACTTAAGAAAAGATTACATAGGGAAATATTCTACCTTAAAGTGTATAGAATATCTATTATCAGAGTTAATAAAATTAAAAGAATGTATATGAAAATTAGGATTTCTCCCTTTATCAAAATACATGAGAAATAAAAATTGAAACAAAAACAAGTAACAAGTAAGAAAATTTTCCCCCAAATAATAGGGTATCCAACAACCTTGGATAATGTTCTTTTGAATTATACTTTTAAGAATGTTTATCTTATTCACACTAAGGTAACGCCTTGATAAGAATATCAGAATATGTCTTGTTATCCCCAAAATCCCACAAACTTTAAGGTAGTCGATACTTCTGTGTTCCTATTATTGAAAGAACACTAAATTTAAGGTAGTAATCACCTCGGTCTTCCTAACCCTAGAAGACCTTGACTGTGCTCAACAACAATCAGAGTTACACGAAGTAAGATAAACAAGATGTTCAGAACACATAAAGCATGAGAGTCTCTATCTCTAGAAAACACTTCATGACATGTAATCACTAGATTTTTGGAATGGGTGTGAGAACGTTCAAAAGAGATCTTATTTGTAGGCAAAAATTCAACGATCATCTCCCTCCTCCAATAGTCATATTTTTCCTGGATTCTCAGAGGGACCAATACATGTGTCACTGAACCCACGGTTAGTTAGAAACAAATTTTATGACATAATTTCATAATAATAAAATGTGTAAGGAAAATGGTTTATCATAACCAAATATGATAATCTAGAGTCTATGAAAAAAATAGAATTCAGAATATAATTAGACACACAATTGGATTCTATAAGACATGGATATTCGGATCCTATTTTACAAAGAATTCAGAATCCGAATTGTAAAAATTCCGAAGTCTGAATTCCAATGAATTTAGAGTCTGAATTCAGAAGAATTCAGAGTCTATATTCTGAGGAATTTAGAGTCAAAATTTTAGAGAATTCGTAATCTGAATATCAGGAAATTTTGAATTTGAATTTCAAAGAATTCCGAATCTCAATTTCAAATTATTTGAAATCAGAATTTCATTAAATTCAGAATATAAATTTCACATAATTCAGAGTATGAATTCCAAAGAATTCAGAATCTGAATTTCAAAGAATTTAGATTCTAATTTTCAATGAATTTAGAATATAGCTTTCATATAATTTAGAGTCTGGATTTTAGAGAATTCAGAATCTGAATTTTGGAGAATCTAGAATCTAAATTTCTGAGAAATTAGAATCTGAATTTCAATGAATTTTTAATCTAAAAAATAAAGAAGCTATATCTAGGGAACTATGAGATTCTATGGTTTTTAATAAGGTTCCTAATTTTAGAATTAGTAATGAAATTATTTTGGATTTGAGAGATTATAAAATGAGACAATGATAACAAAGGCAGGGATAAGAATTTCCCTTCGAGTGTAATAATTTTCCTTCATAAAATGATCCTAAGGGAATGATAATATTCGTTAAAATAAGGTGTTTGTGATTTTCAAAACACAGGGGGATGTAAAATTTATAAGGGAACCTTACTGACTCAATAATATCCACATTTCTAGAAAGCACAAATATCCTTTTGAAAAAGAATATAAGGGAAAATAATTTTATTTATGAACATTAAAATAAAAACAAATCTCCTTTTACTTATAAAACATGATGAATACGACTATCTCCCCCTTAGGTTTTAAAATACCGAAGGATCATATTCTTGAATTCCTCATAGAGATTTTACTTTTTCTTGCATACAAAAGTATTTTTTAATAAATCTCCCCTTAGTTAAACTTCCCCTTACATAGGGCATTCTTTTATTTATAGTTAGTATTATTTTTATCAGTATTTTATCCCCTTGTGATTTTCCAAAATAAATAGAGAGAATAGAAAAAATATGGTACCTGAAGGATTAGAAATACACACAAAAACACAAATAAAGGATAATAATATTTTTCATTAAGATTGGAAAAAATGATACATGATAGTAAAAAAAGATCAGAATTGATAGGAAAATTTATTCATTCTTCTTTTATTTTGGCATCTTATTCTTCATGATAGTATTCAACTATTTAGGAACCTTATGATCAACCTCAAACCTTTTGAGCAGTTGTTCCTGATCATGATTTTTCTTTTCCAGAGCCTTGATTTTATCTTCCTAATATTTAAGGATTTGTGCATGAGAATTTAGTATCTGTTCTTACTGATTGAATATTTCTTCGTACTCTATTCTAAGATCCCTTTCCCTCTTTAAATTAAAGGAAACTGAATTCCGATTCTTATTTAGATCTTTAACTTTATTCTTTTGGTCTACTTGTTCAAGGTTCAACTTCTCTGAAAAAATTATTGTAAGGTTTTTTATTCAATTTTCTTACTTTTCGAAGGCATATTTCACTGAGTCTTGTAATTTTATCAATAATCCTATAGTCTTCAATTATTCTTTCAGACCATTTTTAATTTCCTTACATAATATTATATGAGAATCATAACCGATAAGAAGATATTGGAAATCTGCCTCAAGCTTGATAAAAATTTCCATGAGAATACTTACAGAATCTGACTTCTGATTGAATGAATGTTGAAGCAACTGACCCCTCAAATCAATGCTAGGAATCATGGGAATGGTTTTTACTAACATCTTCAGAGACTGTACCACAAAATCCTGACCCATGGAAGAAGATTTAGAATATTAATCCCTTTCGGGTGAAGATTGTTTTTCTAGAACTATAGCTTTCCTCTTGGATGATCCACCAACATCCTTCTTAACCACCAAATCGTTCTTAGTGGTCTCAACAATCACCTGTTTTCGTTTTTCTTCTTTAAAAATAGTCTCCACAGCCTTTTGAGATTAATGATCACTATTTGAGACATGAATGATTTTATCTTCATCATCCTTTTCCATCTCAGCATCTTCCTTACAATCAGCAGGTTAAATGAATTTGTGATTGTTTCTTCATCATCAAAAGGTCTATTAAACTCTTCTTGACCCTCATCCTTGTTTCCTTGAGAAATATTTTTTGTTGATTCATCCAGGGAAGTCCTGATTGATGGTTTTTTAAAATGAAATTTCTTTTAATGATATTCTTCAACTTTTCTTATCACATAATTACTCTCACATCATTTTCCACCTCCTTCTCCTCTTCATCTAATTCTTCTTCCTGAACTAACTCTTCCCCCACTTCAGTTTCTTGAATTATAACTTTCTTTCCCAAATTTAATACTGGTACTGATTATTTTGGAAATTATTTTGGTACCTGAATCTATTTAGAGGAATTCTCAGTAGCCTTTAAAAGTTCTCAAACTATCATAGCTTCAGATATTTTCTTCTTTTGTTTCATCTTATTTTTCTTTCTTCTCTAGCTTTTCAATAGTTTTAATCTGCATGGAATTTTCCTTTGTAGTATCTAGGCCAAAACTAGGATCTCCTTCTTTCTTATCCTTCTTCTATTCTCTCCACTTAGGAAAAACTTCCTCAAGAAAAGGTTTTTTCTTCCTTGATTTTGGGGGCGATGATTGAGTTTATGGAATTGAAGGCTTCTATTTGGTTTCCAGTTGTTTCTACCTTTTCTTCTTCTATGGTTTCTTAGATGCCTCAGCTACTTCTGTCTTCTTTACTAAAGATTAAATTTCACATTATGATAAATCCTAAAATTCCCCAAATTTCCCAATGAAACCAACTTTAATCCTTCACAAAGTATCATCACCTAGTAACAAAATCTTGATGGTTATTGGATTTGATCTACATTGAATTTTGAATAACAATAAAAATAACACAATGATTTGAGGTAGAATTTTCAGATACGTGATGATTTTTGATTTGAGAGTTCCATTTTTAATATTGGTAATAATAAGAAAGATATACTTTACCATGTTTATCTTCCTCAAGTTTACTAGAAAATCTAGAATGCAGATTTCACTTTTTTAAGAAGTCCTTGTATCCTTTTCTCAGAATTAGAAAACCATATACCAATAATTATAGCATCCTGATTTTTTTAGAGAGATGTTTGATCTTCAACGTTTTCACTCCTTTGATTCCACGATACTCTATTTCCTTTTCCTTCTCTAAGATTCTTGACTGATCCAGTTACTTATGTGTGTAGAAAATCGCTTTTCTTTCATATGGTACTCCGGTGATACTTACTGCCTTGTTGAAGGAAAAAGGATAAGTTTTCCCATAACCCTTGAACATAACTTTTTATCTTCCTCCATCATTAAAAAAGATTACTGTCTCATAGAACACAACAAGTAACTATAGGTAAAACAGATCCTAAATTTTTGGTGTGTCTACGAAAAGATTCTCAAATCCATTAAGCTTGATATTTTTCATAATCATGGAATTATATTTATTGAAAAATCTCTGATCAATTAACCTTTATCTATATATTTTAGAATCTATGATTTCCTTGGGTGAATACATTTTTTTATGTGGAGATACTTCCAAATACATTCATAGTTTTAGAAAACATTGAAAAGATGAATGATCTTTTTGAAGAGAGGTAGAGCTTTGGGGATGAAAACCTTGAACACCAATCTGGGATGAGAAATAACGGGGACTTTATATTGGTGTTGAAGAGATGGTTCAAATTCATGATTTGATCCAATGGTTAAACCAAACCCAATCTGATTGGGTGGTTGAGATGAATGTCGAAGAAGGGTTTGTTAGGTTCCAATCTTTTGATGTTTTATATAGTAAAAAGTCGGATTTAAGGAAAAGTGAATCCAAAAAAATTCCTTAAAACAAGATAAAAATAAAAAGAATTAAAATATTAAATTATGAATATTTAAGTAAGGAAACATACCTTCTGGATTGCTAGAAAATTTTTTAGTAAGGGAGAGAATTATTTTTGAGAAATTTTAGGTTTGAATTTTTTTTATTAAGGAATGAAAATTTTGGATTCTAGAATTTGAGTTCAAAAAAAATGAAAAAAAATTGGTTATAAATTTTTTTTTGAATAAGTTGAAATAATTTGGGTTACTATGAAAATATACCCCCTATGAAAAATAGTTTTTTGATGTAAAGAGATAGGTTTCAACAAAAAGTAAATATGGAATATTATCTTATTGTTATCATTCGTAAAAATTTCTTAATTTATTAAAATCTGTCATAGGGTAAAGATTTTTTGAAAATATTAGAAAGTTGATCATGAATTCCAATAAATTAATGAATGATATATCCTTTAATCTTGTGATCTCTAAGAAATTTATGCTTAATATCTATGTGTTTTACACATGTGTGATGTGCATGGTTTTTACATAGGAAAATGGAACTAGTGTAATAACACAATTTCAATGTTTTTTTAAAACTCAAGCCATAGTCTGTGAGAGTGTGTTGAATCCACAACACTTGAGTACAACATCATCCTAATGCTATGTATTCAACTTTTGTAGTGGATAGAGCTACTAAGTGTTGCTTCTTACATGGCCAATAAACTAATAAATATCATTATAAATGAAAAGTTCTAGATGTACTTTTTCTATCAATTCTACATCCACCAAAATCAGAATCCGAAAATATTTTTAAAACTAAATCATCTACAGAAGTATAGAAAAGTCCTAAATCCATGGTTATCTTTAAATAGGTAAAGATTCTTTTCAATTATTTTAAATTGGATTCCTTTGGATTATATTAATATCTTGTATATAAGCACACTAAAAAAACCAATTCTGGATGACTAGATTTTAAGTATTATAGAATTTCTATCATACCTCTAAATGATGTTTAATTTAATGGTTTCCCAGCTTCATCAGGATCAAGAGAGTTTAAGGTATCTATTAGAGTGCTTATACGTTTAATCTTGTCAGATCCAAACTTTTTAAGAAGATATTTAATATACCTATGTTGTGATATATATGTTCCTTTTTGTTTTTGAGAAATTTGAAAACCCTAGAAAAATAAAAACTCACCCATCATACTTATTTCAGACTCATATTTCATTACATTTAAAAACGAGTCTATTAAATATTTCTGAGTTAAACCAAATATAATTTCATCAACATGAATTTGAACCATCACAACGTTTTTATTATATTTCATTATGAAAAGAGTTGGAACTGAAGTTCCCTTAACCTAATTGTTTTGTAACAAAAATCCTGTAATTCTGTCTTACCAGGCTCTGGGGTCTTGTTTATGTCCATATAAGGCTTTTCTAATTTTGAAAAAATGTTTTGGATGTTTTGTGTCTTCAAAACCAAGAGGTTGTTCAAGATAAACTTCTTATTGAACATATTATTTAAGGAAATCACACATCACATCCATTTGAAAAAGTTTGAAGTTAAAGAATTCCACAAATGCAAGTAAAATGTGAAAAGATTCATGTCTGGCTACCGAAGCATAGGTTTCTTCAGAGTCTATTCCCTCTTGTTGATTATATCATTTAGAAAATAATCTATATTTATTTCATACTATGATTCCATTTTCATCACACATATATCAGTAGTCCCAATTTACTCCAATTATAGAAGTTTCCTTAGGTATTTAAAATATTTTCAAGACTTTATTCCTTTCAAATTCATTTAGCTCATCTTTCATTTCTTTAATCTAATCATCATAACCTAAAGATTCATCAGTCATTTTCAGTTCTAATAAGGAAAGAAATTCTTGGTGTTCTACTTCAATTCTTAAGAAACTTATAGTACTTATATGTTTATTTACACCACCAATGATACTATCACTGGGATGATTCTTAAGAAACAACTGATTAGGGTTTTCTAAAACATGTTCATCAATATATGGTAGAAAATATTATGGGTTAAATGCTTCAAAAATATTTTCTTGAACTTTTTCCTTATCATAAGAGTCTTATATCAAGGGTTGATAGTATATTTTTGAAAACACATTCATGGATATAGGTAGGGGTTGTTTAAAAACAATAGGATCAAATTCATCAAATTTTACATGCACTGTTTCATCAATAGTACACATATTTTATCAAAACTTCTATAAGACTTTGAAGTAGTAGAATATTTTTGGAAAATTACTTCATCATTATTTGGGTTCAAATTTATGTAAGTTATCTATAGTATTTAGGATAAATACCTTTTACCAAAATAATTTTATGTAAGAATGTTTAGGTTTTCAACCAATCCACAATTCATGAAAAGTTTTGTTATGAAAAGGTCTGATTAAAACTCGATTTATAGTATTACAAGAATTACTAACAGCTTCAGCTATAAAATGGTTAACAATAGAATATTCACACAACATGGTTCTAGTTATCTCTTGAAGAATTCGATTTCTCCTTTCAACAACATCATTTTGTTGAGGATTTGTTGGAGTTGATAAGTTACGATTATTTCTTTTCTTACTAAAAAAAGTTTCAAAATATGAATTTTGAAATTATCCTCAATGATAACTACGAATAGTTATAAATGGATGTATTTCTTATTTTTAACTTGGGCTATAAACGTTTTGTGATAAGTTAAATATTCAGATTTCTTTTCTAGAAAATAAACCCACGTAAATCTAGTGTAATCATCAACTAAGACAAATACATAATAATTACCTCCAATACATCCAGTTTGTGTTGGTCCAAAACGATCCATACGAACATAATTAATGAATCAAAATTTGAGACTTCACTAATTGATTTAAAACATGATTTATGTTTCTTTCCATTTTGACCAGGATCACAAATATTTGAAGAATCAAATCTACGCTCTAATAGATCCTTAACATGTCTTTTCATTGAGAGTTTATATGGGTTCTTAAGGTCATAATCTTCTAAACTTCTATTCCATAATAATGATTGATCTTACATTGCACTTAGGAAAGGTAGATCTTGGATCCTAATGTCTTCTATGTTTTGTGTGTATATATTCTCTTGCCTTTGGGAAGAACGAGGATACTCTTCCTTGAAATTGTGTACTAATCATTTATCATTCCTAAAATTCACAAGGTATCCTTCATCACAAAATTGGTTTGTTCTAATGAGGTTGTGCTTAATTCATTTAACAAATAAAACATTTTAAATTAATGTTTTTCCAAGAAGAACACTATTACCTATACCAACAATTTCTCCCTGAGCATTATCTTAGATAGATACTTTTCCTTCTTTCGTCTTGAAAATATCTTTAAAGAAGTTTTTGTTACCAGTTATATGCCGGTAACATCCACTATCCATGTACCATGTATTACTGTTGGTACTTTCTTTATTTTCCTAAAAATAATAAAATTTAGACTTTCAGAATCCAAACATTCTTTGACTCGTAAATTTTAGAGAGTAAGATATTAGGAATCCACATTTTCTTAGAAATATAAGCTTTATGAAAACCTAAATATTGGTTTTTATTTAATGAACAATTTCTTTCCCAATGTCCACTACATTGGAATTTGGTTCAAAATTGAGAACTTTGGGGAACCAAATAATTAATACTAAAAAAAGGTTTGGAGTGAGTTTAACAACTTCACGAACTATTCCTTTGAGGATGAATTCGAGAGTAAATTTTATCAAATTCTTTCCTTCCTAAGGTAATAATTAATAAATGTTTCCTTAATGAAAAAGTTTCAGTTTTTAGTCTAATGACTAAATTCTAATCCTCAATGTTACTAGGACTAGAACTTGAGTTATACTCTAAAATATTTTTCTTATTAATAGAATTTTCAATATGCTTAGAAATTTTATCCTTATCCAAATTAACTTTGTTTTGGTTTTTATAAATTATTTCAAAATCATGATTTTTTAATCAAGATATATAGAAGGATCAAATACATATTTAGTTAAAACAGAAATTCCAGAATTTTCCTTCTCTAACTTCTTTTTTATATTACAATTTTCATTTTCAATAAGTTTTGAAAACCTAGAATCTTTTTCATAAGATGGTAATGTATTATCATTATCAGAATAATATTATTCATCAGAAGGATTATAGTATTTATCATTAGTATAATTTTTATTCAAGGATACATTAATAATAGATTCAACATCATGTACCTTGGCCATTAGGAAATGATTTTCAATGAGTACTTTTTCTAGTAGAACAATATTCTTCTGATTAGAATATTCATACTCTGAGGATTCATTATATGAATCACCACTACTGGAACTCCACGTATCATTAGACAATAATACATTCTTATCCATAGTCTTATAATACTTTTTTGTGTTTCTCTCAGAATGATTTTATTTTCTATATTTCATTTTGAGCATGGGAAGATCTAGCCTGATGTGTCCATCTCTTTTGCATTCATAGAAAGTGACTTATGAATCTTTCTTGTCTTTTATTTCTTTCTTATTATATCTATACTAAAATTCTTTCTTCCCCACTAACTTCTTCATCCTTCGAGCAAGATTGTCTAACTCATTTTCAGAGTGTTCAGATTCACTAGACTCAGATAGAACAATGACTTTCATAGACTTAGATCTTATAAACCTTTCTAGAGTCTTTACGTTGGTATTAGTAATGGGTAAAATTCCATTTCCATTATTATTCTTATTCATATAAACATCTCTTTTCATTATTGTCTAATGTTGAAGTAGAGTTCCAAAAAGGCCATTAAGAGTAATATTGGAAACCTTCATGTTCTCATCAATGGTTTTTCTTATGGATTCCCACTCTTTGGGCATAATATCTATAATATTGTCCACAAGATCCTCATCATCAAGACCCTTCTCTCCTATAAAATGAAGACTATTTACAATGGTGATAAATCTTTATTGCACTTGTCAAACTAGTTCTCCTTAGGGAAAAACAAATCCAGGATATTCAGCTCTCAAAATTCCTCTTCTAGTTTCTATCAATTGAGATATCCAAAAATGTGCAATTTCAAGTTTCTTCTATATGTAATTGGCAGTTTCACAAGAAGATATTTTACTATATATGTTACTAGTCATAGAATACAAAAAATTATTGAGTACCTTTTTGTTCAGTAGATATTCTGATTTTTTATGGTTGGTGAAGGTTTTGATTTCCTTTTCTGGAATTTTTTAATCCCCAGTAAGCATAAATTTTTTTTCTACTCCAGTGTTGATAACCAAATTCTTCATTCTATCTATAAAATAATCATAATCAATACCATAATAAATAGGTGTTCTAGTAGTACTAAGGTTATTAATGGAACCAATATTTATTCCTTCCATTATATAAGAAAATAATTTTCCACAAAAATTGTTAATAGAATTTTTTTAAACAATGATAAAAATCATTAAGAAAAAACAGAGCAAGAAAAGTTCAGTAAGAAAATAAAACATTAGCAAGAAAAAATTACATGTGAGAATAATTATTTCATAGACCTGGTCTGAAACCAATTGTAGGATAAAATAGTGTTTTTAGATGCTCAATTACAAGAGGGGGGGGGGTTGAATTGTATGTTTACAAAATTTTATTTTTAATATTATTGAAAACTATTTTTGACAATGTTTAACAAGGTAAATTTCTCAAACCCTAAAGTAGTTCTATGAGACAAACTTTCTTAGGTTCTGGAAATATAGTTCTAGAAATGAATCATATTAAAAGTCTCCCTAGAAAGAAATTATACATTAATGCGTATTGAATCTATGTTATCATAGTTAATAAAAGTACAAGAAAATATAATAAAATTACTCTTTCTTCCATTATCAAAATACATTGTAAATAAAACATGATACAAAATCAAGTAACTAATTGGAAATATTTTCACCCAAAGTGTAGGGTACCCAACAACCTTGGATAAAGGTCCCTTGAGTTATACTTTAAAGAAATCATGTCTTACCCACACTAGGGTAAGCCCACGATAAGAATATCATAATACATATTTCTATATCCTCACGACCTAGAAATTTAAGGTAGTCAGAACATCTATATTCCTATCCCTATAAGTCCATGAACATTAAGGTAGTCGAAACCTCTATGTTCCTGACCCTGGAAGCCCTATATTGTGCTCAGAAAAAATCTCAGATGCATGAAGCAAGATGAACAAGATGTTGAGAATGCAGAAAGCATGACAGTATCTCTCAATATAAATCACTTCAAATCATATAATATATCGATTGATGGAATTGTTATGAGTTCATTAAAAAGATATACTATTTATCGACAAAACATCAATGAGCATCTCCATCCTCTAATGGTCATATTTTTCCTCGAATATCAGAGGGACCTGTACACATGTCACTCAACTAACGGTTTGTTAGAAACAGAGTGTATGATATAATTTCTTAATAATAAAATGTGTAAGGAAATTGGATTTGATTAACTATATATGAAAATCTATTGTCTAAGGAAAATATAGAATTTGGAATCTAATTATATAAACTATCGTATTCTATAAGACATGGATATTCAGATTCCTTTTTAAAAAAATTTTGAATCTAAATTTTGTGATTCAAGAATCTTAATTCCAATGAATTTGGAGTATAAATTCATAGGAATTCATATTATATATAATAAGTAATTCAGAGTCTTAATTTAATAGAATTTGGAATCCTAATTTTAGAGAATTCAGAGTTTTAATTTTAGATAATGCAGAATCTAAATTCCCAAGAATTCAGAATTTGAATTTCAGTTAATTCAGAATTAGAATTTAAGAGAATTAGGGGTCTGAATTTCAGAGAATTCAAAATGTGAATTTTAGAGAATTTAGAGTCTGAATTTCATTGAATACCGAATATTAATTTCAGATAATTCACAGTTTGAATTTCAGAAAATTTGGAATCTGAATTACAGAGAATTCAGAATTTGAATTTCATCGAATTCAGGATTTAAATTTATGTGAATTCAGAATCTAAAAACAGAAGACTCTATATCAAAGTAACTATGATATTCTAAGGTTTTTAATAAGGATTTGAATTTTTTAAATAGTAAAAAAATGATTTTGGTTTTTAGATATTATAAAATGAGAAAATGAAAACAAAGGTCAGGATACAAATTTTCTTAGAGAAGGGATTTTTTCCTTAAGAAAATAATCCTTAAGGAAAGATAATTTCCCTTAAAATAAAGTTTTTGTTATTTTAAAAACATAGAAGAATGGAAAATTCATAAGGAAACCTTATTGACTCAATAAGATGTAGGTCAGGATAAGGGGAAAGGCCCTATACTTGATGGTTTATTTGGTCATGGGATGCACATGGATGAGGGATCCATACTTGGATTTAGATCATATTTTCAGGATTTATCTATTTGTCTTTATTTTGGGTTTTCCATACAATTGGCACTATATGACATGAAATAAAATATTCATCTTTAGGTTGTGAACTTCTACCATGTTTTGGGATATGTTTGTTCTTGCATGTTGTTTTTTGTTGTTTATTATTTCCTATATTACATTTTTTTAAATATTTTGGCTTACTCTGATAAAGAAGGTATACTATCCAAATGTGTTCTATTTCAACATCATCACTAGTAATTAGCTCTAGAATTGGGGGTGGGGGTTCCTGTAGTTATGTGGTGACTAGGATTGGGGAATGAGTTTAGTGGATTTTGTGTTGGGGACATTACAATGGTGGTCTTATGGTAAACATTACAAAATACACTCTTTTTCCACATTTGTGAAATGGAAAAAATGACTTGCATAGAAAAAGATAAAAATGTTCTTTTTAAAACATTTGATATAAAGTAAAAGTTAACAAAAATTAATCTTATGAAATAATTAATGTATATAAAAAATCATAGTCTATGTAAAATAATAAATATTGATATGGAAGAGAAAGATTCTCGATTGAAAAAGAGAAGTAAGCTTAGTATTACCTAAAAACATTAATGTGGGGGGTTTTGAGTACCAAAATGAGTAAAATATAATTAATACGTGATAAAAATAAATAAACATAGGGGTAGAAAATTTATGGGTTTTATTGGGTGATGAATATAATTTTCCCAATGTAAATTTAAACATAAACAATCATAAATAAAAAAACTGAGATTTTATCATAAATCCTTTCCATGTATTTCTACATGTTCCAATGCATTACAAACTCATTTATAATAAATTTATATTTATTAATCATCTGTATAGAATCCATATTTATATATATCATTCTAGATATTATTTATTTATAACTTCCTTTTTACCAATTGAGTCATATTAATTTGTTAAACTCATTAATTTAGCTGTTAGTTGTTTGGTTTCTTATAAATGGTTTTATTTGGTGGTTTTAGTCCTTGAAAGATGGTCATGATTTAATAATATTAATAATATTAAAATTTTCCTCATTAAAATTACTATATATTAAATATAATTTTAGAACAATCAATTTAATCCTGTTACAAAATATAAAGTACATCATTTCATGGAAAGAATAATACTTACATACATATGAGAAACATTTTTATTCTTATAATGGATGAAAAGGAAATAAATTTAATAATGTTTTACCTTTATATAATTATAATAATATTATAAATATCATATTACTTAATTAATTCTATAGTTATGAGTATCTTTTTAGGGAATAATTGAAAAACAAATCTCGTTGCTTTGTGAAGGCGGTTGCTCTCTCTACACATGAGT
Organism: Viscum album; assembly: GCA_963277665.1. Classification (NCBI taxonomy): domain Eukaryota; kingdom Viridiplantae; phylum Streptophyta; class Magnoliopsida; order Santalales; family Viscaceae; genus Viscum; species Viscum album. The sequence continues at coordinate 1,554,610,771 of OY728148.1, read as the reverse complement.
GACTTAACTATTTTCCAACAGATGGGATAGTAATAAGGTAGATAATATCATTTCATTTAGGAACCAAAATTATGACATAAATATCATATAAATATATTAATTTCATCTAAATAACCATCCATGATATGTAGTGATGAATTATAAAACACATCGCCTCATGGAGATGGTAGTTCGTACATACACATGAGCAGTGTTTTCATTTTCCATTAGGTATAAAGTAAGTTTAAATTATTTTATAAATGCGAATAATAACTATTAAGTATAGTAAATATCTTTATTTAATGATATTTTTACATCTATAAAATATTTTTTGTAGGTATAAGAATAAATAAACATGAATGAATTTTCTATGACTCATATATCATTCTTAGATATCATAATTTGGATTAATAATTAAGCATTTTAGTATTTATATTTTTATAAAACTAAAAAATATGGTAAATGGAAAAAATTATAAATTTATTTGGGTAGATATTGGGTGAGATAAATTTATCAAGTGGTGTGGATATGTGAGTAAAGAATTATCCCTCTTATAAGTAAGAGGAGTGTCACACTTTTAATTATTTAGAACTATTAAATATAATATATATCATTCTAACTGATAGTGGATTTAATTTATTCCCATTTAAAATGATTTATATGGTTTATTTCTAAATCCATTCAATCAATCAAATTTTGACTTGTTTTAAAGACATTTTGAGGCTTATATATTTTTTTAACCCCCTCAGCAATCCTTTAAAACCTTACCACCATCATGAAATTTTTAATTTCGTAATTTTTCATTATGTTAAGAAATTAAGTTGAAATTTTTAAATAATATTAATTTTTTTATTCAAAATATTTAATACATTTTAAAAGATATAATTTATAATTGTGGTCAAAATTAATTATAATATTAATATTAAAAATACAATGAATATAGTTTTTTCAAATGTCTTTTAAGTGAAAAAACAATTTACAACAAAGTGTATATGATTAATTCTTATGAAAATTAATGGTATAAGAATAAACCAAGTTAAATTATAGGAATTTTAATCCAATTATTAATATAATTCAACATTTTAATTTATTAAATAAAGAAAAGGATAAAAAATTGATCATTTATTAGAAAAACACCACTTATGTTTTAAAATACAAATATATGTTTATAAATCAAAATTAATAATTTAAAATACATAATTTTACTTGTTATATATATATATATTTTTATATAAAATGGTTCTAAAAAATATAATGTCATTCTTATACCAAAAATTATGTCATAAAAGTGGTTATATTTATAAAAGTTTCGTTTTCACTATTTCCCAAAAAATAAATTCTTTTCGAAAAATCAATAAAATTTACTCTAATATCAATTCAAAATTATGAAATCAAAAAATGATATCCATTTTATCCATTTAAATATTTACAATTTATAATCATTAATTTTTGATATCAACAGTTTATTTTTTTAGTGTTTACCTTATATAGTTAGATCATAGAAATTACCTTATACACCCCCATAATTAATTCATTCCCATTTTTTTGACATACGTTAGATACTAAAAAATTATGGGTAATACATAACCATAGATTCTTCATGATTCAATGTTTCTTTTCCTTGTTTTTGATTAATCAAAAGGACTTACACCAAATGAGTTTTCCTATTCCATGACACTTTATCTCTTGTGTGAAGAATCTTGAGAGGCTATTCATCATATAAAATGTTAGGTTAGAACTGTATTACATCATGGGTAAGGAAATGCAGTGGATTTTTAATATATTCCCTCAACAATGAATCACTGAAGATTTTGTGTACATTATATATGTTCGGTGGCATCAATAATCAAAGAAAAAGTCAAATTCTCTCTAAAATTGCGAAAGGCCCAATATAATTAGGTCTGGACTTCTTATTTTTACTAATTATTGTAACTCTCTTCTAGGGAGACACATTTATGAATAAAGGATTCCACACTAGAAGTTAGGAGTTTTTTTTCTAATTATCGACATATGTATTTTATCTACATATTTGTTCATTGATGTAATTTTCAATACCTTTTACCTTCATAGGTTTTTCCTTGTCATGTTCTTGGACTATTAGATTAATTTCTCCAACTTCATATCAAGTGGTTTGAGTAAAAGATATATTATTCTATAATGTTTTTTATAGTGACATATAATGTATTGAATGAAATGTATTATTGTATAAAATTATAGCACTGGTAAATACTAATCCCATGTACCTTGAAAGTCATGTGAGAAAGATCTAAACATATGGTTTTGTTTCTAAATAGTAATTTTAGAGCAACCCTAAATTTGTGGTTGAAAAATGATTTCTAAATGCATATAGATTATGAGATCTTTTTATAGACACTTCCATGATTTAAATTTTAGTTGAGGGTCATGTGTATATATAATTGTTTGAGGCTCTCCACAAATTCTCAAATCTTTATTAATAGATAAGAGTAAGGAAAACAAGCGGTAGATCATCCATTAATTTTTTAAAATTTTCAGACGTGGTAATGTGATCCATAATGAATAATATAATATCACACATCCTAAGAGTATTTGGAACTGCAATAAATTACATTATAAAATTTCCCTCTTCCATAATGGCAATGATAAATTTTTCATGCCTTTATTTGGGTATTTTATTTTAGCCTTTACCTACATCCACACCAAACATCTAGAAAATCCTTCTATAATTCCCCACATCATACTATCCCACTAGAAATTTTTTATTAAATCCTTGTACATCATTATGATACAAAGGTGAATTTATAAATTTAAGAAATATGAGTCATGTAATAGCTCCCTCTTCGGCTTTGATATGTATATAAAACATAAAATAATTAAAATCATCAACCCATTATTGTTATATATAATGTATATAAATTTACCATCAATCAGTAATTTAATATTTCTTTTTAAATCCTTATAATATTTGTGGTAATTTTTTTAATTTTCATTTAAATATGTTTTAATAGTTTCCCTTAAATGGAAATATGTTTCCCTTTCCCTAAAAATTACCATATCAAAATTTAACAATTCCATGAATATAAGATCCATTTTAATCCTCATTATGGCAATAAATCCTAGATCTATTTTTCTCAATCCATCAACCTACTTATTTTACTTTACTTGGTGGTAGTTTATTAAGTAATCATAGTCTTTGAGTAGTTTTTATATCTTATCTTTCTCATGTTGAAATAATTTCCAATAAAATATGTACTTTACAATTTCATGGTCTATATATATGTACCATATTACACCATAAATATAATATCTAATTTTATTTAATAAAAATATTAGAATTGCTAACTCAATATCCGTAGTAGGATATTTCTGTTCATGGATATTCAATTTCATAGTTACCTAAAGAACCACTATATCATTAATCATAAAGATATAACCTAATACATTCTTCAGTACATCACTATAAATTAAAAATAATTCATTCCAAAATAGTAATTCCAATACTTTTTCATTGACCAATATCTTTTTTATCCCATAAAAAAATTATTTAAATTCCATTAACCATGTAAATATAACCCCTTTATGCGTCAACTTAGATAACAAGTTTTCAACTCGAGTGAAATTTTAAGAAAATATTTAATTGTAACATACTAAAACAAGGAATCCATTTATACTAGTTATATTCATTTTAGTGGCCCATTATTTAGATAGCTTTTTCTTTAATTGATCAACAAGTATTGCATCCTTGGAGGTAATATTTACAAGAGAAGAAACTTCCTGGTTCCCAAATTCAATCTTTATAAATTTACAAAATAATTTATTTTCCTTTAGAGTATCAAGAATTATTCGTCAATTATTTTCATGCTCTTTATAGATTTAATGACATATAAATATGTCATCAATAAGTACAACAAAAAATATATCAAGTAAATCATTGAACACTATGCTCATCATATCCATAAAAATGGATGTTGAATTAGCCAATCTAAAGGGCATTACTATAAGCTCATAATTTTTACACCTGAAATGTAATTGTTCATTCAAGATATGATTATTCCTACACCTTAATTAATGACAATGATAGAAAATATTGATGTTTAAAAAATATTGAGCTCATTAATTTTGAGAAAATCTGTATTAAATTATTATAAAAGGATACTTATTCTTTATATTAATGGAATTTTTATCCCTACTATTGATTCTTAACCTCATTGTTTAATACTTATTTTTTAAAAAATAGGGTAGTGGTTCCCAAGGTAAAATAATAGGTAATATAAATTCCTTATCATTAAAATCCTAAATTTTTTTGTTGCACTTTGCCTATTTAACTAGTGATATTTTCTTAGGAGTCTTTCACATAGGTTTTCCATTAGGTATGGGTTCAATAGAAAATTCAAATTCACACTCATCTGGATTTCACAATAATTCATTAAAAAATCAATATATTATTTAATAATAAGTATATCCTCTATCATTAGGATTTATTCTCAATCCATATAAATTTTTTTTCTATCTCTTCTCATATAGTTTTATTAAAGTGATCCAATGGCAGTGAATCATTAAAATATTCATATAATTAAGTATCTCCATTTAAAAATGGGGATTCTCTTCCCTCAATATATACTGTAATATCATTTTCTTGGTATTAAATTCATTCATGATACTATTAAATCCATTCAATTATTAGTATTATGTCAGAGTTAATCATATATACTAATGTCTGTATATAGAGTATTCCTATTTATCAAAATAGATACTACTTGATATATTTTTTGAAATAAGAATCTCGTTGTGGTTATTTATGAACAATCTTTTCTTTATAGTTTTAGGGTATTATTTAATGTTCTCATTAAACATGGATTCTATAAATGAATGATTAAATCAATAAACCAATAAATAATTAGATAAAATTGATTTTATGATCAAATTACATTATATTACTTCATTTTGGACTTCCACATTAGATGTTGCTGTCACATAAGCTTGGACATTCTGTCTTGTCCTTTTCTATGGTGAATTCCCTCAACTCTTAGAGAATTCATTCAAATAGTGCCCCATATCATTATATTTGAAGCAGTTTACAATTGTTGATTCTATATTAACCATATATTCATGAGATATATAGAAAATTTTATCCACACGTAAAGAAAAATGACATTCACTTCATACATATTCAACATTTTTTTTCCATAATTACGATATGTTGGAAACTTAACTTTTCCCATTTCCATTTTAGAATATTTCTTTTTATAGAGTGATCATCGACCTACAAATTTTCTTGAGGCCCCAAAAAACATAATACATGGAGAAATATTTCTTAACATTGATGACACTTGATACTAAACAGTCTTATATGTAAAAATATAGAGAGAATAATACCCTTTAAATTCTATGATTTATCCTCTAAAAAAGGATAATATTACTTCATGGATTATGTACATAATCCATAACATGAGTTTATAACCTAATAAATTAGCTTCATATTAAATAAAATTGTCCTATGTTTTTTGACATAGATTGATGAATTGTCTTTCTATATAAAATCCTTGATCACATGGAAAGTATTTTTTAATGACTATCACCTTAAAAGACTTCCATTAAAAACTAGTTATCTCACTGACTTGATTAGTGTTCTAGATAAATGAAAACTATTTATTAATATATCCATTTAGATGATAAACATTCATGAAAACCTTTTCCCTTTAATGGATTATTTTTTTGGGTATTAATAGATTAGTAGTGTTATTAAATGATGACAGTTGTTATCACATGAAGCCGTCCAACATTTTTACACCATGTTGGGGTTCACTGAGTTTCCCCATATGAGAAATTTTATTATCCATTAACTATGTCAACTTAACTAATATGTTTAAAATATTCTCATCTCTTACACCATCCTCATTAGCATCAAATATAAGATTATAAAATAAATCCCAAAATTTTCTATGAGTATTGATATGGTTTCCCATTCTTCAACTAGGTTCAATTTCCAAACAATGTAATATATTAGATTGACTAAAAACATAAAAAGTATTGAATCATAGAATTAAATTCCTAAATATGTAAAATATTAATCTTTATGTTTTTAAATTTCATAAAAATTATCATAATGTGTTTATTATGTTCTATTATGTTCCTCTAGATCTAGTTCTGATGGTTTCTACAAAATTTTCTCAGATCCCAACTATACCAACCCTGAATCTAGTAATATATATCTAACAGTTAATTTATATATTGATACAAGGTACTACAGATTACATGTGACATGATTTAATTTATTATCAATCTTTAGGGATAATATACATACATATTTATCACATTACATTGAAAAAAATGACATTAAGATTTAAAGTGAATGAGAAAAATTAATATTTCATATAGTATGCCACTAAATTCAAAATTAGATTTCTTCTTGGTACTTTGGGGAATGAAAAAAATAATGATGGTTGAGATTAGATGCCCAGTAATTGAAAACATAGAACATAATCTATTATAGAGTAAATAAGGATTGAATAATATTATAGAGATAAAAAAAGAAAAAAATATGTATAACTAATATAATAATGAGGGAAATATATCCATGGATTTAATTGAAACAAAAATAATCACATTGATAAGAATAACAAGATTAATAATGGTAGAATGCATAATGTTATATGTCTTAATCTTATCTTCAATGCCACATTCCAAGGCAACATAAAAAATAAGCGAGGTGTAAACCAAATACCCAAGAGAGTTTGTGTCATTAGACCTACTAACATATCAAGGGGATATATAATATATATCCCCCATAAAGTACTAATTATTAGGAATTCAAAATAATAAAATTTTGAATAAAAAATATAATACACAATCCACATAAATATACGAATTTGAATATTTTCAAATAGAATGTAAATATTTTACCTAGTTAGAAAATATAAATACAATATCATATGCCCTCAACTGAAATAAGGTAGAATTTATCATTGGAGTATATACATAGTAAATTATATAATTATTTAATGGACGTTGAAATAGATAGAAGGCACCATTATAAAGACATTATAATTTCTCTTCAAAAGAAGACATATCTATATAATTTTAAAAACATATTAAAACTAAAAATTCATAAAATAATGGTAATATAATTATATTTATAAAACCATGAAAACATATAGAGTCAATTTTATAATAGATATATTCTATTATTATTAGAAAATTTGGTCATAAATACACAATAAAAGTCATTATTTCTATACTTTTTAAAAATTCAAAAATGACTTGTAAAAAAATGATAGAATGATTCATTATAAAATTTTTATTATAAAGTTAATGATTAAAAATATTATGCTTTATAAATCATTAAAATTTATATAAAATAACATAATTATATTAAAATAATGAATATATAAATTGAAGATAAATATTTATTAAAAAAATTGAGAAGTACGGTTAGTTTTTGTTAAAAACATTCTTTCAGTGGTTTTGAGTTAACAAATAGTTAAATGGGAAGAATATTTAAAACCCCTAAAAATAACCAGATGATAATAATATAAATTTGGTTTTAGTGTGAAATAAAATTATTAATCTATTGTGAAAATTAAAATATTAAAACTCTTGAATAAAAATGAGATTATAGAATAAACCCTTACATTCGATATATGCTTGGTTAGATAGGTTCCAAAATAATTTATAATAAATTTATATTTATTATTCATAAATATCATTACAATATTTATATCTATATTTTAAGATAAAATTTTTTATGTCCTTAATTTTACTCAATTAGTCATAATTATTAGTTAAACTCAATTATTTATGTTTTAACTATTTTGTTTCTTAAGAACAATTTAATTTGGAAATTCTTATCCTTGTACCTTGGTTATGGTTTCATCTTGTCAAGAATCATAAAAATTATATAATTATCTAGCTTATATGTTCATTATAATCTTATAACCATTAATTAATGGTGGTTATTAAAAATTAAATACATCATCTCTTGGAGATAGTAGTTCTTACAAACGCATGATCAATTTTTTTAATGGATTAAACAGTAATGAAGTATATAAAGGTTTAAATATATATAATAATTCTCATACAATAAATATCATATTTAATCACTAAATCTATACTTAGTACCATCCATGTAAAGAAATAATGAAAACAAATCACATAGTTTGGTTGTGGTGGCAGTTCACACGCACACACGAGTGATGTCATCATTTTCTAGTTGATAAGATTGTTAGGAGGAAGATAATATATTATAGTAAAAAATATCCATTTTTTCAAATATATAATATATATACATATATATATATATATTATATCCATCTACATTACCATCAATGAAAGAAAGTGATGAAAAGTAAAATGCATGGCTCTATAGAAATGGTAATTCGTACTTATGTATGAGTGATGTTTTATTTTTCTAGATGTAAATGAACAAAAAATTTATTTTAAATAAATATAATTTACTCTTAATTCTTTAGAGGTACTTATTTCACTATGTTAGAAAAATTAAAATATAATGTAAGGATTTATATTAAGAAATAAATGTAAAAGAGTTCAGTTAAGACTTAAAGCTTCTTCTAGGATATATTCCATTGTACTACAAGTTTAGACTTATAATATTGTACTTCTAGTGATACTAGGACCTCTATGATTTGGGTATAAATTTTTGGAAGGTATTTGAGTAGGTATTAGTCGAGTTAAAGATCTAAAGTGGCATGTAAAAGTGTGGTGAGAAAGTTCCCTTCAATAATTGAGAAGAGTAACACTCTTATAAATATTAATAACATTTAAATCTTTATACGGAGAAAATTGTCGACATGTTTTAGAGATATTTGGGGAAATAACTATTATTTTTACTGGTTTTTACCCCTTTAATCTTAAAATGGGGACACATTTTTTACCTAGGTAAATATATATTATGAAAAAACAATATGTTGTCCTCATTAACAAATAATAATTATTGTAATTCTAAATAAATAAACCTTTTCAAAGGATTATGTTTTTAGAGGTGTTAAAAAATATTTTTAAAATAAATATGGAAAATGGAAAAAAATTAAATGAATTATTAATTATAAAATTGTTTTTAACCCAAATTCATATACATAATTGATTTATATGAAACATATTTTTTTATCAATAAATAATTGAGAGATATGTGACTTTAATACCCATATAGAACTTAATGTTACCTTTTAATTTATTAAATAATGAAAGGGATTAAAAATAACTCTTTTATAATAATAAAGCTTGACTGATGTTTTGAAATTTCGAGCGAAGGTTTCTAAATAAAATCGAATATTATGAATTCCTTTTTTTAACATTGTAAATATATATTTGGAATAAAATAAAAATTTCAAAAAATTTAAATTTATTTTTAATACATTAAAAATTTCATAAAAGTGATTGTATTTTAAAAAGTGTTTCTTTTCACTATTCACAAAAAATCAATTATTTGAAAAAAATGGAATATATTCACTTTTAGCCAAATTTATCCGTATGAGCTCAAAAGTGGTATGAATTGTATAAAATTTGAATTATTAAATTTAGAAATTGTACTTTTAAATATAACCCTGAATTATTTTACATATATTTGTAAAATAATTAATTTCCATTAGCCAATAGTTTTGGGATGTCATGTTTACCTTCAATAGTTAGTTCAAAAGTATTACAAGAACACCATTAGGAACATCCCTAGAACAGTGAATTAGTAAATTTACCATAAAAAATAATAGATTTGCTATTATGCTGAGATAAATGATGTTTTGTACCATTAGAGAAACCAGAAACCATCCACCATCAACAAAATCACAAATGAACAACACCAACATAACTACTATAGTGAAACCAAGAACACTATCATCCTCAAGGAATAGAAACTAAACAATACTAGCACCAAACCATCACTATTGGAACCAAACTTATTCATGGTTTTTGATTCTTTATTAATCATTAGAACCTTTTTAATACATAGGTATACAATGCACAAAGAATAAATGGTGGAGAAAATTATAGAAGAGGCATTGACATCCCTATATATGATAGATCTAGTTTATGGATTTGGGAGTTGATTGAATTCAAAGATGGTGTGAAGGGATGAAGTATTCCACATTTTATAGTAATGACTATGTTGAATATATTATAAAAAAGTGTAATTTGAGACTAGAAGAGAAGAAAATAATACATATATGGAAGGTATGTTAGTGTAAATTTAGACACTAAAATTGTGGATGGTATACTGGTGGAAATTTTGATATAGAATACATATTTTGAGTATCAAGATAGTAAATATCCAGAAATTAGTTTCTATACATTACTATTATTCTTATAGATTGATTTAGTAAACTATTTATATTTTGGAAGATTAGAAGAATGTTGAAATACATAAAGTAGTGTCATTTGGCTAGTAAGAGCACGAGTATTTATGATGGTGTCTTTGGCAATTGTTTACAAAATTTAATTTCCTAAAATCTAGGTTGAGAATGAGTTTCATGAAAACCATTAAGGGTCACCTAATCCCATAATCATTAGAGGATATTGTGACTACATATGTACTACTATGTCTTACGAACATGTATGATTAAATGGATCTAGCGACACGGTCACACAAATTATTTAAGGGGAGTATGTTGTAAATGAAAGTTATTTTGTGCGATTTCTTGATCTCGAGATCATATGAGTTAGGTGATGATGTTAATAAACAATTTAGGTTAGGAAAATTTTATGTAATCAATGAATTAAGTGAACTATATATAATTTTAGGATGACATGATTCATATAATAGAAGATATGCCACCGAGGTGGTTATTTCATGAGATCATAAGATTTTATGGTCACATTAGTTAAGAGACTGATGGAGTTCATGATGGGACATTCAAACTAAAATAATTTAAATGATTTACACAATGAAAAATTTATATTGCTACACAAACCATGAGTTCCAAGGACATGTGATCAAAGGATGTTATGTTTGGTAAAGAATCAGAGTTTTAAAATTTGGTCATGAAATATAATGGTGTCATAAGTTTGTAGAATGAGTGGTTGACCAAATTTTTTAGATATCAACACTAATGGAAAATAAGACTTTACCAACGGTTCAAACCCGTTGGTAAAGGTTGGATAACCATTGGTATAATATATACCAATGGTTATCCAAACTGTGGGGAAGTAAGGCGTACGGAAAGAGATATGCCAATGGTTTGTGGAAAACCGTTGGCATATCTTAGGATATCCACCTTATACTAATGATTTTACAGAATTGTTGGTATAAATGTTTCACCAACGATTTGAAACCACTGGTAAAGAGATGATATAAAATTCCCCAATGCGAATGGTTGTAAACCTTTGGCATAGGCCATGCTGGGAAATTTCAACAGCAGGCTACTCTAAGCTGCTGCTGTGAGTGGCGAGCTGCTGCTGTCCAGGCCTCTTTAAGTGATTTTGAGGCCTACATTTCCAGGCCTGAATTTATTACATATATACAATGAAAGCATATACAATGAAAAAAATAATTCTAAATCAATTAGTTTCCACCTTTGAGAAAATAAACACATATAGAATGAAAACATTACTCATTATAATATTATAAACATACATTATTGATTTATAATTCAATTATGAGAGACAATTACATGTGTAATATGAAATTCAATTCATAATTAAATACTAAATTGAATATATACATAAATTAATTATCAATTATGAATATAATACATAAAAAACTGAATATGTAATTATATGTTTTATACAGAATTAATAATACATACAAAATTGTATTATGTATAAAACATACATGATTGAATAAATAAATTAGAAGCTAATAACCCCAAAATAAGGAAATGGATAAATGACTTCAACCAAACACAAATATAATGTCTCATGGTTTGGGGTGGGTGTCTTTGAACTTTGTGATGATGATAATGGGTGTGTATCAATGAGATTGTGTGACTTAGGGAATGTAGTTGTCCGTGGCATAATAAATGACATGTGTTTTATAATAGGGGTAGGAGTTCCTCACATGAGAAGTGGATTATGTGAGGCTGGACCACGGATCTTTGTGCTCAAGTATCAACAAAATCTGAATATGTTTGGCCGGTTTTCCATATGCCAGTTGTTTTTACTTTAAATGATATACATTTTAAACAATAGACTACCACATCGAGTGATACATGCCACACTGTGCCTCAGATTGAGGTGAGTTTGACTCGTAAATGTCACAAATGACCCATGGATCATTTCATGAGGTATCAACAGAATCCAAATGCGTTTGGTCGGTTTCTGTATGCCAGTTTTTGTTTTCACTAAAAATGTTATCCATTTCAAACAAAAGTGATACACTTTGAGTGGTACTGGCCACACCGTGCCTCAGATGGAGGCGGGGTTGACTCGTAAATAACACAAATGACCCATGGATCATTGTGATAAAGTATCAATAGAATCCGAATACATTTTTTCAGTTTTCCGTATGTCAGTTGTTGTTTTCACGTAAAATGTTGTCCATTTCAAATAAAAGTGAGACACTTTGAGTGGTACCTTCCAAACCGTGCCTTAGATTGAGGTGCGGTTGTCTCATACACATCACAAATGACTTATAGATCATAGTGCTAAAGTATCAACACAATCAGAATACGTTTGTTCGGTTTTCCATATGTATGTTATTTTTACTTAAAATAGTGTCCATTTTATACAAAAGGCAGACACCTCGAGTGATAACTGCCACACCATGCCTCGGATTGAGTCAGGGTTGACTCGTACACATAAAAAATGACCCATGGATAAGTTTACCAAATTATCAACAGAATTCGAATGCGTTTGTTCGGTTTTCCATATGCCAGTTGTTGTTTTCACTTAAAATGTTGTCCATTTCAAATAAAAGTGAGACACATTGAGTGGTACAAAACAAACCGTGCCTCAAATTGAGGCACGATTGACTTGTATATGTCACAAATGACCTATGGATCGTTATGATAAAGTATCAACACAATCAGAATACATTTGGTCGGTTTTCTGTATGGCTGTTGTTTTTATATAAAACAATATACATTTTAAAAAAAAGGCAGACACTTTCAGTGATACCTACCACACTGTGCCTTGGATTAAGTTGGGGTTGACTCGTACACGTCACAGATGACCCATGGATCATTTTCCTGAAGTATCAATAGTATCTGAATGTGTTTGGTCGGTTTTCCGTATGTTAGTTGTTGTTTTCACATAAAATGGTGTCCACTTCAAATAAAAGTGAGACACTTTGAGTTGCACCGGCCAAACTGTGACTCGGATTGAGGTGCGGTTGACTCGTACATGTAAAGAATGACCCATGGATCGTTGTTCTAAAGTATCAACACAATCAGAATACGTTTGGTCGGTTTTCCATATGACTGTTTTTTTACTTAAAATAATGTCCATTTCAAACAAAAGTGAGACACATTGAGTGGTATCAGCCACACCGTGCCTCCGATTAAGGCGGGGTTGACTCGTACACGTCAAAAATGACTCATTTATCTTTTTTCTAATGTATCAACAGAATCCGGATGCATTTGGTCAGTTTTCTATATGTCAGTTGTTGTTTTCACTTAAAATGTTGTCCATTTCAAATTAAAGTGAGGCACTTTGAGTTGTACCAGCCAAACTGTGCCTCGGATTGAGGCATGGTTGAATCGTACACATCAAAAATGACCCATGGATGGTTGTTCTAATGTATAAACATAGTCATAATACATTTGGTTGGTTTTCTGTACGACTGTTTGTTTTACTTAAAACAGTGTCATTTTTAAACAAAAGACAGACACTTCGAGAGATACCTGCCACACTGTGCCTCAGATTGAGTCGAGGTTGACTCGTACATGTCAAAAATTACCCATGGACCGTTTTCCTAAAGTATCCATAGAATCTGAATGAGTTTGGTTGGTTTTACATATGCCAATTGTTGTTTTCACTTAAAATGTTGTCCATTTCAAATAAAAGTGAGACAGTTTGAGTGGTACCGGGCAAACCGTGCCTCAGGTTGAGGCGCGATTGACTCATACACGTCCAAAATGACCCATGGATCATTATGCTAATGTATCAGCACAATCAGAATACGTTTGGTTGGTTTTCATTATGGTTGTTGTTTTTACTTAAAATAGTATCCATTTTAAAAAAAAGACAGACACTTCGAGTGATACCTGCCACACCGTGCTTTGGATTGAGTCGGCATTTACTCATACACGTCACAAATGACCCATGGGTCATTTTAATTAAGTATCAATAGAATCCAGATGCGTTTGGTTGGTTTTCCATATTCCAGTTGTTGTTTTCACTTAAAATGTTGTCCAATTCAAATAAAAGTGGGACACTCTGAGTGGTACCGGCCAAACCGTGCCTCAGATTGAGGCGCAGTTGACGACTCGTACACGTCAAAAATGACCAGGATGAATATGTTGGGATTTTATAGTGTAGGATATGTTTCAAAAAGGTCTTACCTGGGTTTCATTCAATAATATATTTAACCATCTTTTTATCATGAAACTTTACACGTGTAAAATACATTTGAGTTTCTGAAGTTGGAGAAAGTGAAGAGTACTCTTCTAGATTTCACCATCGAATTTTTAAATTTATGAATCTTGCATTAGATCTTTTCAAAAATGATTAAATAAAAGCTTGTAGGTTTGAGATGGGACTAAGGGACGATGTTTGGTTGATGCTAGTTCTTTTAATCCTTCCAACCTTCCTGGTGGTATTGGATAATGTTTATTTTGCTAAAGAAGACATATTTGGAAGGATAGACTTGAGAGGGGATTTTGTGGACGCAATAATTATTAAAAGTTCGTATTTTGGTTATAAAAAGAAGTTAAAAGTGTCCAGTGTTCTACAGGACCTATTCCGGGGGCTTCTATAAGGAACCAACATGTTATTTTCTAACTGTGAGGCATAATGTTTTTCTAACCGTGAGGCATAGTGTTTTTCTACGCCGACTGGGGTTCCGAGCTCCGAAAAATCCCCAAAATCCCCATAAATCATTAACAAATCATTAGGCTTCCATATTTGGTCCAAAATAAAGAGTTATACTGAATTCAAAAATATCCATTCTAAAGTGAAAAACTAGGTTCAAAAATAAAGAGTTTTATAGAATTCAAAAATGTAATGGATCAATTTTCCCCTGATCACCATCACCATCACCACTGTCATCATCATCCACATCCTCGCCTCCAAATCTGTCTTGGCCGTCATCCTTGTCATCTTCCCCATGCTCATCCTTGACCCCATCCTCACCCTCAACCCCATCCTCGCCCTCGGCCCCATCCTCGCCCTTGCCCTCATCCTCATCCTCGCACTTGCCCTCGTCCTCGTCCTCATCCTCGCCCTCATCCTCTTCAGCATCCTCGTCATCACCAGGAACGTCATCGTCTCGACTGCTACTAGAACTTCCACCTGGTGCATTGGATAATGCACCCATTCATGAAATATATGTCTGACAAGCCGCGCTGGCCTCTGGTGGAAGTGATGAAGAAAAATCTTTGATCATGTTCATTAAATCTTTCTCCCTCATTTGAAACTGTTATTTCAACTCTGTGACCCTTTTATCATACTATCTTTCATGCTCCTTGACCTGTTTCAACTCAGTGGTACTAAAATGGATACGTGGAGAGAACCAATACCTCGTCGGGACTATATTCTTACCAGGTCGGCAGTGTACTCGACCAGAGTGCTCATCTCCCAAAACCTGATATAAATGAATGTGTGGCCCTAAATTGTCAGGCTCCTAGGAATAAAGGTCCTCTAAAGTAGCCTGATAAAAATATTAATAGATTAGTAAATTTAAAAATATATGTTAAACTTTGAAAAAAACAAATTAAAACTTACAGTCTTTTCTAGTGTCGGTTCATTAACCGCAATTCCATCTTTTTTACTTTTACTCGAGGAAAACAATTTTTCTCTAGGGATACGTCCTTCAATATTCAATTTTTACTTCCGTAATGACATTGAAACAATATAAAGTGCTAGTATAATCATATATTAAATATTCAATAAATCACATAATTTATGTAGGAAAAAATAAAAATGGCGTGTCCTAAAGGAAAATTATAAACAACTATATCATACCAGCTTCCTCTCATGATCTAACATAGTAGTGCCCCCCGAAGGTGTGGAGGTATTACTTTGAATCAATGTTTTTTTTGTTTTTCTCAGAAGATTTATAAATAATGTTTAATAATAAATAACATAATATTAATGAAAAATATGAAAACTGTCATTTAAATACCTCAAATGGGATTAATACCTTAAATTTGGCAGTCGCCCAATGGGTAATCATTTGGCGATATTTCTCTATCAGGCAGTCATCCACGATAGGTAATGTCTCAAACTCTGTGCCCACTCTATCACATCAGCAAATATACATGTCATGCTTATAATCTCTCTAAATCTCTCCTAGCTCCTTTAAACGCACTGGTCGTGCACCTTTTCCATCAGGGAAGTTAAATATAAGCTGACACCCAATAGAATAATTAATATAAATACAAAAAATACTACATTAAATCCAATAGATTTTTTACCCATATTTGTGCCCACACATTATCCTTCACTTCGTGTGGCAGATGTCTCTAAGAGAGAGGGATGACCGGAATGATGTCTGAGTATTTTTCTAGCGTTGACAAAAAACCCTGACATTCATGTCCAGATTTATCAATAATATGTCCATCATTATTGTATTCAACCATCAACTGTGTCTGGCGGTTCCATACCACACACAAGCGAGTACTCCCCCTCCCCCTCCTTTTATCAGTCGATGAATCTGTTATTAAAGAAAAAAATATTAGTACAAGTTATAATAAAAATAAATTTTGGTATAAAAATTTGTTAGAGTTATATAAATATTACTGTGGTAGTTGGATCAATGGGTGTCACTGGATGTGAAGAAGTTGAAGGAATATCTTATATAGGTGGAGTGTCCCTCAGTGTATGCTCATCAACCCCATACTGTGTCGGAGAAAGAGTCGAAGAAGGTGGAATATAATAGCTCAGAGATAATGAACCAGAAGCAAAAGATGATGGCACAGACGTCTGGCCAACTCGTAGTGTAAACATCGGAGGCCTAAATATCCCGTGTTTATCTAAAGACACACCAGGATGAAAATGGGGTGTAGCAGATATGTCTGTGGTAGGGGAATAGTCCAATTGCGTATGACCAGTGTATCGTCTAACTCTTACACCACGAGCACTTGTACCACCAGCCCCAGTACCGGGACCACCAGATGTTCGTCTAACTCTAACACTATCCCCTCCTACCACCAGCCTCTGTACTGGGAGAAATATTATGACAGGCCTGCTTTTATTACAAACTTAAACATGATTTATTACATAAAACTTCACATGATACATCCAAGAAGATCGAGAGGTTTAGTGTCTTCGGGGCTTAAGATCATTACATAAAAACTTAAAACATTAAATACAACATCTTTACTGAAAACTTCTTTTACATGACCACTACATTCCCTCGTACTTAGCATTGCATGGGATAACCTGAGGACATGCATAAGAAAAGGGTGAGCTATAAAGCCCAGTAAGGGAGTACATATGGAATAACATGAGGAGTACAATACATTTTAGACAATAGGTATATCAATAGAGCATAAGAGAAACATGAACATAAAGCCATTATAAAGCATGATAATCATAACATGGAAATGTGGAAACAACACTTAACATGGAATTAGCATGAGCTAAGGCTCATTGCACATGGAGCATGAGTAAATACTCATTGCACATAAAGCACGAGTAAACCCTAGTTGCACTTGAATTAGCATGAGTCAACACTCATTGCACATGACTTATCATGATACTATACTTTACCCAATGCATTGGAGCGCTATAAGGGTGCACCCTTCTTAAACATTTCATTTCATGCATAAGTGTGCCACATGGATCATAAAACATGGATTCATAATAAATAATTATTTATTCCACGATAAAGGAATGTGGAATTCATACATGAAAATTTATAATCAATAAGTGAATGTGCATACAGGTGAATACCCTTGATGGAGAAATGGGAAAGGTATTCACTACATAATGGCATTGGCTTAGAAAATCAGTGCGATTTCGGCAGCATAACAGCGAGACTTAAGAATTCATAAAAATGGTTGATGAGAGAGAAAGGGGTTCCTCATCATATTTACATTAAATGGACATTAAGTAGGTAATACAGATACATGTCCCAACAATTGTAATGGAATTTAGATTCATGATACGAAAGTATTTCTTGAATGTAAATGAGGAGAGTGAAGTTCCTTTCAGAATTTCGACATAGTAACAGGTGTACATGGGAGACATTTAATGAGAGATAAAGGGGTTTATCATCATTCAAAAATAAAGAGGTAAGTATTAGGGAGGTGAGAAACAATACCCCAACATTCATAATTGAAATTATAAGGGCAAAACAACTTAAAGAAAATTGAAAAAAATGAGAAAGGAAGAAAAAACCCTTACTTATAAGTGTGCTTCCAAAGGCTAGAGAGAGGCTTGAGAGAGGCTTGTGTGGGTTTATATAGAAAAGGTGAAGGAATTATTTATTATTTAGGTTTGGGGCCCCTTATATTAAATTAATCGAAACCACAAACCATCCCATGGTTTTTGTCAAAGGGAAGAGGGAAACAATATTTTATAAGGCCAAAGTCTGAACTTCTTAATATAATAGGGTTTCTTATGTGGAGGTGAGTCACACTCCCATGGAAAACAATTTAAAAAGACAAGGTGTTTAATAAGTCTTGAGGGGTCCATTAATGCTTTGAAAAGTAAGTAAAACAAACCCAAAATCACATTATTTTAATGGTAAAACATATATTGGCCGAATTTAAAGCTTATAGTATTTTATTACACCACTATTCGGACATTATGATGTCATAAAACACCTTATATATTTAAACAGTATTTAATTTTTACCCAAAAATTTGACTGTCTCAGAAAATTATGAAAACTTCACCATTGGATAATTTCAACGTCCTGATTCTAGAAATAACATTTATTTTATCTAGATAATTTTATAAATATGTTAATTATCACTTTTTAAATAAAAACCGACATTTATAAAAAATTCACAAGTTTTGACAAAAATAGCCATCAAACCTTAATAAATTTTATAATTGCATTCATAAAATTATAAGATCAATTATATTTAATAAAAATTAATTTAATAATAAAAATAAAATTTTATTTAAATATTATTTAATTCAAAAAAATCCATTAATCTAATAAAATATATTTCTTAATTAAATAATAATTAAAAACACTATTTTTACTTTAAAAACTATTTACAATGTATCGATAATGACAAGAAGGTATATTTATTATTATATACAAAAAAATAATTTACCAGAACAAAGTAGTAGCGATTTGTTACATAACCCCTTAAAATAGCCGCATAAGACCTAAGGGTAAGGTGTGCGATGGTGACAGACTCTAGGGATGGCTCGGATAACATCGCTCGAGTGGTAATCTCTATAAACTTCGACTTTTCCCGTAGATGGTCCCATTCGAGATTGACATGATGAAGCTCAGCTTGGGCTTGGTCACGAGCAAAGCCTATGGATGCCACCTCTTTTCCGAGCTCCGATAAATGGGCCTCGTATAGAGTAATTATACTGGATGATGCTATCACTTCTTTTGTCTGAGTATATTGGATTTGTTAAAGCAGTATATTTATAATAATCTTGTGACCACTGTTCAACGGCTATATTACAAATGGTTAAAATTCTTAACATAATACCAATGAATTTGACATCTTATAAAAACATTTTTCATAAAGAGAAATTTAACTAGATCAAGAGGTAATTTCCATTAATGAATGTTTGGGTTATTACAATATTCCCCCCTTAAGAAATTTCACCCTTGAAATTTTCCTTTTCCCACAATAAAACAAATGTGGGTAACTCAGCTTCATCATTGTCTCTGATTCCCATGCTGCTTCTTCAAACTTGTGGTTTCTCCACAACACCTTGACGAGGGGAATTGTCTTATTTCGTAGAAATTTTTCTCTACGATCTAAGATCTTCACTGGATGCTCCTAATAATAATGATCACCTTCCAATTGTACTACCTCAGAAGAGAGTACATTTGAGGGGTCCGGTACGTACTTCCTTAAGAGAGATACATGAAAGACATCATGTAATTTTGCCATGGTAGGTGGAAGTTCTAGTCGATAGGCCACAACCCCGACACGATCAAGAATCTCGAAGGGGCCAATGTACCTTGGACTTAACTTCCCTTTCTTTCCAAACCTCATGACCTTCTTCCATGGAGATATGCATAGAAAAACCTTGTCTCCAACTTTAAACTCAAGGTATCATCGACGATTATCTGCATAACTCTTCTGTCGACTCTGGGCTTCCTTGATATGCTGCTGAATTGTTTTCACCTTCTCCAATATTTCCTTGACCATTTATAGTCCAAGAATCTTACGTTCACTGACCTCATCCCAACATGCCAGGGTTCTGCACCTTTTCCCAACCAAGGCTTCATATGGAGACATTTGGATGCTTGAGTGGAAACTATTATTATAAGAGTACTCAACCAGAGGAAAATGTTGATTCCATCCTACTTTAAAGTCCATAGAGCAAGCTCTCAACATATCCTCAAGTTTTTGGATAGTCCTCTTGGACTGTCCATCAGTTTGAGGATGATAGGCCGTACTGAAGTTCAGTTCAATATTCAGATCATGTTGAAGACTCTTCCAAAATTTAGAGGTGAATCTTGGATCTTGTTCATACCCAATAGATAGTGGTATTCCATGCAGCCATACCACTTCCCTAATATATATCCATTCCAGTTGATCCAATGATAAATCCTCTTGAATAGAAATGAAGTGTGCATTCTTTGTTAGACGATCCAAAATAATCCAGATTGCATTGTTGCCCTTGGATGTCCTTGGAAGTCCGGTGACAAAGTCCATGGTGATGTTCTCCCATTTCCATTCTGGTATGGGCAATGGTTGCCTCATCCCCTTAGACTTATGCCTCTCTGCCTTCACTTTCTGACACACCAGACACTTTGATGTATATTCAGCAATCTACTTCATCATGTTATCCCACCAAAAGTTTTCTTGGAGATCTCGATACATCATTGTGCTCCCTAGGTGAATAGAGAAATTTGAACTATGTGCATCATCCAAAAGTTCCTTCTTCAGCTCCAAACTTTATGGAACACATAGTATTTTCCCAAACCGCACAATTCCTCATTAACATTAAACACCAAGGATTTCCCTTTTTCGATAGCTTCCACTTTATCCTGAATTCCCACACTATCCTTTTGAGCATCCTTTATCCTTTCCTAAAGAGATGGTTAAGCAATCATGTGTGAAAGGATTGATGATTTTCCCTTATTTATGATTCCCATGTCCATCTTCATCAAGTATAAGAAGATTGGATCATTCTCAATTCTCATCATTGATAGAATCATTGGGTCCTTTATACTTAGGGCATCTGCCACCTTGTTCGCTTTCCCAGGGTGGTAATGTATTGAACAGTCATAATCCTTGATGAGAACTATCCATCTTCTCTGGTGAATATTAAGCTCTTTATGTGTTAATATATATTTAAGACTCTTGTGGTCAGTATATATCTCACATTTCTCCCCATAGAGATAATGCTGCCAGATTTTCAAGGCAAAGATCTCCGCTGCCAACTCCAGATCATGCACTGGATAGTTTCGCTCATGGATTTTTAACTGCCTTGAGGAATATGATATCACTTTGTCATTCTGCATTAGCACACAACCTAATCCCTTCTTCGAAGCATCACTGAATACAGCAAAAAGTTACCCACTTGTCGGTAAAGTGAGCATGGGCTCAGTGATAAGCCTCCTTTTCAACTCCTTGAAGATTTATTCGCATCACTCCAAGAAATCTTTACTCCCTTTAGAGTTAGCTTGGTAAGAGGGTTGGACAATAGTGAGAAATTTATGACAAATTGCCGTTAATATCCAGCTAACCCCAAGAAGCTACAGATATCCGTTACCGACGTTGGCCTCGACCATCCCTCAATTGCATCTGTTTTGGAGGGATCCACATATATCCCATTTCTTGTGATGATATGACCCAAGAATGAGACTTCTTTCACACTTTCTGTACTTTTCATAGAGCTTTTCCTTGCGCAAAGTCTCCAGTATAGTTCTTAAATGCTGTTCATGATCCTCCTTGGTTTTGGAGCATATTAGAATATCATATATACAGACTACAAAAATTTTGTCTAGGTAATCTCTAAAGACTATATTCATTAAGTCAATGAAGATTTCTGAAGCATTAGTGAGTCCGAAAGGCATTACTATGAATTCATTTTGCTCGTATCTTGTACGAAAAGCAGTTTTGGGGATGTCTTCCTTCTTCACCCTAACTTGATAATATCCTGACCGTAAATCTACCTTGGAGAAGTATTGTGCTCCACACATCTGATCAAACAAGTCATTGATCCATGGCAGAGGAAACTTGTTCTTTATCATGGTTTTGTTAAGTTCACAATAATCGATGTAAAGCCGCATTGACCCATCCTTATTCTTGCAAAGAGGACTGGTGCACCCCTTGGTGAAGCACTTCGGCGTATAAACCCTTTATCGAGATTCTCCTGTAGTTGTTTCTTCAGCTCTTCAAGCTCAACAAAAGCCATTCTATATGAATTCTAGGATATTGGTAGCACGACAGGTATAAGTTCAATTGACAACTCAACATCTCTTCTAGGAGGAATACCGGGCAGTTCCTCGGGAAACACTTCAGCGAATTCCCTCACAATAGGCATTTCCTCAAGGATGGTTTCTTCCTTGGAATCAATCATCTGAGCGAGATACGCATTCTCGTAGGGCAATAATATGCATGATTGAGATTATGGAGCTAAAGGAGATTCATATTCCTCCTTACACTTGTAATGAATCGGGGGTCGATTCTCTATATGGAGTGTGATTTCCCTCTCCCAGCAAATTATGTTGGCTCTATATAAGGAAAGCTAATCCATGCCAAGAATTGCATCAAATTACACTTGATGGAGTATGACGAGGTTCCTCGGGAAATTCAATCCATAGATTATAATATTGGAGGATTTATATTCATGGGATGCAATGATTGCCCCATTTTTCGTACTCACCGACATCTTTACTTCCATAATTTGTGGTGGTGCTGGGATTGTTCTACTAAACTTTTGAGATATAAAAGAATGATTATAACCTGAATCAAAAAGTACATTCTCTATTCTTGAATGAAAAACTAGCGTACCTGTCACCACTTCGTTTTTGGGGTTCACTTCGGCAGAAGTGATGGAAAAAGATCTTCCTTGCTGCCTTGGAGGTTGTTGGTTGCCTCCCAAAACCCTTGGATTAGGGCACTGATTTTCAAGATGCCCCGGTTATTTGAATTTGTAGCAATGAACAATGCATTGAGGTTCGAACAGAGCGTTCCTCTCCTCTGTCACAACCACGTGCCTTTCTTGCCAATAGTTAATAGCTAGGTTCCCTTCTCTTCCACACCTAAATCATTTCCTCGTCCCCTTGAGGCAATTTACATGGTGCTTCTTTCCACACTTTTGGCAAGTGGGGTGCTGAATCTTCTTTGCACCGTTGGATTTATCAATCGGACTGCCAGCATTGAAGTCCACCTTACGCTTCTTGTCCCCATGATACCCTTGTGCTTCCTCGATCTCCATTTCAACCTTTAGGGAACATCAAAAAATTTCCTCATAGCTGTTGAAGTCACGGATCACTAATGCTTTCCGCAAACAAGGATTCAGCCCACCAAAGAAATGGTCAACCTTGCATTCGGGGGTAACGACAAAGCCGGAAGCGTGTCATGAAAGCCTTGTGAAGTTTGCCTCATACGTTCTAATAGATTCTTCATCTCTTTTCTTGAGGGAAAGGAAGTCCCTTTCCATCTTAAGCCAGAGGGTGTGCATAAGATATATATCAAAAAACATCTTCCGGAAATCCTTCCATTCCAACGCCTCAATCTCCTCCTCAGGCTTCGTAATTTTGATCAACGTCCTCCATTGATCATCTTCACCCTCCATATAATAAGCAACCAGGAGAACCTTCTCTTGTTCAAAACATTGAAGGATGAAGAAGATATTTTCAATGGAGTTGATCCATTGTTCAGCGATCATGGGATCAGATGATCCACTAAAAGTAGGAGGCCTTTTTATCATGAAGCTCTCGATAGCTAATTGTTCCTTCTTAGGGGGGTTTGAACGTTGCCATTGACCCGTGTTTCTATTAAATTCTTGAGTTATATGAGATAGAAGCATGAAAAAGTTCACGATTCCTACTCCCATTGGATCGGGCATCTCATTAGTATAGTAATCACACTGATCTTCACATAAGTTGTTAGCCCGAGTCCTCCTATTACCAGCCATTGGCTGGAACAAAAGGAAAATTTGGGGGTAACACATAAAGGGTAATCCATAGAAAAAAGTTGATTACTTAAAAATAAACTTTCATTTCCTTAACTCATGAATCTATAGGCTTCAATCTAGGATTGTCATGATCTACTTTCTAACATATATTCTTAGGGGCATCTTTTTAATTCCCTTAATAAGGGTTCATACTGAGATTGTGAATTCATCAAAACATATCCCCTGGGAGTGTCATAACCACGAGTGTAGCAAGGCCTGTTGTCGTGCACCAGTTCCCGTTTAAGTCTAGTTCAAAGCGTTGTTTTTGGGTTTTACCCATAGGATACATCTGTGCCAGAGCCTCCTTTAAATGCTCGTATCCAGACAGGGATGTATTTTCTTGATAAACCACTTACTCAGTAATTACCAAAACATAGGGATGTTTTTATTATACTTAGTCTTGTCTATAAGGCTTTACTAGGGGTTTTTAATCCTAATCCCCAAAAAACTAAACCTATCCTCTGATAATAACTATGACAACCCTTCTTTTATTACAAACTTAAACATGATTTATTACATAAAATATCACTTGATACATCAATGAAGATCGAGAGGTTTAGTGTCTTTGGGGATTAGGATCATTACATAAAAACATAAAACATGAAATACAACATCTTTATTGAAAACTTCCTTTACATGACCACTACATTCCCTCGTACTTAGCATTGCATGGGATAACCTGAGGACATGCATAAGAAAAGGGTGAGCTATAAAGCCTAGTAAGGGATTACACATGGAATAACATGAGGAGTACAATACATGTTAGAAAATAGGCATATCAATAGATCATAAGAGAAACATGAACATAAAGGCATGATAAATCATGATAATCATAACATAGAAATGTGGCAACAACACTTAACATGGAATTAGCATGAGCCAAGGCTCATTGCACATGGAGCGTGAGTAAATACAAATTGAACATAAAGAACGAGTAAAACATCATTGCACTTGAATTAGCATGAGTAAAAACTCATTGAACATTATGTATCATGATATTATACTTTACCCAATTCATTAGAGCGCTATAAGGGCACACCCTTCTTAAACATTTCATTTCATGCATAAGTGTGCCACATGGATCATAAAACATGGATTCATAAAAAATAATAATTTATTCCATGATAAAGGAATGTGGAATTCATAAATGAAAATTTATAATCAATAAGTAAATGTTCATGAAGGTGAACACCCTTGATGGAGAAATTGTCATGGTATTCACTATACAATGGCATTGGCTTAGAAAATCGGTGCGATTTCGGCAGCGTAACGACGTGACTTAATAATTCATAAAAATGGTTGATGAGAGAGAAAGAGGTTCCTCGTCATATTTACATGTAATGGATAGTAAATAAGTCATATAGATACATTTCCCAACAATTGTAATGGAATTTATATTCATGATACAAAAGTATTGCTTGAATGTAAATGAGGAGAGAGAAGTTCCTTTCAGAATATTGGCATAGTAACGGGTGTACATGGGAGGAATTTAATGAGAGAGAAAGGGGTTTATAATCATTAAAACATAAAGAGGGTATTATTAGGGAGGTAAAACACCATACCCCAACATTCATAATTGAAATTAAAAGGGAAAAACAACTTAATGAAAATTGACAAAATTGAGAAAGGAAGAAAAAACCTTTACTTGGAAGTGTGCTTCTAAAGGCTAGAGAGAGGCTTGAGAGAGGCATATTGGGAACTTGAGGCACCTTAGGAGGATTCTAGAGAGAGTAGGGCAGAGGTTGGACGAACTCCAAAGGCTTTGACTGAGGAGGAAGTGGGAGCTTGGGTGGGTTTATATAGAAAAGGTGAAGGAATTCTTTATTATTTAGGTTTGGGACCGCTTATATTAAATTAATCCAAACCACAAACAATACCATGGTTTTTTACCATGGTTTTTGGAAAATGGAAGAGGGAAAAAATATTTTATCAGGCCAAATTCCGAACTTCTTAAAATTATAGGGTTGCTTATGTGGAGTTGAGTCACACTCCCATGGAAAACAATTTAAAAAGACAAGGTGTTTAATAAGTCTTGAGGGGTCCATTAATGCTTTGAAAAGTAAATCAAACAAACCCAAAATCACATTATTTTAATGTTAAAACATATATTGACCGAACATAAAGCTTATAGTATTTCATTACATCACTATTCGGACATTATGTTGTCATAAAACACATTATATATTTAAACGGTATTTAATTTTTACCCACAAATTTAACTATCTCAGAAAATTATGAAAAATTCACCATTGGATAATTTCAATGTTCTGATTCAAGAAACCTCATTTATTTTATCTAAATAATTTTCTAAATATGTTAATTTTAACTTTTAAAATAAAAACGGACATTTACAAAAAATTCACGAGTTTTGACAAAAATGGCCGTCAAACCTTAATAAAAATTATAACTGCATTCATAGAATTATAAGATCATTTATATTTAATAATAATTAATTCAATAATAAGAATAATATTTTATTAAAATATTATTTAATTCAAAAAATCCACTAATTTAATAAAATATATTTCTTAATTAAATAATAACTAAAAACACTATTTGTACTTTAAAAACTTTTTACAATGTATTGATAAAGACAAGAAAATATATCTATTATTATATAAAAAATAATAATTTACATGAACATAATACTAGCGATTTGTTACATAACCCCTTAAAACAACCGCTTAAGAACTATGGGTAAGGTGTGTGATGGTGACAGACTCTTGGGGTGGCTCGGATAACATCGCTCGAGTGGTAATCTCTATCAACTTCCACTTTTCCCGTAGACGGTCCCGTTCGAGCTTGACATGATGAAGATCAGCTTGGGCTTGGTCAAGAGTGAAGCCCAAGGATGCCACCTCTTTTCTGAGCTCTGATAAATGGGCTTCATATGGAGCAATTCTACTGGATGAGGCCATCGCTTCTTTTGTCTGAGTAAATTGGATTTGTTAAAGCCCTATATTTATAGTAATAACGTGATCACTGTTCAACTACTATATTAGCAATAGTCAAAATTCTTAACATAAAACCAAAGAAGTTGACATCTTATAAAAACATTTTTCATAAAGAGACATTTAACTAGATCAAGAGGGTTTTTCTATTAATGAAACTTTGGGTCGTTACAAATATTAGGCTTCACGTTGGATATCTCTCATCTAGGGGTGGATCCTGAAAAATAGTTTAACACAAAAGTAAACACCTGATATTATAAGTTATTGATATATATATATTTGAAATAAAATACTCACAGTAGGGATGAGTGGGGGAACACACATCTGTGTCATGAAAAGATTATTTTATGTCATCTTTATCTGCCACCAATCTTCAATGGGTGTCATTTCCCGAAATGAAAATATATATGGAAGTAATTAGAAATAGATAACTAATGTATAACCCAAAAAACAAAATATAGAAATACCATTCTGATAAAAAAAATAATGAAATAGAATGTTTATGGTGGTTTGAAGTTAAGTACTAGGATACACACTCTGAATGATGTAGGTAAAACATGTAGGTGAGAACATGACTGTATGATTCTATATATTTCCCACCACAACATCGAGTTCACAATCAACTCTAAAAATTGAGCTATTGGAGTCATCAAAAGTAATAAACAGATTGCTTCCAATTGTAGTAGGGATAGTGTCAACTTCACCATCACCATCATCAAAACATGTCTGGGATCTACTATAATAATTTCACCGAATTTTGGTTGACGATGATCTTTGACATAAAAAACTTCTTTCACCATTGATGCCAATACATATGGTTCATCAATGGAAAGAGTGCGAGTTATGTCAATAACTTGAAATCCACAATCATCAATATAGGTTCCTTGCCTCTACATTGAATCAAACCATTAAAATTTCATCATCGTGACTTGACTATGCGAGTAATAATCCAAAATTATTATTTTCTCCATGACTCCATAATAAGCAACATTTTCAGAATGAGACCTTTTATCCGATGAACTAGCATAACAGTCTGTTGTGGTAGTTAGCATAACACCATCATGCTGTGTTCTCATGTTTCTTGCTCGTTCGGTGATAATAAATTTGTATCCATTGATCACAACTGATTTACAAGAACGAACCATGGTATTAGGAGCAAAATCCAAAGGTCTTATTTCTTCAGAAACAGAGTCTGCAAAAAACTCGATACCTGAAATATAAAAAAATGGTAAACTTAATTACATATTATTTTTATTTAGTTATTATAGGAATATTTTTACCATCAATTTCAACCAAGAAGAAAACCCTTTTCTATGAAAAGTCTATTTCCTTATCAAAGATAAAGAACGATTCTTTCTATATATCAATTATTTATATTCCCTGTAGATAAAAATAATAACAGTTTAAAAAATATTTAAAATTACAAGAGATAACATAAGAGATACATGTACATTTTACTTACTTGATATACTCATAAAACAAATCAAAATTAACAACACTGTGTGACGTGCCATCTCTCACTCTTCAAGGCTTAATGTCGTCAATGTATATGGTCCCATAATTCCTCCTGTCTGATGAAGTGATAGAGAATTGGGTTAAATTTTATCATACTGTTCTTCCTCATTTATAATTGGTCTGTTTATTTTCGTAGTAAGATCAGAAATATACATTGAGTAGAAATCCATACATTCTTGAGCCAATTAACCATTCACAATATAACCTTCGTGATAATTCCTATTCCGCACATATGATTTCAATGTGCACATGTTTCTTTCAGTTGGATACATCCATCGAACAGCAACGGGTCCTCCAAGAAGTATTTCGGTCGGAAGATGGATAGTCAGATGCAATATGCTTGTAAAAAATGATGCAGGGAATATTTTTTCTAACTTACACAAAATTAATGGTGTCACTACCAAAAATGTTTGCAAGAAGTATTTTTATAACTTCTTAGCACAAAGATCTCTAAACAAATAGCACAACCGGATAACTGATACTCTTACATTATTGGACAAGAGATGATAGATTTATATTGGAATCAACTATTTCCAAAGGATGTGATAATCATGAGTCTTCAAAGATTTTAGCTTCAACTATTTTCTATTGACCCTTTTTGATATATTTCTGGAATAGCCCTCAGGAACTTTAATAGTCTCTATCACTTCCAGAAATTGACTTTTTTCAGCAGGTGACATCACATAAGAAGTACATGGAACATGCCATTTATTTTCAATGATATAGACAAGATGAAATTCTAGTCTGATCCCCCAATCTATCAAGTCATGCCGAGAGAATAAATCATCTTTTGTATTCCCCTTGACATTTAGAAGAATCGAAAGAAACATTTAACATATATTCTTTTCAATGTGCATTACGTCTAAGCAATGAGGTAACAAGTTGGTTTTCCAATATGAAAACTTAAAGAATTTATTATTCTTCTTCCAATTGTAACATGTATCATTGGAAACCTTTTTTCACTTTCTAGATTTCATAACACCCTTCTCAAATGAATAACTGAAATCTTTGAATTCATTAAGCACATCAATTCCTGACATCTGCTGAGGTGGATTGTCAGTCTCCATGGTATTGTCAAATCTTCGACAATTGTTTCTATATGGATGGTTCATTGGCTCGAATCATCGATGTCCCATAAAACTAAAACTACAATGAAATTTCAGTCTTCTCAATCGAGAATTATTCATAAAAACTAGACATGAAAATTTTACTTTTGTGCTCCATCCGGATATCATTGCAGAAGCAGGAAAATCATTGATCGTCCACATAAGCACAACACACATATGAAATATGTCTTTGAACATGCATCGTATGTGGGCACACCAACATCCTAAAGAAATTTCAACTATTTTATTAAAGTTTCATGTATACATCTATATCATTTCCATGATCAGAAGGGCCAGATATCAGTATACTCAAGAAAGTGTAAGGATTTTTCATACAAACCTTATGGGAAGGTCATACATGTGTATGAAAACTAGCCATGTGCTCTACAAAGTAAGCATATGACCAAATGAATTAAAATTGTCACATGAAAGACCCAGTCTCACATTATGAACGTCGACTAAAAATTCTGGAAATCGAGCATCAATTCATTGCCATGAAAATCCATCTGCAGGGTGAACCAACTCTTCATTATTATTTTTTCTGTTGCTGTCATGCAATCACATTTTTACTGATATTTCATCAGACATGAAAAGGTTCTGTAATACGGGGACCAATGTAAAGTGCCACATTACTTTTTTTGGAACACGAGAAGGTGTTCCATCATATTTTAGCTTCCATCGAGAGGATCCAAATTTGATACAATCAATTATTTTAGTAGTTTCCTCCCAAAATAAGCTGCAATCATTCGGGAAAGCATGATTTTTTTGAAAATCCATGTTCTTCAACTAACTTTCCTGCCATATAGTGGTTTGAGAGAATATATGCATCATCTAGAAGTAAGTCCTTCAATAAGGTAAGAATGTAATCAATTGAAGTATTTTAAATCCCATACATTGTTTTCCCAAGAAACAATCAGATTAAAAATTACAACTTTTTGATTTTATCACATTGCCGATATACTAGAGTCGTCGCAGCATCATTCAATTTTTTCACCCTATCAACATCATCATTTTCATTGGATGAATCATGTGTTCTTGTATAAAAATCTTTTTGGATGGACATCATTTCATTCTCATAATGCCAAATAAATGGAAACCCATCATATATCAAACTCTCCAATTCAGTCCTATCATTTGGATAATCAGCATTTTGAGATTCCATTTTCTCTTCATTGTGATACCACACATAGTAGTTTGTTTGAAACCATATTTGGTTTATGATAGCTAACTGATTCATGACTCAACAAAGGTCTTCCCACACAATTAGATCATGGGAAATGTATGTGACCACTATATGAAGCCTTTTCAAATGACAAATCTAAAAAGCTGTTCCAAATAGTTTGAAATTCAGTTGAAATTCGATCAGTTTCGTACATACAACATCTATCCATTCTATAAAAAATCTCAATAAGTCATTTAAAATTAATTCAATAATATTGAAGTTCAATCAAAAAAATATTTATGTAAATGAAAATTGTTTACTTTAAATAAAATCATAACTAACACATTACTCTATATGATAATCATATTAAAAAATAAAAAAAAAGACAGTGTATATAAGAAAATAAGATACAAAATTTCTAATTCCTATATTCAAGGATTACCCAGTAAGATATTAGAAGTGGATCAAGGAAAACATAATCCTTAAGGGTCTTGTTGGGAGTATATGAGTTTTATACTTTAACTTCTTCCGGGAGATCTGGATGAGGAGTAGGATGGGGATCATATCAAAACTAGTAATGGCCTAATCAAGTTTCACCTTAACCATGGATTAAAGGATCCTAGGTTTGGTGCCATAGATCACAGGTTGGTATGGTGTATTCATTGAATCATGTCCCAATTTATTTTGGAGAGGGACCATCAATAGTAATAGTTATGGATTTGATTAGAAACACCTATAAAAAGGATATCCATGAATTGTGATGTCCCAAACTAGGATGCCACTCATTAGTGACCCAAAACCAGATGTCCACTCATTGGAGAGGGACCTTCAAGTTCTTTTGTGTTTTATCTCACATACAAATAATGATTTTTGGGCTGTCCGGGGTCCAGGGAGGAGGGTGGTGGGCTGTCTGGGGTCCAGGGAGGAGGGTGGGGGGATGTCCAGGTTCCAGGAAAGAGGGGGGGGGGGGGTGTCCTTGGTCGAGAAAGGTAGGTGGGCGCCTGTCCGAGGTCCAGGGAGGAGGGGGGATGTCCAAGGTCCAGGAAGAAGGGTGGGGGGCTGTCCGGGGTCTAGGTAGGAGGGTGGGGGGGGGGGCTGTCGAGGGTCGAGGAAGGAGGGGGGTTGTCCTGGGTGGACCTCAAAACACCGAATGGGGTTCCACTCTATAGTTTTGAGAATATATTATCCAAAGCTACTAATATTTCACCTGTAAACATGACAACTTTAAATTAGTGCCTACTATAATTTCATGACATTTAAGGGATTTTTTTTGAAAAGAATATACATTATAGTGATGTTCTTGAATGATGGTTTTTCCCAAATGTGTATGTAATTCATTAATGAGGATGATTTATTCCATTTAACCCATGTTATAGTGTACCTTTAGGATGAATTATTGAATTTAACCAGTGTTCTAGTTTAGTTTTAGGTGAGGTGAGTTAGAAACCATGTTTGGCATGTCATTAGAACATGGTTTCATCCAATTAACCACGTAGTCTTGAATATCAGGGATGAAAGTGTTTTTGACTGAGCTAATTACCACATACTCTAAAGTATGGCCAACACATCATGTGGGCATACCCATGAAACATATCCATGTGTAAATGGGATGTTTTCAGCACCCCATTTGGACAAACATACTTTTAACCATAAGGGATTGGCCATGTATATTTACATGGCTAACCAAGTCATGTACTGTGTGTATATTCCCATGTACATTCCCAGGACACTAGATTATTAGAGACACCATGTCAACCTTTATACACACAATGTGAACTCTTATACCATATCGTCATTATTACAACCATTAGTAACAACTTATTAAACAACACCACTTGTCAAAGATAATCAAATTGATCATAAATCAATAATAATATTGGATATATCAAGTAAATTGAAGTCATACTATCTTATATCCTAAATGACCACCCACAACCATGATTAATGACCCCAAATCTCCCCTTTCGGCCAAATCAAATGTGAAAAAAACACATAGTTGCAGAAAAAAACTTCATTTGTGTGAATAATAATAATCCCATGATCGTCTTGATATTTGAACCACACAGTCATGATTTTTGAGATGAACTTGTATCCATGAAACCATATGAGAAGCATGATTTAATACATGTGTTTTTCTGATTTTCCCAAGAATTTTATGGAACCCCAAATCAGTGAAAATTTTCATTGTGTTTTAAAAAGGTGATTGAATAGCTCATGTATGATGTTGAAGGCAAATGATTTATTATTATATTAGGAAAACTAATATTCATTAATATTGCGAACATGACATTCTATGAATTAGTTTCATGAAGAAGGAAAAAGTACTACATGGGAAAAGGAGATGTCCCACTGAGAGTTCCGTTTGTAGATATTTTATTTATAATGAACATTGTATTGTACGGTTAAGTATTTATTATTTCTTCGATGAAGAATAATTGGGGACCGCATACTATTTTTCGAAGTTCAAGAAGATACTCCATATGTTTTATTGTGCAAAGGATAAGTGAATAGTGCGTCATTATATATATATATATATATAGATTTTGAGAGAAACATGATACATACTTGTTATGTAATAAACATGGTGTAAAAAATTTAAGATGAATAAGATCTTCATGTTTGACATTTTCTTAATGAAAGGAGTGATTTTCAAGAAATACTATGAATAAATATTACAAACAATTTTTTATGAGTTCATATACATGAAGCTATAATATTTGAAGTATTGAGATTAAAAAAACAATGAATATTTAAAATTAGAACAAAAGAAAGAGACACCATGACCTTATAAATGTATATGTGTAATGAAAGCATTAAATGGACAATGTGTACACCGATGTAGTGAATTGAGTACACAATTCGTGGATTTAGTGATTTCAGTACACAATTCGTGGAGTAATGAATCATAATTTTTTTTCAAAATCCCTAAAAATAGGGAATACCGATATCCTCGAGAATAGAAGGATATACTTGAGAAGAGGTGGAAGGATATACTTGAGAAGAGGTGGAAGGAGTCTAACCTGGCAGCTGATCGGATGGAAGAGGTGCACCTGTTCTGGGGCTTCTGGGAGTCGGGCAGCACTTTTGAAAGTCACGCAATCTGCTTTTGGAATCGGGGGGGGGGGGGGGGGGTCTCCTGCCTTAGTCAAATTTGGGGGTTTATCTTCCCAATGGTTGTTAAAAAATGTTGGGAAAACAATGATTTCACAACGGATTCATCAAACCATTGAAAAAACTCAATCAAACTCAATCTTTACCAAAGGCTTGTGCAAACCGTTGGTAAAGATCACCTATACCAATGGTTCAAAAGAACCATTGGTATACTGGTGTTGGAAAAAGTATAATTTCCAACAGTTCTAGTTAGTGTAATTCTTTTATAAATACCCATTATTTACTTCATTTATAGATTAATAATGTTTTAGGAAATAATACACAGAAAGGTGACTTGAGAGAGGTTTAAAAAATAAAAGGGTTCTCACACCTCTAGTTACATAGTTAAGGGTATAACACACATAGTTAATAACATAGGGGGTCTTATGAATGGAGTTACATGATCGGGGAATTTAATAAAGAGTTACATGATCAGGGATCATATATATATAGTTTCATGCATAGTGTCACTTTCATTGAGTAACACACTCAAGATTTCATGAGGAGATAGTCTCATAGTGGTTACATACCAATAGTACAATAATGAAGTTACATGCTCAGGTTTATGTGATAGAGCTTACGCTCATGAGATGTTATGTGGTGAAGAATTCCTTCAAAATATTTTCTCAAATTATCAAGTGTCTGTAAAGTTATTTAATATACCATAGGGTATAACATAGTCTCTTGACTATATCAGTGTCTTTAAAAGAAGTAACATCAAAAGAATAATTTGTGTGTCACATCCGTTTTTTGAAGACTGGGAAACGAACTTCATAATTTCATTTGAAAAGCATCCTTACTAAAAGAATAAGTAAAACAAGTGTTATGGAATCAAAAAACATAACTGTATAATTTAATATCCTAATCTCATATAGTATAAATGTATTATATTATATGGAACATAATGGAAAAATAGAGTCACATCATGAGTTATGATTAATTAAAAACCTCATTATTAATAGAGATAGACCTGCATGTTTCTTATTTATTTAAGACATCTATAGGTCCATAAAATATGAAATATCCTTTTATGAAGCACTATATAGAATTGAAGAAGAATAAGAAGAATAATTTCACCTTTTGTGAAGAGTAACCCATACCAAAAAATAAAAATTGCAATGATCATGGCATGTAGTTACTACAATTGGATTTTATTAACCATATAACTAGGGAATATTATAGGATTTTATCACAAAAATAAATTTTTAATGTTTTATCCTTTTAAGTTTCCATTTTTGGTAAATCAAGTAACAGATGTGTATTATGTGAATGCTCTATTTTCTCACTTTTTTTTGTTTTTCATAGTGATTATTCTTATGATAGTAACATGTTTAATATAGTTCAAGCCAAAATAGGAATAATATCCTAAAGGAGAGATAAACATGTTAAATAAAGAGGTTAATTTTTGAATCACCCTTATTCACCCCTTATAAGGGTATCTATATTTGTTATAAGTGATATCATATGTAGGTTATATCATGCATTTCAACCACAGTATCTGTATAATATTTTTTTCTCATGGATTCAATGATAAATAAACCATTTTTAGGGACTGAATTTGGTGGCTGGAATAAGTAAATAATTATGTTCCTACAATACATAGGCAAGTAGTTTATGGAGTATATCCTTTTATTATTATATCTAAACAATCATAATTAGATAATCGGTAATTAAGAAATCAATTTTTTTAAATAGATCTTTGTATTATGATGTTCATAATAAAAATACACATTTTTCTGATTATTTATAAATTTCAATGACTCTAGAAGGTGTTTACCAAAATTATATAGTGGAAAATAATATTTTTATGTCAATATCAAGAGAGGTTTTCAAAACTAGAAAAACTGATAATCTAATGGGCATGATTGGTGAAGGGTAAATTGCAAAAAAATGAAAGAAGATGAAAATAAATAAGAAGAAGTCTCCTAGAATATAATTCACTGAAATTAATGTGAATGATTAAAAACATCCATTTTATCCAATTCTAACCATTTTATGGAGGTTTCTTATAAATCTATAAATACACATTTTTTCCATAGAAATGAAAGTTCAACATATTTAAGATATGAAGGGACAAGGGGATATTTTTAACTTTAGGTGGATATTTAAGGTTCTCTTATAGAATTAGATATTCAACGAGTGAGTAATGAAATATTTACGTTCTGTCGAAGAAGTACTCAAAATATATAGATGATATGTAAAAAAGTGGGTTGACTTCAGAAATAATTAATTGATTAATTAATCAGTCAAGAGAAGACAATAAAACAGAAAAGATCAAATTGAAAATTAAAGAGCAAGACAAAGTGATTGAAAATTTAAAGGATTCAATTAAAGAATGAGAAAAATAAACTATTTCTATAAGTAATAAAATTATTGAAAGTGGAAACATTAAGGATCGGTTAAAAGTGGATCGTTTTTAGAATAAATGTTTTTAAGAATTTTTAGTGGTAATGATGAACCAATAACATATGATGGGAACTCTAATAAGTAAGAAATAGACATGATGAACGATCTGAAATCTAGATATAATGTTTCTTGATATGAGTAAGTAATTCAATCTTTTGGAGAGAAGGTGAATTAATGAGAGATCAATCATGATGTGCACTATGAAATAATTTTAGAAATATGTTAAAAAGGGTGATAATAGTATACATGTCCTAGAATGTTGACATAATAAATATGGGATCAAAAATGAAATAAAATTGTTATAATTGAAGAAATTTACTTAGAAACTATAAGTAAAATGGTTGTATAGAAAGATTAAAAAGAGTGTATTATACCTCTCAACACATAACTAAAATATTGGAATAAATATGGACAATAAGAAACCTAATGGATGGATAAAATGGATACTCACTTGAAAGTGAACGATTATATATCCAAAATTATAAGTTATATACTCCTCCAAAGAATGTCTCAAAAATTATATTTTTTTATGTTCAAAATCATGTTTTTTAATGGAAGGAGGATACCTACCATATCCTAAAGTAAAAAATCTCAAAAAAAGAGTGCCAACAAATGTTACTATTATTTAATAGCGGGGAACACCATGATTAGGTTTCTAGAATCCCCAGGGATCAATAAAAGAATAATAAAAATTAGACCACCAACATATAATCCAATAAATAATGAAATAAGATATGTTTTTAATTGTATATGTTGAAAATGTGACAATCATGGACATTTTGAAAGATGTTTATGAAATAATAAATAAAAAAGAGAAAAAATCTATAAAGTGGTTCATAAATTCAATGGTATATAAGGGATGATGTTATCCTAGAAAGTTAATTTTTATCTACGAAAAAAGTTTTATTGTCCTTGATGAAAAATATAGAACACAATAGAGGGTGCATCGTGCTAAAAAATTAGTACACTCACATCATCCCACTTATAAAGTGAGTAAAGATATATAGAAAAAGGTGCAAACTTATCATGTTATTGGTAATAATAATATATTCTCTATGAAAGTATCATATCAAGTGAGAAATGGAGAGGTGGCCCATATTTTTGATAATAGGAAGAAGAATGAAGAATATCTTGGTTTTTTTCATAATTCATGCTATGAGGAGACAAGTTATGGTTAGAGAAGGATCCTTACATTAGTGGTGGATGATGGACTAGAAGAAAAGTGGTTCAACAATGAATAAAAGTTTTTCATCAATGAAGAAAACTTATACTCATGGGTTTAATCCCACTACCATGAAGAGGAATAATCTAATAAAACCTGCAAACAAAAAGTAGACTAATCATGTGTGAAAAGAAATATTAATCGTATGAAATTATCATCTATATTTATATATGAATATGATAAATGTATGAAGAAATGATTATTTGTTACTTAACATTGTGAATAATCATTAGATGATATATCATAGTTTTAAAGAAGGAATTATAAGTGAATGTTATGTAAACAACACCATGAAAATCATTATAAAAAAGAAGGTTTTGAGAAAAGTATGATCTAAATGGTTATTCCATTATTATTATCCACAATAATTTATTTTAGTATTATAGAGTCACGATTATTCCCATTCATTTAAATGTTTTCTAACGGTTTTTGAAAGTAGTACAAATTTGATGGGGGGGGGATGATTCATGGGGTGATGATTCAATGAAAGAATTTGTGAATGTGTTGGAAATTATCATATGAAAAAATTAATGAGAATTCTTGTAATTAAATAAATAGTGTCAATGTAACACACAAATATATTAGAATATATCTCTTTTGAAATTTATCATCATTTATAGTTTATGAGTCACATAACACCGAGTTTAAAATCATAATATACTATTAAATATGATAGTTTAAAAAGTAATGTGACTATTATGAATAGTAGTATAATTAATAGAATATTAACATGACATATGAAAGTATTAATGAAATTAAGGTGTCCTATAAATGAAATTATGGTATAATTATATCATTGAATATGTAAATTAATGTTTTAAAAATTATAAATTAAGTGTTTGTGTTTTTGTACGTCATAAATATTTAATTACCATTTTATAATTAATATAATTATTTACAAAACACATATTTTTGTAAAATAGGCTCATAAATTAATATTATGTTTTCTTATTATTATAATATAATTTTATGAGACCCTAATTAATTTTTTAAAGTGTCATAAAACCAGTTACAGATTTAATATCGATATTTTTAGAATAAATGACGATTTTAAATAAAAATTAAATTTATCATTTATATATATATAAATATATATAATTTTTTTTTCTTAAATTGATTAAATTTTTTAATTATTCTTTTCAAAAAGTTATTAGGGGGAATTTTTGAAATTTTTATATAATAGTTGAATTTTTGGTGAATAGTAAAATATAGTAAAATATAATATATATATATATTATAAGATAAATACTATATTACTTGAGTAATATCTAATGTAAGAACCGTAATCTTGATCTATAATTCTATATTTACTGTATTTACTCATGTAAATAAAACCATTTATTTTTTTGATCCAAAATAATAAACTAATGAATAAATTAATCAAAATACACCCATCTCCTTCACTTTAAATACCACCCCTCATTACCTCTTATCATCACACATATTAAGCCTTGAAGCTCATCCAATTTATAACCAATCCTATTCCCATGTCTCCTCTACCTTTATAGGATCCCATTTTCTCATCAAAATACTAATCCCATCCCCTTAAGGAGGTTCTCTATGAGAATAAGTTCAAGATGCAAATCATCTTTCCTTTTCCTTTTTTTCAATTTCATTTCATTTCCTATCCTTAACTAAAATAATATTTAAAAAAATTAATGATAACTCATCTATAAAATATATAATATAATTTTATAATGATAATATAACTTCCATCATCAATTCAATTCTTCTCTCCCTTTTATACTAAAAATTAAAATATCATATGTGGTGTGCTAATTTACCACCATTATGGACGATACATTTTAATTTTCCATTTACAACTTAAAAGGCTGGTAATAAAACCTTTTTTATGATTTAAAAAGAGTTTGTTATACAAGTTATATGTTATACAATATTCTTCAAGAAGTATGTATAAAAAATATTAATTAATATAACAAAACTAGTCCTTGATAATCGAAAATTCACCAAAATAAACTAACATTCATCATTAACATTTTATCTAATGAAACATCCAAATATATATAAATAATATTATATGTAAGGAAATTTTATTTTTTATAATTTCATTAATTGTATATAATTTTTAATCTGTTGAATTAATCCTATTTTACAGGAACTTCCATACATGTATACAAGTTAACTAATCTTGAAAACCTTTGAAACAAACATTCCCGAACAATAATGATGAATATTATAACTCATCAAAATTCCATTAATGAACCCAATGAAATTATCATAAATAAAATAAAAAATTTAATAGGTTCTTAATTAATTTATTAATTATCATAATTTCATTATCCATGATGTTATGTATAAGAGAAGAACAAATTCATACATGAGGTAAGAGTTTCTACTTGGACATCCATTTTTCATTCGAGTTACTATTTCTCTCTATTTACCCCAATATAGTTCAAATTTATTTTTATATTCTTATTATAAATCATTTTAATATGTCCCAAAATGATTTATTCCTACTAGTTCATCATTATTTTTTAGGGAAATAAATGGTTTATAAGGTTTTCTATTCAATTACTCCTGATAAACAAATCCGATTAAAGGGAACTGGTTGATTAATTTTTCTCATTTTTAATTACACTCCATAATATATTGTAAGAAACTAACATTTTTATAAAATACTATTTTTATGATGAAAATGTATCTAATATCATATATTGTTTTATGTAAACAATTAATACCTTTTCCTCTTTAAAGACTCTATTATATTTTCCATCAAGCTGCACTAAAGTGGCGAATTTCTATTGTTTCATAAAAATTATTTTTACTTGTTTTTATTGAGTTGGACATAATTTATACTTAGAATATGATTCATTTTTTTTCAATTTTATTTTTCTTTTATATACATGTTTACAATATGATTTTATGAAAAATACCAATTATTTTTTGAAATGAACTCTTCATTGCAATGTAAAAAGGGGCCTTTGTCTCAATAATTCCTCTGTGATTTTATTAAAGTATTTTCATCTATTTTAAAAAAGTGTATTCAAACTTATTATTAATTTGTATTTATATTTTATTATATCATCTACCATATTTTTTTAAATGGTTTAAGATTAGTTTGACTCTGGATGTGCTATCTTAGTACCATTCACCATATTATTTAGAATGGTTAGTGATTATGTTTACAGTTTGGGGAAATTTATTTTCAGTTAGTTTGTATATGTTGTATATGTTTCACCCCACTAATATAACGAATGGATTTTACTTAGTAATTTATGGGTGGTGCCCGCTATAGTCTCTCTATTCATCGGCAGGTCTCACGATAAAAAACATATACGGATTTGGTCAAGGCCTTTACCATTTTTTTAGATGCCTTGTCCAAGACCATAAAGGCCTGTTAATTATATAAAACAATATGGATTCCCTCATTATTATATTATTACTTGATAATCCATGTGATTATTTGACTAGTATAATATCAATGGAAAAGTTTCATTCCCATGTGATTATTTATATGGAATTATTTATTCATATTTTATTCCTACCATATTATGCTCAAGATTATGTTCTAATGGAATGTGTTTTTAGTTATTCACCATGACTTATTATTTATGTTAGCTTAAACTTTTTTTCATACCCATACTGATAATCTAATATCACCAATTTATTATGTTTATTTTTTCCTAGGATTTGAAGATTTGTATTATGAATGAATTGCGAGGATATTCTTGTAGCTTGTTGGTGTTTCCAAAAAGATTATTTTCTGTTTTCAAATTCATGTTTTAATGTAATAATTATGTTTTTATATTTATTTAAAATGCTACTAAACTATCCAGTTCTTTATGATGTGACTTCTTTGTTTATTATACTAATGTAATTTTGTAAGGAACCCGATTTAGGTTACTAGGGTCGGGGGTCATTAATGTTGGTTTTAGATCAATTTTAACAGAAATATTGCAAACAAGAAAACATATATTAGGGAACATAAACCTAATATAGACCATGAGGATAATATTTTAAGAATGTACTATTATTTTTGTAAGGTATAGAGTATGTGGGTATTCCTAGAAGCACATCCTTATCTAGATACTACAAGTGTATGTGGTTATGGAAGAGATGTACCCAGGGGTTAGAACACTGAAAAGGTTAATTAGGCCTAACTCAATATAACCATGTACAACAAAATGAGACTTACTAAAAACTTTGGTTGAAAATATCGATAGATATGATTAGGTTAATTTAAATTGTCTTTAAAAACCATTATGAAGGATTTAAAAGAAAATATTTCCAAAAAGAAACCATGTTTATTATTTTGAGATTAGATTTACATAAATTTTACAATTTATGTTAACTATTACTAATTCAAAATTACGAAATATGATTAATAGTCTAATTTAGTTGATTTCATTGTTTATAAATGGATTATAGTGGAAGGAATATAAAACATATCAATACATGTATCCCATGTAGGGATTTACCTCATATATAAGATAATGATATTAGATTTGGAGCTACATCTGGAGTTGAGAAACTTATAACTATACTCAGACACAGAAATCAGGTCCGGAATAATAACCATACACATATGGATAAACCTAACCCAAATCATGGAGGACCAATGTTAGACTGTTTTTGTGTGAAAAAAACCATCCATCATTCAATGGAACTATAAACCCATTTGTAGTTGAGTTTGGATAAGTTCTATAGAGAAATATTCCTCACATTGCTACGTAATGAAAGGGAGAAGGTTATCATGGAATTTTATCATCTCTCAGAAGATGTTGATCAATGGTGGTTGTAGATTCAAAACACAAAGGAGGAGAAAGAAATTATAAATATGGAATGGAATGATTTTTAGGATGTTTTATTAGAAAAATATTTCTCTCATGAACACTGATTGAATATGGAGGGGAAATTATGGTTATTGAAATAAAAAGAGGATGAAAACGTTTCCAAGTAGGAGTCCAACTTCACAAGGTTAGAAATGTATACCATAGATCAAATACACAATCCATAGAACAATATTGATCGAATATTTAATGGGATAAAACCATTCCTTCAAAGGGAAAGGGTCTCTATAAATTTATCATCATTTAAAGATATAGTCTAATGTTCTGTCAAGACAATAAAATAATTCCATAAGTCTATATATTTAATGGAAAATAATAGAATAGGTGGGTGTAATAGAAAATAATTGATAATGGTAAGAATAAAAAGGGAATTTACAATGCAAAAAAATTGTTGAAGGAAGAACATTGGTGCTTGCATAAAAGAAAAAGGAGTTTGTTACAAGTGTGATGAAAAATTCTACCCAGCCAATGATTAGAAGTGAAAAAAGAATATACCAATGTTCAATTCTAAAATTATAAAGATATTGGGAATTATTTAAATGATTTTCCTAAGAATATAAGAAAATTTATCGAGAAAATGATATGGTAATAAGGCCATGTTCATGAAACCACAACTGCCATGGTTGAAGTTCTTAATGATGCAGTGGCAGATAATTTAATCATCTCCACAAATTTTGATAAAACTTTATTTGATTATAGAACATATAATTCCTTTATATCTTCGTATATTTCTTAAAAAATTCGATATTTTGAATTCAACTTAACAATATAGTTATAATTAAAGGCTCATAATGGAATCCATATTGCAAAAATGATGTGTCGAGCAGTTTTAGTTATGATACATAATCGTTCCCTAATTACTGATTTTATCATTATACATATGGTTAATTTTGATATAATCCTATGAATGGACTATATTTTGATATAAAATAAGAAATATTATTGTAAAGATAGGGAAATTATGATTTTTAATAAAGATATAGAATTTCATATATTAAGAGGGGATACCTCATAATCTGATTCATAATGCCATCCACCTACAGTAGCTCTACTAAATGAAATTTTTAGAAAGGAAGAGAAAAACTATTTTATGCAAGAGGAAATAAATATTCAAATTGAATAAGTACCTATTGTGAAAGAATTAATTGATATATTTACATAGGATTTACATGTACATTTTCAAGACTAGGAAGTTGAGTTCTCTATTGATTTAATTCATGATGCAAGAACTATATCAAAGAATTCGTATATAATGTAAATTGTGGAATTAATAGAGTTGGAGAAACAACTATATGAATTGAATTATAAGGGATT
The DNA here is from genome assembly GCA_963277665.1 of Viscum album. Classification (NCBI taxonomy): domain Eukaryota; kingdom Viridiplantae; phylum Streptophyta; class Magnoliopsida; order Santalales; family Viscaceae; genus Viscum; species Viscum album. Next base: position 1,554,566,790 of record OY728148.1, on the reverse strand, counting down.
TATTCACACTAGTGTTCCTCCATGGTGAGCCCCTATTATATTTGTTGAGAAGAACGATAGATCCACGAGGATGTGCATTGACTATAGAAAAATCAATGCTATTAAAATAATGATATATTATCATCTTACTATCATTGATGAATTATTTGATAAACTTCATGGAGATCAATCGTTTTTAAAGATTGAACTTCGATCTGGATATCTTTAATTTCATGTGAGAAAGTAAGATATACCAAATACTTTATTTTCAACTAGGTATAGACCTTATGAGTTTACAATAATTCAATTTGGACTAACTAATGCACCCTCTTCTTTTATAAATGTAATTAATAGAGTGTTTAAGGAATATATTAAATACATTTTTCTGGTATTTATATGTTATATATTGATATTTTACAAAATATATTAGAACCATGAGAAAAACTTATATGTTATTCTGGAGACTCTTAGAAGAAAAGAGTTATATGGGATGTTTATCAAGTGTAAATTATGGATTCAAACAATTTCTTTTCCTAGATAAATTTTCTCAATGGTTAGATTCTCAGTTTATCCCATAAAGAAAATGGCAGTTCAAGAATTGCCAACACCAACAAACATAACTGTGGTATGTAGTTTTATTGGATTAGCAGGTTATTATTGGTGTTTCATTTAGAATTTTTCCCAATTATCCAACATGTTAACCAAGATTACTCGAAAATGGGTTAAGTTCATATGGAAAAAAGAATGAGATGAATTTTTTAAAGGGTTGAGGTTGATATTAGTGAACTATATAATCTTGAATCAACTATATGGAAATTGACGATTTGTGATTTATAGTGATGCATCAAAGAATGGACTTATTTGTGTCCTTATACATAATGATAGAGTTATTGTATATTCATTAATATAGTTAGAAACTCTTATACCGAACCATCCAACTCATGATCTTGAGCTAGATGCTATAATTCTTGACCTGAATATATGGTGATACAATCTATATAGTGAAATATGTAATATACATACTAATCACAGGAGTTAAAAATATATCTTCTCAAAGGAAGAATGCAACTTCAACCAAAGAATATGGATTTATCTACTCAAGGATTATGGTTTTTCAATACACTACAACCCTAGGAAGGTGAGTAAAGAAAGAAAATGATTTGATTAGGAAGGATCATGGAGTTTTTAAAAATATGTGGATGGACAAGGACCCTTTGTGGATGGATCTGTAAAAGATGGATATAGGAATTATCAAGGATGGTGAAACATAATTAATTATAAATTGGGTTCTCAACTATCATTATTATAAAGGATTAAAATTTCTTAGTATGATGATGAGAAATTTCAAAGGAAAATTAAATCTATAAGTGATGGGATGTTCATAGACATTGTGTGTGAGGATGAAATTCCAATATTTTGGAAGTTTCTTTGTTTTCCATCTATACATTAGCTAAAAATGGAGTTATTGGATGATTCGCATTGCTCAAACATTAATATAAACCCTAATAACACATATATGTATAAACATCCATAGAAAAATTTCTGGTGGGGTAATATGAAACAAACAATTGATGATTATATATCAATATGTTTAGTCTATCAACAAGTTAAGGTAGAAAGAGAACATCCTAGAGGAGCCATATAACTTCAACCTATTCCTACATGGAAATGGGATTACATTACTATGAATTTTGTCACTTGGTTAACAAAAATTCAAAGAAATAATGATGCAATATGAGTAATTTTAGAACAATATACCAAATTGGCACATGTCCTCACTCTAAGGGATGATTTTATACTAGGCATCCTAGTATGAATCTATGTTAATGATGTTCTAACACTCATGGAGCACCTATCTCTATTTTATATGATCATGATCCATGATTTACATCAAAATTATGGAAACGTATTTAAATTATTTTGACACTAAGCTTCATTTAATTACAACTTATCACCCTCAAACTAATGGGCAGATTGAGAGAACCATTAAAATAATAGAAGACAAGTTGAGATCATGATCGCTTGAATTTAAAGGTATGTGGAATTAGTATTTATCTTTGGTAGAGTTTTTTTACAATAATAGTGTCAATAATATTATTCAAATGAAACCATATAAATCATTTAATGATAAAGGATTTTTTATACCAATTTTTTTAGATAATGATGGGGAAAGGGAGATTTTCTATCTAGTAAATTTAAAGGAAACAATAGTAAAGGTAAAGACTCTTCAAACACATCCCAAAAAAGCTCAAAATTGGTGAATGAGCTATAATGATAATCGAAGAAAAGATTAAAAATTTTAAGTGGTGGATCTTCTATTCTAGAAAGTATCTCCATGGAAGGGGGTTATAAGATTTGGAAGGAAATGAAAATTAAACCCTAGGTACACTGGACCTTTTTAAATCCTATAGATAATTTGATCTATGGCTATTCATTTTGAAATTCCACCTATCCGTTCTAAAGTACACAATTTGTTCCACATCTATTTTTAAAGAAGTATATACCATAACCAATACATATCTACACCTATGAAGGAATAGAATTGAAACTTGATTTATCTTACAATGAATATCCTATCCAGATTCTAGATGTCACACCCGCCATTTTTAAATTAATTATTTTATTAACTTTTTGGGCGTCGGGTAGTCCGGGATGAAGCACAATATAAAATTTCTGGGTTCTTATTTTAAAAATTCATGTTTTGGCCATGACATTGTACAATGCGCCGCTGTTGAAGCCGTGTCGCCTCACCTGGGTCATCGCGCGACCTTGCCCAGGTCCCTGCATGCCTTCCCGATGTTCAAATAATTAAAAGAAATAAATTAATAAAAAAGAAATAAAATTAAATGATTCATATAATAAAAATAAAATAAAATAAGGAGAGTCAGATTAAAATTTAATGAATTGTTTTAATAATAATAGTAATAATTGTATTTGAGAATATTATTATTATTATTAGTATTCTAATTATTATTCTTCTACCTATTATTATTTTCATGTTTATTCTTATCTTTATTATTATTATTTTCATTTTTAGTTTTATTTTATTTTGTTTTATTTTTAATTTTCTTTCGGTATCCTTTGAGTAAGGGTTTCTCCCTTGGTGAGCGCAACGCCCCCTTCTTTATGCAGAGCCGCCGAGCCTCGTCCCTATACGCTTGGTCACGACACACCTCCTACCCTCTTACCCTAACTCGCACCACCCCTTATCCTTGGAATCTCACCGCACCACTAGTTTATCCCCTTCCCGTTGCACCTTTCCCCCGCTCAGACCTGAAAAGACACCCGTCAGTGCACCCCTCGACTTGCTACACCGTTTGCTCCTCTACCAGCCATCGCCTCACCTTCCTCCCATTCAGAGACCGTCTCACACCGACCACTTCGTCGCACCGCACCCGTGATCTCTGGCCTAGCATGCTCAGTCTCCATCCTTCCTCAGCTGACCAACACCACTCTGGCAACCTCCCTTTGCTGGCGAACCTTCGGGGCAACACCCTTACTAGCTGAACTTCTCTCCGACACACAACCCCCCATTCAGTTAAATTCATTATTCTTATTTGAGTTTTATTACTTCTAGCGGGTATAAGATTCATTTGGGGTCATTGTTTAATCACTATTTGGTTTGAATTCTTGTTTAGGGTCTATCTCAGTTCACGTGTGGTGTGTATCAGGTGCGATTGGAGATTCACACATGTTTTGGTAGTTCCTCCTTATGAGGTAGGTGGTTCTGCGTTTTAAACTTTAAAAAATGAATTCATTTTCTTTCTTATTTAGTTTATAATGTTCATTGGTTAATTCTATTTGGTGCATATTTTGTTTTCTTAATGTCTTCCATGTGTTATATTTGTTTGGTAGTATGTCATATGGGTGGGTGCGTTCATTGGTTGAAAAATTATCTTTAGTTAATTGTTAGTTTTTAATAATGTGTTAATTTATCTTTTCATTTGTGCAAGTAGTGATAATTGTGTTCGACATGGTGTTGCGTGTGCTTGGTAGTAATTGAATGTGTTGTGTTGCTTGAGTAGGTTGTTTCTATGAAAATCTATGCGAGCTGTTTTCTAGTGTTTTATAATGTTTTCATTTGTTTTGTGAAAATGTGCAGAGTGCGCGGACTGCTATACAATTACTGTCGACAAACGGTGTAGCTTTTGGGTTTTCATGAAGGTTTAGTTTTTCTTATATGAAATGGTTCTTTTTTCTTATTTAAATTGTTTTCATTGAATGTGTTGTCTTTATAGAAATTGTTTCTTTAAAAATTATGCATGATTTGGTGTCCTCTCATTTATTTATCCTGTAAATGTATTTTTCATTTAATGTTTATACATGAAACCTTTTTGTTGGGTTATATCCTACTGGGCTTTTGGCTCACACCCAACATCACATTTGGGTGTATGTAGAACTTGTTTTTTTGTATTCAGGTTGAGTCATCGCCCTCAGTGATGGTGGTTCAGCTTGTGGACGGTATTATCGTTCTTGTTGGTGTTGGTATCTTGGGGATGCGAATTATCATGTCTCTTGGAGGTTAGTATTAGAGCTTTAGTCCTCTAAATTTTTTGTTTTTCACTTTGGGTTTTTATTTGAATTATAGTCTTAAACCTATTTTTAGTTTATGGTCTTGTTTGGTTGTCTATTTTTAGTTTTAGGTTTTTTATCTTGTCAATTTTTTTGTGTATAATATTTCGGGTTAATTGTTCCCATGTGTTAGTTTTGATACTGAGGCACCTGTGCCTGCCCATGGGGATCAGGAACTCCCTTTGGGCCATGCCGCAGATCGGGTCGGGCACCAGGTCGGATGGTGACTTGGCCTGGTTCTTAAAAAATGGTATCAGATAAGGTTTCCTCTTTTAGGTCGGGATATTTTGGGATAGAGTCACAGTAGATTGGAGTTAAGGTTGTTGGGACTTGACGTCCTGGCTACGAGTAAGGTGCCTGGCCAGCACACCTCATGGAGGGAGTCGAGTTACCAAAGTATGTAGAGGTTTGTCTGAGTCTTTGGTACTTGCGGTTAATATTTTCTAGGGGAAATGAAAAGGGAGTAGGGTCAGTGGTACCAGTGAGCTAGCAGGGTCTGGCAAGACATGTGGAGCTAGGGATGCTGTCCTAGAATACTCTTTGTGGTAGTGGCGTGATTGGAGAATAGCCGCCAATCATATTTCCCAAACACCCATTGGCACTAGCTCCTTCTTACACCATTCCTCATATATTTTTTTTGAATTCATGGAAATCTGGTTTTAAGTAAAAATAATTTGGTCTTGAATTTTTTTTTGAAATTAAGAGCTTTATAAAAATGATTTTTAAAGTTTGGGAAGTGTGGGTTGAATGTTTGGTTTTGAAATAATGAAAAGGTCTAGTTTTGATTTTTGGTGTTATCATGGGAAACCACATGAATGAATTTAAATGGAAAAAGAAATGGTTAATAGAACGAGTGGATGTATGCCTGGACGGACATGAGGTGGGTGGCGATGTGGCATGGGAACATACATGTGTGAGGCCCACAGGACACCATTGGTGTTTGTGCAACCCACCAACTTTTTTTATTTTCAAAATGTTTGGATAATAATTTTTTTTGGTGTTTTAATAATTAGTGATTTTGTGATGTGTCCTTGTGTTTCGGGAATTATGGGATGTGAGGAATTTCAAGGCAAGAATCCCTTTTGACTATTTTGTGTCTTGAGTTTGAATTTTTATTTTCAAGTTGGTGTACAAGCATGTGGTTAGTGAATTCTTTTGAAAACTGCTTCGGGAATCACTTTCCATGGTTTCCCCTGCATGTTTAGTGTTATATTGTGGTATGTATTGGTCATTAGATTTGTTTTATTGGGTCCATGGTTTTCTTTCTTGACTAGTACACACCTCCTATAAAGCGTTAACATGTGATTGAAGTGAGACCATGGGTAATTTGCTATTGGCCAATCATCCAGTTGAGTAAAGTGAGAACTCTACCCTTTTTGTAATAGCACTAAGTCTTTCCCTTTTTCTTTTTTGGTTAAGTATATCCTCTCACAGTGGGGTGACAGATGCGAGGAGAGTATAAGAGATTTTTGGTCTCTTTGATCTGTTCGAGTCATCAAGTGTGAACTTTGACACCATCACATCTGAAGGCTCCACTAGAAATGGTGAATGGAATTCCAGCTGGGAAGGGTAAAGGCGGTTTATAAATTTCTGCATTGACCAGTGTCTTGAAGGGATTTTTAGTACTTTAATTGGCCATAAAGGTCATGTTTGGTGATGTCTTGCAGTTTGAGTTCTCTTTGAAGAGCAAGGGTTGATTTTGTAGGATCCTTTAGGAATCCCAGTTTTCATAGGAGTGTGTCCTCTCTGGGAGTTCTAATTTTTCTGTTCAAAGGGGAGTGTTTTTCTTAGATCATTCCATGTTAATTTTATTGGTTAAGGTTAAAAGAGATTCTTTTGCACTCTATAAACCCATGTTTTGATGGATGTGCCGTGAGCGAGTAGTTGGATGTCATGATGTGTTGCGTTTGTTGTTGTTTTCTCAGTTGTGGTATGGTTTTTTGTGACACCAAAAATAGAAGATCTATTTAAGAGTCATCAATATCTGACTGTGAGACAGGATATGCTACAAACATTAGTGCTCCAACCATAGGCCGTAGAGTGAAGCAAGTGCATGGTGAAGAACCCTAGGAGAGGATGAGACCCCAACTTTATTTCTGTCATCGGTATTGAGAGTGAAGGAAATTCAAATTGTTCTCTATGGTTGTTCCATTCCGAAGGACCCGTTTGGGTGCGTGAGGTTTCTCTTGGTTATGAGGAGGTGTGGTTGCCTTATTACATTAAAGTCATTGGAGTTTCATCCCATTGAATGTAACCTCTTTTGGCGGTCCTTATAGAGTCTGTTTGGGTGAATTGGTCTCAAATTTGAATTGTGCTCATCCAGATATGTGGAGATGTTGGTTTGTCATGGGTTGTGGTTTGATGCCCTAGTAGTTGGGATCATCCCCCCCAGCCCATCCCACCCCACCCTTTGTGGTGGGGTGTTTGGTCACCATCGGGAAATTTTCAATGTTTTTTACCTTTTGTCTGTTCTAATGGTGAGGATACCCATGATGGGTCTTTCAAAAATGTCTATGGTATAAATTGGTGTTGGACTTCTTCATAATGGACGGGAGTCCGCTCGGGCCTGCTTGTGTCATTTTCCAGTTTTGTCTTACATGACAGTTAGTTTCTAATTGTGGAAAGCCCCATCCGGCTTTCCCCATGTAGGTCTTTTGGTTCCATTCCTTGGATATAGTCTGAACTTGTTCGTTACTTCTAGACAATGGTGGGATTTTCGTTTCATGGTAATTGATGTGTTATAACTCTTTGGGGTGGACAACACTTAGAGGGAAATCTTTTTACTGATTTTTTGTGGTTTTAATTTAAGTCACTTTCTCTGAGCACGGTGCATTTTCCTCATTTTACATGTTTTTCGTAAGAATCCTTTTGAAATTTAAGGGGGTATCGATTGCTGCTTTTGGGTTCAGTCTTAGTTGGGGCTTTCTAGAGATGGAAAGAGCTATGGTGGAAAGAATTTTCTCACCTTCCATTTTTAAATTATTTATTTTATTAATTTTCTGGTCATCAGGTACTCTGGGTTGAAGCCCGACTTAAAATTTTTGGGTTCTTATTTTAAAAATGCATGTTTTGTCCTTGACAGCGTTCATCACGCCACTGTTGAAACCATGAGGCCTCACCTAGGTCATCGCGTGACCTCACCCGAGTCCCCGCACGCCTGCTCGATGTTTGAATAATTAAATGAAATAAATTAATAATGATGAAAAAATATTAAATGAGTCGTAAAATAAAAATAAAATAAAATAAGAAGAGTCAGATTAAAATATAATGAACTCTTTTAATAATAATAGTAATATTAGTATATGAAGATTTTATTATTATTATTATTAGTATTCTTATTATTATTCTTCTCCCTATTATTATTATTATGGTTATTCTTATCCTTATCCTTATTATTATTAGTTTCATATTTAGTTTAATTTAGTTTTAATTTTTTTCTCTTTCTTTTGAGTAGGGTTTTCCCCCTTGGTTAGCGCAGCGCTCTCCTTCTTCGCATTGAGCTGCCAGGCCTCCTCCCTATATGCCTGGTCATGACACACCTTCTCTCCTATTACCCTAACTAGTGCCTCCCTTTCTCCATGGAATCCCACTTCACCACTGGTTTTACCCCTTACCATTGCACCTTTCCCTCGCTCGGACCCGCACAAACACCCTTCTGTACACCCCTCGACTTGCTATGCCAGTCCCTCATCGGCCAGCCATCGCCTCCTCTTCTTCCCATCTGGTGACCGCTTCATGCCGACCTCCTCATTGCGCCACACCTATGATATCCATCCTAGCATTCACAGTCGCTAACCTTCCTCAAAAAACCAACACCACTCTGGTAACCTCCCTTTGCCAGCGATGCTCCGGTGCAACACCCCTACTGGACGACTATATCTCTGGGACACAACCCCCCATTCAGTTAAGTTCTTTATTCTTGATTTGAGTATTATTCCTTTCATTAGGTATAATGTTTGTTTGGGGTCATTGTTTAATCATTATTTTATTTGAATTCTTGTTTAGGGTCTATTTCAGTTTGTGTGTGGTGCGTATTTGGTGAGATTGGAGATTCACATGAGTTTTGGGAGTTCCTTATTCCGAGGTAGGTGGTTCAGCATTTTAAACATTAATTAATGAATTCATTTACTTTCTTAGTTTGTTTATAATGTTCAATGGTTATTTATTTTGGGTGCAGATTTGGTTTTCTTGAAGTCTTCCATGTGTTATATTTGTTTGGTAGTATGTCATATGGGTGGACGCATTCATTGGTTGGAAACATAACTTTAGTCAATTGTTAGTGTTTAATAATGTGTTTAGCTTTCTTTTCATTTGTGCAAGTAGTGCTAATTGTGTTCGACAAGGCGTTGCGTGTGCTTGGTCATAAGTGATGGTGTTGTGTTGGATTGATTAGGTTGTTTTTATGAAAACCTATGTGAGCATTCTTCTAGTGTTCTATAAAGTTTGCATTTGTTTTTTGAAAATTTGTAGATTTTGCAGTTTGTGTTCTAGTGTTGCGTTCACATGCATTTTTTCCAAATAGAGGGTTAGAGTGGACTTCTAGTGTCCAAAGCTTTGTGTGATGTTCTAAAATTGCTTAATAAAATTTCTAGTGTCTTGTTTAACCAGGAGAGTGGTCTTTTAACCATACGGCCGAGTTATTAGGTGATGTGAGTGGTGCAGTTTGTGTTCTTGATGGGGTCATTGGGTGTGTCTGGTCACGAAGGAAGGCTAAGTTGGTTTTGTGTGCTAAGCCGTGTTGTGTTTTTTTTAGAATAATTTTTTTACAAAGAATTTATTATGTTTTAATAAAAATCATTAACTATGAAAATATAATATTTTTTTAATAAACAATTATTAGAAATGCAGAAATTGTTTTAATTGAGTTGGGTAAAGTCTTTTGGTGTGTGTACTATTTCAAATATCTTTTGTGGGTGTGTGAAAGTGTGGAGTTGGGTTTAGGTAACACTCTATTTGTTTTTATTCATTTGAGATTGACATGAAATGTGATATTGAAGCCACTTGAGCACAAAATGGGGAAGCCTGGGTACTAGGTGAGTGGGCTAGATCAAGTGTGCTAGTGATACAGAAGCAGATCTGGACTAGCTTCACTTATCTGGATTAACGATTAGAAAACTAACTAAAACTTGTATGAGGATTGGAGACTACTAGGTTATGGATGTGTTTCCCTACTAGTGGCTCATGCACGAGAATGTATTTTTTTGTTTTTCCTATACTACTGTTCTCTGAGATGTGATGTTCTAGGTTCCAATTCATTTGCTTATACCTATAGGACCTCTCCCACTGTTGGTGCCCTTGGACTACTATACCCTCACCGTCAGCATACAGTGTTGATTTTGGGTTTTCATGAAGGTTTGGGTTTTCTTAAATGAAAGAGTGTTTTTTTATTATTTAAGTTGATTTATTTGAAAGTGTTTTCTTTATAGAAACTTTTTCTGTAAAAATTGTTCATGCTTTGGTGTCCTTTCATTTATTTAGCCTGCAAATGTATTTTTCATTTATGGTTTATACTTGTAACTATTTTTTGGGTGAAGTCCTACTGAGCTTTTGGCTCACACCATACATACACCTTTGAGTTCATGTATACAATGTTCTTTGTGTAATCCAGGTTGAGGCATCGTGCTCAACGATTGTGGTTTAGGTTATGGATGGTTATCTCGTGCATGTTGGTGTTGGTATCTTGGGGATGAAGGTTATTGTGTCACTTGGAGGTTGGTTTTAGAGTTTTTGTTCTTTATCGTTGTTGTTGTTCACATTGGGTTTTTAGTAGAATTTTTGATGTAACGATATTTTAAGTTTAAGGTCTTGTTTGCTTGTCAATTTTCAGTTTTAGTTTTTTATCTTGTCAATTGTTTTGTGTATACTCTTTCTGGTAAATCATTCCCATGTGTTAGTTTTGATACCGGGGTACTTGCGCCAGCCCATGGGGAACGGGAACACCCTTCGAACCATGTCGCGGACCGGGTCGGGTGTCGGGTCAGATGGCGACCCGACCTGGTTCATGACACTGGACAATAGAGACAAGGTGTTGAGGAATCATACGATTCATCTACTAAAGGTAATTTGGAAAATTCATAAAATTTAAGAGGTGATGTGTTAACTGAAAGAATTTATGATGAATAAATACCGAAATATTTATATGAGGTGAAATTCTAGAAATTTCAAGGGTTAATTTTTTAGGAGGGAAGAATTTAACAACCCATGATCTTATGGTATATCTTTTTTAAAATTTGGCATATTTGGTAGTTAATTCTTTACAAAAAACCTAATTTAAAATGCTAATATATTATTAAATATTAAAGTTGGAATAGTAATATTACCATTGGGGATTTTAATATGACAAATAGAATAGTAAATTCACCTATCAAAGTATAAATTAATTTTATGTATCTTATAAATGAATATATGATATATTTATATCTTAGAATATGTTAATAGAAATTTTAAAAATGATAAATTTAGTGTTTTTATTTTTGTATGTCATAAAAATTTAATAATAATTTTATATTTAATATAATGATTTAACTGATAATATATTTTCATAAAATAGACCCACAAATTAATATTTTGTTTTCATATTATTATATTCAAATTTATTGAGACCATAATCAATTTGTGAATGTGTCAAAAAACCAGTTATAATTTAAAAATTGATAATTTTTGGAATAAAAGTTTATTTAAATTAAAAATTAAATTTCTCATACATAAATAATTGTTTTAAAAGAAATTATTTCATTTTTTTCATTTTACACATCGCACTATGGAGACGGTAATTTTTGCGTACATGTGACTTACTGTCTCTACACAGTGGTGTAATTTGTTTTTCACCACCACTATACGTGTATGGGTATAATGGTCGAAATAATAACCATATGACTAATATAAAATGATACTAATTCTGATATACTATAAACCATACACTTCAATTCCATTCAACAATTATGGGAATGATATCGTCGCTCGTGCGTACGTACGACTTACCATCTCCACAGTGCGATGCAATTTGTTCTACATAATCTTCATTAAATCATGATAATATAAATGAATTAAATGAATAAATATGATTTATATTATTCTAATACAATGTCTTGAATAATACAACTACAACATAAAATGAAGAACAAGATCTTATCCGAGAAAACATACACAAGAATATAAAGTTGTTAATACTTGAATAACGAGTAAAAATGAAATGTTTTAACAGATGGATGAAAATATGACCATACATGTTATCATAGAAATTATTATGATAATTGAATAAATTAGTCACATCATTTAAATCAATATATAAGAGGTTCATATTTATGTGAATTATATTATACCTAAGGTAAGGGATAATTTTTCAATCTCATTTTTATCTACGATTGTTTATACGTAATTATTTACTAGGGTTATATTTATCATCTATGTCCATGTATTCCAAATATATTTTCATAAAATGTTTACTGTAATTATATGTATGTTTAAAGTCATTTTTACCCCTTTTTTACTTTTACTACATGGAATGGAACGGATCTTTCTTTTTTTACCATACAATGTACTTTTTGACTTTTTAGAAAAAAATACAAGGGAATGTTTTTTTAACATATATGGATTGAACGATTTTTTAAATCTTTATGACTCCATATTTCCAAAAATCTTCCTCCACACTATTTGAAGTTTATTTTTAACAAAATTAATTTTTTTAAAATTGTTCGGCATTATGAGAAAAGAAAGTTTTTTGAAGAAGAAATGATATTTTACTCAAGAAGAAAGTTAAAGTGATTTATCAAAATTATTTTCCATTTAAGATGATACTATTTAAATAGGGTTTTGTTTATATCCTTATTATTACGATGGTTTTTTTAATGATGGAATGATATTCTATATGAATTATGTTATGATGGAATGATGCTTTAATAAGCCTATTTTATTTCTTGGGTTATGCTATGATGAATGGCTTATGATTAAGTTGATCAATTAAGAATGATTTCATTATGAGATGTGTGGGAACTATATCTCCCTTTAATTCCTTAGGTAAATATTTATATATCATGAGATAGACATGACTGGAATGGAAGGTAAATCTGGTTCAGTAATACATGGTTGGAATGACAAGTAAACTTGGTTCAGAAATAGACTTTTTCCACTATGATTGTCTTGGAAATAAAATATTGGATAATATATAAATAATATTATCTACATAATAGTTTTCCACAATTATATTATTTATGTCTATGTGATTCTATCGTGGATAACATTCTTTTATGATTTATTCCTTACGTAATTCCATGATTTATTTCATGGCTCATGATTTTGATGCTTAAACTTTATGTTCATGTTTTTACATTCAAATATTTATGGTTTGGTTTATGTTCTCCATGTTTACCCTTAATAAGAATTTGATCTCACCCTTTTCATGTTTTGTTTTCTGTAGGATATAAAGGAAGTTTTTAGGGGGGGAAAAGGGGAAGATCTTTATGGAAGATGTTGAATATCTTGCACCACGATTAGAAGATTATGTTTTGAGTTTGCAAAGAAAATAAACTAACATGATATTTGGGTGTTTCTTTATGTCATTTATTAATTATTACTCAAAAAAATGTAACATTCATGTACATAAATCTTGGGTCTCTACAGTTGGTATCAATGTAAAGGTTTAGTCAACCTTTGAAAACATGGATATGAAAACATTAGTGAGATCCCAAGAGATATTGCTTTGGTATGTCTATGGATGTCTCTAATGTTATGTATATGTATAGGTTACAGTCATATATTTGTGATAACGATCATGAATAACCTTGGATTAATCCTAATATGTTAGATATTTAAGGTACTCCCCAGTGATAATGTGGTTTTCCATGTATCTGTTTTCCCTCTCACACTGTTCTTTTTTGGGTTTTAGACAATGGTTGGAACCCTATGTAACCATGTTAATGATCAATGAACTAGGAAATGAAATGATTTTACTCATGAACAAACAAAATTTATAAGATATTGAGTGAAAATATTATTTCTATACTTACACAAGATATGAATCATTATGGACCTCTAAATGAGTAGAGAAGGGAACAATATTCTATTGAGTCCTTCACGAGGCAAAGTCCACCTTATTTTAGTGGGTCTTCTGATCCAATTGTTACCAAACAATGTATCAATAAAATTGAAAAAATATTTTCCATCTTACGCTGTTCAGAACATGAAATAGTCATTTTGGATGTCTATCATTTTGAAGGTGCAGCAGACCTGTGGTGGACTCTAATTAAGAATATAAGATAGAAAAATGAAATTGAATCCATGGAATGGGATGAGTTCAAGAACATATTTTTTTCAATAAGTACATCCCTCATATTCTTCATACAAATATGGAAAATGAGTTCGTTGTGCTTAAGAAAAAGGATGATGATTCTCTTGGTACATAAGAGGATAATTTTACAAGACTTTCATGGTATGGTTTTGGAATTATCATCCAACCTAAATGTAAAGTTGATCAATTATTTAGTGGCTTAAAATAGAATCCTTGAAGGGCATTAGCTATAAGAGAATTCAATAGCCATGAAGATATTTTTCATTGTGCTATCAAGGTAGAACTATAATTTGGTGTTACATATCTATCTCATGGTTTGACAAGAAACAAAAGATGGAGTTGAAGGAAAAATCTCAAAACAATGCTGCAAACAAGATGAATGTTTATTTATGCTCAAAGAGTGGAAATAAGCTTGATGGAGATAGTCTTACAAGGACTAGAAAATTTTTGATGTGTAGAAAAGAAGGTCATTGAGCTATTCAGTGTGTATGTTATGGGAAAAAGGTTTTTAATTATGCGAATACAGAAAAGACAATAGAGAACTCACCACCAACACTTCAATTCTACAAGTGCAAGGAAATGGAGAATTATGCTAACCAATTCCCTAATACAAGGGTTAATTATGATTGAAGTCAACAATCTCTTAAAGGCAAAGATATGGGAAAATCACTTGCGATCACTGTTGGTGATGTGGTGTATGAAAATGAATTGGTGGAATAATTAAGTGTTTTTATAATGGGATTCCAAAATAGTGTTTTGGAATCTCATTTTTTGTATAACGGAATATTGCAATATTTATGTAGTGGAATATTATGGTTTTCCATAATTATATGTTACCGATAAACATGAAAAGTGATTGAAATATTTTTGGAAAAAACATGATATGTGCATAATGAAGGGACAAAAAGATGATGTGATGTTTGATTGTATTAATAACCTCATGACTGATAGAAGGAAAAAGTGATATCATGGTTTTAATATATTAAATTTTTTGGATTTTGGTATGTGGAAAGTGTTAAATTTTGAAATCATTCTTGTTTTCTCTAAGGTTATATTGAAATTCATGTTATTACTATTAATTAAAGAGAATACATAATTAAGGTATTCACATGTTTGGAATGTGAAAACTAAGAACTGTCAAATGATATATGTTAGACAAATGTTAAGTCGATTTAGTTCACCTATTTCTAATTTTTTATATTTTTAGTTTTAGGAAGGATTGTGATGTTATCCATTAATGGATACTATAAGTTATTTTATATTTTAAGTTGGTTAGATTAATGTATTATCTCACTATAATTGGACTTATGAATATTTGATTTCTTGTGCTAACATTTTTTTTGAGACAGATAGAATGAAATATCATTCTATCGCATTATATTCTACCACTTCAAGAATGAAAAAATAAACATCATTTATTTTACAATGAGATGAAGTGGAAATTGTTCAAGGAAAAAAAAATGTAGAGATTGTACCAAAATCATGTTAGTATCTAATGAATCAGATGGTCCCTCAAATTTTCACATATTAATGGATTTTTTGTAGTTAACTTTCTCACAACCTTATTCTCTATCACTATCCATCATAATTTGATGGTTAGATTTCTCTTCCATGTCCATTTTTTCCCTTCCCAACTATGTTATCATATGTGGAAACCCAGTGATGAGTTACTTTGTGTAACTGTTATGTTTCTAACATTCCTTTTTAAAATGCAATTTAATATTCCTTTTTATGATGTGGGTTTCCATAAACGAAACTTTCAAGTATAAAATTATTTATAACCCCAATGAATTTAAAGGGAGAAAGGCATTTTAAGGGGGGTATAATATTACACCCAGTTATTTTATAAGATATATTATTTTTAATTTATTTTATGTCTTGTGTTTTATGATACACCAATATTATCTTGTTCTATATGCAAAAATAAATTTTCCTATAGTATACGCAACACTATTCTTGGCTTGTGTTTCACATAATGTCATGTTCTTTTGATAGAATTCATTGCATGAAACATTGAGTATTGATTATGTTCAATAAATAGATGAACTGAGTTTGGATTACATTATAAGAAACACCAAATGAAGCTTTTAGAACACACAACAGTAACTTGGCTTTCATTAAATGAAAGAGTGACCTTCCTTGATAGCTTTCATTGTACGCGATACCGAATTTCACTAAACAATGATATATTATTAAAATATTATTATTTAATGGGATATAAACTAGCTTTTATAAATAAAACATACAACATTTTGAATTTTTTATAACATTATCATTCATCTTACAGATTTTATTGAACATGGTGTGAGAAAAAAAATAAATTTTTCAGGTAAATGAAGTATTTAAAAAAATGCAGTTTTACCACTTTTTGTTGGCACACCAATTTTAATTCTAGTTTTGACAGTTTTATAAGTTAATTTTTACAAGATAAACTTTTTCTATAGAAGCGGGACAAAAAAATTTACTTTTTAATAATTTTCGGTATTTTTCTGATAAAAATCAGAACTTAATCAATAGTAAAAATATTGTATCTTAAATCAAAACTGCCTTTTCATCAAATTTATTTATATAGTTATATTTTATTTTTAATTGGTTTTAATGTATAATTAGATTATGTTTTTATCATTTAATAAATTTTTAGTAATTGGAAGTAATTTTATTTTTAAATTGGACATAAGTACATGTCAATCTTTTGATAGTAATTATTTATTAAAAACCTACATTTTAGTTTTGACAATGAGAATTAATTTTAAATTAATTAATGAAACCTCTATGAATTAAATTGGTAAAATGGATTCCATATTTGGAATCATAAGGTTCAAATTGTTTAAATATTTACCTTTTCTTTTTGGACATTATGAATAGTAACATTAGTAATTATTTTATTTACCATGCTTAAAGGGAAAATCTATTAAATAACGGTAAAAAATAATATTATAATAATTTTAAACTACTCCAATACATGTCCAAATCCTATTTTATGATATTATTTCGACGATGTCCATCCTTGGGTCAATTTTAGGACCCCATGGATTCACGTGGATGTGTGACTGACATTATATAAAAGTTAATTTAAACTAATGATTATTATAACCTAAACCTACACATTTTACTAAATTGATTTTAATATAGAGTTATATATCTGATATCTATGTCTATATATAGTCATTAAAAATTTAAAATTATTTTCTACATCATGGTATTTTATTTAGAATTTTTAAACATTAGATAAATATATTTATTTATCAGACAATAATGAGGTAGTGATGACCTCATTAAATAACAATTCATAAAAATGAATTTATAAATATTAAAATAAAATTAATTTGAATATTTTATGCCATCCACTAATTTTATGGATGAAATTAAAATATTTTATATAATTTAATTCCTTTTTTTTGAAATAATATTGTTGTTATGAATTTTAAAAAAAAGTCAAGTACGAATAGTATTCAAAATTTACATAATTCATAACATAAAACAAAAAATACATTATTAAATGATATTTAATTCATAAAAATCTAAGATTAGGAAAAATGGTTAATATAAGTCCAAATATGTCATAAATAACATTTTGTGGGTTCCTTGACATGATATGATAATTACATTAACCCACAACGTGTAGATAACATGATATCACAGTAAGATAGAAAATGTTAAAATAAGGGTTAAACCAAAAAGATAAGGATAAAACAATATTCAAAAAATGTCAAAAAATAATGGATGATTAGTATTAGAACCAAAAATCATCTTACCTTCTAATTAAATATGTTTTGGACCATTCTAAATCAAAATAAAAATAAAATAATAGTTTTATACTTTCCTAAAATTCCCCTCTCATCTCTTATAAAAGGGAAACTCCTTCCTATACTTGTAACCCCATTTTGAGCTTTCATGCTCTAAAAAACCATGCCCATTTCTATTCTCAACTTCCATAGTAACATTCTAGAGGTTTTGTTCTTCCCAAAAGTCCAACTCTAGTACCCTAAATGAAATTAATGAATAAATGTGATATATATTATACTAATACCATGTTGTAACTAATATGACTATAACATAAAATTAAGAATAAGAACTTATCCAAAAAAACATACATAATAACATAAAGCTGTTAATACCCGAATAATTAGTAAAAATTTAATGTTACAAACAAATGGAAAAAAATATGATCCTAAATTTTATTATAAAAATGATTATGATTATGGAATAAATATATAATATTATTTAAATCATTATATAGGAGGTTTAGATACTTATGAACCATATTAGACCTAAGGTATTGGATAATTTTGAAATCTCATTTTTATCTGAGATCGTATATATGTAATTATTTTATTAGGTTATATTTATCATCTTGTTAAATATTTTCTATATATGTTTTAATAAAATGTTTATTATTATTCAATGTATATTTAATGTCATTTTTAACCCTCTTTGACTTTTACTACATGGTTTGGAATAAATATTTCTTTTCATTACCATACAAGATATTTTTTGACTTTTCCAGTAAAAGTACACAGAGAATTGTTTTTTAACTTATATAGCGTGAATGAGTTTTTACATCTTCATGAAGCCTTATTTTCATGATTCTTCCTCTACAATATTTCAATTTTATTTTCACCTAAATTATTTTCTTTAAAAATTGCATATCATTTTGAGAAAAGAAATCATTTTGAAGAAGAAATGATATTTTCCTCAAAGACAATGTTCAAGTGGTTAATCATATTTATTTTCCATATTCGATGATACTCTTTAAATAGGTTTATGTTTCCATTCATATTATTAATATGATTTTATTATGTTAATTGAGGAATAATATTTTATATTGATTATCATATGATGGAATGATGTTTTAAGAATCCCATTTTATTTCTTGGGTTATGCTATGATGAATGGTTTATGTTTTTGTGGAAGTTGTAAGAATGATTTCATTTTGAGATAGGTGGGACCTATATATCCTTCCAATTTATTAGATAAAGATTTATATCTCATGAGATAAGCATGAATGGAATGACAAGTAAATCTGGTTCAGTAATACATGACTGTAATGACAAGTAAACCCGGTTCAGTAATGAAATTTTCCCACTATGACAGTCTTGGAAGTAATGACTTGGATAGTATGTAAATCATATTATGGGATTATTAGTTTTCCACAGTTTCATGTTTTATGTCAATGAGATTCTATCGTGGTTAATTTTATTTTATGATCTATAACTTATGTACTTCTTGGATTTATTTCATTACTCAAGATTTTAATTCTTAAACTTTATGTTCATGTTTTTTTACTTTCAAATGTTTATGGTTTTTTGAGTTCTCCATGTTTACCCTTACTGAGAATTTTATCTATCAATTTTTATTTTTTATTTTCCCCAGGATATAAAATAAGTTTTTTGGTATGAAGAAAAAAAAGTGTAAGATCTTTATGGGAGATGTTGAACATCTTTAACCATGATTAGAAGACTATTTTCTTAGTTTCCAAAGGAAGTAAATTAATATGGTATTTGGGAGTATGTTTGTGAAATGTATTAAGTATTACAAAAAATAAATATAATTTACATGTTATTGAAGATTGGGTCTCAACATAATTAAAACATTATGATGATCCCATTGGACTGACCCTAGGGAGGAAAGTCAATAGGAATGACTCTGAGGAGGGAATTCTATCAGAATGACTCTGAGGGAAAAGTCAACTAGGCTTACTATGATAAGGGAATTAAATCAGACTAACTAATATAAGGAAATTCAATTCATAATGAGCTATGGAATATCCATCATAATGAGCAGAGGAAGTTTAATTGTAATTAGTTGAGGAAGATTCATCATAATGAGATGAGGAAGTTCTATCATAATGAGCTGAATGTGTTCCATCATAATAATATGGTGATGTTCGATCATACTGAAGAAAATTTAAGATGTTTTAGAAGACTAATTAAGGATAAGATAAAAGAATATTACATAATATTTGGTAAAAGTTTAAGTGGTCAAAACTGAAAATCCAATATATAGATCAGATGGAGGAATATCTGACTAAAGAATATTAGTTTGAGGAAGATAAAACTATGTAGTTGAGCATAGTTTGAGAAGTGAAGTTTGAGAAAAAAATTTAACATAATGATTCCATCATAATGAGACAATTGGACTATGGAAATCATAACCATTGTCATTAGACTTTGGTTCTTGACAGTGTTTTGTGGAGGAAATGTTTTTTGTGATATTTTGTTTTGGGTCTCAATTTGTTTGCATGAAAAATTTGTAAATTTATATGTGTTAGTATAATTATTCTTATCAGGAGATATAAGGATTCTAATGGGAATAGGGACATGTTTTATTCAATTCTTCATTATGGTGATTTTCCATAGACCGATGGGAGTGGCTATGAAAATGATGAAGCTTCTCACACTAAGGAAGAACCTTATATATCTTGTGGGACTTACATGCTTTCCAACTTTTTCATGCATGAGTATTTACAAAATGATGATAAGGTTATGAAATTTAATATCTTATATGTGATGTTTTATAAAATTATAGAAACTTTTAAAAGTGAATATCTAATTCAACCCCCTATCAATTTTGATTCAATCCTTTAGAACACCAAATAATGAAAGGAAAATAAAAAGGGTAAGAATATTGGACCCAAACCTATTCTGGGTGTTTTATAGGTTTCCAATAACAGAATTTCATTAAATACTTAGATATAAAGTTTACATGGAAGAACTTGTGGTTAAATTCATAGGTGGTTCCTTGATATCTCTATATATCATAGATCTTCTTTATGGATTGGGAAGGTGATTTCATATATTGTTGGCACAAACAGAATGCGGGTTTTCATAATAATTTTTGTATTAAATATAAAAAAATTATTTGGAGACTTTAAAGGAATTAGATAAATAATATGTGGATGTAATATTAGTGTAGATTCAAAAATTGAATATATGGAAGTTAATTTTTTTACCAATTTAGAGAGTAGATATGTTTTTCTTGTTTTTTGGATATTTTATTTAAATTTTTTTATGCCTTTGTATTATGCATGATGATGGATTCAATGAACAAATGAATTCATTGGAAGATTGAAATAATTCATAAATACATAATATAAATTTATTTGGCTTCTAATAAATCTAGTATGGAAGATGAAATCATGTAACAACTAGATAATAAAAGGGTTACATGACTATATAAGTCCTATTGATTCACAAGGAAATGTATGATTTAATAGATTTGGTGGGATGGTCAAAAAAGTCACATAAGGGTAGTTATGCTATAAATAATATAAGTTTTGTGTAATTTCTTAATTTCATTATTAGTTGAGTTATGAATAGATGAAAATATCGGATTTGGGCTAGGAAATTTATAGATACTAGATTAATTAGGTGAACCAGATGTGAATGGAAGGTCAAGTCATTCACATAAAGGATTATTTTCTGTAAAAGGTCGGGATTTTATATAAACATAAGATTCTATGTTTGGATAAGTTGGTCGATTGATAGGGTTCATGATGGGAAGCTCACACATGACTACTTTGTTTGATTTAATTGTTCTAAATATGTGGTTTTTCATGAACTTATAGGATCCCGAGACATGTGATTTAAGGTGGTCTTGTAAAGAGAAGTGTCTAAGTTGCATCTGGTTATCACGTGATATAGTGGTATATAAACTTAGTAGAATGACCAGTGGACCATATTTTTTAAACATTATGTTTTTATAGCTCATATATAAATAACCATTGTCCACATCACTTGATTATTGACCAATTATTAAAAAATAACATTGGAAAATTGAGTTTAGATTTTTTCATAAAAGATAAGTGACCTCACCAATATAGCTACATACTCAAGGTTCTTGTACACATTGTTGATAGATTATGGGACTCATTAATAATGTTATATACTTAATGTTCTTGTTCATGGAGTTACATGATCCTGGATCTCACACATGAAGTTATGTTATTAGTTTCCCATGCACAATGTTACGTACATGAGATAATGTGAAGAGATACTTTCCCATAGGTTATACACCAACAGTCATACTGAGGAGTTACACACCCAAGGATATGCCATAGAGGTTATACATTGATAAATTATTTTACGAAAATCTATTCAAATTATAATATGGAACATTCTGAGGAAATTTAGGGTATTAATGGTTATTGTATACCATCATGAAAATATCTTCACTAATGGAAGGAGTATAATCAAATGAATAATTTGAGTGTCATGTCCTGTTGTTTAATACGAGGAATGGAACATGATAATTTTTCTGTCTCAATTTCTCTTTGAAATAATATGCGATACTAGTTTTTTGGAAGATAAATAAATAAATATCCCATTTTAGGTGTTAATATCATCTAATATAAGGGAAAAAATTTATATGGGATTGTTATGAAAAAGATAATCCAAATAAGTTTTATCATGTAAGAAAAGGTTTAACTGAATCGATACAGATCATAATGTTAATTATCTATTAAATTATACAAAAATTATATAAAATTTGGAATCTCCTTAATGGAATCAGTGTGTGGTAGTGAAGAAGAAGAAGAGGGAGTACACCTTAGGTGAGGAGTGAATGGGTCTAGAAAATTAAAATGTTAAGAATCTTGTCACAAATTAAACATGACTGAAAAACTATATCCATAGAAAATTTAAATATTATTTTATTTATAATAATGATACGTCGTTAGTGTGTTCTCCTGGGACACAGACCTATGTGGTGAATAAATGAAAAAATATATTTTCTCTGCATGCTTTACAATTATAATGATTTCTATTCATTTTAGTGAATATTTTTAGAACAGTAATAGGTTGAACCCAATTATTTCCAATGTGGTAACATGATATGAAATGAATTCTAAAAGGGAAAAAAATTAATTAAATATTCACCTAGATCCCCACCCCCTTTCTCGGTGTCTCTGGTTACAGAAATCTTTAATTCAAATAACACATTTAAGAAATTTAGTCAAGACTAAAATATATTATGAAAAAAAACTAATTGATGAAGAACATTTTCAAACACCTATCCATATGATCTATTTGAAATATATTTAAACAATCATTATAAACACCTAATTATTACATCTTTTAATTTTAATTTTCTTGGTGATTAATGTTTTTTCTTTTAGGTTTTCCCCTTTATGATTTTATATATATATAATTGAATAACATATTCAATTACATATATGTATAATTACATTTTAATTTTTTCACTATATATAAAGAAACTAAAATAAAAACATAGTGAAATATATGTATATATATATATATATTTTATAGAAAATTAATTATAAAAAATAATTTCCAAAATGTAAATCCTAATTTGAAATTTTAATGTATTTATTTTCAAGTTAAAGTTACATTTCTTGAATTTATTATAATAGTATATTAATAAATAAATTAATATATATATATACACCTACATAACCATGAACACACATAAATATATTATATATATTATACAATTTTTCATTTAAAATTGAAATATAATATATTTTAATATATTAATATTGATTATATAACCATAATTTAAAAATAATATTTTTTATTCGAGATACTGACCCCTCAATTAATTTTTGAATTCATAGCCTACCCCCCCATCCCCCACATAAGTGAATATGAGACCTTGAGTCTTAAATATTCCATACAGAACTTTGTAAAGTTACAACCTCTCTGTTTCCCAACACTACCATATGATGTAAATTAATGGGCATGAAATTAAAATGTTGAAACACAACTAGTGGTAGTTGAACCCCTTAGCTCATGGATCATTTCTTCGAACTTTTCCACCGGTCCACCCCCACAAAGGCCAAATTTGTATATATATTTTATATATACATATATTTATAAATGAAATATTTATATGAAATATATATTAATATAAAAAATATTTATTAAAAATATTTTTTAATATATATAGATATATTATTAATATATAATTTTTAAAACTTGATTTGATCACCAAAATGTATTCTTTATATGATCTTATTTTAACACAATTAATTTTTTTATCAATCCTAAAGTATGCACTGAAAAAGGCCATCACTTAATTTTTCAGATATTAATATAGTTAAATATTTCACTAATAATTCATTAAACTATAAAAAAAGATAACAACTCTATATAATGAATGTAATTTTAATTATTTCATGTGGGTATGACTATTTATATAGATGTATTATTAGTAGTAATAGTAGTGGTGGATGTTTTAGTAGTAATATCAATTGAAAAAAAGAGTACGAAGAGTGGGAGACACTTTATCCAATTTTTTAAATCAAAAGAACATGGTTAAAAAAGGTGGGATGATATTATACATGACATAACCTACCTTCAAATGCGTGAAATAATATGAAAAAAAACCGCAGATCAACTGAAGAAACATAATAATTAGGTTTTATCAAACACGAAGACTTTATTCATAATAGGGAAACTCATTTGAATAATAAATGACCCCAAGCTCATATCCAAATTAAAAGCAACTCCTTGATATCTAGTGAAAGTAGTTTGTTACAATTGGGATTAATCCTTCTCATACATTGAATACTTTGGAGGAACCATTTAAATGATCTCGTCATCAAACAATGACTTCATAGCCTTAGTTGATACAGTCTAATATGTAATACACCAATGACTTGAATACATAACCTCATCATCATTTATATCAAAATTGTTATTCTCTATTGTACTAGATTTGTTTTGTTAATATAATTATTAAATTTATATAAGTTGACCAATGTTGTGGCCCCATGATTTAATGAATTAAACCTAATCCACCACAAAAATTTTAAATGATTATCCCATGAAAGAGTATATTCCACATACATACTATACAACCCCAATCCAAAGCAATATAAAGTATCATGATCTGTTTCCAATGATTGTTGAACAAAAAACCCCACATCACCCCCAATCCTAGAAAATATTGACCTTTCACCTATTCAACTTGCTCATTTTCGAAATCACCTATATTCATATACTAGTACTACAACATCCTTTATTTGTGAAAGTTGATTATCAAGATCCTTTACCTATAATTTTTGTGACACAAAACACCCCTTCTTATATTACCAAATAAAATAATGAGTAATAATATCATTCTTATTACTATGATTATCCTCCAACTGATTTGGAGTGGAAATAAAAAATACATTTCCTGAAACATTTGCACAATACTATAGACTATTAAATTACAACTCATATCATTATACTTATGAATCATTTGAAAGTTCATTAAATCAAGACCTTTTAGAGAAAAAAATAAACTTATAATGTCCTTCTATATATTCTCTTGAACATTTAATATTGGATGATAAACTAGAAAAATAGAGGTTGTGTTTCATAGTCAATATTTTTAAAAAGTATCATCATCAAGATAGGCTAGAACCAGCTTCTAAATAAAATTGGTTCTAAGTTCAACATCCCAACAAATTCTAATAGAGTATCCAAAATGATAAACATTAATCATTCTTCCATTTTTAATATAACTTTACTAAAAAGTCTATATGAAAAATATTAAATGATTCCTCAATATTTAATTGAGATGAATAAAATTTATACAAGTTTGTAATCAAGTATTTCTATGTGAAAGAAAGATTTAAATTACAATCACATTCTTGGATACATAATATACACAGATTTAATGGAATAGAACTACACCCCCACACCTGTTACCTAAAACCATCATAGGGGAATATAGTGTGAAATTTTCCATAACCCATTACTATGTATTTCCAATCCGAATTTCAAAAAATTACCAATAGACAATGATTCTAATCCACACTTTTCCATGGATTGAATCCTACAAGAAAAATTAATTTATGTTATTTCTTATCTTTTTAATGAATGTATTTATGTAATAAAACTTTCTGGCTTACCAATACATTATAATTTCTACACTTATAGACTATTAATTTAGGAACTATTAGTCCCATATAGATTGATGGAAAGAGATAGTGTGAGTGGATTTTAAATCATTAATTTTTTTTATTAAATTAAAATATATTTAAAATATCTGTAGATAAAAAGAAAAAATTTGCTAACCAGGAACAAATAAGATTAGTGAGTGTGAAGAGTGAAAAATTAATGAAAAAGAACAAGATAATATAAGGAGAATTATAGTTGTTCAAATCAAAAAGAGAATGCTTATACTATTTACACAACTTTTTTCCTAGTGAGTTATTGTATACACTAATATATACCTCGCATTTCAAAGAGAGCGAAAAATCATTACAACAAATATTTTAATGGACCCAAGGAACACTTAACCATACAAATATTTTTTTTTCTAATAGGAGGAGAAGCCTAGAACTCCTTACTTTTTATAGGGACAAGGAATAACCTATAATATAATTATTATTTATTTTAGAATAACCATTATTTAAGATTTAAATTATTTATAACCATGTGTGATTTGGGTGATAATAACTCGATATAAATTTATAGAACACAAAAAATTCAACATAATGATACGAAAAATATCTAAAAAATGATTGATTTTGATAAATTGGTTTCTAGTGTGAAATAAAATATTTTACATTTCATAATAAATTTAAAAATATGACCCCAAAAATCCAAATATTAATTTTGAAAAAAAGAATATTTTTAATATTTCATCACTTTATGAATTTGAAATTAGTTTCCTATTCATTTCCCTAATCCATCAACATTTTATAAAATATTCTTTAATGAAAAAAACATCTGTAATATACCAAATCCTCTCTATAATCTTCAATGTTAATATTTATATGGGCATATCTTTAAATCTAATAACAAAAATTAAAATTATTTATAATAATTAAAATAATATTTAAATAAAATCATTACTCACAAACCCTATAACAATCACGAATCTTATATTATGAGTTTCAAAGAAGAAGTCAAATTTCCAAATACATATCTTTAAATACAATATATAATCTTCCTAAATTTTAGTCTTGAATATGAATTAAAAAGTTTTTGAATAAACAATACATGTTTTCATTAAAACATATCTATAAAAATATATATTTCCATTTAATTAATCCCTAAAATGTTTTGAAATTGAGTAACTAAAAAAATTAAAATAATTGAATTAGAATAAAATTTACTGAAAAATCATAGGGATAATTTATCGTCAATGATTCATTTTAAAAATAACATACATAGAGTTCTAATATACCACATAACATTGAAATAATATTAACTATACACCCATTCATGGAAACTTTATTTGATATACTCTATATATTACATCACACACTATTATATTCTCAAGTGTAATGGTTAATAACCCACAAGGTGAAATGAAATATTGAGATTCTATTCTGGATATTATGTTGTCTTCAATGTAATTCCTTAATAATTAATTACAATCCATTCATTAAAATAGTGGATCCTTACATAACATCCAGATATTACATTAATAAAAATATAACCTTACCATTCAAATAATGAAAATCACAACTTCCATGGAATATGAAATTAAATCCATAAATAAAATAATTAAAAATGTGAAAAATTATTTGGAATAAAATAAAAAAATAAAAAATGATATATCAAATGGAAAAAATCATAATGATATACAAAAGAATCTAATATCAAACTCACGAAGAATGAGAGTATTACAATGCTAATAGAATGGATTAATTTAATAATTATTTTTTTGATAATATATATGGAATTAGAATTATTGTAACATCATGTTGAAAATTTATAGATTGTTTTTGAGGAAAACAATGTGAAAAAATATAATGCATCTTCTATTGAATAGAAAACCAAACCTCATATTTCAACACAACATACATTTTGATGAAATAATACTGTTAATTTCAAACCATAACTTCTGATATAGTAAAATAAAATCTCTCATACTTGATGATTAAAATAAATCTCCTAAATACAAGAGTCATGTCACTATTAAAATTTCAAAGTGTCATTATACATAAAATTAGTATCCTCAATATGTAAATGTAAATGAAAAACTTTAATATAATCTATATAGGAAATATTTTAGAGATATTTATCTATAAATCTATATATAATGGTAACAATTTTTTAGGTAAAATAATTTACCATAACAAAATTTACAAAATGTAAGAGTAGAAAATGAGAATTTAAATATAAATTTCAAACATTATAATCCTATACTAATAAAAAGTACATGATGAAGACTCTTACAGATAATAGAATAATGATAAGGAATATTAACAAGAAACCTATGAATATACAATTAATAACGAGTGAAAAATTGAATTATACGTACTTATCAAAATATAAATAAAGATAAAAAGATACTCAACATTCTCCACCTTATTGATAATTACAAACCTTAAACTAGACTTTAACTTTTTTTTATCGAAAAAATGATAAGAAAATAAATTAAAAATTAAAACTAAACTAAAACTTCCCCGACAAAACAAAATACCCATCCCATAAATCAAAAAATAAATAAAGTAAAAAATAATAATAAAAAATAATTAACAATTTTTTATAATGTGATAAATATTTATAATTTCATGACAAAAAAGATATCAATAATTTAAAATATCAACTCCCCATAAAATAATTCATAATAAATAGACAAAAACCAATAGATAATAAAGAATAAATAATATTAAAAAAAGGTCCCCCGTAATCCAAGAAATATATTTTATTGAAATAAGTTATCAATGAATAAGAGGATTTATAACTCCTATATAAAAACAAAAATAGCAAGGATCCACCAAACAATTAATGATAAACATGAAATTTAAAATATCCAATAGTTAATCACATATTGGTAAACCATATAATAAAATGACAATACCATTCTCACTATTCTTGATAAAAACAACACATAGAATATAGATTATGTTAGCATAAAATATAACAATACAATCATTATATATTATGTGACAATAAATACACATTACTTGGGGATATTAACCATTTTTAGTCCAATGAGGTTTTAATAAGATCCTTTAGGGATCTATTTTGTTGAGGGTATAAACAATTTAATTTTGAATTTTGATTTAATCAAGGATAATATCTTTTGAATAAATGGAAAAAAATTCATAAATAACCATCAAATTCTTGAATGAAAAAATTGATACATTTAGATAAATTAATATAACTTATAAATTCACTTTTTTTAAAAGATATTTCTATTCAAATGAGGATATAAAAAATCATAAACAAAATCATATTTATTCTTATTAATTATTGTCATCCTTTAAAATATAATTAATTCATCCAATGTTTCTCACCCAATATAGAATTTAGAAAAATCACCATTTAAACTTTATACCATAGTTTTTAGATAACCAACCACTTTCTGAATAGCCAATAATTATGAAATTAATTTTTATATATTGGTTTCTATGTTATAAATCTTATCCATTTCTTTTCTATGTTTAAATTTTTTGAATAAAATATCTTTTATCCTTTTAAAACCATTTTACATTTCATCAGTTTCGTACAAGAATCTATAATAGTGAAATTTTATTACTAAAAGACATCAACCTTATTTTCCAAATCATTAAATGTTTAATTTTTTATATCAATAATTAAATATAGAGTAATAAAAAATAATAACATGAATTAATTACCTATCCTTGGTATCATTGGTATCAATATAATATATATTTATATATTTATTTTTAGATTCACCCATGTTACTTGAAGAAAATGAGTGGGAAGGTGAATAAAATATCTTATCATATATAGATAAAATAAAGTATTACTAGTTCTATTCTCACATAAAAATTCAGAAGTTGAATATGAATCTTTACTACTACTCATATTATCCAAATTTCATTTTTATTTCTTCTTGAAATTATTGATTTAAAATTTATTCTGTATCCTCAAACTATCATGCTTGATGCACCCTTTCATCCTACACTCATAACAAGTATGATATGAATTGAAATTCTAATTACCTGTCTTTTTTCTCAATTATATCATCCATTTTAATCTTATTTGTTTATATTTATAGACATTATATTTTTAATCTCTTCATAAATACCTTTCAAAACCATCATAATGTTTTTATTTTCATCATTTAAAGAACCCTAATCATCCTTATAGGAATAAGATAATGTCTATATAGTTTCAAATGACATTTCTTTATTATTAATATCAAATTAATTCTACAGATTCCATACATCAAGATTACACAAATGGAGTGAACAAATGATCTCATCCGGAGTGAATTCATTGATGTTTTTTATTTATTCAATTGAAATTTTTTTATCATTCCATTTAATAAGAAGTGATCTAAGAACAATTTCATCTGAAAAAGTTTTTCCAATGTTTCTCCCCGAGAACCATTTCTATTTAAAATGGTTATGAATATATGGAACATTTATTTAATATTTTAATTTTCACCCATCATGATGTCTTAGTACATAGCTCATAATTTACCAACATTAGCTTTTTTTTTGTTTTTCTATAGCATACTGAGTCTTTTGAAAGCTTCTATATATTTAATGAGATGTTTTACATAGAAATACCTAAATTAAAACATATGTAATAAAATAATATTAAATAATATTCAATGTTTTATATTTTAGAGCATACTATGATAAATCATTAATAGTAATAGAATAAAATGATTTCTTATGAAAGTTATAATGTTTTACCATTTATTTCCAATGATAATGGATTATTTTATTATATTAGGGATCCATAATTACTTTCAAGTAACTATATAAATATATATCAAAACATTCTTATAGTGTTACTAAGATAGGTTTTGGGGTGATTTTTTATCTGATGAGTGCTGAAATTACGTTGATATGAGGTTGATGAATAAATGTGAATATTAATCCACTAGATGTGTAGTGTTGGTCGAATGAGGATGAATTTGAGAAGTTGATATGTTTTTATGTTGTATTTTATTATAAAAATATAATGAATGAACCTAGATACCCAAATGAAATGGTAATTGACCTGACCCATCACATACCCTAAAAGAATTCTCAATCCCCAGAAGCTGGTGACTGGCACCTGAGCATCAACAAAAAAGAAGAGGGAATGATTTCTCCCTACACGAATTAAACAACATGGAATATACATAGATACACACACATATATATAGTCACACACACAAAAAGTAGAAATAATATAAGATAAAAAAAGAAAATATATACCATATAAAAAGAAATAACAGAACTTATACAACAAAAAAGTAGAAAAAAAACTATAAGTTACTATTACAATAAAAAAGGACAAAAACAAGATGAGAGACTTATACTCTATATGATACTAAGACATCATCCCTCTATCGGACCACTAGATACCAAACATAGCTATCAGACACCTTGCTACCTCCTTAGGGGACATTTCATTTCCTTGTATCAGAAGACATAACTAGGTATCTTCACCATTGAAGGGGTGAGTAGAGTGTGAGCTAATAGGCATAGTAGGATCTCACCAACATGTTCCATATAAATATTATATAAAAAATTGAACATTCTATAATTTAATGAATACAATGCATAATTACTTGTTAAACAGAGTTTATATAAAATGAAAGGAAAAACATTCAACTTTAGCTACAGTTTCAAACATTCGATGTAAACATATTTCAATGATTATCACACGTATCAAAGTATATAATAAAATACATGAAGTTTAACTCAAAATATTAGGTAACCTAACACCAAGGATTACAAAATGTTATTCTATCTAGAACAATCATACATAGACGTAAAATCATGAAAATCAAGTCTCTAGACATTTTCATCAAGTGTAGAGATAAGAGGATCACCCATGAAAGTAACCCCCATCATTTCAAATAATTATCTCGAACAATAGGCCTATAGACAAGAGGACAACAAACCTTGAGTGACCCCCTAAATAACAACATGACATTCTTTTTACTACATCATCAACATGAGAACCCAAGGATTCTAATGTTTTTTATTTAACAAGACATTTAATCAAAATTTAGATTAATGTTCATTTCAAAAACCCATTTCATAGTGCTTTGAAAAAAATGATATTTCTTTTTACCAAAAAAGGGTGGAAACAATATTTTCCCAAAAACCTTTTTTCAAACATGACGAAATCAATCAATAAATCTAGTAATTCTATTTATAAAATAGTCTATAAAACCATATAAATAATGGTTAATCCAACACAGTCTAGAGATGGAACCACCTACCTCAAACTTGAGTCATACACACCAAAAAATAGACAGACAACCTTTGGAAGGAATAAAGATCAATAAGCATGTACCCTAACTATGATTCAAACACTTTATAATCATATTCCATAAAAACTGAAGTTGGTAAAGAGGATAGGTAACACATAATTTAGAGAAACCACACATGCCGCACCACAACTATCAAAGGACCAGGCCCTAGAAGAAGATCAAAAAATTTATCTATAAAGGATAAATAATAACATTTCAAAATGTTCAATGATTTCTACTACATAGAAAAAATTTAGCTTATCTGGTGAATGGAAATAAAGAAGAGGAAATAACACTTACTTGGAGATACATGACACATCCACCATTAAGATAAATCACAAAAAGATATTTTTAGAAATGATAATAGGTCCCCAAAATCATATTTGAGAGAAATATGGTTTCGATTGGGAAGCCTACATAGCAAGTAAAAAATAAAATCTTATGTGAAGTATTGTTAAAAATAATTTACCTGAACCATTCATGATGTGAAATAAATTTACAATGTATATTTCATGATTTATAAGATACATTGAAAAATGAATCACCTCAGTATTAAAATACCATGATCAAAATTTTCAAGATATGAACCTATTTCATGACTTATAAATTTTTTATTCTTGAAACCAATTTACAAAATCACAATAACAAAAACATTTCATCATATAACCAGTTCATAAATTGGAAGTGTCCAGCATGAATTTAACAGTCTACATTCAAATGGAAAACCTTAAACCACCTCCAAATCATTTAAAATGGAAAGAGACCCTCAAAACCTTTTGATACATTTATAAACTAACACTATAAATTAAAAATCATACATCCTTAAAGCTTAGTCAAGTGTTTCAAAAAAATCAATCTCCATCCTTGAAAGACATAAAACACACCAAAACAGAAAAGTGAAAAGAAAATAGTGATGGGAAAAACATAAAAGAATAAAACGAGATGCTAAAAAATCAATACAACAAGAAATTCAATCCTGAAGATGTTATGTGGAAGAATAAATGTACAGAAAGAGGAGAGGCCACTATGCCATGGAATACATTCAGTGGAGAGTCAAATATTTATTCTAGTTTCTCCACAAGATAAATTTATATTCTTAAATCAATAGTTTCCAAACATATAACATGAGCGAGATTTAGAAGATATTTCATGAGTTGAGATATAATGATAGAATCATGAAAACCCATCAACTAAACCAAAAATTTAAACCTATAGGAAACGTACCCAAGCCACATAGTGACCTAAAATGGAACAACAAATCTCATATCCAACATTCCTTATTTTCAAATCTGACGACGACACAACAATGGAAAAACATATAATAAATATTGATCACCAAATGAAACACCAAAGGTGGAAATCAAAGATCTTCATATGATTTATACACACTCTAATTCGTAACAAGATAGTGAAATATGTCTCAAGTCCTTGGGAATGTCTCCAGAAGGAGACTCAATCATACTAAATAGGCCTTTCCCACCTCTGCCCAAAAAATAGGCGCCTTTCATGGGAAACCATACAAAGCCTCAATGGGATCCATTTAGATCAAAAAATGGAAATTGTTTTAATAATAGAACTCATCATTTTCTAGATGGATATCTCATGATCCATCAAAATTTATGACTCATGAATGGAGCATATCCTTCAGGATCAGAATATCATGCTCGGTATTACCATCTGTATGTGGATGGTAAGTTTTATACAACCTAACCTAACTCACCATATCCTTTTAGAGACTCATATAGAATCATGATGCAATCATATGATCCCTATAAAAAACAATGGAAAAGGGAAACACGGGTAATTTTAAAATCTATTACACATAAATCTCACCACTGTCTATAACTTTAGTTGTGTCTTTGGTTATAATGAAATTATATCACTATGTCAACCAATAAATCACCTCCTACATAGAATTATTCTTTTAGGGAGTCCATGATAATATAAGAAAAAATTCCCTAGAAAGAATTTCCCATTTAAAAACCATCACCAAATGAGGATAAGGAAAATTATAATTGTTTGATTCTAGGTATTTATTTATTAATAGGTGAAAGAGAAGAAAACATAACCTGTAATGTCACAATTCATATCCAGCCACCAAAATCACTATCACATTTCATGATTCATCTTCATAGTGATAAGAATAATTGGACACAAAGCACAATGACTATAAAAAAGAGCTCCTCATAGATGTTGGGATGAAAAAATAATCCCCAATACAGGGAATACCATTTAATGGGAGACACCAACCAGATACAATCTCCCCAAAAAATGGGTTTCTCAAATTTCTCTTAACTCATCATCCTAGTGATAACCCTATGGAATAGACTGATAGAGAGATAATTAAAAATTTAAACTATCTAGGACCATGAAGGAAAAATATTTTTTAGAAAAAAAATGCAACTGAGAAAAGAGTACCATAAGGTTCATCTCCTCCTTCGATCCCAGAATAGCCAATACTGTTTCATTCTTTATGAGAGTGTCTATAATGCTATTCCACTTCCTTGATTTGTAGGTGATGTCAAATTGAAATTTTCTAATGGTATTCTACCCACAATATATATATGAGATTCGAGTCTTTTTAGGAAAATATATAACTATAACTATTATGATCAGAAAAGACAATGCGCCTCTCCCTAAAGAGTTTGTGTCAGAAACACTTAAGTACATGAATAAATGAAGAACAATATACATCATGGGTGGGGTAATTCATTTAATGAGGTTATAGATGAAAAGATCTATAAGACACATAATGATCATCATATATAAGAACACAACCCATAAATAGAGTATAAGAATTTCAAAAAATTCTATGTTTGGGGATTCAAATGTGATTAAAACATCGAGAAATCCACAATGAACTATTATATCTTCTAATAATGACATGGAATATTTGAATCCCATAGGAGTATTATGGATACTCCCTTGATAATACAACCTTCATGTTCTTATAATGAACTTATATGTCACAATTAGAAATAAAATTCCCCAAGAAATTTACTTTTTTGGATTTATAATATTTATTTTAAATATTTCAGTAAAAATTGGGATTCTTTAGGATTTACAGAACCAATCTAAAATAGTGCACTTTCTCATTCTCATATTTTGAATAAATCAGAATATCAACAATAAACACTACCAATAAAGTGTTTAGATAGACATGGAATATTTAGTTAATCAAATCCATAAAAACAATAGTATCCTTAGTTAAACTAAAACGAATAAAAAGATATTCCTAATGGTGATACCTACTCATGAATATTGTCATCATTATATCATACTTCTAAACTATATTTTTATGATAACCCAATTGTAATAACCCAAGACATCTTTTCTAGTTTGTTTTTCTTTTTTCTGGTGTTTTTGAGAAAAAGAGAAGTTTCTGGAAATTTTTGAAGTGCACGCCGTGTACTCTTTTTCCGCAAGTAGCCATGTGCTGGCCATGTAATGGCCGAGAACAAAGCTATGTGTGGTGGCCTAGAGACTTCCTTATATAGGGGAAGATAAGGGAATGTACACACAGTATGCTTCTAAAGTACACACCATGTAATTTTAACATTAAACAGACTGGGGTCATGTCTAATTGGCATAAGTGTCTTCTTCGTCACCTTCTTCGACCGAGAGCATTCGTATGGCACTGATCTTTCCCCGAGACCCCAAACGAGCATCCATTATCCGAATCGAACTCTGTTGCTCGTGTTGGAATCACATCGTTGAGTTCTCTCTTCTTCTTGAACCATGTTTCATGATATCTCTTCTCTCGTGAGTTATCCTCTGGTTAATGTTTTAGACGTATTTATAGATCTACCACCTTCTAGGTCAATCCAAGTGCCGACTTCAGAGTGTATTGATCATACAACGCCAAGGTAGGTGGTTTGTGCCTTTTCATAGATTTTCTTTGAGTTAAATGGGAAAAAGTGCCCAATACCATTGATCTGGGTATTGTGTGTTTACAGTTTTAACCCTATTAATTTCTGCTATGATTTATATGCTTGATTAGAGATCAATTAAATGTGAATAGTGTTAATTCATATGCTATGGATGTCTTTACAATGCTTGCATTGTTTATGACTGTTTGGTCTTGCTCAGCCTGTTAGGCTGCTTTCTTTCCATTCCTACTGCTGATCGAATGGAGTAATATTATTTATCTGACATGCTGTTATGCTGTAGACTATTTAGCCAAGTATTTTTTAAGGTATACTTTGGACATTATATATCTCTGTGCTCGATTGAATTACACAGGGCTGTGATAACCTAGTGTAGTAGACCATAGGGAGAGTGGATATTGAGGGATTCTCCTGAGTGTCTGTTTACTGTAACAATGAAAGACCATAGGAGGAATGGACATAAGTGATTCTTCAGAGTGTCTGTGGTTCCTCGATGCAGTCCACAGGGGGAATTAGAAATTATGTTCTTCTCTAGAGTGCCTTTTAGCTATCAATATGAGACTGTAGGGGGAATTGACGATGAGTGCTTCCTCAGAGAGTCTGTGGAAAAGTTGAACCAGAGGGGTTAGACTGTGAGTACTTTTAAGAGGGTTTCTTGTGTTTGTTTTGGTTAACCCAGAGGGTTAGGTTGTGAGTAGTTCCAAGAGGTTTCCCTTATTATGATTTTATGGTTACTTGATATTTGATAATTGAATGCATTTGAAACTGTAGGATTGTTTACTTTTGAGTACTTATTTGGTTACTGCTTCATTTTGATTATAGGCTACCATATATATTCACTGACTGTTAGGAACAAATATTTGGGTGGTTGCATACTGGGATTTAGTCACACACCCAGTTTGGGTTTCACTATTGGGCCTAAATTGATTATATTGTTGTAGGTACAGATAATGTAAATCACCCTTCTACTTCAGGTACATGATTTCTGTGGAGCTGGGTAGCATAGGACCCAGATGAGGCTTGCGTTGCTGTGGATCATTTTATCTGTTCTTCTATAGTACTTTGGTTTAGTATTTTATTTCATCATTGTGACTTGTTTGGATGCTTTCCTAGAAATATTTATCATGAATCACAGATATATATATATATATATATGTGTGTGTGTGTGTGTGTGTGTGCACTCTAGTTGTTGATTACTTCTGATGTTCACTTATTGCGCGTTTACTGCATCTGCAATTGCATAATCTTTTACTTCTACTGTGTTACTATGCAAATGGGGGCATAGTTTCCCCACCTTCACACCCAAGGCCATCGCTGCTAGTCGGCAGCCTCTGGCATTCTGAAAAATGCACTTGAGGCCATGTGACCAACTGGGTACGAGGCACCTCTTGGCGACATCCAGAACCAGGATGTTACATTGTGGTATCATAGGTATTATTTTCTTCTCAACTAAATTTTTGGAGCCTATAGCTGTGGATTGGAAAGAATATGTACGTTTTAATAAGTTTTTCCAGGGAGTAGCTAAGCCTTGTACAGGGAAAAGCCAATCTACCTCATTATTTCAATTTTTATGGTTTTTCAATTTTACAGTTGATTTGATTTCACCGTTGGTTGATTCACATGTTTTGTGCTATTATTTTTGATATTATTGAGGTTCTATTTCTATTGAAACCGAATGAGATGAGGGTATTCCATCTCATTAAAAATATAGGAAATTGTTAGAAATAACATGCAAAGCATTCTTTCCAAGGCATTTATGGTGCATTAGTGATTGAATGTTGTTGTGATATATATTGTGTTAGATATTAATGTTTTTGTGATAGATTCCTTGATAGAATACCTAATTTTTGATAAAGAATTGGTTTTGTATGTTTTTGTTTGAATGAATGCCAAACTGTGGTTCTTGATGTCTTATTGGCCCTCATGGACTGGAATTTGGTGGATAATTGCACTATTATCCTTGGTTATGACATGTACAAGATGCCAAACTTTGATTCTTGGGGAGTATGGGCCCTCAAGGATCAGAATTTGGAACATTAATGTTCGTTTGAATGATTTTATGGGTTCCGAAGGTGTTTTTGAGGCTTACTCTTTAGAAGAAACAAGAATACATGGCATGCAATGATGAATACATGCCATGTGTCGTTCTGTTCGGGAAGGAACTATTTTTCATAAGTACACGCCATGTACTGTATGTACATGCCATGTAGTCTCTTACCATGTCACTGATTGTGTGGGAAGATACACGAGGTTAAGAAATCTTTCGGGGAACACACCGTGTACTAGTTGTACACATCGTGTGGTGTAGACCTTGTGTGCACCTGTGTGACTAAGGACATTAAGAGATAAAATCTTACGTTATACACACCGTGTCATGTTTGAACACTCCGTGTAGTGTAACCCAGGTAACCGGCCGTGTGAATAACAACATGGGTTGGTGAAGTTAGTCTATTACACAATGTGTCTATCACTAACACACTGTGTAGTCTTGTTCTAGGAGAACCGTGTGGCTTAACCATGCAGAAGAACTTTGGAAGGGGAAGAGTATTCAAGTACACGCCGCATGTTAAGAAATCATGCTGTGTGTATGGGGTGTTACATGACATAGGTTGGAATAAGTACACACCCATGTGAAGGCATAAGAAAACACGTCATGTAGTCATTATACACGTCATGTATCTGTGTTTTGAAAAACTTGAATTCTTTCTTTCTCTTGTTCCCTTCACCCAATTCTATGTTTCATCCCATGTTAATCGTGATATAAGTTGTGCACTTGACCTTGTAGAGTCATGTCATCAAGATGGCCTCTAGTAGTCTTCCAGTTATAGGGCAGTGATAAGGCACCAGACATGGATGATATGGGACTATGAGCAGATCCTCCAGTTGTATTTGTCTTAGA
The DNA here is from genome assembly GCA_963277665.1 of Viscum album. Lineage (NCBI taxonomy): Eukaryota > Viridiplantae > Streptophyta > Magnoliopsida > Santalales > Viscaceae > Viscum > Viscum album. The sequence continues at coordinate 1,554,528,029 of OY728148.1, read as the reverse complement.
ACCAGCCTTCATTCTAGAGAAAAGTGCTGACACACAGTTCTGGGAAGGATTTATGCGGTTTATGTAGAACTTCTGAGGAGTACCGCATCCTGCCACTTCTATGTCAGAACAGACGCATGTCTTTCAACAGCCGCATCCTCACACTTTCATAGGGGAAAGAGGACCTCAGGCTGTAGAGTCATGGCTAGAATCCATGCTGATGATCTTCGAGCATCTAGAGATGCCTCCAGAGAGAGGGGTGAATCTTTTTACATATAATTTTCAAGAATCCACCGAGATATGGTGGGATGTGATCACACCGATAGGATTCTAGCTGGTTATGGCTTGGGATGACTTCCAGTGGGACTTTTATGACTACTTCTACCCAAAGATTTTGTGGGACAATCGAGACAGAGAGTTAATGATTCTAGAGCAGGGTAATCTTTCTGTTATGAAGTATTCCTCTCGGTTCATAGAGCTTCAGTGCTTCACGCCTATTCTAGGAGGTGATTAGTTATTTCTGGAAATAATGTTTGAGGATGGTCTTAAGAAAAACATCTGATCACAGGTAAACAACTTCAGGTTTACTTCCATCAATTCTATAGTCAATAATGCGCTAATCACATAGTGAAATATGAGGTATACTAGAGTTGTGAGGCAGGGAGACTTGACATCTGCACTTGGTATCCCTCATACTGACTGTATGAAGAGCTGTAAGGAGTATACGTGTGGAGGTAAAAGGAGTGGGATACTTCTTCTAGTAGCTAGTTGGTGTGATACTAGTGCTTGAAGAGAAGTCATATGAGGATGCATTGCCCAAGAGATCCAGTGAAGTGCCGATCTTGCGGCAAGATGGGCCATCTTCCGTGCTTCTGTTAGTTCTTATCACCATCAGCTGGTGATAAGGGGTTCTTATATGGCTCCGCGCTCAGATGAATCCCCACCAGTTTCTCATCAGTTAAAGAACTAGAGTTCTGGTGGCCATTCAGGCCGAGGTGGAGGTCGTGGCCATGGTAGCCAGTCTCCAGGATTTTAGCAACAATAGGGTGGATCAGCTCAGGGTGGTCAGGAAGGGTCATAGGGCCATGGTTCAAGCCATACTTTTGTAGCTGTGAAGACCTAGCAAGAGCATGATCTCAGACCCTCAACAGTACAGGGTATAATCCTAGTTGCCTCCGTTTTAGCTTCTGCTCCTGTCGATACATGGGCTTCCCATAGTTTTATATCTGTTTCCGTTGTGGAGAGTCTTGGAATCTGTATCTTTTCTTCTCCTGATATCGTGATTCTAGACAATCTATTGGGGACAAGAATAGATAGTGTACACTAGTGCAAGGAGTTCCCTCAAGAGGTTGGTGGGTGTCACTTCTTATGGAACCATTATGTCATAGAGATGACAGACTACGATGTCATTCTCGGAATGGAGTGTTTAGTTCCTTTCTAGGAAGTTTTCTATTTCTATCTCCATATGGTGAGTTTCACATCACCAGAGGGAAGATCGTTTGTTCCCAAGGGAAAATGGGATGTATAAGAGAGCAGAGCAGGACCCGAGCATCATGGGGTGGGAGGAGTTATAACCCATATTTCTAGTCTTTATTTGGATGACCAGGGTACGTCACTGATAAACTTTCCACTAGTGGTGGATCTTTTTAGGGATGTATTTACAGAGGACTTTTCAGGTTTTCTTCTAGAGAAAGAGGTGGAATTTTCTATTTATCTTGTACAAGGAGTGACACCGGTGTCCATTCCTCCTTATAAGATGGCTACACCAAAGTAGTAGGAGCTCAAGAAGAAACTGGAGGAGTTGCAGGCCAAGGGTTTCATCCGACCCAGTACTTATCCTTGTGGTTCTCCTGTCCTATTTGTGAAGAAGGCAGACAATAGCCTTAGAAATTTTGTGTATTATTATAAGTTCAACCAATTGACAGTAAAGAACTGATATCCCGTGCCGAGGATTGATGATATCTTTTATCTACATCAAGGAGCCAGGGTGTTCTCGAAGATTGAATTGAGATACGGTTACCATCAGTTGTTCATTAGACAATTATATGTACCTCTTACAACCTTTTAGAGCAGGTATGGCTTATACGAGTATATGGTTATTTTGTTCTATCTCACGAATGCACATGCAGTTTTCATTAAACTAATGAACCAAGTGTTCCATCCATACATAGATTCTTTTGTGGTAGTCTTCATGGATGAAATCTTGCAGTACTTTCACACTCGACACAATCATGCCTCACATCTTGAGATTGTTTTGAGTACATTGAGAGAGCATCAGGTATATGCAAACCTCTTAAAATGACACTTTTGGAAGGACAATATACACTTCTTTGGTCATATTATCTCAGAGACAAGATTATCAGTAGACCCAAAGAAGGCGAGATAAGTAGTTTCCTAGGAGTATCCAAAGAATATATTTTCGGTAAAATGTTTTATAAGGATGGATGGTTACTACAGACATTTAATACAAGACTTTTGACGCGTAGGAGCACAACTGATGGGCCGGACTAAGAAAGGCGCAAGGTTCTTGTGGTAAGATTCTTGCAAGTTAGCCTTTCACGAGCTGAAAGGGAGGTTTAATTCAGCACCAATACTAGTATTTTCTAGAGCCAGGAAAGAGTTATACTATTTTCTATGATGCATCAGGTATCAGTATTGGAGTAGTGCTTATGGAAGTGGAAGGTGTTATTGCATACGGGTCTCAACAGTTGAGGCCACATGAGAGGAACTACCCGACACATGATCTTGAGCTGTCTACTATTGAGCTTTCTTTACGCTATTGGAGACATTATCTTCTGGGAAAACATTTTTTTGTTTTCACAGGCCACAAGAGTCTCAAGTATATCTTCACTCTGTGTGATCTGAATTTGAGACAACAAAGGTGGGTTGAGTACCTTCAACCCTTTGACTTTGATCATTTCTACATGCCTGGGAAGGGAAACGTTGAGGCCGATGTGTGGAGTAGGAGGACTCAGAAACAAGCATTTTAGGAGGCCAGTAGTGTGTGGAATCTTATAGCTCTATTCTCCATGATGCATTTGGATGTACATGATAAGAAAGAGCATACTTCTCTTTTTTTGGTAGCGGTTACCTCGACTCTACTTGATCAAGTGCGTGTGAGGAAGCTATCAGATTCAGAAGGCCTGCTCCTACGAGAATGTGTGTCTGGATAGGACCCTATTCCTAGATGGGCCATAGGCGAGGATGAGATCTTGCATCTTCATGTTCCCATATGGGTGCCAGCGAACATACATGAGGAGATATTGTGAGACATTCATTCCTCAGTTTGGGAAGTTTGCCCTGGAATCACTAAGATGTATTGTGATCTACACCATCAGTATTGGTGTCCATGTATTAAGAGATATTTTTCTAGTTTTTTCATGAGTTTTTCCACCTATTAGCAGGTAAAGGCAGAGCATTAGTGACCAACATGGCTTTTGCAGTAGTTTCCCATTCTCGATTGGAAGTGGTATGATGTCGTGATGGATTTCATGATAGGTTTACCGAGGTCGTCTCCAGGGAACGATGTAGTGTGGGTTTTCATTGATAGACTCATGAAGGATGGTCACATTTTTTTTTGATCAAGGAGACCTTTAGTTTTGATGATCTTGGAAGGTTTTACATCCGATAGATTGTATTTTAACATGGAGTTCTACACTCCATTGTTTCTGACAGAGACACTCGTCTTACTTCTTAGGTCTTGAAGGGATTGCAAAAGGCTTTGGGTACACAAGTACTTTTGTATACGACATACCATTCCAAGATTGATGGCCAGACCTAGTGTACAATTCAAGAGCTTGAGGACATGCTTTGAGCGTGCATCCTGGATTTTGGAGGTTTGTGGGAGAAACAGATTCCTATTTTGGAGTTTTCCTACAATAATAGTTTTCAAGAAATTATTTAGATGGAACCTTATGATACTTTGTAGGGTAGGACATGCTGATCACCCTTACACTGGATAGAGGCAAGAGAGGTCGCTATGCTGGGATCTTGTGTTGTCCAGCAAACCATAGAGAATATAGAATTCATTCAGAAGGGGATGGATACTACACAGTCTCGACAGAAGTCTTATACTGATCGATGGAGACGACCTTTGGTGGTTGTGGTCGGGGATCATGTTTTCCTATATGTCACACTGAGAATGGGACTAATGTGGATTAGGAGACATGGTAATATTTCACCATGGTATGTCGGGCCGTTTGAGGTGTTGGAGAGAGTTGGTCCGGTTTCCTATAAGTTGAAGTTACCTCAGAGGTACCGGGCTATGCACGACGTCTTCCACTTTTCTCAACATCGATGTTACTTATTAGACCCATCTCATGTTTTTCAACCTGAAGAGGTTGAGTTAGTGGTGAAAAATCATTTGAAGATCATCCTATCTGGATTGTTTTTCATAGTACAAAAGTTCTTCATGGCCAGTCTGTTCTTTTGGTAAGAGTGCTATTGCAGTACATGCGAGTATAGGATGAGACCAGGGTGAGGGAGGCTGATGAATGGTCATAGTGGCAAGATATTTTTGAGGATTATTCTTCTACGCCGCCTTGCTAGGGAAATTTGGGGATGAATTTCTTTAAGGGGGAAGTTTTTAAGAACCCAGATATTCTTTTTAGGAATTTTTTCTCTTTTCTGGGGTTTTTGAGAAATAGAGGATTTTCTGGAATTTTTTGTAGTGGATGCCTTTTACTTATATGTGCACACTTTGTAATTATATGTACACACTTTCTACTCTTTTTCCTCATGTAGCCATGTGATGGCCGTGTAACATCCAAGAACTTAGCCGTGTGTGGTGACCTAGAGACTACCTTATGCAGGGGCCGGTAAGGGCAAGTACACAATATGTACTTCTAAAGTAGACATTGTTTACATTATTTTTCTCATTAAACAGACATGAGTTGCGTCTAATTGGAAGAAGTGTCTTCTTCTTTACCTTCTTTGACCAAGAGCATCTGTTACAACACTGATCCTTCCATGAGCCCCCGATCGAGAATTTGTTCTCTGAATCGAACTACATCGGTTGCGTTGGAATCACATCAGTGAGTTCTCTCTTCTTATTGAACCACATTTCCTGATTTCTCTTCTCTCGTGAGTTATCCTCGGTTGAACTCTTTAGAAGTTATTGTAGATATACCACGTTCTTGGTCGATCCAAGGGATGAAACCGAAGTATATCGATCATACAAAACCTAGGTAGGTGGTTGTTTCCTTTCCGTACATAGTATTTGAATTATATGTGCAAAAGTGCTCAATACCCTTGATGAGGGTATTGCATGTTTACCATTTTAACCCTGTTATTTCCTGTTATGATTTATATGCATGAGTGGTGGTCAATTGAATTTGAATAGTGTTAATTGCTATACTATGGATTTCTTACCCATGCAAGTATTGTATATGACTATTTGGTCTTGCTTAGCCAATTAGGCTTCTTGCTTTCCATTCCTAGGGCTGATCAGATATGGTAGTATTATTTATCTGACATGCTATTTTTCTGTTGACTATTTAGCCAAGTAGTTCATGAGGTATACTTTGGCCGTTATACATTGGTGTGCTCGATTGACATACACAGGTCCATGAGAACCTTGTGTAGTAGACCATAGGGGTATTGGACGTTGAGGGCTTCTCTAGAGTGTCTGTTTACTATTACGATGTGTGATAGTAGGGGGAGTGGATATAAGCGCTTCCCCAGAGTGTCTATAGTTCCTCAATGCGGGCCACAAGGGAAAATTGAATGTTGAGTGCTTCACCAGAGCACCTATTTGATACTGATACGAGACTATACAGGGAATTGATGGTGAGTGCATCCTTAGAGAGTCTGTGAAAAAGCTGAACTAGAGGGGTTAGACTGTGTGTATTTCCCAGAGGGATGCTTGTGTTTATTTTGGTTGGACCAGAGGGGTTAGGCTGTGAGCACTTCCCAAAGGGTTCCCTGCTATTGATTATATGCTTACTTGATATCTGGTAATTGAATGCATTTGAAATAGTGGGATTGTTTACTTTTGAGTAGTTCTTTATTTACTGCTTCATTCTGATTATAACATGCCATATATATTCACTGACTATTAGGCACATATCTTTGGGTGGTTTCCTAATAGGATTTAGTCTCACACCCTGTTTTGTTCTTGCTTTTGAGGAAAAATAGATTATATTGCTGCATGTATAGATAAGGGCATGCACTAATCTACTTTAGGTACTTGATTGTTGCGGAGCTGGGGAACATAGAACCAAGCTGAGGCTTATAATGCTATGGGGAATTTTATCCGTTCTTTTATCGTACTTTGGTTTATTATTTTATTTTAGCATTGTGAATCTTTTGGATACTTTCCTAGGAATATGTATCGTGCATCATATATATATATATATGCGCTCTAGTTATTTATTACTTCCGTTGTTCACTTATTACATGTTTTATTGCTTCCTCTATTTCTATATGTTTTAATGATAAATGTTTTACTCTAACAATGAGGGAATAGATTCCCCACTATCACACCCAAGGCCATCACTACTAGCAGGAAGCCCTTGGATTTTGGGGAAATGCGCTTGATGCTATGTGACCAACCGGATACAGGGCACCTCTGGGCGGCTTCCGGAACCGGGACGTTACCCCGACCAAAGAATGATCTTCGAAAACTACTCTCCCCCATTTATCTGGTTGAATAGATAATATAAATTATGATAAGGATAATTGTTATTAGATATCATCCAATTAAAAAATTATATAGTTCACAATAAATTAGTGTGAAAAATCTACCTTTTATGAAAAGAACACAAAGGCTAACCAAGGCGAAACACTATGGTGAACGAAACCTTTCCCCACCAGATCATCCAACATGATCTTGAGCAATTTATGCTTTTTTGGTGACATATGATATAAGAGTGTTAAATATCATTGTGTACCTCACACTATATTAGTCATGAACTACTATTATATTGATGACTGAAGAATTTATAACACCCTATGTTTTTGTGAATTAATGTTTTTTAATTAAATAAATTTCATTGTTGTATTTCATTGCTCGCTACACCAAGTTTTTCATTATTTATATGAAATAGAAGGCTTAGAGTGTGAAATATAAAACAAATATATTTTCTTCTTGTTCAATTAAAAACTATTTTTTTCTTGGTTTCACACATTTCTTATTTACTTTGAAATCCATCATTTAATGCAAGACCACGATCTACCAAACTACATAATACTATTAATATATTTATTAAAAACTTAATATAGTTAACACCATTCCATTGGAATCAATTTTATAAAAAATAATAAATAAATTTTGATAATAATTTTAAAATATGTATATAAAATTAATCCTTTGGTTGTCAATTTTTTTAGAAATAAGTGTAGGAACTATTTGATAATAAATAAATTCCTTTTCTGAAAAAAAATTTTGTATGCACAAAGACGTTTTATCTCCATAAAATAAATAATTTTTTTGATGAATTATTTTATTGGAATTTATATATCATAATTGTAATAATTTTTTTAACATTAATCATATTTATTTTCTTGACTAGATATTTGAATAATTATAATTATATTCATAAAAGGATGTATTTTTTTAAGGAGAAGTTTTACTACAATTTAATGGAATATTTTTAAAAAAAATATTTTAGACACTTTAATAATTTATATTTTCAAAAATAAACTTAATTTTATAAAAATTAATAAAAAAATTTACTTTGGATAAAATTTTTGTTCTCTTTTTATAATTTTCAGTTAACGATGAATAATGAAAATCACTAAAATTTATTTGAAAACAACATTTTCGTCTAATTTTTTTATATTGATAAATTATATATAGAATCTATTTTAAAGAAAATTTTCATCAATAATAAATAAATAAATCAAATTTATGTCATTGTAATCAATTTTAAATTGATATTGGATATAAAAACATTTCAAACTTTTGAACATTTTCATTTTATAACTCGTTGTTTCGTCCTATCTACGAGATTATTTTAAATTACTTTCTACCACTTATGTGAAAGGAATTAAGAAAATTGGATAAATTATTTTTATTAATAATGGTTTATAATTTCTACCAAGTTGAACATAAATTTTTACAAAAAATATACTGTAAATAGTTAAAATGAATAATAGTGATTAAGAGAAAAAAAAGTCTACCAAGAGACTAAACTTTAACACAAGGGACTAAAATGACCTACACACTTCTACAAAAGAAATTTGATAAAAATATTTCTAAAATTAAAAATTTATTCGAGAAATGTAAACATTATGGGTGTAATAATATATAAGGGAGACCTCTCAATATTATTTACCTTTTTATATTTACAAGAATGTCACTCCTCCACGACGATATAAGGATACTCACCCCTCATTTATTCAAAGCTTAAAATCCTTTTGTATCATCCAAACGAAGAAAAAATATTCTTCCAAAATCCATCCTATAATCATATAATACTAAATTTTGGTATAAATAAAACTTACTATGTCCTTTGGTGAAAACCCAAAGGAGTTACCGGAAAAAGTGGTAACATTCTTCAACGAGCACATTTGTTTTATTTGTTTATCCAAACGTTAAATTATTCTAATTTAATGAATTTATAATAACCGAGGTATTATAAATATACTGATATTTTTTTTAGAAGTGTTAACCTACAACTACATAGACTTCTATCAAATGGGATACATAATAATCGTTCGGGTGTACCACGTATTACCTCCTCCCGAACCGATGTCGTATGTTCTTTAATTTCCACATCTAAATGTTGGGAATAATGACGAAACTACTATTTTTATATGATTTATATTATATTTATGATGTATTAATTTTTATTAAACTATATATAACACATACCTTCATGTGTTCCATTCTATGGGAGTATGATAACTTCATTTGTGGAGGTGTGGACTACCACCTTCTCAAAGAGATGTGATTCATTAATACTTTACATGGAATGTATTAAAGATGGGTTTATAAATAATATTTTATAATTATATAATAATAATAATAATTTAATTATTATACATATATATAAATATTATATAGTATCTTTATTTCAATAATACAAGAGAATGGAAACAACATTTATGTGTATGCATGACCTAACGTCTCCATCAACGGTGTATTTGATTTCCTATTTTTATCCTTTATATATTATAATAAATAAATATATAATAAATATATATGATATTTATATCATGTTTTAAAATTTTAAAATAAATAAATCATGATCTATGTAAGAGGACCATGAAAAACAAGTCAAAACATTATTGTTAAACCAAGCAGTTATTACCCGAAACATAACATAACATGGATTTTTCATTAAGAGGATAATTTAATGTAAAAATATGATATATGGTATTATATAAATGAAAATGGTCATTTATTATATTTATAATAGAATTATATTTTTTTATATAGGAGGGTTGAACATGTACAATGAGAGTCAATACTTAAGGTAAGGGAATTTCATCTCATTTTTTTATATCTGTGATATACAAGCCATATTCACCAAACAATTCTTTTGTGTTTTGTATATACTAAAATATGACATGGTATTTCATTAATTTAATTTATTCAATGATATTAAACGTTTCAATTGATGTTATTCTCTCATTAATCTCATGATTAAAAAGTTACTCAAGTAGTATGGGGATTTCTAGTCTCAATTCAATTTCGATGAGAGTTATGCCATATTTACCCCTAATTAAACATCTGTGGTGTGTACAATTCCCATGTGTTTATTATATGTTTCTTTTCTTTAAATTTATGGTTATTTTCATATCCAATTTATGACCTATATTTCATGTGGTTTACAGTTCAAACGTTTCTAAATTGTTAAGGTAATTTTGTCCCAATTTCCATTTATTAAGACACATGTCATCTTATGCATCAAGAGGTGTATCTTATACCATTTTAAATGTTATATTATGAATATTATTATTTTAATGATATTTGAATATATATTTAATGTTATTATTTCGTGGGGATTATGATTCAAAGTTTCCAAGGTGGTAAGAGTTTATTGCAACAATCTCATCATTTTTTGGGACTATTTATGATTCTGATTCTATTAATGAGATATTATGATCCATATATGAAGAATTATAATAAATGTTCTATTCTTACCTTCATAAAATTTTATCATTTTTCCACACTTTTTTACTTATGATAATTAATATATTTTGAAAAAATATGACTATATTTCTATCTTTGGTCGAAAATATATTTTATTCTAGAACTATCTTTCCAAAAAATGTTTTCAAAACTGTATTTAAATTATATTTGAAAATATTTTTCATGGAAATTATTTTAAAAGAGTTTTATGTTTTATATTTTTTTAAGTTTATTTCAAGATCCCTTTATAAATTTTCAAAGATATTTTTAATGAAAATTCTTCCTAATGTTTTTAAGATTCCATTATATGTTTTCAAATATTTTTTCAATGATTTTTTTTAATATTCCGTTATAATTTTTCAAGGATATTGAAAAAGAAGAGGTTTTTTAAAATGTTTTATGCCTTAAATTTTTTTAAAGAAAAGTTATATTCTTTATGAAATGATCCAAGTGATGTTTTAAACTAAGTACCCAACTAAGATGACATACTTTGATATAGTTTATGATTTACTAGGGATATAAAACAAGGATACAATTCTTATTCATTCTTTCAATATTTTATGTTTAAATTGATACCTAATTTATGAAACCCATTTATCTTAATTTTCTTATATCATTTTGAAATTATAGTGATTCCCACTTCATTTCATGGTTAATTCTATGAAAAAATGGTTACAAAACTCATATCTTTTTCACATGTTATAAAATGATGAAATTTTGTTTATACCCATTTAATTTCATGGGTTATGATACAATTTTTATGAAACCCATATATTTTCTTGGGTTATGATATGATGAATGTTTTTTATCTTGTGAAACAGTTATGTATGATTTAATTATGTGATAGGTGTGGCCTATATATCCGTCCAATGCATTAGGCAATGATTCATATCTCATGAGATGAAAATAAATGGTATAGAAAGTGAACATTTACTAATAGACGAATCTGTCTACTAATATAGTCTTGAGAGTGAACATTGAATACTAATATAGTTAGGGGAGTAAAACTATTATACCAAGATAGTCTTGGGAGCTACCCATAACTACCAATATGGTTTTTGAAGTGAACCCATACTACTAAGATGTTTGAGGGAGTGAACCTTGACTACTAATAGGGTTTTTGAGGTAAACCTATACTATTGAGATGGTATTGGGAGTGAACTATGACTACTAATATGGTTTAGAAAGTAAACCCACAATAAAAATATGGATTTGGATGTGATACTTGTCTACTATAGAAATAATTTTTTATGTATATGTTTCACCAAAAAATACATATCTTATTTATATATTATGAATTCATGAACTATGATCTCTAATTTACTTATGAATTATTTCTTATGAATTTCTAATGTTTATTCTATGACTCTTGATATGATATTTGATATGCATGGTACGATATTATAACATTATGATCATGTTATCATACCCATATTATCATCATTATGATTACATATCTCCTTTTTTAACCCCTAATGATATTATTACCGCACCCTTTGTTATGTTTCATTTCCCAGAGTTATAAATAAAGGATTATGTGTAAGTTCTAAATGGGAAGATCGTTATGGGAAAAATTTAATATTTTTCACTAAGTTAGGGTAATATATTCTCAGCTTCCAAAGGCCCAAAACTATTACTATCCTCAGTCATGTACTTTTGTAATCCAATGAATATTCATATAAAATGATGTTATATCCATGTATGTGAATCCTAATTAACTATAGCTTGTATAAAATGAATGTTTTAGTCAACCATTGGAAACTAGGTTGAGAAATATTTAGTGAGGTCCCCTGGGATATTTCTATGGATATGTGTAGGAATTATTCTAAGGATAAGCTTAAGGTATCATGGATTTAAAATAATGTTTCATGATTTAGATATCCTTTAAGTAATTTTTCATGATTATGTGGTTTTTTTATATGATAAGGGTTTCTCACACTGTGATTACTGGTCTTTTTAAATACCTAAAAATAGAAAGAACTGGGTTAACATCGAATTTTTCAAATCTGTAATGTTGAGAATTATGAAAATTAATATCTTATGTGGAAATATCATGAATAGAATCATAATGGTTGTATGAGTACTTGTCATAATTATAAAGATAAAGAGAATGTGAATGATGAGAAAATGATATTTAGTATGGATAAAGAGGTGGTGACATGGATAAATTAATCTGGATAGTATTTATGACCATAAAACCAATTAAGGATTGGTTTAGAAAGTGTTCTATACTATAATTGATGAAATTTACGTCATTTTTAGATTCATGGACTATTCCCAATAATCTTTAGAATAAGTAAGAATGGATCTTTTAAATAAGTCTTTGTGGTAATTTTTATTGTTACCATGTTTCATGAGAGTACATGATTATGGTATTCACATTTTTAGTATGTGAAAAACAAGAGTTACATTATTATATATAGGGGATCATGTTAATTTTTTTTGAGAAATTTAGTATCATTCATTATAATGTTTTAGATTTCCATCTGCCAAAAGGGTTAACAGGTTTTACCATTTATGGAATGGATAAAATTAAACATCGAATGAGGTTATAGGGATTAATATATTATCTACCTATATGAGGATTAATTTATATCAAATAACCTATGATAACTATTTTGTGCTGATATTAACAAAAGATCGATGGAAGGGCTTATCATTCTATTTATGTGTCTCATGATTTTTTTGTTCTCTTGGAATCGAAAATTCACCTTCATTCCCTGGAGTAAGAGATAAGGTGGAAATTGATAAAGCCCCAAAAAGAGGGTGAAACTGTGACTTTTTTATAGAATGAAATCAAGTGAGTATATATTCGTTTGAAAAAAATTTAAAAATTGGGAATGGTTTCTGAAAAAAAATATTATCCTAATACTTTCATTTCTATTGAATCAAATAGTCCCTTTGATCATTGTATATTTATGAACTTTTGATCATTTAATTTCTCTAGGATATGTTATTTATCACTCTCTATTATATTTTTATTGTTAGGTTTATCATTCATGCCCATGTTTTCATACTCCACATATGTTCTTCTATGTGGAAATGTATTTATGAGTTCCTTAGGGAAACTATTATGTTCCCAAAATTCCATTTTAAAGAATCTTTTTGTATTCATTTTTATAATGTGTGGTTTTATTAATTGTAATATCTAATATTAAACCTATGTTTAAAAAGATTAATTTTGTGGTCGAAATTCATTTTGGGGGGGTGGGTAGAATGTATCCCCCCAAGTTTTTATGAATTATTATTTTTGAATAAATTAATTTTTTTTGATGCACTTCATTGCACACAACACCATGTTATGATTTATTTATATAAAACACCATGTTATGATTGAACTATATGAAACACTGAAATTATATTGTAGTACATGAGACACTATGTTTTTCTTGTCTTAAAGGAGACTCTAAGTTCATTTGATAACTTTCATTACATGAAATACCCAGTTATATAGAACTACAATAAAATATTATTATTGTTATTAAAATATTATTAAAGATAACACTTGGAATTTGGAATGGAATTTATTAATAATATTAACTAAATTGGGAAAATATGGTTTATATATGTATATAAAATGAATCTTTTGGTTATCAATTAATTATAAATAATTTTAGGAATTATTTCAAAATAATGAAATTCCATTTCTAGAAAACTATTCTCTATGTACAAAAATGTTTTATCATAATATTTTAAAGAAACCAATTTTGATGAATGATTTTAAATTAATTTATATATTACATATTCAATAGATTATTTATCATTAATATTTTTTATTTTATTCACAAGAGATAAGAATAAATACCATTTTATTCATAAAATGAAGAATTTTTCTAAGAGGATGTGTTACCGACTTTCATTATAATAATTATTTTAAAATGTATTTTTACACTTTTATAAATTAAATTTGAAAAAATAAACTTTATTTCTTTAATCATAGTATCAAAATTTACATTGGTTGAAATCTTGATAGTTTTCTGATATTTTTTAATTTTTGATGAATTGTATTGTAAAAAACAACGAATTTTAATTGAAAAACATTGTTGTATAATTTATTTATATAGGTACTTTATAGTTTAATTTTTTTTAAAATATATTTAGATAAATTATAAATAAATAATTCAAATATAAGTAATTTTATTCAATTTCATATTGAAATTGGTTATAAAAAAAATTACAACTTTTGAACATGTTCACTTAAAAAACACATTTTCCGGTACCATCCGTGGGATTATTTTAAATTAAAATTTGACACTTCAATGTTTTTAATTTGGAAAAATTGATTCCAAATTTATAATCAGAATAAGTAATGATTTATAAAAAGTTCAACCTTTTTTTACCAAAATTATAGGTGAATAAATTTAAAATCAATTATTGTGAATAAGAGAAAAATGAGTGTACCAAGTGACTATGCTTTAAATGAAGGTTAAAAAGTGACAAAAAAAATGAAAAAATCAATTATATAGAAATATTTATTAAATTTATACAATTTACTAGAAATATTACCATTATTGTGGGAACATGTTGTAAGGGAGGCCCCTCAATAGTGTTTACATTTTTATATTAACATGGATTCCACTCATTTTCCACTATAAAAGGACACTGAACCCAAACTATGGCACACATATCAAACCTTTACGCTCATAAAAACCCTAAAAAAATAATTTACCCCTCCTAAAATACTATAAGAATCAAATTGGGAAAAATAAATCCAATTAAGTCATTTGGAGAAAATCCTAATGAGTTTCCTAAAGAAGAGGTAACATTTTTTAACGAGCACTTTTGTTTTAATTCATTCTACCCCCATTAAATTATTTTAATTAAATTATTATATCATAACCTAAGAATAATAAATATAATGATATTTTTTAATTTAAATATTTTTATCTACACCTACACAAACTTCCATCAAATGGGATATACAATCAAAAGTTGTGTGTCTGACAGACTATCGTCTAATGAAATGATGTTATTTGTTCAACCATTATCACCTATCAAGGTTTGGAATAATAGTGAAATTTCTATTTATTTATGATATATATAATATTGACGATGTATTTATTATTATTGAATTATTATATTACACATACCGTCATGCTTTCCATTTTTTGGAAATATGATAACTTCGTTTGTGGACATGTGGACTAACACATCCTTAAACCGGTGTGATTCGTCCATGAATTATAAGGAATGTATTGAATACAGATTATTAAAAATATGTCATATTTTTGAAATAATAGTTCTACTTTAACCATTTAATATAAAAATATAAAAATAAATTATATACTATTTTTTAATTATATATGATAAGATAATTGAAACAACTTTCATGCATATATATGACCTATCATGTCCATGGACGATTTATTTCATTTCCTATTTAAATATATTATAGACTATCCTAAATACATATATAATTAATATTTATGATATTTATATCATGTTTTATATTTTTTAAATAAATAAATCATCTTATAAGAAAGAGTAACAAGAATAACAATTCAAAATATGTATGAAAAATAAGGTGGTTATTTCCCAAAACACAACATTAACATGGAATTGTTAATAAACAGGTAATATAAAGTGATAATTAAATAATATAAGGTATTATAAAGATTAATGTGGTATATATATATATAATAGACTTATATTTATTCTATATAAGGTTTTAACATCCATGAAGAGAGTCAAGACTTAAGATAAAAGAATTTAATCTCAATTTTTTAAAATCCATGAGATACATTCCATATTCACAACCTAATTATTTTGTGTGGTGTATATACTGAACTATGACATATTATATCATGAAATTAATTTATTTATAGATATTAAAAGTTTCAATTGATGTTATTATTTCACAGATATCATGATTCCAAAGATACTCATGTAGTAAGGGTATTTCCAATATCACTTTTATTTATGCGAGATTTATTCCATATTCACCACTCATTTAATTTATGTAAGGAATTTAATACCCATGAATAACTCTATGGAACTTATAAATAAATTTATGTGTATTTAAAAATATATTTATGAACACCCTTTTAGGATTTTACGTTTTAAAAGTTTCCAAGTCAATAGGTAATTTTGTCTCAATTTTCCTTCATTGAGTCATATGTCATGTTATGACCCTATATTATTTTATGAGGTTAATATGATTAAAGTTTACATTTTGTATAATTAATTTTATTATTTTAATTATAATATAACCTACATGTAATGATATTATTTAATGGGAATACAATTTCAATGTTTCAATGGTGGTAAGCGTTAATTACTACAATATTATCGTTTATCAAGATTGTTTATGATTATGATTCTATTGATTGAATATTATGATCCATATCTCAATAATTATCTGGTATTTTCATATAATTTGGTTAATTATTATATCTTCATGTAATGGAACCATTTTACACTCTTGTGCATTTATGATAATTAAGAAAATAATTTTTAGAAAATATGAATTTATTTCTCTCTTCAGTTAGATATCAACCATGTTCAAAAACCATGCTTCTTAAAAATGTATGAAAATGTTTTTTTATAATATTATATGATCATTTTCATGTAAAATGATTTTAATAGTTTTTGATATTTTATAATGTTTAATAAATTGGTTTCAATATTCCTTTATAAATTTTCAACGATATTTCCAAAGAAAAGGCTTTCAAAAAATATTCATGATTGATTTTTATGTTTTCATAGATATTTTAAAAGAAAAATTGTTCAAAACTTTATTATGATTAATTTATAATTTTACATTGATATTTTCAATTAAAAATATTTAGAAAATATTCTATGTCTTAAAAAATTATTTTCTGATAAAGGTTATTATCCTTCAGAAATGCTCCATGTGATATTTCAAAATCCTTATCCATCTAAGATGATGTATTTTGATATATTTTATGCTTTACCGAAGATATGATCAAAGGAAACCATTTTTATCATTTATTTGAATATTTTATGTTTATATTGAAAATTTATTTACGAAACCTATTTCTCTTCGATAGGTTTTACCATGATGAAATGTTTGTGAAACCCTCTTCCTTTCACGAGTTGTTCTACAATAAAATGATTATGAAACTAATCTATTTTACAGATGTTATGATAGTATGAATTTTTGGATACCCATTACCTTTTTTGGGTCATGATGTGATGTTTATAAAACAAACCTCTTTTTATGGGTCATGATATGATGTATTTTTTATTTTTTTATGGCACAAATATGCATGATTTAATTATACGAAAAGTGGGAACTATATCTCTCTCCATTGAATTGGGAAATAATTTTTATCTCATGACATAGACATGGTTGGAATGGGTATTAAACCCAATTATTCAAAGGTTTTATTCTACGAAGATGTACATTAGAGTGATCCTTGACAACTAAGATGGTTTGGGGAGTGAAAACATACTACTAAGAAGGTATTGTGAGTGAACAATGAATGCTAAGATGGTTTGGGGAGGGAACCCATACTAATAGAACAATCTTAGGAGAGAACCTTGACTTCAAAGATAGTTTGGGGAGTGAAGCCGTACTACTAAGATGATCTTGGGAGAAAAACTTGATTACTAAGATGGTTTGAGGAGTGAAACCACACAACAAGGATGGAATTAAAAGTGAGCTATGACTAATATGAAAATTATTTCCATGGATTTTGTGCATTCTACAATATCATATATTATACCTATATTATGTTGTCAGGACTTATGCTCTTTGATTGCATTATGATTCATGTCTTATGGAATGCTAATATTTATCCCATAAATCTTGATTATGATATTAGATATGTTGGTTATTATCTTCTAATGTTATGATCACGTTCTTATACCCTCATGCACATGATTTGGATTACATATCTCCCATGTTTACCCTTACCAATAATATGTTCTTAACCTTTCTAATGTTTCCTTTCCCATGGTTATAAAGAAAGGTTCTAAGTAGGAGTACTAAATGGTAAAACCTTTATAAGAAAAATTTATGATCTATCAAGGAGTTAGAATAATGGGTTCCCAGATTCCAAATACACTAAACTATTCTAGACCATAGTTATGTACATTTGTAATTTGATTAATATTCATCTAGAATTATGTAATATTCATGTACATTACGACTCTTTCTCTCTAGAAGCAATTTGAAAAAATTTCGATAATGTCTTAATCAATAGAGGTAAGATCACAAAAAGAAGAAATTTTATCGATATCAACTGCTACCAAAGATAAAAAAAACACACGAGCTATGGGTGGGAAGGTCCTACATGAAAAAACCTTTGATCCCACTCTCTAGAAAACTCCTAATATCTCTCATCAATAGAAAATAATAAACCATGATGATGATAATAGTCAATATCATAATAGTGAGAAATAATCCAATCCATCCCAATGATGACATGAAAAATATTTAGATTGCGAATAAAGAAATCCCATTCTAATTCCACATCAATTATCATCAGTGAACATGAATGAAATTGAAAACACAACTCGTTATTGTTCCCATGAGAAATTACTAACTCCATAATAATGTACATTATCATGTTAATAATTTTTATCATATCGACAATATAGGAAGAAAAAAATGAATGAGACACAACTATATCAAAGAAAGAATCCACTATAGAAGATGAAATAAAGATTTGACCTCTCACTATCGCATGTCCAACATCATCCTCCATTAGAAAGTCATAAAATATGTGAAGGTACTTCATTCTTAAGGCTTGTGGATTGATCCATGTAGTCCTTAAATAAACTAACTTCACCACAATAGCATTTGGATCTAACGATCCATGACCATAATGTGGCATATACATAGCTTGATATAATTGATGTAAATGTCCATAGAGGTCATAACCATTAAACTCCTTTTTTAGTTTTAAGACAATAAAATCAAGTGTTTCCGACTATTATAAATTTATATTATTTTAGGGGCACACTACTTTCTATAAATTGTGGTGTAGAGGATTCATGTTTTTGTGAACTACCTACATCACTGTTGAGATGCTCACATGAATTACTCTTCCTTACCTTTCCACCACAGAATCTCCCACTAAGTGGAAGATAAAGGGAATAATGTCCTAACATTTCTTCCTTATGCATATCTAAAAATTTATATTTTTCTACAATCTTCACATTGGTAGAAAGATTCAGTATAAATACCAATGATCACATATACGGTTTCCAACCCTATTAGTACTTATTAGACTTTATCATATCATTATTTACAACCTTCTATGAAAAATGAATTATCTCTACTAATTGACTGGTGTACATAGACACCAAAATATCTACTTACTAAAAATAGAAGGACACAATAAACTTTCCATCATTAGAGACTCTACACAGAACACCTAAAATAAGAGAGTGTTGAAACCCTTGATGTCCAACACTGCATAACAATCCTATTATACCATTTAGTCACAAAATCACTTTCAAGTACATGTGAGTATGAACTTTTCACACTTCAACTTGAAATTATCAAGTTTATACATGAAAATGAATATTTTATCAGTATTTTACAGCCATTCCCCTACCTAGTAAGGTTTATTCCTATCACTAATGGATGGATGATTCTAATGTAAAAATTCATGTGATTGATGATTTTATTCTATACATCATGGATGTACACTAAAAAACATGTTCTAGAATTGTGAGAAATTTTTTTCCATGATGAAAACAACTCACTTGATATTCTATATAATATTATAATCCGAAAGAATATTACCTTGAGGGTTATCCACTACACCCTCTTTTGGAACCTGTGGAAGACATCTTGGAGGAATATTACTACACACCAATAATAGAAGAAGCTATGAAATGACTAAAAATTCTTAGTTCATGTGACACACCGGCTCCCAAATACCTGGACCTGATGCCATACAGAGGATCAAATTTGGTTCAGGCTCTGAGAAACTGGCTACGTCTGAAATGATTCATCTTCTAAAAGATGTTTCCAGAAATTTTTTAATAAAAAAGTTTGGGTGAGCATATGAATGACCAATAAGGGGTTTTAAAATAAACCAATATAACTTCTTAAAACATTCTATAAAACTTTCCATAAAACATTTTTCTTAAGTGAAGCGGTAACACTTGATACACTTCATAATATTAAATGTGCACAATTAAAGCATGCTAATAGAATTACAATGGAACATAATTAAAATAAAGGTATTCTCATTTAGTGTAATAATTATAAGACATTCAAGAAAAACATGGAATATGAATACACAAGTACAATTTTATTAGTTAATGGTAATTAATGATTAATGATGTTCATAGAAAACATCAATTTTCATCCTATACTATGGTGAAACATACACTTGCCATTAAAAATATCTGAATATTTCATAATTAATATTCCATAACTTATTCTTTTTTTGATTATTATAATAATAGGCTCTTTAACCAATGATATTATACCAGGAAAATAATCCTATGGTTGATTGATTTTCATTGTCATAATGAGGTATATTCTGAACATTCTGAAACATTTTTTCAAGGCCTTGGCCAAGATGTCTAATGATTAAGGCCTCAACCAAAATCCGTAAGCTCATTAAACATGTATATTATAATAGTCGAATATTATTCTGGTTAACTAAAATACATATTCATAATGAGGTAAGGGCATATTCCGGACTTATTCATGGTCTCGGCCATGAACATTAACGATTAAGGCATCAGCCAAAATCCATAACTCATAGTTGGGAAAGGCTTCTGCCAATTCCTCTTCTAGTTGACTCCTGTTGAGATCCTTTTGTGATAATATATACCAAAAAATCTTATGATCTGTATATATTTCACATTTTTTCCCATAGAGGTAATGTCTTTAAATAATCAAATCAAAGATTACCATTGTTAACTCAAGATCATGAGTTGGATTGTTTTGTTCATGAATTTTTAGCTGCCTAGATGCATAAGCAATCACTCGATCATTCCTCATAAGGATAGAACAATGTCCTTTCATTGATTCATCCCTATAGATAATAAAACCATCATTCCCTGATAGTAGGGTTAGGATCGTAGCATTCAATAACCTCCTCTTAAATTCTTCAAAAAATTCTTCACATTCCTTTGTCCATACAAACATAACCCCTTTTCGTGCGAGCTTGTTCATTGGGTTTCCTAAACAGGCGAAGTTCTGAACGAAACACCAACAATAACCTCCTACACCAATAAAACTATATACCTTAGTTATTTTTATTAGTGTAGGACATTCTTGCACAACCTTTGTCTTGCAGGATCTACATATATTCCATCCTTACAGATACTGTGGCCTAGAAAGGCAACTGATTGGAGCCAAAAATCAAACTTTCTAAACATACCAAATAATTTATGTCTTCTATGTGACTTCATAATAGTGCGCAAGTGATTTTCATGGTCTTTATAGCTTTTAGAGTATACAAGGATATCCTCAATAAACACCACTAAAAAGTCATCAAGATAATCCTTGAAAACTCTATTCATTAGATCCATGAAGACAAATGGTGCATTTGTTAGTTGAAAAGTCATTACCATAAACTCATAATGCACGTACCTGGTTCGAAATGCTATTTTTGGAATGTTTTCCTTCCACAAAAGGAACTTATGAAATCCATATCGAATATCAATCTTAGAAAAATATTGGGATCCATGAAGTTGATCAAATAAATCATAAATTAATGGTAGAGGATACTTATTCTTTATTAAAATAGCATTGATTTCAATATAATCAATTCACAGCCTTATGGATCTATCTTTCTTCTTGAAAGAAAGGACAAGGGTTGTAACACCCCGAGATTTTATGAAAAATATTCTTTTTAATTTCACTAATGTCTTGTGTCGTACACCAAAATGAGCTTGCACAACACGCATCCTTGATTTTCCTTTCATTGCATGCAATCGCGACCTTCCTCGATAGCGTGTGTAGTACGCAATAACGAGTTTCACTAAACAATAGTATGCTATTAAAATATTATTAAAACTATCCGTTATGAATAGTAATAACCACTTTTTGAAATTTTGTAAATTTTGTTGACTTCATTTTTGGATTCGGAAATCGAAATTAGCTTAGGGTGAAATTTTGGTGATTTTCGGATAACTTTCATATTTTGATGAATAGTGAAAATTACTAAATTTTAATTAAAAACAACTTTTTCAATCGAAATAATTAATAGTGATAAATTTTTAATTTGAGTGGTTTTAAAGTATATTTAGAATATATTTTCACAATTTAATACAATGTTGGTCATTGGATGTAATTTCACATTTAAACTAGTTATAAACAAGTGTCAATCTTTTGATAGTTATTATTTCTTAAAAACACGCTATTTGTTTTGACGACGGGAATTAATTTTTAAATTAGTTAATGAAACTGATATGTTGTGAATTTGGTAAAATAGACATCATTTTTGAGTTCATAATATCAAATATATCTTAGGCCTAATTTTTGATATTTTTCTGAAAACTTTCAATTTTTGATGAATAGTGAAACCACTAAGTGGAAGTTAAAAAACTGAATTTTTCATAAAACATAATTTTACCACTTCTGTGAGTGGAATTTCGAAAATCCGAGAGACACGGTTAATATCAAGGAATAAAATGTGGTTCAATAAGATGAAAATAATTTTTTGGTGAATAGTAACCTTTTATTTTTTTTACCGCAGTTAATAGTAAATAGGGTAACTAAGGGTAAATATGATATTACTATTACCCTAACACATGTCCTAAATCTATTGGATAAGTGTAATTCGACCAAAAACAACCTTATGAATATAATATGACCATTTAGGTCCACTCGGATTAGATTATGACATTTAATATTATTTTATTTAATGAATAGTTTAAACAGTTAAAATCAAAGTTTAATAAATAAAACATTTTTAATATGGGGTTATACATAAGATAAATTCGACTATAAAAATTCATTAGAAAGCTAAAACGATTTCCTACATAATAGGATTTTATTTGTAATTTTTAGACATTAAATAATTTAATTTATTTATGACACAACGATGATGCAGTAATTATCTTATTAATGAAATATTGACATAATTGATGTTATAAACCCCAAAATAAATGTAATTTGAGACTTTTTATGAATTCCACTAATTTTATAGGTTAATATGACATGTTATTATTGATTTAAGTAACTTGGTTAGATCTTATCATTCTGTTATGAATTTCATAAAAATCATGTACCAAATAGTGTCAAAATTGACATAAATTAGTTTTTAAAACAAATATTATATTATTAATTGTTATTTTATTCCTAAAAATCTAAGGTTCGGCCAAATGACTTAGATAAGGATATATATATTAATAATAAACAACTTGGGGTTCGTTTTCCATGTTATAGTAAGTGTATTAACCATATAGTATAAGAAAACAAAAAGTCACGGTAAAATTTAAATTATTTAACTTAGGGTTAAATCTAATTGATAAGGTTAAAATAATAATCTAAACTTGTCTAAATCCTATTGGTTGATATTATTTCAACCCATCCCCACTTTAACTTCTAAATAATACCCTTTGGAACCATTATAAACCAATTTTGACTTTAATATAAAATAATATTTTGAGATATTCCTAAGATGCCCCTCTCCTCCCTTATAAAAGGGCACCTCCTCCCTCTCCTCCTCACACCAATTTGAGCATTCAAGCTCGGCCAAACCCTGCCAAAATCCCGTCTCCACTTCCCTAGTATAATCCTAGAGGTCCTGGTCTTCTTCAAAGACCATCCATAGTTATTTAAGTGGAGGTTAAGTGAAGGCGCGTCAAAAAGAGGTAATATCCATTACCTATCTTTTTCAATTTCTTTCTTCTTCATCTTCTTATTATTTAGTTGTTTCATGATAAAGTAATAAAATCAGTATTTATTATATACTGATATGTTATTATAAATATGAAACAACTCTAATTAACCTTCTATCCATCCTACAGAAAAAGGAAATCACCGTGCGTGCGTATGTAGAGACCCGTATCTTGACATACATGGACATTACATTACTTTTTCGGAAGACTTAGTACATAACAAAAACACACCAACAAGGATCGTAATAGTTTAGTGTCTTTGGAAACTCCGAATATAATCTTCTAATCCTTGTGAAAGATCTTCAACATCTCCCATAAAGATCTTTCTTTTTTTTACCTAAAACCTTTCTTTATATCCTGGGGAAAAGAAAACATAAAAGGGTGAGCTCAAATGCTTAGTAAGGGTAAACAAAAGAAACATCAATCACATCATATACATAAGCACATTACTTTTGGAAATCTCAACCTGCAAAAGAGATCATAATTTCATAACATGGGGTAAATCATGGCAGTGAAATGTAATCACAATAATCATAACTTAAAACATTAAACTTTGTGGCATACACACATAATCATAGAGAATCATATCTTATTAGTCAAAACTCATTGCCAAGACTATCTTAGTGGACAAAGTCCATTTCTGAATCGAGTAACCCTCGTTTCAGTCCTGTTTCACTGAACCGGTATAACCTACCATTTTATCCATGTCTATCTCATGAGATATAAAATCTTTACCCAATGCATTGGAGGGAGATATATGTCCCACCCATCTCATAATGATACCATTCTTATGTGTGCCACAAAATCATAAACCATACATCATAGCATAACCCATTTAATAAAAATGGGATTCTTAAACAACATGACATCATAAAACAATTCATATAAAATAAAGTAATTCATAAAAATAATTCCATCACAACATTAATCAAATAAATGTAATAATATGGATAAAAACAGAACCCTTTATTATCTTATATGGAAAATAATTTTGATAAAACACTTGAACTCCATTCTTGAGGAAAATATCCTTTCTTTTTCAAAAACACTTTTCCTTTCTTAACATGTCATACAACTTTAAACTAAAAGAATTTGATTAAAAATAAACAAGAAAACTTGTAAAGGAAGATTATTGGAAATAATGTTTTAAAAATCCATTCATGCCTTATAATTTAAAGAAAACATTATTCTCGTACTTTTGTCGGAAAAGTCAAAAAAGTACCTCGTACGAAAAACGACAAAAGATTCCTTTCATATTCTTTACTAAAAACTCACCGAAGGGTAAAATTGGATTTAAACTATTGTAAGTGGATGGAAACAATATTACATATTGAGGGAACATGGATGTGGATGATAAAATACACCCCAGTAAATGCTAAAGTAAAAACAATCTCGGATAAAAATGAGATTGTGATATTTTCCCTTACCTTAGGTCTGATTTGCTTTGTAAGTGTCCGAACCTCCTGTATAATGATTTAAATCATGTTATTGACTTATTAAAGAATCATATTCATTGTTATTATATCATATATGGTCCACTTATGACTTTATATTACCCGTTCTTTTGTAAATTAATGTTAAAGTAGCGTTTTGGGTAAAATCGTCTCATTTGTCGTTCGTGTTTTTAACTTGTAATTATAAATATGATTACTTGGATCATGATTACTTATATCCAGAATGTAAAACATGATTTATATATAATATATATATTCAGAATATATATATATATATATAATATATCGATAAATGAAATGAAATACACCGTTCGTGGAGACGGTAGTCCGTACGTACGCATGAACGCTGTTTTCGTTTCCTTATTGAATTGAATGGAATTATGTAGATGACATACATATAAATATACATAAATCCAGTATCAATATTATGTCATATATTTAATTAGTACTTATTATATATACTTTATAATCATTCATGAATGGTTAATCATTGAGAATGAATCTCATCGCGTCGTGGAGACGGTAGTCCGTACGTACGCACGAGCGATGATATCGTTCCCATGGTCGTGGAATTGTGTTTAAGTGTATGTATACTATTTCAGTATCAATATCACTTTATAATAATCATATATAGTTACACATTACACCATTATACCCATCCAATTAAGGTGGTGGCGGAAAATAGATTACACCACGGCGTGGAGACGGTATTCCGTACGTACGCACGCGTGGTGATTTCCTTTTTCCGTAGGATGGATAGAAGGTTAATTAGAGTTGTTTCATATTTATAATAACATATCAGTATATAAGAAATACTGATGTTATTACTTTATCATGAAACAACTAAAGAAGAAGAAGTTGAAGAAGAAAGAAATTGAAAAAGATTGGTAATGGATATTACCTCTTTTTGACGCGCCTTCACTTAACCTCCACTTAAAGAACTATGGATGGTCTTTGAAGAAGACCAGGACCTCTAGGATGATACTAGGGAAGTGGAGAAGGGATTTTGGCAGGGTTTGTTCGAGCTTGAATTCTCAAATTGGTGTGAGGAGGAGAGGGAGGAGGTGTCCTTTTATAAGGGAGTAGAGGGGCATCTTAGGAATATCTCAATATATTATTTTATATTAAAGTCAAAATCGGTTTATAATTGTTCCAAAGGGTCTTATTTCTAAGTTAATGTGGGGATGGGTCGAAATACTATCAACCAATAGGATTTAGACAAGTTTAGGTTATTATTTTAACCTTATCAATTAGACTTAACCCTAAGTTAAATAATTTAACTTTTACCGTGACTTTTTGTTTTCTTATACTATATGGTTAATACACTTACTATAACATGACAAACGAACCCCAAGTTGTTTATTATTAATATATATATCCTTATCTAAGTCATTTGGCCGAACCTTAGATTTTTAGGAATAAAATAACAATTAATAATATAATATTTGTTTTAAAAACTAATTTATGTCAATTTTGACACTATTTGGTACATGATTTTTATGAAATTCATAACAGAATGATAAGTTCGAACCAAGTTACTTAAATCAATAATCATATGTCATATTAACCTATAAAATTAGTGGAATTCATAAAAAGTCTCAAATTACATTTATTTTGGGGTTTATAACATCAATTATTTCAATATTTTAATTAATAAGTTAATTACTGCATCATCGTTGTGTCATAAATAAATTAAATTATATAATGTCTAAAAATTACAAATAAAATACCATTATGTAGGAAATCTTTTTATCTTTCTAATGAATAATTATAGTCGAATTTATCTTATGTATAACCCCATATTAAAAATGTTTTAGTTATTAAACATTGATTTTAACTATTTTAACTTTTTATTAAATAAAATAATATTAAATGTCATAATCTAATCCAAGTGGACCTAAATGGTCATATTATATAGATAAGGTTGTTTTCGGTCAAATTACACTTATCCAATAGAATTAGGACATGTGTTAGGGTAATAATAATATCATATTTACCCTTAGTTACCCTATTTACTATTAACTACGGTAAAAAAAATAAAAAGTTACTATTCACCAAAAAATTATTTTCATCTCATTGAACCACATTTTAGTCCTTGATATTAACCGTGTCTCTCAGATTTTCGAAATTCCACTCACAGAAGTGGTATAATTATGTTTTATGAAAAATTCAGTTTTTTAACTACCACTTAGTGGTTCCACTATTCATCAAAAATTGAAAGTTTTCAGAAAAATATCAAAAATTAGGCCTAAGATATATTTGATATTATGAACTCAAAATTGATGTCTATTTTACCAAATTCACAACATATCAGTTGCATTAACTAATTTAAAAATTAATTCCCGTCGTCAAAACAAATAGCGTGTTTTTAAGAAATAATAAATATCAAAAGATTGACACTTGTTTATAACTAGTTTAAATGTGAAATTACATCCAATGACCAACATTGTATTAAATTGTAAAAATATATTCTAAATATACTTTAAAACCAATCAAATTAACAATTTATCACTATTAATTATTTCGATTGAAAAAGTTGTTTTTAATTAAAATTTAGTAATTTTCACTATTCATCAAAACATGAAAGTTATCCGAAAATCACCAAATTTTCACCCTAAGCTAATTTCGATATTCCGAATCCACAAATGAAGTCAATAAAATTTACAAAATTTCAAAAAGTGGTTATTACTATTCATAACGGATAGTTTTAATAATATTTTAATAGCATATTGTTGTTTAGTGAAACTCGTTATTGCGTACTACACACGCTATCGAGGAAGGTCGCGATTGCGTGTAATGAAAGGAAAATCAAGGATGCGTGTTGTGCAAGCTCCTTTTGGTGTACGACACAAGACATTAGTGAAATTAAAAAGAATATTTTTCATAAAATCTCGGGGTGTTACAGCGTACGTACGGAATACCGTCTCCACACCGTGGTGTAATCTATTTTCCGCCACCACCTTAATTGGATGGGTATAATGGTGTAATGAGTAACTATATATGATTATTGTAAAGTGATATTGATACTGAAATAGTATACATACACTTCAACACAATTCCACGACCATGGGAACGATATCATCGCTCGTGCGTACGTACGGACTACCGTCTCCACGACGCGATGAGATTCATTCTCAATGATTAACCATTCATGAATGATTATAAAGTATATATAATAAGTAGTAATGAAATATATGACATAATAATGATACTAGATTTCTGTATATTTATATGTATGTCATCTACTTAATTCCATTCAATTCAATAAGGAAACGAAAACAGCATTCATGCGTACGTACGGACTACCGTCTCCATGAACGGTGTATTTCATTCCATTTATCAATATATTATATATATATATATATATATTCTGAATATATATATTATATATAAATCATGTTTTACATTCTGGATATAAGTAATCATGATCCAAGTAATCATATTAATAATTACAAGTTAAAAACACGAACGACAAATGAGACGATTTTACCCAAAACGCTACTTTAACATGAATTTACAAAAGAACGGGTAATATAAAGTCATAAGTGAACCATATATGATATAATAACAATGAATATGATTCTGTAATAAGTCAATAACATGATTTAAATCATTATACAGGAGGTTCGGACACTTACGAAGAAAATCAGACCTAAGGTAAGGGAAAATATCACAATATCATTTTTATCCGAGATTGTTTTTACTTTAGCATTTACTGGGGTGTATTTTATCATCCAAATCCATGTTCCCTCAATATGTAATATTGTTTCCATCCACTTAAAATTGTTTAAATCCAATTTTACCCTTCGGTGAGTTTTTAGTAAAGAATATGAAAGGAATCTTTTGTCGTTTTTCGTACGAGGTACTTTTTTGACTTTTCTGACAAAAGTACGAGAATAATGTTTTTTTTAAATTATATGGCATGAATGGATTTTTAAAACATTATTTCCAAGAATCTTCCTTTACAAGTTTTCATGTTTATTTTTAATCAACTTCTTTTAGTTTAAATTTGTATGACATGTTAAGAAAGGAAAAGTGTTTTTGAAGAAGAAAGGATATTTTCCTCAAGAATTGAGTTCAAGTGTTTTATCAAAATTATTTTCCATATAAGATAATAAAGGGTTCTGTTTTTATCCCTATTATTACATTGATTTTATTAATGTTGTGATGGAATTATTTTTATGAATTCCTTTATTTTATATGAATTGTTTTATGACGTCATGTTGTTTAAAAATCCCATTTTTATTACATGGGTTATGCTATGATGTACGGTTTATGATTTAGTGGCACACATAAGAATAGTATCATTATGAGATGGGTGGGACCTATATCTCCGTCCAATGCATTGGGTAAAGATTTTATATCTCATGAGATAGACATGGCTGAAATGGTAGGTTATACCGGTTCAGTGAAACAGGACTGAAACGAGGGTTACTCGATTCAGAAATGGACTTTGTCCACTAAGATAGTCTTGGCAATGAGTATTGACTAATAAGATATGATTCTCTATGATTATTTGTGTATGCCACAAGGTTTAATGTTTTATGTTATGATTATTGTGATTACATTTCACAGCCATGATTTACCCCATGTTATGAAATTATGATCTCTTTTGCAGGTTAAGATTTCCAAAAGTTATGTGCTTATGTATATGATGTGATTGATGTTTCTTTTGTTTACCCTTACTGAGCATTTGAGCTCACCCTTTTATGTTTTCTTTTCCCCAGGATATAAAGAAAGGTTTTAGGTAAAAAAGGAAGATCTTTATGGGAGATGTTGAAGATCTTTCACCAGGATTAGAAGATTATATTCCGAGTTTCCAAAGACACTAAACTATTACGATCCTTATTGGTGTGTTTTTGTTATGTACTAAGTCTTCCGCAAAAGTAATGTAATGTCCATGTATGTCAAGATACGGGTCTCTACAGTTGGTATCAGAGGAAAGGTTTAGTCAACCTTTGGAAACTAGGATGTGAGAACGTTAGTGAGATCCCTAGAGATATTTCTATGGTATGTCTAGGGATGTCCCTAAGGATAAGTATACATATAGGATATAGTCCTACAACTACGGTAACGATCTTAGAATTTAACCTAAGATGTTAGATATTGAGGGTACTCCACCTTTACTATGTTGTTTTTTCTAGCATGATTTTTGTCTCTCACAAGATTCTTTTTGTGTTTTAGTTAATGGAGGGAACTAGAAGGAATTCGGTTAACATTGAATCCAATGAAAAAATTGGTGACTATGAGCAACAAAATTGTGTAATTCCTAGAGAGAAAGATATTGTGATTATGTCGAATCAGTCATCGCGATATATGATTAACAAGGAGAAATTTAGTGGTATGCCTAATTCATCAAAGAAGAGGAAGATAAAATATTATTCATGTTCGCATGTTGAGGAGCATAAAGAAAGGATGATTGATATTTCTAGAGAAGGGAAGAAGAACCTTGAGGAATACCTCAAATGGAGGGACCGATGTTATCTGTGTGGAGAAAAGGGTCATAGAGTGACAGATTGTTATGGAGTTCAATGTCTTATTTGTGGAGAACATGGGCATTACCCAACTCAATGCCCTGACCTAAAAAGTTACTTGTAAATCAAGGAAGGACTTATTCGAGGACAATCATTGAAGAGGATGGACTAAAGTGTTTATGTATTGGTATTCAAGAATAATGTTATTGAGGTACTTTTATGGTGTATTGAAATATTTATGTATTGGTCTATTGTGGTTTTCAATAATTTTAAGGTACCGGTCACAAGGAAAAGTGATTCAAATATTTTGGAAAGTAGATGATATGCGCATAATGAAGGGATAAGGAGAAAATGAAATGGTCGACAGTATTCATGAGCTCATGATTGATATAAGGACTAAGTGATATCATGGTTTGAGTATATAGAATTTTGAGGATTTTGGTATATGGAAAGTGTTAACTTTTAACTTCATTAATGTTTTCACTAAGGTTCAATGGGTATTCATTCTTCAAGAGAATACATGATTAAGGTATTCACATGATTGGAATGTGACCAACAAGATATATGGGGGATAAATGATGGTATTCACATGCTTGGTTGATGACATTTCAAGTTATCGTTTTCTTTATACTATGAGCTTGGACCGAAGTATTTTAGATAAGCCTAAAGATTGGAATGGATTATGTTAACTATAAGTTAGTATTTTTTAATGATAGAAGTTTTTTCGATATTATTGATGAGATGTTATAGTAATATAGTTTTAGAAAAAGGACAACCTACAGGTCGGGCGACAGCCCATCGCATCGGACAAGGCTGTGGAAATCGAACCCACAACCGAAGTTCGACTGGCCTTTATCGCCTACCACTGGCCTACAGGAAGTCCCTGTTTAGTAGAAGCTAGTTTTATTATATTAAGCAGTATGATATATGAAGTATAAGTCCATTTTAGGAACCATATATGATAAATCTCACTATAGAATGACTTATGTATATTTAATATCTTTTGCTAACCTTTTGTTTGAGATAGATGGAATGACCCGTCATTTTATCACATGATCTGCTAACCCTTCACGAATAACAAATTCAACTTCATTTATTTAAGATATGAAGTGTAAATTGTTCAAGGCATGAACAACAGTGAGATTGTACCAAAATAAAGTAAGTATTTATTCTAATTCAAATTCTTCAACTTTAGGGAAACGATCTTGAAAACCAAAAATGTTGTCCTAGTGCTCTTATATCCGATTAATCGGATGGTACCTTAGATCATCACAAATTTATGGATTTGTGATTGTTGGCTTTTCCATAGCCATGTTCTCTACCACTCTCCATCAGAACATGATGGTTAGATTTTTCTTCCATATCCATATTTTCACCTATGTGGAAACCCAGTGATTAGTTTATTTGGGTAACCGTTACGTTTCATACTTTTGTTTTTAAAGATTGGTTTTGGTATTCCTTTTTACGATGTGGGTTTCTATTAAAGAAACTTTCGAATAGTAAACCATTTATAACCCCGACGAATTTCGAGGGCGAAATTCATTTTAAGGGGGGTAGAATGTAACACCCCGAGATTTTATAAAAAATATTCTTTTTAATTTCACTAATGTCTTGTGTCGTACACCAAAATGAGCTTGCACAACACACATCCTTGATTTGCCTTTCATTACACGCAATCGCGACCTTTCTCGATAGCGTGTGTAGTACGCAATAACGAGTTTCCCTAAACAATAATATGCTATTAAAATATTATTAAAACTATCCGTTATGAATAGTAATAACCACTGTTTGAAATTTTTTAAATTTTATTGACTTCATTTTTGGATTCGGAATATCGAAATTAGCTTAGGGTGAAATTTTGGTGATTTTCGTATAACTTTCATATTTTGATGAATAGTGAAAATTACTAAATTTTAATTAAGAACAACTTTTTCAATCGAAATAATTAGTAGTGATAAATTGTTAATTTGAGTGGTTTTAAAGTATATTTAGAATATATTTTTACAATTTAATACAATGTTGGTCATTGGATGTAATTTCACATTTAAACTAGTTATAAACAAGTGTCAATCTTTTAATAGTTATTATTTCTTAAAAACACGCTATTTGTTTTGACGACGGGAATTAATTTTTAAATTAGTTAATGCAACTGATATGTTGTGAATTTGGTAAAATAGACATCATTTTTGAGTTCATAATATCAAATATATCTTAGGCCTAATTTTTGATATTTTTCTGAAAACTTTCAATTTTTGATGAATAGTGAAACCACTAAGTGGTAGTTAAAAAACTGAATTTTTCATAAAACTTAATTTTACCGCTTCTGTGAGTGGAATTTCGAAAATCCGAGAGACACAGTTAATATCAAGGAATAAAATGCGGTTCAATGAGATGAAAAGAATTTTTTGGTGAATAGTAACTTTTTATTTTTTTACCGTAGTTAATAGTAAATAGGGTAACTAAGGGTAAATATGATATTACTATTACCCTAACAAATGTCCTAATTCTATTTGATAAGTGTAATTCGACCAAAAACAACCTTATGAATATAATATGACCATTTAGGTCCACTTGGATTAGATTATGACATTTAATATTATTTTATTTAATGAATAGTTAAAATAGTTAAAATCAAAGTTTAATAACTAAAACATTTTTAATATGGGGTTATACATAAGATAAATTCGACTATAAATATTCATTAGAAATATAAAAATATTTCCTACATAATGGTATTTTATTTGTAATTTTTAGACATTAAATAATTTAATTTATTTATGACAAAACGATGATGCAGTAATTATCTTATTAATGAAATATTGACATAATTGATGTTATAAACCCCAAAATAAATGTAATTTGAGACTTTTTATGAATTACAATAATTTTCTAGGTTAATATGACATGTTATTATTGATTTAAGTAACTTGGTTCGAACTTAACATTATGTTATGAATTTCATAAAAATCATGTACCAAATAGTGTCAAAATTGACATAAATTAGTTTTTAAAACAAATATTATATTATTAATTGTTATTTTATTCCTAAAAACCTAAGGTTCGGCCAAATGACTTAGATAAGGATATATATATTAATAATAAACAGCTTGGGGTTCGTTTGGCATGTTATAGTATGTGTATTAACCATATAGTATAAGAAAACAAAAAGTCACGGTAAAAGTTAAATTATTTAACTTAGGGTTAAATATAATTGATAAGGTTAAAATAATAACCTAAACTTGTCTAAATCCTATTGGTTGATAGGATTTAGACCCATACCCACTTTAACTTCGAAATAAGATCCTTTGAAACCATTATAAACTGATTTTGACTTTAATATAAAATAATATTTTGAGATATTCCTAAGATGCCCCTCTCCTCCCTTATAAAAGGGCACCTCCTCCCTCTCCTCCTCACACCAATTTGAGCATTCAAGCTCGGAAAAACCCTGCCAAAACCCCTTCTCCACTTCCCTAGTATCATCCTAGTGGTCCTGGTCTTCTTCAAAGACCATCCATAGTTCATTAAGTGGAGGTTAAGTGAAGGCGCGCCAAAAAGAGGTAATATCCATTACCAATCGTTTTCAATTTCTTTCTTCTTCAACTTCTTCTTCTTTAGTTGTTTCATGATAAAGTAATAACATCAGTATTTCTTATATACTGATATGTTATTATAAATATTAAACAACTCTAATTAACCTTCTATCCATCCTACAGAAAAAGGAAATCACCGCGCGCGCATACGTACGGAATACCGTCTCCACGCCGTGGTGTAATCAATTTTCCGCCACCACCTTAATTGGTTGGGTATAATGGTGTAATGAGTAACTATATATGATTATTATAATTTGATATTGATACTGAAATAGTATACATACACTTCAACACAATTCCACGACCATGGGAACGATATCATCGCTCGTGCGTACGTACGGACTACCGTCTCCACGACGCGATGAGATTCATTCTCAATGATTAACCATTCATGAATGATTATAAAGTATATATAATAAGTACTAATGAAATATATGACATAATAATGATACTGGATTTATGTATATTTATATGTATGTATTCTACTTAATTCCATTCAATTCAATAAGGAAACGAAAATAGCGTTCATGCGTACGTACGGACTACCGTCTCCATGAACGGTGTATTTCATTTCATTTATAGATATTATATATATATATATATTATGAATATATATATTATATATAAATCATGTTTTACATTCTGGATATAAGTAATCATGATCCAAGTAATCATATTAATAATTACAAGTTAAAAACATGAACGACAAATGAGACGATTTTACCCAAAACGCTACTTTAACATGAATTTACAAAAGAACGGGTAATATAAAGTCATAAGTGGACCATATATGATATAATAACAATGAATATGATTCTTTAATAAGTCAATAACATGATTTAAATCATTATACAGGAGGTTCGGACACTTACGACGAAAATCAGACCTAAGGTAAGGGAAAATATCACAATCTCATTTTTATCCGAGATTTTTTTTACTTTAGCATTTACTGGGGTGTATTTTATCATCCACATCCATGTTCCCTCAATATGTAATATTGTTTCCATCCACTTACAATAGTTTAAATCCAATTTTACCCTTCGGTGAGTTTTTAGTAAAGAATATGAAAGGAATCTTTTGTCGTTTTTCGTACGAGGTACTTTTTTGACTTTTCCGACAAAAGTATGAGAATAATGTTTTTTTTAAATTATACGGCATGAATGGATTTTTAAAACATTATTTCCAAGAATCTTCCTTTACAAGTTTTCATGTTTATTTTTAATCAACTTCTTTTAGTTTAAAGTTGTATGACATGTTAAGAAAGGAAAAGTGTTTTTGAAGAAGAAAGGATATTTTACTCAAGAATGGAGTTCAAGTGTTTTATCAAAATTATTTTCCATATAATATAATAAAGGGTTCTATTTTTATCCCTATTATTACATTGATTTGATTAATGTTTTGATGGAATTATTTTTATGAATTCCTTTATTTTATATGAATTGTTTTATGATGTCATGTTGTTTAAGAATCCCATTTTTATTACATGGGTTATGCTATGATGTATGGTTTATGATTTTGTGGCACACATAAGAATGGTATCATTATGAGATGGGTGGGACCTATATCTCCCTCCAATGCATTGGGTAAAGATTTTATATCTCATGATATAGACATGGCTGAAATGGTAGGTTATACCGGTTCAGTGAAACAGGACTGAAACGAGGGTTACTCGATTCAGAAATGGACTTTGTCCACTAAGATAGTCTTGGCAATGAGTCTTGACTAATAAGATATGATTATATATGATTATGTGTGTATGCCACAAAGTTTAATGTTTTAAGTTATGATTATTGTGATTACATTTCACTGCCATGATTTACCACATGTTATGAAATTATGATCTCTTTTGCAGGTTAAGATTTCCAAAAGTTATGTGCTTATGTATATGATGTGATTGATGTTTCTTTTGTTTACCCTTACTGAGCATTTGAGCTCACCCTTTAATGTTTTATTTTCCCCAGGATATAAAGAAAGGTTTTATCTTAAAAAAAGGAAGATCTTTATGGGAGATGTTGAAGATCTTTCACCAGGATTAGAAGATTATATTCCGAGTTTTTAAAGACACTAAACTATTACGATCCTTGTTGGTGTGTTTTTGTTATGTACTAAGTCTTCCACAAAAGTAATGTAATGTCCATGTATGTCAAGATACGGGTATCTACAGGGGTTCCCCAGGGAGAAATTTTTGAGTGAATAAATTCTATATCACTCAATTCCTCTTATTGTTTATTTAGTTCCACTGACTCCACAGTGCCCATTCTATAAGGGGTCTTTGATATGGTCCTTGAACTAGAAATTGAGTCAATAGAAAACTCAATTTCCCCCTCTAAAGGATGTCTAGGTAAATCCTCTGGAAGGACGTCAACATATTCTTTCACAATAGGTACATCCTCTATCTATACAGTCTTGTCCTCACCCATACTTACTTAATTCCCTTCCTCTCCAATAATTGAATTTAGTAGAGCTACTGGGGGTGGATCTTGATGAGAATCACTTGGTGAGGTTTCTTCTCTAAAAATAAATGATTCTACACCATTCTATAAAATTTTAACTTTATTTTTCTTTTAATAGATCTTCCCATCATTATTTGATAGCAAATACATATCGAGAATTATATCATATTAAACCATTGGTAAGATGATAAGGTTAAAAACTAAAGAACATTTATGTGTCACGAGGGGGACTAATCGACACGCCTTTGTTGCAATGATACATCCACTAGGAGTTTTGACTGATAAATCCTTTATTAAATAAAATTGGACATATCAAATTTTCTTGGAAAATTGGGAAGATGTAAATGAATGTGATGATCCTGAATCAAATAAAGTATGGGCTAAGTTGGGTGAAACAATCAATGTACCTACCACCACTTCATTAGGAACTTCAACCTCTTCAGTTGTGACCACATAAGCTTGGCCATTCATTATTTTATTATGATAGATTATAAGAACCCATATTATTTTCTTGGGTTATCTTTGTTTTAAGTGGTCTCCCTGTAATTCAGATAGGGTTTCTAATATGTATATTTGGGTAGAAATGTTTCTTGTGACCTTGGTACATTTTAAACAATACAATGTTCTTGTTTAAATGGAAAGCCTTGTGTCCATTTGTGTGTT
Source organism: Viscum album (assembly GCA_963277665.1). Classification (NCBI taxonomy): domain Eukaryota; kingdom Viridiplantae; phylum Streptophyta; class Magnoliopsida; order Santalales; family Viscaceae; genus Viscum; species Viscum album. Next base: position 1,554,490,553 of record OY728148.1, on the reverse strand, counting down.
TTACTCGGTTTCATTATAATATAAATTAAAACCATATTATTACTTTCTCATGAGAAATATGTTTTGTTCAATTGTTATGAAATTCAAACAAAATGTAAAAATAAATTTATCAATACATGCGGTTCATGTTTTGGGGTGTTACATTATCCCCCCTAAAAAGAATTGTGTCCTCACAATTCATTCTACATACACATAAGATAAATAGTCCCTCACAAAATTTACCACAACCTCCATCGTGGAGGGTCCTCCAGGGTGGAATGTTCAAAAGATGTCCAAATGGATCAACTCTCAAAGAATTCACCGGGATGATTCTAGATTGAGAAAATCTATGTCATAAACGTTTTCATATAAGATGAAACCAAAGAGTTGGTATATATGGGCTGCACAAAGGTTTCCCTCCAATGAGGCCTCTTGAAATATTACTCTAGCAGTGAATTTCCAGCCTAGAGTAATGCATAGGAAAAGCCCTTCGTGGTATTTTCCCCTTCACCTGTACTCGGCCAATTAGACCATGGCTATCCTATGGTATATTTAATAATTATCCTTATAGTAATGGGGAATATCTAGGATATTTTACCATTTGTAATGTTTCTTGCATGTTTTTTCTCAAATTTGTGAAAGGTAGGTACTATTACTCGCATGTTTTGACCATGATAACCTACAGTATATTGATGGGAAGGGATAAAATGTGGGTTCATCCTTCCATCTGAAAATTAATTATGAAGGATCAATTAATGAAACCTATTCAGAAACATAAATATAGACAGGAAAAAAGAAAGAAAGAAGGGATAAAAAATTGCGTTCTCATATCACCACTTGATCATAAAAAGTGAAAGGCTAATTGTTTCCCTAGTTTCCTAATACATGAATCCCCAAAACTAGTTAAAAACATTCAATCTCCACGAAACATATGCAACATGAGCAATCTGGTTTCATTTTGTGGGTGCACTTGTGTTGTTTCCAGAGTCTGACATTTGGGGTGTGCAACTGAGAGACATCTGTATGTACTTTTTGTCTATACACCGAATGAGAGGATTCGTATTCAAGGATGTCAAAGTCCATTACCTGACCAAAATGGCCATAGGAAAAGACTTTACTAATATATGTCATGCAGAGGTCTCTCACTACTGCAGCTTCTTGGAAGGCCATGAGGGATAGGATGCCTTCCATAATAGTGAAGCATCTAAAACGTCCCTCGATGTATTTTCCTCATCATGCATAGGATGGAAATTGGGCATGCATTATAAATATGTAATCAAAACCCACTCTTCGGTGGAGTTTAAGTACTCGGCGAGAGTTGGATATGTCATACAGGTTCTTACACGTCATTCAGATATGGGCATTGTATATAAAAATTTCATGGGTGGATATGGAAATTATTGATTCGTAGGACTCATTGGGAAGAGAAAGAAGACTAGTACTTTCATTTTCCATCTAAAAATAAAGAAAAATTTCATATTTAGTAATGATTAAGTAGATTTTATTTTGTTTCAGTTATGGTTTTCCAGAGTTATCCAAAACGAATCCTCTAATACCAACTGTGATGCCCCAGCTTTCGAATACCCAGAGCTGGTGCCATACAAGGATCGAATTCGGTTCAGGTTATGAGAAACTAGCTACTTCTGAAATGTTTCATCTGCTAAAAGTTATTTCCAGAAAATTTTACTAAAAAACGTAGGGTGAGAATACAAATTCCAAGTAAAGGGTTTTAAAATAAAGCAATATAACTTTTGAAAACATTCTTTAAAACATTCCATAAAACATTTTTCCTAGGAGAAGCTGTAACATGTCTAACACTTCATAGTAATAAAAGTGCACAGTTAAATCATGATAAGATAATTACAAGGGAACATAAATCAATTAAATACATTCTCATTTAGCGTAATAATTATAAGACATTCAAAATAAGAATGGAATATGAATACACAAGTATAATTTTAGAAGATAAAGGTAATGCATGATCAGAGTTGTGCATAGAAAACTTCAATTTTCATCCTTCACTATGGTAAAACATACACTGGCCATTAAAAATCACCGAATATTGCATAATTAATATTTCATAACTTAAAGTTCCTTTGATTATTATAATCATAGGATCTTTAACCAATGATTTTATACTAGATGAATAATCCTCTGGTTAATTAATTTCCAGAGTCATAATGAGATATATACTGAACATTCTGAAACATTTCGTGAAGGCCTTGGCCAAGATTTCTATGGATTAAGGCCTCAACCAAAACCCATAAGCTCTTTAACCAATTATATTATACTATTCAAATATTATTATGTTTAATTAAATTACACATTCATAATGAGGAAAGTGCATATATCGGAATGTGTCAAGGCCTTTGCCAAGACGTCTAATGATTAAGGCCCTGGCCAAAATCCATAACTCAGAGTTGGGAAAGGCCTCGGCCAATTCTGCTTCAATTTGTCTCAGGTTGAGTAATTTCTATGAGAATATATATCTCAAACTCTTATGATCTGTATATATCTCACATTTTCACCATAGAGGTAATGTCTCTAAATGTTCAGAGGAAGGATTACTGATTTTAATTCAATACCATGTTTTAGATTGTTATGTTCATGATTTTTTATCTCGCTAGATGCATAGGAAATCACTCGATCATTCGACATAAGGACACAAGAAAGTCCTTTATTTGATGTATCACTATATATAACAAACCGATCATTCACCGATGCTAGGTTTAGGATCAGAGGGTTCACTAAAATCCTCTTAAATTCTTCAAAACATTCTTCACATTCTTTTGTCCATACAAACATAACCCCTTTTCACATGAGCTTGGTCATTGGGTTAGCTAAATGGACAAAGTTATAAACGAAACTCTTATAATAACCTACTAAACTAATTAAACTTCTTACCTATGTTACGTTTGTTGGTGTAGTCCATTCTTGTATAGCCTTTATCTTCGCAGGATCTACATATATTCCATCCATAGAGATAGTGTGGCCCAGAAACGCAACTGATTGGAGCCAAAAATCACACTCGCTAAACTTCCCATATAATTTATTTCTTCTAAGTGTCTTTAGAATTGTGTACAAGTGATTTTAATGATCTTCATAGATTTTAGAGTATACCAGAATATCATCAATAAACAGAACTACAAAGTCATTTGCATAATCTTTGAAAACTATGTTTATTAGATCCATGAAGACAGATGGTGCATTAGTTAGTCCAAAATGCATTACTGTAAACTCATATTTCCCGTACTTGGTTAGCCCGAATGGCCAGAAGGCCTTATTTTTTTATTTTATTATGGACAATACTCCTTTTAAGGGTTGAAGAGGAACCCTAAAATGACCCGTAGGCCCAAGGAACAAGGCCTGAAAACCCGCAATACATGACCTGAAGGCCCAAGGGAATACCATGCCCAATACATGACCTGTATGCCTAGCCCAATTGAACTGCCCCTCCCATCTTTATGTGTCATTGATCACCAAGCTCCCCACCTTGAATTGCTGATCAGCTAGCATTGCCTCGTACAAAGCTGCACGGTGCCTGGTCCCGATGGCGGCTGTCGAACCCTCTCATTCTTCAAATCTGGTTAGCTCTGCATTCGGTGGCTTTTACTCCTATTGTTCTGATCCTCTTCTGGGGCCGGTTTTGTGTGAACTAGGCTACTCCATGGTCTACGTAACCCGAACGCCCTATGGACCAAAGGCCTTTGATGACCCGAAGGCCCTGAAGACCCATAGGCCCAAATCAGGTGAATAGTTCCTGGTGTTACAGTACCAAACAATGAATACTACAGTGACTGCTTCAGTACTGCTACATTACTGCTACAGTACCACCGAAAATTTGCCTCCACCTAGTTTTGAACTCGGGTCTCTTGGATTCCAAGCGAGAGCCCTTACCACTCGGGTACAGGCTCGTTGGCAACCGTACTTGGTTCAAAATGCTTTTTTTGGAATTTCTTCTGTCATCTCAAGAAACTTATGATATCGAAATCAAAGATAAATCTTAGAAAAATATTGGGCTCCATGAAGTTGATCAAATAAATTATCAATTCATGGCAGAGGATACTTATTCTTTATTGTAATAGCATTTATTTCTCTATAGTCAATGAACAACCTGATGGATCCATATTTCTTCTTGACATAGAGGATAGGGGATCCCGATGGAGAAATTCTAGGGAGAATAAATTCTTTATCACTCAATTCCTCCAATTTTTTCTTTATTTCCACCAACTCCAAAGTGGACATTCTAAAATCGGTCTTTGATATGGTCCTTGAACTAAAAATTAATTCAATGGAAAAATCAATTTCCCTCTCTAGAGGATGTCCAGGTAAATCCTCAGGAAGGACGTCAATATATTCTTTCACAATAGTTATGTCCACTATCTATACATTCCTCTCCCCACCCATATTTATTTCATTCCCTTCCTCCCAAATAATTCGATTCATTAGATCTACTGGTGGTGGATCTAGATGAGAATCACATGGTGAGGTTTATGCTAAAAGAATAAGGGATTCTACCCAATTCTCGAAAATTGTAACTTCATTCTTATTGCAATTGATCTTCGCATCATAATTTGATAGCCAGTCCATACAGAGAATTATATCATAGTCGAACGTTGGTATAATGATAAGGATAGAAAATAAAGCACGATTATGGGTCACGGGGTGGACTAATAAACACGCCTTTGTTCCAATGATACATCCACTAGGAGTTTTGATTGATAAATTCTTTATTAAATCCAATTGGACATATCTAATTTTCTTGGAAAACTGGGAAGATAGAAATTAATGTGATGATCTTGAATCAAATAATGTATTGGATAAGTTGGATGAAAAAATCAATATACCTGCCACCACATTGTTAGGAACTCCTTCCTTCGCAGTTGTGACCACATAAGCTTGTCCATTCTTATGTTCATTACGACAGATTGTAAGGGCCCATATTATTTTCTTGGGGTTATTTTTGTTTTATGTGGTCTCTCTATAATTTTGATAGGGTTTTTAATATGTATATTTGGTTATAAATACTCCTTGTTATCTTGGTACATTGTAAACACTATGATGTTCTTGTTTAAATGAAAGTCCCTGTGTCCATTTGTGTGTTTTACTCGATTGCATTATAATATAAATTAATACCATATAATTTCTTTCTCATGAGGAACATGTTTTTTTCCAGTTGTTATGAAATTCCAACAAAATGTAAACATAATATTATCAATAAATGATGTTTGAGTTTTGGGGTGTTACAGTTCAAACCATAAAACCATTAGAAAAATCTATGAATATGATCAAAAACCTCAAAATAAGATACAAACATCCCAATATCCCACGGTTACATGACTCTATTTTTGGTAAGAGCTATCCAGGATCTCACCCCAACCTACCCATTAATTCACGAAAATCCTTTATCTATTCTACTAACATTCAAAAACTATGTTCCAAAACTCCTTTGATACCAAATAGTAACAAACCAACCTAGACACCCATTTAAACTAGTTCCTGAACCAGCACTTCACATAACCAAAGTGTGTTCCCAATCAGCATGGGTTGATGAATAGAATTTGAGAGTCAATAACAACAATAAGGAATGATCTATCACAACTTGAAGTAGAACACATGTAATAATTTTTTTACATAGTAGGAAGAAACAACATAAGATAAAAATAAGAAATAAATTCCACAAAAAATTAAAACAATAGAAGATACACAACCCAAAAGTAGTTAAAAACTCCAAGGTATGTTTCCAACCATAAATGAAAAAACCCAATATTTGAAATAGATACTCCAAGTGATAATTGTGAAATGTCCAACTATCTCCCCACCAGATACCTAACATAGCTGAGAAAAACCACACCACCTCACTAGAATGCCTTTATTATCCCTACATCAAAACACATAACAAGGTATACACACTACTTATGGGGTGTGATGGTAATGATCTAATAGACTCAGTAATATCCCACAAAGGACTTTTATAACAATTCATTGTATAATAATTTAAAACATCACAACATTTATGAAAATAATGCTTGATAATAAGTTTAATAGTTTTCATATCAAAAGAATGGTAAGACATTCCTCTTTTTTCCACTAATTTAAATAATCATGGTAAAATCATGGTAAAATCATATCAAATATACCAATAAAGGTAATAAAATACAAGTAATATAAATCAAAATCACATGTAACATCATTCCAAGTATCACTGTAGGTTAGGGTAGATAAAAAATTCATTCCCACGCATGGGCAATCACTTGCATCAATTATCTAGACATATTCATTGAGTATAGACAGTATTGGAACACACAAGAATGTAATCTTCCCAATATTGTCAATATGTCTCTAGAAATACATATCGAAAGAGCATTGGAAAACTGTATGAGTGAACCACCAAATGGTATTAATGGACACGACCTATTATTACACCATCCTTCTAAGTACCCAAGGCACCCCATGTTCTATATTTTTCATACCATTTCATCATACCCATACATAAAATCTATTTTGAAAACCCATTTAACAATTCGTTGAATGGAACCATTTTCATTTTACCAAAACAATGAGAAAACTCGTATTTTCACAAAACCTCATTTTTACAAAAAACAGATATATATAAGTCAGTCAATCATTCCATTTTATTTATAAAAAATTTATTAAACCAAATAGATCAAATGTCATCGAACAATTGATAAATACAGAACCACCTACCTAAAATTCCGGTGCACATGCCCGTAACTGGATCCACTTTTACCGGAAGGAATGGGGAATAATAAACATAGTCTTTACCTATTATTACGGTACTTTATAATTATATTCCATGATAACTAATGTCGATATAGAGTCTAGTTCAAACAATTCATAGAGAAATACTACCCGCCTCATCCATACTTACAAAGTATCGATATCCAAAAGAAGATTATACAATAGATCTAGAAAGAATCAAGAATAATAACATCAAAAGATCAATAAATCATAAAATTTTGAATAATGGAAGTTATATGATAATGTAAAATAATGTAGAGGAAATATAACATACCTATAAAGACCTAGAACATCCACTAATATGATAAACCACCATACGAAATGATCTAAAAGCAACGAAGGTCCCAAAAATGCCATGGGATAACTCTTAGGTTTTGAAATAGAAGACTTCACATCAGATGAAGATAAAATAATATATGAAATGTGGTTAAAACTAGGGTCTCAAAACCATTCATAATTGTATACCCTTTCTGGATGTGAATATCATGATTTTCAAGAGATTCAGAATAATGTGTCGTCTGGGATTAATAATAAATTGGACAGAACTTTTCACAAGATGAAATAGTTCAAGGGTTGTAAAATTTTTAAACCTTGAACCAGTTAAAATAACTATCAACACAATATATTAACATATGTAATAATTTGTTGAAAATATAGTGTCATGCAACCAATTCATAGTTTATCATCTATCGGAAAAACCAAAACTTCCTCTGAAGGTTTCTAATCCCATGTAGAGACATTGAAATCCTTTTATAAATATATATATGAACTCAATTAATTTTAAAAAACAAAATAGTCCACTTCTGTTTATTTTACCCAATAATTGTTTTCATCATTAAAAGACTCAAAACACACCGAAACAGAAATGGAAACTAAAATATGGATGATATATACGTGAAAAAAGACAATAGGATGTAAAAATTTTAATAAGTCATATTCAAAATATCATAAAATAAAGATTATCATGTGAGGTGAATGTTTTTTTGGAAATGTTTGGATGTGATTTGGAGTTGATTAAGATAAATGTAGTGTTTTTTTCATTATGAAAAATTTCATCTAAAATTTTCCAAACTATTTCATTGGAAGGTTTTTTATTTAGAATATATGAAAAAGATTGAATGTTTATAATATTCAATGCTTAATAAGGTTTTTATATTAATAGAACTTGAAAATTTGGAAAAGTAAGGAACCTAATCTATTTCATAATGATTTTATATTTCTATTTTTGATTTTTTTTCTATGAGATGAAAAATAAAAGTCCCTATCATAGGTTTCACACATAAGATTCTTCAGATTTGTTGGAATTTAACTGATACATAATTTTTTTTATGCATGTGTTATATATTTTATTAGACTCTAATGAAATGATGAAAATGAATAATTCTTCATATGATATATAATATTTACTATTTATTATTTAAATCTTATTAGGATGAAGCATAATGATTTTTCTATAATGCATGTGTTTTTCTACTTGGAAAAAATATAAGGTTTTATATGATAGAACGTATATTATCTAAAATTTTACCATATGTTTATAAAATATCAAGGTAGTATAGATGATTTTTTTAAAAAAAATATAGAGGATTTAAAAGATAAATTGGACAATTAATAAGAACTTCATGTAAGTATCGTATATTGAAAATGGAAATTGTGATTCAAGAAGGCGGACAAATCAGTCAGACTATAAAATTCATAGTTATTATTTAATGTATGCCATATATGAATGAATCATTAAAATTTATTTTTAATTTTAAATTCTTTAAAAAATTATTACATGGTTTCATTTGTATTCTTGAAAACCTATAGAATAAGTTTATATGATCTTGAACTATAATTAAATATTTCATGCTCATAAAATAATTAGATGTTTGAGTAACTTGAGTATCACGCTGTGATATACACAGTAATGTCATGATAGGGAGATATTAACAGATAATAAAAAAGTGAGATAAGATGAGAAGATAAGATTAAATAAGTTAAATGATTTTTGTTGTTTGTATTTGAATTGGAAATTAAATATAAATTAAATGATGAACTCTTAAATAGTGAATATTAAAATGAGTAGGGATCATCCATGCATGTAGTAGTGGGAAGATCGATGTGTAATATATCAAATAGATGGAGTCTATAGTGTGGATGACGAGTGTGTGTAGTGTGGAACACATAGTAAGAATAGATAAGGGGAACACAATACCTACATAATTGTAAGTATAATAAAAAGAATAGAAAGAATGCATAGGATTTTGGGTGATAATCACAACAATAATTTTTGCGGAATAAGGAAATCAAATTTTACCTTAATATTGAAGAAGTTCAAAAGAATTATAATATATTCAATATATAATCATCATATGAAAAATAAATACCTCTGCCTAAAAAATAAAAGATAATGTTTCATTTATTCATAATATTATTGGGAGAAAACATTTTTATTATTTTGTAAGATAATTTTATGGATATAACCTAATAATGGTATCCATGATGATGATTAAAGTTTTTTTGATCTTGGGTGTGATCGTATAATTCTATAAATTAAAAACTCCTTTTCAGTAGTGAATCGTCTATATCAAGCGATATGTTTTTTTACTTTTCATGGTGTGTTTGAGTAAAAAAAATTTATTACTCACTCTAGAAAGTGAAAAATAATGATTTCTTAAGAAATAATCCCATAGAAAAAAAGATTATTTTTTCGAGATCCAATATTTTCTCTGTAAACATCACCATTCATGGGACCATCATAATTGTTATTACAGGAATTCTAGTTTTCTAAAAAGATAATGTAGTTTGATGTTCACTACATTGAATATTTTTCAACATAGTTGGTGTTGGAGTTATTTTCTCTATTGGGGTAAATAATTACTCTCCCTATGGTATGATATTTGTTCAATGAGTTTCTTCTTTGATCATGGATAAATTCAATTTTGTTAACAATAATAGGATTTCAACTTTTAGTGTGAATAATTAACACATACACAAATATTGGATGGTGCTATATCTATTTTAATAAATTTTTATATCTTAGAGGCTATGGAGAACAAGGGTTTTTTGGTAAGTAACACTTTATTGATACTTTTAAAATATAAATAGTAAATGGGTTATGTTTGGTAGAGTTTAGGGAAGTTATTGAGTGTTTTGTTGATTTTCTTCCTATGCATGATTAGTGCACGGTTTAAGAAACCCATGAAATACATACATGAAATCATGCAGAGTGATACATGGGGAAATGATATGGTGCATGGTCAGTGCAAAATGTTTCTAAACCATGGAGATTCCTAGAAGAAATATGGAACTTTTAAAAAAAATGGATTTGGTCATTTTAAGAGAGTGAATTTAGCATGAATGGTGTATGATTTGTATACCGTATGAGGAAACCATGCGAATTTCATCCATAATGCAGTGGATGGGGCACAATTAGCACATGTTTTTCCAATCCATGCACCAAAACCATGCATGGTTAAAAAAAATAGATCCTTAAAAAGTGGATCTAGTCCAGCCTTTTGTTTATTGCTTCTTTTTTATCCCAAAAGGCCCTAACTCACGATTTTACCTCTCAACAGTCAAGGAAGGTTCTCTCATAAATTATAAGGTAATTTTAGGGATTACCTTAGTGATTTAAAGATGGATTCTTATGGTAATAGATCGTTCTTGATTTTTCTTGATAATTTTCCTAAATCTACTTATCCCTTTCACTCATTTTATTAGATCTACACCCACTGTGGGTATATATAAGGTTGTGGTTTCCAAATATGATTAGATTTATATTGGGTTATTAAAGGAGTAGATATATAATGAGGTTTTATGGAGTTTTCAACATAATTTTGTGATGTTTTTCATGTCTTTTTTCATTTTCTCCAAAACCATCAAGGCAGGTTGCTTCACTCTTGAATCATACTACTAGAACTAATTTGATTATTGTTAAACTATTTTAATTGATTGATTTTGAATGCTAAATTTTTTGAAAAGCATGAGATAAATCCTCATAAGTGATTATTTATGGTTTTTGGTGAAATTGGGAATTATAAAATTTTATTATGCCTAGTACCTTATTTTTATGAATTTAAAATGTTTCTTTTAAAATATTCCTTCATCAGATTATTGAAAGGATTAATAGAAAAATGTTTTCAATATTTTTTTTTGAAAAGTGTTTTTCATGTTTTTTGGTCCTAATTGGTAGTGTATGTTCATATGTCATTATGAGGCTGAGTTGAAATAAGATCATGTACATGGTCTGAAAAATGTAATGGAACATGAGATATTATTACCTTGAGATAATTTGGTAGATCAATAAGAAATCTCTTGTGATTATGGAACTATCCTAAATAATTAGGCATGGTTGTTGATGTGGACATTTGGAACAGGTTTATGCCATAAATGGAATTTGTTAAATGGTTTAAAATATTGTTCAATTGTTTTCCTTGGAAATGAGTGTTTTTTGATAAAATTGTTTTACCCTTGCACTTTTAGTTTTTTTATAAACTATTTTTGATTATTTATTAAATGTTTTATATATAGTTTTATAATGTTTTTATACTAATATAATGATTAGGGTAGTCATTGGGGAAAATCTACTAAATTTTAGTACTCACCCATCCTTTGACACATGGATGATTTTTCAAATGTCATCCAATAGGACAAGTTCAATGGTAATGTATCAAATATCTTTAGCACTATATCATTATACTTGTATTTTTTGTTGAAGATGGATCATGGAGTTTGTGGAGTTGTGGAGTTATAGTTGTCTCTATGTCTCGTTGGATTATAGTCTTCCGTATTTTACTTTTTATATAATTTTTTCATCCTTTGTGGTACATAGTTTTAGTTTGATTTTGTTATATGAAATTTGGAGTTTTATTTATTTTATATCACACATAATATAGTGGTTTATTTTATTATGGATTTGTTGGTTAGTTGTTTTATTCATAAAGGGTAAATCATACCCCACATATATTGAATCCCTTCATCATTCATTTCCACACTTTTTCATATTGAGAATTTTGATTAATTCCAGGTAGTGTTTCCGCTATAAATAAAGACAATGAGGAGGGGTGGGACGTTACAAGTGGAAACAACTTGGTCCTTCCTTTTTGGAGTAGGTGGTCATAATTTTTATTGGTCCAAGAGTTGAAATTCATTCTGGTCTATTCCTTGAGTTGGGATCAGAGAAAGAAGTAGGGTTATCTAGACATGAAATGTAGAGCAAAAAAATATTTAGCTAACCTTTATGTGCTGAATGTAATGCCCCGACTGTAGAATCCCAGAGAGAGTGCATTATTTTAATACATTGGCATGATTACATGGAATCATGTCCCGAAGGACTGATTAGTTTTGTAGTCTTGGAAAATAGATTACCTATATGAATGTTACATTACACATTCAAACACAATATAAAACTTCAATAATCCATTTATAATTCCATTATTCAACTTGATTAACCCTGTATATCATATATAATACACTTCCTTGAATCTTGAAAAAAATATAAGAAAGGGGTGAGATCATATTCTTAGTAAGGGGAAATAATTTTGCAAAATCTACACACATTTATGGAAAAATGTGTAATAAAAAAAGCCTTTTAACCATAAAATTGAACATAATATGGTGAAAATAATTCAAACATTACAATATAAAAATGCACACGGATATTCTATTAGTTGAATAATCACATGTAATAATTAATTTTATAATGAGTTAATTCCTAACGTCAGACATCATTACCATATAGTCAAGGCCTCATGCCAAGACTAAAAATAATATTTTTGTCAAGGACTTGTGCCAAGACACTAGTTTTTCTCATGAGACCTACTGATTCATCGAGGGGCTATAGCGGGCCCCACCCATCAATTACTAAGTCCACTGCATTCCTCACATGAAAATGTTGAAACATAACACAAACATTCGTATTAAAACTAACATACAAAATTCTTATAATTCAACCATAAAGGGTATAAAAAAAGAAAATTCACAGTTAGACATATCATAACTCATTCGATACAATATAGAAGATTTATTATAATAAATCAACCTTAATCTAGAAAAATATCCAGTAATGAATGTTAATAGATTTGAAAATGATCCGTCAAACTTTTTGAGAGAAATATCCCTTTTTGTGAAATCATTTAAAAGTCACACATTTATAAAGGAAGTAAATTAAAAGAGATTTTCAAAACTAAAGTGTCCCATACCACTTTGAAACTTTTGAATGGAATTAACATTATATGATGATCATGCCCAAATAAATAAATCCATTAATATATTTTGAAAACATGGACATTAATGAGAACGATTTAGAAGAATAAATATTTAAAACATTTAAAATGATGATTTAGTTAGAAATTACCTTAAAATAATCCTTTTGAAATTTCTTTTATGAAACACATACATGGATAATAGATATTTCACAGAAAATACTAACACATAAACAATCTCAGATAATAATGATATTTTGGAATTAACCCTTACCTTGCACTTTTCTTTGGTCGATGGTATGTTTAACATTCAATATAATGACAATTGTTTGTTATTAAATTACACCAAAACCATATTAATATTTACTATATCATACATGATTCATTTATGACTTTATACTACCCATTTAAAAACTATTTCCATGTTAAAATAATATTTTGGGTAATAATCGCTTTCTTTATCTTACATGTTTTAACTTTCCATTCTTGATCGTATCATTTAGATCATGATTTAAATACATCCAGAATATAAAAAATGATTTATATATCATATATATTTTGAATATAAATATGTATAATATATATATATATATATATTAAATGGAAAACATCTTTTATGGAGACGGTATGTCGTACGTATGCATAAACACTGTTTCTGTTTTCATGTCGTATTGAACTAAAGTAAGTTAATAAGATATATGTAAGTACAAACACACACAAATATATATATATATATATATATATATATATATCCAGTATGATTATTATTTCATGTATTACATACCTATTGATAATATAAAATTTTATAATTATCCTTTAATGGTGAATGGGGAAATGAATATCATCGTATCATGGAGACGGTAAGTCGTACGTACACACGAGCAGCGATAACATTTACTTAATTACTAAAAGTGGTGGAATTGGATGGTATATTAATTTTACAAAGAAATTAGAATGTAATTTTCATTATTTATATACATATTAATCACCATTATATTCATCCAAATAACATAGTGTTGAATAACAAATTACACCACGACGTGGAGATGGTAATTCGTACATATTACGGCATGGTGACATTATCATTCATAGGATGGATAGAATAATGAACATGGTTGTACCATATTTATAATAATATCAAAGTATGTAGAAGGTATTGGAATTATTTTTTTGGTATGGAAATAAATAAGAATTAGAAAGTGGAAGAAGAAAAGAACTTTGAAAAAGGTGGTAAAATAATTACCACTTATTTGGGTGTTTTCTTTTGATTTGAAAAAAATGTCTCATTAGGTTGGCTTTATGCTTAAGGTAAGACCTCTATGATGAAATGAGGGAAGTTGGGTGGAGTTTTGGGTAAGGGATAGCCGATCCAAATGGTAAAGACCTGTATTTTTCAGTGTATTTTTTTAATCATATGGGAATTTTATGAGTCCGCGAAAATTGAATGCGCATGATTCCGATGTTCGGAGTGACTAGAATGAATTTATTAAATTTATTTTGGGTATGTTCAGTAAACTTGCGAGCAAGTTTTTTTAACTTTTGAATCGGCCTTTGGAGGAGAAATCCGAGGACACCGTTGAACTCGCAACACCCGTATTCGCTTAAGGAGACCTTCACCTCGACCGCAGTAGGTCGAGAGTGAACGTTATTTTTCAGACTATCTGTGGGTGTGTTAAAAGAATGAAAATAAAATAAAACATATTTTTTTGTTGAAACGTCCATTTGAGTTATAGAGGTGGGGTCCACCTGAGTTTGAAACCTCCTTTTTGAATTTTAGTGGTAGGGACGACCCGAACCCTTCATTAATGTGGGGAAATTCCTTAGAATCCTCCCACTCAATTGTGCTAATGTGAATTCAATTTTATGTTCCATTCAAATTTTCCAACACAATTCAATGTAATGTGCCATTTAATTGTGCCATCATAACCAAATTAATTGTGTCAACCATAATTAATTTTATAAACATATTTTAATATATGTTGGCTCCTCATTTTCGGGTTTGAAATCATTTGAAAATGAGAGTTCAGAGATCCTTGGAGAACTGGGAGGAAATTTACCCTACAAAGAACCACCCCCCAATGAAGAACGAGGAACCGACCCCGAGCCCAGATCAGAAGTGTCTTGAGGAAGTGAAAAACACCAACGTTCTTTATCGACTATGTCTTTATTCCTATCACCACCTCTAAAGAACAATTGAGGTAGTGGTTTTTACGCATTGAATTTATTTTATTGAATCTTCTTATCCTTAATTCATGACGACGATGGCCAAACGAACATGGCCATCATCCCTCACATTAACATTGATTCTCTTCCTTTTATTTCTTTACGCGTTCTCATTGCGTTATTCAACCAGCTATTTTTTATTGGCACTGGAAATATGGAGTTTTGCTGAGCACGATATATGGATGCAAATACCACGACACAAGGATCATAAATATGTGATTGTATAATTTTTCAGGCTTGGAACGAAGCTGCAGAGGTTTGTGAAAGAAGGCAATGCCCGACACTCGGCCAACCGTGAGGAAGGAAGGGCGGCGCGTGTCCGCGCCCCATATTGAAGAGGAGGCCACGACCAGTCAGACGCGGCGGGGAAAGATGGCGGCTGGAAAACGGACAGCTGTGTGGCAGAGCAGCAGCGCACGTCCACGCCGCCGGTGGCGCAAGAGGCCCCGACCGGTTGGGCACGGCAAAGGAAGGCAACTGCGGAACCCGGCCGACCGCAGGTGGAAAGCGGCGCTGTCGAGCTACTGGAAGGAACCATTTGGCCGTTCTAGCTGAACAAGGCACACCGTGCGGGACCACTGAGCAGTCCCACATGCCATCCAGGCTGCGCCACGAGGCCGCACCGCTGGCCGCGCCACTTGGCCGCACCGCTGGCCGCGCCGCGTGGCCGCACCGGGGGCTGCACAGTGAGGCAGCACCATGGGGCCGCATAGTGAGGCGGCACCATGGGGCCGCACCACGAGGCCGCACCGTGAGTCCACACCGCAAGGCCGCATCGTGAGGCCGTACCGTGGGAAGAACCACAAACGCACTGCATCCCACCCAGCGGGCCGCACTAACGGGTCACACCCTTCACGGGCCGGGTCGGGCTGCCCCCTATACGGGCCGGGCTGAACCATGGCCCAATGGTCTAGCCCTATTGAGGCTGAGTCCATCCAGGAAAGTCTCGGACCGGGTCGGGTCGGGCCGGGTGGGTCCGACCGGGTCAGACCAGACCCGGGCTCCTATGGGCCCAATATTTCCTTTTTGGCCATAACATGATAATCTGGCATCCGTTTGATGAACAGTCTTTGGTACCAGAATTCTTGGACCAAGATAGTCTTTTTTATATACTCCACTTGAGTTTTGGAAATGTTTGGAGTTCAGCCGGGTTGGATCGGACCCCAAATCCAACCGGGCCCTTGGAGCGGAAACGCTTACAGACAGGGCATTCGATTGACGCGCTGCCTGTTGTGTTGGGTACCTTTTGACATGACAGACCTTTGGGTTACTTTTTTGTAGATTTTTGGGGATGTTGATTTATGAAATATGGCTTGGGGAGCGGTTCCCCCATGCGCGATATGTTTGTAACTCTACGACTGGCTTAGATTGGACGACGACTGACCGTTTTGACTCGGAGTGACTCGACTGGCCCAGTGGGGAGTGCCTTTGTGTTATATGGGGGACCTATTGCGGGGAGAGCCATTGTGTGACATGGTGGAACCATGATACTCGATAGGAGGATTACATCAGCAGGCCACAAGAGGGAGCGCCTCCGTGTGATGCGGTAGACCCATGGTGGAGAGAACCTTTGTGTGACACGGTAGACCCACTATACTTGACAAGTGGAGTACCTCAGTAGTCCAAGGTTAGTGGGAAGTGCCCTGGTGTGACGCGGAAGGCCCAATTTACACAATAGAGGAGGAGTTGTCTAGCTTCCAAAGTTTTTGGAATGTTACTTGTTATATTTCCTAGATAATTCTCTTGCTGGTTATCAGCTTTCATAGCGATCCTATGTGGGTCAGCTTCATAATTAAGTTTCTCAGAGTTTTATACCAAGTGTGAGATGGGTATTTATCTTTGTGATAATATTTCATTCGTGGAACAGTTGGGATTTGGGATTTTGGGTTGGGGCTCGTGTTTCCTAATGATTGAGATGGTTTAACTCGACAACCTAGGTATATGTATGGGCATATACATAAGTAGGGTTGTTAGTTGTTTTCATGTTTTGAGGATTATCATTTGTGGATTTTGTGAGACCTTAGAGGGTCTCGGGGTCCGTACTGTGTATCGTTATACTCAACCCTGCACGGGCTACACCCGCACCTTATTGTTTTTGGTGTAGACGACGGACAACGCTGACTGTGGACAGGGGTACCAGGATTGAAGGTACCTCAGAAGTGAACCATAATTGAGGAGTACCGTAGAGATGACTGTTTGAGAGTTGTACCAACCCTTCAGATATGAGTCCATGGCGGTGTTCACAACATCTCTACTCAGTCTTACTTGTAATTTCCAGTTTTTCTTGTACTTTACAGTTGGGCTTGTATTCTGGCCCCATTTACTTTCTGTACACACCCTATTTACTAAATAGTTTTACATTGTTCTTGTATCTTTCTTTGTGCATAGTTGTGTGAGTTACAATTTATAAAGGTAATGATTTACCGTTTATTTGGGAATAAGACTTTTGGTGCTAGTCTCCATGCCCTGAGCTATGGAAGGTGAGCTTCGGGTAGTCACAACACGGGCCCCGAGGGACGGGTCATGTTATTAGAGGAGTTTGGTCTACCAATGAACTAGAAGTATAGTATTTTTAAGTGGAAATAGTGTCAAGTGTTATGGGTGTGATTTTTAGTTCGGGGAGTCCAGTGTTGGTGTGGTAGCTGACCTATCCATACACCAGGACCCTGAATTCTGATTTTTGACTCAGCGCATGAAAACCCTGATTGCGTGCGTTTTTGAAAAGTTTGTGATCTGTTTGAGTTAGCACAACAGGTATAAACATAAGGACTTTGGCACACCTGTTTCTTTTCTAGATTCCCCCACGCAGCCATCCTGCGAGGATTCCAATTAGAGTACGTGATGATAGCCCATCGAGCGATGAGGCTTCGGTGGAGGGCCCCCTTACGGCAGTTGTACCATCGGGTGGTGTACCAGCAGCACCACTACCCGTTGGATAGTCGATTCCACCAGCCCCAACAGTAGATGGTGCATGCCTCATGAGTGTGTTGCATGAGTTCCCGTGCTAGAGGCCACTAAGGTTCCCGGGCGAGACAGATCCAAAAGCGGCTGAGGATTGGCTGGAGGCTGTGGTAAGAGTCTTTCGCCTGGTAGGGACACCGGCTGATCTCATGGCGATCCTTACCACCAGCCTTCTTCAAGCAGTAGTGGGAAGATGGTGGAGCATGATTCTCTAGGTTCATGATGAGGTCACTCTCATCTGGGTGGACTTTGAGAGCCTTTTCAGGGCAGAGTTCTCCCCAATGACCCTACACTTAGTCTGTATACATGAGGTTTTCCACTTGTAGCAGTGTAACATGACTATGGATTAGTATTCATTGAGGTTTACTGACCTCTCATGGTACTCCAATGACATAGTTCGAGACCTTTTATTCAAGGGTTGGACCTTTGAGCAGGGGCTCAGACAAGATATTACAGCTTCAATGGTTTCTCTCAGCATTCCGACACAAGTTGGGGTTTTAGAAAGAGAACTTTTAGTGGAGTGTTTCTTGGCTGAGCAGTCCCCAGTGGCGAGACCCATCACTGAATGGCACGTAGCAGAGTCATAGGCATATGGTAGGAAACAGATGATGTAGAGGTCCAAGAGGAACAGACCTACAGGCGGACGACCGTGGGATACATGGTTGGTGCTGCCAGTCTCTCGAGGCAGAGCATGACAAGTGAGAGACATACAATGTTACATGTGCAGCGGGTAGGGTCACATGGCTCGCGAATTCCCAACCCGTCGTACCAATGACCATAAGATGATTGAGGGACCACCTAAGTAGATTCAGAGGTTCGATTAGGGAGGTCCACAAGCTTGAGGCGGACGTGGGAGAGGAGCTGGTGGTGCAGCAGGCGGTGGGTGACATTTTGATGTTCAACCGCCACCACCGCCAAGTTGTCCACCCCGACCAAAGGAATCAAGATGACAGGGATGATCTTAGCTCTAGGTAGTTGAGGCCTACGATCATGGTGAATTTGAGAAGATTAGAGGTATGATCCGTGTCTACTCCACCTTAGCTATAATACTTATAGACAAAGGTGCCAATCACTCATTTATTTCTACAGCCCTCGTTTGAAGATCGTTGATTTGGACAGAACCGTTGGCTAGATCATTACGACTAGAGACTCATACAGGAGCAGATTCAACTATTACACACTGTTGCCGGTAGTTTGATCTCACTCTAGGAGGTGAGGGCTTTAGTTGGGATCTTCCATAGTAGTGGTGTCTAGGCCATATGACATCATCTTCTGTATGGACTGGTTATCCACAGTCCATGCTCATATTGACTATATTAGGCGCAAAGTGCGTTGTATCGTCAAAGATGAGACTAGGTTTTTCTTTACTGGTGAGAAGGGATCCTTTTAATTATAGGATATACTTACCCGGAGGAGGGTGCAACCGATCACACATCAGTTGGCTAGACTTACCCTCAGAGCGGTTAATATTGAGAGTCCGAGCTATCATGTAGTGGTGGATTATTATGCTGATGTTTTCCCGGATGATGTTCTGGGTCTACTTCCTTGCTGAGAGGTGGAATTTTACATCTACTTGTACCCCGGGATGACACAGATATCTACCAGGGCATATCGAATGGCTCCCGTAGAGCTTCGAGAGATGCGAGTATAGCTAGAGGACTTACAGAGAAAGGGGTTCATTTGGCCCAGTGTTTCCACTTGGACAACCCCGATTTTGTTCGCCAAGAAGGTGTATGGATGTTTGACTCTGTGTAGACTATCGGTGCCTGAACTAGGTGACTGTGAAGAACTGCTACCCACATCCGAGGATTGACGATGTCTTTGATCAACTGAAGGGAGAACGATGTTTTTCGAAGATAGACCACAGATCAGGCTATCACCAGCTCAAGGTATTAGACGTGGATGTGTAGAGGAAAAACTTCAGATACATGTATAACCATTATAAGTTCTTGGTTATGCCTTTTTGCATGACCAATGACCTGTAAGTGTTCATGGGACTCATGAAGGGATCTTCCAGCCATACCTCGATCTCTTTGTGGAAGTCTTCATCGACGACATCCATATATACTCATCGATGGTGTATGGTCATGCCTATCATTTGTAGATAGTTCTTGACTGACTCTGAGAGCACCAACTTTATGGTAATCTCTCGATGTGCCAGTTTTGGATATGAGAGGTCCACTTTTAGGGATAGGTTTTATCAAGGGTTGGAGTTGTAGTGGATCTAGCGAAGATTGAGGCTTTACTAGCTTGGGAGCCTCCCAGGAGCATGAAAGAGGTGTGGAGTTTTCTGGGTTATGCCAGTTACTACCAGAGGTTTGTACGTGACTTTTCGAGAGTTTCTGCACCCTTATCAGCATTGACGAAAAGGGGAAACCCTTCATGTGGTCAGAGAGATTCCAGTGAAGTTTCGAAGAGATGAGGCATAGACTGATGAGTGCCCCCATCATTAGGCTACTAGATGAAGGCGTTGGGTAAGTAGTCTATTGCGACATATCAGGGACAAGGAATGGATGTGTCCTGATGCAGGAGGGAGTAGTGATCACGTATGATTCTAGATAGCTGATACAACATGATCAGAACTACACTACCCATGACCTGGAGTTGGTAGCAGTAGTCTTCTCAATGAATATGTGGCGACATTACATGATGGGTGAACATTTTATAGTCTAATATGATCACAAGAGTCTCATGTATATCTTCTCTCAGATGGACTTGAACCTGAGATAGAGGCGTTGGCTTGAGTTCCTCCAGGACTATGACTTTGAGATAGTCTATACTCTTGGGAAAGGGAATGTAGTAGAAGATGCACTCAGCAGGGGATTTGGTATACCGTTACTGAGTGAGGCAACAGAGCAGCTATCTGCTTTGAAAATATCATATGTGGATCGATATGGGGCTGCCTATCTTTAGTCACTGATAGTCACTCTGCCACTCCTTTAGTGAGTTAGGGAGGTGTAGTTTGGGGATGCAGACTGTGAGGCTCTACGTGCTAAGATATCCACAGGATAGGCACCTGATGGATTTTTTGAAGGTGGGGAGCACTTCATCCTCTTTTGAGGGCATAGTATGGTACCAATAGAACTAAGGGTGTAAGTGTTGAGGGGGTTTCTTTGCGTCCCCTCTAGTGGTACATCTAGGAGTGGAAAAGATATACCATTACCTCAAACGTCAGCACTCGTGGCCGAGAATGAAAAAGGCAGTGGTAGAGTTTGTCTCTTGGTGCCTCACTTGTAAAAAAGTGAAGGCATATCATCAGGTTCCTGTAAGATTAGTTCAGCCATTAGAGGTTCCAGAGTGGAAGTGGTAATGGATTTCCATGAACTTTTTGACAGGACTTCCGCACACGTCAATGAGTCATGATTCTATATGGGTGATCGTTGACCGACTCACCAAGTTGGCCCACTTCCTACCTATCAGAGAGAACAGATAAGTAGAGAGCTTGGGATTCCTCTACATGCAGGAGATTGTACGGCTTCATGGAGTGCCATCTATGATGGTCTCTGATTGTGATGCATGTTTTACTTCCCGCTTATAGTAGGGGTTGCAGGAGGAATTCGGGACAAAGATTTGGTTGATCACTGCCTTCCACCCTCAGATGGAGGGTTAGACCGAGCGAACCATACAGACCCTAGAGGATGTGCTACATGCTTGCGTCCTTTATTTTGGCCGCAGCTGGGAGGATCACATACCTTTGGTGGAGTTTATTTATAACAACAGCTATCACACCACTATCGGTATGGAACCATTTGAGGCATTGTACGGATGACTTTGTAGATCACCACTGTGCTAGACTGACCCTAGGGGGACATCACTCATGGGACCAGAGACGGTATGGGCTACCACAAAGAAGGTGCAGATCATCTAGGAGTAGATGAAGTCTACATAGAGCTGGAAGAAATCCTATGCTGACAGGATACAAAGGCCTCTGGAGTTCGAGGATAGTGACCATGTCATTTTATGGGTCTCACCTCGATGAGTTTTGTGGAGATCCAGATGGGGAGGAATGTTATCTCTGAGGTTCATCAGACCCTTTCAAGTCCACAATAGAGTTGGTGAGGTGGATTACCGCTTAGCTCTTTCACCACAGTTGCACTGGGTGCATGACGTTTTCCATGTATCCCAGCTGAGGAGATACATGAATAACCCTTAAATCACCATTGAATGTGGCGAGCTGGACATATGTGACATGGCGATGTTTACGGAGGTCCTAGTAGAGATTGAGGATCGACAGGAGTGGGTCCTTCATGGGCAGTTTATACCTTTGGTGCACTTTTTCTGGTAGCACAGGAAAGTCCATGAGAGCATGTGGGAGCGGGAGGCTCAGATACGTGCTTAGTACCCCCACTTGTTTCCCTAGTTTATGTTGTGGATTTCATGAAGGAAAAGCCCTGATGTGGGTAGAACATAAAAAACCATATTTTTCCATGTAATTTTTTTAAAATGATATGGTAATTTTACGAGTCCGCAGAAATTGACGGCGAATGATTCTGAGGCCCGGAGTGCTCGGAATGAATTTCTGATCTTTTTTTAGGTACATTCAATAAACATGTGAGTGGATTTTTTTAACTTATGAACTGGTGCTCTGAATTGAAATATGAGGACACCGTTGAACTCTTAGTGCCGACATTCTCTTAATGATACATTCACCTCGATCGTGGTTGGTCGAGAATGATAGTTAGTTCATAGAATTTTTTTGGGTGTGTTAGGAGAATGAAAATAAAGTAAAACATAATTATATTATTTTTCTTATTGAAACCCTTATTTGAGTTATTGAGGTGGGGACCACCCGAGTTTGAAAACTAATTTTTGAATTTTTGTGGTGGGGACCACCCAAACCCTTCTTTAATGTGGGGAAATTCTTTGGAATCCTCCCATCCAATTATTCCAACGTGAATTTAATTTAATGTGCCATTAAATTGTGCCAACATAATTCAATTTAATGTGACATTTAATTGTGCCTACTTTAATGTCCCAACATAACCAAATTATTTGTTCCAACCTTAATTAATTTTATTAAACTATTTTAATATATGATAGCTCCTCATTTCATGGTTGGAAATCATTGGAAAAGGAGAGCTGGGAGAACCTTGGAGAACCAAGAAGAACTTTCTCAAATGAATAACCCCCCCACGAAGAACAAGGAACTGGCCCTGAGCCTGGATCATCAGTGTCTGGCGGAAGTGACGAACACCGACGTTCTTCATCGACGACGTCTTTCTTCCTCACGACACCTCCAACGAACATTTGAGGTAGGGGTTTTTACACGTTGAATTTATTCTATTGAATTTTAATATCCTAAATTCATGACGACAATGACAAAAAAAACATGGTCATCATCCTGCACATTAACCTTTCTTCCCTTCATTTTATTTCTTCTCGCATACTTTGTGTGTTCTTCAACCCGCTAATTTTTATTGGTGCTGGAAATACGGAGTTTTGCTAAGAGTGATATATGGACGTGAAGACCACAACACAAGGATAAAAAATATGTGATCTTATTACTTTTCATGCTTGGAATTAATCCACAATGGATTGTGGAAGAAGGTGATGACTGAAACCTGACCGACCGCGATGAAGGAAGGGCGGTGTGCGTCCGCGCCGCTGATTAAAGAGGAGGTCGTGGCCCATCGGCCGCGATGTGTTAGGATGGCCGCCGAAAACAAGATGTCTGCATGGCAGAGTGACAGAACACGTCGATGCTGCCGATGGAGTAGTAAGTTGTGGCCACATGGTCGTGGTAGAGGCAAACAACAACTGGCACTCGGCTGGCAGCAGGCGGACTGCGGCGCTATCGTGCCGCTGGAAGGAAGACCGGCCCGCCGTTCTGGCCAGCCGAGTCGCACCACATGGGACTACCGATTGGTCTCACGTGCCAACCAGGCCACAACGCGAGGCCACACCGCGGGCCAAACAACACCACCCCACTGCGGTCCGCACCGCACAGCCGCACCGTGGGTCCACACCCCGGGCCGCACCGCGTGCCCACACCGAGGGCCGCACTATGCGCTGCACCACGAGCTGCCCCGCGGGCCCCACTAATAGGTCGTGCCCTACGTAGGCCAGGTAGGGACGCCCCCTAAGTGGGCTCGGCCAAACCACAGCCTAGAAGGCTGGGCCTACCGAGGCCGAGGTCATCCGAGTCAGACCGAACCTGGGCTAATCTGAGCCCAATATTACCTTTTTTTGTCATAACTTGAAAACTGAGCATCTGTTTGACGAACCGTCTACGGAACTAGAATCCTTGTATCGAGATGGTCCTTTTGATATAATAAAATTGATATTTGGATAAGGTTAGAGTACATCCTAGTTGGATCAGACCCCGAATCCAACCGGGCCCTCGAAGCGGAAACGCTAATAACTTACAGACTGTGTGTCCGATAGACGCGCCATATTTTTGCGTTGGGTCCCATTTGACAAGACGTACTTATGGTTTACTTTTTTTGTGGATCTTCGGGGCTGTTGAGGTATGAACTATGTCTTGGGGAGTAGTACTCCTAAGCACGATACATACGGAACCCTGCGACTGACAGAGACATGACCACTACTGACCGTTTCTACTTGGAGTGACTCGACTGGCCCAGTGGGGAGCATATTTGAGTGACGTGGTAGACCCACAGTGGGGAGCGCCTTTGTGTGATGTGATAGACTCACAGTACTCGATAGGAGGAGTACCTCAGCAGGCCATGAGGGAGAGCGACTTTGTGTGACGCGATAGATCCATGGTGGGGAGCACCTCTGTGTGACGCGACAGACCCACAATACTCGATAGGAGGAGTACCTCAGCACTCCAATGTTAGTGGGAAGCGCCTATTTGTGACATGGTAGGCCTAATATACTCAATAGAGGAGGTGTTTTCTAGCAGCTGAGGTGTTCGAAATGTAATTTGTTACTATCCCTAGAGAATCATGTGGCTGACTATCAACTTCTATAGCGATTCTATGTGGGTATACTTCATAATTCTATTTCATAGATTTGTATACCAAGTGTGAGATGAGTCTTTATATTTGTGATATTCTTTCCTTCATGGAATAGTTGATATTTAGGATTTTGAGTTGGGCCTCAAGTTTCCTCATGATTGAGATGGGTTTACTCAACAACTTAGGTATATGTATGGGCATATACCTAAGTAGGGTTGTCAGTTGTATTCATGTTTTGAGGATTATCCTTTCTGTATTTTATGTGACCTTCGAGGGTCTCGGGGTCCCTACGGAGTATCGTTATACTCACCCATGCATGGGCTACACCCACACCTTGTGGTGTTTGGTGCAGTCAACGGACAATGCTGACTGAGGATGAGGGTACCCGGACTAGAGTTTGCTAGGAGGTGGACCATAGATGAGGCGTACCGTAGAGACGACCATTCAAGAGTTGTACCTATGCTTCAGGTAGGAGTCCTTGGCAGGTTTTCATAGGAGCTATACTCAGTCTTACTTTTTCATTCCATAATTTCTTGTACTTTATAGTTGGGCTTTTATTCTGGCCCATTTTACTTTCTGTCCATACCCTGTTTACTACATAGTTTTACTTTGTACTTGTATCCTTCTTTGTGCATAGTTGTGTGAGTTACAGGTTATAAAGGCCATGACTTACTGTTTTTAGGGAATACGCCTTTTGGTGACTTCCACCAGCCCCTGGCCTATAGAAGACGAGATAGAGGTAGTCACCAAATTGGCCCCGAGGGATGGGTTATGTCACAAATGGCTTTAGAAGTGTGATTTTCAGAGAAGGGAAAGTACCCTTTTATAAAAGATGTGAGGGTCACTTTAGGAATTGTTTGAAATATTATTTTATTATAAAATCATTTTCGGTTTCTGATGGCTCCAAATTGATTTATTTAGAAGATAAAGTGTGGATGGTTCATAATCCATTCAACCAATTTTTTTTAAATAAGTTTAGGTCACCATATTTTCCCTATCTTTTAGATTTATCTCTTAGTTAAATAGTTTATCTTTTACCATGTCCTCTTCTATTATTATAATAAATGGTTAATAAACATATATTCAAAGAAAAGAGAACCCCAAGTGGTTTATTATTGATATATATAAACTTATATGAGTCCTTTGACATAACTTTATATTTTAATAAATATTATATTAATTAATAATATAATATTTGTTTTAAAAACTCATTTAAGTAAATTTTGACACTATTTGGTATTTTGTTTTTTTATGTCATAACAACTTTATCACTTCAAAAATAATTTATTTAATCTACACTAGAATGTAATATTAACCTTGTAAATTCATGGATGGCATCAAAAGCCCAAATTTTCATTTATTTTTATATTTATAATATCAATTATTTTAATCTTTCATCGATAAAGTAATTACTCCATCCTCATTGTGTCATAAATAAATTTTTATTATTTAATCTCTAAAATTTATAAACAAAATACCATTATGTATGAAATATTTTTAAATTTCTAATGAATATTTATAGTTGTATATATATTATGTATAACCCTATATTAAAAATGGTTTAGTTATTACCCTTTGAATTTAATACTTTTAACTCTTTTTTAAATAAAATAATAATAAATGTCCTAATCTAATCCAAGTGGACCAAAAAGATCATATTTGATTCCTAAGGTTTTTTTGGACAAAATACACTAATATAATAGAATTAAGACATGTGTTAGGGTAATTATGATATCATTTTAACCTTTAATTACCCTATTTACTTTTAACCGTGGTAAATAAAAGTCAAATGTTACTATTCGCCACAAATTATTTTCATATTATTGAACCAAATTTTACATAATTATTTAAACCATGTCTCTTGTATTTAATAAATTCAATTTATAGAATTGGTAAAATTACGTTTTATGCAAATTTGCAAATGTGCATAGTAGGAGGGTAAAAGACCTTAAAAAGTTAAATAAAATTTTATACATGTAATTTTATTATAAAACGACTCCAATGAATTAAATTGAAATTATATAGGTATTATATTTATATTTTGAATAAAAATAATTTTAAATAACATAAATAATTATTTAAATAAAAATTCCGGTTTAAACAATAACGCTGTGTATTTCACTATTCATAAAAAATTGAATGTTTTCAAAAAAATAACAAAAATTCACCCTAAGATAATTTTGATATTCTAAATTCGAAAATGAATTCTATTTTACCAAATTCTAAAAATATAAGATTCATTAATTAATTTAAAATTAATTACCGTTGTCAAAACCAAAAAGCTGGTTTGTAAAAAGTAAAAACTATTAAAATATTGACATGTTTTTTTTGTCAAATTTTAAAGTGAAATTACATATAATGACCTCCATTGTATTAAATGATAAAAATATAATCTAATTAAACTTCCAAACCATTAAAATGCATAATTTAACATGGTAAATTATTTCAATTAGAAATATTGCTTTCAATTAATATTTTGTAATATTTCACTGTTCATCAAAATTTGAAAGTTATCATTAACGCACCAAATATTCATCCAAACAAAATTTTTTATGTCTAAATTTGGGAGAAGAATTTTGTTTCATTAAATTTAATATATATAACTTTCCAATATTGGTTTTAAAAAATCTTTTCCCTTAAAAGATGGTAAAATTACAATTTTTTAAAATACTTATTTTATCTGAAAAATTAATTTGTTCTTATATTATGTCTAAGAAATAAAAAATATGGATTTTAAAATTATATGAACTATATAAAATTCAAAATTTAGTTAATACAATTCATAACGGCTTTTTGGACGATAATTTGTGGTGCGCTCGAACTTGATGTTGAATGTAGCGCATGTTATTGAATTACATTGAAGAGATAACGTACTATGTAATATGGGGGTGTTACATTTTC
Source organism: Viscum album (assembly GCA_963277665.1). Lineage (NCBI taxonomy): Eukaryota > Viridiplantae > Streptophyta > Magnoliopsida > Santalales > Viscaceae > Viscum > Viscum album. The sequence continues at coordinate 1,554,462,619 of OY728148.1, read as the reverse complement.
TCCACCTTCAATAAATCATGTCTTCTCAATTTGAAATTTTTATTTGAAAACAAAAGGTTAAATATAGAAAAATACCTTAGTGGAAAACCCACATTGAGTATTAGGTTAAAAAAATATAGTCTTAATAAGAGGGAAAGGAAAATAGAAAAGTCACCACCAAATTATGATATCGATTAAGAGAACATTGGTGGAAATTAGAGACACATAATTGGAGGAAAAACAAAAATATTTATAGAGATTTATTGAGGCCATCATGAAAAAACAACTGTAAAATGGATGGCCTCAACACCATCAATCTATGATGATTTAAAATATCATCGGTTCAACAAAACATAAGGTATTAAGTTAACTATTTTTTTTGTTTTAGGATCCATTCCCTAATGTTTAAGAATAAATTTGTTCATCGAATCAGAGGGGAAAAAATATACTTGACAAGTAGAGTTTCATCCTTCGACTAATTCTTACCAAAAACTTATCTTTCACTCCAAAAGACAATAAAACTCAAAAATATTCTATTTGTCATAATCGTATAGGGTTCTAAAAGAAAATGAATTTATAATTCATCTATTAGATCATTTAAAAAAACTAAATTATACAAAACAGGTCATCATGTAGGGAAGTGGTAGGTGATGCACCCTTGTCTCCCTTTAGTTGCAGGTTCAAGTCTCACAGACTTGCCAAATGCGACAGATTATCGCTCGACCTCCGGGTTGTATTTTTTATAACAATACAGATATAAACATAACAAATGAATTGACCTTAACAATAGTATCTAAAGTCAAACTTAATCCATTATAAGCTTTATACATATCCAAAATACTTCTTTCCAAACTCACAGTCCAAAATTTATAAGTAAGGTAAACACAATGATGATCTTTTTTGCCACGTAATAGCATGTGAATACCTTCTTCATGTATTATTTTAAGACATAGTAACCCCATGAATTACCATAAAACCTTATTTATTAAATTCATGCGATATTTTTTCCTTCAATAATACTATAGAAACTCTTTATATCCAAAAATGTTGGAAAATCCAACAATAATAGAATAAACAAACAATTAATTAGTTTCAAATTAATTAAGAATATTGAATATAATTTAACCATATTTATAATAACTTATTAAAAAATCACTACCTCAGTATCAAAACCACATTAAGGTTTATCTTTCCTTCAACAATGTATTTTCCAAAAAGTTTAACTTTCTATTGAGTCACATTTCATAGAACCATATAATATCAAATCCTCAGTGATATAGTACGGCAGTACAGTCCTTATTTATTTCCATAATTCATATGACTAGTACATCATTGATACAACACTCAAATGAAATAAATCATTAATAACTATATAATAACACTATTCATTCATCTTTATCTGTGGTCGTATCATAACTCTATTATTATCTAATAGCATATTTTGTGGTATACTGTAATGATTTGGACATCGATTCGTGTAGTGTCCTAACTCATTGCAGATGAAGCATTTTATCTTGTAAACATTTTTCTTACCTTTTCAATCATGTACATGGTGCCTTTTTTCTCTACACTTATAAAAAACTCCCACTCTCTTCATGCATTGTCCATGGTGATTCATTCCACAATTATCACATAAGGGATTATACTTCTTTCCCTTATTCCCTTTATCTATATTTCTCTCTATAATCCTTTTTCTTCTCTGGATTCCCTTAAAAGCTATTGGACTCATTGAATTATTTACTTACATTATTAAAACATAATACTATTTATTCGTATGATGAGAATACGTGGGAGACTATTTTGCCTGTAAATGTTGGCTTAATACCATGAAAGATGTGATCCTTCTTACTCTTTGGATCATGTGTATTACTTGAGCTATCATTCCTTCCACTTGGCACCATATCTAATAAATGGAATACACTAGGTTAGTTTATGAATCGTAATTCATATTTCAAAACTTTTAAATTACCTTACATAATTTAAATAGTTTATGAATATATAACATAATCATAAAAAATGGTTTTCTTTGATGAGGTTTAAATCCTTAAAAAGGGTTTTTAAAGAAAATGCGAATTATCCTAAGTATATCCCGCCAAGATTTTAGTAACCAAGAGTGAAAAAAGGCCCGTTGTGGTGTACCAGGATACCCGGGTGAAGCCCGAAACTCCTTTTCGGAGTTTTCACTACTAGGTACATCTTTGCTAGAGCAGCCTCTATATTCTTGTATCCATACAGGTATATACTGCTACGAAAATTCACAAAATCTATACATTACCAAAAATATAGGAAGTTCTTCTATACAAATATTTAAAGTCTATCTTAGGGAAATGTTATCTAATCATAGTTTTTCTAAATCTATTTTCCAAGGCTTGTACAAAACTTCCTATGATACCAACTGTAATGCCCCAAACCCAGAAGCCCATAGATAGTGCATCCTTTTAATACATTGGAATGATTACAAGGAATCAAGTCCCAAAGGACCAATCAGTTTAGTAGTCTTGGAAAATAGATTACATACATTAATTTACATTACATATTAGATCATAAAATAAAACAAAAATAATTTGTTGAGAATGAAATTATTCCCTTAGCTTCACCCTACATATAAAACATAATACACTTCTTGGAATTCTAGTAAACCAAAACATTATAAATGGGTGATCTTAGATTCTTAATAAGTGTAAATAATATAGAGGAAGCTATAAAATTTTAAGGAAAGATGTGTAATAAAAACAACAGCCTTTTAAAAATAAACCTAAACCTAATATGGAGAAAATAAATCAAACATTACCATATAAAAATGAACATGGATATTCTACTAGTCGAATAATCACATGTAATAATTAATTTCATAATGAGGGAATGGTTAATGTCAGACATCATTACCACATAGTCAAGGCCTCGTGCCAAGACTGCAAATAAAAGTTTTGTCAAGGCCTTGTTCCAAGAAACTAGTTTGTCTCATGAAACCTAATGATGCATCAAGGGGATATTATAGGCCACACCCATCACTTAATAAGTCCACTACATTACTCTTATGAAAATGTTCAAACATAACATAAATATTCATATTAAAAATAGCATAAAAAAGTTCAATACTTCAACAATAAAATATAAAGGGTATAAAAATACCACATCCACAATCAAACATATCATAACTCATTCGATAAAATATGGAATATTTTATTATAATGAATCAACCTTAATCAGGAATAATATTCAGTAAATAATGTTGACATAGTTGAAAATGATCAGTAAAACATTTTGAGAGAAATATCTATTTTTGTGATATCATTTAAATGACACACATTTATAAAAGAAGTCATATATAATAGATTTATGAATCAAAGTGTCACATACCACTTTGAAACTTTTGAAAGGAATTGACATTTTAAAACAATCATATCCATATAACTAAATCCATAAAACTATTTTAAAAACATGTACAATAATGAGAAAAATTTAGAAGAATAAATATTTAAAACATATTAAACATTTAAAATGATATTTTAGATAAATGGTACAATAAAAGAATAATTTTTAATGTCTTTTATAAAACTTGGACATGGATAATAAATATTTCCTAGAAAATAGTTACACATAAACAATCTCAGATATTAATGAGATTGATGAATTAACCCTTACATTGCGCTTTCCTTTGGTCGAGGGTATGTTTAACCTCTTGTATGATGACCATAGTATGTTATTAAATTATACCAGAACCATATTCAAATTTATTATGTCATACATGATTCATTTAAGACTTTATACTACCCATTTAATAACAATTTCCATATCAAATTAACATTTCGGTTAATAATCGCTTTCTTTATCGTACATGTTTTAACTTTTTATTATTGATTGTATCATTTAGATCCTGATTTAAATATTTCCAGAATATAAAATATTAGTTATATATATTATATATTTATAATATAAATAAGTATAATAGATATATATATGAAATGTAAAACACAATTTATAGAGATGGTAGGCCATACATACGTATAAATGTTATTTCAGTTTTCATATCGTTTTGAATGGAAATAAGTGAATTAGATGTATTTAAGTACATACATACATACATACATACATACATACATAAATATATATATATATCTAGTATAATTATTATGTCATATATTACTAACTTATTAATAATATATGTTACTATAATAAACGTTGAATGGTGAACGTGGAAACGAATCTCATCGCGTCGTGGAGACGGTAAGCTGTACGTACACACGAGCGACGATATCATTTCTTTAATGACTAAAAGTTGTGGAATTGGATGGTATATTAATTTTAAAGGGAAATTATATAGTTATTTTCATTATTTATATACATATTACTCAGCATTATATACATCGAAAATAACATAGTGTTGAATAAAAAATTACACCACGTCGTAGAGACGGTAAGCCATACGTATGCACGCATGGTGACATTATCATTAATAGGATGGATAGAATAATGAATATGGTTGTACCATATTTATAATAATATCACTGTATGTAGAAGTCACTGGAGTTATTATTTTGGTATGGAAATAAATAAGAAAGATAAAGTGTGAGAAGAAAAGAAATATGAAAGAGGTGGTAAAATAATTACCTCTTGTTTGGGTGTTTCTTTTTTATTTGAACAAAAGGGCTCCTTAAGATGGATTTATTCTCAAGGTAAGGCCTCTAGGATAAAGTTACGGAAGTTGGGAGAATATTCGGGCAGGGTTTGGCTGACCCAAATTTCATTGGAGGAGTGATTTTGAGAGAAGGTAATGTACCCTTTTATAACAGAGGTGAGGGTCACTTAAGGAAATGTTTGATATATCATTTTATTATTAAAATATTTTCAGTTTATAATGGCTCAAAATTTATTTATTTAGAAGCTAAGGTAGTTATGGGTATCAATCCTCTCAACCAATTGGGTTTTTTCATGTTTTTGTCACCATATTATCCCTATTTTTTAGATTTAACTCTTAGTTAAATAGTTTATCTTTTACCAGGTCCTCTTGTATTATTTAAAAAAATAGTTAATAAAATTACCATAAAAAGACCAAAGAACCCAGAGTGGTTCATTATTGATATATAGAACCCTATCTAAGTCCTTTTTTAGAACCATATATTTTTTGAAATATTATATCAATTAATAATATAATATTTCTTTTAAAAATTCATTTATGTAAATTTTGACAGTATTTGTTATTTTTTTTCTTAAAGTCATAACAAATTTACCACTTAAATTTTTATAATCAACCCTAACATGTCATATTATCCTATAATTTTTTTAAGGCATAAAAAGCATCAATTTACATTTCTTTTTTATATTTATGATATCAGTTATTTTAATGTTTCATTAATGAAGTATTTACTGCTTCATCATTGTGTCATAAATAAATATAATTATTTAATATTTTATTTTTTTAAATAAAATACCATTATGTAATAAATATTTTTATATTTATAATGAATATTTATAATATAATTTATCTTATGTATTTCCCTATATTAAAAATGGTTTAGTTATTATACATTGAATTTAATACTTTTAACACTTCTTTAGATAGAATAATTATAAATTCCAAATCTAATCCAAGTGGACCAAAATGATCATATTTTATTCCTAAGGTTGTTTTTGGTTGAAATACACTGATCCAATAGAATATGGTCATGTGTTAGGGTAATTATAATTTCATTTTGACCTTTAATTGCCCTATTTACTTTAAATTGTGGTAAATAAATGTCAAAAGTTACTATTCAAGATAAATTATTTTCATATTTTTAAAACACATTTTTCATACTGATGTCAACCATGTCTCTTAGATTTTTGAAATTTAATTCATAGAAATGGTAAAATTACATTTTATGCAAATTTGCAAATGTGCCTAGAAGGTTGGTAAAAGACATTAAAAAGTTCAATAAAATTTTATGCATATAATTTTATTATAAAACGACATCGATAAATTAAATTGAACTTATATAGGTATTATATATCTATTTTTAATTATTTAAATAAAATAAATAATTATTCAAAATAAAAGTCGGTTTTAAACAATAACGTTCTGTTTTTCACTATTCATCTAAAATTGAATGTTTTCCAAAAAATACAAAAACTTCACCGTAAGATAATTTTTATATTATGAATTCCAAAATGAATTATATTTTACAAAATTAAAATCATAGAAGTTTCATTAATTAATTTAAAATTAATTTCCATTGCCAAAACCAAGAAGTGAGTTTTTAAAAAGTTAAAACTATCAAAAGATCGACATGTTTTTTAGTCAAATTTTAATGTGAAATAAAGTATAATGACCTAAATTTTATTAAGTGATAAAAAATAATCACATTACACTTTCAAACTTGTTAAATTCACCATTTAACACTATAAATTACGTCGATGAAAAAAGTAGTTTTCATTTAAAATTTAGTATTTTTCACTGTTCATCAAAATATGAAAGTGATTAGAAAAGTACCAAAAATTTATCCAAACTAAATTTTTATGTCTCTATTATTGAGAAGATTTTAATTTCACTAAATTGAATATATAAAAGTGTCAATTATTGGTTTTAAAAATCATTCTCCATTAAAGGCGGTAAAATTACTTTTTTTTGAAAAATACTTCTTTTATTTGAAAAAAATGATTTTATTCTTATATTATGACTAGGAAACATGGATTCTAAAATTATATAGAGTATATAAAATTCATAATATAGTTAATACTATACAAATTTTTTTAACGGTAAGTCCTAGTGAGATCGAATTCGATATTGCGTGTAATGCAAGTTATTGAATTACTTTGAAGAGATAACATACTATGAAATCATGGGGTGTTACACTGAACATCAATTTTCCTAGGATTTGGGATCATATTAATTTTGGAGAATCTTAAAAAATTTGGAAATCTCATTTTCATGGGGTTAACCGATGAGATGATCATGAAATTCATTAGAGGAATGAATTCCCACTAGGAGTGCATACAACATTCTGAGTAATGATATATGATTTTGTGTAATTTTTTGATTTTTTAGAATTGTTAAAACTATTTTAAAATGTTGTATTTTGATAAAAAGGTTATTATTTTGGTATTTGGAGAATGATTTGATTTTCAAACTCAAGTATACAATTTTCAAACATGGTTGAATGTGTAAAAATTTTTTTGGAAATAATTGTTGTGATAGTTGAAGTGGTAGATTTTAAAATGCTAAGCCTTCAGTTGCTTGATAGTGAGGATTATGGAGTTTTTTATTTGTATAGAAAATGTCACCAGGTAGGCATCACAGAAATAGAATGGATGAATTTGCAGAGAATGTGGTTTCACCTGATCCATAGGTGAACAAAAAACTAGTTCATAGTATCGTCCAACCATTTCAGCCAATGGAAATAGGGAACCAAAGGGATGTGAAAATACATTTTGATTATTATATCTAGTTCTTGATGCAGAATCCAACCATCTTCTGAGGTTATTCTGAACTAGTAAGAGCGGAGTAGTGGCTAAATAGGATGGATCATATCGTCTATTTCATCAGTTCACCAACATATCTAAAGGTCAGGTTGGTGATGTATGCATTTGAGGATCCTGCATGCTAGTGGTGAGTACTAAAAGTGTAGGAAAAATTGGATCAAGTCCTTGTTTGAGAAAATTTTATGGAATTTTTCAACACAAAATTCAATCCTCGCACATTCATGACCCATATATAAATTTAATTCTTCATCATGAAGTGTGAAAATCTATCTCTCATAAAATATGGAGCAAAATTCAGGAATTTAGTGCACTTTTCCCCTGAGGTTTCGACTAGTGAATTCTTGAAGGAATGAATCTTTGAATCAAGGATAAGGAATGAAATTATCTTGAAAACTGTTGTTCTATGTCTTACAGATTATACAGTGACAGTCAACAGAGTGAAAGTGAACGAACGAGAAATCTGAGGAGCTATGGTAGGAGGATGTATTTTGATACTGATGGGAACCAGTGGAAACTCTAATGTTGTGGGTAAGAGTAAGAGGGAAACCTACCTCCAAGGTGAGACCATGAATCAGAAGCATGGATCAATGAATCATCGTCCAAAATCTATGACAAAAGATAGATCTTTCAAATGTGGTTCCTTCAACCAAATGAAGCAAGAGTGTAGAACACCACCAAGAGAATGCCATAATTTCTACAAAGTTGGACATTTTTAGCACTATTATTACCGTTCTCCGTGGTCAGGTGCTCGATACACTTCTCAGGTATCATGGGAATCAGATTATTCAATGGGGAAAGGGAATAAGAGTCAATGTTATTAGTAGAAAAGAGCTAGAAAAGGTGATTCATGGAATACAATGACTTCTCAGCAAGTGAAATCTCAGTAAGAAAACAAAGAATATAGTACAATGACGAAGCAATTACATTGAGATTATTAGGTTGTTGTGGATGATTATTTTATACAATCAAAGGTGGGAGGTAGGGTTTTTTAATTTTACACTTATGAAGGTGAAATTTGAAACTGGTGCATCAAATTCCATTCTCTCTTCTCGTGATGTTTAATTTTTGAGTTTACAACTTGAGATGATGACCACTGTGATAAAACATAAAAAGTTTATTGGTCAAAGAGAATGTTGAGCCCTTATGTGTATATGATTTTCTATAACCGTGGTTGAAGCGGAGTTGAAATGGTATTTATCTATGATGGAGATGGATGATTATGGTGCAATCCTATGTATGGATTGGATGGAAAAGTTAAATGATAGAATCGACTGTTATAAAAGAATATATAGTTTTGAGAATTAGGATGGTGTTGAGCATCTCTTTAGAGGATAAAAGAGTATAAAGGAAGGTGAAAAGGGATTAATAGCTCTAGATGTTGGAACAATCTCATACTAGATGGAGGCTTTGACATTAGAATCGATATAAGAGATCGATAATACCAATTTTCCAATAGTGGTTGACTATTTCGTTGATATATTTCCTGAAACTTTCACTGGGGTTCCACCGGTAAGGGAAGTTAATTTTAAAATTGATCTCCTCTCGGAGAATAGTTCTATCTCAATTCACTCTTATCAAATAGATACAATTGAATTTAGGTAGATGAAATTTCTTTTGGAAGAGTTGGAAAGAAAGGGTTTCATTCGGTTGAGTAATTCTCTATGGGGAACAATATTATTTTTCATGAAGAAAGTATATGGTAATCTAAGGCTATGTGTAAATTATTGTAAGGAGGATTTTCAAAAGACAGATTTCAGAAGTAGGAATGACAATTATAAGTTTATGGTAATGCCTTCCATTATTATGAATGCATCAACAGTCTTAATGGTATTGATGAATTAGAAAACTCAGTAATATTTGGATTCTTTTGTTGTGGTGATTGTGGATTACATATTGGTGTATTCAATGATAAGGGATGAGCATGAGAAACACTTGGCGATAATTTTAGAAATTTTGAGATACCGTCATTTGTATGAAAAATTATCGAAGTGTCATTTTTTGATATAATAGGTACAATTTTGGGTCCATGTAATTTTTGAAAGGGTTGTTTTAGTAGATATAGAGAAGTTAGATTCTATTAGATCTTGGAAACCCCCAATGAATGTCATTGAGATACATAGTAATCTTGGTATAACTAGTTATTACCTATGATTTTTTCGTGATTTTTTCACAACTAGCTTTGCCTATAATATCTTTGAATAAGAAGAATACTCCATTCAAGTGGACTAAGAAATTCCATAAATCTTCTGAGGAGTTAAATGTTTGTCTCACATCAGTATCTATATTGATTATTCTAGAATCTGGGTAAGGGAATGTGGTGTATTGTGATTCTTTGGGATCTGGGTTGGGGTGTGTTCCCATGCAAGGAGGCCATATTGATTATTAGGGCTCCAGGTAGATATGTTTTTTTGGAGAATAAGTACCCAAAACCTGATTTGGAGTTAGCTATATCCTTCAATTATTTGATGACATGGCTTCCTTACATCCTTGCTAAGAAATTTACCGTGTTTATAGATCATAATAGATCGCAACATAAGTTACCATAGTGATTTTTGAATCTAAGGTGAAAAAATAAGGATAAAATATCTAGATTTATTTGAATTTTAATTGATATATTCATCAGGTTAAGGAAATTCGGTGCCTGATTCATTAAATAGAATATTGTATGCTATGTCAGAAAAATATTCTTCGAACTAGTGGCAGTTGTTTCCAGTCTTAGCGAATATGCCATTAGAATGTGAAGACCAAGGTGATGTTGCAGCTTTATTTTTAGTTTCAATTGTTCTTGATTTAGTGAATATGGTAAAGGTGGTACAAAAATCCATTATAGAATCTATTTCTATGAGATCAAAAATCAATGGTGGGGAGACCATTGAGGGCTAGAAACTAGATGGACATTCAGTTTTTTTGTTTTACATATTTGATGTTTGTACCTATAGATTGTTAGTAAAAACATTTCAATTCATACAACCATTGAATATGGTCTATTCATCAGAGAATATAGAAAAATAATAATGCACTAACAACATAGTTTTAGTGGGTAGGCATTAAAAAGAAGGTGGATGAGTTTGGTTAAAGCTAATTAACTTTTCAGTAATTTAAGATAGAATATTAGTGACCAGTAGGTATGTTACATTATTTACATATTTCATTATAGAAATGGGAGAAAATAGTAATGGATTTTGTTAACATCATTTTAAGAATGGTTCAGAATAATGATACTATATGTGTGATAGTGGATCAACTTACCAAGTCATCCCATTTCGTCCCTATTTGTGAAACTCCTACGGTGGACGATCTGTCCAAAATTTATTTCCGAGAAGTGATAAATAGACAAGGCATTCCAATTTCAATAGTGTGAGATCGAGATTGATGTTTTGGGTCTTGTTTATGGAAATCCATATAGAAATTCCATGGGAATAATTTGACAATGAGTATGATGTATCATCCTCAGATAGAAGGCCAATCTAAACGGATGACACAAACATTGAAGGACAGGTTTTAGGCTTGTGAAATTTATTTTGGTGGATCATGGGTAGATCATGTGTCGTTGGTTGATTTATCCTATAATAATAGACACCAAGACTTGTTGGGAAAAATTCTTTCAAGGTAACATTGCAGCATTTTTGGGTTGATTGTGTTTGTTGACAAAGGAGGATTCTATGGTGAATTGTCAAGTTCCAAAGATGTGATTGAAAATAAATGCTTAAAAAGAACCATGAAAAAGGAATGGCTGATATGGAGGCGGTTCAAAATTAACTGACACAAGGTTGCATATTTTCCTAGTGTTTGACAAATTTTTGGGGTCCAAAATTTTGATTTTGGTGAGAATTCCGAAAATTGGATTTCTTTGAAGATCGAATTTAATTATGGCAAAATAATGACTTTCGCGAAGATAGGCCTCGTAGTTTGGATTTCACGAAGACTAGCAGAATGTTGACAGTGATTTTTCATGATTATGACAAGCTTCGCGAATGGCAGGGGCGAAGGGAATTGTGAGCAGAGTTTTGTGGAGAAGGTGCGATGGAATTGATGGGATGCTCCACGATTACGACGAGATATGTGATCAGAAAATTGCCGTGGTGCTTTGCGATTTTGATAGAATTTCATCGGGAACATCGGAGCTTCGTGATTTGAGATGATGTGGCGTTGACTTCGCGCATAAGGTTCGAGGGTCCATGGAATCACCAATAAAAAGACCTTGACCCCATTGGGAGAAGAAGGTAGTTTTCAAATATAATCATTTTCTTTCGGCTCTCGAAGGTGGTTCATAAAGGCATTTTGATTCGTGAAAGAAGAGCTTCGTGACAGCTATTCTAGCTCCGCGAAAGTTGCGAGCTTCATGTTGGATCAGTGAGCTATGTGAAGGAAGTTTCTCTGCAACAACTTGAGCTCCATGATGACTTTAGCATTGATAAGGCTTGAGATTCATGAAATTTCAGGAGCTTCGCGATGGCTTGTTTGAGCTTTGTGAAATTGGGAGCCTCATGAAGTAGGGTGCTATACGAAGGTGTCTCCAAAGTGTGTTTCCTAGTGTTCAATTGAAAAGGGGTATTCATTAGTGGATGAAATTTTGACTTCAATAGAGCATATACATATAGAGGATGATATATTAATTAGTGATAATGAAGAGACCTAAAGGTCTATAAAATGTGAGTGGATCTTCTGATGAAGCAGTGAGCTCACATTAGTTGATAGAGCAGTGTGTTCTCAAAATTGTGAGTTGTTTTAAACTAGGAGAGATAGTGATCCCACTTCAAACATGTAAACAGATGTGTGCTTATAGAGGAATTGGTAAATCGACACACTACCGGTGTATGATCCTTGGACATATCCCAGTGAGGGTGAACCAAGTAAAAATTATTGTGTCCTGTGCATGCTTTATGGTTTATTCATATTCTGCAACGAGAAGGAGAGAGAAGAGAGTTTTTTATAACAGCAAAACAAGATCAAAATGTGCAATTTTTTTAATCTGTCATAACTTGATTCACCCCACTTTTAGGGAATCTAGCCTAGTGTACCTAACAAGACTTAGTACATATGGATCCTTTTAAATCATTTTATGGGCATCCTTGTCGTTCTCAACTATGTTGGGTAGAAATAGGTGATATTTATATATTTGAGTCATGTTTTATAAAAAAAACAGAGAAGATTCAATTAAATAGAAAGAGGATAAAGATGGCACAAATATGTTAGAATGTTAATGAAAATCATCAGTGATGGACATAATCATTTATAGTGTGTGATAATATAACAACCCTACTCATTATTACACACTTAAACGTGGTTTATTACATAAACCTACACTAAAGACAACTTTGAGAATCAAGAGGTCCAGTGTCATAGAAAATTTGGAACATTACATAACAACTTAAAATATAAAATATAATATCTCTATTGAAAACTTCTTTTACATGACCACAACATTGCTTCATACATAGTATTTAATAGGATAACCTGAGGACATACATAAGAAAATGGTGATCTATAAATCTCAGTAAGGGAGTAAAAAAGGCATAACATGAATAATAAAATACAAGTTAGTCAATAGTAATATAAATGGAGTATAAGAGAAACACGAACATAAAGGCATGACATATTATGATTATCACAGCATGAAAATGTGGCAACAACATTTAACATGATATTAGCATGATCCAAGGCTCATTTCACCTGAATCATGAGTAAACTCTCATTGCACTTGAATTAGAATTTGTAAAACCTAATTGGACTTGTATTAGAATGAGTAAACCCTCATTTAACTTGTCGTATCATGACATTAATCTTTACCCAATGTTTTGGAGCACTCTCGGGGCACACCCTTCTTAATCATTTCATTTCAAGAATAAATGTTCCATAGAGATTATACATAATATATTTATTAAACATCATAATTTATTCTACAAATAAGGGATGTGGAATAAATAAATGTAACTCCTCAATCAACAAGTAGATGTGCATAAAGGCGAATACCCTTGATAGATCAATTGTAATGGTATTCACATACGAGATGATTTTGGCATGTGAAATTTTGTTGAAACTTCACCAGCATAACAAAATCAAATAGAAATCATACAATGGATTGATGAGAGAGAAAGGGGTATCTAATCATTTATACATTAAATAGATAGTAAGGGGTCATGGAACATAATATACCAACATATGTAATGTAATTTAGATACATAATATAAAATCATTTCTGGAATGTTAATGGGGAGAGATAAACCCCTTTCAGAATTACAACATGGTAAGGGGTGTACATGGTAGAAATTAAAGAGAGAGAAAGGGGTATATTACCATTCAAACATAAGTAGGGAAGTATAAGGTAGGTGTGAAAACATAATTCAAAATTTTTAACTGAAAATAAAAGAGAATAATAATATAATGAAACTTGGACATAAATAAGGAAGAGAAGTGATGATCCCTTACTTGGAAGTATTATCACAAAGGCTATAGAGAGGCTTTAGAGTGGCTTATTGGGAGCTTGGTGTTACATGGGAGGATTATAGATAGATGGGGGTGTAGGTCGGTAGAGCTACAAATGGGTTGAGTGAAGAGAAATGGGATATTAAGTGGGTTTATATAGGAAAAAGAGGGAATTATTTATTATTTAGATTTGGGGCACTACACATTAAACTAATAAAAACCACAAAACGTAACATGATTTCCCATGGTTACTTCCAAATTATATTGAAATAAATTATTTCATAAGGCCATTGGTAGAACTTAATAAAATATTAGGTTTTCTTCTGTGGAGGTGAGTCACACTCTCATGGATATCATTTTAAAATACTAAAATATTTTAAAAGTATTGTAGGGTCCATTAAGGAATTGTAAAATTAATCATAAAAAATCCAAAATCACATAATTTTAAATGTAAAACATATATTTTCAGAATATTTGTTTTACAGTATTTTATTAAATCAATATTGGGTCATTCTGATGTCATCAAACACATTAAATATTTATATGGTATTTAGTTTTTATCAAAAAATTTGATTGTCTCAGTAAATTATGAAAAATTCACTGTTGGATAATATCAATGTCATGATTCCAAAAATAATATTCATTCTATCTAAATAATTTTCTAAATATGTGAATTTTTACTTTTAAAATAAAAAACAACATTTATCGAAAATTCATGGGTTTCGAAAAAAATAGCTTTAAAATCAAAATAAAAATTATAATTGTATTCATAAAAAATATACGATCATTTATATTTTATAAAAAGTAATTTAGTGATAATAATTTATTAAAATATTATTTAATTCAAAAATACATTAATCCGTCAAAATGGATTTTTTAATTTAATTTAGATATTTAAAAAAAATACTATTTGTGATTTAAAAACAATTTAAAATGTAACTATAATAAAATGAATGAATATTATTTATAAAAAATAACACATATAATCCAAGAGCTAGGGTCTTGTTACCTAACCCCTTATAACAACCACATAAGACATAAGTGTAAGGTTTGTGATGGAGAAAAACTGTTAGGGTGGCATGAATAAAATCGCTTGCGTGGTAATCTCTATTAACTTCCACTTATCCTGTAGGCGATTCCGCTGAAGCATAACGTTTTGAATATTGGATTGGGATTGGTCAAGAGTGAAGTCTAGTGATGAAACCTACATTAAAGGCTTTGACAAATTTGCTTATAATAGAGAAATTCTACTAGTTGAGGCCATCACTTCCTTTTTCTGAGTAAATTGGTTTCGTTAAAGCCCTATATTTATACTAATTGGGTGATCATTTATTAACAAATATATTATCAATTTTAAATATACTTAATAGTTATTTAAACCCAAAAAAGTTTATGTATTTTCTATATCAATAATATAGATTATTTTATAAATGAAAGGGAATTTTAATCATGAATGTTAAGGTCGTTACAACCTTCCCCCATTAAAAAATGCCCCCTCAAAATTTCCTTTTCTCAAACTAAAAAAGATATGGGTAACTCGACTACATCCCTTCTTCTGGTTCCCATATTTCTTCTTCAAACTTATGGTTTCCCTGGAACTCTTGGATGAGGGGCATTGTCAGATTTTGTATAACTTTTTTCCTATGATCTAAGATCTTGACCGACTTTTCTTCATAGAGGAGGTCATTCTCCAATGTTACCAGCTCAAGATTGAGTACATGCGATCGGTCTTGTATGTACTTCTTCAATAGTGACACATTGAATACATCATTCACTTATGTAAAGTATGGTGGGAGTACTAGTCAACAAGACACTACTCCAATGTGATCAAGGATATCAAATGGGTCTATGTTCCTTGGACTAAGCTTTACCTTCTTCCCAAATCTCATAACTCTCTTCTATAGTGATATGAAGAGGAATTAAATGTCTCCAACATCAAACTATAGGTTTTGTTGATGATTATTAGCATAGCACATTAGTTGATGTGGAGTAGCTATAATGTGATGATGGGTGGAATTAACCTTATACACAATTTTTTTCGAACATTTATGGACCTTGGAGTTTTTTCTCCCCAACTTCATCTTATCATGATGGTGTTACACACCTATACCCATAAAGGGATTCAAATGGATCTATTTGGATGCATGAGGGGAAGATGTTTTGTATGAGAACTCAACCAGAGGAATATGTTTACCCCATCCTCCTTTGATGTCCATTGAGTATGATCTCATCATTTCATCATGTGTTTAGTCAGTCTGCTCAGATTGACCATCATTTTAAGGATTATAATCCATACATAAGATCAGCTCAGTATTTAAAGAAAGATGGAAACTCTTCCATAACATAGGGCTAAATCTTGGATCTCAGTTGGATATAATAGATGGTGGTACTCCATGCATCCTTAAAACTTATCTAATGTATATCTATGCCAGTTGATCCAATTAGAAATCCTCTGAAATTGAAATGAAGTGTTCAACCTCTTTATGATGATCCACAACAACCCAAATAGCATTGTTTTCATTGGATGTCTTCATATGTCTAGTGAAAAATTCCTTGGTGATGTTTTCCCATTTCCATGTTTGTATGGGTAATGGTTTTATCATCACCTTAGACTTTTTCCACTCAACCTTTACTTTCTAAAATACCATGAATATTGATGTATACTCAACAATATCCTTAATTATTTATCCCACCAATAACACTCTCATAGATATTGATACATCATTGTGTTTCCTGGGAGAATGGAGATATTCGATTTATGTGTATCATCCAAAACATCATTCTTTAACTGCTGATTTAATAGAACACATTGTCTTGACCCAAATCTAAAAATTCCATCTTCATTAACTTTAAACTCCAAGGATTTCCATTTTCTGATAGTTTCCATGTTCTTTTGAATTCCCACATAAACCTTTTGAGCATCCTTTATCCTTTGCAAAGAGATAGTTAGGAAATAATTTTGGAAAGGATTGAATATGTTACATTATTTATGATTCCCATGTCCATATTTATTAAATATAAGAGATTGGATCTGTTTGAATTCTCATCAATGTTATAATTGATGGGTCCATTCATCTTAGTGCATCTTCGAGGTTGTTCGATTTACCCGGGTGGTAATGGATAGAGAAGTTATAGTCTTTGATCAGCTCTAACCATCTTTTGGGTGCATGTTCAACTCTTTCTGTGTGAATATATAATTGAGGATTTTAGGATCCGTATATATTTTACACTTATCTCGAAATAGGTTATTCCTCCAAATTTTTAATGCGAATATTTCTACAGTCATCTCTAGATCATGTGAACGATTTTTTTTCTCATGAAATTTCAATTGCCTTGAAGAATAAGAAATGACTTTTTCATTTTTCATCAAAACACTACCTAGGAACTTCATTGAAGAACCACTAAACACCACAAAAGTTATTCAACTGTGGGTAATGTGAGTACGGGCGCAATGACTAGACTCATTTTCAACTCCTTGAAGCTATAGTCATATTCAT
The DNA here is from genome assembly GCA_963277665.1 of Viscum album. Taxonomy (NCBI): domain Eukaryota; kingdom Viridiplantae; phylum Streptophyta; class Magnoliopsida; order Santalales; family Viscaceae; genus Viscum; species Viscum album. The sequence goes on along the minus strand of OY728148.1, from coordinate 1,554,445,259 downwards.
CACTCCATGAAAACATGACTCCCTTCCAAGTTAGCATGGTAAAAGGGTTTGAATATTGTGAGAAATTTCTCACAAATCGTCGATAATATCTAGCTAACCTATGGAAGGTACGTATATCACTCACAAAAATTTTACTTTTACATCCCTCAATTGCATTTGTCTTAGTGGTATCCATAGATATCCCATTTCTTGTGATGATATGACCCAAGAATGAAACATCCTTCAATTATAACTCACACTTGTTTTACTCTTCCATGATCTTCTTCTTTCGCAAGGTCTCTAATATAGTTCTTCAATGCTCCTCATTTTCCATGTTTGTTTTAAAGTACAGTAGAATATCATCTATAAATACAAACACAAATTTTTTGAGGTAATCTCAAAAGACACTATTCATCAAGTCCGTGAATATTTAAAGAGAATTAGTGTGTCCAAAAGGAATTACTATGAATTCATAGTGCCCATACCTTGTATGAAAATCAGTCATGGGGATATCCTCATTCTTCACCGTTACATGGTAATATCCTGAACACAGATCCATCTTATATTTTTATTGTGCTCCACAAAGCTGATTGAACAAGTGATCAAGTCATGGAAGTGGATACTTATTATTTATCATGATTTTGTTGAGATCAAGATAATCAATGCAAAGGCCCATTGAACCATCCATATTATTGACGAAGAGGACACGTCCACCTAATGGTGAACCACTAGGGAATATAAAATTTTTATCTAGATTATCCTATAGTTGTTTCTTAGCACTTAAAGCTCCAAAAAACCAATCTATACAGATTCATGGATATTGTAAATTCCCCAAGAATAATATCAATTAAGAATTCAACATCTCTTCTTGGAGGAAGACAAGACAATTCCTTATGAAACGCTTCAACAAAATCCTTCACAAAGGGCATGTGTTCAAGGATGGTTTTATCCATAGACTTAATCAATTGATCAAGATACGCATTCTCACAGGGCAGTAATATCGACACTTGAGATGATGGTGATAAAGAAGATTCATCATCCTAATTTCACTTGTATAGAATCGGGGGTCGATTCTCCATTTGAGGAGTGATTTTACTCTCACAAAAATTTATGTTGGCTCTATATATAGAATGCCAATCCATGCAAAGAATTGCATTAAATTCCACCAGAAGGGTGTATGATGAGATTCATTGACAAGTTAAAACCACAAATTGTTAAAATAGAGGTGTTGTTTTCATGGGATGTAATGATTTCCCCATTTTCCATTCTCACTGAAATCTTTACTTCCATTATTTATGGTGGTGTTGGGATAACTCTACTAAAATTTGAGGATATAAAAGAATGCATAGAAGCAGAATAAAAAATAATACTCACTATTGTTGAATGAATAACTAGCGTACTTGTCACCACATCGTTGTCGGGGTTCGCTTCAAAGTTAGTGATGGAAGAAGATTTCCCTTACTGTCTTGGAGGTTGTTGGATGCCTCCGAAAACCCTTTGCATAGGGAACTTGTTTTCAAAGTTCCCTGGTTTGTTGTATTTTAAGAAAAGAACAATGTATTGAGGGTCGAAATAAGAGTTCCTCTCCTCTGTCGTAGCAATAGGTTTTTCTTGTCAACAGTTAATGGCCATGTTCCCTTCTCTTATACACCTAAAGCATTTACTCATCATATTCATGCTATTTATAGGGTGATTTTTTCTACACCTTTAGAGAGTGGGGTGTTGGAATGTCTTAGTACCATTGGATTTATCCATCAAGCTACTAGAATTAATGTCCACTTTTGGATTCTTATCCCCATGATACCCTCTAGATTCTTTGATCTCCATTTCAACATTGAGGGAAAATTAGACATTTTACTTATAGCGATCGAAGTAAACTGATCTCTAGGGATTTTGTAGGCTATGTTTTAGCCCACTAATAAAGAAATAAAACTTTTATTCTGGGGTAACAACAAATTCATAGGAGTATCATGCAATCCTCATTATGTTTTCCTCATATGCTCTGATGTATTGGTCATCTTTTTTTCTTGGGGTCAAGGAAGTACCTTTCCATCTTATGTCAGAGGGTGCGTGGAAAATATATATCAAAAAACATTTTCCAAAAATGATTCCATTCTAATGCCTCGATCTCTTCCTTAGGCTTCATATTTTTGATCATTTTCCTCCATTTATATACATCACCCTCCATAAAATATGTATCCAGAAGAACATTCTATTGTTCGGAACATTAAAGGATGGAGAATATCCTTTCAATAGAGTTGATTCATTGTTCGACCATTGAGGGATCATATGATCCATTGAATGTTGGGGGCCTTTGTCTCATGAAGCTCTAGATTGTAGTTTGTTTCATCTTATTGGGGTTTAACATTCATCTGAACCCATTTTTATATTCAAAACATGAGTTAACTAAGAGAGTGTCTTGAGAAAGTTTGTAATTCCCACTCCCATCAGATTGAGAATCTCATTAGAATAGTCATCACATTGATCTTCACATCATTTGTTAGCCTGAGTCCTCTTATTACTAGCCATTAGATGAAATAAAAGGAATGTTAGAGGTAACACATATAGGGTAATCCAAAGACCAAAAGGGATAACTTATAAATTACATTTATTTCCCAAACATATGAATTTGTGGGCTTCAATATATGTTATTCATGATCTACTTCCCAACATATATTATTAGGGGAATTTTTTATTCCATTAACAATGGTTCATACTAAGCTTATGAATTTACTAAAGAATATATCATGGGATTTTCATAACCAAGAGTGTTGCAAGGACAGTTTTCGTGCACCGGTTTCCATTTGAGTCAAGCTCAAAGCGCTATTTTTCGGTTTTACCCCTAGATACATCTATACCAGAGCCTCATCTACTTATTCGTATCTATAAAGGATGTATTTTCCCAATAGAAAAATTAAATATACTCACCAAAATTTAGTTATGTTTTTAGTTATACATATTCATATCCCTATGTCCTTTACATGAGTTTTCTAATCCTAATACAAAAAATAACTAAACATATCTTTTGATACCTACAATACCATACTTACCCTTTATTAAAAACCTAAAAATGATTTATTACATAATCATGAACTTAAGAAAACTCTGAGGACTGAGAGGTCTAGTGTATTGAAAAATTATCTACATTACACAACAACATAAAACAAAAAATAAAACATCTTTATTGAAAGCATTCTTTACATGGCATCAACCTTCATTCATACTTAACATTGCATATGATAACCTGAGGAAAAACATAAGAAAAGGGTGACCTATAAAGCCCAATAAAGGAGACAACAAGGCATAACATGAAAAATAATACACATGTTATGAAATTGGAATATCAATTTAGAATAAGATAAACATGAACATAAAGTCATGATATTGCATGATTAGCATAACATGGAAATGTGGAAACACTACTTAACATGATATTAGCATATGCCCAAAATCATTGCACATAGAGCATTATTAAACCCTCATTACACTTTAATAAGCATTATTAAACCCTCATTGAAAATGAATTAGCATGAGTAAACTTTAATTTCACTTTTTTTATCATCATTCTTATCTTCCCCCAATGCATTGGAGTGCTATGAGGGTATACCCTTTTTAATAATATAATTTAATGCATAAATGTTCCATATAGATCAGACATCTTGGATTCATCAAACATCATTAATTATTCCACGAAAAAGAGATGTGGAATACATAAATTTATGTCCTCAATCAACAAGTACATGTTCATAAAGGTTAATATCATTGATCGATAAATGGGTATGATATTCACTTACATTATGATTTTGGCATGGGAAATTATGGTGTAACTTCTACAGCATAACGATGTCAAATAGAAATTGTAAAATGGGTTGATGAGAGAGAAAGGTATCTGTATTAATTTATACATGAAATGGAATGTATGGAGGTAATGGAACATAATATCCCAACATATTTAATGTAATTGTTTTGCTAAATATAAAAGAACTACTTGAATGTAAATGAGGAGAGAGAAAACCCTTACGGAATTTCGGCATGGTAACATGTGTACATTGATGAAATTAATTAGAGAGAAAGGGGTATCTCATCATTAAAAAATAAATAGTTTAAAATTATGGAGGTTTGGAATCACACCCCAAAAAATTTAATTCAAAATAAAAGGGAATAACAATATAAGGAAACATGGACATAAATAATGAATGAAGGAATGTGGGGATCCCTTACTTTGAAGTGTGATCCCAATGGCTTATGAGAGGCCTGAGAGAGGATTATTTAGAGCACGGGGAACCTTGGTAGGATTCTATAGTGAGGATGTCATAGGTTGGCCACGCTCTAAATTGTAGGAGTGAAGAGGAATGGTAGATTGAGTGGGTTTATATAGGAAAAGAGAGGGTATTCTTTATTATTTAGGTTTTGGACACTACACATTAAACTAAAAAAACCACAAACCATACCATGGTTTTCCCATTTTTTCCAAATTAGAGTGGAAACCATTATTTTATAATTAAAATGGTCAATCTTTTTAATTCAAAAATCCATTAATTAATCGAAATATATTTTTAATTGAATTTAAATATAAACTAAAAATACTATTTGTGGTTTAAGACCGATTTAAAAAGTAAAAATTATAAAATAAATGTATATTATTTATAAAAAAATACTACACATAATCATAGTGTTAGGGTATTATTACAAAAAATATTATAAAACATGCATAACAAGAAAGGGTATGTTTTGAGATGGTGACTGATCATTGGGGCAGCTCAGATAACGTCTATTGGGTGGTATTCTCAATTAACTTCTACTTCTCCAGTAGGTGATTCAATTCAAGCTTAATGTGTTGAAGCTCAAATTGGGCTTGGTCAATAGAAAACCCTAGTGACGTAACCTCTTTTTTGAGCTCCGAATAATGGGATTCATATGGAGAAATTCTATTGGATGAGGAAGTCTCTTCTTTTTTCTAAGTAAATTGGATTTCATAAATTCCTATATTTATACTAATAATGTGATCACTATTCAATGAATATATTATCAATGGTAAAGTTACTTAACTGTTATTTAAAACCAACAATGTTCATCTGTTTTCTATATCCATTAAACATTTAATTAAATAAAAAAAGTGTAATTTTATTCATGAATGTATGAGTTGTTATAGATCTTATGTTATTGATAATATCTCCAAGGATTAGACGACATCATCATGGGAAGTAGGGAATGTTTTATCCTCAATACATAGATTCTTTTTGAGATAATAAAATGGGTTGGTGAGGTGGAATATCATTTGACATTTCACCCATAGTTTAGTGCAGTGCATAATTTGTTCCACATATCTTAGTTGAAAATATATCAGTTTGACCATGACCAAGTGATCATATGAGTTTATATTGACATAGATCTAGATTCTTCATTAGTACATATCTTGGTGTAGATTCTAGATTAGAGGGAGATAGTCTTTCAAGAAAAAATAATTGGTCTAGTATGGGGTTTGTGGGAACATGGTTATATTCAAGAAGATACATGTGATCTTGAGAATGAAATGAAAGATCAATATAAGGAAGTCTTTTAAGTAAAAATTTGTTTTTATTTTTTTAGGGATAGAAAGCGAAATGTTGTTGAGAATATAAAACTCTCAATTTTTTTGGTAAGTAACCCCTTCCGGATTTCTAAGTATATAAAGTATATGGGTGATGATTGGGGGATTTTAGAGACGTTGTGGAGTTTTTAGTGGTTTTATATAGGTGAAAGATTCATGCACGGTTTGGGAAAACCATATAACACCTCCATGAAACTGTGTATAGTATGATAGGGGAAAATGATAATATGTATGATCGACACACAATTTTCCAAACCGTGCGGTTACGTAGTATAAATTGCGTGCTTTGAAAAAATGGTTGTGGTTTTTTTTTGAGAAAGTGGATTCAGTATGGTTGGTGAACAATTTGGATAATGTTTATGGTAGCCATGTGTGGTTCATCGTTAAGGAAGTGTCTGGAGTAGGATTGTCACATTATTTTCATAATCCTGAGACAAAACCAGATGCGATAAAAAAAATATATTTTAATAATGTGGATCTTGGTCGACCTTGTGTTTTATTAATTCGTTTCTTTCACAAAAATGACCCTAACTCGAGATTTTCCCTCTCAAAAGTCATGGAAGGTTCTCCTATTAATCCATAGGTGATCTGAAGGCATTCCTTAATGATTTGAAGATGGATTCTCAAGTTATGGAATAATTATTGTTTTTTTATATATTTTTTTGACCAACTTCTCCCTCTCTCTAATTATCATAGATATATGCCTGAAATTGGTATATCTAAGGTTTTTGATGCCAAATATGATTATATTTGTAATGTCTTATTATAGGGTAGGTGATCTAAGGAAGGTTTTTCGAGTTTTCTACCCGGTGTTGTGAACGTTTTATTGTTGTTTATCATTTTCACCAATACTCTCATGGTAGGTGGCTTCACTCTCAAATCCTCTTGCTTTAACTAATTGGATTAGTTTAAATGTGGTTTAATTTAATAATTTTTACTGTGAAATTCCAATTCAAAGAGTTAGATAAATCATCATTAGTGATGATTTATTGTCATTGATGAAATTATAGAATCTTAGTGTTTGGTTGTGCAATGTACATTTTTTATTGACTTTTAAATGTTTATTTTAAAATATGGAGTTGTTGGATTTTTTAGTGGATTTATAGAAAAAGTTTTAAAATAATTTTTGTTATTTAAATGGGGTTGGCATGTTTTTTGAGCTTACATGGTAGTAAGTGTTCATATTGTATTATGAGGCTTGGTTGAAATATAGCCATATGCTCAGTACCAAAAGTGTAATGGAACATGGGATATAATTACCCTGTGATAATTTGGTAGATAGACAAGATACTGTTCCTGATAATGGAACTATCATAATGAAGCATGCATGGTTGGTGGTGTGGATATGTGGAACAAAATGTTTATTAAAAAAATGTAATTTTTAAAATTGTTTAAATATTATTTGGTTGTTTTCCTTGGAATTGGTTTTGTTTGAGAAAACTGTTTTAACTTGGCACTTGTTTATATTTTGGTATAAAATATTTTAGAAATATTTTATATAAATTGTTTTATATAAATGTTTCTAACGTATATATCCTAGGGATGTGAGTAGGGAAGTCCTTGGATTAAACTATTGAGTTTTAATACTCACCACTACTTTGGAACTTTTGTGGTTTTGAAGATGTCATCAATCAGGACATGGGAAAAGGTATAGTATCACACATATTTAGAACTACCTTCTGATAATTATTATATTTGGTGAAGTTGGTGAATGGAGCTTTTGGTTCCTTGGAGTTATAGTTGTCTTCTAGTCTTGTTGGTTCATAGACTTCATTTTTTTTACTTTGATTTTATTATTGTATTCTGTTTTGGTACATGGTTTTAGTTTTATTTTTTGAAATGAAATGTTAACATGTAATTAATTTATATCATGTATCATATAGATTTTTTAAGGATTGGTTGGTTAGTTGTTTTATTATTGAAGGGAAGTCCCGACCACATATATTGAATCCCTTTTGAATTTTTACCAGCCTTTTGCATCATGGGGTAGTCTTTTAATGCCAAGTGGCATTTTAACTTTGAGTAAAGCCAATGAGGATGGAAGGTATATTAATGGTTACCAATTATGGTTTTATTAATCATTTTAAATGTAATTCTATGACATAAGTAGAGAGTATAAAGTAAGAGTCTTATTTGGACACTCAGAATTCTATTTTCTCATATCTTTCATAGAATGTGATTGTTAATGCTAAATAAATAAATATTAAAATGGATATTTGGGATAAAATAAAAAAAATTTATGAGGAAATCAGAAAGTAAATAACACTATTCTACATGATTAGATAATTAGTTATTAAGATATCATGTTTACATATATGAAATAGTATATGAAATTTTCAGTAGTGTAAATTATGTTTGGAGCTCAATAAAAGGTTTTTGTGAAAAGTTGGATGATGATATGGTTGTAGAGATTATACTATATTTTTATAGATATATTTAATTTTAAAGTCTATTTTTTTGAATACTATGTTCTACGCGCAATTCAATTTTTTTATTTTTATATAATTATAATTGAATATGATATATTTATGGGAAGTGTATTTAAGAATAAGTCCAAGAATGGTAGGGAAATCACAAAAATATATTTATAGAAAATGAATATCATGATTAATATTGATATTTATGAATAATATTTATATTTATGGTAATATGTTCATGTGAAGTTCAAAAAACTCTTATCACTCATCACAAGAAGTGTCAAAAAAGGAAAATTTAATTTTTAGAGAGAGTCATATATAATTTTTTCAAATGTGTGGGTGTTGATATTTTTATTGATTATTATCCACATATAGAAAAAGATAATGTTATTGATGATGAGGATAATAAATAAATAATTTTCATGAATAATAAATCATTAAATATTTCCTTTAAGTGGAATGGTAATAATTTTTTTAAAATTTGTAAGAGGTTGAATCACATAGTGAACACGTTGAGAGGATGTTAATTGAAAAGGTTAATGATTAATGATACACATGTTATTAGAGAATAAATAAATAAATATAAGAAGAGAGAGAGAGAGTAATAGATTTAATTATAAATTTTAAACACAAACAATTTCCCCAAAATATCTAAGAAATTAAAAATGAGAAATAATTTTATAAGAAAAATTGTCAATAATCTCTTAATAATTAAATCCCATCGGATGAAAACGTGTCAATGTTTAAAAATTAAATTTAAAAATTTGAATATTTTTATGGATGAAGTGATGAATATTAGTATCGAGTTGGAAATTAATTTAAATGAAATGAAAAAGGAGTTTGAGATGTTACAATATAAATTGATCCAAGCCAAAAATGATTTGGAAAAAAAATGGAATTTTTAGAGTTATGCTCATGAAGTTGGGTAATGCTCAAAGAAGAAGTTATTGAAAAAAAATAATTATCAAAGAATGATAAGATTCATGTTTGATAACAAATATAATATTAAATTACTCAACAAAGAAACTTTTATGTGTTTGTGTAATGTATGGTTCAAGGTTATAGGTGAAGAAGTTCGTATTGTTGATAAAGAATGATGATTTTTTAAAATACTTAAATTATTAGAGCACATATTTTATATTGAAAACTCTTATAGTAGGAGACTCAAAAAGGATGAAAATAATTATAGAGTAAAGAGGATAGTGATGTGAGTATACATTAATTTTTTTCTATAAATTGGGCTACAAATGATGGTCAAAAAGTAAAGCCATATATACTTCCAATATCAGGTCTAGAATCCATTTTTACAGAGAAGTTTGAGTTTAATGGATACTTTTGGCACCGTGGATACATTGGTAATATAAAAATAAGATTATAATTAACTATAAATAATACTAAAATTCTAAAAGTTATAAGAAAATATGAATTAGGGAGTATCCAACCTTGTCAAGGAAGAAATTTCTAGATGAAATTAGGAAATTATAAACTAGAATTTTGGAATATGTATTAACTTTTGGATGGTTTTTTATATTTTTTGATCTACCATGACACATTTTTATATATCTTTAATCCATTTTACCCATCCATTTGAATATTAATTTATAAAATTCATAATTCACAGAGGGGGAATGTGAAAGGAAAAAAATAGATGGCCTTGATTATTAAATTTACACAAAAAACATCTCAAATTAGATATCCATGGAATTTTAATAGCAGATTCTTATCTCACATGAATGAAAATTTTAAACACTTTAAGTATGTTAATTAATTAAAGAAATAATTTAATATATCTTATAAATATGGTTCAATCAAAATTAAAATATTTTGTTGAAAAGTAATATGATAATTGAAGAGGGAATTGATGGAAATGTTTTTTGTTTATGTGTTGAAACATAATATAATAATTATGTATCAACATTTTGATGATGAAAATGAAGTTTTATTTCAATATAATGTTTTTATGAATAATTTAGAATATGGATGTGTAGTTATGAGCGGAAAAAAATACTAAAGACCAATTATTAGATGTCTTTTAGAAGTAATGAAGAAGATTCATAGCAGGAATACAACTAAGGGGATAGGAATAATTTAGAAATTATTTATTTTAAAGAGGGTGAAGAAACCTATATTCACAAAAATTATCATAATAGTTATATTTGAAGTAGATTTTTTATATAAATAATGGAGATAAGAGGGAAACTATTTTTTGATAAGAATTTAAATGTTATTAAAAAAAGTTTAATTGTACTTCACTAGGAAGAATCAAATTTCACATGAAATATTACTGAAAAATAGAAGAAAAAGAGTCCCCTCTATCTAAAATGGGAGTTAAAAGAAGAAGATAGAAAATAAAATTGGTTGTTAGTAAAAGGGATATTTAAATAACAATACCTTGAGGGTTTTAAATAATTATTAGTCCTCCTTCATCAATGGATAAGTTATATTGAATCAATACACTCTCTCACATGTTATTAGGATTATTGATATTAATGGGGATGAAAAAGAACCTAAATCTCTCTTTATGTTTATTCTTTATTGTGTTAAAAAATGAGGAGAACATTATTATTGTATAAAATTTAATGATATTTTTTTTCCTAATTAGGGAGTGATATATTATTTTCTATGAGCAAGTATTTATAGTGAGATATTAAATGGGTTAAACTATGGACTCAACATGTAAACTATTCTAACATGTTTTAGAAGTATGTATATAGAAAATTTATACACATAACATAAAAAGAATATTTTTGAGAATTATAATAGATATTCGAGTGGATTCATAGTTTCTATCAAAAGGTATTAGTATCAAGAAGTTCCAAAAGATGAAAATAATTGAATGTTTGTAATCAGTATAGATAACATGATGTTATTATTATGTGTTATTATCTCCAACATTGAGTTCACACACATTGGAATAGAATTGTTGTATAATGACTTATTTCATTATATAATGTTTTTGAAAGTGATTTATGTTAATTACTTTAAATAATTAAAAAGGTGGAAATTATTGAGAATAAATTATATTCTAGAAATAAATTTTATCCCCTGAGTGAAGAAGGTATTTAGTTTTTAAGTTAAATAAGAATCTTGTACCTGTATTTTATTAGTCTATAGAAGAATATTTTTAGTATATATGACTAGTTTGTTTCATTTTCTTTTAAATTAATTAATTATATTGAAAACAATATAAAATATTGTTTTAATGTGAGGTGTGGCTTTTCTGAATATTTTCATGATGTGATTTAGAGTTAATTAGATTATATATGTATATTTTTGTCCTCTATGGAGAATTAGGTCTAAAATAGGCATACACATTTCATGAATAGTGTTTTTATTCAAAATACCTGGAAATGGATATAGGAAAGAAGATACTAAGATGAATTAGATGTTTTCATATAGAGGAATTTAAAATTTCATAAAAGAAAAAAAGTCACTCAATTTCATATGGATCTTTTATTCACCTGAAACTTATTTTTTTCTCTAAGAAGAAAAACATTAGCCATTAGTAAATAGTTATTATGCACTATTATTGAGACACATAGTATTTTATAAGATATTAAATACATATTTAATGCATATATATACAGTATGACTCACTAGAAAAGTGGTAATATAAGATATCAACCTATGATAAATAATATTTATAATTTATTATGAAATGGGTAGTAGAACTCTATGCATAAAGATTTTTATATGGTGTCTATGTTTTTCTAATTAGATAAAATATGTGGGTTTCATATGTATGTATATATATTTTTTAAAAGTATATAGGGCATTTCATAAACGATCTTGGAAATTATAAAGAATTTTTTTTCTAGAAAACTAGGGGAAATTCAAATGTAAACAAAAATATGATGAATTTTTAACTTAAGGATTAACAATCATGATGGAATATTAAGATTCAATAAAGGGGATAGTAGGATAATTAGATGAAGCTGATAGTCATTCTATGATATAACTAATGGGAAAATTACGTATATTATAGATATATAATTTAAAATACATTTAAATTACATAGCATGTTGCCATACTGTGTTTAGTTAGCCTCGGAGTGGAAGAGAAAATGATCACATGTTGTGAAAATATATTCCAATTCATGAAGAAACGAATTGTTAGATAAATTAGAGTTTCACACTATAAAGAAAACAGTGAAATCATGATAACCTAGATACTTATAAAAAAGGAGAAGAATGAGTATGAGAAGTTTAGAAGTGAATATGAATGTAGTGAAACAATATTTTTTCATTGAAATTGAAATCAAAATTAAAATTAAAAATAGAATAGGAATTATGTTGTTTTTTTGATAAAATTAGTAGCGATCATGAATGAATATAATTTTTGGAAGAGAACGATGTGTTATATGATTTTGATAGAGAAAGATCATAGAGATGTAGTGTTGTAAGTGAGTTGTGAAAAATAAAGATGATAGATGTCAAAGTAAATAATTTTAGTAGTGAAAGTAGAAGAAGTAAAATAAGAAGAGGTAAATAACATGTAGGTCTGTGTGTGATAGACATAACTATAACATATTTTAAGGAAGGAAGTCACCACTTTTCTGAACAATTCTGATATGGGGGAAAACTATAATATTAATGAGAGTTAATCTTTAGAGTAATAAGGATAATACCTACCTAAATAGTATAAGAGATTTTATTTTTTCACTAAGATACTTTTTAAGTGATAGGACTATTATTATCTTGTAACACTAGCTAAAGGATATACCCTGTTCTATGTATCTGTGCTGTGGATTTTTTTGGATTATATTATCTTTGGTGATTTCAAATCATGCTAAGTATTAGCTACACATTTTGAGTTTGAAAAGCTTGTACACTGAGTATCCTTTATTTATTTCTTTCATGGGTGTGTGTGAGTTATGTATTGACTTATCTCACTCTAAAAATTGAAAGATGTTTATTTTTTATGACATTATAAAAGATAAGAAATATATTATTGTTCACTGATATACACAACTCTCACTGAACCTAATTATACATGGGTTCACCAATGTCAGTTTAAATGGAATTCAACTAATCTTTTAACCTTAACCTTCCATCTAGAAGAATATTCTTATAAGGATATTCATTCTCAGATACAATATACCAGAAAAGTATATATTATAAGGATCCAATTCAATAATTATAGTTTTATGATTTTAGGAAAAGTTATAATGAATCATAACACTTAATAGGTCTGTAAGAAAGTACTTAACATGGTGTTATGATATGCAATAAAAACTCAAAACATTCTTAACCATAAACATCGGCTTGCAATGTAGCTTCAACATATTCTGTATAGTTCGTCACACACTATTTTTACCCATGTTTAACACTTATATATATATTTATGGAAATATAATATCACATTTTTGTTTTTAAATAATACATTTTAAATTTTTTAGTGCCATAATGATAATTTATATTCAAATATTTCCAATAACGAATCCAAACATAACAACCAAATATTTCAAGGATAGAAATGAAATTATAACCCTCATAGAATAATTATTTGGAATTCCATTTAATAATATATTCAATAATCTAATAAACTCTTTAAAACTTGTACAAAACATCATTACGATATATCAATAAAATTCAAAATGATTAATCAGAAAGGGGAAAAAATGAATTATATATAGTATATTGAAATATCAAAATGATAAAAAAACAGAGTATCACAATGCCAATTATTCTTTCTTAACCTCATTTCTAAAATTTTATACTCTTAAAGGCATTATAATTTTAATTGAAATTATTTAAAACTTGATAAAGTGTTCACGAGGATGAATAGATGTGAACATCTATCATATCATCCATTTAATTGAAAATGTAACATCATGTTTCAACACTAATTATTTTATGATGAAATCTAATGTCATGTTGAAGTTATAAATTTTTTTATCCCAAAATGAAATCTCAGGTTATCAATTAGAGTAGTATATCATTTGAATGAATGATTCATGATTTTTGATAATGTTTTACATGTTATGATACATAAAATCGGTATCCTTAATAGGTAAAATTAAATTTCTACTACCAATGTAATCTGTAAAGGTATCCCCTTAGAAAATTTCCAATAAAACAAATAGTTAATGGCCATAATTTAATAAATTGAATTACTTTCCTTCATGAAAATTATAAGCATAATATAAAAATATAAGTTTGTAAATGAAACATTTCATGTACAAGTTTATATACATAAAAAACTTATTCGACACATAATGTGAGACATAAAATAATTAAGATAAATAATAATAAAAAATATTTTACAAATGAATAACAAAAAACTGATGAATAAAAAATTTGGTGGATAAGTAATTTTCAAAATATATAAGAATATAAATATCCAATCAATAAAAACCATTTCATTGAATTAAGTGAAGTTCCACATGGTGACTTATTCATAAGACAAAATCAAAATAAGATAACTTGAAACACACAATTTGGGGCTTACCTAAGTGGCAAAGTCACCTACTAATTTTGCATGAAATCTATGTGGTTACAAATTTTTTTTAAACTTCATTAGTGGGGGTACTATATCATTTACTATATCTAGGTGTCATTGAAATGAAACTGTTAAACCAAAAGGGGTGATTATTCAATTAATTTGGTCATTCAGGTGTCAATACCTTTGAGCTAACTATTATGGGTCTTCAGGATGTCAGTTGGAGTAACTAGATACCTAGAAGAGTACATGTTGATGGAAGAAATTAGTGAGTACAGACGAATACTAGGATATTTTTCAGGGTTATATAGCAGTGTTACTGGTCACAAGTTGTAGTGAATGACTATAAAATCAAAAAATACGTCATTGTGGCACTAGTGGGGATATAGACACTAACAATCCATCATGGATGGATGAAAGGTAATAATGAAGGGGTTCATGATGTTTGGACTCTTAGTCAATGTATGTCCATTATTACATCTATACTATGGGTCATGTGAGGGTTCCCTCTCAACCCATCTAAAATAATAATAATAATTATTATTATAATACTAGTAGTAGTAATAATAATAATAATCAATTTGTAAGGTTATTATCATAAAGATCATAGACCAAATAAATAACATAAAAAATTATAAACAATTATGAGCTAAAGTATTACATAAATCTATTTCTAGGATACTCAAAATATTTTAGGGTAAATAATAAGAACAATACAAAATCTAAAAATTTGTACCCTTATTTTCAAGGGAATTAGATAATGAGTTCGTTTCAAGAGAAACATGGAAAATAAAAAAATTTATATTATCGCAATACTCTATTAAATCCTTCCACTATTATAAAACAATAAAGATATGTTATTATTTTCCTTGACCACTCAAACAAAATATTAATATTCGATATCTATAAATAATGGTTTTCATGTATAAACATTACAATTTGGATATCCTGGATAAAACCTTCTAACTCACCCTCCAATGAAACTATCTCCATATAATTTATATCAAAGTAACCCTTGAGTCCATGATTTTCATTTCTAAACTATCATCCACCTCAAGAAATTTTAGAATCCCCATTTTCAATATCACCAAGATTTTCATTGATTCAAAAATTAGGAGGATATTTCCAAACTAACTCCATAAAATCATTAAAATGTCTAAAATATCCATAAATTATAATTTAATCAATATTAAGAATGGATTTATAGAATTTTATAGCTTATCCATATTGAATCCCATTTAATTTCATAATTTAATCCAATATAGAGATCAAGGTTTCCCCAAGAAGAAACTAGTTTTCACTGTATTTTATAGAATTCCTAATCCAACTTATAATTAAAATATGAATTTTAACATGATTCTAAAAGAAATTCAGAAATTAAGTGGATAAATTGACATTAATGTTACCGGTCAGCTACTAAATTAATCCATTATTGATAGTAATAGTGAGTTTAAATAAGTAAAAAAAAAATTTCTACTAATTTTTATGATATATGAGATTGAGAAATACATGATCTGGATTCCACTCCCCATTCTTGAAATCTAATCCCATTGAAGCCAACTAAAATCTAATATTCATGACATTTTTTTATAGACATCCTTACATGTGAAATCATCTAATGCAGACTGTATCCAAATAGCATTCATTCAATATTAATCAAAATAATTAATCTATCGAAATTAATTATAGGATGTAACATTATAAAAACTCTAAAAAATTGAAATTGAGAGATCCATCCCAATTTAGTCCCCAAAATAAAGGACCATCATGAAGAGAAAACACGTTATTCTTCAACAAAGATTTTAGTAAAAACAATAATTTCATTTTGAAAATCCATTTGGTTTTTATTAGATATATTCACATTTGTAAGATAATTATATAGTAGTACCTAAAGAACAAATCTATTTTAATGATCATTCCATGAATTTTAATATGAGTTATGATTAATTATATATGCATTACAATTCATAAATTACTTATATATAATAAATATTATGTAATGGGAAGTGTGAATAAATACAATAAAATATTACACAATCAATTAAAAATAATATGCGGAATTTGAACCTGAGAGGTCACCAAGGCACAAAAAATTTAGTAGGAATGGATTATAATGAAGAAAAACAATAAAATCCCTTAAGGGATTTTTGGTATTGTCCTCACTCTTCCCCCAAGAGTAGACCTACTTCTTAAAAACCCAAAACATAATAAATGTCTTGATGAACCAACCCTATATGGGTAATTTTTTATTTATTCTTTCCAATATCCACATAGCCATCTACTTGTTGTTATCTTTTTTTTTCATAGTGACATGATCATGTCCTCATGTGTATTCACTTTCTGTATGCCCTCATATTCCCATTGCTCTCAAATTTAATCTTTCCTATGCTTCTAATACCTATGACCCAAAATCCTATAGACTAATGATTGTAGTGTCTAAATAAGAGCATTGTGTCCCAACATCAATTGTCACCCATGGCACAAGTCATCGGTCAGATAAATTTTATCCATGTGTTACATTGAAGGCCCATTTTCATTTATCTGAACTACAATAACAACAACGACATCATCATCAAAAACGGTAATAAAAATACTAATAATTTTTATTATATTTTATTACTATAATTAAAAGAAATTTGTTGTTATTTATATTCAAGATATCATATTTTTATATTGATTAAAATAAAAAAGTATTCTTAATATAAATAAAATCATAAAATTAATAATATGATATATTTTTATAGGTGATTATGTATTGTATTTTGATTAATGTTAAAAGAATAAGTGATGAATACAAAAAAGGGTTCATAAACTCCTAGATTTTTTAAATAAAATGATGGAAATAAAGAAATATTTTATTTTAAATGCCTGGGGTGTTTGAATATAAGAAAACTATAAGTAAGATAAATTAAGGATATCTTATTATTAAAAGGTATTAATATATGTTTTAATCATTAGATATATAAAGGTTAAATAAAATGAAATCAAGATTTTAACATAATAGACGTTATCTATAATAAAAAATAGTTTGAATAAATGAAACAATTGATGATACTTTATTAGAAACCATTAAGAAAAAGAATTGATTTAGTTAATATATTGTGATTCTAAAAAAGTGTTTCCAAGTTGTATCAAATTTACATTTTTTAAAGATGTTGATATTTGAAAACTTGAAATAATTTAATAAATTTAATAGAGCAGTGTTTCACATAATTTCTTGAGTCACTAAAATACATACTTTTATAACATAATGTTTTTTTATATTTAAATTATGATTCCAAAAAGATATTATGTTTGATTGGATTTGGGTATAAGAAGATAAATACATTCCATAATGAATGACTATTTCATAGAAAGAAATTTTATCTTTTGTTAGAGTTTCTTAAATATTGGACAACATAATAAAATATTGAAAAAATATCCCATGATGATTCCTCTATTCATCCCAGTTCGAAAACTTTTCATAATGTAAATTTTTTGTGATTATATTATTTTTTGTTTCAATATTTATTTAAAAACTTAAAATGATGTAGAAATGATAACATAACTAATAAATAAAGGAATAAATAATTGACAATGATGTCATCTGGTAGATGTCATATAGTGTAATACAATTTATCAATAATTTCAATATTTTTTAAAGTATATTAATATCTTGGGTCTTTATTTAGATAAATTAAATGAGTCCATATTCAAGAAAACATATTGGTGAAAAGAATGCTCAATCCATACCTAAATCATTTGTGCAACTACTCTCAGAGGGATCCCTAAACCAAAGGTGATAGTGATTAACAATGTGGCTCTTGGATTAATATTGATGAATGATTTTCTCTCTTTTCGGTTTTATAAAATTGATGACCATATCCTGTAAAGATATAAAAATAACTGGTACATAGGTTTGGAATTATAAATATGAAAAATAATAACAAAAAAGTCAAACATGAATAAATTGTTGTCAAATATTCTATAATGTATCTACATGATTACATATCTAACCCATAAATTTGAAATCCATGATTTAAAAATAGTCCCTGAAAGATAACATATCCATATTGGACTTAAGGAAAAAAACCCGGAAAATAATAATTGATATATCAAAAAAATCCTTTGAAAAATTAACCATCAACTCCAAAATGAATATGATGGTTAAACCCGCAACCATGACATATACAACCACTCTGAAAATATCCAATAACTACTTATATACATTTTAGTACTTGAAATAATTAATTGGAGAGGAAACATGTCCACTGAGGAATCTGTACTGGGTGTGAACACAAAATTTCTGTTGAAAACCACTAAGGGTATTTCAATACACACAATTAAAGGATAGGTGTATGAAAATACATGTAAATAAATTTATATATCTATAAAAAATAGTTTAGTAGTCAATAATAATGTATGGAAGCAAGGTAATAATAATATGTTTAAGAAAAATGTATAACTATACAGTTAGGCCTGTTGTTCCATCGATAGGTAATCAGAAACCAAACTATAGTGACACATGAATAAATAAAGTGATATAATCCAATAACGCATCAAGACATTATAAAAATACCAGGAGGGTACTTTTCTGCCAAGAGGGATGTGGTTGTCGAAAACGTAAAACAAAATTATCCTCTATTGGAGGAAGATTATATATATATATAAATTTATATATATATGCCAATGTATATCAATTTATGTACGTTTTTATAATCATCCTAATGGAGAGGGTTGTATACTCTCTATATCATGATAGGCTAGTAACACATTTTTAGGGATATTTAGTGTTTGTGTTCCCATGAAAACCTCACTTAGTATGAAATGGATATATATTTTTATTATTATTAATGTGTTTATATATATATGTGTGTGTGTATATAATCATTCTCATAGGGGGAAGTATATAAAATATACTATTTATTAATGGTATTCAATTTTTTTATTGTTTTTATTTTTAATGAGTAGTTTTTAAATACTTTCCCGGATTCATTGTAATTTTTTGGAAATTGACATCTTTTAGTTGTTGTTGAAACCATAACTATATCTTCTTTTTTAATTTTTTTTTATTTTAGAAATAGTTTTTTGAAAAAGAACTTTGAAATTAATGATAATTATTAATAAAAAATTATTTAATAAAAATTTTCATTTAAATATTAACAATTTATTATTAATTTATACTTAATAATTACTTAATATATAATATATAATTTTTAATATTATAAAGTTTAATTAATCCTTAATTATATATACTAATTATAAATTTTAATTAATAAGATTATCGTTGAAAAATCATCGCTTAACTAATGTTCTTAGAGATATTGATAATCAGACTTCACCATCAAAACTTTTGATCTGTGTGTTTGTTTGTGAACTACAACCGCTCAAATCAAAGCTCATGAAAAGATAAAAATTAATGTTAGATAATAATTTGGTAATAATTAATAATAAAATATTTAATAATGTTTTAGGAGAAGTTGTAAATTATATTTCATCTTTAAATGGATATAACATTTAATTAGGGTGTTCGTTTGGGCTTCCAAACCAGTCCAGTTAGAGCTTATGATGATCTCTATGACCTAATGTTTTGAGAAACCCTTTAAAAAATTTATATTTGTAAAAATAGTTCCATAAAAGGCTAAATAAATTATTTTATGTTAAGATGAAGTAATTTTAGATCTTTTTATGGAATTTTAGCTTCACATAAAATTATCTTCTTGTTCTTTTTAAGTGGGGTGTGAATTTATTCCTAGGTTTGACATTTTTATTGATATGATGTGCTCGAAATTAAAGTTGATTGCATCATTTTATCGATTAATTTTTTTTTGTGTCCCATATCCCATGGATTTACATGAATATGTTAATCTAAAAAACTTCTCATATGTGAATTTTATGGAATGAATTTAGATAGAATTTATTGTTAATCATTAGTGGTCTTAAAAATTCATTATTGAAGGATGTTCAAGATAAATAATTGTGTGTGTGTGTGTTTATTTATAGATGTTTTTATGTTCATGTGTATTTATATATATTTAAATTAATTTAATTATATGTAGCTATATATTTTTATGTATTTGTGTGTATATATGTGTGTGAATATATATATATATTATTAATTATATATATATGTATGTATTTACATATATTTGTCAATATATATATATATATATATAAATTTATATGAATTTATATATATTACGGGGGTATAATATATATGTATATATATGTCTGTGTGTGTTTATATTTTTATTTGTATGAATTATATTTATATCTAATTATATTAAATTATACAAATATGTGATTGTGTGTGCGACTGTATTTATATACATTTATGTAAATTTATTTTTAGTCATATATATTCATACAAATATTCATTTGTATTTATGTATATTTATGTTTGGGTGTGTGTGTTATGTGGGTATATATATATATATATATGTTTGTGTGATTGTGTGTATTTATCTGTGTGTATATATATGTGTATATATGGTTGTACTTATATATACATTTCATAAAAAGGCAGACTCATTGCTGGCCAGGTCCCAAGGCCAGTGCACCCAGTTCCCACACTAGACGCCAATCCAGCATATAATCTCTATCAACTAATATCCAAATAGTATGAGGCACGATAGAGTTCCTGAATTTCATGGTGCCTGAAATCAGAGCAATGAGATAAAACACACATTTTAACACTCTATCTGATATCATCATGTAGAAACTATAAAAGTCGAACCAAAATAATTATTATACTACTAGAGTCACTAGGGAGACTCAAACCAAAGACCTCACCTTTTATGTCTCCAGGGTAGACAACAGTAAACCACAGAACTAAACCCCATTAGGATATATATATATATATATGTATATTTATATTGTTATTATATATATTTATATATATTTATATGTTTTTATGTATATTTATAAAAATTTATATTTATATATATTTGAATATAGTAGGGCGATGTATTTATATCTATATACATAGGATTTTTTTTATTCAAACATGCACACAAAGACATACATATTTCTAATTATATATAACTAAATATCTATGTGTTGGTATTTATATATATTTATGTAAATGTAATTATATTTATATATAATTAAAATATTTTTTCAAATATTTTACTATATTTATAAATGTATAAATTATTACATTCTTATATGTATGCACTTATAAATAAAGAATAATGGTACACACACACTCACACACGCACACACACACACACAGATATATATATATATATATGTATATATATATATGTATTTTGGTTAATGTATATGTATATGTATATGTATATTAATGTTATTTTAGTCACTACATGGGGGGATTGGTTGGGTGATAAAGGTAGTGTATAATAATCAAGGGGTTGATGGTTTAAATCTTACAGTACACCAATATATGCATAATTTCACATATGCGTTATGTGTGGGTTGGGGAGAGGTGGACCTAGGGTGTGGTGTGTCCGAGTTAGATATGGGACTAGGTTGGAGTGTTTCATGACCCCCTCCATCCAATATCAACCCTCCTGGGTAGAAAATTGGGAAAGAGGGATAATGGCACATGAATCCCACCTCCAATTGGCCATGGGTTAGTGACATGCATTAAGAGTGCATAATAACATACATGGGAGCCATAACCATAATAAAATTTTTAGAAGTATGATATAAGATGTTAACAACCCCCAAAAATCTCCTACGGATAAAAAACAATGAAGCAATCTTAATTCATGAACATAATGACATATAACTAAATCTAAAAAAACAACAACAAATCGTCGGTAGTGAGCACAAAGCTCCAAAAACTCCTAAACAACACCTTGAACTAGTAATATCTATCTTGATCACCATCCAACCACTATTAACCTGAAAATAGTCTATATTTATAAATATTTAGTTACAATATATATACTCAATAAGGAACTTCTTAAATCCTCTCATGTAAAATGTGAAAGAATCATATTCAAGGCCAGCGGATAAATGAAAAGAACTAAGTCATCACCTAAATAGGTTTTCTATTATTTTACCATAATTACCATCGACCAATCACCAAGTATATAATTCGAGTAATATTATAATATCAATAATATTTTCAAATAAAGGTACCATGTTACCACTTCCCACATGATGGCCACTTAAACCCAATGTCACTTGTTCGGATCCAACCCTATCCAGAAGCAAGCCAACCCAAAGAGCCATGGGCTACTATATAATCTCCCTCACCATGTGCATCACATAATCTCATTAAATACCACTCACCCCATGCATCTCATCATCTCATCAACCCATTCCACATCTACATATTTAAACTGATTAGTTTTTGGGTCCACCACATCTCGTATTTCAATTATTATACCTCAATAAATCACAATCCATACATTACATACCTATAATGATAAATATGATACTATATTTTGAGAAAATAAGCTTGAAATAATAAAAATACCTTAAGTATCTCTACACAAATATACTGAAGAAGATAACTATAATTCATACCAACACATTAAACTACAATAAGAAGATAGAGGGGGTCAAAGGGGGTACTTAGCCATCTGTTCCACAGAATCATAGATTTTGGGGACGTCCCTTACAAAATGAATTAGGTGTATTTTTCTTGATGGAAAAGGTTAGGGTATAATATGGAATAAAAACAAATAAAATTATATATTTCTCACAATGACACTCTGGGAAACTACCAGACCTTATACTCATCTTCCATTAACACTACAAAAGATTACCTATTAACACTACAAGGGTCTAGGTATCAAATAATAAAAAAAGAATATTTATTTATTTAAATAATTAATTAAATATAAACAAATAAATCATTTCCCAAATTACCTAAAATATTAACATTTTTATCTTATAAACCAAGTTCCAACAATTTTATTGTATTCCAATGAATGTCACCACCATTAGAAGTCACTAATAATCCAAACCAATATTTCATTAGTTCAATATCTATTTATAAACATGTTGATACTCTAGGTCTCAACATAATATATCACTTAAAATATACAAACATAGCTCATAGCATCAAACCACATCTTCTAATTAGAAACTGAACATAAAAATAACAACTTTCCAAAAGTCCATAATGCAAGAATTTGGAAAGAAGTATGAATTGAAGAGAAAGATACACTTTTTAATTGTCCCAACCATCTTGGTGTTATCCCTAGAACCTATTCACACAATATAAAATGAGGCATCCCCTGAAAATATCATCATCAAATCCAAAACCATATTCCACCATCATAGCCTCTGGTATCCCGATGCATTATTTATCAAATATTCCAACCAAAAAATGTTATCATTAAATTATATCAAGACTATAAAGGCATAAATAACAAATACTCATTAAATTTATAATATATCAATGAATAAAAAGGAAACAATATCTGAATTTATAAAGAATTGAATACTTTAACAAACAATGATGGACTCACTTAGGCTAAAAATAATGATTTAAGAAATCATAAAATTATTACCACCATCCTTATTTTACTAACTAATAAAAAATAAATCTTTAAAGTATTAAACATACAAATTTCCAAGGATAAATATTATTTAATTAATCTATTATTATTTCATATTCTTATATTTCATATATCAACAAACTTGATAGTAATTCCACATGTCTCCTCTATTATAATTAAATAATTTCCTCTGGTACACCTAGGCCTTCAGGCTGTGGTGGTGTCTTCTGCACCTATCGGGGCTTTATGAAGGGCTGTTTTTATCACCACATTGGACAAGGAAATGAAATTGAAGTGGAGTTATGGACGATGATGGATGCGATTACTTATGCGGTTCATCATGGTTGGAGTTTCCTTTGGAGGGAATTAGACTCAATGGTGGTGTTGATATGCTTATACGACGGTCCAGGGATGTTCCATGGGTGATGTTACCTTCTTGGATTGATTGTTTGCAACTTCTTGGTGGTCTCATTCTTGAGGTGATGCATGTTTACAGGGAGCCTAATCAGGTTGCTGATTCCGTGTCAAAGAAAGCTATTGTGGACACTTCTTTGGATTGGTATTTTCATATTCCTGATTGTTGCACACATCTTGTTCAGGCAGATGCGAGTGGCACTGTCTTTACTAGACTATGTAAACCTCCCTTTTATTTCAGACCACCTTTTCCTTTTTTAATAAAATTTGGTAGGAGTGAGATTTTTTCTCCTGGGCCTTTCGAGTATAATAGACTATCTAGTGAGTGAAAATGTAATACATACACACACACACACACACACAGATATATATATATATATATATATATATATATATATAATCATGTGATGAAAAATACAAAACATCTCGAACATGAACAAATAATATTCCCACATGAGATTATATTTACATTTTAATAATTTATCAGTTTCATGAAATAATAATATATAATCATGATTAAATATATACACATGTAATAATATTTAACATAAAAATAATAATAAGAATATTACATTTTTCAATATCCATTTTAATTTCTTAATAGCGTAATATAATTATTATTGATATTATTTATGAATTTAAACACCATGGACCAACCTTGAATAAGTAATATAAAAATTTTGTATAGGACACACAATGCATCATGAACGAAGCTCTTCATAAGTTAAAGAATATATGGTCTATTTGGATGAGTAAATTGAGTAAAATGGGATTTGTAAAAAGACTCCCCTTTAAGAAAACTTATGACGTTCTATTCAATACCTGATGGAACCCCCTTGTGTCATCTTTTACATCCGACCCCTTTCTATTGTCTTGGAAATGTGGTGGGACTTTACTTATCCATAGGTGATTTTACTATGACACCAAAGGATAGAAATAAATGTCAATGAATTCATAAATAGATGGCGGCGTGTTTTCCCTTTCAATGTAAAACAAATAAATCAAGAAAAACATAACTAATATCCACTATATGATGCATGATAACAAATTAATACATGTCACAATAATACCAACTGAAAACAACACCAAACTACACTACAAACCATACCAGACTACCAATGAAGATGTCTACCAACTTCAAATTAGAAGGATGAATAAAAAACCAAAAATATCAAAGGATCTAAATAAATAAAATCCAAAATTATCACTATGATCCAAGATCTAACTTCAAAATACAATCCAAATAGTCGTGGTGAATCACTAAATAAATGACATACTTTTCCTTTACATGTGTCTTGATAAATAATATCTACAAATGCACCCAAGTTACCAAGTTGGGGGTGAATTATGAAACCCAGTAGGTTTTACCATAATGAATTCCATACACATGCCAATAAGAGTGAACATATCTTCACATTTATATAAAATTCTTAATGTTTTTTAACATCTTATATCAAAGCCATTAATTTTCTCTACAAAAATGTGTTCATGGAAAACAACTAAACTAGTCCTTCAAACCATTTTATAAATCGATTGGGCATAACTCATTCCAAACCAAAAATCCACACATGTATGACCATATAGAAGTTACATACTCATGAGTGGTATCTCATGAATTTACAAAGCCATCACATGTTTTCCATATACCAAATCCCTAAAGGAACATTTCCCTTCCACAAATAACATCAATGAAAATGAACACACACCAATCAATGTTTCCCAAAACCATGCCAAACAAATTATGCCAAACCACTTTAATAAACAAATTTGGTTATCAAAAACCTTTCCAAAAAATATATTTCCTTGAATCAAACTAAACATTGATTTTTTGAATCATCATTCTAAAATCATTTAACAAATCACTTTTCACAAAAATTCTATAATTACACAAACCATAAGTAAAGAAGGATTATAAATCACATTGAACAATAAATTCAAAATAAATTACAATGAATTCAAACAATTTTAAAAAAAATTTACATTCTAATAACTTGATTTTCTAGCGATGCTAACTATATTGGAAACAATGTAAAGACAATGAATGGAACAAATTCTTCAATAAAACTAGTTTCAAACACCAAAAAATCATCTTTGATATCATTCTATATCATCAACAAAACCAAATATCTTCATGACTAGAAATAACTAACTGGGATATATCCCAAATGGATTAAATATATCAATACAAGAGAGGGAAAAAGATAAGATCTAATAAAAAACACCATGAATGGATGATTACCAGAAAACATGGGCTTTAACACACCATGATTTTCCCACAGATCACTCCTAGATCAAAGAGAGGAGTCTCTTCACCCTTTGAGAAGAAAGAAAACCAAGTTACTGTCGTAATATAGGGAAAATGAGTGGTTAATGAGGAAATATTATTGTGATCAACTATTTTATTGTCTAGTTTTTATCCATGTACATTTTAGGCACACGTCTAGGAAAGTTGTGTGCAAAACACTACCTCCGAACACCCTTTACATGGTTGTCTCAAATAGTTAGGTAAACCATGCTCCAACCCTATTTTTCTATGTCTTCCACATTACACAACTACTCATGGGTGGACACACGGGTTGGAAAACAAATTGTGTTGAACCATGCCCTTAACTGTGCACCTACTCAAATCCCACTAACTACATTTCCAGAATTTCTTGGAGGTGTTTCATGGTTTATACTGACCATTCTAAAACTACACACCTACAAAACTGTAGAAAAAACATTACAAAAGGCCTCCAAACCCTCTAAAACATCACTCAAACACTTAATAAAGTTAAAATACATAAATAAATGGGAAATTACACGAAAATGAAGGTGATATATTCTCCCCACAATTGGACTTTCCATCCCCAAAATGTAGAAAAAGACTTTTTCTGTGAAATATTATGGTACATTGCTCAAACATTTCCTTCTCACGTTCCCAAGTTTCTTCATGAACCCTACCATCTTTCCACAAGATCCGCACTAGAAAAATTATTTTCCATGTAATAATTTATCATTCCAATCAAAAATCCACACAGCCACATGAACCAATAAAGTATCTATCTATTTGTTATTGTGATCACATCAAATCACATGTCCTAGATCAGGCTGATTCTTTTTAAAATGAGGTACATGAAAAAAATAATGCACTATACTGAATCGTGGTGGCAATGAGAATTGATATTCCACCCCAGAAACCCATTATTGTATCTCAAATGGACCTGTGTATCGAGGGGATAAGTTTCCCTACCTTCCAAAATAATTATTCCCATACCTTGAAGAGATTCTCAAGAACACATTATCACTCTCATCGAAGGACAATGACCATAAATGATGATTCACATACTACTTGTGATGACATTGGTCTGTCTCTATCATAATTTTAATCAACTAAATATACTCTATTATATCTTGGACAAGACTCGATCCTACTAATGAAGTCTCACCTATTTCCCCTGAAAAATGGAGATTGGAATGTACACACAAATTGTTGTTCAAAAGTATCCATATATACCGTGGCTTGAAATTTTTTGTTATATTATATATCCACATATGGTATGTAATTCTACCATAAGGTACCATAATCCATTAACCAATCACAAAGAATATATTCCAATTTATTTATCGTCCATTCAGATTTTTCATCCATATTAGGATGATACACTGTACCTATAGTCATCTTAGACCCGTGTACTTTCAATAACTATTTATAAAAATGAGATGTAAACCATAGATATATGTCTTATACATTCAAAACTGGTACTCCATGAATATTTACCAGCTCTCAGATAGATATTTTAGATAATTATTCTACCCTATGAGATTTATTAATATGGATGAAATGGGATGAATTTTCCAGTTGATCCATTTTCATCCATAAGAGATCGTGTTTTCGATCCATTATTGATAGACTTGTCAAAAAATCATTAACCGTCTATTCACATTTCCAAATTAGGATAGATAAATATTGTAACATACCTTCTGGAAAATAATTCTTTACCTTAACCTAAAGATATGTTGTTCTCCTCCAAAGAAACTCATCCACCTTTCTTTTCAGTCCATCCCAAAAAACACTACTTTCAATTCTTTATACATTTTTGGGATCCTGGGATGACCAACCCATATTGAATTGTGTAATCAAGGAGAACTTGTTCATGAAAATCCATAGGTAATACCATCTAATGTATTAATCATAAATTTTAACTGCTAACCTGTTTCCATCCCTCAATAGTCTCCCAGCAATTGAGTTTTGACCACATATCAACACATTAAGAATTATATTACCATGCCTCTTTAATTGTTTTCACCAAATCAGGAATAAAAGATACCTGGAAAAAAATTGCAACACTACCACTCTCTTCACATTCCATGTGAATGTCATCTATCACCGATATATACTACCACTGATCGAAATAAAAGTTTTTTAAAATAACCATATGAATTTCTACTTAATGTATTTTCTACCGAATTGTCTTTACCTGGTGTGTACATCCAGCCGAAGTCAAACATTTAGAGATACTCTATCCATATTACTTGTCTTGGATTCAAATCCCTCTGTGATAAAATTTGTTTTAATCTCTTAAGATCTAGAAACACTATATATTTCTCACCAAATAGGTAATGACACCATGTCCACAAAGAATGTAATATAATAGTTATTTCTAAATCATGTGTTGGGTATTTTTTTCATACAACAGTAATTGTCGTGTTCCATAAGAAACAACATGATCTCCCTATATGAGAACACTTACCAAACGAGATTCCGATGCATTGAATTACACCACATATCCTTATCCAAATTCTTAAAAGATAAATATAGGTTATAATGTAAATTGAACATTTATATCTTGAAGGGAGTTGTGTCATTCCTCATTACATTGGAATGTAAATTACTCCTTGTCAAAGATGTCATATGTGAATATAATCATGATGTTTCATGAATAGTCCATCGGTAATACCCATCCAATCAATAGAAAATGTGTATCTCAATGAATTATTTTGGCAGTTTCCATGAAATCACTGCTTATATCATTTAGGGATCCACATAAACACACGTTTCATAAATAAAATGTCCATGTAAATGAAACTCTTGTTCCCAAAAAGCAGTCATTTATTATTTGGAATAAAAATTATGGTTTAGTAATACTATCTCCAGGTGTTGTGCATATTCCTCCCTTATCCTTTAATACATAAATATGTCATCCAAAAACACTACAACAAATGAGTCTAGATATATTTGAAATATCAGATCCAAAAATTCCATAAAATCCATGAGTGCATTCATAAGACATAAATGCATAACGACAAACTCATACTGGTTGTATCTACTTCTAAAATCAATCTTTGGAATATCCTCCTTCTGAAATTGTAAATGCTGATACCCAAGATGAAGTTTAATTTTAGAGAACTAGTAAGCTCACCCTGATTGATCAAATAGTTCAACAATGTGTGGAATTGGATGATTATTTTCTTATCATAACTTAGTTAATATTATGAAAATCAAAATATATCCATAGATTTCTATGATTCTTTTTAAGAAATGAGGAATTTGATTCCAACAGTGATGTAATATGATGAAGGAACCTTTTAATTTATACTTCATCCAACCACACATTCAATTTCATTAATTTTTTTGATTCCATCTCGTAATATTAATGTGAGATAGTAATTCTCCATGTTAAGAGATCAATCATAAAATCCACTAATCTTTTGGGTGCATACCATTATAAATTGTAAGGAAATCATATGTAAACTAATTAAAAAATTATGGAAAACCAATATTTCCGATTTCAACTTCAAATTTAAAAGTCTAAGTTACCAAATGGTATAAGATAATCCCAAGATACGGTTCCACCTAGCTTGTTGCACCTACCTTTATATTCCTTTCTCTTATAGTGATATTCTTGACTCCATCATCAACCATAAAAATAACCCTTCATGTATACCAATCAATGTGATCCTTGAACATTATCAACCCATCAATACCTAGTATTAGGTTATAGACATCCATTATTAAAACAAAGAAATCTGATATCAATTATTATCTATCAATCATTATAGAACACCCATTTTATATAAAGGTGAAAAATTCTTTTTGACCAAGAGAATTTTAAATTTTCAAAATAGAAGGCGTCACATAAACATGAAAACCCAGAAGATTGATAGAACAAGAAGAACTAAACAAATAAAATTCTCATATAATAAAAAAACAATTCTTAATTTTTGAATGAAAAATAATCATACCTCTCACCATCAAAGGTCTAAACTTATTATCTACAACAACTTGCTCATATCCATATAAATTTATACTCACTAAACATTGTTCTTCATTTCCATTTTGATATTTCTCTTGTTAAGGAGGCATGGTATTACTCGAATCTCCATGGCCAGCATGGTTTTACCGATGTGAGGTATAATGCTTCCCTTGTTTCATTTAATCATATGATGTATATGAAACATGATATGTGTCCATAACACCCGACATTGGAGAACTACAGAAATAGTGAAAAACATTTCCCATCTTGTTGTAATTGCGGCATGATCTATGGGGTGTCATACTGTCTCACTTCATGTGATCAAAATATCTACATCATAAACACCCATCATTACTCTTGGGTTTTGGAGGAATATTCACCGATCTGACCATCTGATTCTGTGTTATCCAACTACCATTGAAATAGGTTTCCCTATTTCTCTTATTCTCAATATTATAGTTCACACTATTTAGGGTAGGTATCAACATGAATCCTCCAACAATAATTATTCAAATGACCCTTTATTCCACAATATTTCTATTTACCATTTTCATACAATCTGTTGCATTGGGCATGTAAAACATCAATTGAATCTCATGCCTTATCCTTGATTCAAAAATGTGCTCCTTCAAGGATGTGGTTGCAACAAACTAGGGTGAAATGAGAACTAAATTCATAAATTTATCCTTGAACTCTATCATTGAGAGATTATACAACTTCAAACAAAAAAATTATATCATTCTAGAAATTTTGAATTTGGGAGGATATATTTATTTCGTGAAAAATTATTAAATATCATACCATGCATTTACATGGTCTCATTTAGCTTAAACTGCTAAATCTTACCAGTAGAATGCAAGATATTATAGCATGTGCTTGTACAACTTGAATTTCGGCTCACCTGTTATGCCTATGAAATCGAAGAATCGATTCATCCAATTCTTCAAAACTACTTAATTTTCTAGTTCTCAATCACCAAAAAATATGGGTGGATCCTGATTTTGGAGGAGAATTTTACGATCCACTTTCCTGGTTTCATCCCTCCTATTTCGAATATGCATATTATGAAAGGATTATATTATAATCTAAACCACCGGTTGGTTCACTTGTGTCTCTTGTTCTGCCACATTTTCAATATCCTCTTCTGGTTTGTTTCTATGACTCATACTAGGTGCCATTTTCTATAATAAAAAAATTTACATAAGTCTCACTCTATTGGAAATGAAGCCTTAGTAGTTTTAAAATTTACCATATCACATATATCGCAATAAGGCTTTCCAAAATTCATTACTTCCCTATTCAAACCAATTTTTAAAATTCCACCATTTTTTGGAAAATCATACCATTTCCAAAATACAACTCCCACTCCCTTTTTGAAATTTCACATTTGAAAACAATTTCATAATTTGGAAAAAATAAACACATTTTAACCAAGTCATAAATCATTACATAAAATGAAATATGAACTCCAAGTTGGAAGACATATCTATCAATTCATTCTATTCTCTTCTCATTATCTAAACCCATGTAATTGAGGTAGAAACTCCTATAATTTTCTGGAAACCATTATGTACCCATTTCCCTGGTAACTGCATGTTCAACATAAATATTTTAGCTATTATTTTTTATTATTTACAATTAATGTAATGAAAATCCTACTATTGTCTACCATCCCAACTGAAAGATTAAATGAGAATGATTATAAAATCCAATATTGATAAATCAATACATGTTGTCACAAAATGAATGATTGACCAATAAAGACTAATATCATTTGTAACATCCTTCCCCTCCCCATTGGTATGGAAATGGAGTGGGACATTCGAGCCATACATGACATCCCCAAGACACCAATGGATCACAATAAATTCAAAATGTATTCATAAATAGACATTTTATGATTCTACATTTGAAACTAAAAGAACCAAATCCAGATAATGATAATTAATATCCACTATATGTTATATGATAAAAAAATTAACACAACTGAATGTAATACCAATTTGAAAAAAACAAAAAACTATACCATAACCCATATCATAGTACTAAATCATAAGACTACCAACATCAAATAACAAAGGTGAAGATGAAACCACAATGTATAGAGGCTCTAATTTAATAAACTCCAAAAATCCCAATATTCTGCAAGCTCTAAATCCACAATACATCCCAAAGTATCATGATGAATTAGAAATGAAATGAGTTTCTGTTCATTTATATGAATCTTGATAAACATTATTTTCAAATACAACAATGTGACCAATAAAGTGGGAAATGAAAGAGAGTAGGTTTTACCCAAATTAATTCCTTACTCATGACACTAAGAGGTAACATGTTATCCCATTTATACAATTAAAATTAAATTTTTTTTAATAGTTTATACCAGATCCAAGAATTTTCTTAACAAAACTGTTTCCCTGAAAAAAAAACCACACAAGTCCTTCAAACCATTTCAAAAATCCATTTGGAATAACCCATTCCAATCCACACATCCCCACATGGAGGCCCAGACGACATATCCATACTCATGATTGGTATCTTATCGATCTACCAATTCATCACATGGTATCCATATACCAGTTTCTTAACGAAACATTCTGATTCCACATGGCTATATAAATTCAAATGACAACACAAACCACAAATTATTCCAAATCCCATCCAAATCAATTATACTAATCCCTTTAAATAAAACAATATTTTTACTAAAAACCATTATATAAATACTTCTGAAATAAATAAAACCAAATAACCATTTTTAATAATAATTTTAAAATCATTCATCAAAGTACTTTTTACAAAATTTCCCAATTTCAAAAACCATCACAAATGAATGTTTTTTCCAAAATATTCACAATAATTTCATAGTAAATTCCACAAAAATAATTTTTTTGAAACCCATCCTTCATGTTCTGATAGGAGGAGTCGATAGTGAAGCCTCCATTTTTAGAAACTATAATGAAAAGAAAAAATGACACAAGTTATTCACACACAAAAAATGGGTGGAAATAAAAAAACACACAATAGTTCTCATTCCCTAAAATAAAAAAAATATCATCAAGATTGGAATAAAAATTACATATGTATATATATATATATATATATATATATCTGGAATGAATTGTGTTTAGGATTCTAAGAGAGGGAAGAAGAATAAATCTAAGTAAAAACTACAAGAATAAAGACTTACAAAATAATACGATCTTCAACTTACCATGATTTTCCAAAAGATCCCTCCCAAATAGATGAGAAGAGTTTACACAGCCTATGGGAATAGATAATATTGAGTAAGGGTTGTAATAGAATAATAATTAATGGTTAATTAGAAAATCCTAATGAGATCCAATATATGCGGATCAAATTTTTATCTGTGCACATTTTTTGAACACAATTAGGAATACCAACCATTCGCCATGCATCCAACACTACCTCCAAATATCCTTCACATGGTTGGCTCACACATTAAGAAAAATTATGCGCCCATGATATAATACCATATGTTTTACTTTGAACTCTTACTCCTTGGTGGTTTCATGGGTTTTTCAAATCATCCGCATAATTGGGCACATACTCAGATCTCATTGTCTATATTTTCAGGGTTTCCTGAAAGGGTTGTAAGGTTTCTACTAACTGTGATAAATCGATAAACCAGAAAAAAATCCCAAAAAACATTCCAAAACTCTTCCAAACCCTGTTAAACTTCACAAAAAATATCATATTTCAAGTACATTAAAAAATGTGAACTTAATTGAAACTGAGGGTGATACATCATCCTTCTATATTCATCCAACAAGGTACCCATTGATCACCCACATGATAATCAATTTTTTTACAGAAACATTATACTACATCTAACGCAAAATAGATCATTAATATTGTAAAAAATGGCCTTTACCAGCGCTAACTATTAGAGTGTGATTAAAATCCCCTGTCTATTATCAGCACCGAAAAAGAATTCATAACTCATCCATTTATCCCTGATTTTAATAGGAATAATAAAGTACTCCATTATTATCACTTATAAAAGCGGTGATATAGGTTTACTTTGTGAGTGCTTAAAGAAGTACTAAAGAAGGTATCTTTATAATTGATTCTCATAGCACAGATAAAGGGTCATTTTGTTGTGTTCTTTAAAAACATACCATAGTACCAAAACACCACAAAATCAGTAAAATCAATTACCAGTATAGAATTTAAATGAAATAAAATTTACAAAACCACTACAAAAAAACAAAATATTATAGATATTTTAAACACTGGTTTATACAATTACATATGTAAAAACTATTACAAACATTCAGAAACATTAGTGTTATTTTGTCTCTTGATTCTAACCCATTATTGAGAATAACACACATGTAAAAGAAAACAATATTTATTTTCTTAATGATATATATAAATAAAATTACCAAAAGAGTTAATTTTAAACTGAACTTTGCTTCGTACATGGAACAATGTGTTTCAGATTTAGTTATAGTTGATTCTTCCACATCACCTCATTTCATGTTCATCTTCGAGAATTATATTTATGAAAACTAACTAAAAACTTATAGGATATAAATTATATGGAAATTAATTAATTAATATCAGATAGAATGATGGGAAAACAATATATACTCGTTTGCTCGATTTTGGCAACATGATGAGCGTTTTAATCTAAAATAAGACATATATTTTGAAAAGACACACTTGGAGTCATATTGGTCATACATTACATTGGATTGAGGTGGGGAGGATTATTACAAATATCAAATGACTTATGAATCATTTTCCTAAAGTATAAAAATAATCTTAATGTATTTTCTTGGTTTTTAGTACGAATCATTTCTTTTTTACTAAAATGTATTTTTTAAAAATAAACAAACACAATGGATAATACTGGTAATATCATGTTTCTTTTTGTCATGATATTTATTCATTCATGTCAATAATTACTTGTAAATTATTTCCATAAATTATCAAGATATTTCGAGTGAATTTTCTCAGTTTTTAGTGAGTGACACTTTTAAAACTAAAATATCGACCTTTAACTGATAACAAACATATTGAGCCATACCTGGATAATAATATATTGATTTGAGGTGTCATTAATTAATACATGAAATAAATTACTTATAGATCATTGAATAAAATTATCAAAATAATACAAATGTTTTTATCAGTTTTGAGTAGCTTAGTTGTCCTTAAATCTAAAATTGATATCAAATTGAAATAAAAAGACACAATTGGAGTCATACTGGTCACACAGTGTATAGGATTGAGGTGTTTCTGATTCCAACATGTATCAAATGACTCAGGGATAATTTTCATAATGTATCAAAATAATCCCACTTTGTTTACTTGGTCTTGATTACGTCACTTGTCTTTTTTACTAAAATGTAATTTTAAAACAAAAACATGCACTATGACTCATGTTGATCATATAATTTTTCAGTTTTATGTGATACAGATTCAAAATTGTCACTAATTAATTGTGAATATATTTTAAAAAGTATCATGAAAATCCAAGCATGTTTTCTTTATATTCAGTTAATACTACTTTTAGCACTAAGTTGTCTATTTTATAGTAAAAATAGATAAATTGAGTGGTATCAGTCATATTTTGCAGTCGATTGAGGTATATAGAATTCATAGGCATATAGATTACTTTTGGATCATGTATGAAAAGTATAAAAATAACCATACTATGGTTTATTATTTTCGATTTGGTCAGTTTTATTTTTCTAACAAAAATGATTTCAATTTTAAATAAAAAGATGCATTAGGAGTCATAGTGGTATCACAATGCACCAGATTGAGGTATGGAGGATTCCTACACTGACTAAATTAATTATGGATCCTTTTCCCAAATGATCAAAATAATCAAAATATATTTTCTCAGTTTTTAGAATTCCATATATCATTTTTACTAAAATTAAAGACAATTTTAAATAAAAAGAAGTAATTGGAGTCCCACTGGTCACATTGTGTTTCAAATTTAGGGGAGTATAATTCCTACACATCCCAAATTACTTATAGATATTTTTCATAATGTATTAAAACAATCCAAATTCATTTTCACTATTTTTAGTATGTCACCTATCTGGTTTACTAAAATATCATTTTAAACTTGAAACACATGCTATAAATCATAAAGATCTCATGATGTATAAATTTGATATGAGACTGATTTTGAAACATGAAAAATGATTTATGAATTGATTTGAAAAATATTCAACAAAATATGACTTTATTTTATTGGTTTTAAATGAGTGACACCATTTTAACAAAAATGTAAATTTCAAACTGATAATATACACTTTGTGTTTTTATGGGCACATTGTATACCAGATTGAGGTGTGGATTATTTCTACACATCAGAAATGAGTTATGTATTTTTTTATTAAATTAATAAAATTATATTAATATTTTTTCATTGTTTTGTGTATGTAATTAGTCTTTTTAATAAAATTAATGTGAATTTTAAAACAAAATAAGCACTTGGATTCATACCGGTCACACCGTGTATCAGATTGATGTGTAAAATATTTCTACAGGTACCAAATTATGAAAATAATCATTACTACCAATGCTACCCTGATTTAAATTTTCTATATTTATTAAATATAAAATATAGTATATTGACTATATGTTCTTATCCAAATACCATTCTCTTGGTAGAAATGTAAAATATTAGAAGAAGTTCTTGTTACCATTATATAACAAGAATTAACAACAATGGGAACATTATCTTCCTATACACATTTGGATTTATACAATGTGAATGGTGTTTCATCTAAAAATATCAATTCAATATACATTTTTTGGATGTTCAACAAAGAAAGTCAATATAAATAGAAAATTTTGTAATATTGGAAGGAATACACATTTTATCTCTTATGTGGATTATTAAAGATAGTTGAAATAAAAACTTTAATTCCCCAAAGATCTATAAAAAAAATAAGTACAATATAAAAATTATAAAGAAATTAACTTAAAAATATTAGATAAAATAGTTAAAATTTTAATAAAATTAGTAGAATGAATTCACCTTTTCCTAATGGTGGTTTTCATTCATGACACATTTCCATGTTTCCATTATCTGGATTGTAGTCTCAAAGTCCATCTTATCATGAGTATGTGAATATTAAAACCAACCCCCCTAACTCAAATAAAATAATCCACCTATATATGAAAACTTTTATTATATGAGTAATCCTAAAAAGAAATAAATTAAATGCAAATATGAAAAAATACATTAATTCTATTTAAAATGATATTACTATGAAAACTTCAATATTGCCTATGCCATTGAGTAGATGATGTAACATGAAGTAAGTTGATATATTATGATATTATTGGGGTAAAAAGGATTTAAGGGAGAAAAATATGTGGAAGGTTTGGTTTATAAAGGTATGAAATTTGGATAGACCACCAAAACTCGAACAAAATATTCTAGAAATTTTAAAAAAATTATATGGGTAATACCAATAATAAATAAATAAAACATAAATATGAAAAAATATATTGATTTTATGGACAATTATTTTATTGTGAAAACATAAAGATTACCTATATTATTGAGCGTTGGGGGGAATTTGATGTAATGTGATAAATTCCAACATTGCATGGGTGAAATGGTTATGAGGTAGAAAATGTATGTGGTTGTTTTTGTACAGAAAGGCCTGAAAGATGGATATACTACCGTAACTCAAAAAATTGAATCCACCAGTATATCATAAAAATTATTATGTGGGAAATACTAAAAAGAAATAAATTAAAGATAAATATGAAAAAATACATTAAATAAATAGACTATGATTTTACTATGTAAACATTAATATTTTCTTTGTGATTAACCAGATGCAATGTTGTTTATCTTCCTACAATGCTAGTGGAGGGAACTTGAAGGAAATTTATCAATTCAACACTACATTGGTGAATTAGTTTTAAAGGAGGTGAATTATATATATTTTTTGGTGTAGAAAGGCATGAAAGATAGATATAAATATTCTATAATAAAATAGATCTGCAAGAAATAATGTAAATTAAATCAATGTTTCATTATATAATTTTCTAATAAAATTATGTATGTATATCGTAACATTACCTTAAAATCATCCCAAAGGGTTTCCTTCATTATAGTTTTTTACTCAAATTGATTAGAAAATCATCACGTGCATACTACATTGTATGTATGATTAGTCCAAAATTTAATTTATATTATATTAATTTATAAGGGAACACATTTTATTATGAGAAGAAACATATTATATTAAAAAAAATTTACCTTTTAATTAAATTATCTTTACTTTTTAAATGTTTTAGCAATTTGGTTCCTCTTTTGAGAATCCAAATACAATATTCGTGGTCCCCAGTAATGTTCAAGACAATTTTTACCTTAGGACTGACATCAAATCATTGTGATCTCCAAATGAAATGTTCTTACTTGATTTAATTTTTATTAGACATGATTTTTTTCCCTATCATGTAATAAAATTGGACAATTATAATTTTCTGGACCTGAGACATAATATACTGCCACTTGTTGTGATTCCACTATGAATGTCTCAATTTTTTTCTCCCACACTGAAATTAACCTTTATGGAGCCCATTTCATCAACCTTCTCAATAGTTACATTTTCCTCCCATTTTCAATAGAACGTCATAACTTATAATCCAACTTGTATATATATATATATTCGATAATGCAACAATATAACATATTTTCATAAATTGGATTTTAATCCTCGGAACCAGATATCTGCATTTCTTCTCCCACAAGCATAAAACCACTTTTTTTCATCATACTACAATTATTGTTTTATTTGGTATAGAACATATAACCATTGATTACAAAAAAAATTATGATACTTCATTTCCATTTGGTTCCTTAGATATCCATTGAAGTAATTTTATAATTAAATTCATATATTTAGATAAATATTTATAAATATGATCTGAAACACATATTATAAATTATTTGATTAGGTGTATTTTATATCTTTCCTTAATCCCTTGATGGATTAAATTTTCTAGGTATTTCTTTTTGGGATTTAATGTATGGATCAACATATTAAATATTATAAAAAATTTAATGTTGCACATTCCCTCAATCATTATAGGTAATTGTAACAACATCTCTTTTGAAAATACCTTCTACCATAGGGGGTCTCTTATGAAAAGACTTTGGGATTCTGATGATCTCAACATCTAATCTGTAATTTTTATATAATTCAATATATTCTTCAACAAAATAAATTTTTTTCAATATATCATTTTGGAAATATTATCTTAATCGGTGTCAATGTTCTATTTTTACCCCTGTTTAGTCCAACATTTATAGATCTAAAATATAATGTGATAATTTGATTGTTCTTCAAATTCTTTCAAACATATTTTTATTCAATAACAACTACATAAACATGAACAAAAGATTTTAAAAGGTTTTATTAATAATCTATTACAAAATTGCTGAAATCCTTAACTCCGTCCTCATTATCTTTTTTCAAACAATTAGAGTGCATCCATTTTAAATTAATATCCATCCTATTGGGTTTATAAAATATAAATTATATACATTAAATAAATAAATACTATTATGATACTTACTATCCAAAGTGAAAGTAAAAGTAAATTATAATAAGGTATACCCAACACTAGATTGCTTCAATGAATTTTAGTATGCTTTAAAGAAAATGAGTTATTCAATTTATGAAAAGAATTACTCCACTGTGGTTGGTGTTATACTCTAAATTTATTCAATTGTAAAATTTATATATAACTATCACCCTCATAATTTCATCTCTTTAACATTTATCATTTCAATTTTTTGTTTGATGCATATCCTCTATCTCTTGTTGACATAAACCTATGTTTCCGGAAATAATCAAAGTAGTAGTCATCCATGGGATGACTAATGCAGAGAGTAGTACAACAAACAAAAAGATATGGGAGAGTATTCTATAGGCATGAAAAATTAAATAATGACTATTTGGAAGATTAAGATGATGATGATAACAACTGTAATTAATTGTGCTCTCTAAAAGATGTAATGCCACTCATTTGTGAGAATTACACCATTATCATATGTTATTAAATCGTGGCCTATTGAATTTGAGTTTTGTGGGGGAATATAATGTATTTTATATGATTCAAGGGGTCTCATAAGGAATATATTATTACGATATATGAATATTTAGGGCCACAATGAATTCTATATTTATAGGTAAAATCTCATAATTAATACATTCCATAATCAAACTAAGAATAGTCAAACCTGTATTAAAATGATCCAAAAAGTCATTTTTAAATCCCCTAAAAATTGAAAATATAATATATGCAATTAATGAGAAATAAGAAACCAAAATAGAATAACAATTAATAATAAACTATCATTCGATCAACTAGATGATATAAAAATGAATTGATAAAATATTTTAATAAATAAAGTGTTATTTGATATACACGTTTGGTAATCCGAGAAACCTAAGGGTGGAACCAATATGTGTAGACCAAAAATGATGAATACCTAACAAGAATATAATAATTATTCAAACATATATAAAATTTGTTATCATATATTATAATTTTTTTTGGAAAAACTGATGTAACAACTTAAGAAATTATTACATATAATATTAATGGTATATCAAATATTTGAGAACATATCAAAATTATAATTTCAATACAAACATATAAAGAATAGATAAAATAATTTTGGAAAATAATATACCAAATAAAAATAATGGCTTTAATTATATCAAAATTATTAGTCGATAAATTTATTCAAGAATTATATTTGGATAGGTTGAAAAAAAGAATTATTTTAAAGTAGAAGAAGAGTATGGTTTATATTAAAATTATATATTCAGGGCCGTTATGGGTTATATGGTGATTTATTGCACACAGTATAAGCTTTTAGTCCTAATGAAATATTTAATACTAATAAAACAAATATATAGATGTTTAAAGTTAAATGGGAGATGCCCCACTCTTAAAAAAATTATTTCGAAGTGAGACAAATATTCCTAATAGATTTTTATATTTTAACTATACATAGATAAATTGTTTTTAATATATTTGTTTAAAATATTTTTATAACATATATTTTTATAATAAATATTTTTAAAATATTTATATATATATTTTCATAATTCAATGGTATAATGAATTTCAATAATATATTTGTACAATATATACTTGTATAGTATAATTTATATACTTTCATAATGTATTTGTTTAATATATATATATTAATGTTTGTATTTTGAAAATATAAATGTGTGTTTTTATATATAAATGTATAATATATAAATATGAAATATATATATATAAATATATATATGTTTTTTCATATATTTGTATTTTTCCAAATTTATACATATTGATATATGAATATTTAACATATTTACACAAGTAATGTGTTAAATCCATTTAGTAAAACATTATATATTTATATATATATATATTTATACATATATATATATATATATTATATAAACACATATATATCTTGACATACATAAATATAAATGTATTTATAAACATGTGTGTGTGTATGTGTGTGTATGTAAAGGTAATTATATTATAAATTTTCCATTATATATATATATCATTATATATATACGTTCTAGGTGAAGTAGGAATACCCCTAGCTTTCATTTCATAGACCCTATAGTCAAGTATAATAGGAAGATAATATCTTGTTTGGTGTTGTTTATGTGTAGAAGGGCGGTGGTTATCACCTATGCTGGTATGATCAAGCACTTTTGGGGTGGATGTAATCATGTGTAGAAGGATGGAATGGTGTAGATGAGATTTGTACTTTTACAATATTATGAAAAACATAAAGGGGTCATTGATCTCATGATGTAGGAGTTGGTGGTGTTATTTTGGGAGGGTGCCAGATAATCGGTAAGAGGTGAGGGTGGGGGAGTGCATGGAATGATATCCCTATCTCATTACAATAAAAAAATCCTCAATAAACATTGTTGACCATAGGGTTATACCAACACTAAATAAATAATTAATATAAGATACCCCAAATAGATCTCTCCAAATATGTAATCAATGAGTAAGGAGGATGAAGAGAAAATAAGGTAACATGGATTGAAAATTTGAATCATCTGAGAGACATAGAGATACTGAAAAACTTTAAAACGCTTGAGCCTTAGATTTGTTCAACCCATGATTCATTATAGCCTTGGATTTGACCCCTGAAATTGTCTGAGCCATAAATCTCAGGCTTGATTCAAGTTTTGATTCTCCAAGGAGCAGCGATGGTAGATGGTGACTTTTGTGGAATGCTTTTTTATCCAGATAGGTTCGCAATTAGTTATGGATATTTAAATAGAATTAGACACTTTTAGAAGTGGTTCCAAAAAATCACTGATCAAGACCCCTTTTATCAACGGAAAATTAATTACTGCTAATAAAGGATTTATAACTATAATTATAAATAAATGTTTTGTAAATATATATATATAAATATATATATTTAAAAAATATATATATAAATATAAATATAGATACTATTTTCATTATTTAAATATATTTATTATATCTATATAATTATTTAAATACGTTTAAATTAATAATATAAATCTCAATATATATATTTATATAAGTATATATATTCATTTAATATATATGTAGTCAATATATTTATTATTTAAATATTTTTTTAAAATTTTATAGTCATTTAATAATTTATATATACATATATTTATAATTATATAAATAATTTTTAAAAATGTAATATTTATTCATTTTTAATAATAAATATATCAATGTATAAAAATTGTAAATAGACATTTATAATTTATTTATTTATACGTATTTATTTACAAATATTTTGTTACCATTTTTAATGATTATTCAATCTTAAGTGCATGCATGTTAAAAATGCGTGAAATGGAATACTTTGAAATGAGTACACATTAACAATACTGAAAAATAGATATGTTTTATTAATTAAATATAAATTTAAAAAAATTGATATACATTGAAATAAATATTAATACGTGTTGAAAATATTAAAACATGGTAAATAAATATATGTAAAATAAATTATAGAAATTGATTAAATTACCAAGAAATATTTATTTGTGTGTGTTGTATATTGAAAGGAATTAATTACGTATATGTGAAATCAAAATAACAGACGTTAAAACTATTTTAAAATGAAAAATCACATGAAAAAAAATAATGGTCATTAATAGATGCAATTAGTCCACATTTTTAATTCCTATTATTTTTTAATTATAAACCATTATTTATAAAATACATTACTATTTAATGTAAAGCATAAAAATTTTGTACTATACAAATAAGCATTATATACATCAATATAAATATATATTTAATATATAATATTGATTAAGATTACCAATAATTATTTAATTAATAAGTTCTTTAATATTTTTCCCTATTTACATATTTTTAATTACTAGTTATTTAATTTTAATTATATATATATCTTTATTTTTAAAATTTAATA
This sequence comes from Viscum album, assembly GCA_963277665.1. Classification (NCBI taxonomy): domain Eukaryota; kingdom Viridiplantae; phylum Streptophyta; class Magnoliopsida; order Santalales; family Viscaceae; genus Viscum; species Viscum album. The sequence goes on along the minus strand of OY728148.1, from coordinate 1,554,401,244 downwards.
ATTACTGTTATTTATAATTTATATATATTATGATCATTTTATTCATGATTTTTAATTATTATTTAATTAATTATATTTCAATAAACTCGTTTTATTTTTTATTTTATTTTTTCATTTTATTCGATCCTTTATCAGTGTTAAAAAAGCACTAATAAAGTATCCTTTTTGGGTGAAAAAAGTAATGTAATGATAAAGGCTACCTTTTATCAGCCCTGAAAAAAGGTACCCTTTATGAGTGATTGTTTTATCATTGATAAAGGGATCTTTTATCTATACTTTTTCCTAGATTTTATAAAGGCCAGTGCTGTTCAAATCATGTTTTTTAGGAGTGTGGTGAGACTGCCATGTGGCCTGCTCGAACCCCTATCACATACCAAACATCCAAAGACATCCCACAATACCTCATGTATTATTATTAATCTTCATAAATCCATTAAAATCATGTAATTCCATCATAGTAATATGGAATAAAGAGTAACATTGTAGATATTTTCAAATATGATGAGAATCTTTCTTTCTCTTACTTCACCATTACATCACCTCTTGAAAGATAAATTTTTAATGGGAGAGTCTCACATGTTTTAACCAACCGGAACGTAATCATGGAGAGGATCAATATTTATAAATATTCCATTATCACATGAGTCATGAACCTAAAAGTGAAGAAGATTTGAAAATTTAATTATCTTGACAAAATATTTACAGATATTTGGTACTTTGAATATTAGAGGATGACATCCACGGGACGAGTATTTCAACATTATCTTCAAATCAACTAATAGAATGTGGAATTATTTGAGCATGATATTTGTCTACATGTATCCTAGATTCTTTAGATTCCAAGAGTTAGATTAGGATTTTGATGTCAACAATGTTAGGAACACCCATATGTAGGTATTGATCTATATTTTTATCCTTAACTAGAAGTATTTTCCCATTCAGAACCTTTATATCTACAGTTGGAAACCTAATTAGAGTGGATATATAGTATAACAATATAAGTTTTCAGCACTTTTCTAGTCTCCTAATCAAGGATTACCTGGCAACATAACTGGTAGATTAGTTGGACCTTAAAATAAGGGATGGTAACATCCCCTAGAAATTCTATATGAAAAGAAGACCAAGTTTTACAAGGAGTGATTTTTTCTATATGTCATTTGAGTGAAATAAATATAAATTATATCATTTTTTAGTGGAAATGTGCATTATGAATCTATAAATAAAAGGTTAAATGATGAAAGAATGTATAAAGTTCTACATCCCTCCACTACCAATGTACTCAAAGAATCCCCCCATAGAAATTATGAGGCACAAACAGACTGCTAAAGTTGTTGAGGGAACTTCCCAACAACCATAAAGATCTGGCATCAATGAATCAGAATAAATCCACACACCCCTCCAAATATGGATGTGGACCTAGCCATGACCTTCTATCTCTAGTTATAATTGTGAAGGTGAAATAAGTGGCTAAATACCTCTAAATTTAATAGGATAATGTCACCCATTGGAATATGAGATTAAGGGATGATATAATCTAATGGAATCAGAGATTTTAAATGCTCTTAGGCTAGTCAAATAGGTGAATTTTGACCTTATTAAATTTACTGCATCCTCACATGGAATAATTTTGTTTGAAGGTTCAAAGGATGAAACATTAGATTATAAATAAGAACTTTATAATGTATTTGATCTTATCCAAATCATTAAAATTAATTAGGAATCACTTGAATAGGCTACTGTCCCCCAATAATAGTCTTTACTCTTTTTGGGAACACACCAGAAGACACACATGAGAAGCATCAAGAGCATCTTATCATTTCAAAAAACTCCCATGTAGAGGGATTAAAATCTCATCATGAGTCGGTGGATCCATTTATAAAAGTTATCTCATGTAAAGCTACCAAGAGAAGGTTTTCGAAGCATACACCTATTGTAACCAAAAAAATTTACTTCTATCTTTGGAAGGCTCTGGGTAGATGACACAATGTTCTTGCACACAACTAATGATAGCATAGTTGGAAAAAACCTCATAATAAGAGTAATTTGAATATAGTGATTATAAATTATAAGGAAAAAAGGATAGGAATGGGAATGTAATTTAATATTGATATGACAAATGAGAAAGTGAATCAAAATAGTGGCAAAATAGTGATCAAGGAGTGAATATTTTCTATTGGAATTATCAAGGGATTGTGAACTCTCCCACTATCAAAACTGTTATACATGTCATTGTGACCAAAAAACCTATGTTGACTGGTATAGTAGAAAAAAATTATGTTTTAAAACTGGAAAGATATCAAATAGGCATCCAAAAACATAGTATTTGTCTAAGAAAACTCTCATAAAAGTGTTGTAGAGAATATTTGGGTTCTAAATCACAATAAAATCTTTATTGACTTCTATGATAAAACTCATGATGATAAATAAGTATCTAACATCATATAGAATACATCCATCTCTCAATAACTTGTCGATCTATTCACCCCATACACCAAAAATATGGATCTATAGAGATATAGAAGGATTGTTCAAACTTGAAAAGTCCTTTCGTTAAAAGGTCTACTAGCCATGGTAATCATTCACAATAGAGCTTGATTGTAGCTAATGACATCTCAAAGAGTTATTATAAAGGTCCTAACATGAATTTGGAGTCAGTTTCCCCTCCCCTTTATGAGGATTTTGCGATTATAGTAGTATAATAAACTACCATTATTCTGTTGAACGAAATTAAAGAGGATATTTAATCTAATAACACTCAAGAGCTCGTCATGCATTCTAATAATTAAATTATTGAGGAGACTTTATAGATAAATGAATCAAAGTATGATGTGTATATATTGTTTGAAATACCACAATGAGTTTATTTAAAAGATGAACAAATATCCTGGATAGATAAACCGAACGAGATTCTGATTGGCTTTCTATGAGGGAAAACAAGCCCGAAAGAACATGTGCAGACTTGAGAAAATATGGAATTTCATTTTCAAGATCTCCTCGAGGACAATATATAAATGGAGGTAACCTCTATATAATTATGTCGATTCATGTTAAACAATTATAACCACTTTAATTTTTTTGGAACGACCTGACTATTAATTATGAGGTCTAACTCTTGTTTCGAGATCTGTGTTGGGATATCAATTTTTCTTAAAAGTGTTTTTAAAATAAAATAAATAGTGATTTGAATCATGTATAGGTAAATAAATGATCTCTAATTTTTTTTTTAAATTGAATTATTTTTGGGTGACTTTACCATTTTCTTAAGGATTGAAGAAAGAAATTAAACTCACATAAATAGGTCATTTTCGACGAGAATTTTATTCCTGTAGTGAAAAATGAACCCTGTTGAATTCCCCATTGACGGAGTTGACTTTAAAAGGAGAAGATGCATCATTAATGGGAGAAATTTATCAAATTGGATAGATTATTTATCAGGTTTGATGACATAAATGAAGCTATTAAAGTCTTTGGCCACGCCCTTCCCAATATACACTCTTATCAAAATCATCTTATGGTTTACATCGAAACTAAAAAAATTATTCAATCCCCTCTCAGTTTTATGTTTAACAATTTTTTTACTGTTTTTCCAGGATATAGGGAAGTCATCTTGATTACATAGAAATGGATCCCCCAGCGGCCCCCTCCAAACTCTATCCACCAAGGAAAAAAAATAAAAGAATTTCATTTAAGGAATTGAGAGATACCACCTTATCCAAGATTGATGTTTACATCACGTCTTGTTGAGATCTTCTATCACACTACAAAAATTAACAATCAAAACCAACATATTCCCACTATTTTTGAAATTCAATAACTTTCTAGAAATGATGACCAACTTACCCTTAAGGATATTTTTTATAGCAGTTTATGAAATGTTAGATGGCTATGGGAGGGTGATAGAAACAAAAAAATCATTCACTTATTACATAGGGAAAATAAGTTTAGGAGATGGGACACATCAATTAGTATTAGTGGATAATTTATCACATTATAAAATGAAATATCCAATATAGTGACTGGTCATTATGAATACATGTACTTAGATAAAGGGGATGATAAAAAATAAATGATATTAATGGTATCAATGATCATAAAAAAATATAATAGAACATTTTTGATAACAAATAAATCAATAAAACTATGGTTTCCATTAAATTTGATAGTGTGGAAGGACCTGAGGGTTTTATTAACAAATTATTTATATTAAATCGGGACATTGTCCATGATCATATCACTAGTTTTGTGAAGTAGTTATTAAAACATATATTGATTCCATATGAAGTCAACTAAAACATCATTTCCTTGATCCCAAATAAAGAAACTGTTATGGGAGATAAATATTTTGGTATGGTAAAAATTGATAAAAATATAACAAAATACATTAGTAAAATACATTATGTATGGGTAAGAGGTAATGCTCAGGGATTTAAAACTCTAAATTGGATTGGGTTTTTCCCCCGAAGAAAAAAATATTATCTATCAGTTTACCACCTCAAAATGTTTCAATACATTGAAGTAGAAGAAAAAACATTGTATCATTTCCTTTAAAATTAACATCTCTATTGACATGGACACAATAAAATGAATATTTATTATGATAATTCGAAAAAATAATGGCTTCCCAAATTTCGTCATTAACCTATTATACACAGTTATCAACAAATTTAGGATTTATTTCCATATCAAATGGATCCAATAAAGGATTCATTCAATGATCTATCAGGGTTAGTCAATGGTGACCATTTTATTATATTGTATTTGCTATTTCGAAAGAGTATCCAAGACTATCCCTCATTAACCTTTTATAAGATGACCACTATAAGAAAATAAATGTTGTAAGATGCCTCCTTCCCCCATCACTATATCTTATAGATGAAATCCTCCACCTTTTGAAACTTGGTAGATTAATCGTTTCATACCTGAAAATAATATTTTGTTAGCATGCATAAGTGGTTGGTCATGTAATAAGATTATATAAATCCTTTATTCTTTTTGGGGATGGAGTGCCTATCTCTTGGTATAATAGGGTTCAAAAAACCATTAATGTGAATTATGGATCCTTAATATTTACATATTGGGGTTTTCCCCTATTTTGGGGTCAGATCAAAAGTTTTTACCTCAAAAATCACTTCCAGCATCACCTCCCAAATAGAATCATGGAAAGATAAAACCATGCAATGAGTGGGGGGAAATTTCCTGGTCAACTCTTCGATAACATACATGTATTTATTTTCTTTATTAGAAAATTGATAGACTAAAAACCTTCTTAGGTAGCATAAAATCTTAAGAAAAATATTTTTATCGACTACTTAGATCCATTAAATGAAGCTAATTACTGTGTCTTGGAAAGGGTCAATTAAAACCATTGAATTTGGTTGATTGTAAAAAAAATTTGATAGTAATTAATTATTTTTTCTCCTTAAATTAACATGGAATTTTATTACAACACATTAATTTTCCATAGATTTACTCTATACAATATTTATCACAATTATGAAAAAATATTACTAATCATAACTATATTCATCGATTTGTTTTTCTTTGAAAAATCATATAATTATCTCTTACAATGATCAAAATAGATGGTTTTCATAGATTTCTAATCACAATTTTTGGGAGGCAACATGGATTACCCAACTACTTCCTAAGAATATGGTATCCCATAATAAATAGAAGCACATATACATTATTGATATTAATTTTAATTTTTCTGATATATAAGGATCTGTTCCACCTTACATCGTTTGTGAAATCCGGTGCTATTTATATGTTGACAGAGACACTATCACATAGAAACATAAATATATAAAGCATATTAATCCTAGGTAATGTTATAGGAAGAAGTGTGAAGGTATAATCACTATAAACTAATGCATTCTAAAATATAGAAATATATTCCTCCCGCCATTTTATACACTACTACTATGGATCATCTTGTGATATCAACTAACAGTTCATAGTCTACTGTAGAGAATGTTGATATAGATCACACTAGATTTCAACCTATGACTGAATTATATGGAGAGAATACAACACAAATATTTCTTATAAAAGTTCATATCCATTATCTGGGAATATATCTTAAAAATTCTTGGAAGTAGGTTAAATGTTGAAAAAATAGAGGAAAATATGGCATCCATTAATGAATTTGGACATATCGAACATATCAAGGATATTACGCTCAAATCCACCACCATCAGCATTGGTTATAAACAAAGAGAAATAAATGGACATTTTTTTGAGAACCATTCTTCATTTTATCCATTGGAAGGTTATTTCTAACGCCAAATTAAAAATAGGTTCAATGAAAAATGATTCCATCCTTATAACCTTATAATTATTTTGTATTATTGATAAATCCATGAAAAATCTAGTAACAAATTCCATTAGGTGGATACATTTGATCCAATCTTGTATGAATGTGAATATTGATAGGGTGGAATCTGGTGTGACCAAACCCTTGGGATGTGGTTGTGTTTTGTACACATATATGGGAATTTTAAGGTTATTTTCTATAATTTAATTAGGATTATATGTTATAGTAAATCTAATATATGGGTGATGGTTAAGGATATTAAATATTATTTTTACTATGGTTTGGATTTCGTATCGATGGAATCTGACTGAACTTTGATTGTTGAAATATTGATGGTCCACTCCAATATGTTTGATTTAAAATTTTCCTATCTTGGATTGAATGTCTCGAAATCACCGATCAACTCAACCTAAATGTCATATATTCATACTAGGATGCTGAATAGATGGTCTATTACATGTGAAAGATTGAAACGGTATATTAATCCTCAAGAGGATCCTTTTTTATCCTTGATTTAAATTAAAAATGTTTTGTGGTAGATGTGTGACTTTATTTTCACATTCTTCTTTGTAAATCCCTTTTTAATGCCACATTCTCTACTCTTTATTAATGATTTATAAGAATGTGATTTCCCAGCCCCTAAACAACATGGATGGTATAGTATTTCTCAATTTAAAAAACATTATACCACATATAAATTTATCCAAATATAGTATTTATGATAAAAATAATTTCAAACTTTTAAAGAAGAAACTATACATCATTAACTTCAAAATGGGATAAAAACACAATGAATTAGTCATTAGATATTTCGATATCGAGATAGAACTCCTTAAAAATTTACGTCTTATTTATTGAAATAAAATAATATGATGTTGTACCATATTTTTTATCTAATTAGTATTTTGAGAGGGTTGAATAAGTTGACATAACTTTTTGGATGTAATAGAGAGTAGGAAATAATAAAAACATATAGAAGAAATAATCAATCATATTTGATCAATCATATTTGAGATATCCAGATGAATAACATAATATAGATGAGATATATATTACAAAAATATATGTGATTGTTTTATTATAAATAAATATATATATATAAATAAATTCAAATTATTTATTAATTGAATAATAGGAATTAATATTAAGGGGAATATGTATGGAGTTATCTCCCAAACCAACAGTTAAGTTAAAATACTTATCTATTATTTTTCATGCAATAACCATGGAAATGAAATTATGTTTTTGAACATGTAAATTGTGTTAAACTTCCTTTAGGGCATTCTTAAATTGTTGCACTTTTTATTATTATTCAAATATATGATGTTAATATGTATTGAATTTCATGATTTTCATGTTTTGATAAAAAAAATTATTTTCAGTTTCTCATCATAGAATACAATTGATCATTTACATAATGACTATAATAAACATATATTACCTTTTAAATTCAATTTTTATATAATTTATGCATCTATATTTGTTAAATATATTAGATGATGAATAGATTGATATACTTTTAAAACTTTATATATATTTTACACTATTATATTTTGATATAAAATTAAATTTTGGGATATATTTAGTTTAAGAAAAAATCAAATCAAATTTTATATTTATATTTCATAATATTTTTGAATGTTATATGATTGTTATGGAAGGATATGTTAACAATACACATATATCATATGCTTATCGAAAGAAAACCATTTTTTAAGAAGATTTTGTGTTTTATATGAAATACTTTTCTAAATTGGAGAATTTTGGTCTTTATATACCTAAAATATTTTTATTCTATAATGGTGGAATGGGTATCAATGTTTTAAAATTATAGATGTTGAAAATTTAACAAACACTATCTAAATATTAATATATTTTGAAAAATAAAATGTTTAAATATATATAACATCACAAATTATTGACCTCAGAAATTTTATATGAAGCAAATAGATTTATTGATGACCAATGAGAATAATAAAAATTATATCATGGTTTAAGGGGAATGTGACTAATTATAGAGTAACAATAAATGATTTAAAATATTTATCCAGAGAACCATGTTTAAATGCAATCACATGGTAAATCGGTGAATTTTTTTAGTGAATGTGACAGAAACATTATTTTTGTATCAATTTTATATTTTAGAGTTGTTTATGATATATGGGAGGTTTATGAAATGAAATATCAAGAATCTATGTTCAATTGTAATTGGTTTAATGGAAATAGTATTTCAAACATGATACACTCAGATTTACACTAGGATGTAAAGATGATCGTTTTTTGAAGTAAAACACATAGAAAATAAATTTTTTAAGATATTGATCTATCAGATGTTAAGTTTTCTATAATTTTATATGGGATAAATAGATTTTTGAGGACAATATTTATGGTTTTGTTGACTTTTGTAAAATATCTCCCTCCCTGAAATTAGTATAAGGGAATAATACCAAATAAGTTGTATACATGATTTATAATATACATAACTATAATAGAAAAGTGATTTGAGAAAAATATAATTTAATAATATCATAATAATATTTAATGTATATTGATTATTATAAATTTTATTTAAATTATATATTTTACTAACAGTGAATATTTTAATGTCTAATATGTTTAATTAGATTATTTATTGATATTAATTTTTTATTTCCCAATTTTTTCTCTTTTTATTTCATTTATGGTTAGATATCTTGTATATATATGATTTAGTTTATAAATATTTCAATTTGAATAAATATAATTATTTCTTTCAAAGTTTCATTTTATAAAAACATTAATTTCATATATCTTTAGTTCTCCTATTATTATTAAATTTAATAATTCAAAAAATTATTTGAATGAATTTTCTATTATCATCTTTTAACAATATCTTGAGTCACCAAATTCTTCCAGATGGGTGCCTTCTCTTTATAGTTTTATGGTATTAGTGGATTAACAAAAAATAACATCTTATTTTATTATTGGAGTATTGAAAAAGTGACATTAGATCAAATGAGGGAGACCAAAATAGTAAAACCATTCAAGATAAAATATTATATTCCTTATATATACGAAATTAGATGGGGGGTATATTTATAAAGATATGTATTTATTTTAAATTTTTCTTAAAGTCATATTATATAATTTAGAGGGAAAAAATGAAAATTCATACACCAATTTTGGTTTTTTATATGAAGTGATAATGAAAAGGTTTATTGATAGTTAATAATAATATACCATTATATAAAGTGTAATTCTTTTTATAAGATGAATATTTTGGTCATTAATAATAATATAACTTATTTATGATTGATTATTTTTAAATTATTTTTCCCTGGTGTAATATCTCAAAGTTCTCTAGTAACAGAATATAGGCCCTTATAATTTTTATTTGGGAAGGAATGTGTTATTATTGGAGAAAATGGTGGAGAATTTTTTTTATAAATTTAGTGATGCATTAACTATTTATTTATAGGTATTCCACCTTCTCCCAAAAATTACTATGAAAAATTAAATAAATGGGAGAATGATAGAATGTAAGAAACATTTTATCTTTTAGTTGAGGAAAATATTAGATTTGTCTATATGAAATTATTAATTTTGTTCTCATTTTTTTTAATCTAGATATATTAATATTAATTTTAAAAAATAATTATAGGGCGACCATAAAGAAAATAATACATTGGAGACCTCCATACCCAAGGTAAAAAACGAAATTTATTGGGAATCATTTTGAGATTATGAGTTCCAATTATTCATATGAGGATACAAGTAAGGTGTATGTATTAATAATTGTTTTGTACATACTAGTATTAATTTGAGTTGGGAGGTATAAAATGGTGAAATAGATAGTTTGAAAATATAATTTCATGATTAAAGTTAGTAAATGGATGATATAAGATGATAAATGGAGAATTTTATGTTTTGTATAATATGGAGTCAACAACAGCCTATATATCCCATCCACTACTTTCCATGGATCTGGCTAGGTATTTTGAGTAACATATTGAGTATTATATATATGATATTATAGATATAGTTTTAAAAATTATATTAGGGTTATTGTATATCCTTAGTAGATGTAGCTCGATTAACTAATAATTCCAAAACATGATATTATATATGTATTTACTAGACTATGTTTCTAGATAATGAGGTGAATTCCATTTGATAGAGTGGAAGATATTTTTTTCTATAGATATCGTCTAGTGTATGATAGATGATGAATGTGGTATGCATAAAATATGATTTTATCAATTATTAATTTTTATTTGATTAGAATATATATATATATATATATTAGATTTTAGAATATCCAAAATGTAAGGAGTTAACATGATATAAACAATAAACCTAGTATCTAGTTCCATCTGATAAAACTTCTCATGTATCTAATGAACTATACAAAATATAAATGAATACTTTTATATATCTGTGATTTAATCAAATTCTAATGATTTTTTATATTTTTATACAATATTATAAAATAACTATTTGGCATAAATATATCATTAATATTTTTTCTATTTATATGATTGATATTAGTGCATTTTAAATTTTTTTGTTTATAAGTTGATTGCGACATTTAAATCATTTTATAGATTAAATATGTATATTTATAATATTTTATTCAAAAATAAGAGAATGTAATTTATAGATTCATCAACCAATAATTTATTTCACTAGAAGTTTCATCCCTATAGTTTCTAAAAATAATTATTTTTTTCCCAGGAAGATTTAAAAATGATAATATAATGTGGTATATGTTTCCATACATAGAGAGACAAAAACATATTTAAAAAAAATTATTTTATCATTAATTTTGACCTATATTTATTTTTTGGAATATTTGATGTTTTATTTTTTTAGTTCCCAAAAAATACCCACTTATGTAACATGCGAATCTTCCACGGTACGCTTCTCTTTGAATAATACAATGGCATGGGATGTATGCAACATCGAGTTCATTCACACCACGACCAATCATACTAGTCATTTCGAATGCGGTTATGAATAGTAATAACCACATTTTTAAATTTTTATTTATTCTATATAATTTTAACATTTATCTTTTGTGTTTCTTATAAATAATATAAGGACAAATTCAATTTTTCTGATAAAAGATTTATTTTAAAAAAAAAGCAGTTTTCACCTTTTAATTGTGAATCCTTTCTAAATCCAATATGTGAAACTTTTATATGTCCCACTTGAAAAAATAAAATTCTTCATTAGAACAGGGACATAAAAATTTTCTTCGGGAATTTTTTTGATATTTTTATGATAAAATTCATTTTTTATGAATAGTGAAAATATTTTATTTTAATTCAAATTTTCCTTTTTATCTAATTTATTTATTTTGATAGATAATATTTTTAATTGGTTTTAAAGAGTAATTAGATTATATTTTTAGCATTTAATCCAATGTTTTTCATTGTAAGTATATTCACTTTGAAATTTGATATAAACAAGTGTCAATCTTTTGATAGTAATTATTTCTTAAAAAACATGTTTTTTGTTTTGACAACGGGAATTAATTTTAAATTAATTGGTGAAACTTATATGTTTTGAATTTGAAAAAATAGACATAATTTTTTTAATTCGAAATATCAAATATATCTTAGGATGAACTTTTGGTATTTTTCTGAAAAACATCAATTTTGGATGAATAGTGAAAATCCTATGTATTAGTTAAAAACCTACTTTTTCATTTAAATGAAATTTTGCAGCTTCTATGAATTTAATTTAAAAAATTGGAAAAAATTGGTTGTTATTCGGAAGTAAAATGTGGTTAAATAAGATGAGAATAATTTTTGGTGAATAGTAACTTTTGGCTTTTATTTACTGCGGTTAATGGTAAATTTTGTAATTCGTGGTAAAATTAATATTACATCAATATTAAATTACCCTAACGCGTGTCTTAATACTATTGGTTGACATATTTACAACCATGGTAATCTCTGGCTCCATTATGGGTCCCCATGGAGCCACTTAAGAGTGATAATGAGACTTTATATTAATTAATTTAATGTAATGACAAAAATGACAAAAACATATATCTTTTAGTAAATAAATTGATACATGGGGTTATATAAGTTATCTCTACAACTATAAATATACATTTTAAAGATAAAAATATTTCCTATATCATGGTGGTTTTTTTATAATTTTTAGACATCAAATAAATAAAATTATTTATGAAACAATAATGATGTAGTGTTTACCTCATTAAGGAATGATTTAAATAAGTAAGATTATAAAGATTAAAAAAATATCCAAATACTGACCAATTTTTATTTGATGATTTTATTTTTAACAAGAGTCATATTGTCATTGAATTTAATATTTTTTGGTCCTTTAGAATCCGAACATCATTATATAATAAAATAATATGTTCAAACATTATTATAGAACCCCTTCTCCCCTTATAAAAATCCCTCACCTCTAACCCATTACTCACACCTCTCAAGCCCCTTTTCTCATCCATTGTCTGCCAAAATAAGCTCTCATGATCCCTCTGTTCCACCTGGAATCCTTACTATAGGTAGAAAGCACTTCCATAAATCCTTTTGATATAAACCAAAGTGAGTTACCTGATTTAAACGTAACGCCTTCTCTTAAGTGTTTTACTTTTATTTTACATCTCCAACCCCCTAAAATATTTTTTTACATTATTTTATAACAAACCAAGTATCCTCAAAATACTAGTTTGTTTTTATTAGAATTAATCTAACTACATTTAGACACATCTCCATCTAATGGGTAAAGAACATACTATTTCTGTGGACGACGAACTACTATCTCACGATACAACGATTGTTCAGTCTTCTCCTACCACATCTTACGATGGACATTTATATGGAACTATATTTACATTTGATATATACTATATTTATATTTTCTCTATACTTCTCTATTTTTCATTTATATCATACCTTTTTGGTTTCCATAATGGAAAAATACGATAATTTCATTTGTGGAATTGCGGACAACCGCCCCCTCAAAGTTATATGACCCATTCATGCCATACGTGGAACATATAAAATATGGAGTTAATTAAATTAATAACATAGATATTATAAAGTAATTATAATATACCTATTTATTATTAAAAATTAATTCTTTTAGATATAAATTAGAAATTAATGTAGCGTTCATGCGCATACACGACTTACCGTCTCCATGAACGGTGCCTTTCTTTTCTTAAATACAAATGATATAAAATATTAAAAATACATATAAAATTGATATATATGATTTATATGATATCTAAATCATGAATATAATTCTAGTGATAATATAATTTTAACCACATGGACAATTTGTAATTATAACAAGTTCGTTTTTTACTAAAGTTCCGAACATCGACAAAATGTATGATATGAATTCAAAAAATTTACTTATTTTTATAGAAAGGTAATAAGTGATATAAAAGAAATAATAAACTTGAAAATGTTGTTAAGGATTTATAAATAAACTTATTTTTATTATTCACAAAGAACACGAAATATATGATTCTAGTCCAACATGAGGTAAGGGGTTTCTTATCTCATTTTTAATTCCATGGGATGAATGCTATATGGCCACTATTTCATTTTTGTGGTGTATGTACTGCCCCATGATTTTATTCTCGGTGTAATATAATTTAATTTCTGGTTATTTTCATCTTCAATTTATAATCCTTCTTTCATGGGGTTTATGTTTCGTAGGTTAAGATATCAGTTAGGGAATTTCAAATATCAATTTCTACTCAATGGGTTTTACGCAAAATTCATTGATTATTTTACTCCATGATTATATGTGAAATCACTATTTATTTATTTTTGTATTAATTTCCACTCCCATTTTTCTGGATATAATTTTTATACACATAATCAGTTCATTGATAAATTCTCAAGTCATTGATATGAAATTGATAAGAGTAATCTTAACTTAATTTTCATTCATTGATTTAAACATCCATGTCATTAGTTTCATTTTTACAAGAATATGTGTGAATGTACTCAGATTGATTTAAACTGAATATCCATTCATATGGAGTTTCACACATAATTATGTCATTAATTTATATTTAATCTAAAGATACTTTCATTATAAGGGATTTTATCTCAATTTCTATTCCATTAAGACTTCTTTGTTTTTATGCACCAATTAATTTTTTATGTTGCATATACTGTACTTTTACATACTGTAAAAGAAAAAAAATATTTCCTACACCATGTTATTTTTTTATAATTTTTAGACATCCAATAAATAAAATTATTTATGACAGAATAATGATGTATTGTTTACCTCATTAATGAATGATTTAAATAAATAAGAAAATAAATATTAAAACAATATCTAAAAAATGTTCTGTTATAATAGGATGATTTTATTTCAAACAAGAGTCATCTCATATTTTTAGTTAATAAGTTTCGGCCCATTAGAAACCAAAGATCATTATAAAATAAAATAATATTTTCAATCTTTCCAAAAGAGCCCCTCCTCCCCCTTATAAAAATCCCTAACCTATAACCCATTACTCACACCTCTCAAGACCCTTGGATCATCCAACGTCTTCCCAAATAAAGTAACAAGATCCATCTCTTCCACCTAGAATACTTATCTTATTTTTAATGGACTTCAAGAAATCCTTTTTGTTCTAACCAAAGGAAGTTAACTCATTTAAAGGTAACATATTCTCTTATCTTCTTTTATTTTATCTTACTTCTCTAAACCCATATACTCTTTTATTACTTTATTTTATAACAACACCAGTATCTTAAATATACTATATTGTAATATGATAAGGATTCTAACTACACTTACACACACCTCTTTCTAATGTGTAAAGAACACACTGTTTCTGTGCATGGCGAACTACTGCCTCACGAAATAATGATTGTTCAATATTCTCCTACCATCTCTTATGATGGCCATTAAGATGGAACTATATTTACATGTGATATATATTATATTTATATTGTCTCTATACTTTTGTATTTTTCATTTATATCATACCATTATTGTTTTCATATTAGGTAAATACAATAATTTCATTTGAGGAAGTGTGGACTACTGCCCCTCAAAGTGATATGACTCGTTCATTCCATGCATGGAACATATAAAGGACAGAGTTTATTAAATTAAATAAAATATATATTATACATGAATTATAATATACAAATTTATTATTAAAATTTCATTCCTTTAAATATAAAATAGAAATGAAAGTAGCGTTCATGCGTACGTACGACAGACCGTCTCCATGAATGGTGTGTTTAATTTCATAACTTCAAATTAAATGGAATATTTTCAATATATATAGCTTGGATATATATGATATATATGATATATATATCATGAATACCATTCTGGAGATAATGGAGTGTTTACTACATGGACAATTTTTAATTATAACAAGTTCATTTTTGACTAATGTTCTGAACATCGACAAAATGTCCAATATGAACTGAAACAATTAACTAATTGTTATAGAAATGTATTAAGTGATATAAAATAAAAAATAAAAATGAAATTTTTCTTACGGATGTAGTAACTAACTTATTTTTATTATTGATGAACAACACAGAACATATGAGTCAAGTCGGACATGAGTTAATGGGTTTATTATCTCACTTTTAATTCCATTAGATTCATACTATACTACCACTATTTCCTTTTTTGTGGAGAATGTACTTCACATGATTGTATTATTTTGTAATAAAATTTATTTTATGGGTATTTACATCTTCATTTTATTATCCTTCCTTCATTGGGTGTATGTTTCGTATGTTACCAAATCGGTAAGGGAATTTCAAATATCATTTTCTACTCATTGGGTTTTATGCAAACATCATTGATTATTTTACACCATGATTATGTGTGAAATCTCTATTTATTTATTTAAGTTGTAATTTAAACTCCCATTTGTGTGGATATATTTCTGATACACATAATCAGTCCATTGATAAATTCTCAAGACAGTGATATGAAATTGATAATGGTAATCTTGACTCAATTTCTATTCATGGAGTTAAAAATCCAAGTCAATAGTTTCATTTTTACAAGAATTTGTGTGAATTACCTCTGATTGATTTACACAGAATATACAATCATATTGAGTGTATTTATATTTTTCACACATAATATTGTAATTTATTTATCCTTAATCTAAGGATACTGTCTTTATAAGGGATTTCATCCAAATTTACATTCAATTGAGATTTTTTTGTTGTTATGCACCAATTCAGTTTTATGGTGTATATACTGTACTTTGAGATATTATATCATGAATCACATTATTATCATTATATTATAATGTTTTTGTTACCTCAATTATTTGTATTCAAGAATCTCCCATTTAGTTAAGAAGTCTAACTAAAATATTATTTTAAATGTTTTAAGTATTTATACTTCTAAATTATTCTCATTAGTGTCCATGTTTTAAAAATCGTTCGATGGATTTATTTATATGGACATGAATGTTTTAAAATTAAAATTTCTTTAAAAAATTCAATGTGGAATGGGACACTTTGATTCAAAAATCTATTTTTAATAGTTTCTTGATAAATAGTCATACTTTTAAATGCTTTCAAAAAAAGGAGATATTTCTCTCAAATAGGATTAATGGTTATTTTCAACTATGTCAATATCCTTTGTTATTCATGATTGAGTTTGATTTATTAAAAAACAATCTAATATATTATATTGAATGAGATATGTTTGACTATGGATGTGGTATTTTTTACCATTCATGGTTTCCAGTAAAAATATTAACATTTCATACGCTAGTATTAATACGAATGTTTTTGTTAAGTTTCAACCATTTCATATGAGGAATTAATTGGACTTAGTATGTGATTGGTGGATCCCTCTATAGCTCCTCGATGCATCGGTAGGTCTCAGGAGACAATCTCGGGTTTTGGCACAAGGCCTTGAGAAAATGTTATTTTTAGTCTTTGCACGAGGCTTTGACTGTGTGGTTATGATGTCCGACATTATGCATTCCATCATTATAAAATTATCTATTGATATTTCATGTGATTATTATAATAGTATAATATCCACGTGAATAAGTAAATGGAACTATTTGATTTATATTTACCATATTATGCTGATGTTTAAGATTAAAAGGCTTGTGTTTAAGTCTAATACACTGCCTTAAATGTTTATTCTTATTTATGAAAGGTTCTAATATATTTTCATCCTTACTGAGAATATGAGCTCACCCATTTCTATGTTTTATTATTCCCATGATGTGAAGAAATATATTTGGATTTATCCTACAGGGATAGGATAAGGGAATGAGTGTGTTCAGAGGGGGACAATGTTTTTGTTTTTCATTTCGTAATGTAATTTAAAAATTATGTATTTATATAGTATTTCCACGGATACTAAACTAATCGGTCTTTTGAGACTTAATCTCTTGTTTTCATTCCAATTTTATGTCATAATGCACCAACTCTAGGTAATTGGGGTCAGGGTGTTAGAACTTATTAGATATATTGGACAAAAGGTGATGTGTGTGATTTTTTTGATACATTTATAAACAAATTATATTATTTTATTATCGATATATTATGATAAAACATTATAATATTTGATAATTGTCATCATTAATTTATAATAGGTAATGAATTTACTTTCAAAAGTTTTCAAAATAAAAGAGAAAAAAATTAATTATATCTTTCTAATGTAAATTTTCAATTTATAAAAATATTTTCTTTAGCATCATATGTGTTTTTTTATAATTTTGGACATATGTTTTTCAATCTATAGTGTCATATCCAATATAAGGGTATAAAATATGAATATTAGGTTCTTTGATTTATGCATGAAATAATTACATCTAAAATAACATCATATTTTGGTAAGACTTGTTTTAAAAATAGTTTTTTATTTTATATAAAATATCATATTATTATTATTAAAATGTTTTTATTGAAATGTTTATATTTTTTTTGACACTAACTAGTTTTTTATAAATGGGTTGAACCATTAATGAGGAACTCATTTTTTTACAAGTTTAATTGAATTTTATTTATAATATTTATTTGATATTGAATTTAAATTATTACATTGATATAATATGTTATACTATCAATCATATACATAATTTTAGATATATGTGAATGAAAAATGTTTGAAAATGTATTTTCTTGTATTTATGTGGCTATAGTTTCATGATGACAAGTTGTTTTTTGTTTGTATATAAAAAATGTTAAAAAACACATCTTCCATGTTAGTTATTTGAATAACAAACATCAAATTACACATTTTATAATATTTCATGTAATCTCATTGGAGAATTTTCATTTAAAACAGTTTATAAGGACTATATTATAAGGAACCTATATAAAATAACCTATTCCACATTAGTCCTTATCATAACTATCATGAAATATCACTTCTCTATTTGAAAAATAACATTGGTTGTAATTAATATATAATGTAGAATTTAATATAAATTATTAGTTTTATAAAATTACTCATGTTGTAAAAATATTTTTTAATGATTTTATATTTTTTAGTATTTATTTTACTTGGGTTTTAATGATATCTACCATGATAAAAAATTATCAATAAAAATTTATTTAATACATTTCAAATATTTAAGTCATTAAATTATTGATTATATACTAATATGCAACTTAAAAACAATAAATTATATTAAGCACATGTTTGTTGATTTCAGTAATTTAGAAAATATCACCATTTTATTAACACCAGTATGGTGTCCTATTCCCACCATTAAAAAAATTATAGGTACGTATAATTTAAAAAATTATAAATTTTTTATATATGATATATAGTAGTAAAAAATCAATCTTATTCTAGTAGTGAAATTAATTTTTATATAAATGTAATCTTGAATAAAAATAATTAATTTACCAACTATTGAATTAGTGTAATCAGTGACTCAATTATTAGAATTTAATCCACATTCAAAGAGTGAATCTAATTGATTGTAAAATAACATTTTTAGATATAAATTTCATATAAAATAAAATAAAATAACACACACATAGAGGAAGACATAAATATATACTTACATACATATACATACATACATACATACATATATACATACAAACATACATACATACATATATACTTAAATACAACCAAACAATCATATATAAATATTTATAGACACACCCCGATAGATAGATGGGAATACATACATACAGACATACATTTTTACATACATAAAATGTAACACCCGATAATGATAAAGAGTTAGATGAATAAATTACATGACTCATGTCAACAAGGTGCACCTTTTTTCGTATTTTTAAAAGATGAGTACTCCATAGTTAAGAATGCTTGATCTGGAGTATTGATCATGCAGGGTAAACTTCTTGGAAGTTTCCCAGGGTTTGTGTGATTGAGAAAATTACACACTGAAAGGGATTTGTGTTGGCTTGGGTGGAAAATTATTAGCCAAATGACCTGTTCGAGCACATGGGTGGGCTCCAGGGTGGGGACCACATCTCTGCAGGAAAACTAGTGGAACCAAGAGGGCCAGGACTCAACAACCATGTTAAGGTGGGGGTGCATGTGCTGTCAATAGGGAACAGTTGTTATATTTGGGTTTAGTGGGAGGTTACCCAACCTTTTGTTTGGTGCACTACCAAGGTTGAGATGTAGGGACCAAAATGAGGATGTTTTGATTTTGGTGGGAATGTAACACTCTAGAATTATAAAGAGTTAAATGAGTAAATGATATAACTTATGTGAATACGGTGGACGTCCTTTTTCAGAAGCCTGCCTGATTAGAAATCCACAGTTAAGCATGCTTGGCATGGAGTTGTGATCGGGATGGGTGACCTCCTCGGAAGTATCCCAGGGTGTGTTTGAGTGAGGAAAAAGGACAATAGAAAGGGAATGTGTTGTCTTCTTGGTTGATCCACACTGCTAGGCCATGGGTGAGTAGGGCAGATCGGACAGACAAGGCAAGTCCTACCCTGACATGCCTTCGCGCCGTTGTTCAAACTATTCTATCTTTTAAAAAGAGATTCTATTTTTCATGTCGTCTGCGGCTATGACATCTTCATAATGAGACATACCTTTTGTGACATGTTTGTGAACATTTGTTTTTGGGATCTATGTTTTATGGTATGAAATGTCTGTTTTTAATAATAATAATATAATTATTATTATTCAGGAAACTTCCATCAAACCATACGCCTGCATACGACGTCTGATTGACGCACTATCAAAGGCATTGAAACCATGGCATTGATGCAACTTTTTTTAGACATACATCCACCAAGAACAATAAAATCACATATCAACCTGTTCTTGGGTTGGTCCGTGTTCGTCGTTTGATTCTTTGAAAGGGAATGGAAATCACAAAGAGATCAAAATCACACCTCAATTCAGTTCGATCACTAATGAAGAATAGTCTTTGCATTTTTTTCATGGGTGAAGATCCTTTGAATCCAAGGTTCTTTGACCATAAATCCATGATTCAAATCCGTTCTTTGAGGGATCTCTGTCTCATTACCTTAGAGGGGTTCTAGGAATATAATGATAACCCTAAATCCTCTGAAAACCACATATTAAAAGAAAACGCATCTCTACATCCAGCAAAAAATATTTAAAGGATATGTGTTGTCCTATGGGGATAGTAATTAGTTAGATGACCCTTTT
Source organism: Viscum album (assembly GCA_963277665.1). Lineage (NCBI taxonomy): Eukaryota > Viridiplantae > Streptophyta > Magnoliopsida > Santalales > Viscaceae > Viscum > Viscum album. The sequence continues at coordinate 1,554,380,309 of OY728148.1, read as the reverse complement.
TAACATATGGGTGGGCCATAGGATGGTGACAACGTGTTTTCGGGGCAACTGGTGGTACCTGGCAGAGCAAGACCCGATGACTATGTTAAGATAGTGTGTCTGTGCTGTCATTGCGGCCCAATTGTTACATAAAAACATTCATATCGAAATAAAACTCACATACATACACAAACACAGATACACAAACAATCATAAACACCAAGACATAAGGACACATACACACACACATGAAAAGACACACATCCGCACACAAATTTATTTATAGATACAAAAAAACATAAAAAACATATATATACATATGTTAAAAAATGAAATAATTAAAAATTTTCTATATCATTACGTTAAAATTGGAAAAGTATGTCCTCACCAAAAAATAATTAATTATTAATCATTTTTATGATTTTTTAATTTACATCTTTATTGTAAATGTTATCAATATTTTCCCGAATTTCTATTGGTCCAAAAAAGTATAAATTCCATCACTTTAGATTTTTGTCAGTGGAAAATATTTTAAAAACGTGAACAAAGAAATCAGTTTGAATCATGAACTGTTTACACAGTTTGAAAATATTATCCATTCTTTGATGTTTTGGTTGATTTTAGAACAATATATTTTAATGGGTGACACATTCAATAAAATGATTAGTTCATGTATTTTCGAGTTAAATAATATATTTTCTTTGGGTTTCACATATAAATTTATGAATTTGCATTGGATATGATTGAGTTTTTAGATTAATTTTTTAAAAAATATTTTTTCCATAATTTGAAAGAATATCAAATTGAAATATTATGGATGGTAAGTGTAAACATATAAAATGAGATATCTCAACTAGACAAAATTCAGGGCGATAAAAAATTTGTGTTATATTTTGAGACAATACACTACATTATCTAAATATGTCATCTCAATCATAGTGAAAATGTAACATTATATTATAAAGTCAAATTATAAAATGGGATATTGAGCTAAAAGTGAAACACATACTATTTCAATAACTGGATCACTGAGATTAAATTCGATTTTACAAAGTTAACATTCTGCGGTATGCTTGAGGTGAAAAAATAAGTTAATTAGGGATTGAACTATTATAACCGACATGATAATTTATTAGTATATATGCTCAAATTATAGTTAACAAATTTTATATATTTAAATAAATGTAATTCAATAAAGCATCATCATTCTTATATTAATTCTATAGGGGGGTCATGAAGAACATCTAGAAAAACAAGTATCTTTATTATTATACTCGAATTCATAAATCTTATATTAATAATTATAATTATATAATTGTAATAAAACTATATTAAAATTTTATATCCATTTTTAGTTTTTGTATTTTCAAATTTTTTCTATAGAATGTTCATTTGAAGAATAATACATATTTTGTATGTATTAAAAATATAAAGTTTAGATGAAACTAAAAAAGTGGGATTAAAAGTATTAATTAATCTAATGGAATATATGTATTGTTTGTTTCATCTATATATTTCAAAGTATCTAATTATTGATTTAATGATTCGTTTATTAAAAATCTATTTCTTAGAGATATGTTTAAATACCATTCAAAGGGTTTGAGAACATATTTTAAATATGAATAAAATATGATTTTACTATGTTATGTATGAGATATTTTTTATTATATATATAATAGTTGGATAAATTATTCAATGGATTTATAATGATGAACTGGGTTATCTAAATCATTCCTAATAGTGAAAAAATTAAACTATTTGAAAAATGGTGTGTTTGAATTGTTTGAGAGAAATTAAAGTGTGGCGAAATTGAGAGGTAGAAATTTAAATGTCAATGTCAGTGTTAATTAATGATTATGTAATGATTTAATTTATGAAATTGTTTAACAGATAGGATTTGTGAGATTTAATAGTAAATTCTAAAAATATATAATAATGAAAAAATTATTAATTTTTTTTGTATAAGAGTTATTTTGATGATTCATAATAGTTTATGTGATGATTAAGAGTTTTAAAATTACTATATGTTACTAAATTGAAGATTCAATGGGTCATATAAGTGGTAGGTCTAGATGAATTAGATAAAAATAATTTTTATAAAATTTTTACAATTGCTTCATTAAAATGTGTAAGAGCTAATATGAATATATGTTGGAGACATTTCAATATTACATAGTATACAAAAGTTTTTAAATGTGATATATATCAGTGTTTAATATTCAATATAATGAATATCTACATTAATTCATATAATACTATTTTATAGATCCTTATATTACTAATTTAGAGTCAATATCAATAAATATAAACTAATTTTTTCAGATTTATAAATAAATATTAAAGATGAATGATGAATGTTTTATAAAGATCAATTTTCTTCTTTTATGTATCATATTGATGAATTTATTTTTAAAACTATATTAAATATTTCTCTCAAAACATATCTGATTTATTAGAATTTTCTAAATGAATTATATTTATATTTGTAGGATGTTGTTCCATGTGGACAAAATATGTTATTTTTATGTAATCTTCAAAAAAATGAGATTGACAAAAAATTTATTCTATTGATAGAGTTTTAAAAATAATATGATAATGAATAAAAGCGGAGTACAAGGATTATTTTTTCGTATAATTATATGATGCATTAATATTATTATTTTAACAATTAAAGAACATATTAAATAATATCTCTATAATGATGTTGTCACTTATTTATAATAAATTATACGTTTACACTCTATTTCCGACATCCTCTATTTTAAAAGGAATGTTCTATTTATGTTCTTTGAATCTTTGTTTGGTTTTTCTATATTTTTTATTCATGTTAGGGATTTTTGTAATCATGAAACTAGGAGAGTAGGATTTGAGGGACAAACAAAAATCTTGGAGCTACTGATGAACCATTGACTAGTAGGTACAATGCCACTTGCTATCTGATGGATGAAATTGAAGCCCAAGATGAACATGTGTTCCACCAACAAGTAGGAATATTCACAGTAGCCAATCTATTTCTGAGGAAGTCACCCATGTTTTGTATTGAATCCACTTTCCGATCAACTAGAAACCAATAGTCGACCAGTGGTACCATCAGATAGCTAGTGAGGCCCACCGACTGGCCGATGGTGCACAAATGACCCAATCATTAAGGGAATTCCTATAAACACACTCTCACATGAATTTTTGACATTATCCTCAATGGGTGTGACTTTTATTCACATATAATGATCCCATGAGAACTTCTTTGAATGATTTATCACTCTTTTTCTTGTCTCTTTTGTATTTCAAGATTTTATTGATTTATTGACTCCCAAATAGAATGTGCAGTCTTTTATTGGAGGAATACAATTTTCTATACAGTTTAATTTTATATAAAATATATATTGTGATAGATCTATAGATTTTATCGTAATTTAATTGTGAATTATTTGCTATTTAATTTTTAGATTCTATATTTGATACTTATCATCAATTCCTTGAACAGATCTAGATTTGTTGGCAGTAGAAATTCTTGTTGGGTAAGCCTAATAAAACTCAATCCCCTACCATGTTATGTATATACAATATTGTATATATAATGATCTTGTCATGAAATAGGGTTAGTTATAGGAATTATTTTTTAATGGCCTTGAGATGAGTAAAAACTATTGGGAGTATGAATAAATACACTTGAAGAAAGAAGTATTATCAATTTATGTGTTCTTGTTGATTTTTTATGAATGATATACAAGGGGGGTGCATGTATAGCTATGAGACCCTTGATTTGGCGATATTAATGTAAGAGTGTCTATATCCCCTGATACCATTTATTAATTTGAATACCCTGTTCCATTATATAATATGTATTATATTTGATTTTATGCATATATTTTATTAACTCTTCTTCGGTTGTCAAGGTGACCATGATGCCATCGGTTGCCTAGTTGGATCCATAGACATATAGAAAGCATGAAGTGATTTATAGCCCATGTTTTTGAGTGGTATGATGTTTAGAGATATACCATAAAGGACATGAATTTTTTGAATCCAACACTAAGAAAATAATATAAAAATAGAAAATTAGTCAAGCATACTAGGCGTTATTAGATAAACGAGTGTGCATCACACCACATCAATCTTCCTCCACCAGAAGGGAGCAGTAATTTGGAGCCGTGAAATGCCACATCTCTCCTATATCAATGATTTTTTTCTTTTACAATGCATCCAACACCAGATTGGACTCCCGATAGACATGCGAAACAACCACACACATTTGAGAGATCTTGCGGAGAAAGTCAACCCACTGAGGTATCACACACTAAGGAACGTGATGCCTCTTGGTTCTTAAAGCATGAACTTCTGTCTGAAAATTAGATTCAATCCATATAAATTTCCAATTAAACTGGACAACGTACCTGACAACATAAATCATTTCCCAAATTTCAGATTTGAAGGTAGTGCCTATTCCAATGGCGTGGATGATGCTTCCTTTAAAAAACCCGTGATAGGAGCGGAACACTCCCCCACAACCCGACAGATTTCATTCACTCGAAAAAGCCCCATAATAATTTACCTTGAGACAAGGAACAATGGGTGGTATCCATCGAATATGTTTCAGCATCATAGGCTTATGTGGACGACCCAAAACCCCAAGAATTCTTAGAATTTGGATGTCAGAAACAGTGTTAAACATGGCGCCATCATTTACAAGAGAATCATATCAGAAATCCCTGTGTAGATCCACCAATCCTTGCTGGACAGTTGAGTGAACACCCTCAAACAACACTACATTCCTTACTGTAAAGACCCATAAATTTCAAGGAATTTTTTTTCGTAATATCTTCGGAATTATGTGAGTTTGTGGCACTTGATGGCACCTGATTCCGAGGACCGGTGTGCCTAGAATCATTTTCCGAAGTCTAGATCAGGTACGTTCAGTGAACGAGCGAGCAGGTTTTTCTAACTTTTGATCTGGTGCTCGGAATTGAAATCTGAGGGCACCGATGAAACTGCAGCGCCGATAGTTGCTTAGGAACACTTTTTTCGAAAATGTGTTTACTCGGGAGGAGTTGTTAAAAATGTGATGAATAAAAATATAGTTTTTTTACAATTATATTTTTATTACACCACTAGTGGTTATGTGTTAGGGAAAAGGATGTTGTGAGGAAGTTGGGGTGGGGCCCACATGAGCCCCCACCTCCTTAAATTTCCTAACACCCCATTAATCACACCCCTCTAGCTTAAATGTGTAACTCAACCTCTTCCCCCTCATAATTACAAGTCAAATCTCTTATTAAATTATTTGATTAAGTCATTCTATGTATTTAATTAAGAGTTGAATTTTGAATTTATGGCTTGGGATTAATAAAATAAGGGAGAATGCACCTTCTTATCTGCAGCTGGTGTGCGACACCTTCCCCAAAGAGCGAGGATGCGCCTTCCTTCATTCTTCTTCTCACGTCAAAGGAAGGGAGACGTCGCTCCTCCTAGGATGTTCTCCGTCGACATATACGGAGCTTCACCACGCGACGCCGTTTCCCGCGATGATCTTCATTCGACTAATTTTTCATGGTAGGGGGTTTAGGTTTAAAATTTAATGGATTAAATTTGTGCTTGCTTTGTCGAAGTTGTTTTATGTTATTTTGGCTGCCTATTATCATTTAAACGGGAGGAGGTTGGACCGCACGAACACAACCGATCTTCCTCCCCCTTTGTTGATGTTCAACGTCATGGTTTGGGACGAAGGCGGCGTGGTGCAACAGCACCGCGGGGGAATGAAAAATTTCACCTCAGTGAAGGAGCGCAACGCCGTCGCGCCGCACCGTTGAGGCTGAAAGAGGCCGCAGTCGGAGAGGGGTCGTGGAAGAGGGGCGCGGCGCCGTAGCGCCGCGCCGGAGAACTATGGAGCGCCGCAGCCGGGGTGCGTCGTGGTGGAAGGGCGCGACACCGTCGCGCCACACTGGATGGATAGGGTCCGTAGCCTTTGGCTATGGCGGTTCAGCATAGGGGGCGGTTGGATTTCTATCCGCCGACGCTCCAAGGGGGGCGGGACCAGCAGGTCCCACGGTAGACACCGGCCGACCATTACGGTCGGGCGTTTTCCAAAACACTGGGGGTCGTAACCCCTATTAGGTGATAAGGGTGCCCCCCCATGGGGACCATATCTCAATCAAGGGGGCGGCACCCCCTTTCTGCATCTTCTTGGCCAGCACCGAGCCGCCCCGATCGTCCAGTGCCGAACCGGCCGCACTGGGCCAGACCGGCCGCGTCGGAACAGACTGCCCGCGCCGGGCAGGGCCGTACCAGCTGGGCCGGGCCGGGCCGTTCCCAACCGGGCCGAACCTAGACCCGGTTCGGGCCGACCCAGGGGGTCTTGGTCCGGGTGGGTCCGGGCCCAAAACCCCCTAAAAATCAGGCAGTTTCGTTCAAACGCTCATATCTTGGGCTACGGACCTCCGATTGACGCATCTTCAGTGGCAATGAGATCCTTGGATGTAGACGGTCATTTAGGTAAATTACACTCAATGTTTCAGAGAACTTTGGGTACGTTCGGGTTGGTTCGAACACGAAACCAACAGGGCCTTCTGAGTGGAAACACTTATAACTTGAGTTTCGGATGTCCGATTGACTTGTCGTCGACTTTGATGGTTTCCTCTTAGTGAGACGGACCTTTTGGCTTACTCTGATAGAGGTTTGGACGCAGTTGGAGTATGGTCGGGGTTTTTTTTGACTTAAAAACCAACCAGTCCCCTGGAACGTAAAAGCCCATAACTCTCAGACCGGGCGTTTGATTGACGCGCCGTCTGCCACGTTGAGATCCTTTTGTCGAGTTGGAAATTTGAGATACATCTACTCTGGACTTCGTGTCAGTTGATGTATCGACACCCCCCTTGGATCGTGGAGTGGACCCTCCCAGAAACGAGCATGCTGTGTGTGGAAACACTAGAGCTGGCTACAACGAAGATGACTACCATACTAGAATCCTCCGTGGGTTCGACGAGGATGACTACCGTACTAGAATATTTATTGGGTTCGATGAGGATGACTACCGTACTGGGATCCTATGTGGGTTCGACGAGGACGACTACCGTACTGGGATCCTCTGTGGGTTCGACAAGGATGACTACCGTACTGGGATCCTCCTTGGGTTAGATGAGGACGACTACCGTACTAGGATCCTCCGTGGGTTCGATGAGGATGACTACCGTACTGGGATCCTCTATGGGTTCAACGAGGACGAATACCGTACTAGGATCCTTCGTCGGTTCGACGAGGGAAACTACCATACTGGGATCCTCCATGGGTTCGACGAGTACGACTACCTTACTGGGATCCTCCATGGGTTCGACGAGGACGACTATTGTACTGGGATCCTCTGTGGGTTAAAATACCATGCTTGGATCCTCCATGGGTTCGAAGACGATGACTACTATACTTGGATCCTCCGTGGGTTCGGCAGCAATGACTACTAAACTTGGATCCTATGTGGGATCGGCAGAGGACATGATTCAGAGGCTACATCTAATCATTTCCACCCCTCTTCGTAAATGGATACATGTGTGAGCTGAGTCTTGACTTTCAATCATTATCTTAGATCTGATTGATTTGAAATCCTGTGTGTATTGGATTAAGCTTTCTTGTGTGGATTGGGTCATACTTTCCTATGTGGATTAAGTTTTACTTTCCTGAGTGGAATAGATTGTACTTCAGCTCATGAGTTGGACCTGAACTGGATTTGATGACTTAGGTATATGTATGGTAATATACCTATGTAGTGCTGGATGATACTTTGTGATTGTATATTTTCTTTGTGGTTTATCCTTTGGGGATTCAGGGAGACCTTCGGGGGTCTCGGGGTCCCTACTGAGTATCATATACTCACCCCTGCATGGGCTTCACCCGCACTACGTTGTGTTGGTTGCAGACGATAGACATCATTGATCGTGGTTGAGGCTTGTAGAGCTGGACGGTACCCGGAGGAGGATCTCACAAAGAGTCAGTGCCCGGAGGTGGATTTCATGACGAGTCGGTACCTGGAGGAGATGGACAGACATGGAGTGCTGAGGAGGAGATCTCTACCTACCCTTCAAGTAGGAAGCCATAGGGAGATCCAGGAGTAGCTTGTCACCTTTCAGTTGTTGTCCTTGAGTTGTAAATTATGTTCAGTTGTAGCTGTACCTTCCTTTTGGGCTTGTATTTCTGGCCCCTTGTGCCTTCAGCTCGTTTGTTTTACAATTTACATTGTGTTTACTTCAGTTTGTGTACTCTATGGTGTTTGTTTTCTTATATAATGGTGATGAATTCCCTTTTATCAGGATTTATGCTTTTGGTGCTAGTCGCTAGCCCGGGCCTACGGAAGGTGGGATTGGGGTTGTCACAGAACGGGCCCCGAGGACAGGTCGTGAAAAATTGTTATCAGAGGAGTTCGTTTCTACCACAGAACATAAGAATCTGATCTTTCTCTAAGTGAAGCAACAGCGTTAAGGGTATTTGAGTGTGGTTATCAGTCTAGGAAGTCCAGTGTTGGTGTGGCGACCGACGTATCCATACACCAGGACTCGGACTTCTGATTTCTGACTCAGAGCATGAAAACATTGATTGAACGTGTGTCTCAAAGTTTTCTTTGTGATTACTTTGTGTCAGTTCACCAGATATATATTATTGACCGTGGAGCACCTGTATCTTTTCAGGATGGCCCCAGGACGGTAGCCAATGAGGGTTCAGGGAGAGTACTGGATGACGGCCCACCGAGCGACGAGACTCCAGTTTATGGTCGTCTTTCTATATTGGGACCTTTGAGTGGTGTAATAGCAGCACCACCACCTGTTCAGAAACATATTCCACCAATTTTACTAGTGGATGGTGCACTCTGATAGAGCGCATTGCATGAGTTCTAGCAGTAGAGGCATTCGATGTTACGAGGAGAGACAGATTCCCAGGCAGTAGTGGGCTGGGTGGAGGTGATTGCTAGAGTTCTACACGTAGTTTATACACTAGTAGAGAAGATGGTGGACTTAGCTACCTATTTTTCCAAGTGAGTGACCACGGGGTTGGTATGTATATTGAAGAGGCTTTGGTATGTGGACCGATGCCTAAGTTAGTAACTTCGGGTAGTGTGTCAGCTACATCACAACCTGTTGGTCAGCAGACACTACCGGTGGTACCGGTAGAGGACACTTATAGGCTTAGTGCCTTATATGTTTCGGCAACAGATATCCCTCAAATTACAAGGCAACCCCGACTCACAGGTGGCTAAGGACTGGCTTGATGAGGTGGTTGAGATTCTTCTCGAGCTTATACATCTTCGGCAGGACGACATGTTGGTAGATGAGAATTCATCGAGGCATACCAAACCATTCCTGGCACTCGATGACTATGATGCGATCATTACTTCAGGGCTCAGATTTCTGAGTGAGGTGTGTCTAAAGGACATCTGAGCTAGAACTTCTTTCTATATGCATTCCTACTTATACCAGGGTGCTAGAGAGAACCTTTGTGGTTGATAATTCTTTGGCTGAGTGGATGCATCCAGTTAAGGTTAGCAGTGGGAAAGAAGGAAACTGGCGCCAGTCTCAGAGACTTGGGTGTGTAAAATGTTCCAAGTAGAGGAAGTGAAAAGGATTGATGAATCTGCAATGTAGTAGATGTAGAAGTGGAGCTAGGAGAGAAGTATGGAGTGGGGGACATTTTGACATGTTGCAACCACCCGCCATGTAATCCCTGCTAGGCTCAGGGAGCTGGAGGTTAGGGAAAAGAGTAGCTGCATGCGGTCAAGGAGTACGACCTAAAGGCTCTAGGGATGATTCGAAGTACGGACTATTTCTTTTACTAGCTGTCGTAACAACAGACATCAATACAAATCATCCCTTCCTTCCATGAATCTTTTCCAAGACCTAGAGTTTCCGGTTAAGCCATTGACTTGACCCTCACGTATGGAGATACCTTTGGAAGGAGACTCAATAATAACACTTACACCGATGGTGTGATCTGACCCTTGAGGCGAGAGTTTCTGTTGGAACCTCTTGGTGGCAGCATCAAGGCCTTACAACGTTAGTTTGAGTATGAACTAGGAAATCATAGTTCAGACACAAATTGACGGTATTAGGCCAACATTGGGATGGGTTTTCCTTGGTCGGAGAAAAGGAAACCCCATGAAGCATAGGATAAACTCATGCATAGGAGGGTGTAGCTGATCACTTTTGGGTCGGCCTCCCTTAACTTCATGGCTGTAAGAGTTTTGAGTTTCAGTTCTAATCTAGATATGGAGGCCTCCAGAGTTCGAGGATGGTGACCACGTTCTTATACAGGTCTCACTTCGACAAGGTTTATGGAGATGTAGCCGAGGCGGTGAGTTATCTCCGAGGTCCAACAGACTTTTTTAGGTCCTCAGTAGGGTATTCGAGGTGGTTTACCGCTTGACCTTTCCACCTCAGTTGCACCGGCTGCACGATGTCATCCATGTATCTCAGCTAAGGAAATATGTACATGACCCTTCACACAACATCGACCACAGGGAGTTGGACGTCGATGATGGGGCGACATTCACATAGGTTCTAGTGGAGAACAAGGATCGATAGGAGAAGGTCCAACGTGGACGGTTGATTCCTCATGTGCGCTTTCACTGGCAGCACAGGAACCTCCAGGAGAGCACATGGGAGCGGAAGGCTCAGTTGCGTGCTCAGTATCACTTTTGTTTCCCAAGGTTGTGTTATAGATTTACGGGGACGTAAAACGCTGAGGTGGGAGTAATGTAAAGAACCAGAAATTTCAAGAGAATTTTTTTTTCTTAATTTCTTTGGATTTTTGCAAGTTTGTGGCTTTTGACGGCACCTGATTCTGAGGCCCGGTGTGCCCAGAATATTTTTCTTAAGTCTAGATCAGGTACGTTCAGTGAACGAGTGAGCGTGTTTTTATAACATTTGATCCGGTTCTCGGAATTGAAATCCAAGGGCACTGATGAAACCGTAGTGCCGGTAGTTACTTAGGAACACCTTTTCCAAAAGTGTGTTTGCTCGCGAGGAGTTGTTAAAAATGTGAAGATTAAAAAAATAGTTGTTTTACAATTATATTTTTATTACACGTCTAGTGGTTAAGTGTTAGGGAAAATGAAGTTGTGAGGAAGTTGGGGTGGGGCCCACACAAGCCCCCACCTCCTTTAATTTCCTAACACCCCATTAATCACCCTCTCTAGATTAAATGTGTAACTCATCCTCTCCCCCCTCTTATTTACAAGTCAACTCTCTTGTTAAATTATTTGATTATGTTTTTCAATGTATTTAATTAAGAGTTGAATTTTGAATTCATGGCTTGGGATTAATAAAATAAGGGAGAACCTTATTTTATTTGGGGGATTATTGTGTGAGAATAATTGGGTAGAAAATACACAAGCCTTGGGGACCTTCATCTTCTTCGTTGGAGAATGCGAGGAACGCCAAGACTTCGACGAAGAACGCCGTCACAACAAGGAGAGATCGACGTGCAGTCTCATCTCTTCTCCGCAGCCGGTGTGCGGCGCCTTCCCCAAAGAGCGATGACGCGCCTTACTTCCTTCGTTCTTCTCACGTCAAAGGAATAGAGACTCCGCTCCTCCTCAGACATTCTCTTTCAACATATACGGAGCTTCACGTCACGACACCGTTTCCTTCGACGATCTTCGTTCGAAAACATCATCAAGGTAGGGGTTTTAAGTTCAAATTTAATGGATTAAATTTGTACTTGCATTGTCGAAATTTCTTTTTGTTATTTGGGCCGCCTGTTATCATTTTAACGGGAGGAGGTCAGACCGCACGAACACAACTGATCATCCTCCCCCTTTGTTGATGTTCAACGTTGTGTCTTGGGATGAAGGTGGCACGGTGCAATGGCACCGCGTGGGAATGAGGAATTTCCCCGCGGAGAAGGAGCGCGACACCGTTGCGCCACGCCATTAAGTCCGAAAGAGGCCGTGGCCGGAGCAGGGCCGTGACGGAGGGGAGCATCGCCATCGCGCCGCGCAGGATAACCATGGAGGGCCTCGGCCGGGGCGGGCCACAGCGGAGGGGTGCGGCACCATCGCGCCGTGACAGACAGACAGGGTCCGCGACCTTTGGCCGTGGCGGTTCAGCAAAGGGGGCATCCGGATATCCGGCCGCCGGCGCTCCAAGTGGGGCGGGACTAGTAGGTCCTGCTACAGACACCGGCCGCCCATTTTCAAAAAATATGCTGGTCGTAACCCCTAGTAGGTGACAAGGGCACCCCTCCCCCCCCCCCCATGGAGGCCATTTTTCAATCAAGGGGGCGGCGCCCACTTTCCGCATCTGCTCGGCCAGCGCCGAGCCGCCCCGCTCGGCCAGCGCCGAACCGGCCGTGCCTGGACGGACATCCGCTCCGGGCCGGGCCGCGCCCATCTGGGTTGGACCCGGAACCGGGTTGGGTCGACCTAGTTCGGGCCGACCCAGGGTGTCCTGGGCCGTCTGGGTCCGAGCCCAAGACCCCCTAAAAAGCGGACAGTTTCGTTCAAACGCTCATATCTTGGGCTACGGACCTCCGATTGACACATTGTCAGTTGCGATGCGATCCGTGGATCGAGACGAGAATTTTCTTATATTACACTCAAGTTTTCGGAGAACGTTGTGTATGGCGGGGTTGGTAGGAACATGAAACCAACCGGGCCTTTGGAGGATAAATGCTTATAACTTGAGCTCCAGACGTCCGATTGATGTGCTGTCAACTTTGTTGGTTTCTTATTAGTGATACGAACCTTTTGGAATATTATGCTCGAGGTTTGGATGCAGTTGGAGTATATTCAGGTTGGTTTTGACATAAAAACCAACTAGGCCCCTGGAACGAAAAAGTCAATAACTCTCAGACCGGGCATCCGATTGACGCGCTTTCTGCCACATTGAGTTCCTTTTGTCGAGTTGGAACTTTGAGATACATAAAATCTGGACTTCGTGTCAGTTGATGTATTAACCCCCCTTGGCTCATGAAGTGGACCCTCCCGGAAATGAGCATGCTGTGTGCAGAAACCCTAGATCTGGCTGCAGCGAAGATGACTACCATACTAGAATCCTCCATGGGTTCGATGAGGACGACTACTGTAATGGGATCCTCTGTGGGTTCGACAAGGAAGAATACCATACTGGGATCCTCCGTGGGTTCGACGAGGATGACTACCATACTGGGATCCTCCGTGGCTTCGACGAGGATGACTACCGTACTGGGATCCTCCGTGGATTCGACAAGGATGACTACCTTACTGGAATTCTCCATGTGTTCGACGAGGACGACTATTGTACTGGGATCTTCTATGGGTTCCACTACCATGCTAGGATCCTCTGTGGGTTCGACAACGATGACTACTATACATGGATCTTCCGTGGGTTCGGCAGCGACGACTACTAAACTTGGATCCTACGTGGCTTCGACAGAGGAGATGATTCATAGGCTACATCTAATCATCTCCACCCCTCTTCATAAATGGATACCTATGCGAGATGAGTCTTGACATTAAATCATTATCTTAGATGTTATTGATTTGATATCTTGTGTGGATTGGATTAAACTTTCCTATGTGGATTGGGTCGTACTTTCCTATGTGGATTAAGTTTTTCTTTCCTGGGTGGACTAGATTGTACTTGAGCTTGTGAGTTAGAGATGAACTGGATTTGATGACTTAGGTATATGTACGGGAATATACCTAAGTAGTGTTGGATGATACTTCATGATTGTACCTTTTCTTTTTGGTTTATCCTTTGGGGACTTATGGAGACCTTCAGGGGTCTCAAGGTCCCTACTGAGTATCGTATACTCACCCTTGCATGGGCTTTGCCTGCACTACGTTGTGTCGGTTGTAGAAGATGGACATCACTGATCGTAGTTGAGGCTTTTAGAGATGGATGGTACCCAGAGGAGGATCTTACGACTAGTTAGTGCCTGGAGGTGGATTTCATGACGAGTCGGTACCTGGAGGAGACAGACAGACGTGGAGTGATGAGGAGGAGATCTGTACCTACCCTTCTGGTGGGAAGCTGGAGGACGATCCAGGAGTGGCTTGTCACATTTCAGTTGTTGTCCTTGAGTTGTAATTTACTTTCAGTTGTAGCTGTACCTTCTTTTTGGGCTTGTATTTCTGGCCCCTTGTGCCTTCAGCTCATTTGTTTTACAGGTTACATAGGGTTTACTTTAGTTTGCGTACTCTGTGGTGTTTGTTTTCTTTTATAAAGGCAATGCTTTCCCTTTTATCGGGATTTACGCCTTTGGTGCAAGTCACCAACCCCTGGCCTATGGAAGGCGGGCTTGGGGTAGTCAAGGCACGGGCCCTGAGGACGGGTTGTGACACTTGCTTCCCATATGGCTAAAATTACTTCAGAAATAACAACCAACAAGAGTTTATGAATTTTCGCACTAAAGAAACCATGTAATAGACTAGACAGGAGGTACAGGAATGACCTGCAGGTGTCAGACGGTATCCCAAAATAAGATCCCATATAGGCCTTGAGTTTATTTCCTTGACTAAATTCCATGAAAACATTCTGTATATAGTCCTTATCAACCTTGAAAAGAGAACACATAGAAGACATCTGAATCCCAGCCCACATAAGATGATCAGCTGTGGGAATACTAGTTATCCAGATTCTCTAGATTAAAGAAAATCTAGAAGGTCGAAAAAATCGAGCTCTGAATTGCATTATCCAAGTAGGTGGAAGAGTTTGACCCCCCATAGAGATTCCTATAAAGATCCCTACAATTCAACTGCCCATTTCTTTTACGGTTACCAATCCATGTGTCATAATCCATAAAAGAATAAATTTTGATTTCAGTCTCCACATGTATAGGAATACTAAAGACAAGATAGTGCAGCTGTGAGAGGAAACCTGAAATGGGCAAAGGGGCTGCTTCAGATGGCACATTTAGATCACAAAGGGGCTTTGCGAGCCACTTTGTTTTCCAACAGTTCTTTGCGGAGTCCCTACAAACCAACCATTTGGCATCCTACATGATCCTCGCATATGCATGCTTGAGAGATGACCAAATCGTTGAGGCAAGATAACAAATGTAACCATTTAAAAGCGTACATGTGATTTTGTTCGAAATGAAGTCATCATCAGCTTCATGAGAGATCAGGTTCAAGGTAAATTTCCCAATAGAACCGTCAATGAAGGTACAAAGATCCTTGAGTCCAAGGCCCCCATTTCCATTGGCTTTATGCATTCCTTCCATGCAACTATATTCAGCTTCCCCTCATGTGGGGATCCCATCCATATGAAATTCAATACCAAGCTCTGGTGCTCTTTGAGAATTCCTCTCTGCCATCTATAGAGGGAGAAGTAATAGACAAAATTCGATGTGATCACTGAGTTCACAAGGCACACCCTCCCATCCAGGGATATAGCCTTCCCTTTCTTACACGCTATATGATGTATAATACCTGCATAAATACCCTCCAAGTACTTCCTTTTCACTTTTCCCCAAAACAATGGGACCCCAATGTATTAGAAAGGTAGGGACCCCTCCTCAGACCATGATACGTGACAATCCTATTTCTTTTCCCAACCAACATTCCATTCCCAAAAATAGTGGAGGATTTTTCCCATCTGATGGCCTGTCCAGGCACATCCTCATAACTACTAAAAGGGTCCTAAATAGGGTATATAGTTCTTCTTGAAGCCTGACCAAGCAATAAGATATCATCTCCATAGAATAGATGAGATGGGGCATGCTCACACACAACAGCACTAATCTTCTTGTAAATCCCCATTTGAGCAAGGTTATTAATACACCTACTACGGTAATCCTTTACAATGGATAAAATAATACTAGAAAGGGGATCACCTTGTCATACCCCCTGGTGTAAGGAAAAAATCCCCTCAGAGCACCATTAACAAGAATTGACAGCCTTGAAGAGCCAAGTATGGTGAAAATCATATTAACAAAACCATTAGGGAAACCATACCTTGTAAGTATATCTAGAAAAAATATCTATTTAAGAGTATCAAAAGCCTTGGAAATATCAATTTTGATAGGAAATTCCCTTAATTTTTCCTTTTTATTATTATATTAACACTCTTAGAGGCCATGAAGAGGAACTTTTGGATGTTCATCCAAGGGAAAAATACATGTCGGTTAGAAATTATCTTGCCATTAAGAAACCCAACCCTCCTTCTCATCAAATTGTTTCTAATATGTTTGGGTATTGTGTTTCCAAGTATAACCGGCTTGATGTCCTTGATGTCAACAGAATTCTATTTCTTGGGGATTAGAGCAATAAAAGAGGAGTTCAAGCCATGGGGAATGTATGAGTGGGAGAATAAATCCTTAATTTCTTATTAAATATCATTCTACAAAATGTCCTAGTAGAACATGAGAAAATTGTTAGTGAATACATCAGGGCCTAGGGCACTCTCAAGATTGAGAGATAAGAGAGCAGATCCGTTATCCTGTTTTCATGGGGGATCAATTAGGAGCAGATTTCAGTGATAACCAATACATGGGATGATGTTGTCAACCATGTAGTGAATACAAGGTGACCCATTATCAGAGTATATTCTCTTAAAGTGTTTAACAATAGCCAGATCAATCTCACTTTATTCAGTGCTGATATTCCCATCAATGCTGATCACCTAGTTCCCTACATGGGATCTCTTTTCCTTGTGCAATTTGTTGAAGAACATAGAGTTATTGTCCCCATATTTTAACCATTTCACATTCTGATGATTTCTAAAAAATATTTCATTCAACATTAATAGATCATCATGTTTATTATGGGTTGTTATTTCCTCTCTATATAATATTGGTTTCTGATCACGACAGATCTGAATCCTGAATAGATCCTCCTCTAACAGCCTGATATCGTCATCAATTTTGGAAAATTATTTTCTGCTCCACTCCCTTAGTAGCCCCTTAAGATTCGTAAGTTTCATATCATGTTTTTGGAGATAGATCCCAATTTATTCAGACATCCATGCCTCCAATATAATTTCCTTTCATCCTAGAATAACAAGCCATTCATTTTTGAATCAAAAGGTAATAGGTGCTGACTTTGTAAACTGAGTGTTAACATCAACAACAACTGGATTGTGGTCAACGTGGCATTTGGAACGTGTGAATCGAGATACTCTATGGGCTGTAGCATGATCATAAATATGGACAAAGCAAATATCAAGATTTCTAGCTTGTTTCCCCTCCCATGTGTATCTACATAATGTAAAATTAGAACCAACTATTCAAACATGGTCCAGATTGTAGTAATCAATGCACTCAGAAAATTCGGCTACAACATTCCTATTAAAGTTGGTTCTGGTTTTCTCCTA
Organism: Viscum album; assembly: GCA_963277665.1. Lineage (NCBI taxonomy): Eukaryota > Viridiplantae > Streptophyta > Magnoliopsida > Santalales > Viscaceae > Viscum > Viscum album. The sequence goes on along the minus strand of OY728148.1, from coordinate 1,554,363,060 downwards.
AGGCTTTAACACTATATTAAAATCTCCAATAAGAATCCATTTTGGATCTATCCTACTAGAGGTGACTTTGAGTTCCACCCTTAAATCCCTCCTCCAAATATAATAGGTGGAAGCATAAAAAATGATATGGAAATATCCTGTCCTTCAAAGATTCAATTAACCAAAACACTTTGAGCCCCACTATCACAGGAAGTAATCTGAATTGCATCATGCCTTAAAACCCAAAAGTGGCCTATAGAAGATGAATTCTTACTGTTAGAGAAAAAAACTATATCTTAGGGAACACCATTTGAATCCCTTCAAATTTTCAAAGATGATTTTAGGATTAACAATACAGAAAAATATCAGCTTGTAAGACCTAATATAATGTTGAAGGGCCCTGACCGTGTGGGAGTTTCACAACCCTTGAATGTTACAATAAATAATTTGCATTTTTTATTGGCCATGCCTCTTTTCAGAGGTCCCCCTTTTCTCATTAATGAGGCTTGTCGGGATCCAATGATATCAACGAGAATCTCATCAAACCTACCACTAGGGGATGTAGTAGAGCCACCTATAAGGATTTAAATTGACTCAGTATGTTGAGAATCTTCCACCTCATCCGACTAGAGTATACCATTCAAGATATGAAGGTATTCTTATGATTAAGAGGGGGGGTCAGTGCCCATAATAATCCTCCTTTGGGCAACCTTGGTGGTGGAAATATGAGTGATGCTTTCTCTTAGATTAGAAGTGGAATGGAGATCCATACACAAATCATTGAAAATTTATTGAGAATTTGTCTCAGGTAAACCAAAATGAGTGGCATCATGATCAACCCACAACCAGTCATGTGTTCCCTTCTCCACATGAGAAGTGGCATGACACTGACATAGGGTAGCCTACCTATCCACCACATGAACCATATCACTATAGGGGGAAGAGGGTGTCACCTGAGTTTCCTCAACCAGGCCCTCTGCAGCCAAGGCATGCCCACTTAGTGCCCCAATGTGAAGAAAATCATTCACAATTGTTTTATAGGAAGAGCCCCCCATGTTCCGATTTTCATTATTTTTAGGACAAAGTCCTTGGCCATCTCCATTGCTCTCTCGATGCTCTAGAGGATTTTTCTATTTCATCTTCCTTCTTCTACACATGTTCTCATCGTGACCCTTAATCTTACAGGAATGCCATTCTTTGTTTCGCTTACAATCGACATTCATATGTCCAAAAAAACAAGTATCTCAATAAAAACATTGGCTTCCTGTCATATAAAATGTCAAGCTTCATACTGTCAACCCTCTATGTAAGAACCACCTCTTCTATAACTGTACTCAACATGTAAACATCAACCCAGATTGTAGCATAATGCCTGAGCCTCAGATTGTGTGTATGCCAGTACATTCAAATGGGGTTGCCTATGGAGAATGCAATGTCCCACAGAATGCATGGGTGCCAATACTACCAATTTAGCATATAAATTCTTATCCACAATTGAGTGTGAGTATTACAGACATTCATGGGGTCAAAATTCCAATCTCATTCCTACACATTCATAATAACAGGGCTCAAGGAGACAGTTTTGTTGCTCGCGCTTTATGCTTACTTCATCCAAGGGGAATACAACATGATAATATCCCCATCCCATCACAATCATTCCCCAATTGTAAAATCCCAAAACCTCGGCAATCCTTTTAGTCATGTCCTGAAATTTACACAGCTGCTCACCCTTAGGGATAATGACTCTAGCGATAAGTCAATACCAGTATAGGCTGACCCGTTCCTCAATCGCTTCTTTATTAGCCGACAGATGAGTAATCCTCACCTTCTTTATCACTCTCCTATGTGGAGGAGCATCAAAATCTAAGAAGGAAGGTCCTAATGCACTATTCACCACTTTCTCAAAATTCCTCTTTATCCCAATAGGTTCTCTTGGAGAAACTACTTTGATAAAGTCACTCTTCTTTGAGAACAAGAACATATATCTGTAACTATTAGGCTCAAAAAGGGACCTCTCATCACCGACATGATCTTCGCACATCCCCTAGATGTGATCTTTGGGATCAACTGCTTCACCAAGAATCGTTGGATGAGGTCCATCGTTTTAAATGCAAAATTGTTTTTACCATTGAGGAATGTCTTGGAACATGATTAGAGTTCAAATGAATCTAGAATGTTAGATGAATTTACCCTCAAGAAAATGGGAATAATATTGAGGTGATAAATATTATCAATCCTTTAATTTGGATTGTGTTAAATTCCCTTAATATCAATCAAGTGATTGTTCTTTAAAGTTGAGTGTGTGTATTTCATATTGGTATGAAAATTTCTATGAAGTATGATGATAAATGAGGTGTAGTCGAAGATTTTGGTAGCTTGATTAACACATAATGATTCAACAGCTGAAATTTTATTCAAAAATCTTCATTACTACTATGGAATACAATTTTAAGAATTTATGGACTTTTTTATAGAAACATAGGTGGTTTTACACTAGCTTAAACTAACACCTGACGTGGGAATCTTGATGTGTCTGCATATTTCATGTTTTGGGATCCATTAATGGGAAAACCCATATAACATCCATCTTAGTAAGTAGAGCATGTAAGACTATTTTATTTTTGAAGTTTGTTATATTTCATCATTATTATTATATTTGGATATTAATAATGTGTTTTTATACTCACAATGGTACTGTTCAGACCATCAAGCCTAGTTTTAAGCCTCTTAAATATAGGGAGGTGAACGTAATGTTGTGCAGCACTCCATCCCAGACTGAGTGATTTTTCTCCAAATGTTACAAAGTGGGATATAATTTGGTCTTATTTGTTTATTTACTTAGAGTTGTTAAAAATTTTATACTTTTACTGGAACTTGGTAGAGGATTGATAGGTTTTTTATTATGTTTAGGTGTAATAGAGTTCTGAGTTACCAGTGATTGGATTTCTATTTCGGTTTGAGAAATTAGTCATTACCTTTTTAAACTTTAGAAATGCACATGATTTTGGTGTTATTATTTTTTAGAATTTGGTTCATTCATTTGTTAGTTCCAAAAGGGTCCAAGTTACCCATAGAAGGGGGGGTGTGTGAATCAATGTGTGGATATTCTTCTTGAAAATTATTCTTCCTACCCTATAATATTTTGAACTCTTTGTAATAAGGGACACTTTGATTCCAAATATGTGTTTATGAATATCTTATCCATTCCTTATTTTTCTTATGATTATACTCTAAATATAATGCATGAAAAAATGAATACACACACAATACTTTTTTACTTGGTTCACCCTCACTGGGGTACATCCAAGTAGAATACAATGGCGATGTGTTGATGTACCAAATCCACCAATGTTCACTGCTAATCACAATGTTTGGGCTAGATAACTTATATTCCTAGGATAATAGAATTTACAATGTTTGGAGACTACTAATTATATTCCCATGGGTCTCTCCCTAAGTCTCCTCATCTATCTCATTTCTTGTGGGAAAGATCACCATCATCCTCTTCATTTTATCACTACTCTTGGAAGGGATCCACTCATAGTTGATCAACTCGTAGTTCCATTGATTATCTCTAATTAATGCATCCTTCAATGTATGTTGATTCTCTATTGAAGTACCTCTTTTATCCATTTATGAATACCCTTTTACCACGTGACGCTGCAAAATACCTTCTGAACTTACTTTTGAAAAGCTCACTGCTTCGCGAAACTCCCAATTTCACAAAACTAAAAAATTCCATTTCAAAGCTCCTACATCTTCACGAAGCTCACAGGTTAACAAAGCTCACAGGTTTGAAAAGCTCACTAGTTTGAAAGGATCACTAGTTTGTATAACTCAGTAGTTCACAGATCTCACAATGGCCTTTGTGTTTTTAAAAATCTCAAACAATTCATTAAGAAGAACACATCTTCTATAATGCTGATTTAGCCTTCAAGGCATGTCATCATTTTGTAGATCTCAAATAGCCACCAGGAATTACATTACATATGTGAAGCTCATTTTCTTCGTATAAATCCACTTAAATTCGAGAGCGTTATGTTTTTAATGGATTCTCTCAACTATTGTCATGGGGGTGGAGGCCTATTTATAGGCATTTCATATAGACTCTAGACCATTCCATGCAATGTTATTTCAACGTAAGACAAAATCCTAGAGCATTGAAATTTCATCCGAAATTATCTCTATTTCACAAAGCACCATGAAAATTTCATGATCGCATATAATGGTGTAATTTCGGAATATTTCATCAATTTCATTACGCTGCCTCAATAATGCTCACCATAATCATAGAGCCTTCCATAAAAAACATTGTGTCACTACAATAATTCCTCGTGATTCTTTTCAACTCTGCCATTCGTGATGCTCATTGTAATCCTAGAGATCACCATCTACATTCTTCATGCCTTTGTGAAATATAATTCATGAAGGCCATATTCATGATGCACATGCCATTTCCATATTTTGATGAGATATTCAAGGAAATACACTTTTCACGATGTTTACTAAATTCTATATTTAGGACCCCAAATTTTTTTCCAACACTGGAAAGTGGTGCCACCATTTAACTATTCATTTTATACTGCCTCCAGATCTTCTATTAATTTTTCATGGTTCTTTGTCATTGTGGGTTACCTTCAATATACATGGAACATGAAAATTCACCATGGGTGCCTGATTTTTCAACAAACAAAACCAACCCAAAAATACTGCAATGTTACGTTGAGGGATTCCCCTCCCACAATCTCCCCTATTGGGTTTGTTGACAACTCTTCTCATAACAATTATTTTCCCTTTGATACATCATTAAATTTTTTTACAGCATCTCCCATAATTTTCCTCCTATGAATAATATCGGGATGAAAGATTTCCTCAACACATACTCTAAGCCAACATGACAATGCTCAATGTGAGAAACAAGAGTAGTATGAAAAGTTCATCATCAGATCACTTCATTATGAACACCAGTTTGTGATACCATTCTAACAACACCCATATTATTTCGTCATGAACAATTAGCTATTGTGATATATAATATTCGATCGATCACTTTAAGATTGACCATATTTAAATCTCTTCCCCTATCTCATTTCTCCCCCTATATTTGTTCTCCAACTGTCAGCTTCTTCCCATATCTTTTACTAAGACATTTTCTTTGGTAAAAAACACACCTTCACCTCCTTGAACAATAATATTTTATCCACTTTTCTCAAAAAACCCAATGTCCACTCCTTTTGGTATGAAATATGGTAAAAATATATATCAATACATCAGGGGAAAGCATATCATACCATTGGGAGAGGAGGTCCTACATCCACACATTTTTATGTGTGGGTAGTAGACTAAACTGCGAAAGCCGGTCGGTGCCTCTAATAATCTTCTTTAGGAAAGGACTTTGTTATAATTTCTCCAAAACTATATCTTTATAGCATATAATCCAAATGCATTGTCATTTGGTCAACCTTCTCCTTTATAAAATTACACTTTATGTCAATGTGATTTTTCATTGAGTGATGAACATAATATATGATGAGATCTATAGAACTTCAGTTACTGCACTGGATTCTGATCAGAGATGTCAGTACAATTCCCATATCATCATGTGGCTACATGATTCACAATAATTGTATGCATTCTTGAGTGGCTGCAATATAATCAGCTTCTATGATTCTCAATGAAATGTAATCTTGTTTATTACTATGATGTGAAATATAATAACCACCAAGATAGAAAGAACCTCCTAACGTTGATTTCCTATCAAATTCTGAACTAGCCCAATATGCATCTATATATCCCAAGAACTCCAGCTCATAGTTTTTATTATACACCAAACCCAAATTTATAGGGCCCTTGGTGTACAGAAGTATTATTTTTATGGGTATCATGTAGATTTATTTAGTATTTCTTCGATATATCATTTCTAGGAATGTGTCCAAAACAATATTTGATAATTTCTCTGTCATGTAGAATAGGATTCCAATGATCTGCCAATATTATGTTATATTTACCACTATTGCTTCATCATATCTCGATAGTTGCATCTAAGTAGAAACTTGAGTTTTCATCTCCCTGTAATTATCAATTCTAAATATTCTCAAAACCTCATTGGCATATTTATACTGAGAAATGAATGTTCCATTATTTCATTATTATCTACCATATTTGATTCTTCTCAATTTGTTAAACCAATTCATTGTTTGCCGAAACCCATTTTCCATATTCATCTGTTTCTTCATACTCTTCATCATTACCTTCATCCAAATCAGTATTTTAAAAAATTTACTCACTCTGAGTTGATAACCTTCTCATTACTTCCATATGGAAATTGTTCACTGTTATTTTAAAGATTATATTAATTTGATACTATAGTGATATCATTTCTTTCAAATACTATTGTTAACTCATGTTGAATCATTGTTTCCTTTCTACAGCAACATCTTGTTATATTGAAAATAGCGAGCTTTTACAATATTGTAAGAGACAAACAGATAATCATGATATTTAAGAATTTGGATTCTTCTCCCCCAATCATGATTCTTGATATCAGATAGCATAAATTTTCTTCCTTTATATCTCATTGAGATCTTGCATCTAGTTAGAAGATATATATCTCCCCTTATGATGTTCACCTCTTCATGTTGTTGAGACTAATATTTTAACCATAATAATTTTCTTTAACATGCATCATTTTTTTCTCATGTAGCACTTTTCCACGAGTCATCAATGAAACCCATAAGAAAACTGAGTCAAACGTGATATAGGAAATAAGATATAATGTTAATAACACCATAATTTTATATTGTGCTCAGTTACTTCTACATGTCTCAAGTGACCATATTACATTCAATCTTTTAATGGACGTCATCCAAATTAATTCTTAATCTTGGGTAGCTAATTTGAATCAGTTGACATCTAGATCACATCACATCACTACTTTTCATCTTTTAATTCCACTTCCCCATGGTTTGTATATCCCATTGGACATGAAACACATGATCATTAGTTAACATCATTTATACACATAGGGTGAGGGCATTATATATAATCCTAAATAAGAGGATTGTTGTTGATCATGTTGGATCATGATTTTAATGCTTTCTTTCAAAGCACTATACTAATTATGTTATTGTTCTAACTGCCCACCTAACCTAAACTAATCTGGCCATATTACTAAACATTTTCTACCAACAATTTGAGTCTTCTATTGATATTTAGGTCTGGTGGGGTTTTCCTTCTTCACAATTTGGGGTTTTTTACCCACTAGTAATGATTTCCTTTATTAAGGTTCCACCCGAATTCCATTTCACATGATGCTTTCACTGAGCGAGAATCACTCCTATGGCCATCTTCAATTTCTTAATTTTCAATTAGAGGGATCTTCCCCTTATTTAACTTCTATCCATATGAATCATATGAGATTTTAGAGACAATATTCATTCATTTTTCTTTTTTAGTTATTCTTGTCTCTAAACAGTTTCGTATTACTTTGGGTTCTTCACTGAAAATATATTCTTCTCACACCCAAATGATGTATCTCCTCCCTATATATTCTAGGTTTTTCTTAATTCATTCCCAATGAGTGTTTCTGAGTGTAGAAAAGGAGGTGATTGATCACATTCAGTTTATCTCCTTGTGACCACCATGAGGTTCTAATTTTTTTTAATTTACCACTTTTTTCTTATAGTGTAGTATTTATCGTTATTCACCACTGATGATGGGGATGTACATTCGACTTCATTTTCCTTCCTCGCCTTCTTCATGATACAATGTATTGGAAAATTCCCTTGATTAAAACATGTAAAACATATTCTATTAAGGGCATACCTCATTTCATTATTCCTGAGATAAGATGTCAATGCATCTAGAGTTCATCGTTCGACATTGATCATTGGGGCTTTGTGGAACATACTCGTGTTGTGTCCCTATCGTACATAGAAATAACATTTTAAATATAATTTATTCTTGAGAGACTTTTCTTTTAAATATTTATGGAAGCTTCTTCTTATTCATATATTTATGAGTATTTTAGATTTCACTATAAGAAATATATTCCAATGCCTCTAAACAAAATGTTTAATTATAACCATGCATTCCATAGAAATAGTGCATGCTATAATTACTAATATGGTGTGATTAAAATCCCTTTTCTATTATCCGCACTAAAAAAGAATTCCTAAATGATCCCTTTATCCGTTCTTTTAAAAGGGATAATAAAGTACACTATTATTATCACTTATAAAAGAACACATAAAGGTTTTCTTTGTGAGTTATTAAATAAGTACCGAAGAAGGTGTCTTTATTAGTGATTCTCAAAGAATAGATAAAGGGTCATGTTTTTGTGTGCTATAATGACATACCATAGCACTAAAACATCACGATATCAGTAAAATCAATTACCAGTATTTAATTTAAATGAAATAAAATTTACAACACCACTACAAAAAACACTATATTATAGATATTTAAAACATTGTTTTATACAATTTTATATGTACAAACTATTACATACATTCAAAAACAATAGTGTTCTTTTGTCTCTTGATCCTAACCCCTTATTTAGAAAAACACACATATAAAAGAAAAAAATATTTATGTTCATAATAATATAAATAAATAAATGTATTGAAAGAGTTAATTTTAAACTAAACATTGATTCGTACTTGGAACAACGTGTATCAGGTTTAATTGTAGTTGATTATTCCACATCACCCAATATTATGTTCATCTTCATGAATTATATTTATGAAAATTAACAAAAAAATTATAATATTAAAATGATATAGAAATTAATTAAGTAATATCATATAGAATGATGAGAAAGAATATATACTCGTATGCTTGATTTTGGAAACATGATGTACATTTTAATCTAAAATGAGAATTATATTTTGAAAAGACACACTTGGAGTCATATTGGTCACACGTTACACCAGATTGAGGTGGTTAGGATTCTTAAAAATCTAAAATGACTTTTTGATAGTTTCCTAAAGTATAAAAACAATTTTAATGAATTTTCTTGGTTTTTAGTACGACTCTTTTCTTTTTTAATAAAATGTAATTTTAAAAAAGAAACAAACACAATGACTAATACCAGTAATATCATGTTTCTTTTTGACATGATATTTATTCCTTCATTTAAAAAATTACTTGTGAATTATTTCCATAAATTATCAAGATGATCCGAGTGAATTTTCTCAGTTTTTAGTGAGTGAAACTTTTAGAAATAAAATATCGATCTTAAACTGATAACAGACATACTGAGCCATACTAGACTCATCTTTTATTGAATTGAGGAGTGGTAAATTAATACATATAAAAAATGACTTATGGATCATTGAACAAAATTATAAAAATAATAACAATGTTTTTTTATCAGTTTTGAGTTGCTCAGTTGTCCTTCAATCGATAATTGATATAAAATTAAAATAAAAACACACACTTGGAGTTATACTGGTCACACTGTGTGTCCGATTGAGGTGTTTCTGATTCTAAAATGTATCAAATGACTGATGGATAATTTTCATAATGTATCAAAATAATCCCAATGTGTTTACTTGGTCTTGATTATGTCACTTGTCTTTTTTAATAAAATGGAATTTTTAAATAGATACATGCACTATGACTCATGTTGATCATATCATTTTTCAATTTGATGTGATACTGATTCAAAATTGTCAGTAATTAATTATGAATCTATTTAAAAAAGTATCATGAAAATCCAAGCATGTTTTCTTTTATATTTAGTTATTGACAGTTTTTGTACTAAATAGTCAATTTTAAACTAAAAACAGGTACATTGAGTGGTATCATGAATATTTTGTAGTGGATTGAGGTGTATCTAATTCATAGACATAAAAATTACTTTTGGATCATTTAAAAAAAGTATAAAAAAACCATAATGTGGTTTATTATTTTCGATTTGGTTGTTTTTTCTTTCTTAATAAAAATGATTTTAATTTTTTAAAAAAAAGATGCACTTGGAGTCATAATGGTAACACCATTCATTAGATTGAGGTATAGATGATTTCTGAACTTACTAAATGAATTATGGATCATTTTACAAAAGTATCAAAATAATCAAAATAAATTTTCTCAGTTTTTATAATTCCATATATCCTTTTTACTAAAATTAATGTCAATTTTGAATAAAAAGAAGTACATGGAGTCACACTGGTCACATTGCATTTCAAATTGAGGGGAGTGTTATTACTACACATCTCAAATGATTTATGGCTAGTTTTAATAATGTATTAAAACATTAAAAATTCATTTTCACTATTTTTAGTACGTCACCATTCTGGTTTACTAAAATATCATTTAAAACTAGAAACACTTGCTATAAATCCTAAAGACCTCATCATGTATAAATTTGATGTCATACTGATTATGAAACATTAAAAATGAAATATGAATTTATTTCAATAATTTTCAATAAATATAACTTTATTTTATTGGTTTTAAATGAGTGACACCTTTTGATCTAAAATGTCAATTTTAAATGGATAACAGACACTTTGTGTTTTTATGGGAACATTGTATATCAGATTGAGATGTGGATGATTTCTACACATCAGAAATGAGTTATGGATTTTTGTATTAAATTATTAAAATTATATAAGTATTTTTTCTTGGTTTTGTGTCTGTCATTAGTATTTCTTACAAAAAGTAAGGTGAATTTTAAATAAAAATAATCACTTTGATTCATGCCGGTCACACCAAGTATCAGATTTAAGTGTAGAATATTTCAATAGGTACGAAATTATTATAATAATCCATACTACCAATGCTACCTTGGTTTCCATTTTCTTTCCTTATTGAACATCCAACATATTATATTCATTATTTGTTCTTATAAAAAACCTATCTCATGGTAGAAATGTAAAAGAACATAAGAAGTTCATGTTACCATTATATAACCAGAATTCACCATAATGGGAACATTATCTTCCTATGCACATTTTTATTTCTACCATGAGAATGGTGTTTCATCTAAAAATAACCATTCAATATTCATTTTCTAGATTTTCAATAAAGAAAGTGAATATAAAGGGAAATTATGGTAATATTGGAAGGAATACCCATTTTATCTCTTATGTGGCTTGTTAAAGACAGTTGAATGAAAAATTTGAATTCCCCAATGATCTATGGAAAAATAAAATAAGTACAATATAAAAATGATAATGAAATTAACAAACGATAAAATAGTTAAAAATAATAATTAAATAAGTAGTATAAATTAACCTTTTCATAATGGTGGTTTGCATTCTTGACACATTTCTATGTTTCTATTATCTATATTATAGCCACAAAGTCCATCCTCTCATGTGTATGAGAATATTAAAACAATCCCCCCGAACTCAAATAAAATAACCCACCTGTATAAGAAAACTTTTATTATATGAGTAATCCTAAAAATAAAGAAATTAAATTCAAATATGAAACAGTGAATTAATTCTATAGAAAATGATTTTAATATGAAAACATCAAGATTACCAATGCCTTTGAGTATTTGAGGTAACATGATGTAAATTGATAAATTCCGACAGTGTAGGGGTGAAATGGTTTTGAGGGAGAAAAAGTATGTTGAAGGTTTGGTTTAGAAATTTAAGTGGGTAATACCAATAATAAATAAAACATAAATTTGAAAAAATATATTTATTCAATGGACAAGGATTTTCTTGTGAAAATATCAAGATTACCTCTATGATTGAGCATTGGATGGAACTTTATGTGATGTGATAAATTCCAATACTACACAGGTGAAATGGTTATGAGGTAGAATAAGTATGTGGTTGTTTTGGTACAGAAAGGCATGAAAGATGGACATACTACCCTAACTCGAAAAAATAATCCACTAGTATAAGATAAAAATTTTTATGTGGGTAATACAAAAAAGAAATAAATTAAAGATAAATATGAAATAATAAATTAAATTTATAGAAATTGATTTTACTATGTAAACATCAATATTTCCTTTGTGATTAACAAGATGTAATGTCGTTGCTCTTCCTACGATTCTAGTGGAGGGAACTTGAAGAAAAGTGATAAGTGAAACACTACGTTGGTGAATTAGTTTTGAAGGAGGTGAGTTATATAGATGTTTTGGTGTAGACATGCATGAAATATGGATAGAAATATTCTATAATAAAAGATATCTTCAAGAAGTAATGTAAATTAAATCAATGTTTCATTATATAATTTTCTATTAAAATAGTGTATGTATATCAAATCATTTTCTTTACATCTTCTCAAAGGGTTTCCTTCATTATAGTTTGTTATTCTGAGGGATTTGTACGATCATCATGTGAATTGGACATTGTATGCATGAGTGGTCCAAAATTTAATTTATATTATATTAATTTAGTAGGTAACACATTTTATTATGAGAAGAAACATATTATATTAAAAAAACATTAACCTTTTCATTGAATTCTCTTTATTTTTTATAAGTTATAGCGATTTAGTTCCTCTATCGAGAATCCAAATACAATATTTGCGGTCCCCTGTAAATAGAGAAGACATTTTTTTACATTAGGACTGATATAAACTGATTGTGATCTCCCAATGTAATAGTATTACTTGATTTAATTTTCATCAAACATGACATTTTTTCCTTCTCATGTAGGACAACTGACCAACTCTAATTTTCTAGACATGAGACATAAAATACTGTCAGTTCTTGTGATTCCATTATGAATGACTCAAATTTTTCCTCTACCACACTAAAATTCACCTTTATGGAGCCCATTTCATCAACCTTCTGAATAGTTATATTTTCAACCAATTTGAAATAGAAAGTCAGAACATATAGTCAAACTCGAATATTTATTAGATAATACAACAATATGACATATTTTCATAAATTGGATTTTAATCCATGTAACAAGATATGTGAATTTCTTATCTCACAAGCATAAAACCACTATTATTCATCATAATACAATTTTTATTTTCTTTGGTATAGAATATACAAACATTGATTACAAAAAATGTAAGATACTTCATTTACATGTGGTCCCTTGGATATCCATTGAAGTTATTTTACAATTGAATTCATATTTTTAGTTTAAAATTTATAAATATGTTTTGAAACCCATCCTATAAATTATTGATTATGTGTATTTGATATCCTTCCTTAATCCCTTGATGGATTTAATTCTCTAGGAATTTATTTTTGAGATTTAATGTATGGATCAACATCTTCACTATTATATAAAATTTAATGGTGCACTTGCCCTCGATCATTTAAGGCAATTGTGACAACATATCTTTCAAAAATCCATTCTACTATAGGGAGTCTATGTGATGAGACTTTGGGATTCTGATGATGTCTACATCTAATATGTAATATTTAATTAATTCTATATCGTCCTCAACAAAATATAATTTTTCAATAAAACCTTCTGGCAGTATTATCTTAATCGGTGTCAATGTTCTATTTTTACCAATTATTAGTCCAACATTTATGGATCTAATATGTTATGTGATAATTCAAATGTTCATCCAATTCTTCCAGACTAAAGTTTCTCGAATAAAAACTATATAAACACAGACAAAGGATTTGGGAAGGGTTTTATGCATGATATGTTACAAAATTGATGAAATCATTAACTCCATCATCATTCTATTTTTTCAAACAATTAGAGTGCATCAATTTTAAATTCATATCCATCCTATTGGGTTTATAAAATATAAATTATATACATTAAAATATAAATACACATAAGATGCTTATAATAAAAAGTGAAAGTAATAGTAAATCATAATAAGAGAAACCCAACACTTGATTTCTTCACTGAATTTCAGTATGCTATAAAGAAAATGAGTTATTGAATTTAAGTAAAGAAATACTCCACTGAGGTTGGGGTTATACTCTAAATTTATTCAATGGTAAAATTTATAGATAACTATCAACGTCATCATTTCATATCTTTAACATTTAGAATTTCATTTTTTTGTTTGATGCATATCCTCTATCTATTATTGACATAAAACTATGTTTCATGAGTTAATCAAAGTAGTAGTCATTCATGGGATGGCTAATACTGAGAGTAGTACAACAACAAAAAAGTTATGGGTGATGGATCTATAGGGAATAAAATTAAATAATGACTATTTGGGAGATTAAGCTGATAAGGATAACAACTGTAATGAATTGTGCTCTCTAAAAGATGCAATGACACCCATTTGTAAGAATTATACTATTAGAAAAAGTTATTAAACCGTGACCTATTGAAGTTGAGTTTTGAGGGGTATATAATGTCTTTGTTATTATTCAAGGGGTCTCAGAAGGAATATATTTTCATGATATATGAATATTTGGGGCCTTAATGAATTCTATATTTATAGGTAAAATCTCACTATTAATACATTCAATCCTCTAACTAAGAATAGTGCTACCAATATTAAAATGAGCCAAAAAGTTATCCTTAAATCCCCTAAAAATGAAAATATAATATAGGAAATTAAGTAGTAATAAGAAACCAAAAAAGAATAAAAAATAATAATAAACTATCATTCGATCTACTAGATGATATAACAAGGAATTGATAAAATATTTTAATAAATAAATAGTTATTTAATATACATGGATGGTAATACAAGAAACCTAGGTGTGGAACTAATATATGTAGAAAAAAATGATGAATAATTAAAAATATTTTAATAATTATTTAAACATATATAAAATTTGTTATCATAAATTATATTTTTTTGGAACAAGTAATGTAACATCCTAATGAATTATTACATATATTATTAATGGTATATCAAATATTTTAAATAATATCAAAATTAAAATTTAAATTAAAAACCTATAAGGAATTGAAAAAATAATTTAGGAAAATAATATACCAAATAAAAATATTGGCTTTAATTATATCAAAATTGTCAGTCGATAAATTTATTCAAGAATTATATCAAAATATGTTGAAAAAAATAATTATTTTCAATTAGAAAGAAGATTATGATTTATAGTAAAATCATATATTCAAGGTTGTTATGGGTTATACGGTGATTTCTTGCACATAGTATAAAATTTTTGTCATAATGAAATATTTGATACTAATAAAGGAAGATCTAGAGGTTTAACATTAAATGGGAGATAACTCACTCTTACAAAAAATTATTTCAAAGTGAGACAAATCTTCATAACAAATTATTATTTTTAACCGTACACATATAAATTTGTGTAATATATTTGTTTAGAATATTTTTATAATATATATTTTTATAATATAATTTTATAATATATTTATATAGTATATTTTCATAATATATTTGAATAATAAATTTCAATAATATATTTTTACAATATATATTTGTATAGTATAATTTATATACTTAGATAATGTATTTGTTTAATATATATATATATATTTGTATTTTGAAAATATAAATATGTGTTTCTATATATATATATGTATAATATATAAATATGTAATATATAATATAGATATATATATGTTTTTTTCATATATTTTTATTTTTTAAAATTAATACACATAGATATATAAATATTTAAAATATTTATACATGTAATGTGTTAAATCCATTTAGTAAAAAATTATATATATACATATGAATATTATATATAAACACACATATATATCTTGATATACATAAATATAAATGTATTTGAAAACATGTGTGTGGGTCTGTGTCAGTATGTAAGTGTAACTATATCATAAATTTTCCATTATATATATATATATATATATCATTATATTGATATGTTCTAGGATTGATATGAATACCCCTAGCTTTCATTCCATAGACCTTATGGTCGAGTCTAACAGGAAGAGAATTTCTTGTTTTGTGTTGTTTATGTGAGAAGGGTGGTGGTTGTCACCTATGCTGGTATGAGCGAGAACTTATGGGCTAGATGTGATCACCTGTAGAAGGAAGTAACGATGAAGAAGAGATTTCTTATCACAACCGTCCTCGGGGCCCGTGCCGTGACTACCCCAAGTCTGCCTTCCATAGGCCAGGGGATGGCGACTAGCACCAAGGCGTAATTCCTGGTAAAAAAAGGGAAGACATTGCCATTGTAATGTAAAAAAACATCACAGAGCAAGCAAGCAGAAGTAAACACTGAGTAAAAACTGGGTACAACAGTAAGTGTGGAAAAGTAAGTGGGCTAGAAAACAAACCCAAACTAAAAGTAAAGTACAACTGAAAAGAGAATACATAAACAGAAAGTAAAGCCGCATCGTCGACCCGTACTCAGGTACTCCCACTTGAAGGGTGGGTACAAATAGCCTCCACAGCTCGTCGGGTCCTTCCGTCCACTCCGAGTACGCCCCGCCCAGTGATCCACCTCCGGGTACCGACCTGCTCCTCGTGCCTCAACCACGATCAGCGTTGTCCGTCGTCTACAACCAACACAACTTAGTGCGGGCATAGCCCATGCAGGGGTGAGTATAAGCTACTCAGTAGGGACCCGTGACCCCCGTAGGTCTCCCAGAATCCACAAAGGAAAGTTACAATCAGGAAGTAACATCCGTCCCTACCTAGGTATATACCCATACATATAACCAAGTCATCAATTCTCGTTCTTCTCCAACCTCCGAGCCCATGTTCGATCACATACACACAGGAAATCAAAATCTAATCCACACAGGAAAGAATAACATAATCCACATAGGAAAACAAGTCAATCTTATCAATGATAAGTATTGAAAGTCAAGATTCAGCTCACACAGGTATACTTCTTCGTATGACGATAGAGATGACCAGATATAGCCACTGATTCATCAAAGTCGTCAGACCCACACAAGATCGATGGGTACTAACCCCCGAAATGACCCACAAAGGATCGATAGGTACTAACCCCCGCAATGACCCACACAGGATCTGACCCACACAAGATCGATAGTAACTAACCCCTGCAATGACCCACACAGGATCGGACCCACACAGGATCTGTAGGCGCTGGCCCTCACAGGACTGCTGAGCATTGACCCACATAGGATCTGACGCACACAGGATCGGTAGCATTGATCCACGTAGGATCGCTGAGTGCTATAGTCGTCTCCGTCGAATCCACAGAGGATTTCTGTATAGTCTTTATCGTCGTCGCAGTCGCAGCCAGCTCTAGGGCTCCCGCACACAGCAAGCTCGTTCGGGAGGGTCCGCTCCACGAGCCGAGGGGCTGATACATCAACTGACACATAGTATGGAGTTGATTTATCCAAAAGTTCCGTATCGTCAATAGGAACTCAACGCGACAGATGGCGCGTCGATCGGACGCCCGGTCTGAGAGTTATTGGCGTTTTCGTCCTAGGGGCCCGGTTGGTTTTAACTCAAAACCAACCCGACCATACTCTATCTATGTCCAAACCTCGAGTGGAGTAATCCAAAAGGTATGTCTCACTTATAGTAATCCAACAATGTCGACGGCACGTCAAGCAGACGTCCGGAGCTCAAGTTATATGCATTTCCGCTTTGAGGGCCTGGTTGGTTTCGTGGACAAACCAACCCGGGCGAACCTAAAGTACTCCGAAACCTTGAGTTTAATATACCGAAATGACCATCTTGTTCCAAGGATCTTATCGCCACTGAGGGTGCATCGATCAGGTGTCTGCAGGTCATGTTATGGGAAATAGACCGAAAGAGGTTCGGTATTAGGGGGTTTGGGCCCGGTCCGAACCGCGGCCCCGCTCCGGCCGCGGTGTCTTCGGGTTTTTCCGACGCAGCGCCATGGCACCGCGACTTGGTTCAAATTTCAAATGCGCGGTGCGATGGCGCCGTGCATCCTTGCCGCTCGTTTCCGCGTGGTGCGACGACACCGCGTTACTTTCCATCGAACCACAACAACAAATAATAAGGGAGGAGGGTCGACCATGTTTGTGGGGTCCGGCCCCCTCCTGTTAAACGATATCAAGCGGTCCAAATGAACGAGGATAGATGACAGAAGATTTCACAAATAAAAACACATAAACCCGTACCTCAATGTTGTCATCGAATGAGAGTTCGTCGTGGAATTAACCGTCGCGGAAGGAGACGTCGCGGAAGGAGACGTCGCGGAAGGAGACGTCGCGGAAGGAACATCATTGGCGTTAGGTGATCTCCGAGGAAGGCGTATCTCGCCGCCGTCCACCGTCGGAGGTCAACTTTCTTCGTCGGCAGTGGTGTGTTCTTCACGTTCTTCTTCGAAGAACGAAGAATCCTCAAGACCTCTCTATTTCTCCCAAAGGCTCCCACAACCAGAATTCCAACAAATTAAAAGATGTTCAACACTTATTTTATTAACATAACCTAAGCTTTTGAATTTCAAACAGACACATTTAACTCACTCAATTAATTAACATAAGTTTTCAAAAATTAATGGTGAGTTGAGGGGGGTTAGAGAATATGAAGGGGTGGGGTTCGTGTGGTCCCCACCGGCCTCATATCCTCACATGGGAAGTTGGGTGGTTACCCAACTTCCACCCAAAGGTAAAACACTTAGAATGAAAAATAAAATTTGTCGATTAAATTTTATTTTAACTAACACAAATTTTAACAACTTCACCCTTGAAAACACAACTTCAGAAAAGGTGTTCATAAGCAATTACCAGCACTGCGGTTCCATTAGTGCCCTCAGAATTCGATTCCGAGCACCGGTTCAAAAGTTCGGAATTCCCGCTCGTTCGTTCACTGATCATACCCAAGCTAAACTTCGGATAAAAATTCCGGGCATACCGGGCATCGGAATCTGGTGTCGTCAGAAACTGTGCTCTTTTAAAATCCCAAAGAAAATTAAGAAAAAATTTAACATGAATTTTAACGGTCTTTACATCACTCCCACCTCAGGGATTTACATCCCCGTAAAGATACATCACAAACTAGGGGAACAAATGTGGGTACTGAGCATGCATCTGAGCCTCCCGCTGCCAAGTGCTCTCATGGAGGATCCCGTGCTGCCATCTGATGCGCACTAGAAGAATCGATCGTCCACGTAGGACCCACTCCTATCGATCCTCGATCTCCACCAGAACCTCTGCCAACGTCTCCCCATCATCAATGTCCAGCTCACCATGGTCAATGATATGCGTCGGGTCATGCACGTATCTCCTCAGCTGAGATACGTGGAAGACGTCGTGCACCCAGTGCAACTGAAGTGGTAGAGCCAGGCAATAAGCCACCTCGCCAATCCTGCTGAGGACCTGGAATAGTCCGATGAAGCGTGGAGAAAACTTGCCGCCTCAGCCAAATCTCTGTTTACCACGTCGAGGTGAGACCCGTAAGAAGACGTGGTCGTCATCCTCGAACTCCAATGGCCTCTGCCTCCTTTCAGCATAAGACTTCTGCCGGCTCTGAGCTGTTCTCATCTGCTCCTAGATGACCTGGACCTTCTGTTCCGTGGCCTGGACCATCTCTGGTCCCACAGGTGCTGACTCCCTGGGGTTTGTCCAGCACAGAGGTGACCTGCAAGGTCGGCCGTACAATGCCTCGTATGGTTCCATCCCGATGGTGGAGTGGTAGATGTTGTTGTACGCGAACTCCACCAAGGGTAGGTGGTCCTCCTAGCTGCAACCAAAGTCAAGGACACATGCACGGATCATGTCCTCAAGAGTCTGATTGGTCCTCTCCGTCTGACCATCTGTCTGGGGGTGAAAGGAGGTGCTCAGACGTAGCTGTGTCCCAAATGCCTCCTGTAACCCTTTCCAAAGTTGGGAAGTAAAGAGAGAATCTCGATCGGAGATGATAAATGATGACACACTAGGAATCCGCTAAATCTCTCGAACGTAGAGACGTCCCAAGCTCTCCACTGATCCCTGCTCTCTAATGGGTAAGAAGTGAGCCGACTTGGTGAGTCGATCGACAATAACCCAAATGGAGTCGTGACCTCTGGAAGTGCGTGGAAGTCCAGTAAAGAAGTCCATAGATATTCCTTCCTACATCCTCTCTGGGACCTCCAAGGGCTATACGAAGCCTTTTGGTACCTAGTGCTCTACCATTACCTACTTGCAGGTGAGGCATCGAGAAACAAACTATGCCACAGGAATGGACTGTAAAGCGCTCGCCCATCAGATAGTGTCGCCACATATTTAGAGCGAAGACCACTACTGCTAACTCCAGGTCATGGGTTGCAAATTTCTGCTCATGTTCCCTCAACTAACGTGATCCATAGGCAATCACGTCCCTCTCCTGCATCATGAAACATCCGATTCCGGTCCCTGATTCATCACAGTAAACTACACACCCTACTCCCTCCTCCGGCAACCTCAAGAGAGGCGCGCTGGTCAATCTCTGTCACAGCTCCTGGAAGCTCTGCTGACATCTGTCTGACCACAAAAAGGGTTTCCCCTTCTACGTCAAGGATGAGAGTGGTTCTGAATCTCTGGATAAGTCTGGCACAAATCTCCAGTAGTACCTAGCTTGTCCTATGAAACTCTGCACCTCCGTCACGCTTCTGGTTGGCTCCCAAGCTAGCACTGCCTTGATCTTCGTAGGGTCCACCAAAACTCCTACCTCAGAGATGACGTGTCCCATGAAGTGGACCTCACGTATCCAGAACTGACACTTCGAGATATTTCTATAAAGCTGGTGGTCTCAGAGTGTGTCTAGTACAACCTATAGGTGGTAGGCGTGCTCCTCCTCAGTTGTCGAGTAAATCAAAATGTCGTCGATGAAGACCACGACAAA
The DNA here is from genome assembly GCA_963277665.1 of Viscum album. Classification (NCBI taxonomy): domain Eukaryota; kingdom Viridiplantae; phylum Streptophyta; class Magnoliopsida; order Santalales; family Viscaceae; genus Viscum; species Viscum album. Next base: position 1,554,342,450 of record OY728148.1, on the reverse strand, counting down.
TCGATCGAGGTATGGCTAAAAGATCATGTTCATGAGGGCCATGAAAACTGTTGGAGCATTGGTTACACCGAATGGCATAACCAAGAACTCATAGTGGCCATACCGACGTCTGAAGGCAGTCTTCTGCACGTCCTCATCCCAAACTCTGAGCTGATGATACCCTGACCTGAGGTCTATCTTTGAGAACCACCATGCTCCTTTGAGCTGATCGAAGAGGTCATCAATACTCGACAGTGGATACTTGTTCCTCACTGTCACCTGGTTCAGGAGACGATAGTGGACACAAAGTCGCAAGCTCCCATCCGCCTTCTTGGCAAACAGAATCGGGGAAGCCCATGGTGAAACACTGGGTCGGATGAATCCCTAGCCCTGCAAGTCCTCCAACTGTACCCGTAGCTCTCTAAGCTCAGCAGGGGCCATCCGATATGATGTAATGGATATCACGGCTGTCCTGGGGTGTAGGTAAATATAAAAGTCTACCTCTCTATGAGGAGGCAGTCCCGGAATGTCATCGGGGAAAACGTCCCCATACTGATCCACCATTGTAGGAAAAACATGACTCTGCATGTCAACTTCTCCTAGGATGAGGCCATCGAACTGATGAGTTATGGGTTGTCATATCCTATGTGGAAGTCTATCCTGTGCTGCCAAGGCTCCCTTCTCGCCGGTGAAGGTGAACCTGCTCCCATCTGTGCGTACACATCCCACCATGCACCTAATACAGTCGATCTGATCATGGACTATAGATAACCAATCCATACCCAAGATGAAGTCGTAAGGCCTCAACGCCACTACAAGAAGATCCCAGCCGAAGATCTCACATCATATTGTAAGCTCACATTGCTGGCACTAGTGTGTAATCGTCGAGTCTGCTCCTGTATGAGTCTCTAGCCGTAAGGATCGATTAGATGGCTCTGTCAGAATCTCCGAGCTCCGAACAACAGCAGTAGATATGAAAGAATGACTTACTCCGGTGTCTATAAGAACTGCAGCAAGGGTGGAATAGAGACAGATAGTACCTCGAATCATCTCGGGCGTGCCATGGTCGTAGGCCTCCGCTGCCTGGAACTGTCCCTGTCTCTTCCAGCCATCTCCCTGAGGCCGGGGTGGACCTCCTCGTGGTGGTGGTGGTAGAGCCTCAAAGCGTCGTCCACCACCTGCTTCTCATCCAGTTCCTCTGGCTCGTCCTCCTGCTCCCTATAGACCGTCACGGTTGAACCTATGCCTCTACCTGGGTGGCCCCTCAACCGTCTGCTGCTCCTCTGCACGACGGTTTGGGCATTTACGATCCATGTGGCCCTGCCTGCCGCATGCGTAGCACTGTCTGCCTCTCGAAAGACTGGCTCCGCGATGTGTGCCCCGCACTGCTGAGCCAGCGTCCTGAGGTCGTCTGCCTGAGGGTCTGGTGTGCCTAGACCCATGAGTCATCCGTCGACTGCCTGCTACAGAAGACTCTGCTACGTGCCGCCCTGCGGTAGGTCTCACTGCTGAAGTTGGATCAACAAGGAAGGTCTCGATCATAAGGGCTCTCTCCTGTACTTCTGCCAGAGTCAGAATGCCGAGGGAGATCAGCGATGCCCTGATCTCCTACCTCAATCACTGCTCAACGGTCCGGGCCTGGAAGAATCGGTCCCGTACCATGTCTATCGAGTAGGGCGAGAGATCGGTAAATCTTGCCGAGTACTGGGCAATCGTCAAGCTGTCCGGCTGGAGCTGTAGAAGCTCCTAGATAAGCACCGCACGGAGGGTGGCTGGGACGAACTCCGAGCAGAAGAGGCTCTCAAAGTCCGTCTAGAGGAGAGATGCCTCGTCGTGCACCTAGAGCATCAAGCTCCACCATCTTCCTGCTGCCGCGTGCAGGAGGCCTGCTGCGAGGATCACCATGAGGTCTGCTGGTGTCCTCACTAACATGAAAACCTGTACAACTGCCACCAGCCAATCCTCGGCTGCCTGAGGGTCCTTCTCCCCACAGAACATGGGCGGTCACAGACAATGAAACTCATGCAGTGCACTATGGTGACGTGCATCGTAAGCGGCTGGGGATGGAAGAATCGTTGGCTCGGTGGGTAGAGGTACCGCCGGTGCCTCAGCTATCAAAGTGTCCTGTACCGAGGACTCGTCGCTCGGTGGGCTGTCATCATGCACAACTCTTGGAACCCTAGCTGGCTGCCGTCGTGGGCCCATACTGAAAATAAACAGGTGTGCCACGGTCAAACAATATACCTGGTGATCTGACACAAAGTAATCACAACGAAAACTTGAAACACACAAGAAATCAATGTTTTCGTGCATCAAGTCGGAAATCAGAAGTCAGGGTCCTGGTCTACGGATACGTCGGGCGCCGCACCAATACCGGACTCCTTGGACTGATAAGCACACCCAATACTCTTAACAATATTACTTCACATAAAAAAAGATAAGAGTCCAAAGTTCTGTGGTAGAACCGAACTCCTCTGATACCAATGTTTCACAACCCATCCTCTGGGCCCGTGCTGTGACTACCCCAAGCCCGCCTTCCATAGGTCAGGGGCTGGCGACTAGCACCAAGGCGTAATTCCTGGTAAAAAAAGGGAAGGCATTGCCTTTGTAAAGTAAAAAAAATCAAAAAGCAAGAAAGCAGAAGTAAAAACTGAGTAAAAACTGGGTACAACAGTAAGTGCAGAAAATTAAGTGGGCTAGAATACAAACCCAAACTGAAGGTAATGTACAACTGAAAAGAGAGTACAACAACAGAAATTAAAGCCACAGTGTCGAGCCGTCCTCAGGTACTCCCACATGAAGGCTAGGTACAGATAGCCTCCAAAGCTCCTCGGGTCCCGTCGTCCACTCCGAGTATGCCCCGCCCAGTGATCCACCTCAGGGTACCGACCTGCTCCTCGTGCCTCAACCACGATCAGCGCTGTTCGTCGTCTGCAACCAACACAACGTAGTGCGGGCATAGCCCGTGTAGGGGTGCGTATAAGCTACTTAGTAGGGTCCCCGAGACCCCCGTAGGTCTCCTAGAATCCACAAAGGAAGGATACAATCATGAAGTAACATCCATCCCTACTTAGGTATATGCCCATACATATACCTAAGTCATCAATTCTTGTTCAACTCCAACCTCCAAGCCCAATTTCGATCACATCCACACAGGAAATCACGACCCGATCCACACAGGAAAGCATAACGTAATCCATATAGGAAAACAAGTCAATCTTATTGAAGATAAGGATTGAAAGTCAAGATTCAACTAACACAGGTATACTTCTTCGTATGACAATAGAGATGATCAGATATAGCCACTGATTCATCTAAGCCGTAGGACCCACATAGGATCGATAGGTACTAACCCACGTAATGACCCAAAAAGGATCAATAGGTACTAACCCCCGCAATGACCCACACAGGATCTGACCCACACAGGATCGATAGGTAACTAACCCCTGCATTGACCCACATAGGATCAGACCCAGACAGGATCTCTAGGCGCTGGCCCACACAAGGCTTCTGAGTGCTAACCCACACAGAATTGGTAGCACTGATCCACGTAGGATCGCTGAGTGTTTTAGTCGTCGCCGTCGAATCCACGGAGGATTTCTATACAGTCGTCATCGTCGTCGTAGTCGCAGCCAGCTCTAGGGTTCCCGCACACAGCAAGATCATTCGGGAGGGTCTGCTACTCGAGCCAAGGGGATGATACATCAACTAACACATAGTCCGGAGTTGATGTATCCAAAAGTTCTGTATCGTCAACAGGAACTCAACGCGGCAGATGGCGCGTCGATCGGATGCCCGGTCTGAGAGTTATTGGCTTTTTTGTCCTAGGGGACCGGTTGGTTTTTAAGTCAAAACCAACCCGACCGTACTCCACTTGTGTCCAAACCTCAAGTGGAGTAAGCCAAAAGGTCCTTCTCACTTAGAGGAATCCAAAAAAGTTGATGGCACGTCAATCGGACATCCGGAGCTCAATTTATAAGCGTTTCCGCTCTGAGGTCCCGGTTGGTTTCGTGGACGATCCAACCCTGCCGAACCCAAAGTATTCTGAAACCTAGAGTGTAATATACCGAAATGACCATCTCGTTCCAAGGATCGCATCGACATTGACGGTGCGTTATTCGGAGGTCCGCAGCTCATGTTATGGAAACAGACCGAAAGTGTTTCGATATTAGGGGGTTCGGGCCCAGTCCGACCCGGCCCAATACCCCCAGGGTCGGACTGAACCGGGCGACCCGAACCGAGTCTAGGTCTGGCTCGTTTGGGTGTGGCCCGGACCAGCCGGCGTGGCTCGGCCCAGCCTGGGCGTGGCCCGGCACGCTGGCGGTCCGGCACGCTGGCCAGGGGGCTTGGCCGAATGGCCGAGTCGTTCGGATGCGGGGGGGGGGGGGGGGGGGGGGGGGGGGCGCTGCCCCCCGCTTGTTGTAACCACGACCCCTTAATGGGGCTACTCACATCCGGCCAGCCGGGGGTTTTAAACCCCCAGCTCCTCCCTGTCCGGCCGGCACGCTCCGGCCGACCGGCTTCTGCCGCCACTGGACGAGCAAGGCCGGTCCCCCCCTGCTCCGACGCCGGCGGCCCGATTCCGGCCGCTGATTCCCCTACTCCACCGCAGCTTAAGCCGCGGCCTTGGTCCGTCTGGCGCTGCGCGATGGCGCCGCACCCCTCCGCCGTGGCCCCGCTCCGGCCGCGGTGTCTTCGGGTTTTTTCGGCGCGGCGCGACAACACCACCCATCTTTACCGCTCGTTCCCGCGCGATGTGACGACACCGCGTCACTTTCCTTCGAACCGCAACAGCAAATAATAAGGGAGGAGGCTCGGCCGTGTTTGTGCAGTCCGAACCCCTCCCGTTAAACAATATCAAGCGGTCCAAATGAACGAGGATAGATGACAGAAGATTTCACAAATAAAAACACATAAACCCCTACCTCAACGTTGTCATCGAATGAGAGTTCGTCGCGGAATTAACCGTCGCGGAAGGAGAGGTCACGGAAGGAGACGTCGCGGAAGGAACATCGTTGGCATTATGTGATCTCCGAGGAATGCATCTCTCGCCGTCGTCCACCGTCGGAGGTCGGCGTTATTCGTCGGCGACGGTGCCTTCTTCACGTTCTTCGTCGAAGAACGAAGAATCCTTAAGACCTCTCTATTTCACCCAAAGGCTCCCACAACCAGAATTCCAACAAAATAAAATAAGTTGAACACTTATTTTATTAACATAACCTAAGCTTTTGAATTTCAAACAAACACATTCAACTAACTTAATTAATTATCATAAGTTGTCAAATATTAATGGTGAATTGAGGGGGGTTAGAGAATATGAAGGGGTGGGGTTCGTGTGGGCCCAACCAGCCTCATAACCTCCCATGGGAAGTTGGGTGGCTACCCAACTTCAAACCAATGGAAAAACACTTAGAAAGATATATAAAATTTGTCGATTAAATTTTATTTTAACTTCCATAAATTTTAACAACATCACCTATGAAAACAAAACACCAGAAAGGGTGTTCCTAAGCAATTACCGGCGCTGCAGTTCCATTGGTGCCCTCATAATTTGATTCCGAGTACCGGTTCAAAAGTTAGGAATTCCAGCTCGTTCGTTCACTGAACGTACCCAAGCTAAATTTTGGATAGAAATTTCGGGCATACTGGACCTCAGAATCAGGTGCCGTCAGAAACTGTGCTCTTGTAAAATACCAAAGAAAATTATGAAAAAATTTCCCGTGAATTTTATGGGTCTTTACATTTCTTCTTTTTTAAAAGTATTAAAAACATTATGGGCCATTGATCTAATGATGTAGGATTCAGTGGTGTTGGGTTGGGAGAGTTGTAGATAATCAGTAAGCGGTGAGGGTGGGTGAGTGCGTGGAATGATATCCCTATCTCATTACAAACAATTTTCCTCAATAAAAATTGTTGACAATAGGGTTATGCCAATATTAAAGAAGGAATTAAGATACGAAACCCCAAATAAAAATCTTCAAATATGTAATCAACGTGTAAAAAGGATGAAGAGAAAATAAGATAACTTTGATTGAAACTTTGAATTATCTGAGAGACGTAGAGATATCTAAAACCATTAAAACATTTGAGCCATAGATTTGTTGAACCCATGATTCATTCGATCCTTGGATTTGACCTATGAAATTGTCTGAGCCAAAAATTTTAGGCTTGATTCGAGCTTTGATTCACCAAGGAGCAGCGACGGTAGATGGCGACTTTTGTGTAATTCATTGGTATGAGGACATGTCCACAATTGGTTAAGGATATTTAAATAGAACGAGACACTTTAAAGAGTGCTTCCAAAAAAGAATTGATAAAGACCCCTTTTATCAGTGCTAAATTAATTACTACTACTAAATGAATTTATAATTATAATTATAAATATTTTTTTGTAAATATTTACATATATTTAAATATATATATTTATATAAACAATATATATAAATATAATTATAGTTAGTATATTAATTATTTAAGAATATTTATTATAACATTATAATTATTTAAATATGTTTCAAAAATAATATAAATATCATTATATATATTTATATAAATATATACATGTATTTAATATATATATATATAGTCAATATATTTATTTTTTAATTTTTTTTATAATTTTATAATCATTTAATAATTTATAAATACATATATTTAAAATTATATAAATAATTTATTATAAAGTAATATTTATTCATTTTTGATTATAAATATATCAAGGTATAAAAATTGTAAATATACATTTATAATTTTTTCATTTATAAGTATTTTTTACGAAAATTTTGTTAACATTTAAAATGACAATTTAATCTTAAGTGCATGCATATTAAAAATGACAGAAATCGAATACATAAAAATGAGTACACTTTAACAATACAGAAAAAATAAATATGTTTTATGAATTAAATATAAATTGTAAAAAATTGATACACATTGAAATAACGATTAATATGTGTAGAAAATATTAAAACATGGTAAATAAATATATAAAAAATAAACAATAGATATTGATAAAATTACGTAAAAAATATTATTTTGTGTGTGTTGTATATTGAAATGAACTAATTACGTATATGTGGAATCAAAATAACAGATGTTAAAACTATGTTAAAATGAAAACTCAAATGAAAATAAATAATGATCATTAATAGATGCAATTATTAGGCATTTTTAATTCATATTAATTTTTAATTATAAACCATTATTTACTAAATACATTACTATTTAATGTAAAGCATAAAAATTTTGTACTATACAAATAAGATTTATATACAATTATATAAATATATATATTTAATATATAATATTTATTAATATTTTCAATAATTATTTAATTAATAAATTGTTTAATGTTTTCCCCTATTTATATATTTATAATTACTAGTTATTCAATTATAATTATATATATATCTTTATATTTAATATATAATATTTATTTCAATTTATAATATATATATTTTATGATCATTTTATTCATTATTATCAGTTATTATTTGATTAATTATATTTTAATACACATTTTATTTTTTATTTTATAATTTTTTATTCGATCCTTTATTAGTGTTAAAAAGAACTAATAAAATTTCCATTTGTGGGTGAAAAAAGTAAAGCGATAATAACTGCTTCCTTTTATCAACACTGATAAAAGGTACCCTTTATATGTTATTGTTTTAGCACTAATAAAGGGATCCTTTATCGATACATTTTCTAGAATTTATAAAGGTCAGTGTTGTTCAAATCATGTTTTTTAGTAGTGTGGTGAAACTTCTATGTGGCATGCTCGAACCCCAAATCACATACGAGACATCCAACCATGTCCCACAATACCTCAAGTATTATTATTAATCTTCATAAATCCATTCAAATCATGTAATTTCCTCATAGTAATATGGAGTAAAGATGAAAAGTGTAGATATTTTCAAATATGATGATAATCTTTCTTTCTCTTACTTCACCATTACATCTTCTCTTGAATGAGAAATCATGAATGAGAGAGTCTCACATGTTTTAAGCAACTAGATGGAAATAATGGAGAGTATGAATCTCTATAAATATTCCATTATCACAAGAGTCTAGAATCTAAAAGTGAATAATATTTGGAAATTTAATTATCTTTTCAAAATATTTACAGATATATGGGACTTTAAATATTAGATGATGACATCCATGGGATGGTTATTTCTACATTGTCTTCACATCCACTAATAGAATGTGGAATTTTTGGAGCTTCAGATCTTTCAACCTGTAGCCTCGATTTTTTAGTATCCAAGAGTTATATTAGGATTTTGATGCCTAAAATGTTAGGAACACCCATATGTAGGTATTGATCTATATTTTTATCCTCAAATAGAAGTATTTATACATTCAAAACGTTTATATCTATGGTTGGAAACCCAATTATAGTAGATATATAGTCTAACAATCTTATATTTCTGCACATTTCTTGAGTCCTAATCAAGGAAAACATGGCCAAATTACTGGTAGATTAGGTGGACCTTAAAATAAGGGATGGGAACATCCCCTAAAATTCAATATGATATAAAGCCCACGTTTTACAAGAGTGATATTTTTTATATGTCATTTGAGTGAAATAAATATAAATTATGTCATTTTGTATTGAAAATGCGCAATATGACTCTAAAAATAAAAGGTTCATTGATGGAAGAAATGATAAGGTCAAACATCCCTCCACTACCAATGTACTCAAAGAACCCCCATATAAATGATGAGTCACAAACAGGATTCTAATCTCGTTGAGGGAACATCAAAACAACTATAAAGATCTGGAATCAATGAATCAGAATAAATCCTCACACCCCTCCAAATATGGATATCGACTAGGCCATGACCTTCTATCTCTAGTTATAATTCTAGAGGTGGAAGAAAGGGCCAAATACCACTTCCATATTTTATTGAATGAGATATGTTTGATTTTGGATGTGATATTTTTTACAATTTAGGGTTTGTGGTTCAAATATTAACATTTTGTACGCTAGTATTAATACGAATGATTATGTTATGTTTCAACATTTTCATATGAGGAATGAAATAGAAATAGTAAGTGACAGGTGGAGACCATTATAGTTCCTCGATGCATCAGTAGGTCTAATAAGACAAACTAGGGTCTTGGCACAAGGCCTTGACTAAATATTTTTTGTAGTCTTGGTATTAGGCTTTGACTATGTGGTTATGATGTTGGACATTATGCATTCTGTCTTTATGAAATTATGTATTGATATTAGATGTGATTATTCTACTAGTATAATATCCATGTGAATATGTAAATTGAATTATTTGATTTATATTTTCCATATTACACTGATGTTTAAGATTAAAAGGCTTGTGTTTTAGTCTTATACATTGCCTTAAATGTTTATACTTATTTATGAAAGTTCCCACTATATTGTTATCTTAAATGATAATATGAGCTCACCCCTTTCTATGTTTTATTTTTCCCTAGATGGGATGAAGAATATTATCATTTGATCTATAGGGATAGGCTAAGGGATATGCGTGTGTTCAAAGGGGGACAATGTTTTTGTTTTTCATTTCATAATGTAATTTAAGACTTATGTAATTATCTAGTATTTCCAAGGCCACAAAACCAATCTATTTTTCAAGACTTGATCTCTTGTGATCATTCCAATTTTATGTAATAATGAACCTACTCTAGGTAACTGGGGTCGAGGCATTACAACTTATTAGATATATTGGAAAAAAAGTGATGTGTGTGAATTTTTTTGATACATTTAGAAAAAAATTAGTTTATATTATTATCTATATATTATGATAAATCATTATAATATTTGATAATTTTATTCATGAATTTATAATAGGTTATGAATGTACATTCAAATGTTATCAAAATAAAAGAGAAATAAATTAAATATGTGTTTCTAAAGTAAATTTTCATTTTATAAAAATATTCTCTTTAGTGACTTATGAGTTTTTTTTTCTAATTTTGAACATATGTTTTTCAATTTATAGTGTCATATTCAATATAAGAATATAAAATATGAATATTATGTTCTTTGATTTTTGCATGAAATAATTACATCTAAAATAACATCATATTTTGGTAAGTATTGTTTTACAAATAGTTTTTTATTTCATAGAAACTATCATATTATTATTATTAAGATGTTTTTATTGAAATGTTTGTATTTTTTTGACTCTAACTAGTTTTTTATAAATGGGTTGAACCATCAATGAGGAATAATGAAATAATTTTTGCAAGTTTTAATAAATTTTATTTATAATATTTATTTTATATTGAATTTAAATTATTACATTGATCTAATATGTTATACTACCAATCAAATACATAATTGTCCATATAAGTGAATGAAATTTTTTTAAAAATGTATTTTCTGGTATTTATGTGTCTATAGTTTCATTCTAAAAAGATATTTTCAGTTTGTATATAAAAAATATTAAAAAACACATCTTCCATTTTAGTTTTTTGAATAGCATACTTGAAATTAAACATTTTATAATATTTCATGTCATCTCATTGGATAATTTTCATTTAAAACTGTTTACCAAGACTATTTTAGAAGGAACCTATATGAAATAACCTATTTCACATTAGTTCTTATCATAAGTATCATGAAATATCACTTCTCTATTTCAAAAAAAAACATTGGTTGTAATTAATACATAATGTTTAATTTAATAAAAATTATTAGTTTTATGAAATTTATAATGTTGTAAACATGTTTTTTAATGATTTCATGTTTTTATAGTGTTTATATTAATTCTGTTATAATGATATCTATTGTGATAAATAATTTTCAATAATTTTTTTTAATCATTTCTAATATTTATGTCATTTAATTATTGATTATAACTTAATATATAAATTAAAAACAATAAATTATATTAAGGACATATTTATTGATTTCAGTAATTTAGAAAATATCACCGTTTTATTAACACTACTATGGTGGCCTATCACCACCATTAAAAAAATTATTGGTCCCTATAATTAAAAAAATTATAACTTTTGGATATATGATATACAATAGTAAAAAATCAATCTTATTCGAGGAGTGAAATAAATTTTTATATAAATGTAAGCTAGAAAAAATATAAAATTGACCAACCATTGAATTAGTGTAATTTGTGACTCAATTATTAGAATTTAATCTACATTAAAATATTGAATCTAATTAATTGTAAAATAACATTTTTACATATATATTTGATACAATCTGAAATAAAATAACACACACATACATACATACATACATACATACATACATACATACATACATACATACATACATACATACATACATACATACATACATACGTACATACATACGTACATACATACATACATACATACATACATACATACATACATAGATACATACATACATACATACATACATACATACATACATACATAAATACATACATACATACATACATACATACATACATACATACATACATGCATACATACATACATACATACATACATACATACATACATACATACATACATACATCCATACATACATACATACTTACATACATACATACATACATAAATACATAAATACATACATACATACATACATAAATTTAAATATTTATAGACACACCCCGACAAACAGATGTGAATACATACATACATACATAAATTTTTACATACATAAAATGTAACACTCTAGAATGATAAAGGGTTAAATGACTAAATAAATATACTCATGTCATCATGGCACACCTTTGTTTTTGTATGGATAACAGATGAGTACTCTATAGCTAAGCATGCTTGACCTGTAGTATTGATCAGGCTGGGTGAACTTCTTGGATGTTTCCTATGGTTTGTGTGATTGAGGACAAAGCACAATGAAAAAGATATGTGTTGGATTGGGGGGACAATTATTAGTCAGATGACCTGTTTGTGAATGTGGGTGGGATAAAGGGTGGGGACCACATGTCTGTAGGCCAACTAGTGGAACCTATTGGGCCAAGACCCAACGACCATCTTAGGACGGCAGTGTCTATGATGTCATAGGGGCACAATTGTTATACTTGGTTTTAGTGGGAGGTTACCCAACCTTAATTTCAGTGCACTACCTTGGTTGAGATTTAGGGCCTAAAATGAAGAAGATTTGATTATAGGGTTAATGTATCACCCTAGAATGATAATGGGTTAAATGAGTAAATGGTATGACATATGTCAACATGGTGGACCTTATTTTTCAGAAGCCTACCTGATTAGAACTCCACAGTTAAGCATGCTTGGCCTGGAGTTGTGATCCGAATGGTTGACCTTCTGGGATGTATCCCAGTGTGTGTTTGAGTGGGGAAAAAGGACTCTTGAAAGAAAATGTGTTGTCTTCTTGGTCGAGCCACGCTATTGGGTTGTGGGCCAATAGGGAAGATCATCCAGACTGGGCCAGTCCAACCCAGAGAGGCCTTCAGGCCGTGGTTCAAACACTTCAATCTCTTAAGCAAAGAGTCTATTTTACATGTTGTCTATGACTACAACTTCTTCACAATGAGAAATACCTTTTGAGACATGTTTGAGAACATTTTGTTTTAGGATGTAATTTCGATGGTATGAAGTGTCTGTTTTTAATAATATTAATATAATTATTATTATTCAGGAAACTTGCATCGGAACACACATCTTCATATGACATCTGATTGATGAAATGTTAGAGGAATTGCAACCATGGAGTTGATGAATCAATTTTGAGACATCCCTCACACAAGAACAATCAAGTCACAGATCAAATTGTTCGTGGGTTGTTCTACATTTGTCGTTTGATTTTGTGAAGGGGATAGAAAATCACAAATAGATCAACATATTACCTCGATTTGGATTGATCACTAATGAAGAATAGTCTTTGTACTGTTTTCATGGGTGAAGATCCTTTGAATCTGAAGATCTTTGACCGTCATCGCATGATTCACCTCTATTCTTTGATGGAACTCCATCTCCTTACCTTTTATGGATTCTAGGGTTATGAAAATAACCTTGAATCCTTTGAAAATCGTGTATTAAAAGAAAACACATCTCTACATCATGCATAAAAAATGTAATGGATATGTGTTAGCTAATAGGGATAGTAATTAGTCAGAAGACCCTTTTTAGTATTTGGGTGGGCCCTAATATGGGGACCACATGTTTACGGGGCAACTGGTGGGACCTGGTGGGCCATGACCCAATAACTTTGTTAAGGTGGTATCTATGTTGTCACAGCGGCCCTGTTGTTACATAAATACATTCATATCGAAATAAAAACACACTTACCTACACAGACACACATACACAAACACACATAAACACCATGACATAAGGACACACAAACACATGAAAAGACACAGATACTCACAAAAATTTCTTTTGTTGATAAAAAACATAAAAAACATATATATATAAACATATATTAAAAATGAAATAATTAAAATTGTTCTATATCATTACATTAAAATTGGAAATTTATGACCTTCACAAAAAAAATTACCAATGATTCATCATTTTTATGATTGTTTAATTAACAAATTTATTGTAAATGTTATCAATATTATCAGAAATTCTATTGGTCCAATGAATTATAAATTTCATCATTTTCAATTTATATCAGTGGAAAATATTTTAAAAATGTGAACCAAAAAATCAGTTTGAATCTTGAACTTTTTACATAGTTTGAAAAAATATCCATGCTTTGATGTTTTTTGGATGATTTTAGAACATAATATTTTGATGGGTGGAACATTCAATGAAATTATTTGTTCATAGAGTTTTTTATTAAATTTTATATTTTTTTCTTTCATATATAATTTTATGATTTGTTTTGGATATGACTGAGTTTTTATTTAATATATTTAAAATATTTTTTTCATAAATTGAAGGAATATAACATTGAAAAATTATGGGAGATAAGTGTAAACATAATATATGAGATATCTCTAATAGACATAATTCAAGGAAATATAAAATTTATGTTATATTTTGAGACAATACACAACATTATCTAAATGCATCATCTCAATCATAGAGAAAATGTAATATTATATTATAAATTGAGATATTGAGAATATATTGAAACACTTAATATTTTAATAACTGGATCACTAAGATTAAATTTGATTTTACAAAGTTAACATTGTCTGGTAAGCTTGAGGGGATATAATAAGTATATTGGGGTTTTAACTACTATAACCAATATGCTAATTTATAAGTATGTATCCTCAAATTCAAGTTAACAAATTTTATATAGATAAATAAATGTAATTCAAAAAAGAATCACCATTATTATATAAATTATTTTGGGGGAGCATGATGAACATCTAAAAAAACATATCCTTATTATTATACTAGAATTCATAAATTTTATATTAATAATTATAATTCTATAATTGTAATAAAACTATAATAAAATTTTATATCTTTTTTGAGTTTTTATATTTTCAAATTTTTTTCTATAAAATGTTCATTTGTAGAACAATACATATTTTTTTATGTATTAAAAATATAATGATTAGGTGAAAATAAAATAGTGAGATTTAAATTATTAAGGAAACTAATGGAATTATTGTATTTTTTTCATCAACATATTTCAATGTATCAGATTATGGATTTAATTATTTTTATATTAAATATATATTTCTAGGCTATATGTTTAAATACCATTGAAAGGGTTTGAGAATGTATTCTAAATTGTAAGAAAATATGATTTTACTAAGATATGTATGAGAGATTTCATTATTGAATATATAATAGTTGGACAAATTATTCAAAGGATATATAATGATGAACCAGGTTATCTAAATCATTCATAGTAGTGAAAATATTAAACTATTAGAAAAATGGTGTGTTTGAGTTGTTATTAAGAAATTAAACTGTGGTGAAATTTGGATATTGAAATCTAAATGTCAATGTTAGTGTTAATTAATAACTGTGTAATGATATAATTTATTTAATAGTTTAACAGATAAGCTATGTGAGATTTAATAGTAAATTATAAAAATACATAACAATGAAATCATTATTAATTTTTTTTGTATAAGAGTTATTTTGATGATTCATAATCGTTTATGTGATGATTACGAGTTTGAAAGTTAATATATATTATTAAATTGAAGATTCAATAGTTCATACAAGTGGTATGTCTAGTTGAATGAGTTAAAACTAATTTTTATAAAATTTATATAATTTCTTTATTAAAATGTGTAAGAGATAATATGAAAATTTGTAGGAGATATTTCAATATTACATTGGATTCAAGAAATTTTAAATATGATATATACCAGTGTTTAATATTCAATATAATTAATATCTACATTAATTCATATAATACTATTTTATGGATCATTCTATTACTAATTAAGAGTCTATTTCAATAAATGTAAACTAATTTTATTTATATTCATAAATAAATATTAAAGATGAATGATCAATGTTTTATAAAGACCAGTTTTCATCATTTATGTATCATATTGAAGAATTTATTATTTAAAATAGATTAAATATTATCTCTCAAAACATATCTAATTTATTAGAATTTTTTAATTAAATTATTTGTATATTTTTAAGATATAGTTCGAAGTTATTAAAATAGGTTTTTTCTATCTAATCTTCAAAAACATGAGAGAGACAAAAAATTTATTCTGTGGATAGAGTTTGAAAAATAATATCATAAAGAATAATAATGGAGTACGAGGATTATTTTTTAATATAATTCTACGACCCATTAATATTATTATTGTAACAATTAAAAACAAATTTAATAATAACTCATTAATGATGTTGTCACATATTTATAATAAATAAAACCTTTTAAACTCAATTTTTTACATCCTCAATTTAAAAGGAATGTTTTATTTATGTTCGATGAATCTTGAATTGGTATTGCTATATTTTTCATGAATGCTTTGTGATTTCTGGAATCCTAAAACTAGGAGAGTATGAGTTGAGGGAAAAACCAAAATCTTGGAGCTACTAGTGTACCATTTTCTAGTAGGTACAATTCCACTTGCTATTTGATAGAGGTAATTGAAGTCCAAGATGAACATGGGTTCCACCAACTAGTTGGAATAGATATAATAGCCAATATGTTATTGAGGAAGTCACCCATGTTTTGTATTAAAGCCACTTTCCTATCAACTAGAAACCAAAAGTTGACCAGTGGTACCATCAGCTAGCTAGTGAAGTCTATTGACTGGCCGATGGTTGAAAAATGACCTTATCATTAAGGTAATTCCTATGAACACACCCTGATATGAATTTATGATATTATCCTCGATGGGTTTTACTTTTATTAACATATGACATACCCATGAGATCTTCTCTGAAAGATTTATCTCTCTTATTCTTGCCTCTTTTATATTTCATGATTTGATTGATCTGTTGACACCCAAATAGAATGTTCAGTATTTTATTGGAGGAATAACTTTTTATCTATAGTTTAATTTTAGATAAAATGTTTTTTTGATAGATCTATAGATTTTATCTGAATATAATGGATAATTATTATTTAGTTTATGTTTAGATTATATATTTGATACTTTTTATAAATTCCTTAAACATATCTAGATTCGCTGGGAGTTGATTTTCTTGTTCAGAAAGCGTAATAAAACTCAATACCCTAACATGTTATTCATATACAATATTGTATATATAATTATCTTCTAATGAAATCAGGTTAGTTAGAGGATTCATTTTTTAATGGCGTTGAGATGAGTAAAAATTATTGGCAGTAGGAATCAATACACTTGAGGATAGAAGTATGTTCAATTTTTGTCTTCTTCATGAATTTTTATTTATGATATAAAAGGGGGTGCATGTGTAGCTATGAGACCCTTAATTTTGTGATATCCATGTGGGTGTGTCTATATCCCATGATACCATTTATTAATATGAATTACTTCTCCCATTATATATTATATATTATATTTGATTGTGTGCATAGATTGCATTAACACTTCATCAGATGTGAAGATGACCATGACTCCATGGGTTTCCTAGTTGGATCCATAGATGTATAGAATGCATGAAGTGATTGATTTCCAATGGTTTTGAGTGGTATTATGCTTAGAGGTATACTATAAAGACCAAGAATTTGTGGATGCCAGCCCTACGAAAATTAAATAAAAATAGGAGACGAGTCAAGCATTCAAGGGGTTATTAGATAAATGACTGTGCATCACACCACATCTATATGCCTCCACCAGTGGGGCATAGTAATCCAGATCCGTGAAATACCGCATCTCTCTTAGATCAATTAGTGCCTAATTTCCCAATGCATCCACCACCAATTGGCCTCCCGATAGACCGGAGAAACAACCACATGAATTTGAGCAATCTTGTGGAGATAGTCAACCCACTGGGTTACAACAAACTAAAGAACCTGATGTGTATTGGTTCTCAAAGCATGAACCGCAGTGTGAGAATTAGATTCAATCCATATACACAACCAATTAAACTAGACAATGAACCTGACAACATAAATCATTTCCCATATTTCAGATTCGAAGGTAGTGTTGATTCCAATGGCGTGGTAGAAGC
Organism: Viscum album; assembly: GCA_963277665.1. Lineage (NCBI taxonomy): Eukaryota > Viridiplantae > Streptophyta > Magnoliopsida > Santalales > Viscaceae > Viscum > Viscum album. The sequence goes on along the minus strand of OY728148.1, from coordinate 1,554,324,941 downwards.
ATCCCTTTATAAACCCATGATAAGAGCAGAACACTCCCCCACAAACTGACTCACCTGGTGAACCAAACGCATCCCCATCGACATTTACCTTAAGACAAGGCACAATGGATGGTATCCATAAAATATGTTTCATCATCCATGGATTGCGTGGCTGACACAAAACTCAAAGCATTATCAGAATTTGGAGGTCAGAAATAGTGTTAAACATGTGACCATCATGTAAAGGAGAATCATCGTAAACACACCTGTGTACAACCCCCAAGCATTTCTGGACAGTTGAGTGGACACCACTAAACAACACTGCATTCCGGGGTTCCCATATGGCTGAAATTACTTTAGAAATTACAACTAACAAGAGGTTGTTAATTTGTGCACTAAAAAAACCATGTAACAGACTGGAAAATAGGTCTATGAATGGCCTACAAGTGTCAAATTCTATCCCAAACAAAGAGCCAATATAGTCCTAGAGTTGTTTGTCTTGACTACATTCCTAGAAAACATGCTATATATAGTCCTCATAAAACTTGAAAAGAGAAAAAATAAAGGCCATATAAATCCCAGCCCACTTGAGATGATCAGCTGCGGGCATATGATTTTTCCTAATTCTCAATATTAGGAGAAATATAGAAGGTAGAATAAATAGAGCTCAGAATTGAATTATCCTTGTAGGTGGAAGAGTTTGACCCCCCCCACAAAGATTCTTATAAACATCCCTAAAATGAAACTATCTGTTTCTACTATGGGTCAAAATCAATGTTTCATAATCCATAAAAGAATAAATTTTGATTTAAGTATCCACCTATACATGAATACTAATGACAGGAGAGTGCAACTGTGAGAGGAAACCAGAAACAGACAATGGGACTGCTTCAGATGGCACATTTAGATCACAAAGGGGATTTGCTTGCCACTTTGTGTTCCAACAGTTCTATGTGGAGTCCCTACAACCCAACCATTTGGTATCCTATATGTCCCTCACATATGCATGCTTTATATATGACCAAAACTTTGAGGTTAGATAATAATTGTAACCATTGAGATGCCTCCTTGCGATTTTGTTCTAAAGAAAGTCTTCATCAGCTGCATGTGGGATCAAGTTTCAGGTAAATTTCCCAATCGAACCATCATTGATGGAACAAATAACCATAATTCCAAGGCCCCCCCCATCACCATAGGCTTGAGGCATTCCTTCCACACAACTTTAATCATCTTCCTCTCATGTGGGGGTCACGTTTATATGAAATTTCGTACCATGCACTAAAGCTCCTTGAGAAGTCCTCTAATCCATATATAGAGGGGGAATGAATATACAATCTTCGATGTGATCCCTATGTTCACAAGGAAAACCCTCCCATCCAGAGACATAACCTTTCCTTTCAAGCTATCCATATGATGTATAATACCAGGTTAAATACCCTCCATGTACTACCATTTCACTTTTCACCAAAACAGTGTGACCCCAAAGTATTGGAAAGGCAGGGATCCCATCCTCACCCCAAGATACCTGACAATCCTGTTCCTTTTCGCAAAAACCATTCCATTCCCAAAAACAGTGGAAGATTTTTCCCAGCTGATGGTCTAACCATACACCTCCTCATAATAACTAAAAATGGCCATAATATAGAATATAGTTCTTCTTGATGCTTGAACTAGCAATAAGATGTCATCTCTATACAATAGATGATATGGGGCATCCTCACTCACACCTACCATAATATTCTTGTAATGTACCATTTGAGAACGTTCATTAATACACCCTCTATCTTAATCCTCTATAATGGTAAAATGAATACTAGAATGGGGATCACCTTGTCGTACTACTCTGGTGCAAGGGAAAAATTCCCTCAGGGCACCATTAACAAGAATTGACAGGCTTGAAGAGCCAGGTATGGTATAAATCACATTCACAAACCCATTAGAGAACCCATACCTTCTATGTATATCCAGAAGAAAGATCCATTTAATAGTATCAAAAGCCTTGGAAATATCTATTTTGAGAGAAAAATACCTTTTTTCTTTTTCCTTATTAGATTGACACTCTAAGAGGCCATGAAGAGGAACTTTAGGATGTTCCACCCAGGAAAAAATTAAAATTGGTTAGAAATAATCATTCCCTCAACCAACCCACCCCTTCTTCTCATAAAAATAGTACAGATATGTTTGGGTATTGTGATCCCATGTCCAACTAACCTGATTTCCTTGATGTCTAGAGCATTCTATTTCTTTGGGATGAGAGCAATAAAATTAGAGTTTACGACATGGGGTATATATGTGTGGGAGAAGAAATACTTAATTGCCTGTTCAATATCATTCTACAAAATGCCTCAGTATAACATGAAAAATTTTAAGTGAATACAACAGGGCCTGGGGCACTCTCAACATTGAGAGATAAGAGAGAAGATTTGATCTCCTTATTGCATGGGGAGCAATTAAGAGCTCATTTGAGTGGTCATCAATACAGGGGATGATGCTTTAAAAAATGCATTGAATAATGAATGGCCTATTATCAGAGTATATTCTCTTAAAGTGTTCAATAACATCCAGATAAGTATCACATTCTTTAGTACAAATATTCCCACAAATACTGATCACATTGTTCCTTGCATGGTCTCTCTTTTCCTTGTGAAATCTATTGAATAACTTGGAGTTTTGTTTCCCATCTTTTAACCATTTAACATTCGGTTAATTATTAACCAATCATTCCTTCACCATCAATTTTAAACATGATTTTATGCTCCACTCCCTTAGTATCCCATTAAGATGCTTATGTTTTACAGCAAGTCTAGGTAGAGGGCTCCCATTGTCTTCAGACTTTTATGCCTCCAATAGAATATCGCAACATTCTGGAATCAAAATCCATCCTTTTTTAAATCAAAAGGGAATAAGGGTGACCATGTCAACTGAGTGTGAACAAACAAAAAAATTGGAATGTGGTCAAAGTGGTGTTTGGGTTGTGTGAATCCAGATACTCCATGGGCTGTAGGATGATCATCAATATGGACAAATCATATATCAATCATGCTAGCTTGTTTCCCCTACAATGTGTATCTACACCATGTGAAATCAGAACCAGCTATGCCAACATGATCTAGATTGTATTAATTAATGCACTCATAAAATTCAGCTGCAAAATTCCTATTAAAGATGGTTCTAGTTTTCTCCTCAGGCTTCAACAAAATATTAAAATCACCAATAAAAATCTATTTTTGATCTATCCTTTATAGGTGACTTTGAGTTCCACCAATAAATCCCTCCTCCTGATATAATAGGTGGAATCATAAACAAATGATATGGAAATATCATGTCCTACAAAGATTCAATTAACCAAAGCACATTGGCACCACTATCATAAGAGGTAATATGAATAGAATCACGACTTTAAACCCACATGTGGTCTATAGAAGATTAATATTGATTATTAGAGATAAAATTGTATCCTAGGGAGCACCATTTGAATCCCTTATAGTTTTCAAATATTACTATATTTTCAACAATAGTTACAAACATCAGCTTGTGGGCCCTAATATAATGTCCAAGGGCCCTGATCGTGCGAGAGTTTCACAGCGCTTGACAGTTCCAATAAAGAATACTCCTTTCTTATTGGCCATGACAATTTTTAGAGGTCCCCATTTTCTCTATAATTAGGATTTTCTTTTCCATTTCATCCCTTTCATGCCCTGCCCCTTCCTTAGACCATGTAATGAGATAATGATTCTATGGTGTTCTTTGATCACATGGTTTTCCCTGCTAACTCCTTTCTCATTACCAGTGCACTGGTTATGAGTATCAGTTGTAGCATAAGGCTCATACAATCAACCACTAGGAACAACAACAACCACACCTATGATGCCAGTGTAAAATTATGTAGTTTGTTTTTCCTCACCCTTATTGTCCTTATTGTCTTTAATCAGTAGCCCAACAATTCCACCACTAGCACTAAAACAATGTGAAACAGTAGTCTCTCCTAGGAGGGCTATGACTAATTCAGTGTGTCGGGTGCCACTGACATCAACATGCATCCCATAAAACATACCACTGGGGGAAATAGTAGCGCCCCCTATAAGGACTGAAACTGACATAGTATGTTGAGCCTCTTCCACCTCATCTGGCCAGAGTCTACCAATTAGGGGCATGGAGGTATTATTAGGTTTAAGAGGGGGTCAATTCCAACAATAAGCGTTCTTCGGGAAGCCTTGGAGGTGGAAATATATGTGAAGTTACTTCATAGATCAGAAGTGGAATGGCGATCCATACACACATCATTTAGAATGTCTTTTGAATTTGTCACAGGTAAACCAACCAGAGTGGCATCATGGTCTTCCTCTGACCAGTCAAGTGTTCCTATATCCACATGACCATAGACATCACACTGTGGTGGAATAGCCTACCTGTCCACTAGAGGAACAATATCACTGTAGGGGGAAGAGGGTGTCACATGAGTATCCTCAACCAGGCCCTCTACAGCCATGGTAGGCCCACTCAGTGCCCCATTGTGAAGCATATCATTCACCATTTCCTTATGGGAAGATCCCCCATGTTCATATTTTCATTCTTCATATTCCAAAGTCCTTGGAAATATCCATTTCTCTCCAGGGGCTACATAAGATTCTTCTCCTTCCCCTTCCTTATTCTACACATTTTCTCATCATGACCCTTCATCTTAAAAAATTACATTATTTGTTTCTCTTAAAATCAACAATAATATGTCCAAAGAGAAAGTAGCTCAAGAAAAACATTGGCTTCCTCTCATATAAAATTTCATGCTTCATGTTGTCAACCCTCTTTGTAAGAACCACCTCCTCAACAAATGTACTAGACATGTCAACTTCAACCCAGATTCAAGCATAACGCTCGAGTCTCAGATAGTTTATACGTTGGTCCATTCGAATGGGGTTGCCTATAGAGAATGCAATGTCCCATGGAATCCATGGGTGCTAATACATCCAATTTAGCATATAAATTATTATCCATAATTGTATGTGAGTATTATAGACATTCATGGGGTCAAAATTGAGATCCCATTCCTACATATTCAGAAAACCAGGGATCAAGGAGACAATGCCATTGCTCCATGATTTCCATTTACCTTCATCCAAGGGGAATACCACATGATAGTATCCTCTTTACATCACAATCATTCTCCAATCATCAAATCCCCAAACCATTCCAAACCTTTTAGTCAGATCCTGAAATGTCCACAACCTCTCACCCATAGGGATGATGACTCTCGTGATAATTGAACACCGAAATAGGTGGACTCGTTCTTCAATCACTTACTGATTATCCGACAGAAGAAAAATCCTCCTCTTCCTTATCACTCTCCCAGGTGGAAGAGAATCAAAATTTTAGTAGGAATTTCCCACTACATTCTTCAACACATCCCGAAAATTCCTCTTTGTCCCAATAGGTTTGTTTGGTGAAACTACCTTGATAACCTCACTATTCTTTGTGAACAAGAACATCACTCTATAACTAATAGGCTCAACAAGGGGCCTCTCATCACAGGTATGATCTGTGCACATCCCATGGATGGGGTCTGTGGGATCATCTGGTTCACCAAGAATCATTGGAAGAGGTCCTTAGTTTAAAATGCTTAAAACATTTTACCAATGAGGAATGTATTGGCACATGAGTGGAGTTCCAATGAAAATAGTGTGTCAGATGTATATACCCTTATGAAAATGGGAATAATAATGAGGTGAGAAATATTATCAATCCTTGAATGTGGATTGTGTTACATTATGTTAATATCAAGCAAGTAATTGGTCTTTAAAGTTGAATGTGTGTATTGCATAGTTGAATGAAAATTTCATTCAATTATGATGCTAAAGATTTTGGAGTTGGAGAGTTTGGTAGGTTGATAAATACATGATGATTCAACAACATAAATTTATTTCAAAAATCTACCTTACTAATAAGTAATACAATATTATGAATTTATGGACTATTTTATAGACACATTGGTGGTTTTCCACGAGCATAAACTCACACCTAACATGGGAATCTTTACATGACTGCATATTTCATGCATTGAGATCTAGTAAAGGAAAAAAACCATATATCATCCATCTTAGTTGGTGAAGCATGTAAGATTGTGTAAATGAATAGGTGTAATCAAGGATATTTTTATAGTGTATTTATCACATTGGTTGATGTACCACTTTTGGGGTTCATTTATTTTATTGATTTCTTATGAAATATATTTATTTAATAATTACATAGTAATTTCTCTTGTGTTATTATTGCTGTTTATTATATTTCATCATCATTATTATATTTGGATATTAAGAAAGTGGTTTTATACTCTCAATGGTACTGTTCAATCCATCAAGGCTAGTTAATAGCCTCTTACATATAGGGAGGTGAACTTAAGGTTGTGTAGAACTCCATTCTAAACCAAGGGATTTATGTCACAATGTTACAAAGTGGGAAAAAATTTGGTTTTATTCGTTTATTTATTTAGTCATGTTAAAATTTTTATAGGTTGACTGGAACTTGGAGGAGGATTGATAGGTTTTTAATTAAGTTAAGGTGTAGTGGAGTTCCGAGTGAACAGTGATTGGATTTCTATTTCAGTTTGTGAATTTAGTGTCAACCTTTTTCACCTTTATAAATGCACATTGATTTTTTACTTGGTTCACGCTCACCGGGGTACATCCAAGTAGAATAAAATGGTGATGTATTGATGTACCAAATCCAGAAATTCTCCCTGCCAATCACAATGTTTAGGCTAGATAACTTATATTCCTAGGATCATAGCCTTTACAATGATTAGGGACTAAACATTACATTCCCATGGGTCTCTCCCTACGTCTCTTCATCTGGCTCATTGCTTGTGGGAATGATCACCATCATCCTCTTCCTTTGATCACTTCTCTTGGAAGGGATCCACTCACAGTTTATGAAATTGTAGGTTCATTGATTATCTCAAATTAATTCATCCTTTACTCTATGTAGATTCTCTATTGATGTCCCAATATTATCCTTTTATGAATAACCTTTTTCCACGAGAAACTGGGAAATACCTTCTGAACCTACTTTTGGAAAGCTCACTGCTTCGCGAAGCTCCCAATTTACCAAAACTCAAACATTCCATTGCGAAGATCCATCCTCATCGTGAAGCTCACAGGTTCGCAAAGCTCACAGGTTCGTAAAGCTCATAGGTTCGCAAAGATCACAGGTTCACGAAGCTCATAGGTTCGCAAAGCTCACTAGTTTGAAAAGCTCACTAGTTTGTAGAGCCCATGAGTACACAGATCTGAAAATGGCCTTTGCGATTTTAAAAATCTCAAACAATCCATTGAGAAGCATAATTCTTCTGTAATGTTGATCTACAGTTCACATCATTTCTTCATTTCACAAAGCTCAAATAGCCTCTAGGAATTCCATTAGTCTCGTGGAGCTCACTGTCTTCGCATTCCTCCATTGAGATTTCAGAGCCTCATGTTTTTCATGGAGTCTCTACACTATTGTCTTGGGGTGGAGGCCTGTTGGTAGAAATTTCACATAGACTATAGACCATTCTGGGCCACGTTAGTTCCACGTAATCCCAAATCCCAGATCATTGAAATTTCATGCTAAATTATCTCTATTTCGCAAAGCACCGTGAAAATTTTAAGATTTCAAATAATGGTGTTATTGTAGAAAATTTCTTCAATTTAATTATTCCTCCTCAACAATGCTCACCATAATCCTTGAGCCTTCCATATAAACTTTTTTTTGATACAATACTTCCACGTGAGTCTCTTCAACTCTGCCATTCATGAAGCTCATTAAAACCACAAAGATCACCATATACATTCTTATAGTCTTTGTAAAATCTACTTCCTGAAGGACATCTTCACGAAGCACATGACTTTTCCACATTATGATGATATATTCACTGAAATCCACTTTTCATGATGTTCAACAAATTACAAATTTAGGACCCCAAATATTTTTCAAACACTGGAAAATGGTGCCACCTTGTATCAATTTTTTTATACCGCCTCCGGACTTCTATTCCCTTTTCATGGTTCTTTTTCATTGTGGGTTGCTATAAATATATCCAGAACATGAAAATTCACCATGACAACCTGATTTTTCAACAAATAAAACCAACCCAAAAATACTGCAATGTTACGTGGAGGGATTTTTCCCCAACAATCTCCCCCTTTGGGTTTGTTGAAAACTCTTCTCATAATGATTCTTTGCACTTTGATACCTCATTAATAATTATTCAAACATCTCCCATCATTTGTCTCTTTTGATTAAGATAGTTATCAATGATTTACTCAACACATACTCTAAGCCAACATGATCAATGCTCAGTGTGAGAAACAAGAGTATTGTGAAAAGTTCATCATTGAATCACTTTATTCCGAACACCAGTTATTGATACCATTATAACTGCTCCCATATTCTATCTCCATGAACAGTTAGCTATCGTGATATATAATATTCGATCGATCACTTTAAGATTCATCAGATTTAAATATCTCCCCCTATATCATTTCTCCCCTATATTTCTTCTCCAAATATCATCTTATCCTCGTGTCTTTGACTAAGAAATTTTATGAGGTAAAAACACACATTCTCTTCCTTGAACCATAATATTTTATCCACTTTTCTCAACAAAATCAATGGTCACTCCTTTGCGGTATGAAATTTGGTAAAAATATATATCAGTACACCAGGGGAAAACATATCATACCTCTAGGAGAGGAGGTCCTACACCCACACTTTTCATGTGTGGGTATTTGATTAAACTACCAAATCTAGTCTGTGCCTCTAAAAATATTCTTTGGGTTAATAATTTGTTATAATTTCTGCAAAACTATATCTTTATAGTCATATAATCAAACTACAAAGTCAGTTGATCAACCTTCTCCTTGATAAAATTACACTTTATATCAATGTACATTTTCCTTGAGTGATGGGCATTATTTTTTCTGAGATTTATAGCACCTGAGATATCACAATGGATTATGATCAGAGATGTCACTACATTCCAATATCATCTGGTGGCTGCATGATTCATAATAACAGTGTGAATTCTTGATTGGTTGCAATAAAAATACCTTCTACGATGCTCAATGAAATATAATGTGGTTTCTTACTGAGCCATGAAATACAAAACCCACCAATATAAAAAAGCATCACCTAATGTTGATTTCCTATCATATGTTGAAATAGCCCAATCTGCATCTATATATCCCAAAAACTCTAGATGAGATTCTTTATTATACAGCAAACCTAATTTTACAGTGCCCTTGATATAATGAAGTATTATATTATAGAAAACGTGTATATTTCTTTAGTATTTCTTCGATATATCATTTCTTGGAATGTGTCAAAAATAATATTCCGTCATGACTCTATTATGTACAATAGGATTCCAATGATCTGCCTATATTATGTTATATTTACCACTTTTTCTTCCTCATATTTCGATAGTTTCATTCGGGTAGAACCCTGAGTATTCATGTCCTTGTAATTATCAATTCTAAATCTTCTCAAAACCTCATTGGCATAATTATACAGAAAAATGAAGGATCCATTATTTCATTATTATATACCATATTTGATTCTTCTCAATTTGTTAAACCACGTCATTCTTAGTTGGAACCTATTTTTCATATTCATCTATTTCATCATACTCATCATCATTACCTTCATCCAAATCAATATTTTACACATTTTCTCACTCTGAGTTGATAACCTTCTCATTACTTCCATATAAAATTTTTTTACTGTTATTTTAAAGATTCTATTCATTCTATACTATATTGATATCATTGATTTCATCTACTTTTGTAGAATCATGTTGAAACATTGTTTCCATTCTTCAGAAACATATGTGTATCCTGAAATATTAGGCTAATACCATATTGTAATAGAAAAACAGATAATCATGATATTTAAGAATTTCGATTCATCTACCCCAATCAGTCCTTCTCATATCAGATAGCATAAATTTTCAACCTTTATAATGCATTGAGATCTTGCATCTAATTAGGAGATAGATATCTCCCCTTATGATGTTCACCTCTTCACATTATTGAGACCGATATTTTTAAACAAAATCATTCTCTTTATCTTGCATCATTAATTCTCATGTAGCACATTTCCACGAGTCATCAATGAAACCTATAAGACAACTGAGTCAAACTTGATATAGGAAATAAGATATAAAATTAATAATAAAATCATTTTCTATTATGCTTAGTTACTTCCACCTATCACATGTGACCATATAGCATTAAATATTTTAATGGATGTCATCCAGATTCCTTCTTAATCTTTGGTAACTAATTTGAATCAGTTGATATCTAGATCACATAACATCACAACTTTTCATCTTTTGATTCCACTTCCCCATTGATCGTATACCCCCTTGGACATGAAACACATGATAATTTTTTTATATCATTTATACAAATAATGAGATGACATTATCTTGAATCCTTATGAAGATGATTCTAGTCGATCCTGTTGGATCATGCTTTTGATGCTTTCATTCAAATCACTATACTAATTATGTTCTCCTTCCAACTGCCCAGCCAATCTAAACTATTCTTTCCATATTACTAAACATTATCTATCAAAAAATTTAGTCTTCTAATAATATTTAGGTTCGGTGGGTTTTTTCCTTCATCACAATTTGGGGTTTATACCAACTAGTAAATATTTATTTCATTGAGGTTCCACCCAAATTCCATTTATCATGATTCTTTCTATGAGCGGGAATCACCCCACTAGCCATATTCAATTTTTTATTCCTCTATTGGAGGGATATTTCCCTTTATTTAACTTGTATCCATATGAATCATGTGAGATTTTGGAGACAATCTTAATTCATTTTTCTCTTTTTAGTTATTAGTGTCTCTAAATTGTTTTTAATTACTCGTGGAATATTCACTGAACAAATTTTCTTCTCACTCCCAAATGATGTAGCTCTTAACTTTTTCTTCTAGGTTTTTCCACATTCATTCCCAATGATTTTTTGTGAGTGTAGAGAAGGAGATGATTGATGCGCCTTTCGTTGAGCCCCATGTGATCCCCCCGAGGTTCTATATATATTATTTAATATACCAGTTTTTCATCTAGTTTAGTATTTATTCGTATTCACCACTGATGTCGTGGATGTACATTCAACCTCTTTTTCCTTCCCCACCTTCTTTATACTGCAATGTCTTGACAAATTCCATTCATTAGAAAATGTCAAACATATTCCATTACAGTCATACATCATTTAATTATTTCTGGGCTAAGTTGTTTATGCATCCAAAGTTCTTTTATAGACTTTTATACATTGGGCATCTTGACACATACTTGTGTTGTGTCCCTATCTTACGTAGAAATAACATTTGAGAAATAATTTATTTTGAGTGACTTGTATTTTAAAAATTTCTTGATGCTTCTTCTTATTCATAGATTTATGAGTATTTTTTTCTTCATTGTATGAAATATATTCCAATGACTCAAAAACAATCTTGAATTATTACCATGCATTCTATAGAAATAGCGCACGCTATCATTACATCATGTAAAATTATTTTTTAGATCTTTCTATATAACCTACATGATATTTCTTACCGATGGAACTTTTCTTTTCTCTTTTTGAATCATGTATGAGAGGGGGATCATCATATCCAATACCAAATGGTCTCAAACTGTATGGATTTTGAGATGAGATCATATGTTCTTATTTTCCCTCAGAAAAAAAATATTATCTTCTTATTTCATCATCACCTGCTGAATGATAATCAAATATTAAGTGGAAGACATCCTTCATTTTAGGATTTTATTTGGAATTGGATTTCTCCATTTCCTTCTATACTAATTATAGCTCTCCTACCAATTGTTGAATCATTATATCCATTGATACAATTTGAGAATTATGTCATATTTAGAGATTCTTCCCTTTACTCATCTAATATTCCAAATTATGTGTGAGCTTATTAACACTGTAACATTTATCCTTTATTTTCAAATTTTATTGGGCTACAAAATCTGAGGAGAAATAATTCTCTTGTTTTAGTCTTTTTTCAAAATCTATTTCAGATAGTTGTTTTGAAAGATCATCATTTCTAGATTTCAGATTCTCAATTTCATCTGACTTTCGATTCATTCCCTTTTCATCAATTTTTGGGTTTTCTCTCCATATAAACACCTTATAAAGTTCTCTAGATTGGGAATAATTATGCTCCCTTAGATTAGTATCCACATCGATAAGCCTTCAATTTGGAGATATTCCACATTAGGTATATTAGAAATTTTTTCAATATCATTAGTTACATCATCACATGGAATATTTGGTTCTTCACTCATTCTTAATGCATCATTGAATGAGTATTTATTTTCACTATTTGATTTATCCAAATCATTATTTTGTTCACTAATTTATTCAATCAATTGAATCACTCTATTTACAAAGAAACATATCATCTAGGGAAAAAAATATAATTATGATTCTTCTTTGATGTTCATCGATTTACCATGGAAGACCAAGGTATTATCAAAGAGAAATATTAATTTCTCTAATAAACTAAACTAAGTTAGAGAAAAAAAATCTGATAAAAGAAACCCACCCCAAATACAAAATTTTAGGTCCAATAGGTTCCTGATATACTGAGGGGGGTTGGGGGTGGGGTGGGTGAATCAAAATAAGTATTTTATTCTTAAAAATTATTCTTCTTGCCTCACAAGATCATAACCACTTTATTATAAGGGACCCTTTGTTTTCAATTAAGTGTTCTTGTATATTTTATAGTTTCCTTATATATCTAATGGTGGTGATTTCAATGTAATGTAAAAAAGAAAGCAGACAGACACATAAATTTTTTACTTGGTTCACCCTCACTACGCTACGTCTTAGGAACATACAATGGTGATGTGCCGAAGTACCATATCCACAAATGCTCAATGCCAATAACAAGGTTTTGGCTAGATCAATTGTATGCCAAAAATCAATTCCCTTATAATTTTTGGGATATTCTCACTACATTCCCAAGGGTCACTCCCTATATATCTTCCTTTTCCTCTCTGCTTGTGGGACATATAATTATATTCCTCTTCCTTCGCTCATTGCTCTTGGAAGGGATCCACTCACAATTTATAGACATGTAGGTCCATTAATTATCACTAATGAATGTATAATCCATTATATATAGATGATCTACTAAATTCCAAACTTCATCCCCTAATGAATAACCCTTTTCTAGAGAACACTAGATAATACATATTGAACTTTCTTTCTCAAGGCTCACTACTTCATGAAGTTCCCAATTTCACAAATCTCAAACTTGAATTTGCGATTCTTCTACCACTTTGTGAAGCCCACAGGTTCACAAATATCAATAATATGCCGAGATCACTAGTTTGTAAAGCTCACACAAGACTTTGTGATTTAAAAAAATATATCAAACAAGCCTCCGAGAAACACAATAATTCCAAAAAGCTGAACTATCCTTCAAAACCCTCCGTTCTATCATAGAGCAAAGATGACCTCTATAAATTCCCCTACTTTTTCAATGATTGAGGTCTTCATGAAACTACTTTGTAATTAAAGAGCATTATATTTTTAATAGTGTCTCTAAAATCTTCTCTCAGGGGTGGAGGCCAATTTATTGGCATTTCCCACTGAATCCATAACCTTCCATGCCACTTCAATGCCACATAACCCCAAATCACAGATCTCTAAAATTTCATTCGAAATTCTCTCTATTTCATGAAGCACGATGGAAATTTTTGTATCACAGAACTTTTATTTATCATGGATCATTCCATAAATTCCTCCACGGAACTGTTGTGATGCTCATCATAATCTCAGAGCCTTCTGTCAAAACCATTGGGTCACTGCAATGTTCCCTCGTGATGCTCTTCATCTATGATGTTCGTGAAGATCACCATAATCGTAGAGATCACCGTCAACCTTCAAAATTTCTTCAAGAAATCCACTACATAAAGACGATAATAGAGAAACATAGGACATTGAAATATTTTTATGGGATATCCAAGGAAATACACTTTACGCGATGATTACCAAATTCCCAATTTTGTACCCCAAAAAAATTGTAAAAACTAGAAAATGGTTCATCCTTCAAGCTGTTCTTTTCTATACTGCCTCCAGATCTTCTATTCCATTTTCATGGTTTGTTTTCAACATGGTTTGTAAACAATATATATAGAACTTGACAATCCACAATGAAAACCTTCTTTCTCAATAAACACAACCAACCCAAAATGATGCAATTTACTTGGAGGTATTTTTTCCCAACATCATTCATCATGTGTAATATTGGAGGTACACATGTCATGTATAAAATTTCATATGATACATAAAATTTATAATAATTGTGCAGATGTTATAATTTTTTTCCTCTATATTGTTACCAATATTCAATTATTTGATCTTGATAATTCTATAATCCATTATATATATTTGTGACTATGACTAATGTACATCGATTGATTGTATAAACATGATTCTTATGTCGGAGATAAGTATTATATGTTATTTTTCACTTAGGAATTTTTTTGGGTTGATACTTTTACATGATTTAGCAGGAGAAAATTTAGTTGGCATAAAACTTGTTGAATTATTTTAAAATTCATTATGTTTATGAAATAATATTTAAATATTGAATGGCGAATAAAATTTTAAACCAATAATTTTTGAAATTGAATCGGTTTTTAATTTTAAAAATAACTACCTTTACACAGATTATTAAATAAAAATGAAATTGGATTTCTAAAAGTGTATTCAATTTCATTGCGGATGAAACACGGGTGAAATGATATTTATAGTGTTCAATGTATTCTAATGTAAAAATAAATTTTATGTTTTTAAATGGTTTGGAGGTTATTTCCCAATTGTTTGGATGAAAATGTTTTTTTGAATGTGGATTAAATGGTGTAAATGAGGTTGTATACTGAACAATAAATTTTTGTGTCCCAATTAGCTATTTTAAATTTGGTTTTCAAAATATTAATGATGTTACTTCTTATATAAATCATTCTTATTCCAGTTCATATGAATTCTGGATGTAGGTAATATTTTTTTATTTATGAAAGTCATGAGTGATGATGTTGTCTATATACGGTATGAAAAATAATTTCTTTATGGAATATGATAAGAACAATTTGATAAAATTAGAATGAGTATTATTGTAGTAGTGCCCCCATGAAAGTGGTGGTTTGATTTTGATGTTCTGTTGAACAATTGAGTGAACATATCTGAAATGAGTAGGGTGGTGTTTTGGGATGTAGATTCCTATGGGAACATTTGTAGAGATGTAAATCACTTCTGTGGTTGAGTTATTTGTGTGTCGTTTTGGATAAATATATCTTAATTAGATTGGTTGATTGTCAATTTAACCCTAGGTTGTCGATATGTGGCTCAAGGTGCAATATATAGACCAGTATATGCATGAGAGAGATTTATGCATTTGGTGTCCAATAGTTTTCTAAGTGGTAGTGGAAGAATCCGGTTTTACAAGACAAGGGAGTTGTGAGAATAAGTTATTATCCATTGATTAGGTGGTAAGAGAGCTAGTATTGTTATTCTTGGTGCATAATAATGCATGGACTAGGTATCAAGACATGGTAGTTTGAGGAATCATGAATGATGGCATTCTTAGGGAATCATTCTAGAATGCATCCAGAATTTATATATTCAAGGTTTCTGTAACCTAGTATTTTTGTAAATGATTATTATATAATAATCGTTGTGTTAGGGTTTGATGATTGTGTGTTATGTAATTATAATGTTTACTAAGGATGGTTAAGTTTAAAATTTAGATTATATTATGGGATGTTCCTTAATAAAATACCCTAGAATTTTTATTCTACTTCACATTTAAAAGTTCCTTCTAACTGACCACTATTACATGATCTCAAACCAAATGTTCCTACATTAGATCCCCTTTCCACACGATCTAAGTCAAATAATTGAGATTCCAAGGATAATGAAAAATTTCTCTATATTTTAATTTTAATTTCTTACTGAAGGAAGATCCAGTATTAAGGTACCTCAATTGAAGGGATATTTTATAATGTGAAAAGTTATTAGTCTCTATATTTTATCTTTTTATGGTATCAAGATCTCATATGTAGTTTGATCTTTGATTTTGATTTGAATTTTTTAAAGTTTCCCAATTTTCCATTAAAATATTTTTATAAAAAGAGTCAATTAGAAGTCATTAAATATTAATAGAATAAATAATGTTGATAATAGATTCATATATATAAAACATAATGTTTAAAAATTCATGTCAAAAAATATATTTTTTTGCATTACATGCACCAAAGTTATGAATAAATTCCCCACACGTATAATTTCAATTTGTTAAAATGATTCTAATATTTAAGATAACAATGTAAATATATTTTAATATGGAAAATATTATTTTTTAGTATAAAATTTAAATTTTTAGGATTGATGCTTTTACCATGGTAACAGTGAAACAGTTATTTAAAAAATATGTAATATAATAGAATTTATATTTAATAAATTAAAATAAATCTAATATAATTTATAAACATATAACTAATTTTATTAACACTCACTTATATGGAATTCAATACTAAATAATATTAGGAATCTATATTTGTCAAAAAGTATTTTTCCACTAAAAAGGTTATTCTAAACATTTCTAGTTTTAATATAAAATATAGTTTTATAATATTTATAAATTGAATTGGATTAAAAATATAAGAACTTTTTTTCCATAACACACAAATTCTTCTATATAGGTTATCTCATATGCTTAATAAAATATAAAATCACCTAGTTAAAAACTAGTTGTCTAATTTAAAATTATATTTGTGAAATTAAAAAATAAATGGTAACAACTCTATATCATGTTTAAAAAAAGTGATGAAACAATTTTTTGAGCCTTTATTAACATAAATTTACCTGAAACTACATTATTCTAAAACTTTGGATCCATTGAACTTGGAATTGTGTCATGAAGTTATTAAGATATAAAGTGTGTTTTTAAATGTTCTGTTTCCTCTATTATAAAAAGGGGATCCCTTAATCCCTTTCAATATGACATATCCAAAAATTGGTACTTATTTTATCTTGTGAATATTACTCACCATAAAACCCTATAAATGAAAATTAATCACCTGGTCACTCGTAATTATCATAATCCTTTAAATTTCATGGTAAATTCCAAGGAAAAATCTAGTCTTCGACGTAAGTATTTTCTCCTTCATAAGTTTTTCTTCTTAGTATTTATAATCTAAATATACTATCACCAAAATAATATAGTTAATTAATAATAATAATAAAAATAAAAATATGTTTTTATATTAATTTTATAAACCTTATTTATTTATTTTCGTCAACATAGAAATACATGCGTGTCCGCAGACTACTGCCTCCATGAAAAATATATTTTTAATTTTTATATAGGATTTTAAATATTTATATAAACATCATAATAATTGGTTTTAGATCATAAAAAATCAAAATAATATCATTATGGTTCTTTAATAATGAAACTATTTCAAAAGAAAACCATCCTTATCCATACTCACCAAATCAGTTAAAGAGTATTGAAGTTGGGAGCGATTTAACCACCTATTTGAAAAATGCAATAAAATGTTATTACTGATCATTATGGGAATATAAAAAAAATAATATTATTATAAAATAGAACTGAATTAATTATTTTTATATGGTTTATGAAAATTTATATTTGGAATATTATTTATTTATGAAGTATTGTTATTATTCACCAAAAAACCAAAATAATCCTTTATAAAATTGATTTCCAAAAAATGATACAAAAACACATACAGATTGTGAATAATGTATTTAAAATTTATATAAATTATATATTAAATAATATTAAATAATATTAAATAATATATCTATAATTAGTTTTTTATCAAATAATTTTTAACTGAATAAAAATTATTTAACATGTGTAAAACAATAAATGTTATTAAAAAACAATGGTTATAATGAAAGAATAAATTAATGTACACATCATAAAAAATATAAGATGTATATTAAAAAAGAAAATATTTATATAAATTGTTCTGGAGTAAGATATTAGTATATTTATGGGTTTTTACAAATGGCTAGAGTGTCTTCTACTAAGAAAAGAGAGAAGTTGACGGTTTCATCTCAAAATATATTTCTTTGAGACACTTGACCTTTTACAAACCTAGTTTTTTTAAATATTTTATATACTAAAAATGTTATATGTAATATCATATATTATCTTTAGGTAGGGTATTTTATCTTCCTCTTCAATATCCATTTATTTGAAGGGGTTTTTATTAGAATGTTTCTTAATCATTAAGGGTTTCATTTTTTAAATTTCAATCACTTAAGAAAAGCTTAAGTAAAACACCAGGTTTTCATTTTATTGTTGTAAATATTACAATATTGTCATTATTTATCATTACTATATTATATTTCATGATATGAAAATATTTTTTATGGTTATAACCCGAATTGGATTTTAATTCTAATTTTACAATGGTTTTATGTGGTTTTCAAAATTCAAATATTTTCTTTGGCCATTATAACTATTATTTCACTTTAATATCTCAATATGGATCTATTACAAACAGAGATATTTTTATTTTATATTTAAAACTTTATTTTTGGGGAAATCGTGATCAAAATTAATTGCATATTCTTTGATGAATATATTTTTTCAATAAATTCATTTTTGTTCAAAATAATTCCCAACTCATTAATGGATTATCCTTCCCTATCAATGTTTTTTCTTACCACCCATGTTATCCATTCCCATTTAGAAAACCAAATTTTTATTATATTCAATAAAACTTTTGTTCCCCAATATTCTATTAAAAATATATGTTTTGACATCTTTGTAATGATTTTATATAAATATGGTTATTTTAAAATGTTTAAAATGATTATCCATCTATATAAAATGTAATGTTTTATCATTCACTCCAAATATTATTTTTACTAATATTATTTATTTTTCAAGGTTCCATTATTAAATATATTTTAATGTTAATATAATTCAAATCATTTTCAGTTCACTTTTTGAAAACATTTATTTATTTTTAATTACCCATTATTAATGATTAATTTCAAAGAAATATTTTCAATGTTTTTTCAATTATCTGAAGAAAAAAATTATAATGTTTTCAATTATGAATTATTAATGATTCATTTAAAATTAAAATTTTTCTAATTATTTTCACTTCAATACATTAAAAATTTATGTATTTTTCAATTCTCTATTAGAAAAATTAATTTATAAGTAAAAATTTTCAATGTATTTTCACATCACTTTTTTAAAGAGGTTTTGAAATTATGAAATCTCTTTTATTAATTGTTATTTTAAATGTAAAAAATCTCAAATTCTTTTTACTTATTTCTTTTTATAAATTTTATCTATTTTCATGAATATTTTTTTGGGGACTCTTTTTATTAACTATTTTAAAATGATTATCATTCCCTTCACAAATTTGGTTTCAATGTAATTATTTTCTTCAATGTTTTAAAATGGTTTTATAAAAAATATTCTATTTTATGAAGTATTTACATTCTATGGATTATATTTCATTTATTTATGTTTCTTTCAAATGATTTATATATTAATATGATATAATTAAATTCTATTAAATTAGATTTTTGATATCATACTATTTATAAAGGTCATTATATATGATATTTTTAATGGTTTAGGATACCCATTCTTTTGTACAATTGTTATTTATGTGATGTTGAATGTTTTTTTAGATGTAAGAAATTATAGGGATTATAATATGGGTGTTTCCTCTATATACCTCCAATGAATTGGTTAATGGTTTTTTATTAGGGGAAAAGGATATCAAGAATGATAATTTGCGTTTTTCACAACATTTAGTGTGTGAATTTTAATTGTTGAAAACATGATGCATTTTCATTTTATTTCATCATGATATGATGGGTGAGAATTGTTTTTCATGACATAAATCATGGGAATTTCTTTACAACATGATTTTTTGGAATTTTTTCTATTCACAATAAGAAGTGTTGGTTTTTTGTTTATTGTGCTATAATTTTCATATGTTTAGGTTTTTTCCACAATTAATTGTTATATAAAATACTATATTTCTATATTCCAATGGTTATGCACCTCGACTACTGTTTATTATCTCAATATTCTACAAATTTATCCATTTTATATGATTTTTATATTTGATATACATATAATTCTAACATTATTTATATAAATATCATAAGGTTGCATTTTGTTGTTTTAAGAAAATTACTCTAGGACACATGTTTTTACATATGATTATGATCCAAACCTCGATGATATGTTAATAAGTGTTCCCTCCCAAATAATTTCATCTCACTAATTTATTATATTTTTCATTACCTTGAATATAATGATTTGTGTAATTTTTGGTAATTATATAAGGGAGTCCAGAGGAGTTCTTTTATATTGAAAATATCATAGATTAGTATATTTATTTTGATAATATTTAGGACACAATACCTATAATTTTTTATGTTATCAGAATATTTGCAAGATATATAATTTAATTAATTATATTGATGTATTATTTATTCTATGATTATTTTGGGTTTATAGTAATTTCATTGAGTGTTGTTTAGAGAAATTTAGTTACATATTATACTGTTCCCTTTCAATTGGTTCTTGGTTGAGGTTTCATAGTGGATTTATTCTCTATCAAGGAGGATTCAATGTTAATGCGGGATAATGGTGCCTCTTTAATTGAACTGTTCATTAAAACTATCATCTGATGGGACGTCTAAGTAAATAGTATGTGACCATTTTGGTGGATCAGTTTTGTCCCAATTGATAGAGTTAGGGTGCCTTTATAGTTGGCATATGTGGTCAGTTAGCGATGAATTACCAATAAATTCTAGGAAATTATGGGGTTGAAAATCCATTGTATCAGAAGACCCATGATTAACCCCATTCGGTCATGTTTTATAGGTATCGAGACAAATATATTAGGATATTAAACACATGAAATTATAAATTAAAATGCCATGTATTTAGAAATGTGAGTTTAGCCTCATGGATAGTAACCCTTAAAATAAAATTATAGACTTGGTATCTGTAGTCCAAGGCCCAGAATGTAGGAAAAATTGACTATTGGAGAGAGGTTTTCTATTTACATGGACCACAACGGGTTGTGGTATATCAACTCTCATAAATGAATGTATATTTTTTATTTTGGTTGGGTTGAGTAACTATAAAATTTAAGCATTGAGATTGATTCTTCTTATGGAATGAAAAATGTTGTTATAGAGGCTCTGATTAGGAAGATGTAGGATATTGGAGAAATAGTATTTAGAGGATGAATGTAGATTAATGAGATTGTTGGATTAATAGTATAATGGTTCACTTGAGGATAAGGGGGTGATGATATAGACTAGGTGATATCTAGTTTCGAGTCAGATTCCATGTTCTCAGTGATCTTGGAATGATTGGTGGGGAATGACCCAGTTTCAGGATGTTCTTATATGGAGATAATGTGATCTATTTATGTATAATAGTTGTGGTTTTTTCTTTTTTTAGAGAACATTTAATGATAGAATATCATGCTTCATAGTGGGTAGTAAACCCAATATAGATGAATATGTAATGAGATATCAAACTATGGTTCTGGTGTCTATGTGTGATGAGGGATATTAGTAGATTTAATTTAGGGGTTTTTATCTTCCTAATGATAAATACTGGGTATTTGTGATTTTGTGTCTTTATTCAACCTCTTCCCATTCTAGGTGGAGTGATATGAGGTTTCAATGGTCTTTGTTTAGGGGTTACCTTGGACCCCAAGAGTTTGATATTTAGTGTGGGGTGGGGTTGATCCAAGGAAAGAGGTGATACATTTCTTGTTAATTCAAGAGACTCATTTAGTGGAAGAGTTATGACAGAACAATGTGAAATGTATTTTATGACTATATTAAGATCCTCCGAAAATAGAATCCTATCAATATACTTGTTTTATGCCACAATTTTTTAATGTTTTATAGAATGAAATGAGGGGTATATTGAAGATGATTATAGTGTATCATTCATTTATCAATGGTTGTTTAGAGAGAATGATCTTGAATTTTAGAGTATATTCACTGGACTTGAATATTGGAATTTAGTAGAGTGTGGAATTATCATATGGAATCAGATGTGTTTTCATACAATAATAGTTACATGTCATTGATTCAGGTTGAACTATTCAAGGCTCTTTACATTCATATGTGTTATTCATCCATGCGTTGAAATAAGGCATGCAGGGAAGTTATTGTTAGGACACTTATTGTATAGGGGACCTATGATAATGTATTGTTGTTTAAAAAAAGGATGCTTACCACTTAGAGTTGTGAACAAAATCATATGTTTACATGAGGAGATGAACATTGGAGTTTGTTATGGTGGTGTAATTTCTTATTGGTGTTACCTCAGTGGGGGTATCAATGTACTTATAAATATAAGATTCTATATGACTTTTTTATGGGATTTTATAAGATAATATAGTATATAAAAATATTGGAATAATGATTGGACCATAGTCCTTTGTATTGAGGTATACATAATGTGTTCCATGAGTCTTGACTTCATAAGAAGAATCCTAATCATGTGAATGTGATAAAAAGTGAGGACGTTGAGTTTAAGCTAGATGCATCATTTTTGGAGAGACCAGTTCAAGATAAAGAATGTAGTGAGAAGGGTTTTTTGGAATGATTTTAGCTCTTACGTGAGACTAGTTGTATCATGATTGAATCAAAGAGTAGACATGTGACTCAGACTCTAATATTCAAGTGAAATGTTTTGTGTTATTTATGGTTGACCACTAGAGACACATCTTGACAATGAAAAATAATTTTAAGGGGAAGAATGTAACATCTTAAATATTAAATGGGATTTCTGTTTTATGTTTAATATATATTTGTTCTGTTTTTAAAATTACTTATCCATGTTTGAGGATTTTTTATGAAACTAACGCGAAATGGAGGAGTTGGATAAACCAAAAAAAACATATAACTGCTACTGTATAACTGACTATCCATTATAGGGATGTAGAATAGAAAATGGAGGTGGAGGAATCTCTAGATAAAACTTGGTTCCACAATCTATATATTAATAATACCCTAGAAATATGGTAGTAGTAGAAGTAGTCCCCGATTTTTATTGTAGCTTCAGAAAGATAGTCCAAAACCATCAACCAACTAATGGAGCCATTGACCCATTGGTGGAGAACAAATGGACCCTCCATTAATGGAAATCTAGTAAACTTGATCTAACAATATGTTTTTATATTCTCTTACATAGGATAATCAATAATTTATACACAATGACACTATAATCTCTTCTTCGATGAAACTGGATATAACCTTCCCATGTCACTGGAGTTTCATGTTTGTATCAAATTTTTTGAATCCCAAATAGAATGTTTGATCCATTTTATCATGAATAATCATATTATCATGAAATTAATCTTAGATATAATCTTTTTGTGATAGATCAAGGGATTATATCATGATATAACAGAAAAATTACTCATTGATTTATGGTATGATTCTATAGTTATAAATTATTTTCCCTCCCTTAAATAGATATATATCCTTTAGTTGTTGTCGTTCTTATTGGGTAAGCCTAATCGAAATGAATCCATTTTTTCATTATTATTCTTTTTTCCTTGACTCTAGAAACCTTATATGATTAAATGGGGATGTTTCTAGGAATCATTAGTTTTTTTTTTCATAATCAATGATGTAATTCATGGTGTTGGGAGATAATATACTTGAGTTAGTAATTCCTTTAAACTCATTGTCATTTAATGATTTTTAATATATGTAATACATATTGGTGCATGTGGTTTTTGGGAACCTTACTGGAAGTGATATACATGTGGGCTCATGTGTGGCCCATGAGACCCATTCTTGATATGACATACTTGTTCAATCTTATGTTATTTTTTATATTTGGATGGGTGTATAACCTATGGTAATTTTTATTCACATATCAAGAATAAAAAGATACTATAGGATGTATAGTTAGATTCTTAGAGGTAAAATAAGGATGATGGGATTAATATCCTAAGGTTTTGAATGTCAAGATTATTTGAATCATAACGTGGTAGGTTAATCTAATGTAGGAATAAAAAGGAAATCTTATCTGGGGTCTATATTAATGAATATTTAATGCATTGTACTAATGTGAAAAAAACTTTCAAATGAGTATAATTTTAATGATTTTAACATGATGGGTATATAAACCATCATGCAGAAGTGAATAACCAGTATGAGAGAAATATTATCACTCTTTAATGGTGGATATTGTGACTTTAAATTTATGGAAGAAATGTAATTTTTTAATGGTGGAACATGGTTATTGAAAACATGATTTAATTGTTCCATTCATTATGAAGATGAAGAAGGTAGATCCTAGGTTCCTAGAATATTTTTCAAATACATTATTTTTTGTTTATTCATTTTCATTACTATCATGGTGTACAATTTTATAAATTGATGCACTTATGTTAAAGGCATGTTAGTGGTGTCCTACATGGTTATACTAACACCATGTGTGGGAATATTAATGAACAAGAATATTTTATGGTCAGGAATTCCACAATAGGAATGGTTCATACACTGGGGAATCATTCCAGGTAGAACATAGAATATAGAGGTGATGTTAGAAAATAATAGAGAATATTCACCAATTTATTATTATTATTGTAGATGAGTCAATTTTGAATGTTTCCCATTAAAAAATTAGTAATTTTCATGGTACTCTATAAATAAAAATTCATGGTGGAAAATGGTGTCTAAACTAAAAAATTTTAGTGGACCTTGGTAGAAGATATTTTATGTGATATATTTTGTTTTCCATCACAAATTATTTTTATGATGGAAAGAATTCCTGTCAAAATTCTGAAATTTTAGTGTGATATTATGGTATATCAATTTAAAATAATATTTTTGTGTGGGAAAACCATATCTATCAAAAATAATATTTTGTGGAAGATATCAAATTTCATAACAAAATATAATAAATATAAATAAATGAAAAATATTAATATGATAGTAATTAAGAAGCCAAATATATAAATCATTACACATATGCATTAATAAACATTTTAAATATAATAAATCAATCTTAAAATCTTCATAATATGTTTCTCAATAGAATGTCATGGAACACTATAGAAGAGGAGAATAACCTAAATAATTAGGTGGATATAAATTTATCTTGAACCCATTAAGAAGTTGTTAAATTTACTCCATCAACTACTCATGTTGGTTCTCCCACTATCAGCATTGATCCTCCTTCAATGACCCCCACTTTTTATACTACTCCTCACATTTTATAAATATGATCTATATATTCTCATCCTCTGCTCACATCCTCTCCTCATAATATGTTGACAATGATAACATTTTAGTATATATCTATGAATAGAATGATTAAATTACAATAGTTCTATAATAAATGGCATGCATTAATCTAGGACCAATACCAGGCACCCATAATTTCATGATAATATATTGAGTCACAAAAATACTAGATTCTTCATCTAAACCTACCTCACGTATTTCTCATCCCACTTTCTTGGTCAAACTCTCATGTTTGTGAAAATTTGAGATCATATAAGCCTCATTCAAATAAAATAAAAAATTAATATATCATCATATATATTTTTTATTTATTTTTAATAATAAAAAATTACTATCGACAATTTAACGATGCTTGTAAATAGTAATATCTCATGTGATAGGGTTAGTTTATATCCTATAATAAACATAAAATTATTAACATCACATTTCTTGATATTCTATATAAATATAATATAAACGTTTTTCATTTAAAATATAGAGAGACTAGTAAATAAAATTACTTACACATGTCATTGATTAATACTAAATGCATGGCTTAAAACTATATGTGGGACCCCTATCTATCCTAGCTCTATCTATTAGATGATGATATTCTTTAAAAACCTTCACATATACAGTTGGAGAAAAAACATTCCCAATCATAAACTAAGTTGTCATGGGGCCATTGACTATAAAAAAAGTGATAAAAAACTCTGACTCAAACTCTCTATGTGGGTCTTTTTTTATATTTTTTTTAAAAAACTAAGGACAAAACTCTCACATACAAATTCTCTCTTCCTTTAAGATAGAGACTCTCATGCTTTCATATATGTGATAATATATACTATAAAATTAATAAATAATAGAATGTTAATAATTAAATTAATTTCATTTATTTATTTACCATCCAGTGATCAAACATTTTTTGAAAAAAGTCAATGGGAATATTATCTCATATTACCCCTTCTCTAGAAGAACAATTATATAGAATCTCACTCAATTTTCCCACAATTATAACTGGAAAACTGTGATGATAAAGAACACATAATTAAACAATTTGTAAATAAGATAAGTAATGAATATTAATTCAAATACACAACTGAACATACCTCTAAAAGCATGGATCCAAATCAAGAGGTGGTTTTATCTTTGGAATAAGTCATAGAATCATAAATCTAGCCAGACCATTACACCTCTATGTTGATGTTGTCATGATATAATGTTGTGGATTTGATAACGGATAATCAAGATGATCACTAGGAAGGTCAATATTCCTGAGGGAAGGAAACATCCCATCAATATCACCTCCATCCATCTAAAACGTGAGCATAATTTTACCAAAAAATAATTATTAATAGTTATTATATATTAATTATGAAAATAGAAAACATGAAATTTGTGTCATTCTTCACTTTTATCCTCATTTTCAAATTTATTCAATAAAATATTTTTTTCGTTTTCCTCAATATCCTTAATTTATATACGAGTTTAGATTTCATCATCACCTGATATTTCATTTTTATTTTCCATATAGTCAAAATTATCAATACCATCAGCCCATAACAATGAGGTTTCATCATCAATATGGATATCCATTTGACTAAAAGATGTCTTTGTTGTTGTATCTTAAAAAAAATTCATTTTAATGAAATTCAATTTAACCCATTTCATTATCTGTAAACTAATTTTCATGTGATTTAATTTTTATTACAGTAGACATTTATATTAAATATCATGAAGAAAACATATAATTTGTATAATAAACATGAGTTTCATGATGAGCTAGCATAAAGGGTTTTTTTAAAATTGTTTTTATATTTAATATTAATTTTTACATCTCCTGTATAGATGAAAACCCTTTAGTAGTATCAAAATAAGTAAATTTAAACATTACAATACAATTCTATCATGAATAACATAAATAAATTATTTCATCTTACATAAAAAAATAGATATCAATTTTTGATGACAATTTCAATTCTAAAAAACTATATTGTTCATTTTTTTATCCTCAAGCATGTGTATGAAATAGTAGTTGAATAACCCAAAATGAATTATAGTTCATTAAGAATTTTGGTGGTGTGTTACTTGGTACACATAAACAATTATCAATTTATATACATGTTGTGATACTAGGGAAAAAATTAAAATATAAAAAATATAATAACTTTAATTTCATATGTTCAACCATAATCAATTTACATTACCAGTCTATGAATCTAGTTGAAAAAAGTATGCTTTTATCAATATTTAAGAGAAATCATTGTAAATGTTTGGAAATACTTCATTATATGATCATCATATGATTTGAAAATAAATTAATATTAATTTTATTTTGAAAATAATACAATAAATAGGTTAATGTATCAGTTATTATAAAATTCATTTCATTTTTTCACAATTGAGAAAGAAAAATGCATGATCCCTTTATTGTTTATCATATAAAATCCATCATTCAAGAAATACACCATAAGAAAGATTAATATGATTGAATATGAATATTTTATTGTCCATGGAATTATATAATTTTCCCTTTCTTTATACCATTTAACTATGTTTCCATGTATATATAAATTGAACATATTAATATATAAGAAATAAAAAATACCATCTTTTGAACACACTTCTACAATTGACCCATAAATTGATTCTTTTTTATATAGATTTTTCTTTAATCTACCTCTTGTATATCTCATATGGGTACATCCATTAGAACTATAATGGACCTCTATGTTTTCAATAATAAAGAAAATGTAATGTTGAATATTAAATTGAATCAAAGAAAGACAATCTTTTTTTAAAATTTATATGAAATTTTAAAAACATATTTTTAAGAAAACTCCAAAAATAAAATTCTATCACCACCACCAAAATGTATAAATTTTTTTGATACTTTTACCAGTATATTCAAAATAAATGAATTCAACAACCCTCTAATGGAAGTCCACGATAATATTTCTATTATAATTTGTTTTGGATTTTTAATATAATAAGATGATCATTTATGAAACATAGAGCCAAAGTAGAAACAAAACCATCTAGTAACATCAAATATACTATTCACTAATGAAATAAAAAATTATTATTTTTTGAAAGTGCATAAGATTATTTTGGATACATTAACCTTTTTGATATGTCTTTTCAAATAACTCAAATTCCAAATGCCTGTAATTTCGCAAAAGATCTCATTATACCTTTATAGTATCTTTCCACTTACTTTGTTTGTTTAGAAATATTAATAATATATTATCAAAATAGTTTTTTATTAATATTAATTGCATCTAACATGTGACATACCAACATGAAAGGTCTAAAGATATACACCGCTTTATTCAATTATGATGTAGCCCAAAGTGAGCTATTTTTATAAGTTTATAGTCACTCCAAAGGTAGTATTATTAAATGAATAGGTAATATATTTTATATAAATACCTAATAACACCAGTAATGTTTATCTATTTCAATTGTATATATTCTGAAATTATTTCTATTCTTTCTGAAAGGATGATATATTGGATTAAATATGAGATGATAGTAAAAACGTTTTCCTCCCATTGAAAATAATAAATGAATTTATATTACTCACATAGTATGGACAGGATTTTTGGGCCATGTTTTTTACAAAAATATAACGTGTCATACACAGGAAAGTCACTTATTGTCCGGATTGACAAAGGTAATATTATAGAACATGGTTTTGAAAATACATCCTATTAAGATACACCATTACTCAAAAATAAATGAAACTTATCAAATAATGGATTCAAAAAATTATCAAAAATATTTTATTAATGTCCTAGAATTTGTACTATAAAGAACATATATGGTTGCATCATCAATATAAAATGTCTTAGGTTTCACAATGCTTTAAATACCATACAGTAATAATATAGAATATCATATGTAACAAATTAAAAAAATCATCATTAGAAAGATGAAATTCCAAGTTATGGAGTTTTGAATAAAAAGACGGATGCACCTGATCAAAATGATTCAATGAATTGCCATGAAAAGGATGACATGCTATTTTAATAATTAAAATATTGGATATATTAGCTAAAATCATTGAGGAAGTGTGGTGATACATTGATAACACTAAAATCCTAATGTGTATGGGAAATGCCTCTAATATTTTACATAAAATATTATGGACTTTCCACATTGTACCTCTTTATACGTTGTTTTCCCATATATATGAAAAATACCTAACAAATCATATTCATTATAATATAAAAATAAGTCATTTCAACATTCATGGATCATCTATAAAATAAGACTCATACTATTGACCGACTTCTAATATTCAAATAAATCTTCTGGAAATGTATTTACCTAAGGTAACTATTCTTTTACAAGGAAAATATTTAATTAAAAATATTCATTGAAATTATATTATTTGATTTAATATGCAAAATTTTATTAATAGATTCAAATTTTCTTATCTTGAAATACCAATATAAATCATCCACAACATATTTCAGCCACTCATAAATTTGGGATGGTTCGAAATACGGATTTCGGTAATCATTTTGAGTTTTTTTATTAAAACTATTGTCTAGAAACCTTGTAAAATAATTTTTTAAACCATGAGGAATTTAGAACCAAATTATTGTTATCTTCTTCTAAATTGTGTTCACCATGTTGATACACAAAACACTAAATTTATAGAAATAAAAATGAAATAGATGATCCCCAATATTATCAAATGCTTCAAATTTGCTAAGATCACATTTCTTATATGGACACTTAATTTTAACTTCTAAAACAAATTATGAATTTGGATATATAAATGATAAAAAAATTCCACACCCTTAATATATTCATGAGTTATAATAGACCTATTTGAATTTTTATGATGACTATTTCAATCATGATCTCATAATAAAAATTATTATCTACATCCTTGTTCAACAGATTTCTAAAAAATAAAATTATTATAAACATTTCTTTGGATTAATTTAATTATTGATGGGATAATTTGAGAAAAAAATATATCATTAGAAATTTACAAGTATTGGTAATAGAATACAACATGTTATTATGACATATTACTATAAATTATTATCAATTATTTATAATTGTTCCGAATTATTGGTTATTATTTGTAATTATTGATAAATATTTGTAAACATTTTTACTTTGTTTAATTAGTGTTAATTTTTCTTAATTATTGTTAATTATTCCTCATTATTTACAATTATTCCGAATTATTGGTAATTAATCTCAATTACAAGTAATTATATCCAATGACATGAAATTATTGTTAATTGCTTGTAATTATTTTTATGTAATTTAAATTATTCTTGATTACAGCTTCTTATTGGTAATTATTCTTAATTAAAGGTAATTGTTTCTACTTATTTGTAATTATTTTTAATGATTTGTAATTATTGATAATTAAATGTAATTATCTCAAAATGTTAATAATTACTGAAAATTTGATGTAATTATTGTAATTATTAGTAATAATTGTTAATTTCTAGCATGTAGTACCAATTACTTATAATTATTCATACTATGTTATTATTATTTCAAATTATTGGAAGTTATTCCAAATTATTTGAAATTATTCCAAGTTATTTTTAAAATTTTAAATTTCCAGTAAATTTTACTAGTTATTAGTAATTATTTCTAATTAATGGTTATTATTGAAGATTAGTCGTAATTATTTATGATAATCAGTAATTATAACTACTTACTGGTAATTATTGTGGATTATTGGTAATTATAGTGGGTAATTGATTACTATTACTCGTTGTTGGAAATTATAAATATATATTGTTAATAATTGGTAATTATTGGTAATTATTGGTAGTTATTAGTAATTTCTATAAATATTGGTTAAATAATACTAATTATTCATAATTACATGTAGTTATTCTAATTTATTGGTAATTATTCTAAATTATTATTTTGTTTTCTAAAATTCTATAACTATTGAAAATTATATATAATTATTTCTATTTACAGAAAATTATTTCCCATTAACATTAAATATATCTAAATAATTTTAATTGGTCATATTTATTTGTAATTATTCTAAAGAAAGGATTGTGTTTCTAATTAAAGGTAAATATTAATAATTACTTGTAATTATTACTAATCATTGGTAATAACTTCTATTTATTCATATTTATTTATATTTATTTATAGTTACTACTAAATAATCGTAATTACTAGTAATTATTTCTAATTATTTATTTTTATTAGCATATATTTTTAATTATTGTTCGTTATTAATGCTTATTTCTTGTTTTTAGAAATTATTACTAATTATTGATAATTCTTAGTAATTATTTAACATTATTAGTAATTATTATTTATTATTTGTAATTATTTCAAATTATTATTAATTATTGTTAATTATTTGTAATTATTATGAATTATTAGTAATTATTGATGTTTATTTGTAACTAATAGAAGTTATTTTTAATTATAAGTAATTATTGGTAATTATTACTAATTAATTGTAATTATTCTTAACTATTTGTAATTATATCTAAATATTGGTTATTATTGGAAATTACTAATAATTATTTATATTTACAGGTAATTATTGGTAATTAATCATAATTATAATTGATTATTTCTAATTAATAGTTATTGTAACTAATTATTTAAAATAATTGGTAATTATAACTGTTTGCATGTAATTAATCCCAATTATTGACAAGTATATCTACTTATTAGTTATTATTAGTTAGTACTTCTAATAATTTCATATTACTGTTAATTATTGCTAATTTCTTGTAGTTTTTTCAATTTTCTGTTAATTATAGCCAATATATGGTATTTTGGCTAATTTTGCAGGTTATGAGTTATTATTATTGATTATTTGTTATTATTATTAATTATTACTAATTATTTATAATTATTTGAAATTGTTGGTAATTATTTGCAATTATTCTATAATATTGGGAATTATTTTCTAATTACTGGGAATTACATTAAATTATTCTTAATTATAGTTAATCCATAGTAGTTACTGGTAATTAAATGTAATCATTACTAATTAGTGATTAGTCACAATTATTACTAATTGTTTATGATTATTACTAATTACTATTAATTATTGGAAATTGTTAGCAATTATTTGTAATTAATGGAAATTATTTATAATTTTTAGAAATTATTCTTCATTAAGGGTAATTATTTTTAATTTTTTGTAATTATTTCTAATTGGAGGTAATTATTGATAATTATTAGAATTTTTTACAAATTACTAGTAGATATTGGTAATTATAAACAATTACATGAAATTATAACTAATTATTAGTAATTTTCCATTTAGGTCTAATATTAAACAAAACAAATTAATTAATAATTATTAATTTTAAATAAATACTTAAAAGGTAACACGTGTACCATAATATATATATTGATACCCTTATAGAGTCTTTCTATTAAAAATGTTATCTATTTTAAGATGATAGGTTTGATAGAAATATAGAGAGTTTGAGAAGTTTATGCATAGGGTCCTATTTTGGTCGTTATATAGCTTAAAATTATTGTTATAGAGTATTTGTGATGAAATTTTTGTAAAAACTACTCCCCTCCATAAAAATTAATTATGGAAAAGAATGTATTATTTGCGAATGATCATGAGATCCTTCCATATGTTACCCACAATAGTTGACTTTTTTACAATGCCATAAACTTTTTTGTGATAGAGAATATTTTTTGTAAATAATGAGAATATTTTTAACTGAATATTATGTCCACATAAATAATGTTTTTTTTGAAGAAAAAGGCTACTTTTGAAAAAGATGAGCTCTTCCATTGCAGATAATCTATATCCATCAAATGGCATGCGTTGTAGCCAGGAGTATTTGCGACTAAGTGAGAATTACATCCTAAATAACTTCATATCATCAATTATACTTGGAAGATACATTTATCGATCATAAATAACTATTTTTTTTGATTATGTTATATAATATCTCAATTCACGTTAAATAACCCATCACAGAAAATTAATTTTCTAATTGTGTTTTCTAAAGTGTATAATTTCTTTTCCACTTTCGTCACACATTTATTAACCAACCTCTCTAGGGGTCCTTCTATTTATTTGTTCTTTAATGCTATTATTCAATTTTATTATAACATAATTATTTATAATGTGTTATTATAAATGCTTATTATATTTCATTGTGATTTTGATATATGGATATTGACACTGAGGGTATAGTCTCCCCATGGCACCGTTCAAACCCTTATCACTAGTCTATAGACTCTAACATAAATGGAAGCACACATGAGGTCATGGGGAACTCTAGAATAGACCAGTTGGTTCGGGTCGAGGCATTACAATACTGATATTTTTTCAATCATGATACAAACCAAACCCTAGTGAGATAGTAGTAAAATATTTCACTACATTTTAATATATGTGATAATATTAATTCTATAGAATTGACCACAACAAAACAACATATTGCCTTCGATAATAGGAGTTGAAGCATGTAATAATTTTATTTATATCTATAATTTCATTCTTTTGTGCATTCTTTATGAGTTATGATAAAATATATATGACATTAATGTCACAATAACATTTGGAGAGAGCATCCAGTTTGATAAAATTTAATATATTAAGACATTGAATCGAGCCACCTTGTAAGTGTTTATGAATTAAATTACTAGGAAATACAATTGCAGGAATGTATTATTGGTACAATCTCCAACAAGATATTTTCATGAAAAAAATACTTTTTTTGTTATGTATTATATTCCTAGTACTAATATTATTAAATATTGATGATTAATATAAATTTGTCAAATAATTGTTTAATTTCATTATATAATGTAATAAAATATCATGTGATAAAAAATAGGATGAAACCATATATTATATCTATTAGATCATATTTTATTAGTGATTTTTAGTTTGGTTTTAGACCACTTGACAAAGGTTCTCTAGTGAAAAAAATGAAAAATAATAATATTGAGAATGACTGAAATTTGAAAAATTCTATCATGATAACATTATTTAAAAGAGTTTAAAATTTTCATGAGATTGTATACAATAAATTAGATTCAAGATAATTATAAAAATATAAATAAAGGAAACGTCACGGTGAGTGAATCTAAATTGAAGATTTATAGTTCATTGTTTTAAAATATAGAAATGAAAAATTATGAATATGTTGACTAATATTTCATAATAATTAATGTGATTTTATGTAATATAATTTGGTTTATATAATATTTATAGGATTAAACTATCAGTAAGAAACTTTTAAGCATTCTTACAAAAAAATTGATTCCATGGTTTCGTTATTAGAGGATAATGATTTCAAGAAACTATCTCTTGATGATTATAATATTTTTGATTTATTATGAAATAGATATTCGGTTATATTTATTAATAACATGAAATCATAATAAAACATTTCTCTCATGGAAATTGATAATATAATACTCAAAGGGGAGGAATCATCATGATATTTATGAGAATGATGAAGAAAAAGATGATGATCATGATGATATAATTTTACTTATTTAGAGAAACTGTATAATAGGGTGAGTAAATTATAAAGGAAAACTTCCTTCAAACATTCATAAAACATTTTTGAAGAAACTATATAAGGAATTTAATATTGATGTGTAAGGTGATGGAGATGATGCTTCTTGAATTAAATTTATTAATTTAATTAATTCTAAAAGTATAAAAAATATTTTTCAATGAAAAGAAGCGATCATCGAAATAAAAAATAAAATTCTTCAACAAGGAGGTCCTCAAATAATAATTTTTTTTCATGAAAGTGTACATAATGAAGAAAAATTAAACTAAATGTATAAATCATTCATTATTAATTTTTAAAATAAATAAAACACATTATATGAAGAATGTAAAGAAGTATAATAGTAAATCTACAAGGAATACATGATGATATAAGAATTAGATATTTTTTTGAGAAAAAATATGAAATTTGGAGGGGAAATCAAATACTAAAAGACAAATTAAATACAATTTCTAGGAAGGACATTGAATTTTAGAATAAATAGTCCAAAGAATTTAAAGAGGTTTAAATCTTGAAATCTCAAATAATTCAATATGAACTTTTCAAAAATGACCTTGAAGATTTTATGTAAACAAATACGAACTATTTATAAGAAAATCTGTCAAAATTACCCAATCGTAAGTCTACATTTAAAAATTATAGTAATAATAATAATATATCTTAATATGTTGATGATAATTTTTTTACTAATTCGGATAAGAATAATTAATTAATCGTTATCGAAATAAAAATTAGTTACATATATATTATAATTTCTTAAACCATTTTATCTAATATTTTTGTTTTAAAAATAAATGATAAGAAGATTTTTATTGATAATAATGACTAATTACCTGTATCTAAACCAAAAGATATTGAAAGAGATATCAATTTTTTTCAAAAAAGAGTTCAACATGCGACTCTTGATGTCCATAAATAGGTAAAATTTATTTCCAATAAATATTTAAAATTCATTTGAATATAAATTTTAATGAAAATGGATGTCTAGTATATATATTTACTTTTGATGTTGTGTTGAATATAAAAATTATAATTTTGTTTTTTGGAATAATATTTCATTTTCTAGGGAATATAAAAGGAAACAAATAGGGGAGAAATAGTTTAATCATCAGCATAATTAATGTTTTGGAGAAAAATATATTTTTAATAAAAATAAAAAAATATATTTGATAATCATCCAACACATTGGTACCTAGGTAGCACTATTGACACACTAGAATACCACATTTGTTGTGATAAAAACTTGTAGTTTAATAGTTTATTGAAATTTTCATTCCATACATACAATATCAATTTCATGTTATGTTCATGTACTGTATGACATTTTGTAGACACATTCTATTAATAGTTCCTTGTGTAAACCCTGACCTCTTTTCTCTATGATTACCCTTGTACCGATATAGATATGCTAGTATCTATCACACTATAATTTCCCTCAAAACAACGTGACACAAAGAAATACTTTTCATAGTGCATCCCTTAATTAAAGACATCCCATATTCTAATTCAAACCGTCATGAAATTCCAACTCACACAAGAAAACCCCTCATGAATCATCTTCCTTATGCAGAAATAGTTCTTTCACTAACACAAATTTTCTTATAACATTATCCCTTAGGTTATTGTTCCAGTAATTTCCTTTAATTTATATGAAGTGTGCATAAATTTTTATGATTTTTTTAGTATTATTCCAATAAAAATTTCAATGGTTTTATGCATCGCCTCGCTCCTTACAGGCAATGACCCAAACTATTCATCTTGCCCACATTTCTCTTAAAAAACATATATATATCATGGAATCCCAATATTTTTCATTTTCAGAAATATAATATCTCATTTACGCATAATTCCATGAATTAATTCATTATATGAATTTTTATTGGGACCAATAATAAACGATGATCTTGGAGATGTTCATCAACTCAGTCTAGGGATTTCAATTTCCATATGTGATTGAAATTCATAATAATAGGTACTATAATATAAGCTTTTCAATATATTAAATTTTATTCATTTCTAGATTGTCATGTTATACTACCTACAATGTTAATCCTTTTCTATTTTTCCATTTGATGGAGGACTTCAAGAAAGGTCAAGGTAGCAAGAAGCCTTACGGGTTCTCCTCCATGGTTTTTACTTCTATATCAGAACCTTACCATCCTTAAATCTATTAGTGGTCATTTTGGTAATTTTATTATATATTAAAGGTCCAACACTATGTTTTATGATTCCTTGTTTCACACATATTT
The DNA here is from genome assembly GCA_963277665.1 of Viscum album. Taxonomy (NCBI): domain Eukaryota; kingdom Viridiplantae; phylum Streptophyta; class Magnoliopsida; order Santalales; family Viscaceae; genus Viscum; species Viscum album. Next base: position 1,554,287,844 of record OY728148.1, on the reverse strand, counting down.
ACATCTAAATTGACCTATAAATGGACCTTCCTAAATCCCTTTTTCTTTTGGTTTATAAAAAATGTGGATTCTGGAAAAAGCTCCACTGTGAGATGAATATCCTGTTCTACCAGGAATGTACATAGAAAAATTATTCGGAATATTTCTATAGGTGTAATAAGAATCCTGGAAGAAACTAGTAATTTTTAATAGAGGACCTTTCAATGAATAAAACAAATGAGGGTATTCCATGTTTTTTTGTTGTTAATCAGGTTTGGTAAAGTTTAGAGGATTGACATGCAAATCATGGAACCTATTAAGATTTTCCCTAGACATATCTAAGAAAATAAGATGAGATGTTTTCATAGATGAGTTCTTATTTAGTGAATCTAAATTCATAGGAGGGTCCACCAGGAAAATATTTGGTTAAAATTCATATCCTTATGTCATCTATAGAAGCCTTGGTATATAGAATTACATGGCTTGGTGTCCCAAATATTACACTGTTCTTTATCTATTTTACCCTTGTTAATCAATCTTACTCACAAATGGTAGATGTTTCTTTAGGTGTTTTCAATCCCCATCCTTATCCTTCCCCTCTCTTGATTATGGTTATAGGTGATTCAATTAAAGATATGGTTGCTGGAAATGGTTAAACAGAAGCACATGTAGATAGAGAGATGGGGGATTCCATAATTTTAGATAATAAAGATGTTTTTTGAACTAAAAAGTGTCCCGAAAAACCCATTTTTCAGTTCGCTAGTTCATAGTGATTGAAGATGATGGAATTGTATGTGGTTCTAGTTGATCATCTTGTACATGCCAATGGTATTTTGTATTCATGGTAAAAGGTAAACCAAATATTATATGGTAATTTTTATGACTCTAGAAACAAATCCAAATACTTTTGAAAAGGTAGGAGAGGAAGACTTTGGAATAAAGAGAATATTCCACCTCATGGGGTGTTGCATCAAAGGGATCTATTTGAAATATTTTAAGGTCAACAACTATTAATTAATGGAGAAGGTATATGTGTTCTATATGTTTCTCATTATTTGAGGGTGTGGACCTGAAATAACGAACATTGCATTTCTTCCAATGGGAATGGTGTTAGAGTCGGTTTCACTCATTACTTGTTTTTACTATGGTTGATGTAGTTTTACACTTCAGTTGCTTTGGTTTGTCCTTTTTAGTGGGTTTGTTTACATTTTTTGCTTCATCTTTTTACGGATTGTTCATTTATTCTCTTATAAGTTTGGTTTTTTCCCACATTACCCTGCCATGTTATTTTTTATTAATTAGAAAATGCTATATGTGTAAGTTATTATATATATTACTCTGATCATATATAACTATATATTTATATATTTATTTAAGCAATATTATTATATATATTATATATGTTGAAAATTTATATAATTAACAGGATATTTTAAAATAGTTTATATAATTATATATATAATTATATATATAATTAGATGGTTCCACTTTAGGTTCATCCATTTCCCCTAGATAACCATACCTAGTTCAAGTTTCATAATTCAAAAAAATTCTCCCCATTTTAATTTTATGATTCTTTAAAAATACATTATTTCCATAAAAATTGTTATCCTACCTCTTATAAATATAGATTTCTTTTGATTCTGGATTTTAGAGAAGGATATGTCTAAATGATTTATTATAATATTTTATATATGTTATTCCATCTATTCTTAATGAATCTATGGACCCTATAAATAGTGAGTTGGTCTGGGAAACATATAGGTATTTGAATGTACCATTTTTGGTATGATTGAAAAATAGAAAATCATATCTATTAAAAAGAATTAGAATAATTATTTTTGAATATGGATACATTAGGAATGAAAATATTTTAGTTATAATATAACTATTCAAAAATAGTATTCTTTTAATCATGGAAATGTTGATTCCCAAATCACCCCTATTTAGACAAGAATAGAAATTCATATAATACACTTATTACAATTACGTTCTATATTTTCCGTTTCTAATATTCTTGGTACACCCATTAAGATAATAAATAATTCTCTCAACCTATTTCACCATTTGTTTTATAGGATTTTTTTGATCATGAGGATTCTATCTCAATTAAACATTATATATCAATCCAAAATGGACCAAAAGGGTCTTCCAAATCCAATTATTATAAATTTATTCCACTTTTATATAGTTTTTTAATTCATATGGGGAATTATTGGATAGAACATTATTCATGTTTTTTATCTCAGTAAAGACATGGATTTTAATGCTTTTGTCAATAAACTTCATGATGGATTATTTTTAGAAAAACATTCTTTGTGTTCATTATATAAAGGATTCCACAAATGAGGTTGTCCAAAACATATTAATTGATCACAATACCTATGGAATGATGTTTCTATTACCATAGTTAGATAAAACTTATCATGTTATTTCATCATGTACTACCATCGATCACTATGGGAGTTTCCTTTTGGATTTGAGAAGGGAATAATCTATTCTTGTTGTGTAATATAATAATTCTCCAATCATAGTGGAAACTACGAGGGATTAATATTATGATAATTACACTGAAAAAATTATTTTAGGTTTCTATTTATAAATTTAATGAAAATTGAAGTTATAATGTATTATAAATGTTTCATTCAGTTTCATGGAAAATTATATGTTTGTCCAATAAGTATTATATATCCAAGACTGAAATGTATGTAAATGATAAGAAAAATACTACAAATATATAGGTAATTGATTTTATCTAATATATTTTATATGATTAAAATATAGTGACACGAGAAGGAGATATAAGTGTGTTTAATTATATCTTGAATATCATGTTTTCAATGATACACCACATTATTATTTGTTGAATCACGAATGAATTGAGAAATATATTATTCAGTCAATTTTTGAGGATCAAGTTAAATCCTAGTATCAAATTGATACTCCATCATCAGCACAATATTTTTTATAGTCAAATGTTAAGAATCCATAAATTTATAATGAGGGTTTAAACACTATCATAGAGATGAAATTTATTGTAAATAAGGATTAGTCATCAACTTAGAGAAATATAGTTATGAGGCCATTCAACATGAAGCATATATAACACATGAAAAATTGTAAATGTCTATTTTTAATTATTTTATAGACCCTCAATTTTTATGGAGAAGTTATATAGAATCTATAATAGAAGAAGCCTTCATGTACTTTTAAATAAAGGCAAATCCTCAAAGAATTGTGAGTAAATTTAATTATTAATATAAGGCATGTTGTTAGGAAGAATTAGTATAAATTAATTTTCAAACCATTGGGCCTAAATTTTCTCTCATCATGAAGATATCCTCCATAATGACTTGAATTATAAGTTTTAATCCCTGACCTGGAGTCTTTTGTAAAAGATTGTCAACATTATAGTTATTATTTAGTTGTATATACTTTATTTGAATGGTTTTTCTATAAGTCATGAAGGACCAAAATATTACATTGGATTCACGTTGAATAATTATTTTTATTTACTTCTACCATGAAATATACTTAATGATGTTTCAAATAATAAAATTAACGTTTTAATTTGACTTATATATATAATTATTTGTGAGTTTATGTGAGTTTATATTTGACTATATGAATGATCATAACAATCCAGACACACACACACACATGTGTATGTCTGTAAATATAATATATATATTAATTATTTCATAATATACTTTAATTTTTATTTAAAAATGAATATGATATTCCTATATTTATCTTCACTTTTAGGGGTTTGTCATATTCTATCAAAAACATTACCCATGACCTTACTTTCAACTAGTCGATGCTCGTATCCCCCATATCCCCTATATTTATTTTTCAGTTAAAGACTATATTTACATATTTAATTTATCCTACATAACATTTATTCTTACTCCACTCAATCGTTATCCGTTTATACTACCCAAACTATCCCAACTACCAATATTTACAGTAGGTGTATGCCTTTTTTATACTATGTACACAAGGAAAACTATTATTGGAGACCCAAACAACCATACCTAGATCCACATCATACCTAGGAGTACATTGTAGAGACCCAAAGCATAACATACATGGATATTACATCACTTTTGCGGAATATCTAATACATAACAAAAAACAGACACCAAAGGACCGTAATAGTTTAGTGTCTTTGGAAACTCGGAATATAATCTTCTAATCGTTGTGAAATATCTTCAGCATCTCCCATAGAAATATTCATTTTTTTCTTACCGAAAACCTTTCTTTATATCCCGGGGAAAAGAAAACATATAAAGGGTGAGATCAAATGTTCAGTAAGGGAAATCATGGAGAAAAAAAACAAACCATATATATTTGAACGTAAAAACATGAATAAAATGTTTACACATCAAAATCTTGAGAAATGAAATAAAACATGGTAGTACTTAAGGCATAGATTATAATGGAACACCAATTATAATAAAATAGAATGGGAATAAATCATGTAATTGTGGATAAACATTAATCTCTTGATATGATTTCCATTGTAGCAAAGGCATTGCGGCCAAGACCATTTTAGTGGAAAAAGTCCCTTACTGAACCAAGTTCACTCCTCATTCCAATCCTGTACCACTAAACCAGATTAACATTCTGTTCCAGCAATGTCTATCTCATTAGATATAAATCATTACCCAATTAATTGGAGGGAGATATAGGTCCCAACCATCTCATAAGGAAATCATTCTTACATGTGCAACAACATTAACATAAATCATTCATCATAACCCAAAGAATAAAATGGGTTTCATAGACATCATCCCCTCATTACATAATCCATATAAAACATATGGATATCATTTCACCATAAGAGTAGTGAAACCATGTAAATTAAAGAGACATTATACTTGAAACATACACATATGAGAAAAAGTCATCTTAAATGGAAAATGGTTTTGATAAAACACTTGAAATAAATTCTTGAGGTAAATATCCTTTTGTATTCAAAATCATTTTCTTTTCAAAAAATTCCCTTAAATTTTGAAAGAAGAGTATTTTGTTGAAAATAGTAATGAAATATTTTAGAGTAATCTTCTTGTAAATAAGGTGTTATGAATACTGTAAAAATCCTTTCATGCCGTATAAGTTAAAAAAACATTCTCCTCGTACTTTTTCCGGAACAGAAAAAAAGTTCTTCATCCGGTAAAAAAAAGAAATATTCCTTTCATAACACAATGAAAAAGTCAAAGAAGAGTATACATGACTTTAAAAATACATGGAAGAATATTAAACACTTTATGAGAAACATTTTTATTGACATGGATGAAAACTATAACCCCAGTAAATACTTAAGTATAAGCAATCTCGGATTAAAATGGGATTGCAAAATTATCCCTTACCTTATGTCTGATATGCTTCGTATGTATCTGAACCTCCTGTATAATGATTTAAATAATGTCATTGAATTATTATAGAATCATATTCGTTGTTATGATATCATATATGGTTCACTTACGACTTTATATTACCCATTCTTTTTTAAATTCCATGTTAAAGCTGCGTTTTGGATAAAATCGTTTTATTTATCGTACATGTTTGGACATGTTGTTTTTGATATTATTAATTATATCATGTTTTTATATTCAGCATATAAATATATATGAAAGATCGATAAATGGAATGAAATACACTGTTCATGGAGAAGGTAGGCCGTACGTACGCATGAACGATGTTTTCGTTTCCTTATTGAATTAAATGGAAGTAAGTAAATGAAACATATATGAACATAAATCCAGTATCATTATCATGTAATATCTTTCAAGATTATTTATTATATATACATTATAATCATACTTTAATGGTTAATCATAGAAAATAAATCTCATCATGTTCGTGGAGACGGTAGTCTCTACGTACACACGAGCGATGATATCATTTCCATGATCATGGAATTGTATTGAAGTGTATGTATAATATTTCAGAGTCAATATCTCTTTACAATAATTATATATAGTTATTTATTTACACCATTATACACATCCAAGTAAGGTGGTTTTGGAAAACAGATTATACCACGACATGGAGACGGTATTCCATACATACGCATGCGTGGTGATTTTGTTTTCCGTAGGATGGATAGAAGATGAAATGGGTTTTTTTTAATATTTATAATAACATATCAGTATATGAGCGATACTGATGTTATTAATTTACAATGAAACAAAGAAATAATAAGAAGTAGAAGAAGAAATAAATTGGAATGAATCGGTAAAGGATATTACATCTTCTTTGACGCGCCTCTTATTAACCTCCTGTTAAGGCAATACAGTTGGTCTTTTGAGTAGAACAGAACCTCTATAATATTTCTAGGGAAGCTTATAAGGGAAATGGTTAGGGTTGGTCGAGCTTGAAGGCTCAAAAATGTGTAAAGAGAAGAGGGAGGTGGTTCCCTCTTATAAGGGAGGAGAGGGGAACTTTAGAAAAAAACATAAAATATTATTTTTAATAAAATCATATTTGTTTTATAATGGCTAAAAAGTGACTTATTTCGAAGGCAATGTGGGCATGGGTTGAAATACTCTCGAAAAATAGGTTTTAGACAAGTTTAGGTTACTATTTTAACCTTATCATTTATATTTTACTCTAAGTTAAATAATTTAGCTTTTAGCATGTCTTCTTGTTTTCTTACACTATATGGTTAATAAACATACTATAACAAGACCAAAGATCCCCAAGTGGTTCAGTATTAATATATATAACCTTATATATGTCATTTTCCTGAGCCTTATATTTTTATGAATAAAACAAAAATTAATAATATAATATTGGTTTTAAAAACTATTTTATGTGATTTTTGACACTATTTGGTAATTGAATTTGTTTAAATCATAATAGCATGATTAGTTCAAAAAAGGTTTATTTAATCAATAAAACATGTCAGAGTAACCTTAAAAATTAGTTTAATTTATATAAAGTCTCAAATTACATTTATTTGGGTATTTATAAAATCAGTTTTATTAATATCTCATTAATAAGGTAATTACTGCATCATCATTGTGTCATACATAAATTAAATTATATAATGTCTAAAAATTATAAATAAAATACCAATATGTAGGGAGTCTATTTATCTTATGTATAACCCTATATTAAAATTTTGTTAGTTATTAAACTTTAATTTTTACTATTTTAACTCTTCTATAAATAAAATAATAATAAATGTCCTAATCAAATCCACGTGGACCTAAAGGGTCATATTTTAATCCAAATGTTGTATTTGGTCGAATTACACTTATCCAATAGAATTAGGACATGTGTTAGGGTAATAATAATATCATTTTTACCCTTAATTACCCTATTTACTTTTTACTGTGGTAAATAAAAGTAAAAAGTTACTATTCACCAAAAATTATTTTTATCTTATTAAACCACATTTTACTCCTTGATATTAACTATGTCCCTCGGATTTTCGAAATTCCACTCACAGAAGTGGTAAAATTTAGTTTTATGAAAATAATAAAATTCTCCTAGGAGGTGGGTAAAAGACGGGGAAAAGTTAAATAAATTTTTTAAATATCTAAAATTATTATAAAATGACTCCAATGAATTAAATTGAACTTATGTAGGTATTATGTATCAATTTTTACCTAAAATAAATTTAAATAAAAAAATAATTATTTGAAGAAAATGTCGGTTTTTAAATAATAACCCATTGATTTCGCTATTCATCAATAATTGAAAGTTTTCAGAAAAATACCAAAAATTTACCCTAGGATAATTTCGATATTCCGAATCCAAAAATGAAGTCCGTTTTGAAAGATATAATTTATAAAGTTTTAAAAATTGGGTATAATTATTCATAACGGCTAGTTCTTAATAATATTATAATAATATCTCATTTTGTTAAACTCGATATTGCGTACTACACACGCTATCGATGAATTTCTTGATTATGTGTAATGCAAGCCAAGTCAGGGCTGCGTGTAGTGAAAGCTCCGTTTGGTGTTGAGTATAACATAATCAAAACTTATTTCATTTATACATTAAACAAAATCTATACGTAATGTTGCATAGAATAATTTCTACAAAATGAACTTGAAATTGTGTGTAACACGAGCCAAGAATAGTGATGCGTATACTGCAAGGTAATACAGTGTTTCGTATAGCATGAGATAATTTTGGTGTAGCATACAACACAAGACATCTATAAAATTAAAAATAATAATTCTCACAAAATCTGGGGTTGTTACATTCTACCCCCTATAAAATGAATTTCGCCCTCGAAATTCGTTGGGGTTATAAATGGTTTACTTCATGAAAGTTTCATTCATAGAAACCCAGATCGTAAAAAAAACTAAAACATAATTTTAAAAAGTGAAGTATGAAAAATAACGGTTACCCAAATTAACTCAGCATTGGGTTTCTACATAGGATAACATAGGTGGAAATATGGATATGGAAGAGAAATCTATCCATTGAGGTCTGATGGAGAGTGGTAGAGAACATTTCTATGAGAAATCCAACAATCAAAAAGCCATAAATTTGTGATGATCTAAGGTACCATCCGATTCATCACATATGAGGGCACTAGGACAACATTTTTGGTTTTCAAGATCATTTCCCTAATGTTGAAGAATTTTTGAATTAAAATAAATACTTACTTGATTTTGGTACAATCTCAGTGTTGTTCATGCCTTGAAAAATTTCCACTTCATCTCTTAAAGAAATGAAGTTGAATTTGTCTTCTGTGAAGTGTTAGCATATCATGCGATAGAATGATAGGTTATTCCATCTGTCTCGAACATAAGGTTAGAATAAGTTATATACATAAGTCCATATATGGTGAGATTAATCGTATATGGTTCCTAAAATGGATGTATACTTCATATATAATACCATATACTAAATTGAAACTAATTTATACTAAATAGGGACATCCTGTAGGCCAATAATAAAGGCCTGTCGCACTTTGGTTGTGGGTTCGATTCCCGCATCCTTGTCCGACACGAGGAGTTTTCGCCCGTCCTATGGGTTGTCCTTTCTCTAAAACTATACTATTATAACATTCCAAAAATAATATAAAAAATTTCTTACCTCAAACAATACTATTTGAGGTCTAACTTAATCTATTCTAATCTTTGGGCTTACCCAAACTCACAGTACAAGGAAAAATATTGATAGAGAGGTCATCTACCAAGCATGAAAATACCTTCATTTATCCCCATATATCATAAGATATGTATTGTTGGTCACATTCCAAGCATTCAAATGTCTTAATCATGTATTCTCTTGAAAAATGAATACCCATTGAACCTTAGTGAAAACATGAATGCAGTTAAAAGTTAACACTTCCCACATACCAAAATCCAGAAAAATCTATATACTAAAACCATGATATCACTTAGTCATTATATCAATCCTGAGCTCATGAATACTATCAAACACATTATTTTCTCTTTACCCATTCATTATGAGCATATCATCTTCCTTCCAAAAATATCTCAATCACTTTCCATGGTTATAGGTACCATAATATTATTGAAAACCACAATAGACTAATATATAAATATTCCAATATTACACGATACTATATACAACATTATTTTGTAATCCCATTACATAAACACTTAATCATTCCACCACATCATTTTCATATTCAACATTTCCAATATTTATCACATGTGACTTCCCTTTTTCCTTTTCCTTAAGTGGTTTCTCATGTCGATCATCATTAACCCTTGGATTAGGGCATTGATTAGCATAATTCCCCATTTCCATGCACTTGAAGCATTGAAGTGTTGGTGGAGATTTCTCTGTAGTCTTTTCTCTATTCACATCATTAGCTACCTTTTTCCCATTACATCAACACTCAACTACTTGATGACCATCTTTTACACACTTAAAACATTTTCTAGTACCATTTAGGAAATCTCCACCATGCTTCTTTCCACACTCTGAGCATAAAGAAACATTAGTCTTCTTTTCACCATTGTTCTGAGATTTCCCCTTGAACACCATCTTTCATTTCTTGTCAAATCCATGAGATGGATATGTAACTCCAACTTCCATTTCTACCTTGATTTCACAACACAAAATTTCTTTATAACTACTGAAGTCTCTTATAGCTAATTCCTTTTGAAGACTTGGTTTTAAGCCACTAAATAATTGATCAACTTTACTTTTAGGTTAGATGATAATGCCAGATGCATACCTTGAAAGCCTTGTGAAATTTTCTTCATATAAACCAACAGATTCATCATCATTTTTCTTAAGCTCACAGAACTCATTTTCCATCTTTGTTCTAAGAATACGAGGGAAGTACTTTTTGAAAAATAAGTTCCTGAACTCATCCCATTCCATGGAGTTAATTTCAACTTGGGTCCTTGTATTCTTAATTAGAGTCCACCACTGGTCTTATTCACTATCTAAATGGTAAAAAACCATAATGAAATTTTCTTGTTATGAACATCGAAGAATGGAAAATATCTTTTCAATGGTACGGATCCATTGTTCAGCAACAAGTTGACCAGGAGACCCACTGAAAGATGGTGGATGTTGCCTCATCAAGGACTCAATAGAATATTGTCCTCTTCTCTGCTAATTTGGAAGTCCATAATGATTCATATCTTGGGTAAGTATAGAAATAAGATTTTTCACTCCATCTCCCATAACATTGGTTTGTTCAGGAGGACAATCATTGCACTGTCCATTATATTGATCAACACGGTTTTTTCGGGTTCCATCCATTGTATAAAACCCAAAAAGAATAGCGTGAGAGGAAAAAATCATACTTGGGAAAACAACATAATAAAGGGGGAGTACATTAAATATATAACATCTTAGGGTTAATTATAAAATTGTTACCATTATACTAGGACTATAAACTATACCTATACTTAACCTTATGGACATCCCTTGACATACCTTAAAAATATATCTAGGGATCTCACTAAAGTTTTCGCATCCTAGTTTCTAAAGAATAGCTAAACCTTTCATCTGATACCAACTGCAGAGACCCAAAGAATGACATACATGGTTATTATATTACTTTTCTGGAATATGTAATACAAAACAAAAATAGACACCAACGGACCGTAATAGTTTATTGTCTTTGGACACTCGGAATATAATCTTCTAATCTGGGTGAAAGATCTTCAAAATCATCCATAGAGATCTTCCTTTTTTTCTTCCCTAAAACCTTTCTTTATATCCTGGGGAAAAGAAAACATATAAATGGTGAGCTCAAATGCTCAGTAAGGGAAAGCATGGAGAAAATAAAACAAACCATATAAATTCGAACGTAAAAACATGAATATAATGTTTAAACATCAAAATCGTGAGAAATGAAATAAAACATGGTAGTACGTAAGCCATAGATCATAATAGAACATCAATCATGATAAAATAGCATGGGAATAAATCATGTAATTGTGTCTAAACATTAATCACTTGATATGATTTCCATAGTAGCCGAGGCATTACTTCCAAGACCATCTTAGTGGACAATGTCCCTTACTGAACCGAGTTCACTCATCGTTCCAGTCCTATACCACTGAACCATATTAACGTGTCGTTCCATCCATATCTATCTCATGAGATATAAATCATTACCCAATTCATTGGAGGGATATATAGGTCCCAACCATCTCATAATGGAATCATTCATACATGTGCCATAACATTAACATAAATCATTCATCATAACCCAAAGAATAAAATGGGTTTCATAAACACCATCCCATAATAACATAATCCATATAAAAAAAATGGATATCATTTTATCATTAAAGTAGTGAAACCATGTAAATCATAAAGTCATTATACTTGAAATATACACATATGAAATAATGTCATCTTAGATGGAAAATGGTTTTGATAAAAAACTTGAAATAAATTCTTGAGGAAAATATCATTTTTTATTAAAAATCAATATATTTTCACAAAATGCCATTCAATTTTAAAAGAAGAGGATTTTTTTGAAAATAGTCATGAAATCTTTAATAGTATGCTTCTTGAAAATAAGGCGTTATGAAAACTGTAAAAATCCGTTCTTTCTGTATAAGTTAAAAAAACATTCTGCTCATACTTTTGCCGAAAAAGTCAAAAAATTCATCATATGGTAAAAAAAATATTCCTTCCATAACACAATGTAAAAGTCAAAGAGGGGTATACATGACATTAAAAATACATGGAAGAATATTAAATACTATATGAAAAACATTTTTATTGACATGGATGAAAAATATAACCCTAGTAAATACTTACGTATAAGCAATCTCAGATATAAAATAGATTTAAAAATTATCCCTTACCTTATTTCTGATATGCTTCGTATATATCCGAAAATCTTGTATAATGATTTAAATAATTTCATTGACTTATTAAAGAATCATATTAATTTTTATGATATCATATATGGTTCACTTATGAATTTATATTACCCGTTATTTTGTAAATTCCAGGTTAAAGGAGCATTTTCGGTAAAATTGTTTTATTTATCGTACGTGTTTGGACATGTTGTTTTTGATATTATTACTTATATATTAATTTAATTAATTCCAGAATTTTAAATATTATTTATATATAATATATATCCAGCAAATAAATATATATGATAGATCGATAAATGGAATGAAATACACCGTTCATGGAGACGGTAGGCCGTACATACGCATGAACGATGTTTTGGTTTCCTTATTGAATTAAATGGAATTAAATAAATGAATCATATATGTACATAAATCCAGTATCATTATCATGTAATATATTTCATGATTATTTATTATATATACATTATAATCATACTTGAATGGTTAATCATGGAAAATGAATCTCATCGCGTTCATGGAGATGGTAGTCCGTACGCATGCACGAGCGATGATATCATTTCCATGATCGTGGAATTGTATTGAAGTGTATGTATAATATTTCAGAATCAATATCACTTCACAATAATCATATATAGTTATTTATTTACACCATTATACCAATCCAAGTATGTTGGTGGTGGAAAACAGATTTCACCACGGCGTGGAGACGATATTCCGTACGTACGCACGCGGGGTGATTTCGTTTTTCGTAGGATGAATATAAGATTAAATAGGGTTGTTTCATATTTATAATAATGTATCAGTATATGAGTGATACTAGTGTTATAAATTTATGATGAAACAAATTAAGAAGAATAAGTATAAGAAGAAATAAATTTTAAATAATCAGTCAAGGATATTACTTCTTCTTTGACTTGCCTCTTCTTAACCTCCTCTTAAGGCACTATAGTTGGTATTTTGAGTAGACAATAACCTCTATAATGTTTCTAGGGATGTTGAGAAGGGAAATGGGAAGGGGTTGTCTAAGATTTAAGGCTCAAAATTATGTAAATAGAATAGGGAGGAGGTTCCCTTTTATAAGGGAGGAGAGGGGTACTTTAGGAAGACACTTAAAATATTATTTTATAATAAAGTCATATTCGGTTTATAATGGCTCTAATGTGACTTATTTCAAAGATAATGTGGGGATGGGTCGAAACCATCTCAACCAATAGGTTTTAGACAAGTTTAGGTTACTATATAACCTTATCTAAGTCAGTTGTCCAAACCATAGATTTTTAGGAATAAAATAAAAATTAATAATATAATATTTGTTTTAAAAACTATTTTATGTCACTTTTGACACTATTTGGTAATTGATTTTTTTGAAAATCATAATAGAATGATTAGTTCTAAAAAAAGTTAATTTAATGAATACTAACATGTCATAGTAACCTTAAAAATTAGTGGAATTTATATAAAGTCTCAAATTACATTTATTTGGGTATTTATAACATAAATTATGTTAATATTTCATTAATAAGGTAATTAATGCATCATCATTGAGTCATAAGTAAATTAAATTATTTAATATATAAAAATTATAAATAAAATAACATTACTTAGGAAATCTTTTTAGCTTTCTAATTAATATTTATAGTCTAATTTATCTTATGTATATCTCAATATTAAAAATGTTTTAGTTACTAAACTTTGATTTTAACTATTTTAACTATTCTTTAAATAAAATAATAATAAATGTCCTAATCTAATCCAAGAGGACCTATAGGGTCATATTTTAATCATAAGGTTGTTTTTGTTCTAATTACACTTAACCAATAGAATTATGACATGTTTTAGGGTAATAATAATATCATTTTTACGATTAATTACCCTATTTAATTTTTAATCGTGGTAAATAAAAGTAAAAAATTACTATTCACCAAAAATTATTTTTATCTTATTGAACCACATTTTACTCTTTGATATTAACTGTGTCTCTTGGATTTTCGAAATTCCACTCACAGAAGCGGTAAAATTATGTTTTATGTAAATTTTCAAATTCTTCTAGAAGGTGGGTAAAAGACGGTGAAAAGTTCAATAAAATTTTTATATATCTAAAATTATTATAAAATGACTCCAATTAATGAAATTGAACATATATAGGTATTATGTATTAATTTTTACCTCAAATAAATTTAAATAAAATAAATAATTATTTAAATAAAAAGTCGGTTTTTAAATAGTAACCTATTTTTTCACTATTCATCAAAAATTGAAAGTTTTCATAAAAATACCAAAAATTCACCCTAGGCTAATTTTGATATTCCAAATCCAAAAATAAAGTACATTTTGAATGATAAAATTTATAAAATCTCAAAAGTGGGTATTACTGTTAATAACGGTTAGTTCATAATAATATTATAATAATATCTCGTTTAGTGAAACTCGATATTGCGTACTACACACACTATTGAGGAAGTTCTTGATTACATGTAATGCAAGCCAAGTCAGGGCTGCGGGTATTGAAAGCTCTGTTTGGTGTTGCGTATAACATAATCAAAACTTATTTCATTTATACACTAATCAAAATCTATACTTAATGTTCCATAGAATAATTTCTACCAAACGAACATGAAATTGTGTGTAACACGAGCCAAGAATAGTGTTGCATATACTGCAAGCTAATACGGTGTTGCGTATAACACAAGATAATTTTGGTGTACTGTACAACAGAAGACATAAATGAAATTAAAAATAATAATTGTCACAAAATCTCGAGTTGTTACATTCTAGCAACCTTAAAATGAATTTCGCCCTAGAAATTCGTCGGGGTTATAAATGGTTTACTACATGAAAGTTTCTTTCATAGAAACCCCCATCATAAACAGGAATACTAAAACTTTACTTTAAAAAGTGAAGTATGAAACATAACGGTTACCCAAATTTACTCACCACTTGGTTTCCACATAGGAGAACATAAGTGAAAATATGGATATAGAAGAGAAATCAATCCATCAAGGTCTGATGGAGAGTGGTAGAGAACATGTTCATTAGAAATCCAACAATCACAAAGCCATAAATTTGTGATGATCTAAGGTACCATCTGATTCATTAGATATGAGAGCACTAGGACAACATTTTTGGTTTTCAAGATCATTTCCATAATGTTGCAGAATTTTTGAATTAAAAGAAATACTTACTTGATTTTGGTAAAATCTCAATGTTTTTCATGCCTTGAAAAATTTACACTTCATATCTTAATTAAATGATGTTGAATTTTCCTTCCGTGAAGTGTTAGTGTATCATGCGATAGAATGATAGGTCATTCCATCTATCTCGAACATAAGGTTAGAAAAAGTTATATACATAAGTACATCTATGGGGAGATTAATCGTATATGGTTCCTAAAATGGACGTATACTTCATATATCATCCCACAAAATTAATTCCAACTAATTTATACTAACCAGGGACTTCCTGTAGGCCAGTGATAAAGGCCTGTCGCAATTCGGTTGTGGGTTCGATTCTCGCATCCTTGTTCAACGTGACGGGTTTTCGCCCATCCTATGGGTTGTCCTTATTCTAAAACTATTCTATTATAACATTACAAAAATAATATCAAAATGTTATTTCCTTAAAAAATACTATCTGAGGTCTAAATTAATATATTCCAATATTCAGGATTACCCAAACTCACAGTATAAGGAAAAAGATTGATAGAGAGGTCATATACCAAGCATGTAAATACAGTCATTAATCACCATATATATCATAAGATATGTCCTGTTGGTCACATTCCAATCATTCGAATGACTTATTCATGTATTATCTTGAAAAATGAATACACATTTAACCTTAGTGAAAACATGAATACAGTTAAAAGTTAACACTTTCCACATACCAAAATCCCAAAAATTCTATATACTCAAACCATGATATCACTTAGTCATTATATCAATCATGAGCTCATGAATACTACCAAACATATTATTTTATCCTCATCCATTCATTATGTGCATATCATCTTCCTTCCAATAATATCACAATCACTTTCCATGGTTACCGGTACCATAAAATTATTGAAAACCACAATAGACTAATACATAAATATTCCTATATTCCATGATACTATATACAACATTTTTTTGTAATACCATTACATATAAACTTAATCATTCCACCACATCGTTGTCATATTCAAAATTGAAAATAGTGATTGCATGTGACTTCCCTTTGTCCTTTGCCTTAAGTGGTTTCTCATGTCGATCATCATTAACCATTGGATTAGGGCATTGATTAGCATAATGCCCCATTTCCTTGCACTTGAAGCATTGAAGTGTTGGTGGAGCGTTCTCTGTAGTCTTTTCTCTATTCACATCATTAGCTACATTTTTCCCATTAATTCGACACTCAACATCTCGATGACCTTATTTTCCACACTTAAAACATTTTCTAGTACCTTTTAGGAAATCTCCACCATGCTTCTTTCCACACATTGAGCATAAAGAAACATTCATCTTCTTTTCACAATTGTTCTGAGATTTCCCCTTGAACTCCATCTTTCGTTTCATGTCAAAACCATGATATGGATATGTAACACCAACTTCCATTTCTACCTTGATAGCACAACGCACAATTTATTCATAGCTACTGAAGTCTCTTACAGCTAATTCCCTTCAAAGACTTTGTTTTAAGCCACTGAAGAATCAATCAACTTTTCATTCAGGTTGCTTGATAAATCCAGATGCATACCTTGAAAGCCTTGTAGAACTTGCTTCGTATAAACCAAAAGATTCATCATCCTTTTGCTTAAGCTCAAGGAACTTTTTTTCCATTTTTGTTCAAATAATACGAGGGAAGTACTTATTGAAAAATAAGTTCGTGAACTCGTCCCATTCCATGGAGTCAATTTCACCTTGGGGCCTTGTATTCTTAATTATAGTAAACCACTAGTCTACTTCACTATCTAAATGGTAAACAGCTATAATGACTCTTTCATGTTTTGAACATCGAATTATGGAAAATATCTTTTCAATGGTACTGATCTATTGTTCAGCAACATGTGGATCATAATACCCACTGAAAGAAGGTGAACGTTGCCTCATGAAGGACTCAATAGAATGTTGTTCCCTTCCCTGCTCATTTGGAAGTCCAAAATGATTCATATCATGTTTAAGTATAACAATAATATTTTCCGCTTCATATCCTATAACATTGGTTTATTCAGGAGGACAATCATTGCATTGTACATTACATTGATCAACACGGTTCTTTGGGGTTCCTTACATCGTCTAAAACCCAAAAAGAATAGTGTGAGAGGAAAAAATAATGCAAGAAAAAACATAATAAAGGGTAGTACCTTCAATATATAACATCTTAGGGTTAATTCTATGATTGTTACGGTAATTCTAGGACTACAACCTATACCTATACTTAACCTAAGGGACATCCCTAGACATACCTTAGAAATATCTCTAGGTATCTCGATAAAGATTTCACATCCTAGTTTCCAATGTTTTACTAAACCTTTCCTCTGATACCAACTGTAGAGACCCAAAGCATGACAGACATGGATATTACATTAATTTTGTGGAATATCTAATACATAACAAAAACAGACACCGAAGGACTGTAAAAGTTTAGTGTCTTTGGAAACTCGGAATATAATCTTCTAATCTTGGTAAAAGAACTTCAAATTCTCCCATTGAGATCTCCCTTTTTTTTCTTACATAAAACCTTTCTTTATATCCTAGGGAAAAGAAAACATACAAAGGGTGAGCTCAAATTCACAGTAAGGGAAAGCATGGAGAAAATAAAACAAACCATATACATTTGAATGTAAAACATGAATATAATGTTTAATCATCAAAATTTTGAGAAATGAAATAAAACATAGTAGTACGTATGGAATAGAACATAATGGAACATTAATCATGATGAAATATCATGGGAATAAATCATGTAATTTTGGATAAACATTAATCACTTGATATGATTTCCATAGAAGCTGAGGCATTTCTTCCAAGACCATCTTAGTAGGCAAAGTCTCTTACTGAATCGAGTTCACTCCTCGTTCCAGTCCTGTACCACTAAACCAGATTAACTTGCCGTTCCAGCCATGTCTGTCTCATGAGATATAAATCTCTACCCAATGCATTGGAGGGAGATATAGGTCCCACCCATCTCATAAGGAAATCATTCTTACGTTTTCCACAACACAAACATAAATCATTAATCATAACCCAAAGAATAAAATGGGTTTCATAAACATCATCACATCATAACATAATCCATATAAAAAAATGGATATCATTTCATCATAAGAGTAGTGAAACCATGCAAATCCTAGAGACATTATACTTGAAACATACTCATGTGAAATAATGTCATCTTATATGGAAAATGGTTTTGATAAAACACATGAAATAAATTCTTGAAGAAAATATCCTTTCATATTCAAAATCATTTTCTTTTTACAAAATGCCATGCAATTTTAAAAGAAGAGGATTTTTTTGAAAATGTTCAGGAAATCTTTTAGAGTAAGCTTTTTCAAAATAAGGCATTAT
This sequence comes from Viscum album, assembly GCA_963277665.1. Lineage (NCBI taxonomy): Eukaryota > Viridiplantae > Streptophyta > Magnoliopsida > Santalales > Viscaceae > Viscum > Viscum album. The sequence goes on along the minus strand of OY728148.1, from coordinate 1,554,269,012 downwards.
GAAAACCGTAAAAATCCGTTCATTTCGTATAAGTTAAAAAAACATTCTCCTTGTACTTTTTACGAAAAAGTAAAAAAGCTCATCGTACGTTAAAAAAAAGAATGATTCCTTCCATACACAATGTAAAATTCAAAGAGGGGTATACATGACTTTAAACATACATGGAAGAATATTAAAATCTTTATTAAAAACATTTTTTTTGACATGGATGAAAAATATTACCCCAGTAAATACTTAAGTATAAGCAATCTCGGATATAAATGAGATTGCAAAATTTTCCCTTACCTTATGTCCGATATGCTTCTTATGTATCCAAACCTCCTATATAATGATTTAAATAATGTCATTTAATTATTAAAGAATCATATTCATTGTTATGATATCATATATGGTTCACTTATGACTTTATATTACCCGTTATTTTGTAAATTCTATGTTAAAGCAGTGTTTTGGGTACAATCGTTTTATTTATCGTATATGTTTGAACATGTTTTTTTGATATTATTTCTTATATATTGATTTACTTAATTCCAGAATGTAAAACATGATTTATGTATAATATATATTCAGCATATAAATATATAAGATAGATCGATAAATGGAATGAAATACACCGTTCATGGAGACGGTAGGTCGTACGTATGCATGAATAATGTTTTCCTTTACTTATTTCATTAAATGGAATTAAATAAATGAAACATATAAGTACATAAATACAATATCATTATCATGTAATATCATTCATGATTAGTTATTATATATACTTTATAATCATACTTAAATGGTTAATCATGCAAAATTAATCTAATCGCGTTCGTGGAGACGGTAGTGCGTACGTACGCACGAGCGGTGATATAATTTCCATGATCATGGAATTTTATTGAAGTTTATTTATAATATTTCATAATCAATATTACTTTAAGATAATAATATATAGTTATATATTTACACCATTATACCCAACCAAGTAAGGTGGTGGTGGAAAACAGTTTACACCACGGCGTGGAGACAGTATTCTGTACGTACGCACACGTGGTGATTTCATATTCCGTAGGATGGATAGAAGATGAAATAGGGTTGTTTCATATTTATAATAACATATCAGAATATTAGTGATACTGATGTTATTAATTTATGATGAAAAAAATATAGAGGAATAAGTAGAAGAAGAAATAAATTGGAAAGAATCGGTAAAGGATATTACCTCTTCTTTGACGTGCCTCTTCCTTACCTCCTCTTAAGGAACCGGAGTTGGTCTTTTTAGTAGACCAGAACCTCTATAATGTTTCTAGGGAATTTTAGAAGGGAAATTGTAAGCGTTTGGCTGAGATTGAGGGCTCAAAATTGTGTAAAGAGAAGAGGGAGGATGTTCCCTTTTATAAGGGGGAGAAGGGCACTTTAGGAAAAAACAAAAAATATTATTTTATAATAAAGTCATATTTGGTTTATAATGGCTCCAAAGTGACATATTTATAAGATAATGTGGGTATGTGTCGAAATAATCTCAACCAATAGGTTTTATACAAGTTTATGTTACTATTTTAACTATATCATTTACATTTAACTCTAAGTTTAATAATTTTACTTTTACCGTTTCTTCTTGTTTTCTTACACTATATGGTTAATAAACTTACTATATCAAGCCAAACGAACCCCAAGGGGTTCATTATTTATATATATAACCTTATCTATGTCATTAGGCTGAACCTTAGATTTTTAGGAATAAAATAACAATTAATAATATGATATTTGTTTTAAAAACTATTTTATGTCAATTTTGACACAATTTGGTAATTGATTTTTTTGAAAATCATAACATCATGATTAGTTAGAAAAACTTTAGTTGAATAAATACTTACATGTCATAGTAACCATATAAATTAGTGGAATTTATAAAAAGTCTCAAATTACATTTATTTGGGTATTTATAACATCAATTATGTTAATATTTCATTAATAAGGTATTTACTGCATCATCATTGTGTCATAAATAAATTAAATTATTTAATGTCTAAAGATTATAAATAAAATTCCATTATGTATAAAATAGTTTTAGCTTTCTAATGAATATTTATAGTCTAATTTATCATATGTATAACCCTATATTAAAAATGTTTTAGTTATTAAACTTCAATTTTAACTATTTTAAATGTTATAAAAATAAAATAATAATAAATGTCCTAATCTAATACACGTGTACCTAAAGGGTCATATTTTAATCCTAAGTTTTTTTTGTCGAATTAAACTTATAAAATACAATTAGGACATGTGTTAGGGTAATAATAATATCATTTTTACCCATTAATTACCCTATTTACTTTTAATTGTGGTAAATAAAAGTAAAAAGTTAATATTATCCGAAAAATATTTTTATCTTATTGAACCACATTTTATTACTTGATATTAACTGTGATTCTCAGATTTTCAAAATTTTACTCATAGAAGCGGTAAAATTATTTTTTATGTAAATTTTCAAATTCTCCTAGGAGGTGGGTAAAAGACGGTGACTGGTTCAATAAAAACTAATATATATATATAATTACTATAAAATGACTACAATGAATTAAATTGAACCTATATAGGTATTATGTATCAATTTTTACCTAAAATAAATTTAAATAAAATAAATAATTATTTAAATAAATAGTCGGTTTTTTAATAGTAACATAGTGTTTTCACTATTCATCAAAAATTATATGTTTTCAGAAAAATACCAAAAATTCACCATAAGATAATTTCGATATTTCGAATCAAAAAATGATGTCCATTTTGAAAGATAAAATTTATAAAATTTCAAAAGTTGGTATTACTATTCATAATGTCTAGTTCATAATAATATTATAATAATATACCGTTTAGTGAAACTCGGTATTGCGTACTACACACGCTATCGAGGAAGTACTTGATTGCATGTAATGCAAGCCAAGTCAGGGCTACGTGTAGTGAAAGCTCCATTTGGTCTTACGTATAACATAATCAAAACTTATTTCATTTATGCATTAAATAAAATCTATACTTAATGTTCCATAGAATAATTTCTACAAAAGGAACTTGAAATTGTGTGTAACACGAGCAAAGAATAGTGTTGCGTATACTGCAAGATAATATGGTGTTGTGTATAACACAAGCTAATTTTAGTGTAGCGTACATCAAAAGACATCAATGAAATTAAAAATAATAATTCTCACAATATCTCTGGTTGTTACATACATGATTTTTGTTTGATGACACTAAAGGGTGACCCACCTTAACCTGCATATACAATACACATATTCATAAAAAAAATCACCTCCCATGGACAACATTGGGCCACTATCACTAGTTCACCTCCCTTCCTAACATACTAGTGTAGCTAAACCGACATGTAGCTATTACTAACCTACATACCCAATCCTCTTCAAGAACCTCCCATGTATCCCTGTTCACTATCCAATAATGTCTCCCATGTGCATAGTTCCCTAGTTCAAAATTCACCCATAGAACTACCTCACATGCTTTCATATCTTTACTTGCTTAGTCTCACCATCATGTACAACTAAAAATCACAAAATACTTCACAAATATAAATCACTGGACTCCATAATCATCTAAAAATTATAGACCATTATTATATCTACTCATTCCAGACATTAACAATATTTACATGTGTGATACAATGTTATTGGAAACTCCTGTGAAACACTTGTGATTTATAATTAATTAATGACTCATGCACATGAAAAGTTTTCTTTGTGTTCAATGACTGATAGAATATTATGTTCATTAATAAAGGAATAAATGATTGGTCATCAAGTTTAGTGACTCATGAAAACATGTGGTTTTATATTTTTTATTCATCAAGGGACAATGTATTTATTCTTTTGGAAATATGAACCTAAAAAATATTAAGGACATATTTTAATTTTCTTATTTTCCCAGTGATATTAATAATTAGATGGTTTATTTCTGTAATGTTTTTATACTATTTAATACCTTTATCTTTTTAATAGTTTTTATTACTATTTAATTCATATAAATTGGATTTATTGTCTTTAATTTTATTAGTGTTTTATTTATTTAATTTATTAATTAATACACCCATTATTTATTGTCCATGTAATAACATATAAGTTATTCTAAGAAAGGTCCACATAAATAATTCTATATTATTCCTTTTAACTCTTACATGTGTGAGTCTTAATAAGTATTCACTTATGGGATACAACAAACCTATATATATATATATAACTATTGTGATAAATGATTCTTGGTATTACAATAGAGGGTTTGATTTTAAAATGAAACACCAATTATTCATTATACCATAGAATAAGATGTTGAATGATTTATTATATAATAGAATTTTTTTCTAACAATAGAGAATGGGAAATGATAAATGATAATATTATACATAAATTGGGAATCAATGAAATTTGAATAAATAATTATTCTCAGTTATATTGAAAATAATTAGAGTTGTATGAACTTAAACATGATTCAAAACAATGTTAGTTTTTTACACATACTTTAATTAGTTTAGTTTATGTTTTTAATTTAGATATTTTATTGATTCAATAGTGGTTTTATTAAAATTTAAATATTCATATTCTTAATAATCATAAAAAAGGATACAACTAGTGTTTTTAAACATTATCCTTATAGAAAAAAACCTAATGTCACTACAATAATTGATAGTAGGTTAATAAATTTAGAAATTTACCATATTATGAATACACATAAATTTTTCTACAATGGTTTATGGGGGAATTTATTACATTATGAAATTATAAATTGAGAGCAATTTATTAAAACAAAACAAAGAATCACAATACTATAATTTATTATTTTCTTTTTAAATAAAACATACTAGAAAATCATGAGATCAATATAGAATCATCATTACTACATGTTTTTAATCACTACCCACCTTAACCCCTATAATTTTTATTATATTAATTAACAAAATTCACTATCCAGGAGTTCTATAAGTAATTTTTTTTAAACTGTTTCTGTTGAAATAAATTTCATGATAATTTAGAGAATATATAATCATATTTTGATAACATATCATTCCATGTCCACTTTTATTATTAGATAGAAGATATTACAATCATTATAAAACTAGATTGTTCATGTTACCTATCTAGATTATAAAAAAATTAATGAAATTTGAAAACATGAATACAATAATAGAACAATCTATTTAGTAGAAAAAACATCTCATATAAGTGGATGATACTCAATTTAATCAATTTTTTGTGAACCCAGTGGATAAACAATTGATAAATCTATGTTTTCTATGGTAAATGAGATAAATATAATTAAAAAAAACTATGTTCCTGTAATGAATTATTTATATACAAATTGAGGTAATTAGTCAACTTGACCTCCCCTATACCAGTTGCATTAAAATATTTAGAAATTATTTTAATGAAAGTATCATTGATGTTCCATATGAAATAAAAACATTTATTGAGTGTATATTTTAATATTATTGGATTATTAATTATTTCTATCACAGTATATATGATTTATCTCCACTATAAATTAATTATCAAATTCTATTATCATTTCAAGAAAATGAACATCCTATATTTGTTTATATTAGATATAATGGTACATCAAATTTTATGATTTGAAAACCCTTATTTAAGAATTCAAAAACCACACCCCCTAAAATTTAAATTTATTCCATTAATTTATATCATATAATGACCTTTGATAGTAACAACTCATTTAAGGGTGAGGATGTTCTGTAATTTATGCCTTATTTTACTATAACTGAGTAAAAATTTAGCTATGATAATATAGATATCCACATGCTAGTATACATAAATTACAATAGACATTAACTAATATGTTTTTTAATATAATTATGATTTTTATACATTTTATAATATGGAATCATATTAAACAAATAATAGGATTGAATTTAAATCAGCAATTTTATTAGAGGGCCCATTTAAATGTTTATAAACACAATAATAATGGGATTTCATGGAGTGTCATGTGCTCATATTGAAACATGATCCAGCGGAGATAAATGATAATAGAAGTATCCAAGAATCAATATAGAATTTTTCATTCCTAAAATAGTAAAATTCATTACACAGTTATATCTTATCTCACTCTCTCTATGACGCTTTTCCCCTTCAAATCCACGTCATAAACCCACAATCGGTAAAAATAATATTTAAAGAATAATATTCCATGTATTTTTAATGCATGAATTGAGTTGGATATACTATATTTCCCATTTATAGTAGACATTTATATAAATTAATGAGGTTACAATATCAATAAATACATTTAATAAAATTATGTGATATAATTAAGGCAATTATTATGAGAGGTTTGTAAGTACATTTCTTCTATTATAGGTGAAATTTTTGATTTAGATGGTAATATTATACAACCAAATATTAATTATTTATTATGTTATTCATAAAATGGGTTTTCAGCACTTTTTCAATTAATATATATTTATTTTCTTCCCCCACCCATTTTTGTTGTTAGTTTCATTACTAAAGCATGTCGATTAATATAAAATTATTTTCATGAAAACTATATGAGCCACCTGATATGGTGATGATGAAGATGCGCTCTATTAATTTTCATTCAATACTGGTGGATCATCAACAACTTTTATGTTGTTGAAATTTAAATTTATCACTCAATTTGAGGTAACACAATATTTATTAGTTATTTTTATTATATCTCAATTTACTAAATTTTGAGGAAATTCAATGTGCATGAATTTATTTGAGAAAATTTCCCACAGAATAAGTCTGGATTTTAATTAATCAAACAATTTTTTATCATCCAAGTGATTATTTTATTTTTTTTATATTAATATATGATTAAATTATGTTCTATCACATTTAGATCACTTTTTGAATTATATTTACCAAGCTTCAAGAAATATAGGCAACATTTGTCAGTTTTTATGTAATTCATCTCTGATCTTTTATATTTTTTATGAAGTTTCATTATATTTTTTTCTAAAAATAATATAAAAAAACATTGAAATATGATAAGAAAATTTTAAACATTGAACACACATTTGATTTTATGGTATTTTTACATTAATATATATAGGGACATATAATACTTAACTCAAGTCAAAGTCTAAGAATATTTTTATAGTTATGAATATTTTTGATTCTTTTTACCCATGATTATTGATGATTATTTTACAACGATTTTAAATTTTTTTGAATGTTATATATATATATATATATTAAATTTCTATTTTAATTTACACTCAGTGGTGTATTCCATCATTATATTTTCTGATATTATGAACAAATGTTGAAGGATGAAAAGTAATGTATTTTTTTGTGTCAATATATCATAGAGAATAGATCTCAATGTATACTGATGAAGGAGTAAAACAAGATTATTTATTATCATGGAGGGAATGAATGAAAGATTTTGAGAAACATCAATTAATAGAAGTCCAAGAAGAGTAATATTGAGTGATGATGTTCAAAGGATTTTTATGGATTAATTAAATGTCACACATGATTAGACAATCCTCCATGAACATGGGATGATTTTTGACCTTTTATCATAAGGCATAAGAAATATTCTAAAGGAATTTAGAAAAAACATATGTTATACATAATGTGAATAATTAAAGGAGAAAATAATATTTATATAAGGGTTATTCATTTAATGATGAAAAAATATAATGATAATATATATTTTATTTAAAAAATCTTTTAAAATATTTTAGGACTAAGGACAAGGCTATGGTGTTGAATAACTTGGTATATGGTCATAGCTAGAATATAATTATACCAATTATTTTTATTTGTTAGTTAAACTAAAAAATATATGTCATGCCTTTGATTGGTTTTCCATGCTCTGTATTTAACAAAAGAATGTGCCATGTCTTAGCTAGGCCTTTAAAGAAACCCAGTACCAGAATTGGCAAAGATTAAGGGAATCCCTACCAAGACTTGACCAAGGAGAAGAGCACCTGGGAGAAAGAGAAGTATAGTTGACTGATAAGTGTATTTAATGATACTTTTTTAGAATGTATTATGTATTGATTTTTTTATATAAATGAATAATCTTCACAATTTTTTATCAAATTGATTTGTATTATATTCTTTGGTAGGACACAAATGATATTTAAAAAATGAAATAAAAATGGATGTAAATATGAGTTTAAAGACACTTTGTACTTTGAGCAATGAAACATGACAATCATAGAATGAGTACACATCATATAATTCAACTAATTTTTGGGACTTTTTCAAGTGGAATTTTTAATGTTAGACATGTCATGAATTCATTATACACCGTGAAACGTTACTACAGGTCAGGAATCACAATTTCATGATGTAAAATTTTTGGACAATATTTTGGAAAATATGTTTTCTAGATTTAAAACGACGGAAGTTCGATGGATTACATGACTTGAAAACCCATTACACGTCATGTAATTTTCGACGTATATAAAAAAAAACTAAATACAGACATGATATAGGGTGATGGATTTTCCTATAAATTGAGACCCTCTTCCACCCTTTCAAGACACTCTGGGTCCAGTTGAGGCCACAAAACACTAATGGACAACGGCAAGATAATGGAGTAATGATATAAGGACCGACTTTTCCACCTTTATTCAGTGCCTTTGTTCATGGGGTACCTATCATACTCATTCTCATCATACTAAGCATGACTGAGTAGATTTTTTAGTGCCAATTGATGTGATTTTAGGGGGAGTTATTCTTAGGGATTGTTATTTTCTATTAATCATTTTATTTTGATTTATGCAATTCTTTTCATTATTTTAAATAACTTTATTTTCAATTACATGACCATTTCATGTGAATTAAGAAGTTTCATTTCGTTGTATAAATTAATCTTCTTAGATTGTATATGAATATTATGAATTCTTGGCTAACTATGTTTAAAAATGGTTTTGAGTCACCAAGTTTTGCGTTTACATCAAGTAGATGATAATTACCATGGTCCAATCACATCATTTGGGTCAGGTGTCAAAATTAAAGATACATATTTACCCAATTCTGACACCAATCACGAATTAACCCATATCAATTAAATAATTATCACACAAACATGAAATAACAGATCCTGGAATGTCTCATATATTGATATCAAACCCAATTGCTACTGCTACCTTTTTATAATTTTCTATAAACAAATGACATTTTTTTAGTTTCAATCACTTTAATTAATTTCATACATATGAACTGTCTTTGTGGGTTCGACCTTCAGACATACTATGTACTATATTTATAGTAGGTTGTTATCATATTAATAAAAAATAAATTTTTCTTAGCCTCGTAGGAATTAATGATGCCCTGTGGGATGTAAAATTCTTGGCCCTCTTTATGAGTATGGTCTCGATGTTTAATTTAATTATGAATTTCGATAATTGTTTTTTTATTTTAATACACAATTTTTCAAAATGATTTTTTTTTTATTTTAGGAACCAACCAGTTGCACATCTATTCCACAATTAGGAAAAATAATATTGAAGTTCTTGTATTAGACAAAGAGCTAGAGAAGAATTTACACCAATAGAGAATGGAGAAGGAAGAGTCCCACAAAGAGAAGAATATCATGGATGGTAGGGATGAATTTCAAGGATCTAGTAACGATTTTGTCCAAAAAGTAGGACCAAAATTTCAAGAAATAAATCTATGGGCCAAGAGATTATAAACTATGGTTGACCCTAGAACATGGGAGTCAATCCGAGCATTTTGATACCCCAGTTTCTTCCTAACACATAGAAATGACGGAGGCGGTCATCCAAATGATCACACACTCACTATAATTTTTTGGGATTCTTTATTAAGACCCCATACCCCACATCAAAAGATTCATGGTGATTTGTAACTCATTAAAATTTTAGAACGTCAAAAATGATGTTTTGAGACTGTGACTATTCCTGTTCTTATTAAAGGAAAAATAATCCCAGTGGATCCGAAGTCTACCACTGCATTCAATAATTACATGAGATGATCTGGTAAAAATGTTTTTAACAAAGGTTTTCCCACCCTAAATGTCATTGGATTTTTAGGTAAGTATTTTAATTTTTTTTCATATAAAATAATAATCATTATATAGATCATAGGAAAGATATAATGTCTTATTAAGATGATGACCTCATCATAGCATCCAAATGTGGATATTAATTAAAAATTTATAAATGATTACTTTAGGGAAACCAATCCATAGTTGATGTTGATGTAGAAGGCTTGATAATGAGAAAGTAATATGTGGGGATCAATGAGTTGATTGATGAAATTTCCAATAATAGTTTTCAATGAAATCTAAAATAAGGGAGAACACAAGTAGTTCACAAGGTTGATAATAGATGGATGGAGACTCAAAGGGAGTCTTTGAAAAAAAGATGAACCTATTGATGTCCAACCAAAATCCCCGTGTTATGTAGTGTGGAGATGTAGATTATCGTGACTATAATCATAAAATTTTTTCATAGGGGTGGAGGCCACAACAACCACCAAAACAAAATAAATATCAAGGAATAGTTTTTCAGTAGAGACAACATAGTTTGTAACCTCAACAAAAAAGGACAACACTGACCAATCATGTTCATTCAATGGATGATGCCCTTGAAAAATTTATACACACATTTAGAGAAACACATATGTAGTTGAAAACGTATTCAATAGATCAAGTAACTGAAATTATAGAATTTAGGAATGATTTAAACAACCAACAACCTGCAATTAAGAACATGGAATATCAATTCGGTAAGATTGATGATGAACTTGGGGAAATAAAAAGTTATTATCTTCCATTATGTCTAGAAAAATGTTATCATGCATATGTGAAATCAATATTTCTATGAATTAGAAAGAATATACAAGGGAGATGAATATAATTTTAAGGGAGTAATGAAGCTTAACCCAGAGAATAAATTTTAGAAAAGAATATAGAATTGGAAGAAAAAAATGAATAAGAAGAACCACTATTATACCAACCACCACTACCATTTCAATATCACGCAATGAAGCTGAAGATTAATGAGAATAATGGTTTTTTAGAGATGTTCCAGAAGATAAAAACCAACATCACATTTTATAAGGCAAACAATAGAAATGCCTATACATGAAAATGGAATCAAGGAGTATGTGAAAAAAAATGAATTCGAATGGATTAGCCCCCAGTCCATGGTATGTGGAAGTTCAATATTTGTGTCAATCAACATAAAAAAAGAACAAGAGTGATCAAAGTAGTAATTCCATTTCAATTTCAATTGGCACTAATGACTTTTGGAGGGATTTATATGATTTAAGAACCAGTGTAAAAATCATGTTATATACAACATTCAAAACACTGGGATTGAAAGAGATAAAACCTACTCGATTAATACTTCCATTAGTAGATACAATAGTGAGAAGTCCTCGAGGAATAATTGAACATTTCATCTTCAATATAGACAAGTTCTATTTTCGGGTGGATTTTATATTGATGGACATGGATAAATAGAAGTTTCAAATAATATTGGGAAGAATGTTCCTAACTACATGAATGGACCTGGGTGATGTTCATAATGGATATATGAGTTTAAGAGTTGGGGGATCATAAGTGATGTTTAATTTTCACAGGAAGATTCATAAGTTTGAAAAAAGAGTGGATGAATTTTTAGAAGATTATTTGATAAAATTATCATACACTATTTTCCTTGGAAAAATGGATGATGTTTCTGCTCTATATAGTGAATAATAAAGTAGGAAAAATGTGAAAAAGTTATGAAATTGATATAAATAACTAAACATAGTGTATGTATATTCATTTAAGAAGAATTCAAAAAAAGTTAATAAGTTAGGGTAGTCAGTGAACTACAATGTTATTTATCAAGAAGAGCCAAGAACCACTAGAATGAGCCCATAGAGATAAAAAATGTTTTTAAACAATAGGAGAATTACTTTTATTTTAGAAAAAGAGAGTGGACCCATCTACATTGTGGAATCTTAGATTTTACAATTTTTATATCCATATTAGGTATCCTCTTTCATAATGTCAACCACCGGAGCTGGCTGAGGTAAGGCTGAGTAACAAATGGTAAACAGAAGTACTTCATGGAGGAAACATGAGTTTTTAGTATTTTACATTATTTATCATCTATTTTTTATAGAAATCACCCATCCCAAAAATATTTTTAATTTCATGTTTATTGACTTCTATATCACTTTCATATTTTTATTTGTTCAGGACCATAAGGGAGGGAAGTATGTAGAATGAAGTATCATGAGAAGAAGATGTATGGGAATTGTACATAATAAAGGGAATTTACATGCCATAAAAGGGTTCCAACAGAACCTGTACATCCAATGTTTTAATAATAAATTGAAAGGGGGGTAACCATTTCAATTCAATATATTTTTATTCCACACATTTCAATTATTTAGTGGTTTAATTTTCAATTTCATGACCTAAATTTTATTTATAATTTTATCAAATGAACTAGGATATATAAACCACCTAATAAAATTACCAGGCCACAAATTTTTAAATACCATTGTCAACAAATTGGAATAAGAAAATTTTGAAAAATAATTAGTAGAGTTAATAATTTGGATTATGATACGATGAATCATTATTTTTATAGTTTTTTGATTTTGGTAAATTAAAATTTTCTGGGGATTATCCATGATTTGAATTTATAATGATTTCATTACCATATTTAATTTTTGGTATGAATTTTCATGAGTAGTTTTCACAGCCATTCATCCCATTCCCGAGAAAACCACTAATCCCAAAACATCCAATTCTTTCTAAAGTATATTTCTAGAGAAACTCAGGCATGTTTTCTTCTAGAACATTCATTGATTATCATTAAATCTACGATTGAATCAGATCAATTTTCATATGATGGATAAATTCTATTTTATCCCTTATAATGAGACCCACATTGTATTAACCCATTTTAAGCGCGTAGATGCAATGAATTTCCTTTTGAAGAAATGATCCATGTTACACTCCTATTTTATCATCTCTTACCTTCCTCTAAATAATTTTCATGATATTAAAAAAATAATTGTGGGGGAGGAACTTTACTGGGTGTACTGAGATATATATCATTAGGGTAATTTTAATGTGGATTTTTTTATGATATGGGGGAGGGAGGCCATGAAATCTTCTATTATATTTCATTATTCACAACTCTTACATTAAAAAATTAAAAAAAATGATAATATTGGGTTGTGCTTTGGATGATAAAAAATAACCACTTTCTAGACTGATGATTTTTTTATTGTGTGTTGTTAGTTGAAGGATATGAGATTTGTCCTAAACATATCTTTTAAAAAAGAAAAATTAGAGAAAGAGAAGATAATATAACCATTGATCATATATGTATCGTGACACAACATTGAGATTTTTGGGGAAAGAGAGAGATGAAATTTCTAATGTGATATATTTTTTGAGCTTATCTTTTTATTTCCTGTATTACACATTACAGTAAAACCTCCTTTTTGAATAGTCCTTGATTTAAATTATTTAAATTCCCACCCTAAAGAATCATAGACATTTTATCCATAACTATGAATCCATCATGATTAATTATGATCTTTGTATTTACATGATGGATATATTAGATGATTTATAATCCTATGGTATGAAATATATTCTTGGGGTATAATCTGAATTCAATTTAAATTTGTTACTTGATGGTGAGAGAAAAACGTTCAAGTGAGGTAAATTGAACGTGGTATGAATACTAATAATTAATTCAAAAATGAATATGGTTGAAGGAACAAAATTTGATATTTCATAAGAGTAAATGTAAAATAATTCATTGATTTACTTCTTTGAAAATTGAAGCATTATAAAATTTCCTACATATGATGCTTGAATATTTTATTTTATACTTGACCAATTAATTTTATTGAATTTTAATTTGATGCATGGTAAGGTAAATATCATTTGTAGTATGATGAGTTTCTATCATTATGGACAAGGATGAATCCAATTGTGGGGGTATTTGTTAAGTGTATTTCAAGCAGTTATTTTAGAATGTTTTTGAATTTTTTTTGTATCTAAATGACAAATATTTCTTATTTTGGATCGAATTGATTTGTTTTATGTTCCTTGAAATGAAACAACTATTGTTTGGAAAATTAACCAAAAGTGAGGGAAATATGAGGTTGAATACACTTCACTCCTTGTGCGAAGAGAAGTGTCTGGTTTAGTATGATTACATGATGTGTAATTGCATTGCACGTCGTGACATTTTCAAATGGAATTTACTACATTGGAAATTTTGTGATTTCATTACACACATTAAAAAATAATTACACATTGTGAATCCAAATTTCACAATGTGAAATGTTTCATGAAAATATTCGGAAGATTATTTTTTCGTGATTCTTGATGAATGATGGCAGAGTGATTACATGACATGATACACTCTTAAACATAATGTAATAGTTGATGTGTATAATAAAATTAAATGTAGATATGACTGAGGGTTTGATAGATATTAATATAAATAGAGACTCTATGATACCCTTCCAGGAAACTCTACGACCAATGGAGGATAAGCGACATTGAATGATGAATTACATAAGATGGAGTGACAATATATGACCCGTATTTTCTACAATTCTTCACCATTTTTCTTCTTCGGGTATGTATGCTGCTCATTCAAAACATTCCTAGTATGGGAAAATAGTTTTTATAGTGATGGGATTTGTAATTATAGGGGAGTTCTCCATAGGGATTTGTTTTATTTATTATTCATGTTTTTTAATTGTTGTAATTAATTTTATCAATTTCAAATCTAATTATATTTTCTATTTCTTGACTATTGCTTTTGAATAAAAGAGTTTGATTTTGTCGCATCAATTAATATCACTAATTTTTTTATGAACATTATGAAATCATGGATATTTATTTTTAAATATGATTTTTAATCACCTAGTTCTGCTTTTACACCATGTAGATAACCATTCCCAAGGTCTAATCACATTATTAAGGCTGGGTACCTAGATCAAGGATCCCTACTAACCCAATTCCGACACCAAACATGAATAAACCCAAATTAATTAAATTACTAGGACAAAAACATGAAATCACTAAACTTGGCATGTATATATCGTGTATTCAAACTCATTATTTTCTAAAACCTTTTAATTATTTTCTACAAACAAACAAACCAATTTCAGTTTCAATATCTATAATTAATTTTGAACATAAGAACTGTCCATGTGGGTTTAGCACTCAAACATTCCTTGTACTATATTAGTAGTATGTTTTCAATGTATTAGTAAATAATTAAGTTTTTTTAGCCCCAGAGGAATTAACGAATCATTGTGGGATGTCATGGAGCACATTTTAAAAATGAAGCTTATAGAATGACATAAATTTTGGAACTTGAGTTTTACCTCTGAGATGTGATGTGACAATGGTCGTTAAGGGAAAACTATGGCACTCTTTTGGACATGAATGTTTGGAATAAACAGTGCACACATTAATAAATTGAAGTGGAATACCAGATAAGTTTTGATGCGGGATAACCCTTATATAGTAACTATTCACCCATCACATGAAGAAGATATAACATATTTGTACTGGTTATTTTTATGCAATGATGCTATATTGAGTCATATTCAATGATGTGTTCTAGGGTTTCATGAATAATGTACATACCTCATGTCATGAGTTTTTTTAATGTGGTTATTTTTTTAAATGTAAAGAGTTGCGCGTATTTAAAAAAAGGGTTTTTCGAAGCATGAACGATGTTAACACTACTATATTTGGCTAAGTAGTTGGAACCATGTTTATGATTTCTGGCCAAAGAAAAATATGGGTGAACCCCATTCAAACATATTTGTATATATATATATATATTAGAAATTAAATTAAATTAATAAAATTTATATGTTATATTTATAAAAGTATAAAATAATATTACAGAATATATTAGTTATAAATTGTTGTAAATATTTATTATTTAACAAGTTGTATTCATTTTTTTCCTTATATATTATTATTTATTTTTATAGAAATTTATTAGTAATTTATTAATAATTATTATGTTTAGTAAATTATAAATTGTGTTATTTATTGTCAAATAATTATATATTTTTCTATTAAGGATTAGTTAATAGTATTAATAATATAATTTATTTTTTAATAATATAAATAAAATAATTTATATTTAGAAATAAAATTACCAGTTAATAAATATATTATATTTAATATGTTATGATATGTTATTTTTTATTTAGTTATATAATTAACAATATAATAATTATTATTTATAGTTATAATATTTAATGATTTATTTTATAAGTTTTTTTTAATTTTTGTTGATATAAAATATTGATAATTTATGACTAAGTAAAATATTTATTATTAATAAAATATTTTATTTATTATGAATTGATATTATATTATAATGTTATTAACTAATTATTATTTTAATAACTAATATTTATAAAATTTTAATTATGAACATTATTTTAAAAAATAATGATATAATTATTACTATTGTATAAATATGTAAAATATTTATTAGTTATAAATTACATTATTTATTAGAAATTAATAATATATTATCATGTTATTAAATAATTAATTTTATTATAGATAATATTTATTGTATAATCATATAAATAAATTTATTTTTATTTACAATTAATATTTAATAGTTAATAATTATTTTATTATTAATATATTATGTTGTTTTTTTAATAAATTAGTTAAATGAGATATAAGATATTATTTAATATTTATATTAATAATATTTATATAATAAAAAATAATAATATAATTAATATTTAAAAATAATTTTAAGTGGATTATGTATTACTCATAATATGCATAATAATATAATTAATTATTATTATAAATAACAAATATTATTTATTATTATAACCGATGTAATTGTTAATATTAAGGTTTCTTTATCGTCCATTTTTCAATAATTTTTTATTATATTAATTAATTTTTTTGGCGATAAAAATATAAATTTTTCATATGTTTTAATAAATTTTATAAATAATTATTTAAAAAACAGATATCATGTGTCAATATAATCTCGAACGGTTTCCTAGATGCTCCTTTGTGCCACAATAATCTGTATATATAATGCGTTTATGTCATTTTTGTCTATGTCTATACTCAGGCGGACAAAGCACCTGTTTGTCATCCCTAGCACCTACCTGCAAATCATCATGTGTGACAAGCAGTTTTTCTATAGTGTTTCCACATGTATCCTGTCTTACCTCTATTGATATTGGCTACTGGTTGGAACACACCACAATAAGTGAAGAAGGTAATATTTTCATATTAGATATATACATATTATCAGAAAATGAAGAATGGAATGCATGCTAGCCAAAATCTAGCTTTGTAGAAACACATTACACACTGACCGAATGTGCTCATGCCTATGCCTACCATTGTAGCTATTCCTTATATGTAATAGGAATTGAAGGATCATTAGGATGATCATGATGAAACCCCTCTTCCTATGACCAATCTGCATCCATGACAATGTTTTCACCCCCTCCACATCTATATTATGATCTGGAACCTCAACATCACATGAAACATCAATGAAAATATCATGATAAATCTCATCAATAGGAGGAAGAAAATCATTCACTGCTTAATGAAAATAATATTGGTAAAATGAATTTCTCTATATAGGATTAGAGCTCTTTAGAAAGTGAGTGATATGAGCATCTATGAAAAAAATTATATAGTTAACTGATATTAATAAAAAAATTCAACCGTGGAATGTGGAATTATTACCAACTCATGATATCCTCATATATATCCCATAATATATCACACTAAGTACATTCTGTACAAGGCCAATAATCCAGCTGATCTGATAAATATATATGAACTTTGACGACTACTCATAATCAGGACTCATGTCATCTATCCCATATCAAAATATATCATAATTGATATATCCTAGAGTCATTGTCCTGCTTCCGTAAAAGGTTCATAAATTTAAGTGAATGTAACCAACTAGGCGGTATAGGAATGCACTAAAAGAATCTAACTACCTCAAAACATTATCGGTATGATTACAGTCATCTATATGAAAAAGAATCATAATAGTGAAGCTTGAGCCCAAAGCATGAACCACTATAAAATATGGTGGGAGAATCTAGATGATAACACAACTATATTATGTCCATGAAATAAAAAAACAAAAAAATGAATAATAAACCAATAAACGAACAAATTTACTGTATAGAATAAAAATTTAACAGTAAAATTTATATCCATGTACATCGTTTGGTCGAAGAATCTTCAGCATAACACTGTATGCCTTGACATCATTATTGGCTATATCTGAATATCAATGTTATTCAATAAACATGTAGATCACATTTTTATACTTATATTTCATAATATAAAGTTATACATTTAATTTTTACAAATAAAGGATAGAAAAACATATCCTCATCCATGCAGAGACTCTCCTAAAATGTCTGCAAACAATAGCACACGTTTATGTGGAGAAAAGAGAGTGAAGGGATCTCATATCCACATCCATATCAGAGTAATATATCTCATGATTTATATCATATCAATGTGACATGTTTTTCATAGTGTTCTATATGTATATGAAAGAAATAAAACCACCGACTATACTTCCTTGTCTAGTCCAAGTCCTCCTATAATGGTAAAAATGTCTAACGTACAAATTCAGTAAAATGGTGAATAAAGATTGTGCAACCTAGATGACACAAAATATATGCATGTGAAAATCACAACACGCTGATCTCGTCACCATCATCATCTAAATCAGAAAAGTTATGATTTATCCCTGGAATGTGAGATCTTCTATTAAAGATCTATCTTCTACCATCATATACCTCAATGACTAGTAATCTATGAACTAGATCCATCAAATCTCTACCCACTCAGCCTGTTACAACCACACCATAAATGGGTAGTTGCAAAATAGTACACACATCCTCTGGCGTTATAGTCACCTATTCCTTTTGAAAATTGAATGTATGTGTCTATGGAATTCATCTCTATATGAGTGAAAAAATTTCCCGATGATAAAAAAAATGTGACATCACACATCATTATTTCATAGAACCCAACACGATGATGATTAGGGATGATGGAAGGAGGTGGTAGAACATGATTAAAATGATGAGACCTCCATACACTCGATGTTTAAAATGGGAATCCCTCTATAACCATCCATGAAACATGTATATCCTCTAATGTGAGTAACGGAAGAACCACAATTGATACATTTAATTTTGTCATGAATTATTATTTTTAATTCAATAAGTGTTCTAATATAATTTAAAATAACTAAATGAATAAAAATGATGCAGACAATTAGCAATCATAATTAAGCTTTATGATAAAAAATGAGGTAAAAAAATGATGTGACTAATATTGTAGTATTATAATATTGACTACCCATTTTAATGATATGTAATCTTGTTAAATTTATTTTTAAATTATTATATAAATATCAACTATTAAACAAACCACACTTAGTACATGTGGATAAATGATATATTAAATCAACCGTGTGATTTGAATTATATTATTGAAGGAAAGTCATTTTTTGGTAGAAGAAATTGTTAATCATTTTTTTGTGTTCTTATGATTTTAATAGTCAAAGAATCACAAGATAATTTTTGATTAAATCTTAATATAAAAAAACCTAGTGATGAAACAATCCAAAATTGAAGCATGTCTGAAATAAAAGGATCTTGAAAAAAAAATTATGCATATATTAAAATTGTTTACATTAATAAAGAAATACATAAACTTGATCAGGTATGATAAGAAGTGGAGTGTTTTACTACCACTTAAAGATATTTCTAATGTGTGTTCCCTTCAATGTGAAAGTTTCTTCACTACAACACCCCTCCAAATTTTTCTGGCCAGTCCATGTCATTTCTGACATTACTCGACTTTGGTCATCCCTAAGGGAAAAACATGGTAATATCTAGAACCACAGTCGACTAATGTGTATGATAGGTAAAATTATGAAGGATAAATTTTTCTAATAATTGATAAATAAATAACTACCTATTAAAGAAAAATTTCCAGGAATGAAAGAATTCAAAAAGGATAAAGTCATAATGAAAAAATTGGAAATATGAGGGACAATATTGGATGATTAGAAGGAAAGGTAATTGAACAGAAGTCACGAAAAATCATCCAAAGGGCACTTTAAAAGTTACCAGAGTGCCCACTTGATACACCATGACAGTTAAGGGTGCCATGATGTGTCCACCAATGAACAATCTATAATAGCACGTGTATAGGGATATGTCAATGCGAGGAAAGAACTATAATCAATGTACAAGTTTTCCAATATGAGAAACACCACTCAACCAATGTATCTAGTGATATGGTCATGTCCCTCTATTACCTGAAAGTATCTATATACCTGGTCAGTGGTTCGAACACACAATGATGATTCTTCATGTATTATGTGATCAATGCACCTTGGGAAACTATGACCAAAACCCTATCCATTTTTCATCGTATAATAGTCTTGTCAGGGAAATTCGACAAAGTAATTAACACATATAAAATATATCCTATACTGAACATGTGGTAAATAGTTTTTTAGATGCTTAAGGACCCCATTGTTTTACTCCACTATATTCGTGGTCATATAGCCATATATCCCACCACCATTATATGCTAATGACCATTATTCATTTAAAATAAGAATCATATAATCATAAAAAATAGGAACAGACCGTATAATATCTATAATTCATTGGTATATATTTTTTTTGGTATCGTATGTTGAAACCATAAGAGAATAATTTATATACAATGATAATAATTTTTTTTCCAAAAAATAATGTTTTAAAAAGAAAACCCATCTTTATAACCTACTTCTTTATTTCCTAATATCTGAAATTATTACTCACCTTACTAGTAAAATTTATAATTCAATTTCAATTAGATATTAATTGTTAACTCCAATACTATTAAAAAAAACTATAATAACAAATGGAGATCAGATATCAGACACAATTTCTAGATTTGCGTGACATAAATGCGTATACATTCCAAAAAAACCTTGAGATTCAAAATTATCTTTTTCAAAAATTGAGAATAATTGTGGTATAGGGGGATGATCATCATCCTATGTGACATAAATAAGTAAATAAAGTTTATAATTTACATAAATTAATGTTCCAATGAATAGAAATAGTTTATAAGAATACTAAAAAGCAATGATACATGGCACAAATTCCTAAAATATCCTATAGAACATGACTTTGTTTAATCAACATAGTGAATTGAGGAGATATTTTCAACCATGTAAAAATTATTAATAACCAGATTATTTAGATAACAAAATCTTATAAGATATGGAAAAATTATATATGATTCATCCCAATCACTCTAAACTATCAGATTTTTTATTTTTTCATTTAATTCTTTGTTGTATGATATCTTATATTTAAAAAAATTATTTTATTTGATCATAAAAAAGGAAATTTGAATATCGTATTACGTTCATATCATCTCTACAATAGAAGCCAATATAAAATCTAAATAACGTGATGAGTGATATTATGAGAATATTTGTTGTTCAAAAGTGTATGGGCCTTCCAATTTGATTATCTTCTAACCTGAAAAATATTTACCCAGATTTTCCTCATTTGGAATTTAGACTATATCTCTAAGTTTTCAATTTGATTGAGAAATTTTTTCTTCCTTGACTCATCAAAGAAAAATAGTAATTTCACTGTCTATGGTATCGTTTTATAATATATTTCATGGTATTAATACTTTCAATCTCCAGACTAACATATATGTTGTTACCAGTCGATAAAAACATATTAACGATAATTATTGGGAATTTAGTCGCTAGTGTAATGGAATTCCAAAAAAATGCTATATACATGAAATTACATTATATAAGTAATTCATTACTATAGGATGACTACCACTAACTAATGGATTACTATCTATCAAAGGAACACTATAAGGTTCATTCCCAATATCATCCTCATCCACCACATCACTAGATGGATCACAAGATATATCCTCATCAGATAAAGCGTCATTCTAATTATTTGGAGAATACATGGGGATTTACCCTATTGCACCATCCAAATCTTGATTCTCGTCATGATAATTTGTTTCTCTTAATAAATTCATCTGAGCAGGAAATGAATGAGACTTTTCAGAGGGAGAAACTTCTCCATAGGTCATATAAAATTGTTCTTTATTAGTACATTTCACCTAATAAATATAAAATATAACCACATATAATTTTATTAAACCATTAGTAATCTTTTTTATGAAAAATAATGATGCATCCATCCAATCCTAAACATTGATAATAGGATACTCATCTTCCTATAGACATTAAGGATGTTTTATAAATCATTATATAAGTAATGTAATTGATTGATAATGATTTTTTTAACCAATTACTATTCTCTGTGAAAACATCATCCAATTTCGTGCATTTACAAATATATTTCATTCATGTGGGTTAAAAACTATTGCTAAATCCCTGACCAATATAAATTACCTCAAAGTTGCAGTAATTTTTTATGAAAATGATTACCTAGAAAAATAATTAATAAAATTTTATATACTACATCATGAAATGTTTAAAATGGTTAATTTTCTTATGATTAAATAATTGTGACATCATCCTGAGAATCATTCTACGGATTATTTTAAAATTATTTGTTAAACCATTCAAAACCAGAGGGGATCCTAGAGAATATATTATTATAGATTTCATCAGCCATTAGTATCTACTCAGGCATGGTGTAAAAATATAGCTTGAAATAGAAACAATTATTGTCAAACACCATTTCATTACAATGTTAATAAAATCAACGTGAGGGAGTATATGGGTTTGAGACCAATTAAATTTTTTATACAGGCTGGTAGGTCCATACATACATTGAAAAATAAATAAAATGCATTTCATTATTGAGGAAAATAACATGCAATTATGAAAAATTATATTATCGTAAAAAAACATGACATGTAATTTCAATCATAAATTTCTCAGCAATTTCAATATCATTAAAAAAATAAAAAATAAACATTTTAGTAAAAAAATAAAAAATGCAATTTCAAGCATATATTAGATGTCTATATCATGATTAGTCATCATATAAGACTACTGGATTGTTTTAGGTATAGTTATTATATCCATCGTCATGTATCATTACCAATAAATATAAATAATAAATAATATATATATGTATCTATTTATATCTATATGTTCACAAATATGTTTCACTATTATAGGTGGAAAACCATAGATAAATCCTTGATTAACATAAATAATTTCAATGTTCATGTATATTGATGGTGATATGATTACCTAAAAAAGAAAATTGAATAAAACATTTTATATCTTTATAATGTTTTACAGGTTTTAATTCTTAATGACTTAATACATATTAATTTATCTTGATACCTATTCTATGGATCTGTTTATCATTATTTGATAAAGCAATCCAACCTAGGGGAAACATCGAAGCATATATTATGGAATATTTCAGTAACAACCAATCTTCTTTAAAAAAATGCTCTTGTCAAACACCTTTCTGTTACTGTGTTACTCACATGCAAGTGAAGGGGTGTAGAAGTTTAGGATATGTAAAATTTTTACACAGACACAAATGTTCATATATAATTAGAAAAAATGATCACATGCAGGTCATAAATGTGGAAAATGAAATGAAATTATTACAAATTATTTAACGACATACACAAATAAAGACATGAAATTCCATTTATTCATTGGCTGATTATCTCATGTTAAATCATAAAACAATACTTTTTACATTTTTTGGGTAATAATTAGGTTCTACATATTATATTTTACCTACAATTTTATCTAATTTATAATAAATAAATATATATGTATTCATATTTTTATATAACTTGATTTCCAAAAATTTTACTTTTCAATGTGTATATATGTGTTAGTGGAATAAATTCATTTACCTATGTCTATGGAATATTATAAGATAATTTTATTTTACATTTGATATAATATACAATTATATAAACACATTAATATATATAAATAATATAAAATAAATATATAAAAATTTAAATATATTTAATTTTATAAACTGATATTTTAAAATATAATTAAATAATATTTTTTAAAAAATATAGTTTTATAACTATAAATATTCTTAATTTATTTATAAACACTAAAAATATTATTAACTATAAATTTTGTTCATAATTATTTTTTAAAAAAAAATTTAGCTATATTCACATTATTTCCTGTGTATGAAATATTATAATTTAAATTCATGTTAATTTAAACACAAAATATATTATATACATATAAATTATCTCAAAAAATATTATTCAGAAATTAAATTTAATGTGTAAAATTTTTAGACAATAATATTTCTAAAAATATAAATTATAATTTTTACATAAATTAATTATATTGTAAAAATAATATTTAAATTTCAAAAATGATTCATTTTAAATTAAATCATAAAAAAACAACATCTACTTCAATAATTAAATCATAGAATGAAAAATAATTTATACATCCATATAATCATACATCCATACATCTATTTGTTTGTAAAGCCATACATATTACATAAATAAATCACACAAACAAAATAAATAAAAATTATTAAAAAATTAAAAATTTCTAATAAGAATTTTACCTTCATAAAAGATAGAAATATATATTGACAAAGAAATCCAATAGAGTTTAATAAAAAAATACATTAGAGAAAAATTTCAAATGGAGGGGGTGGCATCTCTATTTATAGAATTTTCTGGAAAGGAGGCATGAACCACATTCTTCCCTCCATTGTAAATAAATTAAAAGGAAATGTGAAACTCATCCGTGTTTCCTAGCCAAATGGAAAATCATAAAAAATGTTAATTCTTCTTTAGTACCTTTTCTGAATATCTGCAACCCTATCAATTTAACAAATAATAATGATATTTAACACATTGAAACCATTATCACCCTGCATCAAAGATTTCCATAATTCCGAGATGACTTATGCATGAGATCATGATACAATAAATAATCAAAAAACTATGTATATGTTGTGTTACATGATGAAGAATACTGTAATAGAGTATTCATGTATGAGTGATCATAGATGCTTTTGGATTCAATATGTTGGGATGAGTTTGATATATAGAAAATGTTTTGTGTTATTGAATGTGTGCTTATTGTTTAAAAAGAATTACATGGATGTTATGATCACAAATATGGATATGAAGATGAGTAATAGAATAATTGATGCCATTATTTTTATTGTTTCACATGATGTAGTATTTGAAAAATAGAAACACCATGAATTTTTCATCATTTGTTGATGTCTGGATTTCAATTTTTCTAGAGAAAAAGTTAGTGAACAAATTATATAAATACCAAGGGCACACAAAAAATTGTTATATGACAAATTTATAAGAACACTATGGTTATATAAAAAATAGAGTCCACATGAAATTTCAAATAATGAAAAATGGGAATAAGAATTGAATATGTTAATGTAAAGAATAGAAGAATATCAAAATTACTTTTTTATACAAGTAGAAATAATAAGACATGAAGAAATACACATTTATAAAGAGGCACCATACCACAAAAAGTAGTGGACCACACCAAGATATACCCTATTAGGAATTTTCCCTTCGATAAGAAATACTATGGGAGATTTTTAACATTTTTGTTATCATTGGATAAAGAAGAAATAGATAAGTGTAAACCACAGTTCGTGCTCTATCCAACACCGAATATTAACAATTCTTGAAAAAATGTTCTCATAAAGGATTTAATTTTATTTGTGCTCACAATAAGAGATAATAAATTTACATTTAATTAGTGATAAAAAGTGGTGATAAATGGGAACCCATTCTTAGCACGGATAAAAGTCCCCCATTTCTCAGCTTAATTCTAGTACTGATAACAACGACACCTTTATCTGTGATTTTTTTCTAATAGTGAAAAATGGTGTATTAAGTAATTTAGTTTATTTTCAAATTTTTTTTTAAGTTAGTTATTTTAAAATAACTATATTTATATAGATTTATATTTAAAGAAAATATATAAATATGATTTATATAAATTTTAATAAAAAATGTTTCTTATTAAATAATTGTATATATATATATATATATTTATATATATATATATAAAATTATCATATTTATATTAGTCAAAAATTTTAATTGTTTATTTATATACATTATTACAAAGTGTGTATATAATTAAAATATTTTTGGTAATACTTTATTTAAATAATTATATAATATATATAAATGATAATATTAATTTAATTATATCTTAATATAAATATTAAATAATTAAAAGATGTATTCGTTTATAATTGTATGTTTGTTTATACAGGTGAGTATATTTGTATATGAGTGTGTGTCAGTGTGTATGTGTACATATGTATATCTGTCATGTATATATGTATTTGTACGTGCAATTTTATTTTTCAATTTAATATTATTCATTCTTTTTTTTGATATCTCTACATTTTTATTATTTTAGGTATGAATTAATTTTTAATATAACTTAATTCTAACCTTTTCATTATGAGTGAATATTCGTTTGATTAATTTAATTTGATTATATTTTATTTAATTCAAAATATTTATTAATATTTTTCTAGTAAATTTTTTAATAATTTTCTAATTTATATAATTAATATCATCTATTTATTTATTTTTTGACATTTTTTTGTGTTTGTATTTCATATAAATGTTACCTAATAACTTGTTAATATTTATTAATTTTATTCAATTTTAGTTATTCATTTTTAATATTAACAAATATATTATTTTATATTCATGAATAATATTAAAAACATATTTAATCATTTTTCAATATTAATTTATACACATATTTATTTACTATATATGTTATATTTTCACTCTGTTTGTAATTGGT
Organism: Viscum album; assembly: GCA_963277665.1. Lineage (NCBI taxonomy): Eukaryota > Viridiplantae > Streptophyta > Magnoliopsida > Santalales > Viscaceae > Viscum > Viscum album. Next base: position 1,554,242,119 of record OY728148.1, on the reverse strand, counting down.
ATGAAAAATATTTATTCTTCTTTATTTATTATGTTTTAAAAAATTAAAATATGTTTGAAATTTATATAGTTATTATATTTAATTGATTTTTCTATTATTTAGTGAATTAGATAGTGAATTTTAAAATCATAAATATATAATTTCTTTTAAAATGTATTTATAAAATTATAAACCAATAAAAAATTTATTTAGATAATTATGAAATTATAATAAATATCTTAGAAAAATAAACAATTTTATTATATTTAAATACATATATTAATATATTAGTAAATATATATAAATATATAAATATATTTATTATTCTATAAATTTTTTTATAAATATATTTATTTATAATTATAATTATAATAATAAATTAAATTACAAAATTTCAATATATATATTTATTATATTGTTTAAAAATATATAATTATATAAATCTATATAATTAGATAAACGGGGGCTATGGCTTACCTGTTCGGCCTGATTTGTGGGGTGTGAGGTGTGTGTGTGTGTTATAAATGTAATTGAAACCCGAACTATCTAATATATATAATTAGATAAATATATTCATAATTATAAATAAATAAGTTTAAATGTATTTATTTATCATTGAAATTATATAGAAGTAAATATATATAGTTTTTTGAAAAGGATGAGGCTCCAAGGGTCCTTTAGTAAATAAGAATGGAAAATTGAGGAGAAATATACAAAGCATTAAATATCTATAAGACAAACAATAGGAATAGAAGTCCAAAAAAAATCACGTATCTTAGTATCTGGTACTCATGCTATATTGAGAGGCATGCTCAACACATCCATGTGGATGTATTCCCCTTATCTATATTATTACTTGAAACAATGGCCCAACCACTTTATTTCACATCCCATCATCACTGAAAACCATCATTTCTTTTGCATCAGGCATAAGATCACTACATTTCTACCCCCCTCACTACATTCGGTGAAAAAAAATAAAAAGTGTATTGTGTACTGACCTCTGAATGTAATATGTTCAAAATATGTACAAAAATATTTCACGCTGAAGAAAATCTAGAAAACTTCCTACAAGTGGCTTCATCACTCCCTGCCCCTTCTTGACCTAGAGCCAAATGGAATTAAACAACTACAATGTGTACCTCCCTTACCTGGGTAGTTTGAAAACCAAAACATTCACCTATAGGAAGTTCATGACAACGAGAATCATCATTCAACCCATGAAATAATTCATAGACTACCTACCATGTTTTATATCATCCTCTATCCCTTAAAAAACTCTAATCCTTGAGACCAAGGAATTAAAAAAAGAACATTGGAATGATTCCATTTCATGAGGAGATTCTAAAACTAACTAAGGTCCCCGATGAGGAATTGGTGGACAATAGAAAAGTGACATCAGTGTCTGTATCCCATTTTCCATATCATTAGGAAACATACTAATACAAGGTGGTTTTTATCAATTGGGTTATCAACTATATGACCAACTGGTGGAGGAGTGGAATATGATTCATTTTAATTAAGATTTTTATTCAAGGAATCCATATGAGATTTAGTGGGTTTGATGAAACTGAAATTTCATGGTGGAACACAATCTTTCCCCTTTCTATCATATGGGTTGAGTTACCTAGCTTCTGAGTAATAGATATATAGGAATATTTTTGTTTTAATGTTGTACCATCCAACTTATCATTCCTTTTGAAATTTTTAATGGAAACAATTTTTTCCCAGCCACATAGAGTAGTCCGCATCAGCCTGTGAAGAATCCTCCATGAAAGCTTTATTATCATTAGATTCCCCAAAATCATGGTCATCCCTTAATACCATTATGAAGGCATACTTGAATGAAAATCTAGCACTAAAAAAATTATGTACATCAATTATGTCAGCCCAAAACATAATGGCCTTATTAATAATTTGAACAGGATTAAAAACCATTGTTTCTTCACAAGGAGAAGAAATAGATCCAATCTAAGGGATTTTTTGCATCATTTTTTCTATGGAATACCAATAAAATAAATACATATAGTTCACTAAGATGATCCTTCAAAATCTACATAGGGATTTCCATTTGTGTAATTAAATTTCATTGAAGTAGAAGAATGTAAAAAATCACAGGAAGGAGATCTTTATCTTGGTTATCAGTGATGAAGATGATATAATTACTATCATTCTTTTGGCAGTACTAAATATCATATCCTTTTAATTGATGGATATAACAAATGAGCTCTCTCTTAAATTTAGACATCGAGTGAGTAATAATTTGACAATAATCACAGAACAATGACCATTTTTAAAACTATATTCTGATATTGATCTTATCACGAGTCATGGAGAGAAATCAAATTCAATAAAATTCAATATAAAGATAAATTACACAACAACCCATGTAATGTGACTATAGATAACCATGTTGGTTATACTATCCATCATTATCAAGATTCCAATTGCAGAAGAAACATCAAATAAAATTTTATGTTCCATAAGATGAAATTTAAACAATAGATTTTGATCTAATCCTATATACATTTATCATTAAAATCATTAAGTTTTATATTTTGATTCTAATCATGAACTCTTAGGGTTCTCGACCATATATTGACTGAACCTGAGCTACTGGTTTGACCCTTAAACTCCACCAAAGGTAATAAGATATTAATATACCACAATCAAGAGTGACACACATGAAATATGAAAATCCCCAAATAGAGGCTAATTGAGCAGCTAAATCAAAAGAAATTCATGGTTTCATGCCTTTTGATAGTAGGATGAAGGAAATTAAAGGGTCCTTACAATGATCGATTTATTTTGAAAGGGCTTCATTCAAGGTCAAAACATGAGTTGAAGAATAATATTATTAAATATATATGGCTAAATAAATTTATATATGAGATGAATATTTGTGATGACTATGGATCTTGTGTGTTATCTCTATCACTAGGATGTTTTTTTCCAAAAATGATGGTCGAAACCACTAAATAATTCAAGATTTAGTATGATTCAAAATATTTCAAGAAGTATTTATTCCAAAACCTTTTATTTTTGATTTATTTTTTATGTGACTTGATATCTTCGATAAGAATCACCAGAATTGGGTGCCTTGTAGTAGTCGAGACCGATCATGAACTCCATATGAATGGAACTGCATAGTAAAAGATTTATATTATCATTCAGTAAATGATCCCATTGGATGGTAGAGTCTATAATTTAGAGACTCTAATGAAACAACTTCTTACATTTTGGGGATTTAATGGATGGAAAATCACCTCAATCGGTAAGCATTTATCTCATGTTGTTTTCAAGCCTGCTGATCATAAAATCAATATGTGGATCATGGGATTCATTCCTCTAAATATTTTCTTCCTAAAAATTTAATATTGGGTTCCTTTTCAACCTGAAATTTGTGAAGAGATCTATAATGAAACTCTGGATCCACATTAATCGATTTAGTTTGTCTTTTTGGCATCACCAAATTCTCTTGAATGTTACATTATCTGAAAGTACCCCAAAAAATCTTTATGAAACATAACTCACACAATATGGAATTTTTTCTAGATTTACTATGAAAATATATTTGTCTACTATTCCAATTAATTTAGTTGTGTAGTCTGATTCTATTCATCTAATGTATTTATGAATTAAGTATGAGAAATTTCTGATTTTATATCAACATTTAAATTATATTGGACACTCCATATAAAAATATCATTTGAAAATAATGTGTAGAAACTGAAAAAATAAATTTCACTCAACAAAAGACTACAAAATGAAAATTAAACTTAAAGGGATGTCATACTATGGTAGGGATTCTATGGGAAAGCAACATGGATTCTCTAATATGCCTGGTGAGCTAACTATATCATAGGGAGATTACCCTACTACTAAAAGGTGTTCCTCTTCTGGGGTTTCTAAGGTATTTTAAGGTGTATTGTTGTTGAATAATGGCATGTCATGGGGTAAAATTATTGGAAGGGGACTTGTTGAGCCCAATGATGATGAGTAAGCTACATGTGAAACTGTTGTGCAATTGGTGGATGACACTAATTTCGAGAATGAATGAAATTTTCTATATCATAATGTCCACAAATTCAATGATGTTACTTTGGTTAAAAATATATGGTAATAATAATTCTATGGGGAAGAAAACCATTATCAATGTGAAGGAATTCCAATTGGCCATCCATCACAGATTTAAATCTTTTTTGCATCAGCATGGGGATATGTAGGACTAATCTTCACATATTCATGTGAATGTGGTAATCTTGGAAGGCATGTTTCCCATCATTGAGGATGGTTTGGTTACACATTATCTTTTTGAAAGGATTAATGTATATTTAACTACTGGGGTCCAAATTAATATTAATTCCACTACACCTATTATTGGATTGGATATGTCTGAGTTAAAACACATGATTTTGGTAGATGGTGATACTTTTGGAGAATATGATAAGCTGTGTGTGGATGCTTATTCTACAGGTGACGCTCCCATTTAGGTGGAATATTCGGTAGATAGTCATCCAATCATGGAATGGTATTTTAAATATATTATTTTTAATCTAATGATAATTTCTTATAATTAAATTTGGAAAGGCCTTGGTTTTGGATTGTGAAGACACAAGGATAAAAAATTGTGAAACTCCTCCATAGGACAATGATGCAGAAAGGTTTCACCATGGTCCTAAGGAAGAAATGAAAAATAATTTGATTTTAATATTGATAATACATTATTCAAAATGGAGAAATATGTTTTTTATATAATGACTATCTCCTTGTGTATAAATTTATTCGATAAAATATTCAAGATGGCATGTGGTCGAATATCAACTTGGATGTTTAGTATCTCTCTTTGAAATGAAGTAGTTGAGTAATTCCAGAAGATTCCCTTAACTCATCATCACATTAAGTGTTCACACTGCCTCATACCAAATTTTGTTGAAGTGGTAGACATCCCAGAAAGTTGGGTTCTAGAGGGTGTGGCAGGAAATGACCTCTTTCTTTTTCTATTGGGAGCATCTCATGATTTTGTATCCCACCTTTATTTTGGTTTACTTAGTTGTGTTCTTTATCCTTTTTATAATTAATTTTTTGGGTCTGTTTCAGATTTCCGATCCACACATGACACATTCCGATTATATTTCTAATTATATACAAATATTTATAAGTATATTTATTTATTTTTATGATTATCAATTTATATCTATAATTAAACGTTTATATACATATTGATAATTCATTTAATATATATTCAATTATATAAATAATTATAGGTTAATAATTATATGTATATATATATATTTATAAAAATATATATAAATACATATTTGTAGTTCTTTAAATATATCATTATAATTATATATATTTATATTTATTTATAACTATGCACAATAAAGGTTTTTAATTATATTAATAATATTACTAAAATTAGGATTTTATTTTTACTTTGTTTTGGCTGATTATTAATCATATTTATTATCCCTAAAAAATCACAGGTGAAGCATATAATTAACAAAACTAGATTTTTAGAACTGGTATTTATATGTTTTGTTAGCCCTTTTTTCTTTGATAATGATCCGTTATATCATCATTTTTTTTATGCACTGATGAAACCATTTTTTATCAATTTTTTTTTCAAATATTTGACAAATCATATCTTTCTATTTTAAATAGAACAATATCATAGACCTATTTACTCACACCATTCATGATTTTGTAGAATTGAATCATTTTTTTCGCTCTCCCTTGATCATATTAGATGAATCGACATCATAAAAATGCCAATGTATGTGATCACTTGTGATCATTCACTCCCTATAGAACATCTTTGGTTGTTTTTAATTTTTCCCAATTGGTTTAAAGAAAACTCAAGGGGGATCATATTTTTCCTTCCTCTTCCTCTCCGAATCTCCACCGAATCTCCATTTTTATGATTCATTATTGGTTCTCCCTTTCCGTTGACTTCACATTCGTTTCAAATGCTCATCATTATTTATAAATATAATATAATAGAGATCCTAGTTTTACACTGCAATATACCTGATCACTAATCATGTTAGGTGGAGAATATAAATGATAATTTGATAGAGTTTTTTCACTTCGCTGAAGGAAATAAACTCTATGTCTTCTCAAATGAAAACATGGTAGAAGAATACCATGGAAAAGAACCCTAATCAATTTATTATCAACTAGTTTGATTATTATTTTTGAAATAAATATAAAATAGAATTAGTTAATTATATGATATTTAGTTCACTTTTTTTATTTATTGTTCTTAAGAAAATATTTTACGTTACTTTTTATACTTATCCACTTTCTCTTTATTTATATTTTTTATTTTTTTAAATCATATTCTTAATAATTCTCTATTTTTGTAGAATTATTCAGTTTTTAATATTCTTTTTAATATTTTTTAATATTTTTCAACATTTTTATGATATATAAATATATTTATGAATAATTATTTTTTTATATTTTACACAAGTGTTATAACATGAACACAAGGTCAATTAACATGGATTATGGATATAGAATAAAATATATAAAACACTTCTCTTTATTTTATATTAATTCAAAATTCATTACATAATATTAAACTTAATAAAACTCTGATATTTGACAACTATAATGTATTTGGGGACATGTTACATTACTATCATTTTAAAATTGGAAAACATCATATTGGTGGAAAACTTCTTTAACAGGATCATACCTAAAACTGCATGAGATAACCTTGGGAAACATATTAGAAATGAGTGAGACATAAAGCCTAGTAAGAGAATAATATTTTCATGACATGAATAATTTAAAACATGTTAAATAGTATTAGTAAAGTAATGAAAATAATGAACATATACAATGAGTATGCTATGACATGATAATTATATAGGCCAGATGAAAAATGTCGTTACATCTTAAAACACTTTATCATAAACATAAGTAAAGGATAACTACCAAGGAATCATCGTCAAAAAGTACCATTAATAAATCTTGTTTACTCTCATTCCCCAAATGACATCCCATGTTGCAAAACATTATCCAATTCATTGGAGCGCTATATAATTCTTGGCACGCACGTCACTTTCATTTCGTTCAAATGCTTAATTTTGCACCATTGATGTTAAAACACGCATTCATTCACCATCATATTTTATTACACCATTATGGAGTAGGTAATACATACATGTAATTAAAAATTCAAAGTAGAATATGTGTATAAAGGTGGAAACTCTTTATATGAAATGGGTATGGTATTCACTACCCAATTGTTTTGGCATGAAAAATCGATGTGAAATTTCGACAGCATAACACTTTCATTTAGAAATTAATTAAATGATTTGATGAGAGATAAAGTGTTCTATCATAATTTGTAAATAATGTGGGAAGTAATATTGTCATGTTAAGACATATCCTATCATTTTTAATTGTAAATATAAGAATTAAGATAATTAGGAAACATGATTGAAGAAGATAAGTTACAGATCCCATACTTTAGTCGGTGACACCAAATTATTTAAAGGGTATTTTGGGATCTTGGAGGAACCCTTGGAGGACATTAGAGAAGTTTTGGAGGTGTAAATATTTTATACAAGTATTTTTAATGAAGAAAAATGGGAATTTTGGAGGTTTAATATAGTAAATGAGTGGAATGTTCATTAATATTTTCTCAAACATTTGTTTTGGAATCTATATAATAAAATAACCAAAACCAAAAACATTTTCCTAGTATTTCCCATAGTTTCTTCCAAACGAGTTTTTTTATCATCATTTTATAGTCCCATAGTCTGATAATAATAAAATAATAACCATTATTTTGTGTAAGTGAGTCATACCCATAAATAACGGATTTTAAAACCATAAAATACAATAATGGGTTTTAAGGAATGATAGTATTTTTATAGAATGATTCAAATACACAATAAATTACATTATTTTAAATGGAAAACATATAACTCGTTGATGATACCATTTATAGTAATTAATATGTCACTTTTAATTCATTAGGATGTCATAATACACAGGGTATACTTATATGATATTTAATTTCTACCTAAAAATTTGATTTTCTTAAAAAATTATGAAAAATTATCCATTATATAATATCAATGTTCTGATTAAAAAATTAATATTCATTTTATAGAAATAATTTTCTAAATATCTTCATTGTCAATTTTAAAATATGAATAAACATTTATTGAGAAATTATCATTATTTTAAAATAAAAATTTCAAAACCCTTATAAAAATTACATTTGACTTAATTAAAATTATATGACAATTTACCATTAATACCCACTATTTAATAATAATTTTTTTTAAATATTATTTTTTTCAGAGAAAAAATAATTCATCAAAATACATTCATTAATTGAATTTGAAAATTACCCAAAAATACTATTTGTGTTTTATTATAAAAAAATAAAAAACTATTTATAATGTAATAATAATAGGATGAAAATATATTCAGTATTCTATAAAAAATAATGTACGTACTCATATTTATAGGTTCATGATACATATATATTTAATTCACTAGTAAACACCATATTATTATGTGTGTGAGGGTGAAACTTCCATGGGGTGGTTCAATGAGCATGGCTTGGGGTGTGATCTCAATGAGCTTGGACTTCCCCTATTAATGGATTCACTCATGATTACATTACGGGATCTCATATTGAGATTTTTCAATGGTTAATTACATATGATGAAATCTCTATCATAATCTCTGATAAATGGGCTTCATAGGGTGATATAATATATGTCAAGGATATTAGTCCCTTTATGTCTGTCAATTGGATTTTTCAAAACCCTATATTTATAATAATAACATGATCATTCTTAAACCACTACATTACCAATGTTTATGATTTTTAATGTAATTTTAAATATGATAAGATAATAAAATAAAAAGGCTATGTTTTTTTGTAACCATAACAAATAATACAATATTTAATTAAATCAAAATGGGTTTCATTATAACAGTTCAGGTCATTACAATCATACATCCTAACGAACAATTTCCCCCAATATTATCACTTCATACACACACAAAAAAGATATGGGTAACTCTTTTTTATAACCTCATATGGATTCCACATTTCATATTCAAGCTTTTGGTTTCTCCGCAACACTATAACAAGATGAATTGTCTTATTTTTTTTATCATTGACTCTACAATATAATATTTTCATCAGCTACTCTTCATGGGAATGATCATTATCCAATGGTACCACCTATGGATTTAGAACACATAAGGGGTCTATATTTCACTTTTTTAAAATGTATACACGGAATAATTCATTTATCTGAGATAGGTTAGGCTAGAGTGCTAGTCATTAAGAAACCGGTCCAATGTGATCATGCATCTCAAAGTGGTCGATGTATATTAAACTAGGATTTCCCTTTTTCTAAATCTCCTGAATTTATTCCTTATAGGTATATAGAGGAGAAACATTTTTCCAACATCAAAATATTGGTCTCATCAATAATTGTTAACATAGATATTCAATCGACTCTGAGCATCCTTGTTGTGCCACTGAATGGTAATAAACATTTCCACCATTTCCATAACTATTTTAGGACCTAGTACTTCTCACTCACAAAAATAATCTGAGGATTCCAATGATATAAACTTATTCATTTAGAGGACATCATATGGGAAAATTATGATGCTTGGCTAGAAACTATAATTTTATGGGATCTCAACAACAAAAAGATGTTGTTCTCATCCTTATTTGAATTCAATTGTGCATTCTCTCCACATATCCTCCAATATATGGATAGTCTACTCATATTGACCATAATTTTAGGGGTGATTAGCCATGACAGTGTTCAAACCATTATCTAGAGAATATTTTAAGGTTTTTTATAATTTTGAGGTGAATCTTGAATCTCAGTCAGTTAAAATAGATAGTGGTATTTTATACAGCCTTATCACTTCTAGGATGTATATTTTTTCATTTTGATCCTATGATGAATCCTTTAAAATCTAAAATAACTATACTACCTTTGTATAAAGATCCCCCAAAAACTGAACAAATCTTTCCCATATTGATGTATTCAAAAGGCTTGAAATAGTCAATGGTGATGTTATTCCATTTCCCTATATGTATGGGTAATCGTTTCATTAGCCCCTTGGTTTTTTTACCTTCCCTCTTTTACTTACAAAAATACATGACATCATGATGTGTAATCTATGATCCCCATCTTCATATTATCCCTCTAATAATTATCGTAGAGATCTCGATACATCTCTGTACTTCTAGGATAGATAGAAAAGGTCTAACTAAATGTGTTATCCAAAAAATTCTTCTTTAACTCAATATTTGATAGTACACGTAGACATGGACCAAATATCATGACACCTTATTCATTGAAATTTAACTATGATGATATACCATTTATTATAGATTCAATTTTCTTTTGAATTCCCACATATTCTCTTTGACAATATTTATCATATCCATAAAGGAAAGATGATCAATCCTTTTGGAAATGATTGGTGATGTTCCCCACGTTATGATTACTAGGACCATCCTTTACAAATCTAAGAATATCAGATCCATCTCAATAATCACAATGATAGAATTGTTGAATCCTTTTTATATATAATGTTTTCTGGTTTATTCAATTTCTATAGATTTTATTATATTTATCCATAATAGTCCTTGATCATCTGTAACCATATTCGTTGGAACATATTCATCACTTTCTATGTGAATATATACTCATTAATTATGTGATCCATATAACTTTCACAGTTCCCCCCAAAGAGATAGTATTGCCTTATTTTCAAATCCATGATGACTACAGCCAACTCCAGATCAAGCTTTGGGTAGTTCTATTCATGAAATTTCAATTGTATTGGAGAATAAGATATCACATTGTCATTTTTAATTTACACAAAACCAAATAAATTATTTGAAGCATCAATGGATTCAATAAGAAATTATCCACTTGTGAGTAGTTTAAGCCCTTTGGTAGTGATAATACTAATTTTCCTCTACTTGAAGATCTCTTCACATTCATATTTATATGAAAACAGGACACCCATAAAATTTATATTGGTAAGAGGATTTTTCAATTAAATGAAATTTATCATAATATAAAGACTGTACCCAGATAATCAAAGGAATCTTTAGATATCTATCATAATTATTGGCTTCAAACCTCTTCCAATTGATTATGTCTTTCAAGTGTCCATAGTTATGCCATTTCTTATTATTTTCCCTCTTAATGATATTTTTATGGGAAAATCCCTCAATACATCTTCTCGGTATGTTTTGGGAGTGGTTGTGTTTTTTGACAAAGTCAACACACCGCAAATGAGAATGGTTGGGCCGCATACCATGTTCTAGGAACGGTACGTGGAGCAGCAGAAATGGTACAGGGGTGCGGATCACGTAACCAAACAAGTTTTGTGGTGGAAGATGATTCAGTATGTGGTGGGGGCTATATCGAATCAAGATTTGTTAAATATTGTCTTAGAAAATATAGCGAGTATCTTTTTCTATATAAGAAATGATAATCCTACCGATTAATAGAGAGATTGAACATCATTAGAAATCATATTTTTTCCCTAGAATTGGGAAAAGTATGAAAGTAGTTCGCACTGATTCATTCAGGGTTTATTAACCTAGAAAAAATGTTTTATATGTAGAGGAAGAATTCCGGTAAGTGGAATGAGTTGTCTCGGTACGCGGAGAAGGAATCTCTGGTACGCGAGAGGGAGATTTTTGCAAGTGGTATGTGGAGGGAGAGCTCCCGTACATGGAAGAAAAGGTAGTCTGTAAACAATTAATATTTCACAGATAGAGACTGATTCACAGAAGAGGTTGGCAGAATTGGTACACGATAGTGGTATGTGATCGCGAAGGTGGAGGCAGTTCGCGGATGAAGTGCAGTTCGAAAAACGGCAGTGGTATGTAAAGAAGGTGTCCCACATACCCAATCTAGTAATCAGTATGTGAGAGAGGATAGTGGGAGACATTTTTCTCTTGATATCTTCACAAGGCATCAATTTAGTTTGCGGAAGTATTTTCTCGTACCTAATAGTACTCAGGAAGGTGGAATTCATTTACAGGTGAAAAAAAATCAACAGAGCTACCACCAATAGTTGAGGATGCAGGAATTCATGAAAATGAAGGGATATACTAGTCTATAAACTATTTTTGACCTACATGTCGATAAACTGTGAGTGGATTCCATTCCAAGAGTAGTGAGTGAAGTAATAGGAAGATGACGTCCCTTTCCACTGGGAGTGAGCCATAGAAAGAGGCATTGAGAGTGACCCTTGGGAATGAAGTGAGCAGGCTGTAAAAATTGTAAAGGCAGTGATAATGGGCATAAAAGATCTAGCCTAAACATTGTACTCATTATTTGAAATGAGCCTTAGTGAATTTGGTATGTCAGCACATTACCGTTGTATGCTCCTTGGACGTAGCCTAGTGAGGGTGAACCATTTAAAAATATCTATGTCCTATGCATGATTTCATTTTTTTATATATTCTTATGAGAGGAAGAGATAATTTTTTTTTCTAACGATGAAAAAAGATCCCAACAGGAGAGAGTTTAATCTATATTACCCTCACTCACGCCGACTCTTAGGGTATTCAAACTAGTGGATATAATAGATACATTCTTCTATCGGAACTCATAATTGGTTTATATAGCATAATGCTTACCTTTTATAAGTTATTTATAAAATTGATCATATGATCCTCATTCTCCTCCTCGGACTTAGAGAATATTAGAATATCATCTATAAATACTACAAATTTTATTTTGAGGTAATATATAAGGACTCTATTCCTTAAGTGTATGGAGATTTATAGAGAATGAGAGAAAAACTGCATTAATATGAACTCATTGTTCCTATACATTTTATGAAAAGTGGTATTTGGTATATTCTCCATCTACACCCTTACATAGTCATATCCAAACCACATATCCACCATGGAGTAGCATTAATCTCCACCCAAGTGATTTAAAAAGTCATCAATATGTGGTATATGATATATGTTCTTTATCATGATCTTTTTGAGCTCATGATAATCAAGGAAAAGGTATATTGACCCATCATTATTCATGAAGAAGAGGACTGTTGAACCCATTAGTGAAGCACTTGGGAATATGAAACCTTTATCAAGATTCTCATATAGTAGTTTTGAGCTCCTCATTATTACATAACATTGGAATGATCACAAGGGATCAAATCCTGAAAGGCCGATCAGTTTAGTAGCCTTGGATGTACTAGATACAAACATAAGTTTTACGTTACATTATTATTAAAAAACAACATATTGTCTCTGTTTAACCCATTCATCTACCATAGACTATCCCTGTAGGTCAGTTATAATATACTTTTTCGCATCCTAGGAAAAATAAAATATAGAATGGGGTGAGCTCAGGTGCTCAGTATGGATAACAATATATCAGAAACATTCATAAATACACATATACTATTAATAAAATGTATAAGACTAAATTCAAGACTTTTAAGCTTAATCTTCAGCATAATATGGAAAAGATTAATCAAATAGTTCCATTTCCGTATTCACATGGATATTTTACTTGTCAAATAATCACTTGTAATATCAATAGCCAATTTCATAATGATTGAATTCAAAATTCCACACATCATAAACACATACTAAAGAACTCGTGAGAAGACAATAAATATAATTTTTTCAAGGCCTTGTGCCTAGAAAATTGTTTTTCTCTTAAGACCTACTGATACATCAAGGATCTATAGCGGGAACCACCCATCACTTACTAAGTCCAATGCATTTCTCATATAAAAGGATGAAACGTAACATAAACATTCGTATTAAACTAGAAAACAATATGTTAATATTTTATCCATAAACCATGAATGGTATAAAAATAACACATCCATAGTAAATCATATCACAAAACTTTCAATACAATATTTTGAATTTTATGCTTATAAATCATCTTCAAAAAAGTGTAAATTCCATTAAAGGACGATGACATAAATGAAATCAAGACTGTTTGAGAGAAATATCTCTTTTTATATAAAATAATTTTAAAGTCACGTAATTATAAAAGAAAACATTAATTTTGAAAATATTTATATAAACATATAATAGGAGAAACAAATGTGTTATTACAGAGGAAAATAGCCGCACCCTCCGTATAAGTTAAAAAAAACATTCATTCCTTAATTTTGTGGAAAATCTCGTAAAGGAAATTGTTTGGAAAACAACTAAAAGAGTCCATTATAAATTTTTATTAAATAGTAAATCAAGGGTGTAAATTACTATAAACCATAGTGTAAAGAATAGTAAAAATGTTTTGAAGTACATTTTAAAGAAACACAGATGTGAATGATAAAGAGGTCCTAGTTGATACTCACGTATAAACAACCTTGGATAATGATGATATTGTATAATTAACCGTTAATTTGTACTTTTACTTTATCAATGGTACGTTAAAATGATGTATAATAGTTATATAATTTTTATTAAATTATAAAATAACCACATACATGAATATGATATCATATGTGATCTCTTAATACTGCTTTGTTAATAATATTTCAGTAGTTTTATGGTTTCAGGTGTTAGCTGATTAATTTCCCTTTATATGTTTTGTTATGTAAGATATATTTATTATGGATATGATTTATTTTATTCATATCTAGAATGATATTATGTTCTTAAACATTATTTTTAATCATAAAATGATTATTATTCTCGAATGATTACAATAGGGAATGAATCTCATCGCATTTGTGGAGACGGTAATTTGTTCGTACGCACGAGTGAAAATATCATTCTATTGATGATGAAATCGTATGTAATTGGATGGTATATCATATATATAGAATCATTAACATGTTATATTTGTTATTTAAATCAATTATAATAATTATTATACCGATCCAAATAATGAAGTGTTGAATAACAAACTTCACCACGACGTGGAGACGGTAAAACGTATGCACACACATATGGTGAATTTTTCATTCATGGGATGGATAGAATAATGAAGATGGTTATACCATGTTGATAATAACATCACAGTAAGTATAATGTACTGGAGGTATTATTTTGGGAGGGAAACTAAAACGAAATAGGAAGTGGAAGATGAAAAGAATTTTGAAAGAGGTGAGGAAATTATTACCTCTTTTTCGGGTGCTTTCTTTTGATTTGATCCAAAGGGCCTGTTAAGTCGGATTATGATCAATGTAAGGAATTTAGGTTAAATTGATAGTAGGTGGGAGGATATTTTATTAGGGGTTAGCTGATCCAAATGGCTTTGGATATGGGAATTTGGGAGAAGGGAAAGTACCCTTTATAAGATATGTAAGGGTCACTTTCGGAAAAGCTTGAAATATTATTTTATTTTACAATAATATTCAGTTTATAATTTTTATAAAAGAATTTATTTCATGGATAAGGTGGTTATTGGTCTTAAAACTCTCAAAATATAGGTTTTAGAGTTTTTTAGGTCACCCTATTAACCTTATCTTTTATATTTAACTCTTAGTTAAATAGTTTATCTTTAACCATGTATTCTTGTATTTTTATAATAAATGGATAATAAACATAATATAAAAATCCAAAAGAACCCCAAGAGGTTCATTATCGATATATCTAACCTCAACTAAGTCCTTTTTCTGAACTTTATATTTTTTATATATTGTATAAATTAATAATATATATATTTTTTAAAACTCATTTATGAAAATTTTGATCTATTTAGTATTTCGTTTTTGTGAAAGTCATAACAACTTTATTACGTCGAAAAAAATTTATTTAATCAACTCTAACAAGTTATATTGACCAATAAAATTCATGGAATATATAATAATTCTCAATTTACAATTATTTAAATATGTATAATATCAATTATTTAAATCATTCAATAATAAGTTAATTATTGCATCATCATTGGGTCATAAAAATATTTAATTATTTAATATATAAAAATTAAAAATAAAACACCATTGTGTAGAAAATATTTTTATCTTTCTAATGAATATTTATAGACGAATGTATCTTATATATAACCCTATATTAAATATGATATAGTTATTAATATTTTAATTTATCTCTTTTAACACTTCTTTACATAAAATAATAATAAATGTCCAAATCTAATCCAAGTAGATCAAAAGGATAATATTTTATTTTTAATGGTGATTTCCATCGAAATAAAATTATCCAGTATAATTTGGAATTGTGTTAGGGTAATGATAATATCATTTTTACCTTTAATTACAATATTTAATTATAATTATGGTAAATAAAATTCAAAGGTTACTATTCAGAAAAAAATTTCCATCCTATTGAACCAAATTTTACATACTGATGTCAACCATGTCTCTTGGATTTTTTAAATTTATTACACAGAAATGGTAAAATTACGTTTTATGCAAATTTGCAAATATTCTTAGAAGGTGGGTAAAGGACGTTAAAAGTTAAATAAAATTATATATATATATATTATTATTAAAAAATGACTCCAATAACATAAATTAAATATATATAGGTAGTATGTATCTATTTTGAGCTAAAATAAATTTAAATAAAATATCTAATTATTTAAATAAAAATCATTTTTAAACAATAACACAGTGTTTTTCACTATTTATGAAAAATGAAGGTTTTCATAAAAATGAAAAAAAATCACCCTATACAAATTTTGATATTCCTAATCCATAAATGAATTCCTTTTAGAAATAAAAATTTATAAAATTCCCAAAAGAGGGTATTACTATTCATAACGACAATTTTGATTGGTTGTGGTGTGCTGAAACTCCAAGTTGTGTACAACGAAAGCTATTGTATTATTAAAAAAATGTATTGTCGAAGCTCGGGGTGTCACATTCTTCCCTCCTTCAAATAATTTTGTCCTAGAAATTTATAGAATAATACAGCATAAAATGATTCAGGTGGTTCTTCATCAAATTTTCCTTGGGTTCCCTCGTTGCCTCTTCTATCGTATAGTTTCTCCATAGAAATTTTACTAGACAAGTCCTTCGATTTCTCAAAACTTGTTCTATGGTATCATGAATCTTGACAGTATCTTCATTATAAGACAGATAGATTTCCAATTCTATTTCATCATTGGTGAGTACATGCATTGGGTCAGACATGTATTTTCTCAACAGTGATATGGGAAGCACATTATGAACTTTAGAGAGACTTGGAGGCATTTCCAAAGGGTAAGATACAACTCCAAATTCATTCTAGAATATAAAAAGTCTTGATGTAGCTGGGACTTAATTTACCCTTCTCACTAAATCATATAACATCCTTTCAGGGAGATACCTTCAAGAAAACATGATTTCTTACTTCAAATTCCTAACATTTCTTTCAATTAACAGCACAACTCTTTTGCCTATTTTGAGATGCTATGATGTGGGTTTAGATAATCTTCAGCTTTTCCATTGTTTCATCAACTAGTTCTAGGCCTACGAGTTTTCATTCACCAACATCATCCAAACAAGTTTGTGTGTGAGATCTCTTTCCATAAAATGCTTCATATGTTGCCATATTAATACCTGAATGAAAGCTATTGTTATTGGAAAATTCTACCATAGGTAAATACTTATCCCACAGACCATCAAAGTAATTTTAGCCGGATTTCAACATATATTTTATGGTTTTAATAGTCCGTTTTGATTGTCCATCAGTTTGAGGGTGGTAGAAAGTGCTCAAACGAAGTTCAGTATATATGGATTTCTGAAGACTTTTCCAAATTCATGATGTAAAATGGGGATCATGATCAGAAAAAATATATATGGGTACACCATTATGTATTAAAACTTCATTAATATATAGTCATTTTGAATGTTCAATTGGTAAATCATCTCTTATAAGAAGAAAATTTGTTGACTAGGTAAGACAATCAATAATGATACATATTTCATCTTTCTTTATATGGGTATTTGGTATCCCCATGAAAAATTCCATCATAATATCATCCCACATCTAATCAGGTATGGGAAGCGGTTTCATGACCCCTCTAGGATGTTGTATTCTATCCTAAACCTATGGAAAAACCATACATCTTGACACATAATCTGAAATCTTCCTCTCTATGTTGTCCCCCCAAAAATGTTCCATCAAATATGTATATATCTTATTTCTACCAGAGTGTATAGAGAAATTAAGGATACTTGCATCATCGAAAAATTCCTTTTTTAGATTTGGTATATTAGGAACACAATGTCTCTTCCTAAATTTCAAAATTATATCTTCATATACGAAGTCAATCAATTTCCTAGCATTCAAAGCTATAATTATCCTTTTAAACATCTCATCATAATTCTGAGAACCTTTTATTCTTTCTAGTAAAGAATGTTTTGAATCAATTTGAAAAGGTATTAATTTTTCACCTTCCGTGATTATTCCCATATCCATCTTTACAAGATCAATTAACATAGAATCCATTACACCTCTCATCTTGTTCATAACACCTTGATTCTTTCTACTCAAATAATCTACAATCTAATTTTCCTTCTTTGGGTGGTAGTGTGTTGTGGAATAATAATATTTGAGTAGTTCAAGACATCATCTTTACCTCATGTTGAGTTATTTTCGTGATAAAATATAATTCAATTTCTTGTGATCGTAATATATCTCACATTTTCACCATAGAGATAGTGTATCCATATCATCAAAGAAATGATTACAGCTGCTATCTCAAGATCAGGAGTCATATAGTTTTGTTCAATAATTTTTATCTATTGTGATGCATAGGAAATAAATCGCTCATTTTTTATAAGGACAGAAATAAGCCCTTTCTTTGAAGGAGCACTATAAATAACAAACGCATTATTCCCTAATGGTAGAATCAATATAAGAGCATTGAATAGTCATCTATTCAGTTCTTCCAAAAGTTCTTCACTCTCTTTTTTCCAAGAAAATTTATCCGCTTTACATGTGATCTTGGTTAATGGGTTTTACAATCAGGAAAAAGTTTGGACCAAACGCCGATAATAACCTTCTAAACCAATAAAATGGCATACCTCAGTTATACATGTCATTGCCGGCCATTTATGGATCACCATGGTTTTTGAATGATCGACAAAGATTCTATCCTTAAAGGAAATATGTCCATGAAAATAAATTTCCTAAATCTAGAATTCACACTTTCTAAACATCCCATATATATCATTTTTTAGAAGGGTTTTCAGAATAGCATACAAGTTATTTTTATGATCCTCATAGTTTTATAAGTATACCAAGATATCAACAACAAATACCACTACTAAGTCATTAATATATTAGTTGAAAACTCTATTTATTAGAACCATGAATATACTGGGTCCATTATTTAGTCCAAAAGGCAATACTGTAAACTCATAACGTTCGTACCTAGTTTGAAATGTTGTTTTTGGAATTTCTTCCTTCTTCATACAAAACTCATGATATCCAAATCAAAGGTCAATTTATGAAAAATATTGAGCTCCCTGAAGTTGATCAAATAAATCATCAATGTAGTTTAGGAGATACATGTTCTTTATTTTTATAGAATCGATCTCCCTTTATTCAATTCATAACCTCAAAGATCTATCGTTATTCAAAAAAAAGAATAAGGGCTCTCCACGGAGAAACACTAGGGAGAATAAATTATTTTATTACACAATTCCTCTAGTTTTATATTTAGTTCCACTAATTCCATAGTGGACATTCTATAAGGGGTCTTTTATATGGGCTATGAACTAGGAATTAAATCAATGGAAAACTCAGTTTCTCATTCTGGATGATGTCCAGGTAATTCATCTAGAAAGACATAAACATATACTTGCACAATAGGTACATACTATATTTGAAGATTCCTTTCCCACCCATAGTTATTTTACTCTCTTCTTGCGAAATAATTTAATTTAGTATAGATACAGGGGATGGATCTACATAAGAATCAGATGACGATGTTTCTACTCTAAAGATAAGGTACTATTTATCATCATAGAAAATTGTAACCTCCTCATTCTTGTAATAAATTTTTTCATCATGGTCCGAATTCCAATCCATACTAAAGATTATTTAAAATTCAATCTGGGTTATGACGATGAGATATATAGATAAATAATGTTCATATTCCTTAATGGGAACTGATTCATAAAACATTTTTGCAATGATACGTCCCTTAGGATTTATGACTAACAAATCACTTGTTAAATATAATTGGAAATATCTAATTTTCCTAGCCAACTGGGAAGATATGAAATAATGTGATGATCCAGAATCAAATAAATCATTGGCTAAATTTTCCTAATCAATTAAATTACACGCCACCACATCATTTGGAGCTTCAACCTTAGTAGTAGTGATCACATAAGCTTGGCCTCACTCCCATGTCATTTTTTGAGGTAATTTTCCTTGTCACATAGGATATTCATTTCCATAATTCCCATTCCTCTACAATTTTAGAATTCAACATTGATTGTGTCTTTATTTCTCCAGCAATCGGGATATTTGTGGAATTTTCATCACACATGTAACAGACTCCCATTCCCTTCAAGAATGACCAGGGTGTTACTTCCCACATTTACTACAGGATGGAAATTCAACTTTTCCATTCTTCCTCTTATTTCCATATAGCGGATCAATTATTTTCATAATTTTCTTTAGTGTCATAAGACTTAGATAATTCCTTTTCTATATTAATAAGAAATGAGAAATTATCTTTGTATGATGAAAAGGATTGTGTGATTAAAGTTCAATGGAGAAATGGTTTTAACCCATCATTTAATTGATCAATATTACTCTTTGGGTTACGTATATAATCTGGTTCATGCCTTTCTAACCTTGTAAAGATAGCCTAAAACTTTGTGACATTATCATCCTCCTTTTTCCACAGACTCAGAAATTTCATTTCCTAATATTCTAAATGGTTACGAGGAAGGTATTTTTATATGAATGGTTCATTAAACTCCATCCATTCAATATTTGATACTTTTTCATCATCCATTGTGTTTTGAATTAATGACCACCATTGATCTGAATCTCCCATGAGGTGATAAATAGCCATGAAAACCTTTTCCCTTTCACTACACCCAAACAAGTACTATATTTTTTCTAATAAACATATCCATTTCTTATCTGAAAATGGATTTTTAGTCCCATTTAATGTTGGTGGTTGTTTCCTCATGAAGCGGTGTAACATTGATCCTCCGCTTTTTGGATCAGGGTGCTCCATACGGGTAATGTAATTATTCATAAACTGAGTGAGTTGTCCCAGTATGGTTATATGTTGTTCATAACTGGTTGTATCACCAGATCAACTATAATTATATTTAATATGAGGGAAATCCCTTCATGGAATACATTTTATGATACTATTTCCAATCATTCAATTAGAAGACATTTCAAAACAATGGAATACACTAGATTCTTTTATGATTCACAATACATATTTCAAAACTTATGAAATAACTAACATAAATTGAACAGTTTATGCATATAATATATAATAAAGAAAATGTTTTCTTTGAGGAAGTATTTACCCATAAATCCTTCATAATGGGTTGTAAATAAAATTTGAATTATCCTAAGAATATCCCCCAGGAGTGTTGTAACCAAGAGTGCAGTAAGGACCATAATCGTATACCCGGATACCCCGGGTCAAGCACAAAACTATTTTTTAGTGTTTTCACTCCTTGGTACATTTATTTCAAAGATGAATCTACATAATAATATTCAAACAGAGTTGTATTTCATATAAAATACTCAAAATATCTACATTACCAAAATTCTAGGATGTTTTTCTGTACTAATCTTCAATGTCTATCTTAGGGTAATGTTCTCTAATCAGAGTTTTTCCCCAAAATCTATCTTCCAAGGATTGTACTAAACAAATTCTTTTACCAACTATAATGCCCCGACCCTAGTTACCTAGATTAATTGCATTATTATATAACATTTTCACGATCAAAATAGATCAAATTCTGAAAGACCGATCTGTTTAGTATCCTTGGAAGTACTAGAAAAAAATAAAAGTTTTAGATTACATTATGAATTAAAAAAAAACAAGATAGTGTCTCATTTTAAAAAAGTCATCTACCTTAGACTATCCCTTCATGTTAGTCATAATATACTTCATTGCATTCTAGGAAAAGTAAAACATAGAAAGGGAGGATCTCAAGTTCTTAGTAAGAATAACAATATAGCCGAAACATTTATAAATAATCATAAACATTTAATGAAATGTTTAAGACTAAAGTAGAATCCTTTTAAACATAGACTTCAGAAAAATATGGAAAATATAAATCTAATAATTCCACTTACTTATTCACGTGTATATTCTAGTAGTTGAATAACAACATGTAATATCAATAGCCATTTTCATAATGTGGGAATTCATAATGTGGGACCTCATAACCACATAGTCAAGGCCTCATGACAAGACTAAAAATAATATGTTGTAAAGGCGTTGTGCTGAGACACTATTTTTTCTCTTGAGGCCTACCGATGCATCGAGGAGCTATAACAGGATCCACCCGTCACTTACTAAGTCCAATTCATTCTTTATATGAAAAAGATGAAACGTAACATAAAAATTCTTATTAAAACAAGAATATGAAATGTTAATACCTTAACCATAAACCATAAATGGAGTAAAAACACATCCATAGTCAAACATATCACATAACCTTCCATACAATATGGATGATTATATCATAATAAATCAACTTCAAACATGTATAAAATCCATCAAAATATGTTGACATCAATGAAAACAAAACCACTAGAGAGAAATATTACATTCTATTTTTAAATCATTTAAAAGTAATTTAATTATAAAATAAAAAATTTAATTTTTAAATATTCTTATAATCTTGTAATGGATGTTTTGAAGGTTTTGTAATGTCAGAAAATAGCTGCACATGCCTTATAGGTTAAAAAACATTCTTTCCATAATTTGTTTTGAAAATGTCATAAAGGACCTTTTTTGGAAAATGACAGAAATATTTCTTTGTAAACATTTTATAAAAATAAAATATATGGTATACAAGAAATTAGACCATAGTTTATGAAATAGTAAAAATGTTTTGAAATAAATTTTTAAGAAACAAGGATGTGGATGATAAAAAGGTCCCATTAGATACTCGTGTATAAAAAACTTTTGATTATGAAGAGATTGTAGAATTAACCCTTACCTTGTTCATTTCCTTGATCAAGGGTACATTAACCTCAAGTATAATAGCTAAATAATTGTTATTAAATTATACAAGAAACACATACCTAAATATGATATCATATATGATCTTCTAATATTTGATCTTCAATAATATTTTAGTTGTATCATTGTTTCAGGTGTTAACTGATTCGTTTCCCTTTATATGTTATGTTACATAAGTCATGCTTGTTTTTGATAGGATGTATTTGACTCATTTTAATAATGATATTATGTTCTTAAAATAACTTTTATCATAAAGTTAAAATTATCCTTGAATGATTACGACGGGGAATGAATCTCATCACGTTCATGGAGATGGTAATCTGTACGTACGCATGACCAACAATATCATTATATTGATGGTGAACTCATATGTAATTGGATGATATATCATATATACCTAATCATTAACATGTTATATTTATTATTTAAATCAATTATAATCATTATTATGCCAATCCAAATAATGAAGTGTTTAATAACAAACTACACCATGACGTGGAGACCGTAAGCCGTACGTATGCACATACGGTGACTTTTTCATTCATAGGATGGATAGAATAATGAAAATGGTTGTAAAATATTTATAATAACATCATAGTATGTATAATGTACTGTAGTTATTATTTTGGTATCGAAACATTAAATATTGAGAAAGTGGAAGATGAAAATAACTTCGAAAGAGGTGATGAAATTATTACATCTTCTTCGGGTTCTTCCTTTGGATTTGATCAAAACGGAACCTTAGGTTGGCTTATGATCAATGTAAGAACTCTATTTTAAATTTAGGGTAATTAAAAGGATATTTAAGTATGGTATGGCCAATACAAATAGATTTGGAGGTGTGATTTTGAGATAAAGGGATGTACCCTTTTATAGGAGAGGTGGGTGTCACTTTAGGAAAAGATTGAAAAATTATTTTATTATACCATCATATTCTATTTATAATGGTTCAAAAAGGATATATTTCTAGTATGAAGTGGGTATGATTCCACAACCTCTCAACCAAAAGGTTTTAGACATGCTTAGGTCAGTATATTAACCTTATTTTTTAGATTTAACTCTTTGTTATAGGGTTTAACTTTTAACATGTACTCCTGTATGATTATAATAAATGGTTAATAAACTTACTATAAAAATCCAATAGAACTCCAAGTGGTTAATTATTGATATATATCACCTTATGTAAATTATTTGGCCAAAAAATATATTTTTATGAATATTATATCAATTAATAATACAATATTTGTTTTAAAAACACATTTATGTCAATTTTGACAATATTTAGTATTTGGTATTTTTTAAAGTCTTACAAACATTATTAATTCCAAAAAAGATTATTTAATAAACTCTAACATGTCATATTAATCTAATTTTTTTAGTAATACCTAAAAATCTCAATTTACAATTATTTTAATATTTATAATATCAATTATTTTAATCATTCAATAATAGGGCAATTACAACATCATCAGTGTGTCATAAATAAATTTATTTATTTAATGTCTAAAAATTATAAATAAAATACGATTATGTGGGAAATATATTTATATTTCTAATTAATATTTATAGTCGAATATATCTTGTGTGTTACCATATATAAAATATGTTTTAGTTATAAAAATATGAATTTAACACTTTTAACTTTTATTTAAATAAAATATAATAGTGGTCCTAATCTAATCTATGTGGACCAAAAATGTCATATTTTATTCATAAGGATGATTTTGGTCTGATTACACTTATCAAATAGAATTAGGACATTTTTAGGGTAATTATAATATAATTTTTAACTTTAATTGCACTATTTACTTTTAACCGTGATAAATAAAATTCAAAAGTTACAATTCGTCAAATTTATTTTCATTATATTGAACAATATTTTACTTACTGATATCAACCATGTATCTTGTATTATTTAATTTCAATTCACAGAATTAGTAGAATTATTTTTTATGCAAATTTGAAAATGTGCTTAGAAGGAGGGTAAAAGGCGTTAAATGTTCAATAAAATTTAATATATCTAAATTTGTTATAAAATTACTCTAATGAATTAAATTGAACATATATAGGTATTATGTATCTATTTTTACCAAAAATAAATTTATAACAAATAAATTATTAGTTAAATAAAATGTCAGTTTTAAACAGTAACACATTGTTTTTCACTATTTATCAAAAAAAGAATGTTTTTAGAAAAATAAACACAATTCAGCCAAAGCTAATTTGGATTTTCCAAATCAGAAAATGAAGTCAATTTTGACAAATAGAATTTATAATATATCGAAAATTTGTTATTACTATTCATAATAGCTAGTTTGATTGGTCATGGTGTGCTAAAAATCCATGTTGCGTACAACGCAAGCTATTGTATTATTTAAAGAGAAATTTACTGTGGAAGCTTCAGGTGTTTCAATTAGTGGATGTTTGAACACCTTCTAATTTATGAAATTTGAGTCAGTTTTAAACCCCTAATAATTTTATGTATTTGAGTGGGTTTTGAACCCCCTACAATTTATGAAATTAGATATGGTTTTCCAACCACTCTAAATAATGAAATTAAAGGAGGCTCATGAACTCTTGTTAAACCCTTTAATTAGATGGGTTTTAACAACATTTAAATTATTATTTATATTTTAAATTAAATCACATATATAATCAGATTCTATATTATAAATGTTTGTGTTCAAGTGTGGATACATATATTAGCTAAATACATTATATAAATGTATTGAAATTGATTATAATATATATATAAATATATATTATATAAATAATTCAAATAAATACTCAAATATATAAATAAAAAATGTATACACATATAAATATTGGTATACAGAATATAAATGCTATTATAAATATATTTATTTAATTATGTAAAATAATAAATGGGTCTAAAAAAACACACATTTATATTATGATTTATTTTATCAATATATTATAATAAATATATATTCATTGAATTGTTATGAATAAATACATTTATACTAATTTATGTATAAAAATATATATAATATAGAAAAAAATTAAATAAATAAATAAATAAATATATTATATATTATATATTATATATATTATATAAAAATTTATATATATTATATAATTATTATATACACATATATATATATATTGCAGTATTCCATATTAATTATAAATTAATTTAGTAAATATGTATATATCATTTAATAATATGATATTTTTTCAAATATATGATTTTATTTAAACTCGTGTGTGTGTATATATATATGTCTGTGTGTGTGAATAAATGATATAATATAAATGTATTTTAAATAATATATTTATAATATAAATCATAAATCATATAAATGTATAGTATTTCTAAAACCAACATATTATTTTCTTTTAAAAAAATAGGCGTAATAATAATACTAATTAATAATTAATAATATTATTTTTAAACAAACATATATATAGAAATGTACATAAAAATGATATATATATATATATATTATAATATATATAAATTATATAAATACATAAAGATACACACACACACAAATACAGTTGTATATATAAATATATGTATAAATATAAATTTATATGTCAATATTTAACTATTTATATATATAATATATACAAATATAATAAATATATATATATTATACACAAATATATTACATATTATACACAAATACAAATATATTATATTATTTAAATTTTTACAGAAAAATATATATAAATATATATTCTCAACATTTCTAGTATCTAAATAAATAAATTATATTGTAAATAGAAAACATAAGATGATCTAATTGGTTGGTTCTGATGCAGGTTTTGATATGAAAGGTCGCAACTTCAAATACCTACACCAGCAAAAATGTTTACTCTCATCCCCATCAGTGAATAGTGGCGCTATATAGGCTGGGCCCTGCGTTAGACAAGTATCGCTCTTGAGGGTTCCAAGGGGTGTTTGGGTGGGAGTTTGAGGGTGTCAATGGGTCTGTGTGGTGTCAAGGGGTATCTGGGTGGGTGTCTGAAGGTGCCTGTGGGTCCATGGGGGAACTAGTGGGTTTCTGTGCTGCCATGTGGTGTTTGGGTGGGTGTCTGAGGATGTCTACATGTCCATGGGGGTGCGTGAATGCAAATGTGGTGTCATGGGATGTCATTTGGGGTCCATGGGTGGTGGGGCATGCTTATGGGGTTTCCTTGGGGGTGTCCTCAGGTGTCAATGGAGGGTATCACAAGTGGGTGTCAGCGGGTCTATGGGGGGGTTTCGCAAGGGGGTGTCTGGGGTGTTATTTGGGTTGTCATAGGTTCAATGTGGTTATCATTGGTTGCCCATTTAAGGGTTCTCACATCATAACTACCCCTGTAACTTGAATTTGGGACTCGATTAGGGGTGGTTATGACCGCCTCTAAGTCGAACATTAATATAGGGATTGTTAAAACCAACCCAAATCTACTAATATAGGGTTAAATTAGAAGGGTTTAAAACCCCCTCTAATCTAACTGGCTCTACCAGGGATTGCCCAAAACCGCCATAAATGGAGAAGGTAGTCACATTAGCAGTGATTATGGGTAACCACCACTAATGTGTTTAGAAGGGTTTATAAACCATTTTAAATGATTCCTATAATAACCCATACTTTACATACATTGTTATTACTTCAAAATTGAAGCACACTTATTACAACATATAACAAAACCAGGAAAGGACCGTATAGGTATAATGTATTTAGAAACTAGGAAACATAAACAACTAGTTCAAAAAAACATCTATGTTGTCTCCCATTTATTTCATCATATCTAGAGTCCCTTTTTGGAATATCCTACTTAATATCCTTCTTCCTGACCTGGGGAAAAGAAAACATACAAAAGGGTGAGCTCAAACGCTCAGTAAGGGTAAACGAAAGAAATATGAAACATATCAAATTCATAAGAACATAACATTTTGGAAATCTTACCCTGCAAAAGAGATCATAATTTTCATAACATGGGATAAATCATGGTAGTGAAATGTAATCCCAAAAATCATAACTTAAAACATGAAACTTTGTGGCATACACACATAATCATATAGAATCATTTCTTATTAGTCAAGACTCATGGCCAAGAATATCTTAGTGGACAAAGTCCATTTCTAAACCGAGTTCAATCCTCGTTTCATCCCTGTTTCACTGAACCAGTTTTACCTTCCGTTCCAGCCATGTCTCTCTCATGAGATATAAAATCTTTACCCAATGCATTGGAGGGAGATATAGGTCCCACCGATCTCATAATGATACCATTATTATGTGTGCCACAAAATCATAAACCATTCATCATAGCATAACCCATGTAATAAAAAAGGGATTCTAAAACATCGTGACATCATAAAACAATTAATATAAGATAAAGGAATTCATAAAAATAATTCCATCACAACATAATCAAATCAATGTAATAATAGGTATAGAAACAGAACCCTTTATTATCTTAGATGGAAAATAATTTTGATAAAACACTTGAACTCCATTCTTGAGGAAAATATCCTTTCTACTTCAAAAACAGTTTTCCTTTCTTAACATGTCATATAATTCTAAACTAAAGAAGTTGATTAAAAATAAACTTGAAAACTTGTAATGGAAGCTTCATGGAAATAATTTTTTAAAAATCCATTCATGCCGTATAAGTTAAAAAAACATTCTTCTCGTACTTTTGTCTGAAAAGTTAAAAAGTACCTCGTACGAAAAACAACAAAAGATTCCTTTCATATATTTTACTAAAAACTCATCTAAGGGTAAAATTGGATTTAAAAAATTGTAGGTGGATGGAAAAAATATTACATATTGAGGAAACATGGATGTGGATGATAAAATTCACCCCCGTAAATACCAAAGTATAAACAATCTTGGATAAAATGAGATTGTGATATTTTCTCTTACCTTAGGTCCGATTTTCTTCGTAAGTGTCCAAAACTCCTGTATAATGATTTAAATAATGTTATTGACTTATTCCTGAATCATACTTATATTTATGACATCATATATGGTCATATTCTTAGCTTCTTATTCGTAATATTTCATTACTACTTGTTATTCGGGTGTTTATTACTTTTTGTTCTTATGCGTGTTTTGTCGAATAAATTCTTATTTTTCTTTTTAGGTTATAGATACCTAATTTCCAGAATGGTATTAGTTTAATATATATCATATTAATTCATTCAATTCATTTATATAATCATTATCCAATGAAGATCATGTAGAACGAGTCGCATCACATCGTGGAGACGGTATTCCGTACGTACGCACGAGCGATGATATTATTCCCATGATCGTGGAATTGTATTGGAGTGTATATATATTATTTAAGAATCAATATCACTTTACAATAATCATATATAGTAATTATTTACACCATTATACCCATCCAAGTAAGTTGGTGGTGGAAAATAGATTACACCACGGCGTGGAGACGGTATTCTGTACGTACGCAAGCGCGGTGATTTCATTTTCTGTAGGATGGATAGATGATGAAATAGTGTTGTTTCATACATATAATAACATATAAGTATATGAGTGATACTTATGTTATTACTTCCTAATGAAACAACTAAAGAAGAAGAAGTGGAAGAAGGAATAAAGATGAAAGAATCGGTAATGGACATTACCTCTTCTTTGAAGCGCTTCTTTGAGACCTCCTTTTAGGGCACTAATATTGTTCATTAAAGAAGACCAGGACCTCTAGGATGTTTCTACGGAAGTGGAGAGAAGAGAATGGCAGGTTTTGGCCGAGATTGAAGGCTCAAAGATGTGTGAGGAAGAGAGGGAGGAGGTGCCCTTTTATAAGGGAGGAGAGGGGCACCTTTGGAATAACTAAAAATATTATTTTATTATAAAGTCAAATTCGGTTATTAATAGCTCCAAATTGATATACTTCGAAGAAAAGGTGAGTATGGGTCGAAATACTCTCATCCAATAGAATTTAGACAAGTTTAGGTATCAATTTTAACCATATCATTTAGATTTAACTTTAAGTTAGATAATTTAACCTTTACCATGTCTTCTTGTTTTCTTACACTATAAGGTTAATAAACATACTATATCAAGCCAAACGAACACCAATTTGTTTATTCATAATTTATATAACGTTATATAAGTCATTTGGAAAAACCTTAGATTTTTAGGAATAAAATAACAATTAATAATATAATATTTGTTTTAAAAACTATTTTATGTAAATTTTGACACTATTTAGTAATTGATTTTTGTGAAACACATAACAGAATGATTAGTTCGAACCAAGTTAATTAAATCAATAATAACATGTCATATTAACCTAGAAAATTAGTGTAATTCATAAAAAATCTCAAATTACATTTATTTGGGTATTTATAACATCAATTATGTCAATATTTCAATAGTAAGATAATTACTGCATCATCATTGTATCATAAATAAATTTAATTATTTTAAGTCTAAAAATTGAAAATAAAATTCCATTATGTTGTAAAGCTTTTTAGATTTCTAATGAATATATATAGTCGAATTTATCTTTTTTATAACCCCATAATAAAAATGATTTACTTATTAAACTTTGATTTTAACTATTTTAACCCTTCTTTAAATAAATTAATAATAAATCTCCTAATCTAATCCAAGTGGGCCTAAATGGTCATATTTTATTCCTAAGGTTGTTTTTGGTCGAATTACACTTATCCAATAGAATTAGGACATGTGTTAGGGTAATATTAATAATACTTTTACCCTTAATTACCCTATTTACTTTTAACCGTGGTAAAAAAGTAAAAAGTTACTATTCACCAAAAATTATTTTCATCTCATTGAACCACATTTTAGTCCTTGATATTAACCGTGTCTCTTGGATTTTGGAAATTCCACTCACAGAAGCGGTAAAATTATGTTTTATCAAAATTCAATTTTTTTAACTACCACTTAGTGGTTTCACTATTCATCAAAAATTGAATGGTTTCAGAAAAATACCAAAATTTTACCCTGGGCTAATTTCGATATTCCGAATCCAAAAATGAAGTCCATTTTGAAAAATAAAATTGATAAATTTTCAAAAAGTGGTTATTACTATTCATAACGGCTATTTTTAATAATATTTTAATAGCATATCATTGTTTAGTGAAACTCGGTATTGCATACGACGCAAGCTATTGAGGACAGCTGTAGTTGCATGTAAAGCAAGACAAGCTAGTGTTGTGTGTAGTGAATGATTCATTTGACAAAAACAAAATATTTCTCATAAAATTCTCGGGCGTTACATTCTAACCCCATTAAAATGAATTTCTCCCTCAAAATTCGTCACTTTTTAACAAAAGGACGTGGATACCACTCCCTCATCATATCCTCAATTTCCCATGTAGCTTCTTCCAATTGGTGGTTCCTCCATAAAACCTTCACCAATAGAGTGGTCTTGTTTCATAGGACTTTTTCGCTACGATCCAGAATCTCTATCGGCTGTTCTTCATAAGAAAGATCTTGCTCCAGCGGTACAACTTCTGAGCTGAGTACATTTGTAGGATCAGGTATGTACTTTCTCAGGAGAGATACATGGAACACATCGTGAACATTAGAGAGATTCGGTGGAAGCACCAATTGGTAAGCTAACTTCCCAACATGATCCAGTATTTCGAAAGGACCGATATATCTAGGGCTCAACTACCCCATCTTTCTAAATCTCATGACCCTCTTCCAAGGAGATATTTGTAAGAACACTTTATCACCCACTTCAAACACTAGGTCTTTTCTTCGGTTGTCAGCATAACTTTTCTATCGACTCTGAGCTGCTCTTATGTGTTGTTGAATAGATTAGACCTTTTCTACCATCTCATCAACAAGATCAGGTCCTAATAGATTTCTTTCCCCAACTTTATCCCAGCATGTTGGAGTCCTGCATTTCATTCCATAGAGAGCTTCATAAGTAGCCATCTGAATACTGGAGTAAAAGCTATTATTATAAGAAAATTTCACCAAAGGTAGGTGTTGATCCCAAAAAACTATGAAATCCATAGAGCAAGCTGTCAACATATATTCTATAGTTTGAATTGTTCTCTCAGACTGACCATCTGTCTGAGGATGATAAGCGGTGCTAAAACTCAACTCAGTATCCAGAGTATGCTGAAGAATTCGCCAAAACTTCGAGTTAAATCTCAGATCTCGATCAAATATAATAGAAAGTGGTACTCCATGCAATCTTACCACTTCCTTTACATATATCCTGGCAAGTTGATCCAGAGAGAAATCCTCTCTAATAGCAATGAAGTGTGCATACTTTGTAAGATGATCAACTATGACCCAAATAGAATTATTGCCTTTGGATGTTTTAGGAAGTCCTGTGACAAAGTCCATATGGATTTTTTCCCATTTCCATTTGGGTATGGGTAATGGTTGTAACATCCCCTTAGACTTCTGTCTCTCAGCTTTAACCTGCTGACAAACCAAGCATCGAGAGACATATTCTGCAACATCTCTTATCATGTCATCCCACCAGAAGTACTCTTTCAGGTCCCTATACATATTCGTGCTTCCAGGATGAAATGATAATGAAGAACTATGAGCCTCATCCAACAGCTCCTTCTTTAATTCGGGGATGGGAGGAACACAAACCCGATTCCTGATCTTTTTTATCCCATCACAATAAAGGTTGAAATCAGGAATATTTCTCACCTTCTTTTGTAACTCTACATCTTCTTTCTTCCCCTCTTTAATCTTCACAAGTATAGATGGTTGAACATTCATTTGAGAAAGATACGATTGCCCTCCTTCTATTATAATTCCAATATCCATCCTTTGTAAATCCCTAAATATTATATCTTTTGTGATCCTCATCATGGATAAACTGGCACGGTCTTGTCGACTTAATGCATCTGCCAGCTTGTTTGCTTTCCCAGGGTGGTAATGAATTGAGAAGTAGTAATACTTAATCAGCTCCAACCATATTCTTTGGCGCATATTCAGCTCATTTTGTGTGAAAATATACTTTAAAATTTTATGATCAGTATAAATGTCACAACTTTTTCCATAAAGATAATGCCTCCAAATCTTTAATGAAAATTTTACCGCAGCCAACTCCAAATCATGAGTTGGGTAATTTTGCTCATGTATTTTCAACTGTCGTGAGGCATAATCTATCACCATATCATTTTCCATAAGAACACACCCCAATCCCTTCTTGGATGCATCACTATAGATCACAATCCTTTCTCCACTACAAGGCAGTGTGAGCACAGGTGCACTGGATAACCTTCTTTTTAACTCCTTGAAATTCTCTTCACATTCCTCCGTCCAAACAAACTTAACTCCTTTCTGAGTCAACCTGGTGAGTGGATTGGATAATCGTGAAAAATCTTTCAAAAAATGTCGATAATATCCAGCCAAACCAAGAAATATTCGGATCTCACTTACTATTGTTGGTCTCGACAATCTTTCAATAATCTCTGTTTTTGCTGGATCCATAGATATCCCCTCTTTTGAGATTATGTGACCCAAAAATGCAACTTTTTGAAGCCAAAATTCACACTTGGTAAATTTGGCATAAAGCTTTTCATTTCTCAGGGTTTTCAATATAATTCTCAAGTGATCTTCATGTTCTTCCTTGCTCATTGAATATACTAAAATATCATCTATACAGACTACCACAAACTTATCAAGATAGTCTCTAAAGACTCTATTCATCAGATCCATGAAGATAGCAGGGGAATTAGTAAGACCAAATGGCATCACTATAAATTCATAGTGTCCATACCTTGTATGGAAAGCTGTCTTTAGTATATCCTCCCTTTTGACCCTTAATTGATGATACCCTGAATGAAGATCAATCTTGGAAAAGTATTGAGCTCCACGTAGTTGGTCAAATAAATCATCAATGTGCCGGAGAGGATATTTGTTCTTGATAGTGATCTTGTTAAGTTCTCGATAACCAATGCAGAGTCTCATTGATCCATCTTTCTTCTTAACAAACAGAACAGCTCCTCCCCAAGGTGACACAATAGGGTGTATGAATCACTTATCAAGATTCTCTTGGAGTTTCTTCATTAATTTCTACAACTCAATTGGGGCCATTCTATAAGGTGTCTTCGAAATAGGCAAAGCACCCAGTACGAGTTCTATTGAAAACTCAAGTTCATGATTTGGTGGAAGACCCGGAAATTCCTTCAGAAAGACATCATCAAACTCCCGTACAATGGGCATATTATTAATTGTGAGTTTCTCACCAAACATTTGAGATAAATAACCTTCATTCAGTGGAATCAAGACCCATAAGATGGAAGAAATTTCCACTAGAAGGTTATATTCATCCTTGCATCGATAGACGATCATAGATTGATCTGGAATATGAAATGTGACTTCCCTTATTTGGCAGTTGATATGAGCTCCATATAAAGAAAGCCAATCCATGCCAAGAATCACATCAAATTCCACTATAGGAAGGATCACAATATTTGCAGGAAGCACATTCCCACAAACATCAATCGGGGAAGAATTATAAACATTTGATGCGACTGTTGTACAATTAGGTGTTGTCACAGCTAACTCAACATCTAATTGTTGAGGTAATATGGTGATAACCTTAGAAAAATCTTCAGATATAAAAGAGTGGGTGGATCCAGAATCAAATAAAACATTTGCTACTTTAGAGTGGATGTTAAGTGTTCCTTTCACCACATCGTTATTGTACTCCACATCATTGTAGAAATTGCATTTGACTTTCCTTTGCCTTTAGCCTTAAGATTTTGTTGATGTCGATCATCATCATCAACCCTTGGATTAGGTCATTTATTGGCATAATGCCCCATCTCCTTGCACTTGAAACATTAAAGTGTAGTAGGTTCATTATGTGTGTCCCTTCCTTTGTTTGCAACATTAGACATCTTCTTCCCATCATTGTGTCATTCAAATGCCTGATGACCTTCCTTTCCACATTTGAAACATTTAATTGTCCCTTTAAGACAACTCCCTCCATGTTTCTTTCCACAATTTGAGCATAAGGGAAAGCTCATCTTCTTTTCAGTGTGCTCTTTATATTTTCCGTTGAATTCCATTTTCCTCTTCTTATCAAACCCATATGACTGATGGGTTACTACAATCTCTATCTCAACATTGAGAGCACATCGAACGATTTCCTCATAGCTATTGAAGTCCCTTATGGCTAAGGCCCTTCGAAGACTTGATTTTAAGCCACTAAAGATTCAATCGATCTTACTCTCAGGTTGGATAATAATACCAGAAGCGTACCTTGAAAGTCTTGTAAAATTTGCTTCATAGGTTCCAACAGATTCATCATCCTTTTGCTTCAGTTCAAGAAACTCCTTCTCCAAATTTTTTCGGAGAATACGAGGGAAGTACTTATTGAAAAATATGTTTGTTAACTCGTCCCATTCTATGGGCTCAATTTCATCCCTTTGCCTCGTATTCTTAATAAGATTCCACCATTGATCATCATCTCCTTCCAAATGATACACTGCTAGGATGACTTTATCATGTTCAGAACATTGAAGAACTGAAAATATCTTTTCAGTAGTACTAATCCATTGTTCAGCAACTAATGGATCAGTAGACCCGCTGAATGAAGGCGGACACTGCCTCATAAAGGATTCAACAGAATGTTGCTCCTTCCTTTGCTCGTTTGGAAGTCCTGCATGATACATATCTTGAGAATGTTGTGTGAGCATGGCTAAATGATTTTTCATTCCATCTCCCATAACGATTGGTTGGTCAGGGGGACAATCATTGCATTGCCCGTCGCATTCCGCATTAACACGGTTCCTTTGGGTTCTAGCCATTGGCTAAAACCTAGAAGAATAGTGTGAGCAACAGTAATTATAATAGGAAAACCACACAATCAAGAATAAAATATCACACTTAAGGTCTTATCCTAGGTTATTCATGGCCGTTTCTAAAACACTAAGACTGTGTTCTATGCTTAGACTTATCGTTAGGGTTCTTACTAAGGAATTCACATCCTAGTTTCCAAAGGATGTCTATACCTTTCCTCTGATACCAACTATAATGACCAATATTTTACATACATTGTTATTAATTCAAAATTGAAGCACACTTATTACAACATATAACAAAACTAGGAGAGGACCGTATAGGTATAATGTCTTTAGAAACTGGGAAACATAAACAACTTCTTCATAAAACATCTACTTTGTCTCCCATTTATTTCATCATATGTAGAGTCCCTTTTTGGAATATCCTACTTAATATCATTCTTCATGACCTGGGGAAAAGAAAACATACAAAAGGGTGAGCTCAAATTCTCAGTAAGGGTAAATGAAAGAAATATCAAACACATCAAATTCATAAGAACATAACATTTTGGAAATCTTACCCTGCAAAAGAGATCATAATTTTCATAACATTGGATAAATCATGGTAGTGAAATGTAATCCCAAAAATCATAACTTAAAACATGAAACTTTGTGGCATACACACATAATCATAGAGAATCATTTATTATTAGTCAAGACTCATGGACAAGACTATCTTAGTGGACAAAGTCCATTTCTGAACTGAGTTCATTCGTCGTTTCAGTCCTGTTTCACGGAACCGGTTTAACCTGCCGTTCCAGCCATGTCTGTCTCATGAGATATAAAATCTTTACCCAATGCATTGGATGGAGATATAGGTCCCACCCATCTCATAATGATACCATTCTTATGTGTGCCACAAAATCATAAACCATACATCATAGCATAACCCATGTAATAAAAACGGGATTCTTAAACATTGTGACATCATAAAAAATTAATATAAGATAAAGGAATTCATAAAAATAATTCCATCACAACATAATCAAATCAATGTAATAATAGGTATAAAAACATAACCCTTTATTATCTTAGATGGAAAATAATTTTGATAAAACACTTGAACTCCATTCTTGAGGAAAATATCCTTTCTACTTCAAAAACATTTTTCCTTTCTTAACATGTCATACAATTCTAAACTAAAAGAAGTTGATTAAAAATAAACTTGAAAACTTGTAAAAGAAGCTTCATGGAATCATTGTTTTAAAAATCCATTCATGCCGTATAAGTTAAAAAAACATTCTTCTCATACTTTTGTCGGAAAAGTCAAAAAGCACCTCGTACGAAAAACGACAAAAGATTCCTTTCATATCTTTTACTAAAAACTCACCGAAGGGTAAAATTGGATTTAAAAAATTGTAGGTGGATGGAAACAATATTACATATTGAGAAAAAATGTATGTGGATGATAAAATACACCCCAGTAAATACCAAAGTATAAACAATCTCTGATAAAATGAGAGTGTGATATTTTCTCTTACCTTAGGTCCGATTTTCTTCGTAAATGTCCGAACCTCCAGTATAATAATTTAAATAATGTTATTGACTTATTCCAGAATCATAAATATTTTTATGATATCATATATGTTCATATTCTTAGCTTCTTATTAGTAATATTTTATTACTACTTGTTATTCAGGTGTTTATTACTTTTTGTTCTTATATGTGTTTTGACGAATAAATTCTTAATTTTCTTTATAGGTTATAAATACCACATTTCCAAAATGGTATTAGTGTAATATATATCATATGCATTCATTCAATTCATTTATATAATAATTATTCAATGAAGATCAGGTAGAACGAGTTGCATCACATCGTGGAGACGGTATTCCATACGTATGCACGAGCGATGATATCATTCCCATGATTGTCGAATTGTATTGGAGTGTATATATAATATTTCAGAATCAATATCACTTTAAAATAATCATATATAGTCATTATTTACACCATTATACTCATCCAAGTAAGGTGGTGGTGGAAAATAGATTACACCATGGCGTGGAGACGGTATTCCGTACGTACGCACGCGCGATGATTTCGTTTTCCGTAGGATGGATAGATGGTGAAATAGGGTTGTTTCATACTTATAATAACATATCAGTATATGAGTGATACTGATTTTATTACTTCATAATGAAACAACTAAATAAGAAGAAGTGGAAGAAGAAATAATGATGAAAGAATCGGTAACGGACATTACCTCTTCTTTGAAGCGCCTCTTTGAGACCTACTTTTAGGGCACTAAAATTGGTCTTTGAAGAAGATCAGGACCTCTAAGATTTCTCTAGGGAAGTGGAGAGAAGAAATATTCAGGGTCTGGCCGAGCTTGAAGTCTCAAAGTTGTGTGAGGAAGAGAGGGAGGAGGTGCCCTTTTGTAAGGGAGGAGAGGAGCACCTTTTGAATAACTAAACATATTATATTATTATAAAGTAAAATTCGATTTTTAATAGCTCCAAATTTATATATTTCGATGATAAGGTGGGTATGGGTCGAAATCCTATCATCCAATAGAATTTAGACATGTTTAGGTATCAATTTAATCCTTATCATTTAGATTTAACTTTAAGTTAGATAATTTAACTTTTACCATGTCTTCTTGTTTTCTTAAACTATAAGGTTAATAAAATTACTATATCAAGACAAAGAACCTCATGTTGTTTATTATTAAACTATATAACCTTATCTATGTCATTTGTCCGAACATTAGATTTTTAGGAATAAAATAACTATTAATAATATAATATTTGTTTAAAAAACTATTTTATGTCAATTTTGACACTA
Organism: Viscum album; assembly: GCA_963277665.1. NCBI lineage: Eukaryota > Viridiplantae > Streptophyta > Magnoliopsida > Santalales > Viscaceae > Viscum > Viscum album. Next base: position 1,554,203,416 of record OY728148.1, on the reverse strand, counting down.
TTTAGTAATTGATTTTTGTGAAAATCATAACAGAATGATTAGTCAAAAAAAAGTAAATTAAATCAATACTAACATGTCATATTAATCTAGAAAAATAGTTTAATTCATAAGAAATCTCAAATTGCATTTATTTGGGTATTTATAACATCAATTAGGTCAAAATTTCATTAATAAGATAATTACTGCATCATCATTGTATCATAAATAAATTAAATTATATTAAGTTTAAAAATTACAAATAAAATACCATTATGTTGGAAATATTTTTATATTTTTAATGAATATTTATAGTCTAATTTATCTTATGTATAACCACATATTAAAATTGATTTACTTATTAATCTTTGATTTTAACTATTTTAACCCTTTTTTAAATAAAATAATAATAAATGTCGTAATCTAATCCAAGTGGGCCTAAATGGTAATATTTTATTCCTAAGGTTGTTTTGGGTCGAATTACACTTATCCAATATAATTAGGACATGTGTTAGGTTAATATTAATAACACTTTTACCCTTAATTACCCTATTTACTTTTAACCGTGGTAAAAAAGTAAAAAGTTACTATTCACCAAAAATTATTTTAATCTCATTGAACCAAATTTTAGTCCTTGATATTAACCATGTCTCTTGGATTTTTGAAATTCCACTCATAGAAGCGGTAAAATTATGTTTTATGAAAATTCAGTTTTTTTTACTACCACTTAGTGGTTTCACTATTCATCAAAAATTGAATGTTTTCCAAAAAATACCAAAATTTCACGCTAGGATAAATTCGATATTCCGAATCCAAAAATGAAGTCCATTTTGAAAAATAAAATTTATAAAATTTCAAAAAGTGGTTATTACTATTCATAACGGCTAGTTTTAAAAATATTTTAATAGCATATCGTTGTTTAGTGAAACTCAGTATTGTGTACAATGCAAGCTATTGAGGACGGCCGCAGTTGCGTGTAAAGAAAGCCAAGCTAGTGTTGTGTGTAGTGAAAGATTACTTTGATAAAAACAAAATATTTCTCATAAAAGTCTTGGGTGTTACATTCTACCCCCCTTAAAATGAATTTCTCCCTTGAAATTCGTCACTTTCTAACAAAAAGATAAGGATACCTCTCCCACATCATATCCTCAAGCTCCCATGTAGATTTTTCTAATTGGTGGTTCCTCTATAAAACTTTCACCAATTTAGTGGTCTTCTTTCGTAGGACTTTTTTGCTACAATCCAGAATCTCTATCTGCTGTTCTTCATAAGAAAGATCTTGCTCCAGTGGTACAACTTCTGAGCTGAGTAAATGTGAAGGATCAGGTATGTACTTTCTCAGGAGAGATACATGGAACACATCGTGAACTTGAGAGAGATTCGGTGGAAGCGCCAATCAGTAAGCTACCTTCCCAACACGATCCAGTATTTTGAAAGGACCGATATATCTAGGGCTCAACTTCCCCTTCTTTCTAAATCTCATGACCCTCTTCCAAGGAGATATTTGTAAGAACACTTTATCACCCACTTCAAACTCTAGGTCTTTTCTTAGGTTGTTGGCATAACTTTTCTGTCGAATCTAAGCTACTCTTACATGTTGTTGAATAGATATGACCTTTTCTGCCATCTCATCAATAAGATCAGGTCCTAATAGCTTTCTTTCCCCAACTTTATCCCAACAAGTTGGAGTCCTTCATTTCTTTCCATAGAGAGCATCATAAGAAGCCATCTGAATACTGGAGTGAAAGCTATTATTATAATAAAATTCCACCAAAGGTAGGTGTTGATCCCAACCACCTTTGAAATCCTTAGAGCAAGCTGTCAACATATCTTCTAGAGTTTGAATTGTTCTCTCTGACTGCCCGTCTGTCTAAGGATAATAAGCAGTGCTGAAACTGAACTCTGTATCCTGAGTATGATGAAGACTTCTCCAGAACTTCGAGGTAAATCTCGGATCCCGATCAGATATAATAGAAAGTGGTACTCCCTGCAATCTTACCACTTCCTTTACATATATCCCGGAAAGCTGATCCAAAGAGAAATCCTCTCTAATAGCAATGAAGTGTGCAGACTTTGTAAGATGATCAACTATGACCCAGATAGCATTATTTCTTTTGGATGTTTTAGGAAGTCCTGTGACAATGTCCATAGTGATGTTTTCCCATTTCCATTCGGGTATGGGTAATGGTTGTAACAACCCCTTAGACTTCTGTCTCTCAGCTTTTACTTGCTGACAAACCAACCATCGAGAGACATATTCAGCAACATCTCTAATCATGCCATCCCACCAGATGTACTCTTTTAGGTCCCTATACATCTTCGTGCTTCCAGGATGAATAGAGAATGAAGAACTATGAGCCTCATCCAGCAGATCCTTCTTTAATTTGGGGATGGGAGGAACACAAACCCGATTCCTGAACTTTATTATCCCATCACAATCAAGGTTGAATTCGGGAATATTTCTCACCTTCTTTTGTAACACTATATCTTCTTTCTGTGCCTCTTTAATCTTCACTTTTATAGATGGTTGAACATTCATTTGAGAACGAAATGATTTCCCCCCTTCCGTTATATTTCCAAGATCCATCCTTTGTAAATCCATAAATATTGGATCTTTTGTGATCTTCATCATGGATAAACTGGCATGGTCTTGTCGACTTAATGCATCTGCCACCTTGTTTGCTTTCCCAGGGTGGTAATGAATTGAGCCGTCGCAATCCTTAATCAGCTCCAACCATCTTCTTTGGCTCATATTCATCTCCTTTTGTGTGAAAATATACTTCAAAATTTTATGATCAGTATAATTGTCACACCTTTCTCCATAAAGATAATGCCTCCAAATCTTTAATGAAAATATTACCATAGCTAAATCCAATGATGAGTTGGGTAATTTTACTGATGGATTTTCAACTGTCGTGAGGCATAAGCTATCACCATATCATTTTTCATAAGAACACACCCCAATCCCTTCTTGGATGCATCACTATAGATCACAAACCTTTCTCCACTACAAGGAAGTGTGAGCACAGGTGCACTGGATAACCTTCTTTTCAACTCCTTGAAATTCTCTTCACATTCCTCTGTTCAAACAAACTTAACTCCTTTCTGAGTCAACCTGGTGAGTGGATTAGATAATCGTGGAAAATCTTTTACAAAACGTCAATAATATCCATCCAAACCAAGAAAAATTCAGATCTCAATTAGTGTTGTTGGTCTCAACCATCTTTTGATAACCTCTGTTTTTTGCTGGATCCATAGATATCACCTCTTTTGAGATTATGTGACCCAAAAATGAAACCTTTTGAAGCCAAAATTCACACTTGGTAAATTTGGCATAAATCTTTTCTTTTCTCAAGGTCTTCAATATAATTCTCAAGTGATCTTCATGTTCTTCCTTGCTCATTGAATATACCAGAATATCATCTAAAAAGACTACCACAAACTGATCATGATAGTATCTAAAGACTTTATTCATCATATCCATGAAGATAGCAGGGGAATTAGTAAGACCAAATGGCATCACTATAAATTCATAGTGTCCATACATTGTACGGAAAGCCGTCTTTGGTATATCCTCCCTTTTGACCCTTAATTGATGATACCCTGAATGAAGATCAATCTTGGAAAAGTATTGAGCTCCGCGTAGTTGATCAAATAAGTCATCAATGCGTGGGAGAGGATATTCGTTCTTGATAATGATCTTGTTAAGTTCTCGATAACCAATGCAGAGTCTCATTGATCCATCTTTCTTCTTAACAAACAAACCAGGTGCTCCCCAAGGTGACGCAGTAGGGCGTATGACTCCCTTGTCAAGATTCTCTGGGAGTTGCTATTTCAATTCCTGCAACTCAATTGGGGCCATTCTATAAGGTGTCTTTGAAATAGGAAAAGCACCCGGTACGAGTTCTATTGAAAACTCAACTTCACGATTTGGTGGAAGACCCGGATATTCCTCTGAAAAGACATCATCAAACTCCCATAAAATGGGAATATTATTAATCGTGAGTTTCTCACCAACCATTTGAGATAAATAACCTTCATTCAGTGGAATCAAGACCCATAAGATGGAAGATATTTCCACTGAAAGGTTATGTTCATCCTTGCATTGATAGACGATCATAGATTGATCTGGAATATGAAATGTGACTTCCCTTTTTTGGAAATTGATATGAGCTCCATATAAAGAAAGCCAATCAATGCCATGAATCACATCAAATTCCACTATAGGAAGGATCACATGATTGGCAGGAAGCTCTTTCCCACAAACTTCAATCGGGGAAGAATTATAAAATATTGATGCGACTGTTGTGCCATTAGGTGTTGTCTTAGCTAACTCAACATATAATTGTTGAGGTAATACGATGATACCCTTAAAAAAATCTTCAGAAATAAAAGATTGGGTGGATCCAGAATCAAATAAAACATTTTCTACTTTAGAGTGGATGGTAAGTGTACCTTTCACCACATCGTTATCGTACTCCACATCGCTGATAGAAATTGCATGTGACATTCCTTTGTCTTTAGCCTTAAGATTTTTTTGATGTCGATCATCATCAACAACCCTTGGATTAGGGCATTTATTGTCATAATTCCCCATCTCCTTGCACTTGAAACATTGAATAGTAGTAGGTTCATTCTATGTGTCCCTTCCTTTGTTTGAATCATTAGACATCTTCTTCCCATCATTGCGGCATTCAAATGCCCGATGACCTTCCTTTCCACATTTTAAACATTTACTTTTCCCTTTAAGACAACTCCCTCCATGTTTCTTTCCACACTTTGAGCATAAGGGAAATCTCATCTTCTTTTCAGTGTGCTCTTTATATTTTCCTTTGAATTCCATTTTACTCTTCTTATCAAACCCATATGACTGATGGTTTACTCCAATATCCATCTCAACTTTGAGAGCACATCGAACAATTTCCTCATAGCTATTGAAGTCCCTTATGGCTAAGGCCCTTCGAAGACTTGGTTTTAAGCCACTAAAGAATCGATCAATCTTACTCTCAGGTTGGATAATAATACCAGAAGAGTACCTTGCATGTCTTGTAACATTTTCTTCATAGGTACCAACATATTCATCATCTTTTTGCTTCAGTTCAATAAAATCCTTCTCCGTATTTGTTCGGAGAATACGAGGTAAGTAATTATTGAAAAATAAGTTCTTGAACTCATCCCATTCCATGGACTCAATTTCATCCCTTTGCCTCGTATTATTAATAAGATTCCACCATTTATCAGCATCTTATTCCAAACGATACACTACTAGGATGAATGTATCATGCTTAGAACATTGAAGAACTGAAAATATCTTTTCAGTAGTACTAATCCATTGTTCAGCAACTAATGGATCAGTAGACCCGCTGAATGAAGGCGGACGCTTCCTCCTGAAGGATTCAACAGAATTTTGCTCCATCCTTTGCTCTTTTGGAAGTCCTGCATGATTTATAGCTTGAGAAAGTTGTGTGATCATGGCTACAAGATTTTTCATTCCATCTCCCATAACGTTTGGTTGCTCAAGGGGACAATCATTGCATTGCCCATCACATTCTGCATTAACATGGTTCCTTCGGGTTCCAGACATTGACAAAAACCAAGAAGAATAGTGTGAGTAACACTAATTATAATTGGAAAACCACACAATAAAGAATAAAATTTCACACTTAAGGTCTTATACTAGGTTATTCATGGCCATTTCTAAAACACTAAGATTTTGTTCTATGCTTAGACTTATCCTTAGGGTTCTTACTAAGGCTTTCACATCCTAGTTTCCAAGGGTTGACTATACCATTCCTCTGATACCAACTATAACGACCCATACTTTACATAGATTGTTATTACTTCAAAATTGAATCTCACTTATTAAAACATATAACAAAACCTGGAAAGGACCATATAGGTATAGTGTCTTCAGAAACTGGGAAACATAAACAACTGGTTCATAAAACATCTACGTTGTCTCCCATTTATTTCATCATATCTAGAGTCCCTTTTGGGAATATCCTACTTAATATTCTTCTTCCTGACATGGGGAAAAGAAAATATACAAAAGGGTGAGCTCAAATGATCAGTAAGGGTAAATGAAAGAAATAACAAACATATCAAATTCCTAAGAACATAACATTTTGGAATTCTTACCCTACAAAAGAGATCATAATTTTCATAACATGGGATAAATCATGGTAGTGAAATGTAATACCAAAAATCATAACATAAAACATGACACTTTGTGCCATACACACATAATCATAGAGATTCATTTCTTATTAGTCAAGACTCATGGACAAGACTATCTTAGTGGACAAAGTCCATTTCTGAACCGAGTTCACTCCTCGTTTCAGTCTTATATTACTGAACTGGTTTAACCTGCCATTCCAGCCATGTCTATCTCATGAGATATAAAATATTTACCCAATGGATTGGAAGGAGATAAAGGTCCCACCCATATCATAATGATACCATTCTTATGTTTTCCACAAAATCATAAACCATACATCATAGCATAACCCATGTAATAAAAACAGGATTCTTAAACATCGTGACATCATAAAAAAATTAATATAAGAATAAGGAATTCATAAAAACAATTCCATCACAACATAATAAAATCAATGTAATAATAGGTATGGAAACAGAACCCTTTATTATCTTAGATGGAAAATAATTTTGATAAAACACTTGAACTCCATTCTTGAGGAAAATATCCTTTCTACTTCAAATACACTTTTCCTTTCTTAACATGTCATACAATTATAAACTAAAAGATGTTGATTAAAAATAAACATGAAAACTTGTAAAGGAATATTCATGTAAATAATGTTTTAATAATCCATTCATGCCGTATATGTTAAAAAAACATTCTTCTCGTACTTTTGTCGGAAAAGTCAAAAAGTACCTCGTATGAAAAATGACAAAAGATTCCTTTCATATCTTTTACTAAAAACTCACCAAAGGGTAAAGTTTGATTTAAAAAAATTTAGGTGGATGTAATCAATATTATATATTGAGGAAAAATGGATGTGGATGATAAAATACACCCCAGTAAATACCAAAGTATAAACAATCTCGGATAAAATGAGATTGTGATATTTTCCCTTACCTTAGGTCCGATTTTCTTCGTAAGTGTTCGAACCTCTTGTATAATGATTTAAATAATGTTATTGATTTATTCCAGAATTATACTTATTTTTATGACATCATATATGGTCATATTCTTAGCTTCTGATTAGTAATATTTCATTACTACTTGTTATTCGGGTGTTTATAACTTTTTGTTCTTATGCGTGTTTTGTCGAATAAATTCTTATTTTTCTTTTTAGATATAGATACCTCATTTCCAAAATGTTATTAGTGTAATATATATCATATTAATTCATTCAATTCATTTATATAATCATTATTCAATGATGATCATATAGAACGAGTCGCATCACATCGTGGAGACGGTATTCCGTACGTACGCACGAGCGATGATATCATTCCCTTGATCGTGGAATTGTATTGGAGTGTATATATACTATTTCAGAATCAATATCACTTTAAAATAATCATATAAAGTCTTTATTTACACCATTATACCCATACAAGTAAGGTGGTGGTGGAAAATAGATTACACCACGGCCTGGAGAGGGTATTCCGTACGTACGCATGCGCGGTGATTTCATTTTTCGTAGGATGGATAGATAGTGAAATAGGGTTGTTTCATAATTATAATAACATATCAGTATATGAGTGATAATGATGACATTACTTCATAATGAAACAACTAAAGAAGAAGAAGTGGATGAAGAAATAAAAATGAAAGAATCAGTAACAGACACTACCTCTGCTTTGAAGCGCTTCTTTGAGACCTCCTTTTAGGGCACTAAAATTGGTCTTTGAAGAAGACCAGGACCTCTAGAATGTATCTAGGGAAGTGGAGAGAAGAAATTGTTAGGGTTTTTCTGAGCATGAAGGCTCAAAGTTGTGTGAGGAAGAGAGGGAGGAGGTGCCCTTTTATAAGGGAGGAGAGGGGCACCTTTGGAATAACTAAAAATATTATTTTGTTATAAAGTTAAAATTCGGTTTTTAATAGCTCCAAATTGATATATTTCGAATATAAGGTTGGTATGGGTCGAAATCCTCTCATCCAATAAAATTTAGACAAGTTTAGTTTTCAATGATAGCCTTATCATTTAGATTTAACTTTAAGTTAGATAATTTAACTTTTACCGCGTCTTCTTGTTTTCATACACTATAAGGTTAATAAATGTACTATATCAAGACAAACGAACCCCAAGTTGTTTATTATTAATATATAAAACCATATCTAAGTCATTTGGCCGAACCTTATATTTTTATGAATAAAATAACAATTAATAATATAATATTGGTTTTAAAAACTATTTTATGTCAATTTTGATGCTATTTAGTAATTGATATTTTTGAAAATCATAACAGAATGATTAGTTCGAAAAAAGTTAATTAAATAAATACTAACATGTCATATTAACCTAGAAAAGTAGTGTAATTCATAAAAAATCTCAATTTACATTTATTTGGGTATTTATAACATCAATTATGTCAATATTTCATTAATAAGATAATTACTGCATCATCATTGTATCATAAATAAATTAAATTATATTAAGTATAAAAATTACAAATAAAATAAAATTATGTTGGAAATATTTTTAGATTTCTAATGAATATTTATAGTCTAATTTATCTTATGTATAACCCCATATTAAAAATTATTTACTTATTAAACTTTGATTTTAAATATTTTAACCCTTCTTTAAATAAATTAATAATAAATGTCCTAATCTAATCCAAGTGGGCCTAAATGGTCATATTTTATTCCTAAGGTTGTTTTTGGTCGAATTACACTTATCCAATAGAATTAGGACATGTGTTAGGGTAATATTAATAACAATGTTACCCTTAATTACCCTATTTACTTTTAACCGTGGTAAAAAAAGTAAAAAGTTACTATTCACCAAAAATTATTTTCATCTCATTGAACAACATTTTAGTCCTTGATATTAACCGTTTGTCTTGGATTTTTGAAATTACACTCACAGAAGTGGTAAAATTATGTTTTATGAAAATTCAGTTTTTTTAACTACCACTTAGTGGTTTCACTATTCATCAAAATTGAAATTTTTCAGAAAAATACCAAAATTTCACCCATGGATAATTTCGATATTCCGAATCCAAAAATGAAGTCCATTTTGAAAAATAAAATTTATAAAATTTCAAAAAGTGGTTATTAGTATTCATAACGGCTAGTTTTAATAATATTTTAATAGCATATCGTTGTTTAGTGAAACTCGGTATTGCGTACGACGCAAGCTATTGAGGAAGGCTGCGTTTGCGTGTAAAGAAAGACAAGCTAGTGTTGTGTGTAGTGAAATATTCCTTTGATAAAAACAAAATATTTCTCGTAAAAGTCTCGGGCGTTACAATACCCCCTTCTAATCAACCCATTTTTTGTTGTGGGGGAAGAATATGCAATTCCATTGGAAGCACATCAGTGTATTCCTTCACAATGGTCATGTTTTCAAGGATTATTCTTTTCTTTGACTCAATTATTTGAGCTCAATAATCATTGTCATAAAAAAACAATATCTATTCTTGAGATGTTGGTTCTAGAGATGATTTATCCTTCTCCTTTCACTTATATCAAATCAAGGAACAATTTGAAATTAGGAGAGATATTTCCTTCTGAAAACAATTTATTTTCACTCTATATAGAGAAACCAAATCCATACCATTATTTGGATAAAATCCCACAATAGAAATTTTTACAAGGATTATTGGGAAGTTCAGTTCAAAATTTGTGAAAGGGGAGGATTTATATACTTTGAATGAAATTGTTTCCCCATTTTCCATTTTCATAGACAGAACCACATCCATGACTTGTGGTGGTGTTTGAAAAGTTATTCTAAAATAACATGATATACAGGAATGCATATAAGTAGAATCAAAACGTTCTGTCACTATTATTAATTGAATATCTAGTGTACCTATGATCCCTTAATTTTCAGGATCCACCTCTGTGGTTGTGATGGAAAATATCACACTTACTACCTTCGATGTTGTTATTTGTCTCGAAAAGACCATGGTAAAGTGCATTGGTTTTCAAAGCACCATGATTCCATGTAGTTTATGCAATGACCAATTCATTAAGTGTTGATCGAAACATTAATTTTCTCTATCACATTAGGATGTTTCTCCCATCAATAATCATTATCAAAGTGTCTTTCTCTACCACATGTTAATCATTTCCTTGTTACACATATGTAATTTATAGAGTTCTTCTTTCTACACCATTGGCAAGTGGGATGCGAAAATTTCATGGAACAATTTGAGTTACCCATCAAACCTCAACAATTAAAATCCACTTTACAATTCCTATCACCATGATACCATTGAGGTTCTCTGATATCTATTTATACATTAGGTTAAAATCATAAAATTTCCACATAGTTATTAATGTGTCAACTCGACAGGTATTTTAGTAAAATATGTTTTATCCCACAAATGACGCGATAAAACTTTTATTTAGGGGTTAATATGAATCCATATACTTATTGTGAATGCATAATAATGTTTTCCACATACACAATAATATATTTGTCATCTTTTTTATCTATGTAAATGAAATACAATTCCATTTTATATCAGAGAGTGTGAGGATTTTTTTTTTCATTTTCTTTGTCATTTATAAAACCTTTTCCCCATATCTTCAATCTCATCCTTAGTATTCATATCTTGCATCAATATCCACTACTGAACCAATTCACCCTCCATATGATATTCATATAGTAGAACATTTTCTTACTCGGATCATTTAAGGATATAAAAGATCTTCTCAAAATGCTTTATCCATTATTTCACAATTTAGGGATGAGATGATCCTTTAGTTGTTAGGGGCCTTCGTCACATAATGGTCTCAATCATAGCTACTTATCTCTTAAAGGGATTTGGAAACTCCTCCTGATCCTATTTTCTATTCATAACCTGAGTCAGCTAAGAGACCATGGTTATAATGTTTGTGATTCATTCTACCATCTAGTTTGGAAACTTGTTGGGGAGTCATCATATTTCCATTCACATTGGTTGTTTACATGATTCCTCATATTTCTGGCTATTGGATTGAATGAACGGAATGTCAAGGATGGCTATTTTAAAATAATTAGACACATAAATTGTAATCTGATGATATTAATGGGATAGTTTATAAATTACATTTATTTCTTAATTTATGAATCTATAGGTTTCATTATATGTTATCCATGATCTATTTCCTAACATAAACTCTTATGGGAATTTTTTTACCCTTATTAATCCTCCATAATGTGATTATAAATTTATAAAATAATATCACCTAAGAGTGTCAAATGTTTTTTTTACAATAATTCTCATTGTTCTGCACTAGTTCCATGTCTAATCAATATCAACATGGTGTTTCCAGGTGTACCCCTATACCCAACTGTTCTAGAGCCACATCCACTTATAGTGTCCATAAATGGATATATTTTCTTGATAAAAAACATAATATATACTTTCCAATATTTATGGATGTCCATTAATACATACACTTATACTTAATTCTTGCACTAGAGTTTTCATATCCAAATCCAAAAAATAACTAAACATTTCCTATGATACCAATTTTAACAATAATGCTATTTATTAAATATTAAATCATGAATAATTACATAATGTTAAAAATTATATATACAATATGATCATGAAGTCTATTTTATTTCGGTATTATGTACATTACATATCAATTTAAAACAGGGAAATATCATCTTTATTGAAATCATCCTTAACATCCTCATACGTAAACATTTATGGGTTAACAAGGAGAAATACATAAGAAATGTGTGATATATAAATCATAGTAAGGGAATAATCATGCTATAACATGATGAAATTAATACATATTAGACAATAGAAATAAAGGAGTTAGAATAAAAAACATGTAAAATGAAGCATGGAATAGCAGGATATTTATAAAGGCAGCAAGGAAAATGTGCATACATCTTAAAATAATACATCATAATCATAGGTCAAGGATAATTGAATGTACATCATGATGGAAAAATAATAATAAATGAATTAGGTTCAATATTTACCCCCTATGATTTCTCATTATACTAAACAGTACCCAGTGCATTGGAGTGATATATAATTCTAGATACACTCATCACATTCATTTCATTTTCATTATTAAGTGTACCATTTAAATCCAAAAGCATGGATTCATTCATCATAATATTTTTTTTCCATGATGATGAAGTGTGTAATATATACATTTATTTCATAAGATAAATGAATATTTGTGGATAAAGGTGAACACCCTTGAGGTGATATGCTTAGGGTATTCCCTACACTATTAGGTTTTTATGGAAAATAACACTGAAATTTCGACATCAAAATGGTCTCCCATAAAAATTAAAATAATGCGTTGATGGGAGTGAAAGAGCTGTAAAATCATTTGAAAATAATATGGGATGTATTGGGTATATGTAGAAACATATCCCAAGATTATGAATATTAAATAGAAGTCATAAGATAATAATGAAACCTGAATAAAGAGTAGAAGGTGAGGATCCGTTATTTTAGTGTGTTACTCCAAATTCTTGGGAGGGACTTCTTTAGAGTTGAGAGGAAACTTGGGTGGAATATAGGGAGGGAAGGGTAGAGTAAGTCTGATCTAAATTTATTTTTATCAATGATAAAAGGGATATTTGGTGGGATTGTATATGGAATGATTGAAGAGATCATTAATATTTCCCAAACATAGGTTTTGTTCTCCATAAAATAAAATATCTATATAAATGGACAACCCATTATTTTTCCCATGGATTCTTCCAAATGGTAATGGTTTTAATTATTTTATAAGTAAATGGTCCAAATATAATAACATAATACCCTTACTTTTTTCGAAGTGAGTCATACTCTAAAAAATAATTTTAAAACAGTAAAATATATTAATGGGTTAGGAGGAATCATAATGGATTTATAAAAATAAAAAATAAAAAATAAGATACCATTATTTTAAATTGAAAATATATATTTTTTCATTTATACCCTCTATAGTATTTATTACATAAAATTTGGTTCATTATGATGTCATAATACACACCATATATTTATATTGTAGTTAATTTTTAATGCAAAGTTATATTATCTCAAGGAAATTTGAAAAATTCCCCATCTGATAATTTTAAAATTATAATTTCAAAAATAACACTACATTTATCTATATAATTTTAAAAATATGTTCATTTTCACTTTTCATATATGAATCTGATTTTATTGAGAAATATTGTGGTTTTTCCAATAATAGTTTTCGAACTATTAGAAAAATTACATTTGAATTCATAAAAATTATATGATCATTTATATTTAATAAATAATATTTAATAATATAATCTCAATGAAATTTAATTCATTTAAAAATAAATTAATTCAACCAAATATATTATTTAATTCATTTTGTATATTACCCAAAAATGAAATTTGTGTTTCATTATAATAAAATAAAAACAATTTATAAATTGAGAATAACATGAGGAAAATATATTCAGTATTCTCTAAAAAATAATGTACATATTCATATTTATAGGTTTTTGATATGTATCCCTTTAATACAATAGTGACTGACATAAGCATAAGGCGTGCGATATTGTTAATATCCTGGGGTGGTTCAGTGGTCATAGTTTGGGTTGTGATCTCAATGAGCATGAACATCTCCCAAAAAAAATTTCCCTCACACTTATGTTGTTGGATCTTAGCATTGGCATGGTAAATGAAAAATCCCAGTGATTATATACCCCTTAGAAGCTCAAATAAATTTTTTCATTGTGTATGATCATATGGGTTGAGGCCCTCACATCATTTATCTGTGACAATTGGATTTATCAAAACTTTATATTTATACTCATCAACCTATCACTATTCAATGAACAAATTATTAATGATAATGATGGATAACAATATTTTATATACTATTGGGTATAAAACCAATGAATTTTATCTATTTTCAATAACTATAATAATTAATTAGACATTTAATTAAATAAAAATGGGAATTTAAGGTTTAATTGTTCGAGCCATTATAAAAAAATGTATGAAATAAATAGTTGTTACAATATAACTAGAGTATGTGTGGTGTCAACTGTGTAAATACCGTCAATAGTTTATATTAGGTCACAACATAACCAATAATAATTACCACAAATAGATTTTGATTATATTGATACAAGATATTTCATTTCTATAGCACGAACAGAGCTTACAAAATCTATCCAACATAAGGAGCATTGTGATGCTCGACTTCAACACTATTTTTAAACTGAAACATACTACACTGTAATATGTGTATTTTATAGTAGTTTATCTTCTTGATATTTTCTTCATAATCTAACAAATTAATGGCACATCACGTAGTTTAAAGGTGTTTGATTAAGTATTAAGGTTTTTTTTAGTTAATGAAACTGATAATTTATTTATACAAATCATTATTATAATGTGGAAGAATTTTTTTTATTTATTGTTAATTAATGAAATAAATAAATACGACATAGATATAAATTTTAATACATTGGTACACATCATCACAAAATAATGTGTGAATATGTGCAACAAGATAATTGTTATCTATATTCTTATATGAAGTCATGTGTAAGAAAAAAGGGTAGTTCAAGAAATTATATTTTATATAATGAAATTGTATTTTAGACATTTTTTTAAAAATGAGATTTTTAAATGATATTTTCAATATTTGATAGTACTTTTGAATTAAGATTCCCCAGTTCGTTTATTTTACCTTCATTCCATTTTTTTAAAATGGGAATTAATGGTTTAGATCCTTGTTACAATGATAATGGTGATATTTTATGTATCTTGGGTCATTTAAAATTGTTACATTGATATAATAAATGAAACTTTTTTAATGATAAATTTGGTGTTAAAAAATATAATTTTTTGGAATTTAATTCTAAAATAAACCTTTGATGAAATGTGGAATATCTAAAATGTGAACTGAACAAGGGAATCCTAGATCGAGACTTCTAGTTAATTTTATTGAAATTCAATAATTTCATAAAAAATAGGATTCACATGAAAATGTGATTGACCACTATGAAAATTTTCATCATTTAAAATAATATAAGCTATAACTTCTAATATTCATGTCACTAAAACACCCCATAGACCCCCACATACCAGGTGAAGAAATAAAGAAACAAAAATTACTTCCACTTGCTGATTTCGATTATTCACTTTGTTTTATGGACCATTTATATATATTTAATCATATGAGATATCCTAGAATTAATCTTATAAGAGATATATGTGTTTTTTGAATATGATATAATTAATTAGATTCATTATAACATTATAGATATCACACAATTCTTTCCTACCAATTACTACAAAAAAATAACAATAACTATAATTTGATACTTATTTTGTTATAAAAATCATTTAATGTTTCTTAAATGATTCTTTATGAATGAAATTCTATGAGTTACATGATCACATTTCTGTCTATTTATTTATTTTGTTATAATTAATATTACTGGATAAAAAATTATGGTTATGGATTGAAAATAGATGGATTCCAATCATATGAGAATAGTGTATGAGGATGAGGTAAAAGTGTTCAACATGTTTGAAAACAATCTTGCATATGACCCCTCAAAACTCCTTTCTCCATGTTTACACTATTTTTTTCAAGGATGATTATCCTAGATGGGTTGTAAGAGAACTAGATCTATCTTAAGATGGAATGTTTTAAATGTCAGACTAAACTCTAGAAAAAAATAATATAGATTGTCACTATGATATAATTATATTTTTTGGATCATCTGATATGATTACAAGTATGTATAATGATGAATACCATATAAAGGATGTGATTAAATTTGTGAAAGAAGATAAAGATTGTATTGAGAAAATTAAAATGATATTTGAAGATAAAGATAATTTTTATAAAAAAATTGTTTTATAGGTTAATGAGCTATGAAAAGAATACATTTTATACTGGTGTACAAAATATACAACCTTTTCATCTATATTGAATATATATAATTTAATATTTGGAAACAGATAGTATAACAACATCTACTATCTATACTAATTATGGAATTTCATTTTCCAGGTGCCCTCCTACCATTCATCCATAATGAATTTCACTTACGTGATCATCCACCAGATCTCCATGTCAACCTTTTGAGTGATATCTCATCCTGCCTCCATTTTCTGTCTCCCGCTTCTACTTAGGTTATCGCAGGTCACGACCTGGGATACCTTCGAACCCTCTCTTCCATCGTCGTCCCTCTTCCTGTCACCTAGCAGCCCATAGATCTTTGTTTCCTACATCCTCCTACTCCCGATTTCCACTCTAATGTCAGTATTTTTCTTTCTCCCGGTCACGGTCTAGATTAAGCTCTTCGCGACCTAGCATACCCATAAACCCCGAATATCATCCTCATCCTCCCCTCAGAATTCATGTACTTCATCGTCATGTTACTTCATATTCCTCCTCCAAATTTCAACTCTACTATCATCATTTTTCCTTGTCTCAATCGCAGTCTGGATTCCGCTCTTCGTGATAGAGGGTTCCTACAAACTCTCTATGCCACCGTTATCCTCCTCCAAGATTCCCTGTTCCCCATCAGATGACTATTCAGTGTATATTCGGGTTTCTAATTTCAACTGATGACACATTTACTTCTCCACATGCATCTTGTATCTCCTATTATCTCCCGCATCATCAACGCACATCAGGTATGACCTTTAATGCCTACTGGAAAACATAAATCCTTGCAATTGCATTTATGGTATCATTTCACTTCTAATAGGTTTCATTACATTACCAGGATCGGGTCTGAAATTTGTTGGAGGAGGAGATTTGTAACTACATAATTTCAGATGATGTACTTGGAAATGATGGTTCATGTTTTTTTCCAATATCAATAGGATTTTTGGTGAAGGAAACAATTGGTCACGAGTGTTTTATATCCATATTTATTGGTAACCGTAAAATTACAGGTTGGAGAACATGGATTTCAAGAGGAAGGTGGATACTTGCTTATGTCCTTCAAAATACTGCAATCCAAATCATTGAAAAAGGAGGAAGGTCAGGTATGCACAAAAATTTATCTTGGAATGTTCAACATTAATAAAAGGAAAATGTTAATGTGGTCAAGTGTCACCTAAAAATTATTTCCTTACATTATTAAAAGTGGTATTTGAAATTGTGTTTTTATATGATATTGTTTTTTTAGCTGCTTCTTATCCATGAGCAGCAACCATGATGACCAATTTATTGATTCATTTTTAAGGATGAAGAAATCTATCAACCTCATCCTAATAATTCTTACACTGCTTCTAAAGGATTCGATGCAATCAATCATTCCTAACTATGTCCTCGTGGTGACCATTTTCATATTAACCCATGTTGCTTCATATAATAAAATGGGTAAGAATTTTGGTCTATATTTCCCTACTACTTTACTATCATTTAATTTTTTCTAAGGTGGATAATTATATATTTGGAAGATTTTTTGAATTTATATCTGATACGATATGTGTGGTAATGGGTTTTGGGACGATGTCACTCCCCAACTACTGTTTGTCTCTGGGACTCTATTTCATTACAATGGAATATGAAATTGTGGGAGAACCATTGCATCCTTTTACTACATTTTGTTGAATTGAACCATTTAAAATAATATTCATGCATCTTTAGAAAATTTGACTGTGTAAAGGTTTAGATGGGTGGTAATTGGTTTTGGGATGATGTCACTCCCAAACTACTATGGGTCTCTAGGACTCTGTTGCTTTATAATGGAAGATGTAATTGTGGGGGAACCATTGCATCCTAGTACTACCTTTCGTTTAATTTCAACATTTAAAATAATATGAATGCATATTTAGAAAATTTGACCGTCGAAAAGTTTCTAGAGCAGATGACATTTTATCTTAACTTTTACATGACTATCCATCCATCACAGAGTATGGTATGTAAGATTTAGCAGTTTATATGGTTTATATGAAAACATATATTTTATGTTTATGAAAATATGAATTTATTTATATTATAAAGAAGATTCTTCTCATCTATCGGTTTAAGGAATGTGATTTATCATTATAATGTTTTTCAACCGTGTAGTGGGTGATTTTATTTTGATTAAGTTAATAGTTTCTCTCACTAGTAGAGATATATGTTGACTTACTTTGATGTTGATTACTCATTCAGACATAATGTCACACTAACTGATGACTGCACACCACCATCAACTGATGCCACTGATCATAATATTCGGATAAAGGATAACATCAAATAATCACATAAAAAGTAGACTACAGGTTTGTCTTGTAGTACTTATATTTTTTAAAGACACATTTTCTTCAATCTGTATGTTTCAAAAAGACTGTTACAAATAATTTATCCACTTTATTTCTACCAGTAATGCAGATTACTAATATACTGTAATGAAATTTTAAAATCATAAAACAGATAATTCATGTCCTATTTATTAATTTATATTTAATAGTTTTTTATTGAAATATATACATTGAAACTGATGGTTTTTCTGTTTAAAATGTATGGTTATTTGATTCAAATAGTATCTTATTTGATTTAATAAATACTCATTAATAATTTCTATTTACTAATTTTTGTTTAACAATTTGTGTATAACCATTTCTGTTTACTAAATTATGTTTGATGAAATTACAAATGGTTATACTGTTTAATAATTTATCCACATGATGGGAAAATTATATAAATTAAAAAATATTGTTATTCTGTTTAATTTTTATGTTTAATTTTTTTTAATAATTTGTTTTCAATTTTTGTTTTTGTAATTTTTGTTTAATTAAATTTTAAACATTAAAAATGTGGTTAATTTTTTGAAATATATTCTTATTTATTTTAATAAAAACTGTTTAATAATTTATATTTAATAATTTATATTTATCAATTTATGTTTAACAATTTATTTTAATAATTTATGTTTAATGAAATTACAAATGGATACTGTGTTTAATAAATTCTCTACATGATGGGAAAATTATATACAATAAAAATGATAATCCATGTTATAATATGTAATAATGTTTTCTAGTAATTTAGTTTTCCCATATTATGATTTCTCTGTTTTTTCCCCACCTGAATAGATTTACCAATCTTGGAATTGTCACTATTTTTTCCAGTAAAACAAATTTCCCAATTTATTAGTTTTGAAGTATGCTTATATTAAAACATATTACTCATTATTTAAATTATGATGTTTGTTTCCAGTATAACATAATTCCAATATTCTGAATTATTATGTATGTTTCCAGTTAAACTAATTATCCATATTTTTATGAAGTGTTTTTTCGACTAAAACAGATTTCACTTTTTTTGATTTCAGATATCTATTTACTGGACAAAGATGGTCAGGAACATAAATAATCCAATGTAATGGGGTAATCTATAATTTAATATTTTTATTATATTCTCCTTTTTTTATTTATCTTCCTTCCCAGCTAGCAATATTTAGTCCTCATTTCCTTCTACGTGTTCCCTTATTTTAATGATTTGTTATTTTATGTTCCCATTTATGAGAAAATACAAGTTGACTTTTAGTGTGGGTTCTTGTGTTTACATTGTAGTGTGGTTTATTATGTTGAAATTGAAGTCTTGATAAATTCCATACAACATCAGAAGCCTACTACATCATCAAATCATGAAGGAGAGATCACAGTGGAAAAACATGAGGTGTTGGTTATGTCCATCATAACTTTTGGATCCTTTCATGGTATCATGTTTAATAATTCCATCCCATTCTATCTCTATTTTCGTCCATCATTTTATTTTCAGATTTGAGATTCAGAAATATATTTTTTTGGTGCCAGCATCTAGATTTTTTTGGATGCCACTAGATAGTTAACAAACCACTATTGTTGTTTTGTTCATCTTTTTTTAAGATAATTTTATTATTAGTTATTTTATTTTTGTTCTTTCACTATACTTATTGACTAATACCTCTACAAAAATGATTTTATCATTTTAGTCTTATAAATTTATTGGTCCACTGGTTAACCGCAAAATGTAAAATTGATTAAATTATCAATTAGTTCATTATTTAGTGCATACAGAAATAAACAGTCTACCATTAAAAGGTTTTATATTTTTTTCACTATTTCCCTCAATACTTCTTTCCCTAATGATATAACTTATATTCCATATTGGTTATTTGGTTTATGTTTTGTGATTTTAGAAAATGTTCTTCTCATGTTTTTAAATATGATGTACTGAAATGGTGGTTAAATTCTTTATATTAAAATTTATATCACTTCGATATCATGAATTACATGTTATATAATTGGATTAATATCTGTATCAAAATGATTACTGAAAGTCATACAAATTTTTAAGTTGTTTTATAATGTTATATGGAATTCTTGTTTTATATATCTACTATTTTGACTATTTTGGGGTTTCAAGAGTCTATATTAAGTGTTTCTTATGACGTTAGAAGCCTAATAAGATTATAAAAAAAAAAATCAACAAAAAAAAAATTCGGAATCGAACTTCGAGTTATTCAAAAAATTCCCTTAAGTGACAGTGGCTCTGCTTCTAAAACAACAACCCTAGACTATTGAAATTTAGTGAAGAAACAAACAGATTCAATTTGTCTTCATCTATTTTTTGATTCAATTTCATGATAAATAGTTTCACTCCTTTTTTTCCAAATAACCCACTCATTTAATATATTATTATTTCATTTATTTTTACATTTCACATTTTTATTATTACAACCACTATTTCATCTTTGATTTATCTTTCACTTTTTATTTCAGTGCCCGCATTATAGTTTTTATGAACGAAATTGAAAATTAATTCAAATATTCTTCCTCAAAATTTAAAAATTCATATAATTTTACTCTTTTTGTTGTCAACTATTTGAATGGTGTCTTCATATTCTATGCACTATTATTTCATTATCAAACACCATTACTTTATAATTAAAATTTATTCAACATTACTGTTTCTTCTCAACTTTTATAAATATTAATCTCTTGTTAAATGAAAAACCATTAATCGAATATGTCGTGAAATATCATGGGAGAGTACTAGTTTCTTCAAAAATACTTTCTCCCCTAAATGATATATTCCCAGAAGATAATGAGCTTACCTGCTAATACATTTAGCTCTAAAAGAATTCTATGTTTAATGGGGATGGATTATAAAATAATACATGTCTATCCAATAAACAATATATTGTGTAAGGACTAACAAATCACTTAATAATTTACCAATGTGTGTTGATTCTAGAAACATGAACATTGGATCAGGTCCAATGATATTTTTATTGTACTTTCATAACATTCGATGATTTATATGCCTATATAGAAGTGAGAATACTGTAATAAAATTGATGTGACATGCATATAAATGAAATAAAGATGGGAAAATTCATCATCTATCAATCTCTCCTCAGTGGAATATAATTGATCATGAGTATCCTAAATTTGTAATCAAAACATGAAACCTTCATATTGTGATATCTATAGATGGAGTGAATGCTTTTGGATTTTAAAAAATCACTCAATCTACTTGGTTGACTATGATGGTAAATTAAAACATTCCCCCACAGTTATTAATAAAATTAAAAAAAAATTATGTTTTCTTTTCATATACTATTATCAAAATAGGAAGGAAATGAAATTGACATATATTTGGATCCATTGATTGAAAATTATAAATTAAGGTGCCATTCAGGTGTAATGTTATATAATGGTTACCAAAATATAGATTTCATATTGGGAGACACACTATATGGGAAGATAAATGAAATTAATTCGTGTGGAAATACATCAAGATATATCATTAAAGAAAATCAAGGGTGTCCTATTTTTGAGCATGATTCAAAAAAAATTAGGTTTAACCATTCACCGATGAATATGTTGTAAGGAAATTGAAAATTTATAATGTAGTGACATAAGTATTAATTTATGATGACATCATTTTAAGGGAGTTTAGAAGAATGTACATCACCATCTATAATAAAAGGAAATAAACTATTTGAGAAATTAAAGGGTATATGAATTTCTTTTGATAACGGTTTTTTATAAACATACAAAAACTAGGTCGAAAAAGATAATAGTTTTTTTAATTTCTATACTAGAATATTTTGTACATTGGAAATTTTTTCAATGTTAATCATGTGGGAAAAATATATTTGATAGTGACATTGACATGCCAATAAAATAAATCAAAATATATAGGATGAAATTCAGACTAGATTCAACATGATTGATATGGGGTTATGGGAAGATTTGGTGCCATTAAAGAGTCAAAAATAGGCCTTTCTTCCTCCACCTCCTCACAATATTTATAGATAAGAGAGATATAAATTTTAAAACATCATGAATTATGTAATGGTTGTACATGGATTTTCATAATATATCATGAATATCATTTCAATGACAGATTTAATTTAAAAGGGTTTTAAATCACATGTGGTCCTCCCATGGGCCAGTCTAGCATAGAGGTGATCTGTATAGTCACCCATACAAGGCCTCAAATGGGGCCATGTTGATAGTGCAATGATAAATTTTGTTTTATGAGAACTCCACTAGTGGTAGGTGGACCTCCAAACTGCTGTCAAAATCAAGGATGCAAGCGTGAAGCATGTTCTCAAGTATCTGTATGGTCCGCTCCATCGGACCATCAGTCTGAGGATGAAAGGCAGTACTCAAGCATATTTGAGTCCCAAAGGCCTCCTATAATCCCATCCAAACCGAGAATTAATATTAGTGCGGCGATCTGAAATGATTATTGATGGATCCCCATGAAGCCATTCAATCTATTTTGCATATAGGGTTCCCAAGCCCTCTACTAGTCCCTGCTCTCAGATGGGTATGAAGTGGGTTGTCTTGGTGATATGGCCAACAATACCCTAGATGGAATCCTATCACCCCTGGACGAACATTGTATCCCTTTCACAAATTCCATGTAGATTCCATCCCACTTTCACCCTGGCACCATGCGTGGCTGAGTCAATCTTGCTTGAACCAGGTGCTTAGCCTTCACTTGCTGACAAGTGAGGCATCATGAAATGAACTCTCCCCCTACTTCATTCATCCTTGACCAATAGTATTAATTCCAGAGGTCCTGGTACATCTTCGCCATACTAGGATGTGCCACCAAAGGGGTTATGTGGAACTCCCTAAACACCTCCAATCATAGTGTCATTGAAACAATGGTGCATCCTCTTAAACTGACCATGTGAGCCCCATCATCAAAAACTCCTTCACGAGCCCATCTAGATGATATCTGACCACATTAGGACTCATAGTCAACGTCCCCAATATGTGCATCCCATACTCACTGAACGAGTGGCGAAGTGACTATCATATACTGGAGGTATGATTCTATATAACTATCTATTAAGGATAATTGTAACGTGGGAAGCTGCTCTGTCACCTCACTCATCAATTGACCCACACCTCATGATAAGTGTGTATGCTACTATTTTTCCTTTCCGAGGAGTGTAGCGCATCTCAAATTCATAGTTTTGGAGGAACTCCATCCATCTCAATTTTCTCATGTTCATTTCATTCTGTGAGAAGATATATTGGAGGCTCTTGTTATCAGAGTAGATAGTAGAACGTTCACTAAACTAAAATCTTAGCTACTAGATCTTTGCGGGAGCCATCTGATAAGTAGTTGTAGATATTGGTGTTTTCCTTGGGTAAAAGACAATGAAGAAGTCCCTCTCCCTATAGGGAGGTAATCCTAGAAGAGTTTTTTGAATGGTTTTTCCCAAACTCTACCACTACAGTTGGGAAATGGAAACTCCAAACACCTTATGCCATGATGGTAAGGCTAGACGACTGAAGAGTGATCTGCTACAGCATAGTATGCACGAGTTTATCCCTTTCTACCTAGGATTATTTTTTCTCCAACCAAGGAAAACCCCTTTCCAACACTATAGATATACATAAACCTTTTTCCATAAAATAGTCAATTTGAGCTTGAACAGTGGATTACCAGTCCAAACCCAAACTAACCTCATAAGGCCTCAATGCTGCCACCAAGAGGTTCCAACCAGAACCCTCACCTCAAGGGTTATATCACACCATCAAAATTAGTGTGATTATTGACACTCCTCTAATAGGTATCTCTAGATGTAAGGGTCATGTAAACAGTTTAACAAAGAAATCTAGGTCTCGAACTAGTCTCATGACAAAAAGAAATGATTAGTACCCATGTCTACTAATTAAAACAGTTATTATTAGACACATACTATACCTCGAATCATTCTTGGAGCCATTGGGTCACACTCCTGGACCGCATGTAACTACTACCTTCCCATGTCCTCCAACGTCCTAGGCCTTGTGAAGACCACATTCGGGTGGTGGTTATAACATGCCGAAAAGTACACCACCACATGATGCTCACCTAGCATCACTTCCATGTTTACATCCATGCATATTCATATGTCCCTATCACTTCCTCTTCCCGAAAAATTTTACACATATTTTTCTCTGAGACTGATGTCAATTTCCTACTTTCTCTTCACTGACATCCACTGGAATCATCTACTTATCCATATAATTCTCATATAAAATGTTTGCCTCTTTCACCCTAACATAAGTAGGAATGCATAAATCAATTGTGATGGCTCAAATTTCTACAACCACGTCACTCTCGGTGGTCCGCGCCTTGAATTACAAGTCGTATTGTATTCATAGAGTACTTGGAATTTCTGGAACACCTCAATATATAATCAATTAATTACATGTCATCCTATAAAACAATAGAATATATTGGGAACACATAACCCTTAGGATTTCATGGAAAGAGACCCCCTTCTTTAAGGAAGGTTCTCAAGATCTGTCCACGGAAAAAGTCATGTCATCGTAATATATAGTGTAATCAAAACCCTACCATCGCCCTGTAGAGCCCCACAAAATAATCACTACTAGAACCTCCATCTGATATAATAGTGCCCAGGCAATATGGACACTCGATCACACTCTCAATCCAGTCCTTAGCCGCTTTTGATTCGGGATTGCCTCAAACCCTGAGGGGTATCTGTCATTGAAACTCATTTAAGGTGCAGAGCCAGATGTGACCTCTACCTATAGCGCAAGATGTAACTAATTACCCAAGAGTAGTGGTATCTCTGAGACACTACCCAAATGTTCCATCTCGGGAAAGGTCCTTGTAATGAATCATCACCACACTGTGGACCATCCTCATGGTCACACATTGGAATCCTGGTTGACTGTGTGCATGAAAGTATCTTTAAGGTGAATAATAATGAACCAAAATCAATAATTTATAGCTGGTGATCTTACTTAAAATATATCAAAAGAAAAACATTTTTAACAAAACACACATAATCAGTTTATTCATGTACTGATTTAGAAAATAGAATTCAGGGTCCTCGTGTATAGATACGTTGGTCGATGCAGCAACACTGGACCCCCCAGAGTAAAATACAAACTCAAGACACTAAATAAAATTTCTCCATTGAAAACCTAAACTCGTAGTTCTTCTAGTAGAAATAACCCCTTTGGTAACAATATTTCATGATCCGTCCCGCAGTGTCGATGTCGTGACTACACCAAGACCATCTTCCCTTGGATAGGTGTTGGCGACTAGCACTAGAAAGGAATTTCCCAACAAATGGAATCCATTACCTCAAAACCTGTACACACACAAACAAGTCCACTACGCATAATTAAAGAATAATGGAAGAATAAGTGTAGCACAACAACTAAAACCAACATAAAGTGTAAAAGTATGTACTGGAAGTAAAGGGGCCAGAATATAAGCCCAACTGAAATAGAAATATAGAAAAAAGGAAAAACAGCTTCTAAGGTCATCCGCCAAGGATCTTACCTGAATGGTAGGTACAACTCGTCACCCCAGCTCACCACGTCAATGTGTCACCTATGTACACCGTCTAGTCCGGGTTCCCAACAATTGGTCAGAGCTTCCCATTATCTGCATAAGAAACAACAAGGTGCGGGTGAAGCCCGTGTCAGGGTGAGTGTAACAATACCTAGTAGGGACTTGGAGACCCCCAGTGGAATCCCATAACTCCACAAAATAACAAACACAAATCCAGATCTCAATCAAAAATAATATAGAAGAAGACAAGTCACACCAGGTATATTCTAGGGTAGTAACAATAGCATCAATAGTCACATCGTCGAACACCCAGGCTACTGGAGAAGTCTTCCTCTATCGGTTAAAGTGGTCCTGTCAAGTCACATATTAGTTCTTCCCATTACCCACTAACTTCATAGGAACTCCTCCCCATCACGTATCATGGGTCTATCAGGTCACTCATAGTCGCTCCCCATCATGGCTTGCTGAGGTACTCCTCCTATCAAGTGTCGTGGGTCTGCCAGGTCACATAGAGCCACTCCCCACCATGGGCCTGAAAAGTCACACAGAGGTGCTTCCCACTGGGCCTTCGAATTACAAAGAGTTTAAAGTTAGCAGTCTTCAATTCTCATCATGTCGTAGGGTTCTAAACATAGTGCGCTTTGGAGAACAACTCCTCAAGCCATTAGTCATATTTAAAATAGAACTATGTCCCTCGAAGATGTAACATGGTGATCAACTATGTTATAAGAATTCCATAACAACATGTGTGGTGTCAACCGTATTCCCAGTCTATTAGTATAGGCATTTTAGAGCCGAGGGCCTGGATAGATTCTGGTACGATACAACTTGACCAAACTCCAACATTCACCGATTATCTCATGGAGTATCTCAAAAGGATCGCCTTATCCTTAAAGATCTAGTGCCACCGACTGTTCAGAAAAAATACTTCTGGTTTATGAAAATATGCCCATTTAAGCATAACTGGCCTAAAAGGGCTTCGAGTTTGGTCCGACCCCAATCAGGCCGAATAGACCAAGCCTGCTAGGCTTGGTCTTTTCGGCCTGCGATTGCATCGGATCGTATGATCTTGGTCTAGCCCACTAGTTAGGCGCGAGAGTCCGTTTCCCTACGAAACTGGCAAGCCATTCAGTTCATCAATTCAGCAGTGCCAGATGGTGCCCCACCACTTGGTCGGTCCCACGGGACCAGTCCCCTGTGGATCCCAAAGACCAAGGATCTACCCTCCACCATGGCCTTCCTCTACAGAACGCTGCTGCAGTGAGCCTCCCTGCTCTGACACGGCCGACAAAGGCAATCCACCCATTTGTCCACCATGACACCTCCCTCTTATCATGGCCGGCGGAAGCCGGATACCCCCTCCTCCAATTGCAGGTGCCTCCGCACTGGCGATTCATACACGGGAAACCGACGAAGATGTAATGGTCAAATTCCATTCCTGTGTATGCCTACGAGCCTCTATGTATAGCACATACATTGCACGACCCTAAAATTTTTCTTACCACCAAATTTCTCTATCACCCATAAATAACACCACCATCTTGAGATTGGAGGAGGTTCCTTTCCTTGTTTAGATCGGCCCGCTCTATCCATGATATAGTTATAACATGGGAAGGATTATTTAATCCTAAAAACTCCCATAATAAAACTCGACATTATAATCCCCAAAAAATAACAAAACACAAATCAACCCGTAGGTCATTTGATCTGTTTTTTTCAAAATATTCATGAATGAAGAAAAAAGGGAGGATTTAAGCACATAAACCTCTACATTTAATTCGTTGGAAGCCACTACGAATGTGGAAGGAGTGTCAACATTTGAGGGTGTTTTGGCCGAAATAGAGGATACATGTCATTTGGCGCTCGTCATTTCCCATCATCAAATTCTCCAACGGCCATCAATGATCTGTTCTACGTTGGTGAAAGATGTCATTGGAAATTCATCAGTGGCTCCTCACTTTCATATAAAAACTCATACCTGAGATTTTTTTAAATATATTGAAATATGGTATCAACCCACTACACAATTAATGGGATTCATAAATGAATTTAATTAATGAACCTATTAATTCTCCCCATAGTGTGGTTACACAACCAAGTGTTACAAGCCATTTAAATGGTCTGACAACCCAGCGGTCCTGCCATTGCCACTCAAAAGTTACAATTAATGATATAAAATAACTCATTGAGTTATTTTATTAATTTTTGTAATGTCCAAAAATTAACATTTTTGTCCAAACCATGATGGTCGAAGTTAAGTTTCATCTATGAAAATTCCGACACTATAAATTCAATGGTTCCATCTAATTTTTAATCCGAGAACCAGTTCAAAAGATAGAAATATCCACCCACAGATTTACTGAACGTATCTTAAAAGTGTTCAAAAAAATTATTAACTGTCACCTTAGACCTGCATCGATCGAGGTTCTGCTCGACCTAATGGAAACAAACCCTAACGAGATCAAAGGTACTCTCAGATTTCCAATTCAATTTCATTTTTAGGAGTTAATGAATTTAACAATAAAATAACTGTTACTTAATTATTTTATTTACGTCTAGAAACTATATTTCACTATTGGCCCGCACCGGCCAATGTTAGGATCCTTCTAAAGAATGAATACCCTGAAAAGCTCAGTGGTGGTCTCATATTTTTAAGCCGAGTCACCGTTTGTGTCTTATAATATTTTAAACGATAAAATAATTTTGTTAAGTATTTTATTTATAGTTATTCCATTATTGGGTTTTTTCATTGGAGGCATGTGCCGACTAAACATAAATCCCACCTAGGGTAAACCCACCGTCATAAATGCAACAGTGCCCTCAGAAGTTTTCTCTAGGCAGCAATTTCAGTGTTATTCTACATTTTCAAGAGAACTTCTCACCCACACTATTTAATGCTTAATTTTTTTGATGGTTAAATCCGGGCACTTCAGGCCTGAGAATCACGGGCCGTCAATTTTCGCAGTTTGGTAATAATCCAATATAATTATGATAAATTATTCAGAAATTTTGGGTTTTTACCCTATACATCATTTATGGATGTTCCCCATTGAATGCTATAAGAATATATTTAAAGGCTATGAAGAAAATATATGTTATCTAAAATGTTTCATTATGGAGGGCTATTTTAATTAGGAATCCACTGAATTAAGTATGGAATAATTTTCTGATATGGAAAGAATTGGTCACCCAAAATCTCGTCACACTTGGAAGCTTGTGGGTGATGAAATTTATAGAATATAACTCTTCATAGTCTCTATTAAAATGTGATGTAAATCCCACTATTATGTTTTTTATAGTAGGTTAGAGGATGTTTTATATGTTAAAACCCACAATGTAATTCTAAGGGATTTGAATTAGGGGATGAAATCTTGATATCAAATACACATAATCAGTAGTTTATATGATGTTTTAAAGAAGAAATTTTCAAGGATACAA
Organism: Viscum album; assembly: GCA_963277665.1. Lineage (NCBI taxonomy): Eukaryota > Viridiplantae > Streptophyta > Magnoliopsida > Santalales > Viscaceae > Viscum > Viscum album. The sequence continues at coordinate 1,554,174,075 of OY728148.1, read as the reverse complement.
CAATAAATATGTATTAAATTTCAGAAAGAAATAAATGGAAATATAGAGGACTAATTTTTCGTGTACTATATTATAATGGTTATGGAATTAATGGCGAGACGTTATAGAAAAGTGGAAATGATTAATGATGTCCAATAAAAAATATCGAAGTTACACTTAGGGATTAAGTGATGAATTTATATAGTATTAATGACATAAATAGAATTTATAATAATATTTAGTACTTTGAAACCATCAAAAAAATAAGGGTCTTAGATTATACAACATTCCAAGTGCTGATATTTTCAATGAATGTGGGTTGTTATAATGAATGCAGTTAGAATAGATTAATTGGGATTCATGAAAGTGGATATCAGCAAAGAAAGGTATAAATATGAACTAATTATAACTTCATAACAGGATGTAAAATTATTTTATGTTCCAGATCATGTAAATCTAAAGTGGTCAATTGTCTTTTTATCTACCAAACCACTAAAGGGTTAGATGTCAATTCAACTGAGGAATGTTGTTGCATTTGGACGTCACAATAATTTTTTATTGTTCCCAATGTAGAAGAGGTATTGTGTGTTATATGAGACCATAATAATGGGATTTAGATACTCAATTGCATCGTCAAATAGCGTCAAGATTTTATAAAAACTTACTTCATTAATTATATTATATTAATTGTGGAATATTTTGTTTTGACTCATATTATTATAAATTATCTTCTTCCCTTATATAATCTAAAATAAATGTTCAAACAATTGTATGAATAATAAATTCTGCACATGAATATTCTCTTAATATTGAGGCCCACGAGTTTTCTTAATATGATAATGTTCCCAGTATAAAGGAAGAAAACCTTATACACATCCATATGATACCAATATACAGGAAGGAAATGATTATGGTGTTGAAGTTGAAGAAATAACAGACATAGAAAACCCTATGTCCGAGAAAAAATAGGTGCATCGTATCATGAAAGTGTATGAAAAAAAAATATGGTGAGAAAGAAAGGAAAAAAATTCAAGGTTAGATGGAAGAAATACATGTTATCCCCAAAAACCCATGTTCAGTACTTACAATAGGCTCACTACTTGAATGTGTGTGTTGATTGATTTAGATTCGCAGAAAAATTTTCTGCTCATGCATAAGAAACTAATTTATAAACATATTAGTGTAACATTTTGGTATAATTTTTCTATTTTACTTAAAAATAATAATGAAATGATTATTTTTTTCATCATTATCCCTTGATGGGTATATTTATAGTATATTTACAAAAAATGAAATTAGTATTAATTCTCCCTAGAAAGGCTCATAATGGATTTTGTACAATTCTTATGAATAACCATCTAAAATATACTAAAGGGAAAATAAACCCCCACAATCCATAGATTTATGTCCACCGGATAAACCAAAAATCATGAGATGAATTTTTTTCATTATGATACATCTTTTTTGGTTTATTATGATTGGTAATAAATTTCTTAACAATATATTTATTAATCACCTTGATTTTAAATTGATAATTTATGAAATAGAAAATAAGTGAGGAAAATAAGAAATGGGTAGAAAAATCAAAATACCCTAACATAAAGAAAAGATGGGGTATGATTCAAATAGAAACATGTTATGAATTTTAAATAAATTGAAATTCTTTAATGTGACATAAAACAATAACTTAATTATGTTATATTGTTTATATGAAGGTTGAAGAATCGAAATCCAACACAACTTCTATACATTTTTAGGTTCTATGGAACGAGGAATGTGTAAATAAAAATTGAATAATAATAGATGGAAAAGACAAAAATAGTGTAGGAATGTTATGTAAGTTTGAAATAATAAAAAAATCCTTAAATATGTATTACATAACATTTATTACTTATTTTTCTATATTTTTTGATCCAACATACCCAAAAAAAATCTTCAGTTGTACCAAATAAATCACTACTCTTAGTCTACTTGAATCTGATAGAATATAAGGGCCTTGTTGGGGGGGGGGATGGGGTTACACCCCATGAAATATATGTGAAAATATATTAATGGGGTTATAAAGATAATAAAGTGAATGAATTTCAATAGTGGTCAGTTTATCTAGAAGAAAATTAAAATCAGAAGCCAATGTTATTAAAAAACGTTATGGGATGGAATAGAAGAGATGAAATGTCAAATTAACAACCACTACATGAATATGACTCACTCGCACCATCTTTAAAGAATCCATTACCCTCACAAGGTTTTCTTGAAAGTGGTAATAAATATTGTCATTGTTGTTTCTATGAAATGTGAATAAGTAAAGCACTAATACCAATCATGTAAGGATTTTATTTAGACTGAAATTTATATCCATTTATGTATATCAATATCCATCCATCGGCTTATTGAGAGGGTTACCTTGTACCATATCCGAGGATATAACCTACAAAAAAACTACAAATATGTCATGTGACAGTTGGGATTCACATAGATCCCATGTTGAGGGTCATTCTACCTGCTCTGTATGGTGATGTGAGTATTTATTTGTTCAAGGAAGATAATGTAGCATTCCTAGAATTACAGTTAAATCTTTTTATAATACATGTTAACAACGAGGTATTTATTTCCAATTTATTTATCAATACAAACCATAAAAAATTATTAAATGTATCCTAAACTGATGAATGTTATTAAATATTGAAAAATGTAAGGGGTCAAATAAATGTTCGAATAAAACTGATATAAAGGATCTACCAACATGGGTTTTCTTGCTTTTTTAGTCCAATAGATGATCTAATATGTTAATAATGACTTGTCACTATTCATAAATTTTGGTGTTGTACATATGTATACTATATGATGTGAAAAACTTATGAACAAAAAATTGGACTCATTAGTCCTAATATAACTTATTCACAACCACTATCATTAGAACCAAAGTAATTGGGAGTAATATTAGAAAAAATGTCAACATTGTTTTAGAGAAAACTTATATATTATAGACTCATTTTAACACCCACGGTCCTTGTGTGATATTGTACAATTTAATCACGTCAAATAGATTTTGACTAATTTTATTACTTATTATTTTATATATTTTAAGGATCATGGGATACTTATTCTATTTAGTTTTTATATTTCAAATATTTATTTTCTATATTCATCGAATAAATACCCAAGAAAATGACTACAAATTATGATGTTTATGAAGTCAAAATAAACTACATGAAATTTTTTACAAGTAAACTTCATGTGATATATTTTGTATTATATTTTAATGTTTTTTTGATAGGGTGGTGTTTAAATATCATAAAAATCATGGAATTTAGATAGCCAATGAGCATAAAGATCATATCGACATTTAAAAATAGATATTTTTTAGGGTATGTATAATATAATTACACTATCCAAATAGATATCGAAACAAAATTCACTATTTTTCTAAATGTTCATGTTAGGACTAGATTAAACTAATGGTAATGATTGTGTAATTATGATTGGATATTTATGAAATATATCATATTCCATAAATAAACTAGAATCATTGAAGATGTATTTTCTATGAAAATTGAAATTTTATATAAAATATTTACTAATCATATGTTTATTTATATTTTTCTAATATTACCCGGACTATCAATAATCTATTTATTTACCCATGGAAATATTTTTTTCTGAAATGAATAGGTAGAATACATGGTATTAGATTCTATATAGAAATCTTAAAAATGTGACTTCCTACTACTTATTTTGTAAAAATGTTCATCATTTTATCTATTTTTTATCTAATTTGTTTATAATTTTCATCTAATACTTATTTTTTTTAATTTTCATAGAGATATTGAGGAAGGATAATACAATCATGATGTACTCATGTACAATGATTTTTCACTAAACAAGAATGATACAATGATGACAATGAAATTTTTTTTATTCTACAATTCAATAAATATTATAGGTTATCAAAAAAATATTGTTAGATAACCCGATATGATGAATTATTTATAGAATAGAAAGACACAGTGTGATGTCTAGGAATCAACTACCACTCAATCTAATACATAGTATGCCCAATATGACTCAGGATAAACGTTATTAGTTTAAAATTGAAATTTAATTTCAAAACAATTTATTAGATACTCAAAATCAATAAAACAAATAATTTCAATACTCTTGAAAAATGAATAATAATTAATTTTTGATATGCTTGAATAATCACTTCTCAATACAGTACATTGTTTTTTATAAGATATAGCTTCTAACATGTTCCATGCTGCCTGTGCTCATGTAGAAATAATCCACACCTCAATCATTCATACCATAATATGATATATAGTGTGCTTAATATGAATCACTTTGAATTTTTTTTATTTTATAATTTACATTTTAGTTCAAAATTCACACCACACACTCAAAATTAAAAAAATAAATTAGGATAGTTTTGATACTTTAGGAAAATGATGAATATATAAAATTTAAAATGTAGGATACATTCTCACCTTAATCTGATATACAACATTTATTGTATGACATAAGGTGTGTTTTTTTAGTTTAGAATTTACATTTTTATTTAAAACACACTCAATATACTTAAAACTGAGTAAATAATTCAGATTGTGTGGATATATTAGAAAAACAACCCATAAATCATTTATCACATGTGGGAATAATTCACACCTCAGTATAATATATAATGAAAATGGTATGAATTAATGTTTTCATTGTCAGTTAAAATTTACAATTTTTTTCAATACGTGTGTCACTCACTGAAAATCATGAATGAACACTTGTATAGTCATTATATTACAGTAAAATGATTTATAACTCATTTTTTGACGTGTATAAATCAATCAAATGTCCAACCGACACTTGATGTCACTTGAATGAGTCAATGTGCATGTTTATATTTTAAATTGACATTTTCATTAAAAACTCATATCACATACACAAAACTAGGAAAAAACATTGGGAATGGTATGATAATTCAATATATGATTTATATGACATTTGTGATATATAATAATCATTTTCACTTCAGTCTAACATATGGTGTGATTTGTATAAATAAAAGTGAGCCATTTTATTTAAAATTTACACTTTATTTCAAGTCACACATGAAAAAATAAATACAAATAATACAAACTCAAACAGTTTTGGTACATTCGAAAAATGATCCATAAGTAGTTTTTAACATGTAGGAATAATTTTCACCTCAATCTGATGCATGGTGTGTTTGATATGACTCTAAATGTGTCTTTTTATTTAAAATTTTAATTTTCATTCAAAACACATGTCACATATTCAAAACCTCTAAAAATAATTATATTTTTTTATTCCTTAATAAAATTATCTATATTGGATTTTTGATGTTTATGAATAAAAAACACCTAAATTAGATACACAATGTGTCTAATATGACTCAAAGTGTCATTTACCAGTTTAAAGATAACAATTTATATCACAACATGTTTCACTGACAAAAAATAAGAAAACTCACTCATATTGTCTCGATAGTTTTATAGAATTATTCATAAGTCAATTTGTATGTGTATAAATAAGTATCATGTAAAACTAACACACGATGTGACTGATATGACTCAAAGTGTATTTTTTTAGTTTAAATTGACATTTTAGTAAAAAAGACATGTCACATATTCAAAACTGAGAAAAAAATATTATTTTTCATGATACTTTAGTAAAATTATACATAATCATTTGTGACATGTAGGAATCAACCACACATCAATCTAATGCATGATGTGATAAAAATGACTCTAAGTGTGACATTTTATTTGAAATTGTCATTTTTGTTCAATAAACATTTTACATGATAAAAACTATGAAAATACATTTATATTATTTTGAAAATATATAAAAAATGTCCATGAGAGATTTTTATATGTATGAATCATTCTCACCTAAATCAGATAGACAGTGTGCCTGGTCTAACTCAGAGTGTTAATTATCAATTTAATGTTGGAAATTTAGTTCAAAAAATGTTCCACTAACTGAAAATAGAGAAAACACACTAGGCTAGTATTCATAATTTTTTAAAAATATTGATAAGCCAATTTTTATGTGTACGAATTAGTCTCACATCAAAACAAAAAATGAAGTGACTGATATGACATAAACTATGGGTTTTTAGTTAAATCTGACATTCTAGTAACTAAGAAATATTATGTACTCAAAACAAGAAAATCACAATCATATGTCCTTTATAATTTATAAAGATGATTCTTAAAAGATTTTGGATGTGTAAGAATCATCCTTATGTCAATCTGAGGAATGGTTTGATTGATATTACTCTATGTGTATCATTTTTGATTAAAATTGTCATTTTTGTTGAAAACAGTCATCATGTTATCAAAAACGAGAAAAAAAATTCATATTACTTTGATACATTAAGAAAATTATCCATAAGTAATTTTTAAAATGTTCGAAATAGACACACCATTGCCTTAAATTATCAAAATAATCCCAATGTGTTAGCTCGATTTTGAGTATAATGTGTGTGTTGAACTAAAATGTCAATTTAAAAAAAATGTACATAGAGTCATACCAGTTACAACATGAAATGGATTGATGTGAAACACATTAATAAATATCAAAAATAAAATAATGATCATTGTAATAAATTATTAATAAAATATGAATATGTTTTCTCTATATTGAGTTTTTCTGGTGACTTTTTTCGTTTAAATTGACATTTTATTAAAAAAGACATGTCACATATTCAAAACTGAAAAAACACATCTTAATTTTCGTGATCCTTTATTAACATGATACATAATCATTTGTGACATGTAAGAATCGACCACACATCAATCTAATGAACGATGCGATAAAAATGACTCTAAGTGTGACATTTTATTTAAAATTGAAATTTTAGTTCAAAACCCATTCTAAATTATAAAACCGATGAAAACACATTTATATTATTTTGATAATATATTAAAAAATTTACATAAGATATTTTTATATGTATGAATCATGATCACTTAAATCTGATAGATAGTGTGCCTGATATAACTCAGAGTGTTCATTACCAGTTTATAGTTGGGAATTTAGTTCAAAACATGTTCCACTAACTGAAAAATGAGAAAACACACTAGGATAATATTCATAATTGATGAAAAATATTGATAATCCATTTTTAATGTGTTGGAATTAGTCTGACATCAAAACAACAAATGATGTGACATGTATGACATAAATTGTGTGTTTTTAGTTGAAATAGACATTCTAGTAACAAAGAAATATTATATACTCAAAACTAAAGAAGCACGTGAAGGTTCTGGACGTAGCGGAAGTGGGTGGGTGGATGTGCCCACATGGATTTTTGTCCTTAGCAATGATCAATCCGGGATCAATACGACGATAAACGTCAGTCTCCACAGATCGAATCACAGAAAAAGACAAAGAAGATGGTTTGTCCCGGAACCAAAAACAAGGATCATTACAGGTTGATTATAATTAATTTAATTATTTATAATGAAATACCTTTTGGGTGTTCTTTCTTCATTGATGTTCTTGATCACATTGTCGATGTGATCTGTCGTTGCGTCGCAAAATCCATGAGTAGACTCCCTCTAGCGGTGATCCACACATGTACCTCGTATCTCTGGACGTCGCCAAAGGATTCTCCGGGTGCTACCGTGGAGAAGCCTTCGCTTGCGTTGTCCACCTTAGATCGTCTTGATCCAATGGAAGGGGATCTCTCTCGGTCTTGAGAGCGTTCTTGGAGGAAGATGTTCTTTCAACCTTGAAATAATTCTCCAGAGATGTTGTGCACAATGATTCTCTTGTGTAGGAAAAGAGTTGGGGTTGTGAGGATATTTATAATCGAGTTTGAGGTTGTAGATTAATGACAATAAATAAACGCGTTACGCATTTAATTTATTTCATTAACTCTTATTGAAAACCCCCATGTCGAATAATTAATTCCTTGACATGCGCTCACACTGATTATAATAATTATCATTTAATAAAACGATATTATATCCTCAAAATCCCGACTGAAAAAACTACACGGTGTGTAATAATAAATACATGGCATGTACTTGTTTTTCATTGAAAACTACACGGCTTGTACATTAAATGTACACAGCATGTATATCTTGTTTTCATTTATTCATTTCCATTCCAAAATAAAACTACACGGTGTGTACATTTAATAATACACAGCATGTATTTGTTTTATTTTATTTTTCCTCCATCATTTAAAACAACTTAGTATTCCTTGAATAATTATTAAACCACGTACGGGAATAATCTTTATTAGACTTGAGATACTTGGATACACTTATTGTGTGACCACCTAGGCCTCTTTCTCGTTGGCATTAGGCGTGCTTGCCTAAAGTCCAAGATTAATGTCTAGCAATGGGTCAAGGCACCCAAGAGAAAGAAGTTGACGCCGCATTGATGTATCACCTCATATGAACGCTTACTATGTAATTTAATCCCTTTGTCTCAATATCTAATCAAGCAGGTTTCATGGAAGTGTCATAAACCTATATGCTTGATCTGTCGTTCTTTGACTACCATAAATAAACTCGTCGTTTACACCATGGCCATGGAATTTAATGAGGCAGTTATATTTCAATCAATGGGCCGATATATCAACTTCCATAAATAGAAGGGACAAATCCTTCATTGACTTATCCATTAACAACATGTCACTCACGACGCACCCAACGTACCCTACTTTCCGCCAACTGTCTGCATGACAGTTTTTGTCAGTAAATCTAAGCGTGTGAGTCATGACACGAGTTAATGATAATCTTCCAGTCTAAGGACCATTACACACGATCATAAATAGCAATATAAGATGACACCATGGCATGCACAATTACTACTGGTGGGTCTGTTCTCATAATCTCACATCTTGGAGATTACCAAGTGCGAACTCCATGAGAGAGAGTCTCATCTTCTTAAGAGTACTCGCACATGATGATCTATATACTATGTGTCCTATCATAGTATGTCATCGAACTGTAGAACTTTATTTAAGAATATTGTTATATCATTTCAAGGTTCTCATCATAGAGGGGATCTGCTATGACCTTATTAATGCAACAAATATTCTAGGACATTATTATATTATAGTCATGCAGAACAATGAACAATATATAATAAGTGAATATTCATGTAATCAAAGTAAAAAACAGTTGGTTCCGAGGACACCAACCCTTACAAACACCCACATGGACTAGAGACAACTGCCTACGAATTTTATTCTACTAGAACTCACATGATGATCATGTTTCTGCTGATTCAAGGCTTTAGTCAATGGGTCCGCCACATTGTCCTCCGTGGAAATACTGCTCACTGCAACTTCACCTCTTTGAGAAAAATCCCTCAAGAGATGATACTTCCAATGTATGTGCTTTGTCCGCTAATGTGACCTTGGCTCTTTTGCAAGTTCCACCGCTGCAGTATTATCACAATAGAGTGTGATAGGTTCCTTACTGATCGGTACAACATCCAGCTCTTGGACAAAGCTTCATATCCATACTGCTTCATTAGCTGCCTCAGAAGATGTGATATACCCGGACTCCACTGTCGAATCTGCCACCACACACTGTTTTGACCTCTTCCAGGTCACTACAGCTCCACTCAAACTGATGATATATCCAGTCTATGACTTCATGTCATCTTGATCAGTCTGGAAACAAGCATCTACATGTCCTCTAATGACTAGTTCCTTATCTCTTCCATAAACCAGGAACATATCCTTAGTACACCTCAGATACTTAAGGATAGTTTTGACTACCATCCAATGATGGTCTCCTGGATCAGCTTGATATCTGCCTGCCGCACTTAATGCGTAAGCAACATCTAGCCTCGTACATAGCATATCATACATGACTGACCCAATCGAGGATGTGTAAGGGATCCTTTCCATCCTCTTTCTTTCCTCATGTTTCTGAGGACACATTTTCTTGGAAATATAAATGCCATGTGGCACTAGCAAAAATCCCCTCCTGGACTATTCCATACTGAATCTCTTCAGTATCTTGTCAATGTATGTACTTTGACTCAGGCCTAGTATTCTCTTGGATCTATCACAATGGATCTTGATCCCAAGAATATATGTCGCCTCACCCCAAGTCTTTCATGGAGAAGCATTTATGCAACCATGACATAACTGACTGTAATATAGGTACTTCGTTTCTAATTAGCAATATGTCATCAACATAAACTATTAGGAAAATGACTGCACTTCCACTAAACCTTTTGTAGACACAATGCTCACATTTGTTCTTAACAAATCCAAATTTCGTAACAGCTTCATCAAAATGAATGTTCCACGACCTTGATGCTTGCATTAATCCATAAATGGATTTCTGCAACTTGCATACCTTGTTGGAATTCTTTGGAGTCACAAAACCATCAGGTTGTGTCATGTAGACATCTTCCTGGAGGTTCCCGTTACGGAAAGCTGTTTTGACATCCATTTTCCAAATTTCATAGTCATGGTAAGCAATAATGGCCAGTAGGATTCTGATGGATTTTAGAATCGCAACCGGTGAAAAGGTTTCATTATAGTCGATTCCTTGACATTGTCTAAAACATTTTGCAACCAGTCATCCCTTATAGGTGATGTCTTTCCCCTCCATGTCCAGTTCCTTATTGAATACCCATTTATTAGCAATAGGATTTACATAAACTGGAGGATCTACCAAAATATAGACATGGTTTTTGTAAATGGAATCCTTTTCAGAATTCATGGCTTCATTCCACTTGGAAACGTCTGTGCCTTTAACTGCTTCCTTGTAGGTAAGATGATGATTATTTTCAACCAATAATGTGTCACCATCCTCGGTGACAAGAAAACCATATCGTTCTGGTTTTCTCACCTCTCTCATGCTCCTACACAGTTCATGTGTCTCTAGAACAGATTGTTCTTCCACGAGGATTTGTGGAATCTGTTCTTGTACCAACTCATGTGTATCTTGATCCTCAACTTTATCGAAGTCTATCTCGCTCCCACTATCTCATTTGGAGATGTGATCCCTATCATGGAATATGGCGTGTCTTTCCACTGTAATCTTTTTGTCTGAGGGGTTGTATAGTTAATATCCCCTCGTTTCGTTGGGATATCATATAAAGATATACTTTGTGCCTCAGGGCGCGGTTTTTTTACCTGAAGAGGCCTTAACAAATGCTTCTCTACCCCACACATGTAAATTCGATAACATGGCATTGCACCCACTCCATAACTCGTATGGAATACTATTTATCGATTTAGTTGGTACTTCGTTTAGTATATGGGCTTCTGTTTTTAATGCATATCCCCAAAATGATAATGGAAGACTCGCATGACTCATCATTGATCTCACCATGTCCAACATGGTGCGGTTCCTCCTTTCACTTACACCATTCCACTACGGTGTGTAGGATGAGTGAGTTGAGATAGAATCCCAAACTCCCGTAAAAAATCAATGAAGTCCTGATTAAGATCTTATCCTCCTCTGTCTGAGTGGAGTTTCTTAATCTTCATACCAGGATGTTTCTAAAATTCATTCATGTATTCATTGAACTGATCAAAAGAATCTGACTTATACCTCATTAAATTGATATATCCATATCTACTAAAATCATCAGTAAAAGTTATGAAGTACCATAACCCACCCATTGCTTCAACTGGAAATTGTCCACACACATCTCTGTGAACTAAATCTAGAAGCTCTTTATCTCTTTCACCTTTCCCACTAAATGGGGATTTGGTCATTTTTCCTTGTATACATGAATGACATACACCAAGTGGTTTTAGTTCGAAAGAATCTAAATACCCATCTTGAGGTGATTTTGTCAAAAGTTTCTCATTGACATGACCTAGCCGGTAATGCCAATGTTGGGTGTGGTATGAGTCATGTGAATTAATGTTTTTATAGATTGTCATTACTTGTTTGTGTATTCTAACACATAAAGGCCATTATATAAATCTTCCCTACCAAAACAAATGCTATCTTTATAAAAATTGCAACGTGCACTTCCAAACTTGAAGTTGAATCCATATGTATCTAATATAGATACTGAAATAATGTTTTTGGTTATAGAGGGTACATAATAACATCCTTTCAAAACCAAGACCATCCCTGTAGGCAATGTGAGGTGGTAGTCCCCGACAGCTACAACAAAAATTCTGGCTCTGTTGGCTGCTTGTAGATCTACATCCCCTCGATCAATCTTCCTGAATCTACTTGATTTCTGTATTTGGATACAGATGTGAGAACCACAAGTAGTATATAATACCCAATTAGTAGAAACATATAGATTTAATTCGATAACAAATGCACCTGGAGCTTCCCCTTTCTTCCTTGGATGGGTGCAGTTTTTCTTCCAGTGGCCCTTCTTGCCACATGCCCAACAAACAACATCCTGTTCCTTTGCCTCCCCTTTGATCTTCCTTTTCATGGAAGGCCTTGAAGAAGCTCTGGTCTTAATTCTCTTTTCCTTACCTTTCCTCTTATTCACCATGAGGGAATAGTGGTTTTCACGCTTCATTTCATTGTCCACTTGGAGAATGGGGATGAGAAGATCAGACAGAGACTTCCCTATGTTGTTTATATTGAAGTTCAAAACAAAAATTGAGAAGATCTGGGGGAGTGATGTAGGGATGTGGTCAGTACCCAGTTCTTCAGGGAGTTTAAACCCTAGAACCTCCAAGCGCTCAATGTAGCCAATGAGCATGACTACATGTGGACCAGCTGGGGAACCCTCTCCAAGATTGCTGTGAAATAGAGCCTTGGAGATCTCAAACCTTTCCTATCTTGCTCTCTCCTGGTATAGACCACGAAGGTGCTCGAGCATTCTATTGTGATCCAGGTCTTCATGAGACTTCATGAGCTCACTATACATTGATGATAGCATCAAACATTGAACATTGAGAGCATCATTCAAATGTTGATCATAGACAAAGAAATCTTCATCACTCGCCCCTGGGGTAGGAGAATTAGGAAGTGAGGGACTCCAGCACGTAAAACTTTCGTTCATGGCGTAGGTTAACCTGAAGGCGCCTAAACCATTCCTGAAAGTTACTGTCAGTGAGGATATTGTCTTTATCCAGTATTGATCATAGAGAAAATATGGTTGATGAGTTTGTCATTTAGATTCTACAAATTAAAAGAGTAGATTTATCAGTACCTTTTTTAGTACAATTTTATGAGAAATAATAAAATAATTAATTCTCCCGCTATTTTATCAAGTCCCAATGGCCCTCACCATTGAACTCGGAATGTCTAGTTGCTTTGAAATTCTAGTGGAAAGGATCCATATTTCCCTTCGCATAACCCCAACAAGGGTTGGTCAAACTATTTGAAGGTATTTAGGTAGGCGGGTCTTTGCCAACTGTGAGCTTTAGTTCCTTGATCTGTTTAGTGGATTTCCCAATCCTGAAATCCTAACTTGGATTTTCTCAACTCATGCCTCCAATATTACACCAAGTAGAGAAAGGGCTACTTCTCTTGATGTAATATGGTTAAGTCAACCCGAAACCTTTCATAAGGGCTTCCTTAATAAAAGTAAGTATCCCAAAAAGGGTTGGTCAAACACATAGTTTTATTGAGTCTTGCCCTTAATCAGGTAACGGAAGGCATTGTCTGACTTAATATGGTATTGAGGGATTTTATTCATTTTTTCATAGTTTCACATTATCACATGCTTGTTAATATTAAGTGATTCTTGCTTAAGGGATTAACCATGTTCTGATAATGTTTACGCATAGTCCTATTTTTATTTTATTTTATTCCATCTTTACATGATTGTCCATTTTATTAATTATGTGATCGTGATAACACATACATAATAAATAAACCATGAAATCAGATTGAAATAAAATAAGATGGCATGATCATGAGCTTATATTGGTTAGCTTATCTTGCGGTTTTGATAAGCTAACACTAACCAAGGGAAAACACCTTGAACATGTTGGTTCCTGTTTTGCAGCTCCCACCTATCCACCTTTGTATCTTCTTGCGTCGGTTTCGCCTCGGCTTCGGGATTTGAACTTTCTCCTCTGGCTTGGGATATCCTCCATTACATGGGTTTACATTAAAGAAACCATGGGCATGCATGCCCTACATTTTATTGGAAGAAGGCTCGCAGGCCAACAAATTTAAACTAAATATATTTAAATGAAACCATACACATAAAAATGGTCTTTGGTCTATCTCATGATCATCCACAGCATGCAACGACATTTACGCATATTTAGAATTCAGATTCTTTTAATCGCTCATTCATTTAAGATAAGTCGTGCTCGAATTCAATTAATTATGATCTTATAATTAATCAATACTTTATCTTAAATTACTTTCTGAATTTCCTTGAGATTCTTCTCATCCATATTCCTTGTACAGGTCTTTGTACATTGGAGGAAACCTAGTGAAATTCAATTTCTAGAAAGTAAACGGCGTGTAGGTTATATTTACACGGTGTGTATTTATTTTCACCTTGTTTCCAAAGTACACGCCGGGGCTTTGGCGTGTTTTCTCTACTTTGTAAATTTTGGAGTACATGGCGTGTAGATGAATCATACATGACGTGTACTTAATTGTTACGCAGTAACCGGCTTGGAAATCCCATGTACGCGGAACAAGGCTTCTCCTGGTACATGGTTTCACCTGGACCGGATCAGACTACACGGCGTGTTGTTCCAAAATACACGCCATGTATTCCGGTTCCCATGCGTCGTTCAATTATGGTCAACAAGGCGTGATTAATACTTCGGAATATCAATTCACACGGTGTGGTTTGACAGACCAGTGCTGGTTCATTGAACCTAAGTACATGGCATGTAGTTTTAATTACACGCCGTGTAATCCCGTGTTGTACAGACAGAAAGAGCGACTCCTCTAGATGAATTCCTCGTATTTATTTTAATCAAAATTCATTTCTGTGAAATGAATCAAGAAACTAAGGGGGAAGAATAGATCTTGTCTATTCAGATTAATATAATGATATATTCCAAATTGAATCAAATATAAATGCATAAATTATCAACGAAAATTAAAAAACTATAATCAACGTCGTAACCTCACTCTGATACCATTTGAAGGTTCTAGACGCAGAGGAAGCGCATGGGTGGATGTGCCCACTTTCCTTTTTGTCATTAGAAATGATCAATCCGGGATCAATATGACGATAAACGTTAGTCTCCACAGATTGAATCACAGAAAAAGACAAAGAAGATGGTTTTTACCGAAACCACAAACAAGGATCGGTATAGTTTAATTATAATTAATTTAATTAATTATAAAGAAATACCTTTTGGGTGTTCGATCTTGATTGATGTTCTTGATCACGTTATCGATGTGATCCATCGTGGGGTTGCAGAAGCCAAGTGTAGACTCCCTCTAGCGGTGATCCACACGTGTACCTCGTATCTCTGGACATCGCCAAAGGATTCTATGGGTGCTAGCGTGGAGAACCCTTTTCTTGCGTTGTCCACCTTATATCATCTTGATCCGATGGAAGAGGATCTCTCTCGGTCTTGAGAGCGTTCCTGGAGGAATAGGTTCTTTCGGACTTGAAAGAATTCTCCAGAGATGTTGTGCACAACGATTCTCTTATGTAGGAAAAGAGTTGGGGTTGTGAGGATATTTATAATCGAGTTTGAGGTTGTAGAGTTATAAAAATAAATAAACGTTTTATGCGTTTCATTTATTTCATTATCTCTTATTTAAAACCCCCATGTCGAATAATTAATTCCTTGACACGTGCTCACGCTGATTAAAATAAATATCATTTAATAAAACAATATTATATCCTTAAAATCCCGACTGGAAAAACTACACGACGTGTAATAATAAATACACAGCATGTACTTGTTTTTCATTGAGAACTAAATGGCGTGTACATTAAATGTACACGGCGTGTATATCTTTTTTTTCATTTATTTATTTCCTTTCCAAAATAAAAATACACAGTGGGTGTATTTAATAATACACGGCATGTACTTGTTTTATTTTATTTTTCCTCTATCATTTAAAACAACATAGGATTCCTGGAATAATTATTAAACCACATATGGGAACAATCTTTTTTCAACAAGAGATACTTGGATACACATAGTGTGTGACCCTCTAGGCCTCTTTCCCTTTGGAATTAGGTGGGCTTGCCTAAAGTCCAAGATTACTGTCTAGCAACGGGTCAAGGCACCCAAGAGAAAGAAGTTCATGCCGCATTGATGTATCACCTAATAAGTACGGTTACTGTGTAATTTAATCCCTTTGTCACAATATCTCATCAAGCAGGTTTCAAGGAAGTGTCATAAACCGATATACTTGATCCGTTGTTCTTTGACTACCTGAAATAAACTCTTCGTTTACACCATGTCCATGGAATTTAATGCGACAATTCTATTTCAATCAAAGGGTCAAGATATCAACTTCTATAAATGTAAGGGATAAATCCGTCATCGACTTATCCATTAACAACATGTCACACGTCACGCACCCAACATACCCTAATTTCCTCCAACTGTATGCATGATGGTTTTCGTCAGTAAATCTAAGTGCGTGAGTCATGACATGAGTTAATGATAATCTTCCAGTCTAAGGACCATTACACATGCTCGCAAATAGAAATATCTGATGACACCAAGACATGCAGAATTACTACTGGCGGGTCTATTCTCATAATCTCCCATCTTGGAGATTACCAAGTGCGAACTCCATGAGAGAGAGTCTCGTCTTCTTACGAGTACTCACACCTGATAGTCTGTATACTATGTGTCCTATCATAGTATGTCATCCAACCACAGAACTTTATTTAAGAATATTGTTATAGCATTTCAAGGTTCTCATCATAGAGGGGATCTACTATGACCTTATTAATGCAACAAAGATTCCAAGGCATTATTATATTATAGTCATGCAGAACAATGAACAATATATAATAAGTGAACATTCACATAATCAATGTACAAAACAGTTGGTTATGAGGACACCAACCATTACATCACATTCATATATTATTTATACTTTATGAAGGTGATTCTTAAAATATTTTGGATGTCTAGGAATCACCCTCATGTTAATTTTAGGAATGTTTTGACTTATATTACACTATGTGTGTCATTTTTGTTTAAAATTGTAATTTTAGTTGAAAAAACTCATCATGTTCTAAAAAACGAGATAACACAAGAATATTATTTAGATACATTAAGAAAATGAACCATAAGTTATTTTTGAAATGTAGGAAATAGACACACCATTGTCTTAAATTATCAAAATAATCCCATTGTGTTTGATCGGTTTTGAGTATGTGATGTGTGTTTTGAACTCAAATGTCAAATTTAAATAAAAAATGGACATAGAGTCATACCAGTTACACCACACACTAGATTTATGTAAAACACATTAATTCATATCAAAAATAAAATAATCTTCATTGTAATAAATTAGTAATAAAATATGAATATGTTTTCTCTATTTTGAGTTTGTCATGTGCCTTTTTTATTGAAATGTTATTTTAACAGAAAACATGAAATTTCTGTTATACGGTCACATTATGTGTTTTTTTCATGAAACTAATTCATAAACAATATAAATGGATTATGAATCAATTTTATAAAGTATCAAGATAATTAGAGTGTGTTTTCAGGGTTTTTATAGAGTGACGCATGTTTTGAACTAAATCGTCATTTTTAAACAGAAAATGTAATATTTTGGTCATACCATAAACATCATGAATCAGAATGAGTGTGGATATTTTGTACATTTCAAAAATCACATAGGGATATATTTTTTAATGTATAAAAAACTTCAAATCCACTCAATTATTTTGAGTATATAAAATGTGTTTTGAACAAATGTATCAATTTTAAATAACAAGATAATCTTGGAGTCATACCATTCAAATCATGCATCGAATTGAAGTGAAACTGATTCCAAAACATCATTAATGACTTATAGATCAATTTAATAAAGTTTCAAATCAATATTAATGTGTTTTATTATTTTTTGAGAATGTTATTTGTGTTTTTATAAAAATTCCTATTTTAAATAAAAATACACACAAAGAGTCAGACCGGTCAAACCATGTATTATATTGTGGAACGAATGATTCAAACATGTTAAAAATGACTTAATTATGTTTTTAATAATATAAAAAAATTATATGAATGTGTTTGTACAATTTTATTATGTGATGTTTTTAAACTAAAATTTTAATTTAAAAAAAACATGCTTTTTGAGTCACACTTGTCACATTGTGTGTCAGTTTGATTTGAGAGTGATTCCAACAGATCAAAAATGTATTATGAATTTTTTTTACTAAATAATGAATACAATATGAGAATATTTGCTTTATTTTCTACGAGTGAAACTCATTATGATCAAAATTTTCATCTTTAAAATGGTAACATACACTTTTAGTCATTTCAGAAACATTGTGTATCAGATTGAGGTTCTGTAACAACCGGAGATTTTGTGGGAATTATTCTTTTTAATTTCATTGATGTCTTGTGTTTTAAGCTACACCAAAATTATCTTGTTCTATATGCAACACCGTATTAGCTTGCATTATACGCAACACTATTCTTGGATCGTGTTATACACAATTTCATGTTAGTTTTGTAGAAATTATTCTATGCAACATTATATATCGATTTTGTTTAATGTATAAATGAAATAAGTTTTGATTATGTTATACGCAACACCAAACATAGCTTTCAATACACGCAGACCTGACTTGGCTTGCATTACACGCAATCAAGAACTTCCTCGATAGCGTGTGTAGTATGCAATACCGAGTTTCACTAAATGCTATATTATTATAATATTTTTATGAACTAGCCATTATGAATAGTAATACCCACTTTTTGAAATTTTATAAATTTTTTCTTTGAAAATGGACTTCATTTTTGGATTCTGACTATCGTAATTAGCCTAGGGTGAATTTTTGGTATTTTTCTGAAAACATTTAATTTTTGATGAATAGTGAAAATAGTGGGTTACTATTTAAAAACCGAATTTTCATTTAAATAATTATTTATTTTCTTTAAATTTATTTTAGGTAAAAATTGATACATAATACCTATATTATGTTCAATTTAATTCATTGGGGGTCAATTAATAATAATTTTAGAAATATAAAAATTTTATTGAACTTTTCACCGTCTTTTACCCACCTCCTAAGAGAATTTGAAAATTTACACAAAACATAATTTTACCGCTTCTGTGAGTGGAATTTCGAAAATTCGAGAGACACAGTTAATATCAAGGACTAAAATGTGGTTCAATAAGATAAAAATAATTTTTAGTGAATAGTAACTTTTTACTTTTATTTACCACGGTATAAAGTAAATAGGAAAATTAATTTTAAAAAATGATATTATTATTACCTTAATACATGTCCTAATTATATTGGATAAGTGCAATTAGACCAAAAATAACCTTAGGAATAAGATATGAAAATTTAGGTCCACTTGGATTAGATTTGGAGATTTATTATTATTTTATTTAAAGAAGAGTTAAAAGAGTTAAAATCAATGTTTAATAAATGAAACATTTTTAATACAGGGTTATAAATAAGATAAATTCAACTATAAATATTCATTAGAAATTTAAAAATATTTCCTACAGAATGGTATTTTATTTATAATTTTTATACATTAAATAATTTAATTTATTTATGACACAATGATGACACAGTAATTACCTTATTAATGAAATATTAACAAAATTGATAATATAAATACCCAAATAAATGTAATTTGAGATTTTTTATGAATTACACTAATTTTATGGGTTAATATGACATGTTATTATTTATTTAATTATCTTTGTTCGAACTAATCATGCTGTAATGATTTTTACAAAAATCAATTACCAAATAGTGACAAAATTGACATAAATTAGTTTTTAAAACCAACATTATATTATCAATTGTTATTCTATTCCTAAAAATATAATTTTCGGCCAAATGACTTAGATAAGGTTTTATATATTAATAATGAACCACTTGGGGTTAGTTTGTCTTTTTATAGTATGTTTATTGACCATATAGTGTAAGAAATCAAGAAGACACGGTAAAAGTTAAATTATTTAACTTAGAGTTAAATATAAATGATAAGGATAAAATAGTAACCTAAACTTCTCTAAAACCTATTAGTTGAGAGGATTTCGACCCATCCTTACTTTATCTTCGAAATAAGTCACTTTGGAGCCACTATTAACCGAATATGACTTTATTATAAAATAATATTTTATGTTTTTTTCTTATAGTGCCCCTCTCCTCCCTTATAAAAGGGCACATCTTCCATCTTCACTTTACACAGTTTTGAGCCTTCAAACATGGTCAAACACTTCCCACTTCCCCTCTCAAATTCCCTAGAAACATTATAGAGATATTGTTCTTCTTCATAGACCAATTTTAGTGCCGTAAGAGGAGGTTTCAAAGAGGCGTGTCGAAGAAGGTGTAATATCCACTACCGATCCTTTCAAATTTATTTCTTCTTCTACTTACTTTTATTTAGTTGTTTCATTGTGAAGTAATAACATAAGTATCACTAATATACTGATATGTTATTATAAATATGAAACAACCCTATTTCACTTTCGATCCGTCCTACGGAAAACGAAATCACTGCGCGTCCGTACGTACGGACTACCATCTCCACGCGGTGGTGTAATATGTTTTCCACCACCACCTTACATGGATGGGTATAATGGTGTAAATAATAACTATGTATGATTATATTGAAGTGATATTGATTCTGAAATAGTATACATACACTTCAATTCACTTCCACGTTCATGGGAACGATATCATCGCTCGTGCGTACGTGCGGCCTACTGTCTCCACGATGTGATGCGACTCGTTCTACATTATATTCCTTGAATAATGATTATATAAATGAATTGAATGAATAAATATGATATATATAAAACTAATACCATTCTGTAAATGAGTTATCTATAACCTAAAAATAGTAATATGAATTTATTCGACAAAACATGCATAAGAACGTAAAGCAATGAACACCTGAATAACAAGTAGCAATGAAATATTACTAATAAGAATTTAAGAATATGACCATATATGATATCATAACAATGAATATGATTCTGTAATAAGTCAATGACATTATTTAAATCATTATATAGGAGGTTCAGATACGTACGAAGCATATCCGACATAAGGTAAGGGATAACTTTTCCAATCTCGTTTTTATCTGAGATTGTTTATTCGTAAGTATCTACTGGGGTTATATTTATCATTCATGTCCATGTTTTCAAAAAATGGTTTCATGTATGTTTAAAATCATTTATACCCATTTTTTACTTTTACCACATGTTACGGAAGGAATATTTCTTTTGTTTACCATACAATGAACTTTTTTACTTTTCCGACAAAAGTACGAGGAGAATGTTTTTTTAAACTTATACGGCATGAACCAATTTTTACAGTTTCATAATGCCTTATTTTCAAGAATCTTACTCTACAATATTTCATGATTATTTTCAACAAAATCCTTTTCATTTAAATTTCCATGACATTTTGTGAAAAGAAAATGATTTTGAAGAAGAAAGGATATTTTCATTAAGAATTCATTTCAAGTGTTTTTTCGAAACTATTTTCCATATATGATGACATTAGTTAGTATGATTATATTTCAAGTATAATGACTCTATGATTGAAATGGTTTCAGTTTTCTTATGATGAAATGATCTCCATTTATTTTATATGGATTACGGTATGATGGCATGATGTTTATGAATCCCATTTTTATTACATGGGTTATGCTCTGATGTATGATTAATGATTTTGTGGCACACATAAGAATGGTTTCATTATGAGATGGTTGGGACCTATATCTCCATCCAATGCATTGGGTGATGATTTATATCTCATGATATAGACATGGTGGTAATGACAAGTAAATCTGGTTCAGTAATACAGGGACAGAATTGTAATTAAACTAGGTTCAGTAAGGGACTTTGTCCTCTAAGATGGTCTTTGCAGCAATGCCTTGGCTACTATGGGAATCATATCTTGTCCTTAATGTTTTTCCACAATTAAAAGTTTTATTTACATTATATTGTATCATTATTGATGTTCCATTATGATCTATTCCTTATGTACTGCCATGTTTTATGTCATTACTCAAGATTTTGATGTTTAGATTTTATGCTCATGTTTTTACATTCAAATGTCTATGGATTGTTTTATGTTCACTATGTTAACCCTTACCGAGCATTTGAGCTGACCCTTTTTATGTATTATTTCCACAGGATATAAAGAAAGGTTTTATGTAAGAAAGAAAAATGGGAAGATCATTATGGGAGATGTTAAAGATCATTCACCATGATTAGGAGATTATGTTCCGAGTTTCCAAAGACACTAAACTATTACAGTCCCTATGTGTATGTTTTTATTAGGTATTAAGTATTCCACAAATTTAATGTAATGTCAATATATGCCAAGATTTGGGTCTCTACAGTTGGTATCAGAGGAAAAGGAGGTATGAATGAATCCGATCCTTGGGAACTCTCACCTGTGAGCGTTGGACGAAGCATGGCTCTCTGCCCAAGGGCTTCATGAAGAAATGATTGCCACTGTGGATGGTGGTGTGTCCCGCCCAGGGGGTGTAGCTACCCATGGAGTGACCTGATATGTATCAATTATAGTCCATTGGATGTAATTCCAGACCTCTACAGTTGGAATCAGAGAAATGTTTAGTTATCCTTTGGAAACTAGGATGCGAAAACTTTAGTGAGATCCCTAGAGATATTTATAAGGTATGTCTAGGGATGTCCCTATGGTTAAGTATAGGTATAGGTTATAGTCCTAGAATTACAGTTAAAATATTTGAATTAACCCTAAGATGTTATATATTGAAGGTACACCCACTTTATTATGTTGTTTTCCCTAGCATAATTTTTCCCTCTCACACTATTCTTTTTTGGTTTTAGACGATGGATGGAACCGGAAGGAACCGTGTTGATCAATGTAATAGACAATTCAATGATTGTACTCATGAACAAACCAACGTTATGGGATATGGAGTGAAAAATATTATTGCTATACTTACACAAGCTATGAATCATTATGGACTTCAATATGACCAGAGAAGGGAACAATATACTATTGAGTCCTTCATGAGGCAACATCCACCTTCTTTCAGTGGGTCTTCTGATCCACTTGTTGCTGAACAATGGATCAGTACCACTGAAAAGATATTTTCCATTCTTCGATGTTCAGAACATGAAAATGTCATTCTGGCCGTTTACCATTTAGATAGTGAAGCAGACTAGTGGTGGACTCTAATTAAGAATACAAGGCCCCAAGGTGAAATTGCCTACATGGAATGGGATGAGTTCAAGAACATATTTTTCAATAAGTACTTCCCTCTTATTATTCGAACAATGATTAAAAAGGAGTTCCTTGAGCTTACGAAAAAGGATGATCAATCTGTTGGTTTATACGAAGCAAATTTTACAGGTCTTGCAAGGTATGCATCTAGCTTTATCATCCAACTTGAAAGTAATGTTGATGGATTCTTCAGTGGCTTAAAACTAAGCCTTCAAAGGGCATTAGCTATAAGAGACTTCAGTAGCTATGAAGAAATTGTGTGTTGTGTTTTCAAGGTAGAACTAGAAGTTGGTGTTACATATCCATCTCATTGTTTTGACAAAAAACGAAAGATGGAGTTCAAGGAGAAATCCTAGAACTTTGGTTAAAAGAAGATGCATGTTTCTTTATGCTCAATGTGTGGAAAGAAGCATGGGGGAGATTTCCTAAAAGGTACTAGAAAATATCTTGTGTGTGGAAAATAAGGTCATCGGGCAGTTGAGTGCCGACGTAATGGGGAAAAGGTTTCTAATGACGTGAATAGATAAAAGACTACAGAAAACGATTTGCCAACACTTCAATGATTCAAGTACATGTAAATGGAGGCATTATGCTAATCAATTCCCTAATCCATGGGTTAATGATGATCAACGTGAGAAACCTCTTAAGGAAAAGGATAAAGGGAAGTCGCATGTGATCACTATTTGTAATGTTGAGTATGAAAATGATGTTGTGTAATGATCTAGTGTTTATGTTATGGGATTTTAAAATAGTATCATGGAATCTCATTTATAGTATCGTGGAATTTTGGAATATCTATGTATTGGTTTTCAATAATTATATTGTACCGGTAACCATAAAAGTGATTGAAATATTTTTGGAAAGAAGATGATAGGCGCATAATGAATGGATAAAGAAAAAATGAAATGCTCTCATGACTAATATAGGGACAAAGTTATATCATGGTTTGAGTATATAGAAATTTTGGGATTTTTGGTATGTGGAAAGGGGTAAATTTTTACAGCATTCAGGTTTTCACTAAGGTTCAATGGGTATTCATTTTTCAAGAGAATACAAGATTAAGGTATTCACAATTTTGGAATGTGATCAGCAAGATATATCTTGTGATATTTAAGGGATAAATGATGGTACTCACGTGCTTGTTATATGACCTTTTTAGTAATCGTTCTCTTTATACTATGCGTTTGGAAAGAAGTATTTTGGATAAGCCTAAATATTGGAATCTATTTTTTTGAACATAAGTTAGTATTATTTAAGGCTAGAAATTTTTTTCGATTTTATTGTTAGAATGTTATAATAGTGCAGTTTAAGAAAATGGAAAACCTGCAAAATGGGCGCCAACCCATCGCATCAGACAAGGCTGTGTGAATCCAACCCACAACCAAAGTGTGTCCGGCCTTTATCCCCTACCAATGGCCTACATGAAGTCCCTGGTCTGTAGAAACTAGTTTTATTTTATTAAGCGATATGATAAATGAAGTATAAGACCATTTTAGGAACCATATACGATCAATCTCACCATAGATAGACTTATGTATATAACTTTTTCTAACCTTATGTTTGAGACAGATGGATTGACATATCATTCTATCACATGATCTACTAACACTTCACAGAAGAAAAATTCATCTTCACATCTTTAAGAGATGAAGTGGAAATTTTTTAAGGCACAAAAAACAATGAGATTGTACCAAAATCATGTGAGTATTACTTCTAAATCAAAATTTTCAACTTTAGGGAAAGGATATTGAAAACCAAAAATGTTGTCCTAGTTATATTATATCTGATGAATTAGATGGTACCCGAGATCATAAAAAATTTATGGCTTTGTGATTGTTGGCTTTCTCATAGCCATGTTCTATACCACTCTCCATCAGACCTTGATGTATAGATTTCTCTTCCATATCCATATTTTCACCTGTGTTCTCCTATGTGGAAAGCCAGTGATGAGATAATTTGTGTAACTATTTTGTTGCATACTTCACTTTTTAAAATTCTGTTTTAGTATTCCTTTTTACGCTGTCGGTTTCTATGAAAGAAACATTCATGTAGTAAACCATTTATAACCACGACGAATTTCGAGGGAGAAATTCATTTTAATGGGGGTAGAATGTAACAACCCGAGATTTTGTGAGAATTATTATTTTTCATTTCATTGATATCTTGGGTTGTACGCAACATCAAAATTAGCTTGTGCTATACGCAACTCCGTATTAGCTTGCAGTATACGTAACACTATTCTCGACTCATGTTACACACAATTTCAAGTTTTTTTTGTAGAAATTATTCTATACAACATTAAGTATAGATTTTTTTAATGTATAAATGAAATAAGACTTGATTACATTATACGCAACAACAAACAGAGCATTCACTACACGAAACCCTGAATTGGCATGCACTACACACAATCAAGAACTTCCTCGATAGCATGTGCAGTACGCAATACCGAGTTTCACTAAACGATATATTATTATAATATTATTATGAACTATCCTTTATGAATAGTAATAACCACTTTTTGAAATTTTATAAATTTTATATTTCAATATGGACTTCATTTTTGGATTCGGAATATTGAAAATAGCCTTGGGTGAAGTTTTGGTATTTTTCTGAAAACATTCAATTTTTGATGAATAGTGAAAACACAGGGTTGCTATTTAAAACCCGAATTCTTATTTAAATAATTATTTATTTTATTTACATTTATTTTAGGTAAAAATTGATACATAATACCTATATAAGTTCATTTTAATTCATTGGAGTCATTTTATAATAATTTTAGATATATAAAAATTTTATTGAACTTTTCTCTGTCGTTTACCCACCTCCTAGTAGAATTTGAAAATTTACATGAAACATAAATTTATCTTTTCTGTGAGTGGAATTTCAAAAATCCGTGAGACATGGTTAATATCAAGGAGTAAAATGTGGTTCAATAAGATAAAAATAATTTTTGTTGAATTGTATCTTTTAACTTTTATTTACCACGATAAAAATTAAATAGTGTAATTAAGGGTAAAAAATGATATTATTATTACCCTAACACATGTCCTAATTCTATTAGATAAGTTTAATTCGACCATAAACAACCTTAGGAATAAAATATGACCATTTAGGTCAACATGGTTAGATTGGGACACTTATTATTATTTTATATGAAGAAGAGTTAAAATCAAAGTTTAATATCTAAAACATTTTTAATATAGGGTTATACATAAGATAAATTAGACTATAAATAATCATTAGAAATATAAAACTATTTCATACATAGTGGTATTTTATTTATAATTTTTAGACATTGTATAATTTAATTTATTTATGGAACAATGAAGATGGAATAATTACCTTATTAATGAAATATTAACATAATTGATATTATAAATACTCAAATAAATGTAATTTAAGACTTTTTATGAATTAAACTAATTTTATAGGTTAATATAACATGTTATTATTGATTTAATTAACATTGTTAGAACTAATCATGCTGCTATGGTTTTAACAAAATCCAATTACCAAATAGTGTCAAAATTTACATAAAATCGTTTTTAAAACAAATATTATATTATTAATTGTTATTCTATTCTTAAAAATCCATGGTTCCAAAAAATGACTTAGAAAAGGTTATATATATTACTAATGAACCAGTTGGGGTTCTTTCGGATTGTTATAGTAAGTTTATTGACCATATAGTGTAATAAAACAAGAAGACACGGTTAAAGATAAATTATTTAACATCGAGTTAAATATAAATGAAAAGGTTACAATACTAACCTAAACTTTTCTAAAACCTATTGGTTTAGATTATTTCTTCCCATCCCCACTTTATCTTCCAAATAAGTCACTTTGGAACCATTATAAACCTAACATGAGTTTATTATAAAATAATATTTTATGTTTTTTTTCCGAAAGTGCCCCTCTCCTCCCTTATAAAAGGGCACATCCTCTCTCTTCTCTTTAAACAATTTTTAGCCTTCATGCTCGGCCAAACCCAGCCATTTACCTTCTAAACTTTCCTAGAAACATACTATAGGTCTTAGGCTTATTCAATGAACAATTTTAGCGCCCTAAAGGGAGGTTTCAAAGAGGCCTGTCGAAAAAGAGGTAATATCCGTTACCGATCCTTTCAAATTTATTTCTTCTTCTACTTCCTCTTATTTAGTTGTTTCATTATGAAGTAATAACATCAGTATCACTAATATATTGATATGTTATAATAAATATGAAACAACCATATTTCACCATCGATCCATCCTACAGAAAACAAAATCACTGCGCGTGCGTACGTACGGAATACCGTCTCCACGCCGTGGTGTAATCTGTTTTCCACCACCACCTTACTTGGATTGGTATAATGCTGTAAAGAATAACTATATATGATTATTTTAAAGTGATATTGATTCTGAAATAGTATACATACACTTAAATACAATTCCACGATCATGGGAACAATATCATCACTCTTGCGTACGTACGGCCAACCGTCTCCACGATGGGATGTGACTCGTTCTACATGATCTTCATCAAATACTGATTATATAAATGAATTGAATGAATAAATATGATATATATTACACTAAGAACATTATATAAATGAGGTATCTATAACATGAAAATAGGAATAATAATTTATTTGACAAAACATGCTTAAGAATATAAAGCAATGAACACCCGAATAACAAGTAGCAATGAAATATTACTAATAAGAATATAAGAATATGACCATATATGATAGCATAACAATGAATATGATTCTGTAATAAGTAAATTAAATTATTTAAATCATTATACAGGAGGTTCGGATACATACGAAGTATATCCTACCTAAGGTAAGGAATAACTTTTCCAATCTCATTTTTATCCATGATTGTTTATTCGTAAGTATTTACTAGGGTTATATTTATCATTCATGTCCCTATTTTCTAAAATTGGTTTCATGTATGGTTAAAGTCATGTTTACCCATTTTTTACATTTACCACATGTTATGGAAGGAATATTTCTTTTGTTTACCATACAAGGAACTTTTTGACTTTTCCGACAAAAGAACGAGGAGAATGTTTTTTTAACTTATATGGCATGAACGGATTTTTACGTTTTCATAACGCCTTATTTTCAAGAATCATACTTTACAAGATTTCATGATTATTTTCTACCAAATACTTTTCTTTTAAAATTTCATTGAATTTTGTGAAAAGAAAATTATTTTGAAGAAGAAAGGATATTTTCCTCAAGAATTCATTTCTAGTGTTTTGTCAATACTATTTTCCATCAATGATGAAATTAGTTAGTATGATTATGTTTTAAGTATAATGTCTCTATAATTTAAATGGTTTCACTTTTCTTATGAAGAAATGATATCCATTTGTTTTATATGTATTATGTTATGATGATATGATGTTTATGAATCCCAGTTTTAATACATGGGTTATGCTATGATGTATGATTAATGATTTTGTGGAACACATAAGAATGGTTTCATTATGAGATGGGTGGGACATATATCTCCCTCCAATGCATTGGGTAAAGATTTATATCTCCTTAGATAGACATGGATGGAACGTCATGTAAATCCAGTTCAGTAATATAGGGCTGGAACAACAAGTAAACCTAGTTCAGTAAGGGACTTTGTCCACCAAGATGGTCTTGACAGCAATGCCTTGGCTACTATGGGAATCATATCATGTGCCTAATGTTTTTTCCATAATTACAAGTTTTATTGCCATGATATTTTATCATGATTGATGTTCTATTGTGATCTATGCCTTACGTACTACCATGTTTTATGTCATTGCTCAAGATTTTGATGTTTAGATTTTATGGTCATGTTTTTACATTGAAATGTCTATAGATTGTTTTATGTTCTCTATGTTTACCCTTACTGTGCGTTTGAGCTCACCCTTTTTATGTTTTATTTTCCCCATGATATAAAGAAAGGTTTTAGGTAAGAAAAAAAGGGTAATATCATTATGGGAGATGTTGAATATATTTCACCATGTTGAGAAGATTATGTTCCATGTTTCCAAAGACACTAAACTATTACGGTCCTTGTGTGTTGGTTTTTGTTATGTATTAATAATTCCGCAAAAGTAATGTAATTTCCATGTACGCCAAGCTTTGGGACTCTATAGGTTCGGCTAATTCCAACTCATGAAAAATGATTAATGGATCATTTTCATAATGTATAAACATAAAATTAATATGTTTAATTATTTTTGATCATGTGATTTATTTTTTGAACTAAAATGTAAATTTTACATTAAAAACACTCACATTGAGCGACACCAGACACATCGTGTATAGGATTGAGGTGAGAATAATTACTATATATCAAAAATTAATTACAGATCACTTACTATAATTATCAACACAATATCAATGTGATTTATTATTTCTAAGAGTGTGATTTTCGTTTTGATAAAAAATGTTAATTATAAACTGAATACAAAAACATCAATTCATACAGAGTTCATTTTGTATCAGTTTGACGTGAAAATTATTGTGTTGTGGCAGATTTCTACACGAGCATCCTTAACATAAAAAATGTTTATAACTCTATCATAACAGACTCATCATTTATTGTATTGAGGTGTGGCTGATTAATATACGTTTAAAATGACTTATGAGTCATTTTTTAAAACTATCAATAGAATATAAATGTTTTTTCCTGATTTTGAAAATGTAATATGTGTGGTGAAAAAAATGTTAATTGTAACTTAATTAAATTTTAATTCATTCATACTAAGAATACCATGTATTTTATTGAGTTGTGGTTGATTCCTACACATCACACTATATATTTTTATTCATCAATGCATTCATTATCTGAGGTTATCTAAAAATATTAGTGTTTAATAATCTGAAATGATGAATGAATTTTAGAATTAAAAAATATAAATCTTCTTAAGTGCATTATCCTTGTTGAGTTCATAATCATATTACAAGAGTGTATCATCCTTCTCAATGATCTCTATTAATATTACAGAAATAAGTATATGAAAAAAATTAAAATGAAAATAACTATAAAATGAGATAAAATGATAGCAAATTTCAGAAAATAAGTAATAGGATGTTACCTCATCATGATATTAGTATACAATATAAAGCCATGTATTATTCCCATTCACTAATAAAAATAATAATTTCCACTAATAAATATGATAAATTTTTATAGTCATGACAGTACTTAGAAATTATAAATAAATAAATAAAATATAGTAAATATATTAAAAGATATTTTAATTATAGGTTAAATTACCTCTTCAGGGATGCTGATTTGTTGATGGAATACAACAACTTTCATTAATTTTACAATAAAATAACAACAAGTTTTCGATTAGATTATTATAGGAAGTGGAGAAACATTGTATAAAATATGTAATTAGAATTAATATATATTTCTATATTGTTATGTTATTATATCTACCATAATAATTTTCCAATTTTATAAATTGATAGAATTTTTTTGTTCGTGGACTGTTCTCATGCAAGGATTTTAGGGGTTTTTAAACACTAATATATCATAATAGAATTTTCATTTTATTATAAAATAAAATCTATAACATGATGTTTATTTGTAAAATTATTCATGTTGTGTGTTACAAATTAATTACCGTTATCATGCGTGGTTATATTTTGGGGTATCCATGCATTGAATCCAAAAATTAAATATTTGGAGTATCCAAATGGACTATAATGAGTATCCAATGATGAAAAAAAAAGAGAAATACTTACATCAAAGCATTCAGGATCATGGGATGTTCAAACCTAAAATTTAGTAAGAAAAAATTAAATAGTTCGGTTATTCCAATAGATCATTACGACTTAAGTATTGGATCTCACCATGTACATATCTCCCAATGTTGTGTACATATATGGGGTCCAGAAGATACCCATTGAGGTTTTCTATATAAACACTCTCTTTGATAGGGCATCTGTAACCTAAAAGGACTCCTTGTTCTCATTTGAGATATCCTTGTCGAGGTGACTAGCAGCCTTAATATATTCTACCCATTCCAGAATCAAAATCTAGGGGACCTTCTTAGTTGTGGATTTGAGGGATCCAACAATAATATGTGAATTAGAATCAATATAGAGTGATTCCAATCCATGATGGAAAGTATGTTTGATGGAATGAATTACATTTTATAGTTCATCATCATATTCATTTCTGATTAAAATATATTTTTAATATCATCCTTGGAATAATCCATAATGTTTATGGAAAAACCTCTACAGATAGAGGTCTATGGTATTTTGGAGGCCACACCATCCACATTGGAATTGATCTATAAAGGGATAGGGGGAATCTATTATATGTATTTTGGGACCATAGGATTCTTCGGCCTACTAGTCACACCCAAATTCCTTAGTGTATTTATGTTATATAGAGGGTTTTTCATTTAAACTATTTGTATTCTAGAGGCAATGAACACATCATTGCTCGTGGACATCATTCCAACATAAGCAGACTGTTTCTGTCCATAAAAAATTAGCACATTACATGCCTTCCATATGTAGTATATAATGGATTATTGAGATATGAGAATAAATATATATACATGATTACTTTTTTTAATATTAATATCCAATATCATCAAACATTATAGTTTGTTATTGGTATAGACGATGATGCCATAAATTTCGTATAGATGATTTCAAATACTTCCTGTAATGTTACAAGTGTTGAAATGTGATGTATATTTTTAGTACTCCTAAAAAAAGTTATATTTCATGACAAGATGAATTCCCATTCAATGCATCCAATTACATGTGGGCATAATATCCCTCCATATATTCTAAAGTTGTATCTATATTGAGGGTTTAATGAATTGTTTTTAGACATCATCATTCAAGACGGAGTGAATGTGATTCCTTAAAATATTACTATGTAGTACTACACGGTGTTGAAGAATTCATTTATGTTTAGTTTCCATATGATAACATCTGTTGTCCCAAAATACATACCTATTTATTACATGGTAGACTTGATATGGGACTACATCATTTTGAATGGAGCAGTTCTAGATAAATTCAGCAATAGTCATATCCAAGTGGCTTGAGGGGACATTCATTATATTAATAATATGTGTGCTAATCCAAGGATGCCCCCATAAATTAATGTTTTATTTCTTAAATACTATCCATTTGGATTTTCACATGATGTCTTTGAAATAATTTTATAGAAAGCCATGAATATGATGAAATATAAATAGAGTATCAATCCCGTATCATTTCAAGTTACCTATTAGATAGAAATCCAAATGTTGGATCATTAGATGTAATTTATTTCAATGGAAAGTTTCTAAGAATTTAATCATTAAAGATTTTCAGATCATGAATTCCTTTTCCTTCCATATCCATATAATCAATGAATTCTCTCCATGAAAAAGTAATGAGCTTCATCTCATATAAATAGCAAATCAAGAAGATGTTCCTGATTTTTTTTGTCATTTTATTTTTGATTAGTTCAACACCATTTATAAATCAACAAGGAATTCAAAATATGGATCTGGCTATAAGATTATACTAGAAAACCCTTCCATATTTAATTATTTATTTTACCTTAGAGCATTCTAGTTGAGTTGTAATGTTGAAAAATGTATTTTCTTGAAATCATTTTCTTAATTTTCCCTAATAGAGGAGGTACCAAAGGTAAAAGAAAGGAAGTACACCCCTTTTAACTCTGAGAGTTATGTATATCATTTTTTCTTATTGTCGAGGGTTATATACCCATATATAACAAAGTAATTGTTCAACATATGGATTTACATAAAACATCTTCATAGTGTTCAAAGTTGGATTTGATAGAAGACATAATAATTTTATGTTCGTTTCCAAGAAGTATAATTTCATCAACACATAAGAGGTATTAATGAGTGAAAAATTACCAACATTACATGAACCATTTGTACATTCTAATTTGTACACACTCATTTAAACATATACTAATTTAATCATCAAACAATGAAAAGATAAGACCTGGGAGTGATATCCTTAATAGAAACAACTCAAACAATTGAAAACTATGCAAGATCCATTAATAAAAATGGAAGGTATTTCATATTTGAGAATAGAGATTATAAATCAGATTAAACCATTATATAATCCATATATCTTGAAAATAAAAATAAATAATATCCATTTCATTTTGAAAAATTATTTTGAAATGTAAATTTTGAGATAAATCTTCTCCTCATTCATGTTCTTTTTCATGAAGTTGACAGTTTTTGATGTGGTAATATAAAATATTTAAGGTTACCTAACAAGTAAAAACCCAAAATCATTTCGGTTAATGATATCTCTAATTATGAGTCCGATCATGGTCACAATTATTTTTCTAATGATTTTGGGGACAATGTTACCAATTGGAACTAGCCTGATGTCTTTAATGTCAACGACTTTTTAATTTTTGGGTATAATGGAAATAAATCTTTAGTTTTTCCATGGTATCACAGATGAATAATCAAGTAGTTCTTTAATATCATTGGTCCCCTCAATATGTAAGTTGTCCCAATATAATAAGAAAAATTTATTACTGAATCCATATTAGATTGTTAAATTGTTAATATTCAGGGAAAATTGATATTCCTTCACATCATTTTATGGGGATCTATGGTAAGATTTCAATTATGACGATATTTAATAAAAATTGGTATGTTTCATAAATTATGTGACTATCAATAATTCCAAAATTAGAATAAAAACATCAGAAATGATCAATCACACAATTGGAGATACCATCTTTTGAAGTGAGGGAGAACACATTGATATAATTTAAATTATCTAATCTTATAACTATTTTTTCTTTTTGAAAATAATGAAATATATTTCAATTCCTCCCACTATCTCTTATATGTTTTCCATTGACCCAATTATGGTCCAAAATCTAATTAAGAGTTATAATATCACCATGTATAGAGAGGGATTTTATTTCCTCTCTTGATGAAGTATACTAGTTTTGAATTATATTTAAATAATTGTAAATATACCCGTTGTCACCGCTTATCTCATGCTCGATCTTGATGAATGGTTATTTTCACCCATCCCTTTAAATGATTTTGGTAATTATAAGTTTTTTTATGTTATTTGAGTTAGATGCTTAAGGGATCTATCTTCCAGTCTTGTGTAATAACTTCCCTTCATCGAGGTGTAAAAATAAATCCATTATTAAACTTTAATGAGAGGTCAGATGTATTATTGAACTTTGAAAATATCTCATTATGGGTAAGGTTGTGATCCGAATAAAATTTGAGAAGGGTGATCTCAAAGACTGCAATAGTATCATCCCTATCATAAATTCAAGCAAAGAATATATCCAGTTTAATAGATTTCATAACATTTATTCTGCATCTATTCCATGGAAAGAGAGCCTATAAATATAAAAATTTGTTAAATTGCAATGTTCAATGAAATTAGCAGATTCATGTGAGGAAATACTATGTATGTTCGATCTAGTTTTTTCATCTTGTCTCATGAAAATTTTAAAATCCCCAAAAATGTTCCAATTTTGTTTCATTTCCTCAGAATTTGTCTCTAACTCCCCCATAAGTGCCTCCTCTTGACACAAGAGTTATAATAAAAGACAAAAGTGATATTTAGAGTGTGAATTTTTAAGGAATGGGAAAAATATTTGTATTGATAACTATTCCTACAATCGATTAGATGAATTTAATCTTGCTTGGGGACCCATAGATGATCAATCTCTTTATTATATGAATTTTGGTTATCAAATTTGAATCCAATACTGCCCCATTTTAATGATTTCCATTTTACAGACTTCATTTTGGGTTAAAAAATTCCAATTAATAGAGGATTATGGATCATAATGTAATGTATGAGGGCTATGACCAAGGTTATGTTCCCAAGTCCTTGAAAATTACAGTAATGATGCTTCATTATTTAAGGGATTTTATTATTTTTAGAGGCCCTCCCTACAATTTAATATTTACCAAATTTTCCCTCTTCCATTTATATTCCTCTTTTTTCCATTTGAGGTTATTTTCACTACTTCCTTTCCAAACCTATAGGTGTTATTTTCCCATCCTGTTCAATTTCAACAGGTTTTACGGCTTCAGTGTCATCCTTACATACCAAACCATTAAAATGGGTGAATTTTTTGATAAATTTCACATGTTTAAAGGAGTATTCTTCATTTACCCTTATCCTGGTAACATTGGAAAGGGGCCCTAATAATAATGTTCTATGTGGTTCATCTTAGGGGTCACGTTTTTCATGAATAAGATCATCTGTGATGTTACGATGAATAAAATGAGGTACCTCGATCTATTTGGATACCTATGTGTCAGACACAATTATAACCCCAAATGATAATGATTTTGAGACGTTTAAATTAAACTGCTTAGAAATGTGATCATGTTTGGGCTAGTAATTTCATCTTTTGTTTTATGTACTTTAATAATACTTTCTTATAGATTTATGTTTTGAGAATTAATAGATTTATTATCTACATCCATATCTTTATCATTCCATTGTATAGTCATATTATCCCTATTGATATGACCATTATCATATATCTATTTGTAATTATCTACAGTAATGAAATTATAGAATGGGGGGGGGGGGACAAGTTATGTTTGAAGAGATTTGGTATCTTCTTTAACCTCTATAAATATAATCATTGATTTAATGAAGATGTTAAGATTTATTTCCATATTTTCATATTGATTTTTATATTTTGATCCTTGGGTAGTAAGGATTCATGGACATGACTTGATGTTCATGAGGGAGATGGATCAGAATCTACATCCCTCTGGGTAAAATATTCAATAACCGAGTCTTTTATTTTATCCTTCCCATAAGACTTTTAATCAGATCATTTGGCTTTTCAGCATATACAAATCTTGACTCTGTTGTAATGAATAGAAATATATTGAAGGATACTATAAATTAAACATAATTGGGGAGTTTATTTATTCTGAGTTTACAGATTAATTCAATCCTCCCTTGCTGTTATCACTACTACCTCTGTTTGGGTATAATCAATGTCCATTTCAATAATGACCTTGCAATATTGTTCAAACCATGTGTTTTCAGTCTGTTAACCCAGTTCAATTGGACATCCCACCATAAAATAAAATATCACATAGTATTCATGGATTCTAATATAACTTGTTGAGATTGTAGATTCAAATTCATACACGTGTAGGGGTGTTCCTCACATAAAAGGGTCAAAATTCCTATCCCATTATTATATTATGTGGAATCCCAAATTCAGAGAAATGGATAAAAATCTCCATAATATTATTTTATATTTATCATAGAGGAAAAATATGTGGTAATATAATGTTTCCATAGATATCATATATTGATATTTGAATTAACATATTCTTGAAATCCTTTCAAAATTTTCATTAAATTATCACTATTGATCTCCTTTTAGGGTGATGAACCTCAAAAGTATTTCATACTTGAAGAGATAAATTATTTAATTGATTATGTATTTTTTCGAAAATAAATGAATGGTTCCCCATTTTGTTACTCTTCCTTAGAAAGAGACATAAAAGTCAATGTAAGTGAGATTCATGACGTCATTTACAACCTGCTTGACATTTATCTTCAGTACAATCCATATGAGCATCAAGAAAGAATTTTCATCATTATTTATTCGAGTGAAAAAAGAAAACTGATCTTTATGACCAATATGGTCCAAGTATGGAAGATCTGGATCTATGACACTATGATATGATTCAATTTGAGATTCGTCTTTTTATCATGGATCAGAATAGTCTAAAATTCCCCATTATCTTCTTGAAATTCCATTCTCTAGAACAAAAAGGAATAAGTAATTTTGTGAATGAAAATTTATTTAATATGATTAAATTTTATTGTTTTACCCCCACATTATGGGTAATCATAATAGTATATCATATGTTGGTTTACTTTTAAATACAGTGTCCATTTTTTCCACTATTACTCCATATAGATTTAGTTACAATGAGAATAGTTGTATATAAGTTATGTGAGGAATAATGTGTAAAAAATTCATTCACATATTTTTCTCTTCAAAATATATTTATATAAATTTTGGCAAAATAATATGAATAGTATTTATTAATAATTAACATAATAGATATAATATTGGAAAAAAATCATGAAAACACACCTCAAATATACATTTACAACTGAGACTCACTACCCTTCTTGCTTGATGATTTCATTCAAAATTTCAAGACCAATATACTCTGTAATGGCATCTATATATGTATATTTTCTAAAATTGATTTGGCGCAGAACACAACATGCTATCATTGTATCCACATGAATCATTAATCACAGTAGTTGATGATGTGTAATGTGAAGGGTGGAGGTACTTGGTTAAGATATTTTTTATTTTTTAATTGACAATTAATATTGATTGGATATGACCTTCTATTTCACAACCTTACCTTCATTTTCCTATAATAAAATTTATTATTTTAAGAATTTTTAAATTAACTTTTAATGTTTTTTCAGGAATAATAAATTGTAGATGAAGACCTCCTTGTTGAATTGTATTTTTATAGGGTTTATTAGCCATGCATTGAAAGTTTTCATAACATTCTCAGTTGAATAAACTTCTACATCATCAAGGTGAATAAGTATCTCAAACTTGGATATTTATCTATACAAATCCCCACTCTCACATGAGGTATTGGATGTTGTTTGTTGAATAGAATATCTCCTTAGATATTTTACATGGTACCCCCCACCCTGTATTAAGGTGATGGGTAGTTTTTGATAGATATAAATCATAATATTTTTTACCTTGTAGAATATTAGTATAAGAATGGTATCATTGAATTATTGATTCACATTTCACAAAAATTATAAAAATATTGATTACCTTCCCAATGACATCCATTTGAGGGGAATAGATTGCTTGAAAGCTAGTGGGGGATAATTACATTGTGGTTATTCTTATCTTGTTTCTTCTATTAGATTCCTTCCTATAACAATTTCTAGCAACTCGAACTACCAATTATTTCATTCTTTAAGA
Source organism: Viscum album (assembly GCA_963277665.1). Classification (NCBI taxonomy): domain Eukaryota; kingdom Viridiplantae; phylum Streptophyta; class Magnoliopsida; order Santalales; family Viscaceae; genus Viscum; species Viscum album. Next base: position 1,554,135,784 of record OY728148.1, on the reverse strand, counting down.
TTAGAAAATCGAGCTTTGATCAATTACATTTTTATATTTTCATCCCATTATTCATTTCATATATCATAATATGTTCAAGGTGGCATCCCAAAACCCTCACCTCAGTCATGGCCTTACTATTAAGACCACATAAAGGGTACTGTTATTATTTTTCCATCTAGTATCATTAATTAGTATTTTTGTGTCTATGTCTGATAAAATAAATATGTCAAAATAAGTAATTATTGATATATAAAAAATATATAATAAAATAATGTTTTATTATGTTACACACATAAGATTCCCACATTGTTTGTGTGTTTTAATCTATTATTATCCTTTATTAATTTAAACAAACCACCTTTCATCGCACATGAATTTAGATGGAAGTGGATTTGGATTTCAATTCCTCTATCTGCATATAAAAATGAAATGTAATTTGGTTTTTCTTTCATGTTACATAAAAATATTAATATTGATTTAAAATATGTTCAAATTTTTTCTTGGAAATAATACCCCATCATTTCATTATATTTGGGGTTTATTGGTTTTTCTACTAATTTATTATTTTTAGTAATGTATCATTCTATCATAAATTAAAATTTTAAAATCAATTTGAATAAGACACATATTTGAATGAAATGTATAATTAGTCAAAATGTATCTAAATAGAAGTCTCCTCACAAAAACAAATAAAATCATCTGTCACTTGTCCGTTTATTATGTGTGCAAATATTTTTGGTGGGTCTGATTTTATTTTTTTCTTTTAGAATCTTTGAGATGATACATAATAAGATATTTTCAAAATCCTTCATGATCCATTATAGTGAGAATTAAAAAAAAATTCATTCAGGGGTCATCTACTATAAATCCACTCTACAAGGGATAATGAAGAGAAAATCAACATTTTATTATTTATTTTTTTTGTAAAATATTGAATATATATCATAATGATACCCTATTATCTTCCCAAACTAGTATCATAAGATCAAGTAAAACATTTTTCCATGAATCTACATCAATCATCACTCACATTCTAGTGGTGAGCCTAATGTAATAACTGAACATGGACTTGTTGGGGTTAATAGGATGGTCATGTGTGTTCCCTCCAACCATGAGCCATCACTCTAAGGCCCCACTATTTTTTCTTGGATATTAGTTTTTCACCACATTCTATTTCTTCACCTTTATCAAAATCAATATGTTGTTCCTTTGGATTGGTATCATTGGAATATGCATAAGTTTTCAACTCCTCTACACAGAAATAATCAACATGTTTAGAAACCTATTATTATTTTGGATTAGAAGTATCGCAAGGTTTGGAAGTCATAATCTATAGAAGTGAATGAGAATTTAATTAATATTATGGAAACGCAGTAGTGAATATGTAATAATATGATGTAACACTATGTATTTTACCAAAAAATATAATGTACTTAGTTGATTTTTTTAATGGTTAATGGGATTTGAACCTTGTATCGAGTATCCAAATACCATGATTGTGGTCTTCGATGATATACATGACCCCATATACATTTGTACTATTGTGAAGTGATTGAGGCCTCCCAATGAAAGTTCCATACTCAACTAAATTGACATATAAACAATCAGTGGTTTTCTTCGTTAACAAAATAATTGACCACATTCAGATTACAAGAACGAAAATACCAAATACTTTTACTAATTATGATGTGATTACAAAGGGTTTTTCTTTTTACCCATTCTTAAATCCCCACAATGAATTCCAATTCATCTATTTAACAATAATATTAATATTAACAAACATTCATCAAAAAATTATCACTTGGATTGTAGTATAATAAAAATCTCATATTTATTTTATGATTCAAAATTATGACATATTCACATAAAATGGAGTTATTTCCTTGGTACCATATGTTGTACATCTCGTTCCCCTCGTTGTTTGATTTTCATGATCACAATCACCTTTCTTATTTATCTAATATTGTGTTTTAAGTGTTGTGGATGATAGGCAAGAGATTGCCAAAGGAATGGCCCAAGAAAGCCTCTCAAATGGACTGAAATTCAGTCCACCGGCCAGCCGGTGGAACACCAGCGGCCAGCCGGTGGCACCTGCACTCAAAGGGAAGCTACTGCCTCCCCACCGGCCAACCGGTGGCCTCAGCACCGGTCGACCGGTGGAACCCAGCCAGAACAGGATGAGCTACTGCCTCACCACCGGCCAGCCGGTGGAGCCTGGACCAAAGGCCTTCTCATCTGCCAAGGCACCGGCCAGCCGGTGGCCCTGCACCGGCCAGCCGGTGGCCCAGTCAAACTAGCCGTTGGGTTTGACCAGTCAACTCTCATTTGGCCTCCAACGGCTCTTTTAGCCTCTCCAACGGCTCTGAAGCCTCCCCAATGGTTCCATACCTATAAATAAAGGCCAAGGAAGCCCCAGACATAAACCGGATCACATACCAAGCGCCCGGACATTTTGTTGCACATTTGGCGAACCTCCGGCGCTCCACCTTCAAGGATCCTCAAGTGCTCCAACCAATTTCCAATCCAAGGAGCACCTCAAGAAGCTTGGGAGAGCACGCTACATCAACTCCATCATCCAATTGGCGCCCAAGTCTTCCTCCATTACGGTTTTTCATTCTTTATTTATTTTGAGCTTAATTTGGGTTTGTTCCTACAAACCCCAACCCTTTTCTCATCCCCCTTTATTTTGGGTTCTCACACCACCATTAAGGTGTGAAGAGGTTTCTTCAAGCCTTTCTTTTTAAAAGGCTTGTGTTTCGGTGAGCTAGCCTTCACCCGTTAAAAGGGCTAGTGGGTTCTTACTTAACCATTAAAAGTAAGTGGGTTCTTGCTTAACCAATAAAAGCAAGCTGTAATAGGTCCTAGTGCTACCTCAAAGCCTAGTGGGTTTCTTGCTAAAACCATTGAAAAGCAAGCGGTAGGAATCTCTCAACGGTTGAGTTGGGAGCGGAGACGTAGGCCGGGTTTTGGCCGAACTCCGTTATCAATTTTGTGTGTCTTGCCTCTTTATTTCCGCTGCATCTTTCAACTTTGATTTTAATTTGTTAATCATTTTTTAAAAAGGCAATTCACCCCCCTCTTGCCATCATTCCCTTGTTTTCTTCCGCCCAACAATTGGTATCAGAGGGCGTATTTGAATAATTCCCTAACCGGTTTCAAATTAAAGATCCTATTTTTTTGATGGCTTCTACCGCTTCTTCCTCTCACGCCCCCGAAGGCTTTTCTTTGGATCGTGCTCCATTCTTTGATGGAACCGATTATTCTTTTTGGAAAACCCGCATGACCACCTTTTTAAAAAATATTGGCTATCCAATTTATAAAATTGTTATGCAAGGTTTTTCCCTCTCCTCTCCCGATGAGTCTAAATGGACCCCCGTAGACATTGCAAATTTCGAGCTTGATGGAAAAGCCATGAATGCTCTTCATTGTGGGTTAGATCGTAATGTTTTTGATTGTATTTCTACTTGCTCTACTTCTTATGATCTTTGGAAATTTTTAGAACTAACCTATGAAGGTACTAGCAAGGCTCCAAAGCAAGAACCCGCTCAAAAGCAAGAATCCGATGCAAAATCCGTACCCGCTTGCCCACTTCACAAGAAAAGGGCCAAAAAGAAGAAAAAAAAGAAGGCTTCAAAGGCAGCATGGAGTGATAGCTCCTCCTTCTCCTCCTTCTCCTCCTCCTCCTCGAGCGACCAAGGTACAAAATGCCTAATGGCAAAACATGAGGTATCATCATCCTCTTCCTCTTCTTCATCCTCTAGTTCTTCAAATTCTTTTAATCATTTATCATACGAAGAACTCCAACATGTGCGAGACCAATTAGAAAATGGTTTTCACGAACTCTCTTCAAAATTTGTTGCTTTAAAAAAGTCTTTCAAAAAACTCTCCTCTGAAAAAGAACAACTTCTCAAAGAGAAGGAGGAGTTGACCCTAAAAATCCAAAACCTCCCCGATGTTGATTCTATGGAATCAACCATCAAAGACCTAAGGGAGACCCTAGCTAAGTTCACCCAAGGGGAACAAAATTTGAACAATCTCCTAGGTTCCCAACGAATATCTAGAACCACCCAAGGGTTTGGCTATTCCAAGCAAGCCTCCTCCTCCCATGCACCCACTGTTTTTGTTAGGGGGAGCTCTTGCTTTAAATTTTGCAATTATTGTAAGAAGCCCGGGCACCTTATTTATGAATGTAATTGTAAAAATGCCCGTTATGGCCAACCCAAGTCTTTTTACTTTTCGGATGAATTCTATAGGAGAAGACCCGCCATGAGACAAGTATGGATTGAAAAATCCCTTCTTGCGAGTCTCTCCGGGCCAAAAATAGTTTCCTTTCCCCGGTGACTTTTTGTTTTTATTTAGGGGGAGTTAGGATCTTTTAAGCTTTATTGTAATTTCAAAATTTTCGATTCCTACCTTCAATTTCAACACTTGGTATCAAAATTTATTTTCAAACTTTCAATTTAATTTTTATTTTTCAAAAGCCAATTTTCATCAAAACATTCAATTCAAACTGTTATTTATTTTTTGATTCAAATCTTTTCAAATTTCAAAAATCTCAATTGATTTTCAAATCTCAATCTTGTTTTTCAAAACCTTCCCTCAATCAAGTTTTATGCCCCATTCTATTTTGATAATCACAAAGGGGGAGAAATTTCTTGATTGATTGGGGGAGAATCTTTTCTATCATGCTTTGATTTATTTTCAAATTATCCTTTATGAATGTCTTTCAATTTCAGTTTTTTACTTTGATTGTTTCGGTGATTGTGATCATCAAAATAGGGGGAGATTGTTGTACATCTCGTTCCCCTCGTTGTTTGATTTTCATGATCACAATCACCTTTCTTATTTATCTAATATTGTGTTTTAAGTGTTGTGGATGATAGGCAAGAGATTGCCAAAGGAATGGCCCAAGAAAGCCTCTCAAATGGACTGAAATTCAGTCCACCGGCTAGCCGGTGGAACACCAGCGGCCAGCCGGTGGCACCTGCACTCATAGGGAAGCTACTGCCTCCCCACCGGCCAACCGGTGGCCTCAGCACCGGTCGACCGGTGGAACCCAGCCAGAACAGGATGAGCTACTGCCTCACCACCGGCCAGCCGGTGGCTCCTCCACCGGTCAGCCGGTGGAGCCTGGACCAAAGGCCTTCTCATCTGCCAAGGCACCGGCCAGCCGGTGGCCCTGCACCGGCCAGCCGGTGGCCCAGTCAAACTAGCCGTTGGGTTTGACCAGTCAACTCTCATTTGGCCTCCAACGGCTCTTTTAGCCTCTCCAACGGCTCCGAAGCCTCCCCAAGGGTTCCATACCTATAAATAAAGGCCAAGGAAGCCCCAGACATAAACCGGATCACATACCAAGCGCCCGGACATTTTGTTGCACATTTGGCGAACCTCCGGCGCTCCACCTTCAAGGATCCTCAAGTGCTCCAACCAATTTCCAATCCAAGGAGCACCTCAAGAAGCTTGGGAGAGCACGCTACATCAACTCCATCATCCAATTGGCGCCCAAGTCTTCCTCCATTACGGTTTTTCATTCTTTATTTATTTTGAGCTTAATTTGGGTTTGTTCCTACAAACCCCAACCCTTTTCTCATCCCCCTTTATTTTGGGTTCTCACACCACCATTAAGGTGTGAAGAGGTTTCTTCAAGCCTTTCCTTTTAAAAGGCTTGTGTTTCGGTGAGCTAGCCTTCACCCGTTAAAAGGGCTAGTGGGTTCTTACTTAACCATTAAAAGTAAGTGGGTTCTTTCTTAACCAATAAAAGCAAGCTGTAATAGGTCCTAGTGCTACCTCAAAGCCTAGTGGGTTTCTTGCTAAAACCATTGAAAAGCAAGCGGTAGGAATCTCTCAATGGTTGAGTTGGGAGCGGAGACGTAGGCCGGGTTTTGGCCGAACTCCGTTATCAATTTTGTGTGTCTTGCCTCTTTATTTCCGCTGCATCTTTCAACTTTGATTTTAATTTGTTAATCATTTTTTAAAAAGGCAATTCACCCCCCTCTTGCCATCATTTCCTTGTTTTCTTCCGCCCAACACCATATACATGAATCTATTCATCCATAAGTGAAAATCCACTATTTTTATGTTACTATGGTCATAATTTTTTTATAGACCATACAACCATTAATTAAATTACCATTATAATAGTATAATGGCACACATGGTCCACTAACTATCCATCGAATTTGTTCAAAAATTAAATCCTGATTTTTAGTTTCCTTTTAAAAAATATAGTCTAAAAACATCTTATAAACTATTTGTTTTGTGTATTTGATAACCAGATTTTATCTCTTAATGGATACAAGTAAAAATTAATTTCGTTGGGTGTTTAATCAAATGGAACAACATCTAAACTATTATGAGAAATGTAATGTTGAGATATCTCGTTCACTCTAATAGTAATTCATACAATTTATATTCATGAAATACCTTCACCCACACTATTATTGGTGTAACAAGACTTTGGTAGACCAATTCATTCCACATTGGATAGGTAGTCATTACATAATCAAGTAACTTCCTCAAAAAAAATATTGTTATATAATACAACCTTCTATCCGGAATCATTTTTTAAAACCCTTTCACAAAAATGGTATACAATTCAATGGGGGTACAACCATCTATAATGTACATGAAAACAAAGTCAACTATCTTTTACCAAGTAAACCATCATGTGAACCATCATATTAAGGAATGTATATGGGAAGAATATCTCTAATTCATATAATATGACAAAAATTTCTATTTCAACAGTTGTAAATTTCACTAGGTATATAAATTTTTCGTATATAGATATGAAAAAGAAAAATATCTTGGTTATTTTACAAATAACATTCTTTCGAAAAATGTAATATAAAGATATACGAATTAAATGTTTCCTGATAACATGACTGTCATGTGATTTATGTCCCTTTAAAATTAAATTAGTCATTTAAATAATATTATAAATATTGGATTAATACACCTATCGAACCATAACATCATTCAACGAGTTGAAAAACTGATATATCTTTTTTTAACAAAGAGTGTAAGCATATAGAGGAAGAAAAATACGTTTTTTAATCTTCCCTTGCACTAACTCTTTCTGTATCACCATGTACATAATTTCTAACATATCCTAAATTACATCCTTTTTTTTCTAGTTCATTATTAATATTCTAATGACACTGTAAATTACATTTCTTCCCATATTCAAAACATCATTAAAATTATTAATGTACAAATAATTCCAGTATGGTAATTAAAAAAAACAGATCTCTTTTTACAACTAGTTTTTGTATGTTTTTTCAAAATGCTTTAACAAAATAGGTATCCACATATTTTAATTTCGAAAATAGTTGATAAACTATTAGTGTAAATAGTTTTTTAAATTCATCTCAACTACCATAATAAATTTCATCCAAGATCAGTCCTTTTTTCACTATATTAGAAATTTGCGATGTCTGAGAAACCCAGTCTTTTAATGAAAATTTAAACCGAATTAACAGTATAACTTGTTCAAAAATGTGACTCCCTAGATTTACATTAAGGTTATATCATGGAAAATATTCATAAGAAGGAAACTAATTTATCATCCCATACAACATGGATCTAATAGCGAAATTGCCATTTCTATAAGAACTATACCATGAGACAACTAAATCCAATAATAATTTTAAATCATCAATAAATGGTTCCAAATAAACAATAATATAATTACATTCTTATTTTAGTCCAGATATAATTGTATATTACATAGTGTATTTTCATTTAAGGTATAAGAATAGTTGGAAGTTAATATTTCACAGATAAACAGATTTGTATTGTGAGTCATTGTTTTAAAAAAATAGATTCAATACATATGTAGATAGCTAATGATGAAGGTTTATCAACTTTTTCACAAATTCACATTATTTGGGTCAATTATCATCCATTGAGGAGAGCCTTCCATGTGAATAATATTCCCATATTTATTCATGTTATATATATGTTCCACCTCATTTTTTTGATGTATTTTCACTTCTATATAACAGCCTAATCATTTGAATGATTGGAATGATCTTAGAAAATTATATAATTACTAATTAATAGTTCTTGTATTGATAAGAACAATTCTCTGGTCATTTAATGTGATTTTTTCTTTGTGAAATAGTATACAATCTTGTGGACGTGACTATATTTTTTAGAGATCATACTCATTGAATGAGGAATTATTTTAGCACCATATTTTTTGAAAGGAAAATTATTATATTCATGGAGAATATCATTCAATATATAATATAGTTTCGTAAAAATGGCACAACTGAAATTGTTTCAAACTTTTAAATTATATATATGGTTGAGAATACTATATATTTAGTATAACATGTATACAAAAGAATCTTTACTCTACTCATTAATTTCTCAATCAATTTTGGACAATCATAAAGTTAATGTTCCACTGTCACTATCATTTCCTTAATATGATCATCAACATATTTTGAACATGTAATCAAATCCTTGATGTGTTCATCAAAATTTTTCACACTTGTAATCATATCATATGATCCATTAAATTCAGTCTAATCCTAGTCACTAGCCCCATTCATTTCCCCATGTTTAGTCCAATATTTATAGCACTGATCTATTTTAGGATTGTTCAATTGTTCTCCCATTTCCTCTAGATTAATTAGTCTAAAATAAAAATCGCGTACTCATGGAAAAATTATTTGAGAAGGGTCATATTCATGATCTTTTACAAAAATGATGAACACGTTCACCCCATCCTTATAATCTTTTTTCGTATGATTTTCATCCATTAATTTTGAATTCTTATCGATATTATTTTAATATTTAATATTAAAATTTAAAATAATAAATAAATACACATAAAGTGTAATCTGGGATCCCATAAAAGTCCACTCCAAAAGATAATTTAATCCACATGAAGTCACTGTTCTAAGATAAGAATAGTTGAATGATGGGTATTCAAATTGAATTGTGGTACTATTAGTCATTAAAAGAATATAGTATGTGGTATCTAAAAATTTACAATGAATATTATAAATTTTTCATCTATAGTAAATCATATACATCTTATATAGGATAAAATTGATGATAATTCAAATGATTATATAGATTCGAAAGATATAGAAAACGCCTTTGGGGATTGAAATCAATAAGTGGAATCATTTAAAGTTTATTCATATATTCACATGGTACATGGGGGGAAAGGTGGTGATTTAATGACTGAAGGTCAAGGTTATTAATTTGATATTTTACTAGACGATGAAATTTTTTATAGTGCCCAATCACTTGGTATTGAGAAACCAGTTCTTGAATAAACTATTTAATTTAAATCAATTGAACTATAAATATCAAGATGGGGTTTCTTGTGTTCCATTACCATTTTCAATAATTCCAATTTTATCTAAGGGGTCTTTTACAACTCATGCTCTAAAATTAAATTAATTAAACACAAAAATAATCATTTAAAAAATGAAATTTATTAAATCAAGTTAATTTTATTTAAATAATTTAAAGAGTTATAAAGATAACACCACTCAATTTAGATCTAGGATTTAAATAATTAAATCACCTTTTATAAAACATGGAATGAAATTAAAATAATTAAACTAAGGAATTTTAAATTTAATAGACTTCCCACTTTTCAAAATATTAATTTTGAAATATAATTTTTAGTAACAACATTTAAACACCATGTTCATGATATATAATTTGAGTTCTTGTACTGTCGTTTTTCCTTACATGTGTATGCATTTATAAATATAGATTCAACTCATGATGTTGCGAATATTCTTACATCACTGTGTGATGATATGAAATGATGTATCTATATTTAAATCTATGTACTCTTCATTTAATATGTATATTAACAATAAATAAAAAAACCATCTCTTCTTCGCCTTGGTAAAGTACTATATAAATGAAATATCATTTATATGAACTAAAAAATCCTTAAAACTTGCATGAAGAACCTTTAAATGACATCACATACCATTAATTATTATATAATTAAGATCAATATTATGTAGATAAACCAGTGCCAAATACTCAGTATGCAGTGTAGCAGGTTGGAGTTCAAAAATAGTGGAGGTGTTGAGCATCAAAATGCTCAATGTGTAGGACAAATTTTTATAGATATATTTTAATTAAAGAATCAAATTATATTGTGTTGATATAGTTGTAATATATTGGTGGTAATGTATTATGTGTTTCATTTCAATGTAATATAAACTTCTGATGGCATGTATTCAATTGAAGATACCCATGATTTTGTTATATCCTAACATCATGTTTTTTCATACATGATATTTCATTCTTTATACATAATCCATGTGTATGACCCATGTTTTCAGGCAATATCAAAGGTGTATAATATATAAAAATTTATATAAAAAAACTATATATAAAGAATGTAAAAATATATAAACAACATTTATAAAAAGAAAAATGTATTAATCCCATAACAATATAATATTTTTAATACCAAAAAAAAACCAGCATAAATAATATAAATAAAGAGTATGTATATATGTATCAAGAGTATTGTAAATTAATTTTTATCAAGTAATATAAATATAAAAATGTGAACAAATCATACATAGTAAACTAAAACCATTTCATAATTCCAATTAAAAATATAAAAAACCTAGATATATTAATTGAATTGGGGTTCCTATGCCTAGAATACATGGGAGAAGGCTTGAGATGATTACCAAATGTGAAATGTGAAAACTCTACCTACATATCATTTTTAGTCACCACCTAACTTGATAAGAGGGTAGATTTTTTGCGGTACACAGCTGGGACCTTCATGTAACAAGAGTGAGAAATAAGGATAAATGAGTGAAATGCATGTGAAGGAGTGAGAGAGGGAATACCAAAAATGGCTCGAGGAAAGGGAGATTGGGTGTAGAACAAGTAAGGTGTATCTAGGAAGAATAATATCCATCGTGTGATCCATTCATGTAATTTTGGAAATTATAAAACATTCTAGGATATTTTAGGGTGAACAATGAATCATAAGTGATCACATTCCTTGGATTTTGAATGTATCAATTTGTGTGAGATGATCATTGGGGAGTGATGAAAGTGATTTTGTTTCACAAGACATTGAACCCCACAAGTGTTGAATTTTTTTTATAGTGTACTGTTTGAATGATCAGGAAGGGTATTATCCGTGCTTTTAAAAAAGTGATGATAAAGAGTGCTTTTATCAATGGTAAAACAATAAGCCATGATAAAACATAAATTTATAAGTGAAAAAATTATATCACTGATAATGATAAATCTTTATTTGTGATAAAAATTAATTGATAATGACATAATATTAATTATATAATTTATATAATTAATAAATTTAATGAATATTATTAGAAAAAATATATATCTATATTATTATACAAAAATATATAAAAAATTTAAATATATATCAATAAATATAACTATATATATATATTTATAAAATGTTATATAGTTATATATAATTATAAATAAATAATGATTTATGTAGTTAGAAATATGTTAATTTAATTATTAATATTCATTTATAAATCTAATTTTATTCATATAGTTATAAATAAAATTATAAATAAACATATTTAAAAACATATATATATATATATATAATTTTATAATTGGGAAGGTTCAAATGTGAGTGGAAAAGCAAACCCCACCAATAAGATTTAGTATAAATGTTAAAGTACAACAAACAATAGAAGACGAGGCCCAAAGAACAAAATGCACACAACAAGACACAAATGAAAAATTTATGCTATTTTCTATAGAATTAAAATTTCAAGAATATCAAACTCTATTATTTTAATTATATCCTATCTTCCATGGAGTTATGCGTTGAGGAAGAACGAGATCATCATGAAATGATGAGTCAGATGAGTCCTTTGGAATGATGAAAATATTTTATTTCCAATAATGATTTATAAATTCCATCCCCATATTAGATCTAAAGCCAAACTCATTCTTTTATGATAACAAATTCAGTACTTTGAGGAAGTCCCATTATTAAAAAATATTATTACATTTAGAAAATGTAGTTTTCAGATGATGATCAAACTAATTTTCAATATCATCTGTAAATACACAGGGGAAATTTTAACCGTCATAATCCTCAGGAGGATTTTTAAAGTTTTTTCTATTTCATCTTCAAATTCAATGACTGATTCCTTCTGAAAAGTGTCATATTTGGTTTTCAAAAGATCAGATAATTGAGATGTATAAATCCATTTCACATTTTCAGTAACATTCATTTGAATACCACTTTTGTAGTATCCACACCATCATCATAGATGTATACTTCTCTTCCACTATCTAGGGTTCTTCCAATATCAATCTGCATAACCAATCACAATATCATGGCCTCCATCAGCCTTTGTAGAAGAATTAAATTACTCATTGATTGAAGCATCCCCCTTTGAGTGAAAATTAATTTTTTATTATTATTGAAGATACCCTTTTAAGGGATTAGGGGGAACCAAACATGACGTCAATGATATATGACATAAAACCATTATCATATGGTTTAAAATCCAACAAAAACTAGATCAATACACATTGGAAGGCCCCACCCCAACATAAAAAACAATAATTCTAGTTTCCACCTATCTATAACTGTATGAAAAGTTGTCCTATAAAAATATGGGCCGATACTAATGAAAAATTCCATACCCTCTTAGACAACCAAATTTGAATAAAATATGTCTGGTAAAAACAAGTATCTCTAAACCTCTTCTAAGGAAGGTGCTAAAGATAATCTGGAAACAAGAACCCTTGAACTGCATACCCCTCGGAAAATGATTCACTAATTCAACTGAATCAATCCATGAGATTGGACACTACAACTAATTCGTAGTAAGAAACTTGTTCTTCCACCATGAAGCCATCATGAAATCACCCCGTCTAGATATCTAGATCCAAATCCAGACCCAAAAAATTGTCAACACTGCTCAGAAAAGCTTCAATGACATTATCAACACCACAATGTCATCACTGCCATCTAACCCCCTCATAGGGACCCTAAAAATACCAATAAGGTGCCCCCTACAAGAGGATGATGTCATTGGCTGTTCATAACCCATTCGTCATGGAACTAAATCATGACCCCAGCACTGTGGAAGATGATATCATGACCACACACCACGGATAAACATGAATTTCCCCAACACTAAGGAAGAAGTGGTCACAACCCCTAGTGAATGAAAAAAACATGACCCCGTGCCTATGAAGAATTGCTCTCTGCCCCAACGCCACACCATATCTCGAACCCACGCTGCACTAGATCACAACCCCAATGTCCCCCTAGAGCACACCCCCAACACCACAGAATAAACAGATCTCGATAACAATTCACTGGATCAAAACCCCTTAGCCACATAGAATTGTAGATTGACCAGAACACTGCACCAAATCTTGACCCTGATGCACTACATAAAAACACCTTTGCCATAGGGAAGGACCACAACCATGATGTTGCACTGGATCTCGACCCCACACCGTAGAAGAGCTGAAAAAAGACCAAAACCCCAGAGAAGACTTGAAACCCCTCTCTACTAAAAAATGAACCTTGAGACTCCAGAATGAGGCCACCCCTAACCATGGAATAATTCATCACACAAAAAACAAACCTGAAAAAATAAGGAGGAACATAGACCAAACGAGAAAGAGGAGAAAGGAGATGATGAGGAAGAACCCTAATCCAATGTTCCCCTTATAGGAACATCCTCTATTACACTAGAATACTCTTTAGGGCTACCAAAAATATTGTGATAATTAGGTACAAGATTCCTACAATGGTAGTTATCCAAATTAAAATCTTTCCTCACAATAAAATCCCCTACTACAGGACTTCCAACATCAGTAAATGGCTGAAAATAAGTATGATCACAAGATACCCCCTAATAAATTTAATTTATTTTAACATGAGAGAAAGTTTTAGATTGTTTGGTGATTAGATCTTTAGAACTTTTAAAATGATATCAACATGAGGTAGAATGTGAGAATCAAAATTAGGGACATGGCCCATCCCTATCCTACTCACTGAAGTATTCTAATCATTAGTGATAGGTTAATATTTTGAATATCCACATGGTTCAAATGATATACACCCCATATTTAATAACCCTAAGAAAAAACCTATTATTCTAAGGCATAACACCAACTGAATCATCATCAATGAATTCATTAACCATTGGATTTTCTAGTTGAATATTCAAGAACATAATTATAAGAAGGAAGCACCCCCATAGTATCAAGGTAATAATTATTGGTTCCATCCAATAGGTTTCTAGACACACTAATATTATCCACACATGTCATTCCCAGAGATGGTTTCCCCCACTGACCCAATACCACTCTTTTTTGGAGTTCCACACCATGCACTTCTTATGCTCTTTATCCCTAGCATTCATTGCAAAAAAATTAAACTAGAAATGTTCATCTACATTAACATAATTATTTTTAGTTTTAACATTTCAATCCCCCAAAACAACATTAAATGACATGTAAAATGTAGTATAAATTGACATAATATTTTGGTACATGTTTATTATCAATAGGAAATTAACACATAAATTCATCAACAACTAAATAAAAGGTTTGAAATAGTGGCGAGTACAAATTAAATCCAATAAAGATTTTGGAAAATTTCTAAATATTACAATCCTGGATCCTTATATATCCTAATTGGAGACCCTATAGTAGCGGCACATCTCAAAAAATATTAGTAAGAAAAAAAAGTTCATTCTAGTATCCTTTATTCAAGATTGAGTTATTGAATTCGTTACACGAGTTGGATCAGACTAATGATCCCCATATTGAAATCACAAGGTACATGTCTTAAGGGAAATTGAACCAATGATATAATATTTAAATTTAACATCATATTAAGGGAAAATTATATGGATGGAGTTCATACCAATTGAAACAATAAGATTTCCTTTAAAGCCCAAACCTAAAGATGTTGTTTCATTAAGGCTTCAAAATTCCATACATTGGAGCCTTTATGTATGGATAACCATGAAATAATGGAGTGTTTTTATTGTACAATTTGATCCCTAGAAAATTGGGGTTCTCTTCAACAAAATATAATGTGTCGTTCCTCATAATATTATTGGAGGGATTCAAATCTAATAGGGATTTTGATTAAAAGAGAAAAATAGGATGATTCTCATATGGTGGCTTGCTGGAAAACGTTGAAATCATTTAGTGAATCACAATTAACCTATGCCCCATCCTTTATAGAGAGAAGCTACACTTAAGAAAGATGAAGGATTGCACATTGAAACTTCATTTTAGCCATAACTGTGCCATCGATCTTTCTTGAAGGGACAACAAAAACATCTCAAGGATCAAAATAGTGGCCTATTAGAGTCAACCCTAACGACCATAATAGTATAGAGAGAGAGGGAGAGGCTCACAAATGAAACTCATACACCTTCATAGTCAAATAATATATATAAATATATGTATGATTATATATATTTATTAATGTACAAATATATATAGTTATAAATAAAATAAATATATTTATTATTTAAATATATTTATTATAATTATATAACTATATATTTATATTTATATATATATATTTATAATTATAAATTAATATATTTAAAAATATTTGTACATAATTATAAATATATATACATATATATTATATAATTATGAATAATTATATAATTTAATATAATTATAAATAATTATATTTTTATATAATTTTAAGTAATTTAATAATTATATATATTTATATAAATATATATATTTAATAATATATAAATTTATGTATTTATAAATATAATAAATTTGTATATTATTTTAAAATATTAATTATAATTTTATGATTGTATACATATAATTATAAATAAATATTTTTATCAGTATTTTTATATAATTTAAAATATATTTATATAATTATATATATTTATACATATATATATTTAATTATTTTTATATATTAATATATTTATTTATATATCATTATTGGTATATAAATATATATAATCATAATTATAATAAATTTACATATTCAATTTTATTCTTATTTTAATAATATAAATATATATATAATTATAATTATAAATATATATATATTTAAAAATATTTATTTATAGTTATAATTAAATTTATCTAATATAAATATTTATACAATTATATAAAATAAAAATGGTAGAAACCATGCGTAATATCTCAAGGTCCCAAAATTTATTGAAAAAAATAACAGCAACTTACATGGGGAGAAAACAATAGGTGCCCATGTCCAACCACTACTACATATATCAAAGAAGACTCATTCCCAATAAAAATGATGTTTTTGAAAATATAAGTTATGGTTTCAAAAAAAAATATTAAGGGGGAGTGAGAACCCAAATTAGATGTTCTTTATCTGTGGGATCATCCACCACTCCTTCCTCGTAGATGACATCCCCTCCTGATTTTGGGTGGTTTCCATGTCACACAATCCACATGTCTATTAGTGTTTCCATATGGGGGATGAGATCATCAATTGGATGAGGATCAGGTTGACCAGCTAGACCTTGCACTCAGATAGAACCTAGAAAATAGAAATTATATTTTCTTGGATATTATTAGGGATTGAGGATTGAACCAAAACTTGAAATTATCCATAAATGTTTCCAAATTAATCATGGAAAACATCTGTGCTATTAGGTTTTTTTTTTATAATTTCAAGAAAAAAATAGTTTTTAATTGAGGTTGAAACAACATTTATGAGGCTAGTCAGCCATTTTTCGGGTGTGGAAGAAAAATATTGAGAAACATTTTTACAAGGAGTTCTAACAAAACTGAAAAATGATTTCAGTAGAGTAATTTGGATATATTCTTCATCTGAAGATATATGACCATCATCAACTTTGGATGCAAGATCATAACTTCAACCAAGATCGATATCCTATGAACTTTTTTACTGCTTGATTCCTAGGAGTGTCCAAAACATCACCTACTGAAGAACCCACATCAATATATGTTCCTTTAGGTGTAACACCCCGACCCCACTTACCCAGAGTCATTGAATTATTACATAACATTGGCATGATCACAAGAATGATCAAGTCTCGAAAGACTGATTAGTTTAGTAGCCTTAGAAACACAAGATATATTCATAAGTCTTACATTACATCAAAAAAATGAAAACAACAACAACAAATTTTCTTCATAGTCCACACTCTTATCCCCTCAAACAATCCCGGCAGGTCATTCATAAATTACTTCTCCACATCCTAGGAAAAATAAAACATAGAAAAGGGGTGATCTCAAATGCCTATTAAGGATAAAAATATAGCAGAAACTTTCATAAATAAGAATAAACATTTAAGGCAATGTATAACTAAAACAAAAGCCTTTTAAACATGAACTTCAACATAGTATGGAAAAAATAAAATGAACTAATGCAATTTACATATTCACATGGATATTCTACTAATTGAATAATCACATGCAATATCAATAACCACTTTCATAGTGATGGAATGCATAATTCCAGACAATCATAACCACATAGCCAAGGCCTCGTGCCAAGACTACATATAAGATTTTTCCAAGGCCTTGTGCCAAGACACTAGTTTGTCTCATGAGACCTACCGATGCATCGAGGAGCTATAGCGGGCTCCACCCGTCACTTACTAAGTCCATTTCATTCCCATATGAAAAGGTTTATACATAACATAAACATTCATATTAAAACTAGCATACGAAATGTAAATACTTTCTCCATAAACCATGAATGGTATAAAAATAACACATCCACAGTAAAACATATCACAAAACCTTCAATACAATAAAAAAGTTTTGAATCATAATAAATCAACTTCAAATAAGTTTAAAATCAATCAAAGGATATTGACATAGATGAAATCAAAACTATTTGAGAGAAATATCTCTTTTCTCAAAATCATTGAAAAGTCACACATTTATAAAGGAAGTAATTTAAAAGAGATTTTTGAATCAAAGTGTCCCATACCACTTCGAAACTTTTGAAAAGAAATATCATTTCAAAAAAATCATGTACATATAAATAAATCCTTAAAATCATTTTGAAAACATGGACATTAATTAAAAAGATTTAGAAAGATAAATCTTTAAGACATTTAAAATTATGATCTTGATAAAGAGTACCTTTAACAAATTCATATAATTTTCATTTTGAAATCATTTAAAAGTCAGATAATTTTAAAATAAAACATTTAATTTTAAAATATTATTATAAGCTTGTAAGGGAAGCTTTGACGATTTTATAACAGTGGTAAATAGCCGCACCCGCCGTATAAGTTAACAAAAGTCATTCTTACCTTAAATTTGTCGAAAAGGTTAAAAGTGACTTGTTTGGAAAACGACGGAAAGATTCCATTAAAAACACCCAAGGGTATAAATGACTTTAACCCATTTTCTAGTAAATTGTAAAAATGTTTTTTAATAAATTTAAAGGAACATGGATGTGGATGATAAAGAGATCCCAATAGATAATTACGTATAAACAACCTCGGATAATGAAGAGATTGTGAAATAAACCCTTACCTTGTACATTCCCTTGGTTGGGGGTTGGTTAACCTCTTTTATAATGGTGAAATAATTGTTATGAAATTATAAAAGAATCATATACATTAATATGATATAATATATGATCTTTTAACATTGATTTGTTAATAATATCTTAGTATTATCATTGTTTCGGGTGTTAACTTACTCGTTTTCTTTTATATGTTTTGTTATGTAGGCCATGTTTTTCATGGATAGGTTTTATCATATTCATATCCAGAATGATATCAAGTCCTTAAACATTATTTTTAAATCATAAAATGATAATTATACTTGAATGTATACGATGAAGAATGAATCTCATCGCGTTCGTGGAGATGGTAGTCCGTACATACGCACGAGCAACAATATCATTCTTTTGATATTAAAATAATATATAATTGGATGGTATATCATATATAAAAAATCATTATCATGTTATATTTATTATTTACATGAATTATAAATCATTATTATACCCATCCAAATGATAGTATATTGAACAACAATTACACCATGACGTGGAGACAGTAAGCCGTACGAACACACGTATGGTGACATGTCATTCAAAGGATGGATAGAATACTAAATATGGTTGTACCATATTTATAATAATATTACAGTATATAGGAGATATTAGATTCATTATTTTAGAATGGGAATAACAAAGAAAGAAGAAGTTGAAGAAGAAACAAATTTGAAAAAGGGTGGTGAAATCATTACCTCTTCTTCGGGTTCTCCCTTTTGATTTGATCAAAAGGGCTCCTTAGGTTGGCTTTCTGACTAAAGGAAGGCCTCTAGGATGAAGTGAGTCATATTTAAAGAGTATTTTTTCAGAGGTTGGCCGAACCAAAAGGTTTTGAATGTGTGAATTATTGAGAAGGGGGAGTGCACTTTTATAAGATGGGTGAGGGGCACCTTTGGAAAAGCTAGAAATATTAATTTATAATAAATTAATATTTGGTTTCTAATGGCTAAAAATTTGATTATTTAAATGTCAAGGTGGGGATGGGTCGCAAAACCACTCATCCAATAGAATTTAGACATGTTTGGGTTACTATATTAACCATATCTTTAAGTATTAACTCTAAGTTAATTAGTTTCACTTTTACAATGTCTCTTTGTATTTTTATATTATATGGTTACTAAAATTACTATATACCTACAAGAGACCCCCACGTGGTCCATTAATAATAAAAATATCATGATATAAGTCTCTTGGCCGATCCTTGGATTTTAAAGAATTTAATATCAATTTATAATATAATATTTGTTTAAAGAACTCTTTTATGTCAATTTTGATAATATTCAATAATTGATTTTTGTGAAAATCATAACAGAATTATTACTTATAAAAAAGTTAATTAAGTCAATACTAACATGACTTATTAACCTAGAAAATTAGTGTAATTCATAAAAAGTCTCACATTATATTTATTTGGGTGTTTATAATATCAATTATTTTAATTTTTCACTATTATGGTAATTACTGCATATTCATTGTGTCATAAATAAATTAAATTATTTAATGTCTAAAAATTATAAATAAAATATCATTATGTAGGAACATTTATATATTTTTAATGAATATTTACAATAGAATTTATCTATTGCATAAGTCTATATTAAAAATGTTTTTATAAATAAACATTGATTTTAACTCTTTTAACTCTTCTTTGAATTAAATAATAATTAACGTCCTAATCTAATCCAAATGGACCTAAATGATAATATTTTATTCCTAAGGTTGTTTTTGGTCGAGATACACTTGTGCAATAGAATTAGGACATGTGTTAGGGTAATATAAATATAATTTTTACCCTTAATTACCCTATTTACTTTTAACAGTGGTAAATAAAAGTAAAAAGTTACTATTCACCAAAAATTATTTTCATCTCATTGAACAACATTTTACTCATTGATATTAACTGTGTCTCTTAGATTTTCTAAATTCCAATCACAGAAGCGGTAAAATTCAGTTTTATGAAAAATTCAGTTTTTTAACTACCACTTAGTAGTTTCACTATTCATCAAAAATTGAAGTCTTTCAGAACAATGCCAAAATTTTACCCTAAGCCATAATTGATATTCTGAATTCAAAAATGATGTCTATTTTACAAAATTCCAAACATATAAGGTGCATTAATTAATTTTATTATAAAATCTTGCTGTCGCAACAAATAAGGTGTTTTTAAGAAACAATATATATCAAAAGATTGACAATTGTTTATGTCCAATTTCAAAGTGAAATCAAATCTAATGAACACCATTGGATAAAATGGTAAAAATATATTCTAATTATACTTTAAAACCACTCAATAGTATAATTTATCACTATAAATTATTTTGATTAAAAAAGTTTTTTTAAGTATTTATCATTATTCATAAAACTTGGAAGTTCTCAGAAAAATACAAAAAATTCAAATTAGGATAATTTCGATATTCCGTATCCAAAATTGAAGCCAATTTTGAAATATAAAATATATATAATTTTAAAAATTAGGTATTAATATTCATAACTACTAGTTTGATTGGTTATGGTGTGTGTTAGAACTCGAAGTTGCGTACAACACACACCATTGTATTATTCAAAGGAAAGCGTACCGTGGAAGCATGGGATGTTTCATTGTAAATTTTTGATGTCCCCGTTCATAAAAGTAAATTTATTTAGTCAAATTGAATATATAAATGTTTAAAATATTTGATTTAAAAAGGGTTCACTATTAAAAGTTGGTAAAAGTGAAATACTAAAAATGAATTTGTTCTTACATTATGTCTAGAAAACTCATAATATGGATTCTAAAATTATAAGGATTATATAAAGTTTAACATTTAGTTAATACTATTGATAACCTCTTTTTAATGGCTTGTTTGGTAAGTCATGGTGCGCTTGAACTCGGTGTTGTGTATAGTGCATGTTATTGAATTATTTTGAAAAATAACACTCTATGAAATCTTGGGGTGTTACATTCTCCCCTCCTTCATTAAATTGTGTCCTCGCAATTTGAAATTGTTTTTCGAAAATAAAAGGTTTAATATAGAAAATATATTTGTGGGAAAACCCACAACGGAAATTGGGTTGATAATATTTAGTCTTAATAAGAGGAAAAGGGAAATGAAAGGGTCACCGCCAAATTATGATCTCTATTCGGAGAACATTGGTGGAAATTAGAGACATATAATTTGAGGAAAAACGTAAATATTTATAAGTAGTGATTTAGGTCATCAATCAAAAACAAGTGAAAATTTGAGGGCCTTAAATTCATCTATCTATGATGATTTAAAATACCATCGGTTCAGCAAAACATATGGTATCAGGATAATTTTTTTTTGAAGATCCCTTCAGTAAAGTATAAGAATTAATTTCTTCATTGAATAAGAGAAGCTGAAAAATATATACTTGAAAAGTAGAGTCTCAACCTTTAACATAGTTCTACCACAAACTCATCTTTCACTCTAAAAGATAATAGAACTTAAAAATAATATTCTATTTATCATATTCGTATAGGGTTAAAAAATGAATTTATAATTCATCTAGAAGAACCATTAAAAAACGACATTATTCAAACTAGGACATCACGTGGGTCAGTGGTAGGTGATACACCGTTGTCGCCCTTCGGTTGTGGGTTCAAGTCTCGCGGCCTTGCCGGACACGACGGGTTGCCGCCCAACCTCTGGGTTGTCCTTCTATGGAAATCCAAAATAATCCAAACTAGAACTATCCAAAATACTTCAGTCCAAAATTTATAAGGAAGGTAAACACAATTAAGATCTTTTTTTGCTGCGTAATAACATGTGATCACCTTCATCATGTATTCTTTTAAAACACTGCAACATTCTGAATTACCATAAAACCTTATTGATTACATTCATGATCCCTTATTCTTTAAAGAATAATAGATATACTCCTTCAATCCAAAAATGTTGTAAACCCCAAAAATGGTGGAATATACAAATCAGTAATCAGTTTCAGGGTAGTCAAGAATATCCAATATAATTTATCCAAATAAACCATGTATTATTCTAAAATCACTACCTCGGTATCAGAACTATATTATGTTTTATCTTTCTCTCAACCATATATTTTCCAAAAATTTAACCTGCTATTGAGTCACTTTTCTTTGTTCCACACAATATTAAGTCCTTAATGAAATATTACTACTATACAATCCTTATATACTCCATAATTATTATAACAAGTACATTGTTTATAAAACACTCAAATGACATAATCAACATAATAACTCTAATAATTCCTCTTTATCTGTTGTAGTATCATAACTTTATTATTATCCAATATCATCATTTGCGGCATAATCTGAGGACTGAGACATAGGTTCGCGTAGTGTCCAAACTCCTTTCAAATGAAGTATTTTACATTTGAAACCATTTTCTTACCCTTTTAGTCATGTAATTTGTGCCCTTTTCCTCCACACTTATAGAAAAATCCCATTCCATTCAGGCAAGTTCTACGGTGTTTCTTTCCACAGTTATCACATATGGAAAATTCTTCTTTTCCCTCTTCCCTTTATCCATCTTTCTCTCTTCCATCATTTTCCTCTCCTACTTCCCTTCAATGCCATAGGACTCAGTAAAATCTTTACTTATATTATCATAACATGATATTATTTCTTCATATAATGATAATACATGTGAGACTATTTCTCTTATAAATTCTGGCTTAAGACCATGAAATATATGATTCTTCTTTCTCTTTGTATCACGTACATTACTGGAGTTCTCATTACTTCTACTAGGTGCCATTTCTAATCAACCACATACACTAGATTAGTTTATGAATCAAAATACATAATTTCGTACTTATAAAACACTTAACATAAATTTAACTATTTATGGATATAATCCATAATCATAAAAATGTCTCCTTTGAGGAAGTATGTACTCATAAACCCTTCATAATGGTTTGTAAAGAAAATGAGAATTATCCTAAGCATATCCCCCGGGAGTGTCGTAACCAAGAGTGCAACAAGGCCTGTTCTCATGCACCAGTTCCCGTTCGAGACTAGCTCAAAGCAGTGTTTTTGGGTTTTACCCCTGGGTACATCTGTGCCAGAGTCGCCTCTACCTGCTCGTATCCGGACAGGGATGTATTGCTTGGAAAACTCACAAAATCTATACTATACCAAAAATTCTAAGAAGTTCTTCTATATTAATCCTCAAAGTCCATCTTACGTTTATGTGCTCTAATCAGAGTTTCTCTAAATCTATCTTCCAAGGTTTGTATTAAACTTCCTATGATACCAACTATAACACCCCGAACCCAGTTACCCAGAGTCGGTGCATTATTAAATAACATTGGCATGATCACATGAAAGATCAAGTCTCAAAAGACCGATTAGTTTAGTAGCCTTGGAAACACTAGATATATTCAAAAGTCCTACATTACATCATAAAAATGAAAACTACAACAACAACTTTTCTTCATAGTCAACACTCTTATACCCTCAAACTATCCCTGCAGGTCATTCATAAATTACTTCTTCACATCCTAGGAAAAATAAAACACAGAAAAGGGGTGAGCTCAAATGCCCAGTAAGGATAACAATATAGTGGAAACTTTCATAAATAAGAATAAACATTTAAGGCAATGTATAACTAAAACAAAAGCTTTTTAAACTTGAACATCAACATAGTATGGAAAAAATAAAATGAAATAATATCATTTACTTATTCACATGGATATTCTACTAATCAAATAATCACATGCAATATCAATAACCACTTTCATAATGACGGAATGCATAATTCCAGACTATCATAACCACATAGCCAAGGCCTCGTGCCAAGACTACAAATAATATTTTTCCAAGTCCATGTGCCAAGACACTAGTTTGTCACATGAGACCTACCGATGCATCGAGGAGCTATAGCAGGCTCCACCCGTCACTTACAAAGTCCAATGCATTCCCATATGAAAACGTTTAAACATAACATAAACGTACGTATTAAAACTAGCATACGAAATGTCAATACTTTCTCCATAAACCATGAATGGTATAAAAATAACACATCCACATCAAAACATATCAAAAAACCTTCAATACAATAAAAAAGTTTTGTATCATAATAAATCAATTTCAAATAATCTTTAAATCCATCAAAGGATGTTGACATAGATGAAATCAAAACTATTTGAGAGAAATATTTTTTTTCTCGAAATCTTTGAAAAGTCACACATTTATAAAGGAAGTAATTTAAAAGAGATTTTTGAATCAAAGTGTCCCATACCACTTTGAAACTTTTGAAAAGAAATATCATTTACAAACATTCATGTCCATATAAATAAATCTTTAAAAGAATTTTGAAAACATGGACATTAAGTAAAAAGATTTAGAAAGATAAATCTTTAAAACATTTAAAGTTATGATCTTGATAAAGAGTACCTTTCACAAATTCATAAAATATTCATTTTGAAATCATTTAAAAGTCACATAATTATAAAATAAAAAATTTACCTATAAAATATTCTTATAATATTTTAAGGGAAGCTTTGACGATTTTATAATGGTGGTAAATAGACGCACCCGCCGTATAAGTTAAATAAAGACATTCTTGCCTTAAATTTGTCGAAAAGGTTAAAACTGCCTTGTTTGGAAAATGACGGAATGATTCCTTTCAAAACACATAAGGGTATAAATGACATTAAACCATTGTCTAGTAAATAGTAAAAATACTTTTAAATACATTTTTAGGAAAATGGATGTTAATGATAAAGAGATCCCAGTAGATAATTACGTATAAACAACCTCGGATAATGAAGAGATTGTGAAATAAAACCTTACCTGGTACTTTTCGTTGGTTGGAGGTAGGTTAAACTCCTATATAATGGTGAAATAATTGTTATTAAATTATAAATGAATCATATACATTAATATGATATCATATATGATCTTTTAACATTGATTTGTTAATAATATCTTAGTACTATCGTTGTTTCGGGTGTTAACTTACTCATTTTCTTTTATATGTTTTCTCACGTAAGCCATGTTTGTCATGGATAGGTTGTATCTTATTCATATCCAGAATTATAACAAGTCCTTAAACAATATTTTTAAATTTTCAAATGATAATTATACTTGAATGGATACGATGGAGAATGAATCTCATCGAGTTCGTGGAGGCTGTAGTCTGTATGTACGCAGGAGCGGCAATATAATTCTTTTGGTATTAAAATAATATATAATTGGATGGTATATCATATATAAAGAATAATTATCATGTCATATTTATTATTTACATTAATTATAAATCATTTTTATACCCATCCAAATAATAGTATATTGAATAACAATTACACCACGACGTGGAGACAGTAAGTCGTACGTACGCACGTATGGTGAAATGTCATTCAAAGGATGGATAGAATACTGAATATGGTTGTACCATATTTATAATAATATTAATGTATATAGGAGATATTGGATTCATTATTTTAGATTGGTAAAAACAAAGAAAGAATAAGTTGAAGAAGAAACGAATTTGAAAAACGGTGGTGAAAACATTACCTCTTCTTTGGGTTCTTCTTTTTGACTTGATCAAAAGGGCTACTTAGGTTGGCTTTCTGACTGAAGGAAGGCCTCTAGGATGAATTGAGGTAAGTGAGAGAGTATTTTTTCAGAAGTTGGCCGATCCAAAAGGCTTTTAATGTTTGAATTAGTGAGAAGGGGGAGTGCCCTTTTATAAGAGGGGTGAGGGGCACCTTTGGAAAAGCTAGAAATATTAATATATAATAAATTCATATTCAGTTTATAATGGATCCAAAGTTTATTATTTAAAGGTTAAGATGGGTATGGGTCGCAAAACACTCACCCAATAGAATTTAGACAGGTTTGGGTTACTATATTAACCTTATCTTTAAGTATTAACTCTATGTTATTTAGTTTCACTTTTACAATGTCTTTTTGTATTTTTATATTACATGGTTACTAAACTTACTATATACCTCTAGGAGACCCCCATGTGGTCAATTTATAATAATACTATCATGATATAAGTCTATTGTCAAACAAATATATGTTTATCAATTTAATATCAAATAATAATAAAATATTTGATTAAAAAACTCTTTTATGCCAATTTTGACACTATTCAATAATTGATTTTTGGGAAACTCATAACAGAATGATTACTTATAAAAAAGTTATTTAACTACATCCTAACATATAATATTAACCTATAAAATTAGTGTAATTTATTAAAAGTCTCATATTATATTTATTTGGGTATTTATTATATACATTATTTTAATTTTTCACTATTATGGTAATTATTGCATCATCATTGTGTCCTATATTAATTAAATTATTTAAAGTCTAAAAATTATAAATAAAATATCATTATGTAGGAAATATTTTTATCTATCCAATTAATATTTACAATCTAATTTATCTTCTGCATAAACTTATATTAAAAATGTTTTAGTAAAAACACTTTGATTTTAACTCTTCTTTGAATTAAATAAAAATAAACGTCCTAATCTAATCCAAGTGGACCTAAATGATAATATTTTATTCCTAAGGTTGTTTTTGGTCGAGATACACTTGTCCAATAGAATTAGGACATGTTTTAGGGTAATATAAATTTCATTTTTACACTTAATTACCCTATTTACTTTTAACAGTGGTAAATAAAAGTAAAAAGTTACTATTCACGAAACATTATTTTCATCTCATTAAACCACATTTTACTCCTTGATATTAACCGTCTCTTGGATTTTTGAAATTTGAATAACAGATTCGGTAAAATTTAGTTTTATGAAAAATTCAGTTTTTTAACTACCACATAGTAGTTTCACTATTCATCAAAAATTGAACTTTTTCAGAACAATGCCAAAATTTTACCCTAAGCTATAATTGATAGTCCGAATTCAAAAATTATTTGTATTTTACAAAATTCCAAACATATAAGTTGCATTAATTAATTTTATAATTAATTCCCGCTGTCACAACAAATAGCGTGTTTTTAAGAAACAATATATATCAAAAGATTGACAATTGTTTATGTCCAATTTCAATGTGAAATTAAATATAATGAACACCATTGGATAAAATGGTAAAAATATATTCTAATTATAATTTAAACCCACTAAATAGTATAATTTATCACAATAAATTATTTTGAATAAAAAAGTTGGTTTTAAGTATTTTCACTATTCATAAAAATTATAAGTTCTCAGAAAAATACCAAAAATTCATATTAGGATAATTTCAATATTCTGTATCCAAAAATGATGTCCATTTTGAAATATAAAATATATATAATTTCAAAAATTAGGTATTACTATTCATAACGGCTAGTTTAATTGGTTGTGGTGTGTGTTAGAACTCGAAGTTGCGTACAACACACACTATTGTATTATTCAAAGGAAAGCGTACCGTGAAAGCTTGGGATGTTTCATTGTAAATTTTTGATGTCCCCATTCTAAAAAGTAAATTTATTTAGTCAAATTAAATATATAAAAGTTTAAAATATTGGATTTAAAAAGGTTTCACTATTAAAAGTTGGTAAAAGTGCAATACTAAAAATGAATTTGTTCTTACATTATGTCTAAGAAACTCATAATGTGGATTCTAAAATTATAAGGATTATATAAAGTTCAAAATTTAGTTAATACTAATCATAACCACTTTTGAACGGCTTGTTTGGTAAGTCATGGTGCGCTTGAACTCAGTGTTGTGTGTAGTGCATGTTATTGAATTATTTTGAAGAAATAACGCACTATGAAATCATGGGGTCTTACATTAGGGACTTACACATCATTAATACATGAAGCAGTATGTCCATCCTTGATCATTTAAAATAGGAGTAGAGATTTAATATTCATTCTTCAATTTCCCATTAATATTTCTAGAATCATTTCATATTTTCCGAAGATGATAATAATCATGAAACTGAGCCTTAAACTCTATTTTATAGTCACCAAATTGTTCATAAAAAATAGGTTCAATTCCATTAGTATGTGCATCATGAAATGAAGAAATTTCAGCAGCTTCTTTACAATTTACATGAACTGAGAAGTAGAAAACTCTATATGAAGGACTAGATGATGAAGGGGTCAACTTTATTTAAGTGATTTAATCTTTATAAAAGGAATTATCAAGTGAATTAAATTGATGAAAAACCCTAGAGGAATTCATTTTCTTAATATCCCATTCATAAACCACTCTCTGATCAATATTTTCATTGCCCAGAATGGGATCATTGGGTTTTCATCGCATAGATTTTGATAAATTTCCCAAAATTACCTCCAAAAGTAAATAAGACAAATAATTTTTTACCTTAT
Source organism: Viscum album (assembly GCA_963277665.1). Taxonomy (NCBI): domain Eukaryota; kingdom Viridiplantae; phylum Streptophyta; class Magnoliopsida; order Santalales; family Viscaceae; genus Viscum; species Viscum album. Next base: position 1,554,106,980 of record OY728148.1, on the reverse strand, counting down.
GCAATTGAAATTTTCCTTACCTATAACTTTTCTTCACATGAAAAAATATAATATTTGTTAAAATTCATTATTATGATGAAACTCATCACCATCGGTTAAGAGGATCACTTTATCAACAAAATTATAGCTCAAATATTCTTCAACTAGAGATGATAAAAGTTCCCAAACCAAACCAATTCTATTTAATTATACATTTTAATAAGAATAGAAATTTCTAATGCAATATCATGTAAAATTATAGGACTCTTGAGTTATTAGTTTATCCCATTCACCTTCATCAATTTCGGAACATTGTAGTTACTAACCTTATTTAGTTTGAAATTGAAATCTTAGTCCCTGATGTGAAGAATACCAAATTTAAAAGACATCGAACCAATGTTGCATACTCATATCATCAATTTTTTTGTGGAAATATGATGGGAAAGAATCCATGACACAGAGAGATGAATTTTAATCGTGAAAACCCCCCAATTTTAAGAGGCACACAACCAGGTTACCGATTCACTATAGGATAGAACAAGTACATAAAATGAGTCGACTATTGATTGGAATATTAACTTTTTCTAGTGGTTCAAAGATCACATGTAGATCCACATTAACATGAGAAACATTGCCCTTTCGATGGAGGCCAACAACAGTGGAATCCTTGAAGTGAGATAAAGTGTGAAGTAATGCATTTTCAAAAAAACCCACCATAAAGGGTTATTTTTCTCTCCTTATTGTCACTGGAAATTTTTTGACTTTGAAAACAACCTTCAACAAGAAAGATTTGAGCCACAGGGGAACCAATGAAGAACCCATTTGATCAGTGTCCTAATCACCGTAGAAGCAATATGAGAGATGCAGCCAACCAATTCCCATTTTCACTTATATATTATTTTATATAATTAAATTATTATATATTAATTAATTATATATTATTATATTATTATATACATTAATATGGTTTTACATATAAATATATAAATATTAATATATATAATTATAAATATAATAAATATATTTATTATTTTAATATATGTATTATAATTTTATAATTATTTAAAGAAATAAAGAAATAATAATAATTATTATTACTATTATAATTAAGTATATTTATAATTATTTATATATAATTATATATATATTAATATAATTATATATATTAATATAATTATATATTTATTAAGATATAAAAATACCTAATGATAAATATAAAAAATATGTTTATTATTTAAATATATATATATATATTATAACATTATAAATATTGAAATATATTTATTTATTTGTAATTTTATACATACATTATATGGAAAATTAGGTATTTTTATTTTTTTTATAATTATCATGGGAGATGGGTTACGGTTGATAGCTTCTCTCCATTCAAAATGATGGTGATTAGGGCATTTCTCTTATGGAAAAATTTTCTTCTCCCTTTTTAGCTGTTGATTTTCTTTCTCATGGGTGGTTTGATAGTCACAAATCCATCATTGATGGTAAAGATAGAAGGGAGAGTATCCATGGTGTGGTTATTGTGGACGCTTCGATCCTAGAAAATAGTCTATATCACAAATTCTCTCATTTCAATGACTCAATCATTGGAGGGCTCTAGCGAAATGGAAAATCTACTCATGTGAAAGCAGACCATGATGATATATCAGAGAAACTGGGTTTGGTAAGAAATCCATCATCGCTAATTTAATGCTTCTTATGAGTTCCAATTCAATGATAATTAGTGACCTTGTGGCGTGCCTCTAAGATATTTTGGTATTTGAGAGATGGAAATTATTTTAATTATTTTGAGTTTCCTTTCACATCTCTTCCCCTCTAAATATTTGAACTTGAGCGATTAGGGTTTTGGATTGATTTCCCATTGTTAGTTATTCTTCACATCTGGGAGTGGGTTCCCAATTTTGACCCATTGGAGGTATGAAACTCTTCTATTAAAACATGGGTCAATGTCCATAGATGAAATTAGATTCTATAGAATCAAGTAATCATTCATTACATTTCATTGTCCATCAGTGTTCCTATAAAGATATATAAGAAACATTGGCTGGTAGTTTTGGACAGTTTTCTTGCTTATTTGTTGATGTTGTCTTGATTTCTTCTCTTCTGAATGAATTTATTTTCTCAAATGATAAATATAAATTTCACTTGATGATTGAATATGAAAAAATACCATAGATATATATGGATTTAAAATTTATTAGTAATGACAGTCTTAATTGTAAATGTATTGTTATTTGTCCCTTATATTATTCTAGAGGTCATGATGATAACATCTACCCTAAAAATGACTTTGAATGTTATGGGAATGGAGACATACTTGGGGGGGAGGGGGTCTATCAATGTTGGACCCTAATCTAAAACCAATAATTTGATGGAGGATCACACTTTAATTGAAGTGATACATATTATATGTGTCCTTGTGATCAGGATGAGCTTTGGGTTTGTCTCTCCAAGATCCCAGAGATGTTATCCGTGTCCTAATGTATTGTGGGATGAAAATCTAGTTATTCAAATAGATGTCAGTTTCTCAGTTGATTTATATATTCCTTATTTTCATATTTCAAGGTCAAAGGATATCATTGATGAGTATTTATGTGATTTTGACATAGAGCTGATGCTCAATTGGATACTAGGTCTCATAATTGAAATTTTTAGGGGATACAATATGATTAAAATATTAATGGTAAATTTTGATTTTATTATCCTTTACCAATGATAAAATGTAAATATATATATATATCGAGGCTGATATTGATGGTATGAGGTTTCAAGTCTCAAAAAATTATTCAGGAAACTACTATGGTTAACTAGAATGGTAAGGACTATACACAGAGAGAGAAGAATCATGCTACTCTTAATGGAAATGGGTATGTGGTCGGAACTCCTACTCAGGTGTGTCCATTAACAAATCCCATGTATCATCCCATGGCCAAATTCTCTCTATCTACTTGAGAAAATTGCGGCCCTCCACTTCCAATGGTGAAGGATAGTTAGGTACATCATGGTGAGTTGAATGTCAACAATAGGCATTGGGGAATCATATACTGGTCCATACAATTTGATTGAGGATCTTGGAATTAATTTCACTGATAAGAAATAGGTTGATAACCTATATAGGATAGATACTCGTTGTCTTGATGGAAGTGTCACCAAGGAGGTTCACCATGATGTAGAGACCTTGGAGGTGGCTAATAGAGGTAACACATGTCTGAGAACTAGACAATAGTCCATGACATATAAAGTCAGATGGTTTAAATCTCCAAATTCTATGGTGTTCTTCTATGAACGATTTTATCTTATAGACATTGAAACATCATCTACTCCCCTATATGTTAATGTTCATTTGACAGCTACTGAATACAAGAAGTTATACACCACATCATAATTTCTATAGTTTTTCTTTAAATACATGAGGTATGGTATTTCAATCTTATCCAAAACCATTTCAAAAAAATTATCTATTTAAATTAAAAAATCAATGAAAATTAATTTATATATTATATTTATATAAATTTAAAATAAATTTTAAATTTAAAAAATTAATAAACAAAAATGAATAAATATTATTAATATAAATTACAAAATTATTTAAAATATTACACGTGTAGTAAATAAATATATGTAAAAATAAGTCTTAAAAATGATTAAATATTTTTTAACATTATTTATGAATATATAATAATAGATGAGTTAATATTAACAATTAATATATAAAACTATATATATTGAAAAAATATTAAAAAGTTAATTCGTAACATTAATTGGAGATCCAATATTTCTTTATATTTTTATCATTATCTAGGATATTCTCACCTGAATTACTAATAGAATCCTGATAAACAGTGTTATTCTTCCATATCAATGCAGGATGAGGTCCCCTTCAGAGTCTCATCTTATGTTATCCAATAAAAAATTTATTTTCTATAATTCTTCGAGTAGATCATTGAGTGGTTTGAACAAGGTCTTTAATGAGTACTTACATTAGAGTGGCCAAGTGATTAATAAGAATAAAAGATATTTATATATTTCTAATAGTTATACATCAGACTAGATATATATTTTGGGTTGTATCCTGGAAATGTATAAATAGACCTCCACCATGGATTATCATTGAACTCCCCATTCTTCTGGGAGACTTTGGATTTAGGACATTTAAACATTGATTAGCTGGATAATTTCTTAGGCGATTAATTGGAAAAAAATACCTAACATTCTGAGGGAATATAATTCAATTAATAGCATGCCAGTGACCACCCCTATTCATTCCCACTCTTATGTAAAAGTACCAATGGGGGTTATCAATAACATTGATAAAAATCTAGCTATGTTCATTGGTTATCCTATTGTCGAGCATAAGAGAAAATGGGTGTCATGGGGTAGGATGTATTGTCTAGTGAATGATATTGGGATTGATGATTAGAACGTTGATGATACAATTATATACTTACATGGAAAGATGTAATGGGTGGTTTTGGAATGCATCATATTATGGGGAATAACCATGCATTATAATTCAGTGGGGTAAAAGATTTCGTTGGATAGACATGCCACTCCGTTCTGGACCAAAATTGGTTCCATTGTTGATATCCTTAGTCCATGTTCTTGATTGATTATTTGGAAGGGTGATATTTTGTTACAGAATAACAGTTAGTGAAGTGAAATGATTAGGTATTAGGGCTATCCAGCTAGGAACATATCCTTCAAGGAATCCCACCAGTACAATGTTTTTACAAATGTAATATTGGAAATGAAAAAATGGGCAATTTGAAACCTCATCATGTTATCCTTAGAACCAGATATTTATGTTTTCACTCCTTCATCTGGATCCTTCACAATGAGAGATTAACAAATGATCATTATCTGGAAAGAGCTAGTGAATAAATAGAATAACACTCTCTATGTCCAGGATATTCCCATAAAGTATAACTTTCTATTTCATATGATTTAGAATAGAGTTTCCCCCACATTTGAAAATGTGAAACGATGGGGGATTTGTGTTATTTCCAAATGTTTTTTCTATAATAGAAAAAAAGACGAATGGTCAGAAAAACTCTTCAATGAATGTTAACGGGCTAATAAGGTATGGTATTATTTTTGGCAATTCATTGTTGTTTCTTTTTCAGCCAGTGATAATCAATCTTTTCCGAATCACTGGTATCATGGATCAAGAACTGAAGGTATTGGAAGAGTGGAACATATCATGACACTACATGATGGTAGCTATTGCCTATGGAAGGCGAGAAATAAGAAGGTTTATTAGGAATTAATCTCAAATTATTGGGTGATTATATACAAGATTAAAAATATTCTCATTGATATTGTAAAAGCCTTATGAATTTAGAGGGACTCACATTCCTTGTAAAGGATCATTTCTAATCCTCTTAATTCATATCAGTGGAATACCCCTTATCCAGGTAAATGGATCTATTGGAACCCCCCTACAAAGGGTATTAAACTTAACATTGGTGGATCATGTATTTATGGTTTGTTCCAAGGAGGGGGATCATCTGTGATAGCTACGGGTTAACCATTCAAGATTTTTCTATTCGGTAGGGTCAGGGAACATTGCTCTATATCAAAGATATGTGCATGATCACTAGTTAGAATATATGAAAAAAATGCAATTTGATGACTTCTAAAGCTGAAATAGATTCTATGATCTTACATAATGCTATACATGGGAAAGGTATAATTCCATGGTCTATATCCTATATCATTAAAATATGTTTGAGCATTATCAGAGTTGATATAAAAGATTCTCATACATGGCGGGAAGGTAACAAACCTATGGACTACTAAGCTTCAATGAACATTATTGGTATGGAGTGACTGTTTTTTCATGATTTGAATTATTTGATACCGGATGGTGTCAATATCATTATAGGAGATGCCCTAAATATCAAATATTTTAGGCCCACTTGAGTCTTCTTCTCCTATTGGTATGTTCATGTTGGTATTTTATTTATGGTTCTCTATTATTTTACTATAAAAAATTACATGTCTGATGTTAATAAAAATGAATAACTATTTGATATTAATTTTCTAAAAAACAAAATTATTTTAAATGAATTGTATTATGTTTAAAAAATTTAATCAATAATCAAATTTAATTGAATTAAATAAAATTTAATTAAACAAACACACATATAATATTGATGAATAATCAAAAATAAAATTATATTAATATTGAAAAAATATAAAAAATTAATTATTACAAAAATACAAAAAATGGAGGGACATTTAAATGTAATAAGTTATATTAAATGAATAAACAGATTTGGGAAAACACATACATGTACACATGAAAAACACACATATGTAAACACACACAATCACATACACGCATATACCCAGATACATATACATACATACATAAAATTATACACGTGAATATAATTTAATTTAAATTATATAAAAAAATATATATATTTAAAGAAGTATATTTATTTTTGTATTATATAAATGTTTAAATAAAATATTAATATAATATTTTTTGTAATTATTTACAAATTTTTTAATAAATATATATAAAATACTAGTATTATTTTTGACTAATATAATTCTGATAATTTATATACATATTAATATAAAAATAACATTTATTTTTTTGTCAAATGTTAATAAAATAATATTAATATATTATATTTTCATACATATTGATAGTGTAATATATATTTTATTTAGAACTATCAAAACAAGTATATATAAATTTAATTACTCACTACGACCTTTATTAGTACTAGAAAAAGGTGCAGATAAAGGTGTCAATTTTATCAGCCGGAAAAAATTTGCTGATAAATTGTGATCTTTTATAGACATTAGAAAAAAACACTAACAAACGATACCATTTTTTTATATTTTTTTAGTAATATTAAAATAAAATATTATCATCACTTTTTAGTGAGCATTGATAAATGTTCATTTTTATATGAACTTTTTATCAAAAGTTTTTAATGGTCAACACTAGATAATGCACAAGATTTTATAGTATTATTTATCAGTTTAAGAAGTATATTTAAATAAAATGTGGTACCTATATAAATAATTGGATTGTATTGCTAGTGGGTCTACTATGTAAAACTATGAATCAAGGAACTGGCCGATACAAAGCCAATTATTGTGTTAGACATTAACTTCACTTCTAATAGCCATAATTATTTAGTGATAATAAAATATATATACTCAAAAATTTCAAACATGGAAATTCATAGTCTCTTATATAAGGAATGAAATTTTTAAATAATATTTGATGTTATTCTTATAAATTCCAACATTTCATTATATAGAGATGCATGAGTGTGTATCAAATTGATCCATTTCTCTTAATTGAGGTAGAGGTTTGAGTATATGTATAGTTAATTAAAACAAGAGAAGTAAAAATTAGTAAAAATTAGGTACAATAATTTATCACTCTCAGTGTCCCTATATGATAAATCTATACACTTCAAATTGTGTCATAGCTAATCCTTTTTCTCCTGTAATTGGATCAAAATTATTATAAATTTTCATTTAATCCTCTATAAAGAGTAAATTTTGAAGAAAATTAAGTAGTGCCCTAGATGGAATTCTCAGTTCCTATTCTAGAGAAAACTAAATGTGATATTTGAAGATAAAACAATAAGAAAAGAATTAGGTGGAAAAGAGATTTTGAAAATTTTTAATGAATGGGGAGGCAGATCAATAAAAATTTAATGTATATCTTGTTGATATATTCTCCTCTATCAAATCAGTTCACAATAATCCCAATGATGAAACTAAAAATTATATTTGGATATTCTAAATAATTTGATTCTATAAAAAATTTCTAAGACTATATTTATTTGAATGTTGTTTTAGGGATTTTTATGATGGAGTGGTTTCATATTTTAATGTCTCAAAGTGGGTTTCAGACACTGATTACCTCAGTTGGTCAGTCATATGACATCAAGAACACCTCCTCATACTCCAGAGGCTTCTTACATGTAGTGAGTGTCTAATATTGGTCATAGGGATGCAATACCTTTAAAAAACTGTAGAAATTTCAATGAATAAAAATAGGATAAATTAGTAAGTAGAATAATACTAATATTACAAGAAGACCTAAAACAAGAAATACAGTATCAAACTTGAAGTATATATATTCCATGATAATGTACATGACTATTGTAAAAATGAAAACAAAAAATTAAAGACGATGAAAACTACAAAGTGGGTTCAGAACCAAGTTTCTTTACCTCATCCTTTCCCCAGCCCAAATAAACATTCTAACAGAGGTCTTATCCCCATATCATTTCTTTCAACCATGAAGTCTATTCAAGTACCAATGAGAAGCCTAAGTATTGTGTGAGTACAAATTAATATACCGCCAACAACATCATCCAAAACAATATATTGTCAAAATACAGTATAAACTATATATAGAATAAAATAAAATTAATATGGTGAAAAATTTACATTTTTTCAATTACACTTTATTTAACTGAATAACACCCCAGGTTCTGAAGGACACCCAAACTATATCATATATCTGTATTCCATTTTCTCCATTTATATTTTGTCATACCAGACAGAATGCCATTTTTACTATTCATAATTTTATTATTTAATTTCATTATGATCATTCAAATTTCATAATAAAAGAAGGAATTCTATTATTATTATTATTCATCATTCCATAATTGAATTCAATTTTTTCCATTCTTATTTAATTATTCATGAATAATTTACTTTGTTACCATTCATTATTTTATAATTGAATTACATTGTTACAATTCATATTTCATAATACATTATTGAATACCATTTTTACCATTCATCATTTCATAATTGAATGCCATTGTTTCCATTCATATTTCAAAATACATGACTAAATTCAATTATTAACATTTATCAATTTTTGATAAAAAAATTATAATAAATTATTCAAATACAACAACAACATAATTGTATCAGTCCGTTAATTAACACAATAATTTATTATTCACATCAAATTTTTTTACAAATTTAATAATTAGTGTATCACATCAATCACATTAACTAATTCACAAATTATGGAATACCATAAATTGTATTAATTATATTACTTATTAATTAATCCAATTCAATCCATTTCTTAAACGCATCAAACTCACTTAATTTCAATAATTAATTATTCAAATTCAATAATTTCAATAATCCAATAATTTATTGAATAGTTATTTATTCCAAAATCCCACGATTTCTATAAATTGATAATTTATTCATTAATTAATAATTCCAAATTCACATTCCCTTAAAAATTGATTCTTAAAATTAATAAATTTAATTTAGGTGATTCAATTCCTAAATGGACCCTATAAATTAGAAAAATAAATACACATAAATGAGATGATGACTATGAGATTTGAATTTAAATACACCAACATTAATTACTTGACATATTCTCACCAATAAGAGATTCCCTAATTTCATTCTAATTAATCAAGAACTCGATGAAGAACATGATCTAGATTCAAAAACTAGATCCATTATCATCTGAATTAAGATCCAACAAACACTGATATAGTTATAAAAATAAAATTCTAGCATACATACTTTCAAGGATTATAAAATAATGGGAAAAAGTGGGTAAAACCATTCAGGATGAGATTCAATTACCAAGGAAGTTACACATCTTTAATACATACTTTGAATCACCTTGAATGGAGGTTGAGATACCTTGGAATTCGTCCAGAAGCCTCAAAACGTAATATGAATCATTTGGGGATGATTCGGGATTTTATGGAGAAAATATGGGGTTTGGTTTTTTCAAAATCTTTTTTTGGATAAATTAAAAACTCGTGCAAGATTTTCTAGGTAGGGACGCATAGTGTTCCAAACTATGTTCCATAATCGGGCACCTATTCAAGGGGGAGAATGTGTTTTCATTTCTGGGTGTATGAATTTTTAAAACATACACCATCCATTCCAATCCCCCTTCCTAGAGTTCACACAGTTTGGTGGGATGAGGGAATGGTTTATGAAAACCATGTGCTAACCACACACAACCTATCTTCTTTCTCAAAATTTTACAGTTTAACAAAAAAAGTCCCCAAGATACAACCCAAACAAAAAAGTAATAAAATATAAGAAAAATATTACAAATGTTTTTGTGAGATATTTATAAAAAAATGTTTGGATATTACACTTATATTAATTGTTTTTCATGGACATTCTTGATGAAAAAAATAGAATAAGAAGCTCTAAAAATGGATGATTCACCTAGTTGAAAATTCAAAACGTGAAATAATCTGATTTAAGTCCTAGATGAAAATAGATAAGAATTGAATATTTTCAATGAAACAATTTAGTTATTTGAAAAAATATATTAGGTAATTGTTTTGAGAAATAAATAATAGATATTATTATTATAGAAGTTAACCAAAATTTTGGAAATCTACTTAGAACATCTACGAATGTCAAATATGCCTAACTAGATATCAAAGAAGATCAAGGAGAGTGATAGATCAATAAAAAAATTAATTAAGGGAATTATTAATATATTGAGAATATGGAAAGATAAATTAGAAAAATATGATATTTATTGAGGATAAGAAGAAATTACACATTATATAGAATCATGAACATGATGTGAAATTAATTTGTTTCTTGAATTTGGTAGTTTTTTTATAAAATAATTTATTTTATTGATGAATAATTTCAATGGATTATCTGTGAGAAAGATATGAAAAAATTATCCTTAATAATGTAATCAAAAGACTGATGAATTTTTATAAAACTAAGAGAACATTAATAGATATTGACCACTCATTTAAATAATCAATAAAAATGTATAGATATAATAATTAAATTTCAAAGAGATAATGTAAAGCATGATTATATTTTTTATGCATCGAATTATTCTCCCTTAAAATGTGTCTTGAAAATGGGATAAAACTAAAAAATCATGAAACTACTAAAAATTAGATATCCCAAATTGTTAGGAAAAGGGATTTATCCACAAAATATTTATAATATTATCATTTGTAAATGTGGATCATAAAAGTGGAAAAAATAATTTTAAATAATTTAATGTTAAAGCTAATTTTATGTCTTCTAAAAGTTCCATCCTTGTAATATTTTATTGATGATGAAAAATATGTGTTTCTAGATTTTTCATCTTTAAAAAAAAGAATTATAATAAATGGTTGTTGGAAAATGATTATAATCCAACAACCATGTCAATAGTGGATTTAAGAAATTATGTAAGATCTAGTTCCCAATGAGAAGATTAGTTTTTTAATAATACTTATATACAATAAGATACATGTTTTTTAAAGTATAGAAAACATGCACACTAAATAATAAAATAATTGTTTTGCAGAAATTTCATGCATTATTACAATATTATGAATATGGATTAGGTATATTTGAACAATATATTAGTTTCAAAAGTTCAAATATTTCCACAATTTAGGGGGATTAGAACTATGGATGAATAGATATATTATTCTACGTTAATCATCTAATAGGACAATGGATTTTTTACATAAGAACAAATATGAATATATGGAGAAATTAATTGTTTTTAAACATATATGATCGTTATTATGTATTTTTGGCTTTTTCAACACACCCTAATCCATATACACATGAGATAATAATAAAATAGTAGGTACATAACAATAAAAGTATTATTGTTGAGTCAGGTCTGGGAGAAATTTATGTTAAGAGAGACATTTAATAGAATGATTGAATTTGGAAAACACTTCTTTATAATATTAAGAATACAGATACCAATGAATGTTTTTAAACTAAAAAACATTATTAAACTATGGTAATATTTTTTACAATATTTACTACTTCAAAGAGGCCATGTAAATTAATTATAATAGAAGGAGGCCAAAAACTATAGAAGAATCAATACATGAGAGAAATAAGAAGATATGATTTCTTGAAAAATTAATAAAGATTATGATATTTTACCCAATAAGGGAAGATAATTTTTTTCAGAAATAAAGTGGTATATTTTTATCATAATATATAAAAAGGAATTCCCAACTATTTCACTAGATCAGTTTCATGATTACTGAGAAATCCAAAAAGATAATGATCTAATAAAATAAAGTTAAACTCAAAAAGAAACTAGGATATATAATACAATGAAATAAAATTTCATTATAGGTTTTCAATAAATTAAAACTCATGTGTTAAATAAAATATGTGTAGAACATGAAAAAAAATAGGATGAAATGAAATCAAATATATGGATAATCCACTTGTTTAAGAAGATACGATGATGAATGAAAATCATATTCGAAGAGGAAATATATATTAATATTAAATTTAATGCTGAAAAATCCATAAAAGTTTAATATTAATGAATGTAAAAATTCCATACCACCTAGGAAATCTCAGTATTTGAATAGTAAATAAGATACCAGCATGATGTCATATCAATATTCTAGGGCTATAAGAAAAGGACTCTCTTGGTTGAGATAAAAATCTTATCCATGTTGTTTGTATTATGAATTTCATAAGAGTTCCACACTATTCCATTAAATTTTGTGTTTTACTTGCATTCTTATATTGTAGTGAGTTGAAGGCAATTCTATTTCACCATGGGAGAACTAAATAATTAAATATGAGTAAATATTTAGAAAATATAAATCTAGAATAATTTTTTAGACCTAATGAATAGTTGTATTTTTTTTCATATTAGTGGACCACCAAGATGAATATATTTTATTTTATCTAATGAAACTATCCCCCAGATGGTGATAAATGGAGTTCACCATTTTATGGAGATATATCACAAAAAACTATTAATTGTTGTTTCATATATATCTAACTATACTGGTAATATCTCTAAAATATGAATCAATAGGTAATCAAATCCAACTTCATCCCCTTATCTTGGTTATATCAACCCTATGTACAAAGGGGGGGTGTTGATTTATGAGTAAGCTTACAGAAAGGGGTAGTATATTATATTTCATTTTATATTGTGATATAATATTTATTTATATTGAATTGTATATTATCCTTGAAGAAATTTGTTTTACTACCCCAAGAATGAGTTGTTTGTAAATGGTATCACATATTGGAATTTTCATGGATTACATTGATTTCATGGTGAAATGAATCATTATTTCTATACACTTTATCCCCCAAGACATTGTGTTGAAAAATTAAAATTAAAATTATATTAAAATATTTCGTATCACACTTCACTTTACAAGTGTATTGGATTAAGAATTAATAGATAGGAGGATGTAGAAGCTGGGATGAATAAATATAATTATTATCAAAATTATGGAGATAAGAATTGTGATTTCACCCCATCATATCCATTGTATTTATATCCAATAATAGGTATAAAACATTGAATTAATATAATGATGTGGAACTGGCCAAAAAATATAATGAAGGGAGGATTAAAGAACCCATACAGACTGACTACGAGTAATGTTGTACTTTTTGTCAATATATAATGAAAAATATATGTAGATGTATTTATAATAATAATTTCTCTATTATTATTGTTTTTTTAAAGATAATGTATTGAAATTGTTTAGAAATATTAAGGAACAGTGGTTCAAGAATATTTGAAAATACAGATGGTTATTAGTGGATTGTTATGAATATAGTGAATGTGATGCACTATTAAACACTCATTCCTTAATTTATTTAGGAATAAAGAATTAGTATCATAATGATTATGTCATGTTATATTTCTATATTTATAAATAACATTGATTATAACAAGATAATAAGTAATGATGAAAAAAGAGTTTAGAATGGGGTAATAATTTTATTTTGTAAAATATTTTGAAATGAATTATATTGTATTTTCTTTTAATAATCCATTATGACATAATTTATGAATGGGGATAATTATATGGTTTGGAGTACCATCATATATGTTCTTAGGTGGAATTTTGTAACCAACTACTTTCTGTTATAAAGATAACTAAAAAATAGAAAGTAAGTCTTATCTAGGCTACCCAAGAATCCACGTACTAGATGAAGTCTAGATAAAGGTTTCCCCTAAAAATATATTACTAAGGAAAGGATACCATATGGGGAAGATAATTAGCATGGGAATATTTTTCATGCAAAAATAATTTGGTTAGTTAAACAAACAGGTAGTAATGTTTATCCTATTATGTGTGGGGTGATATTGGAGGATACGATAGAGGTCAAAAATCCTGGTAGACCTGACCATCTGACTAAAGTAGGGAATAACATAATAATCATAATATTCATTCCAAAACATTCCTATGTGGGATAACCACTTATTCATGAAAAATTATCATACCATATGATGATGGACATAATATGTGTTCATTAGTTTCTTTAACATGTTTACACTGAATTGAGTCCTCTTATTACTTTTCCAGGAGGTGTATCTTCACTAAAACATATACCACAGTCTAAAAAAATTCTATGGTCCTACTAATAACATTTAAATGTAGATATTCCTCATATGAGATCATGAGATAGTATAGAATCTTAGAATGAGTTAGTGTTTTTTTACTCTTTGAATGATACTATTAAATTACAAATGAATGAGACTCAATATATTCTTTTACATAAAATTTAACAATTTTTCTTTTCAGGTTCACATATAAAAACAATTCTATGGATGCTAGGTTAACATAGAGGTTTTCAAAGCTTAATATATGAAAGAGAAATGAAATAATTTTAATTATTACATGGTGTAGTCTAATGAAATGAGTCACCACATGAATTTTAGAATCGCATGATGATTATTATTTCACTATTTTTATTGGAAAAAATGTGGGTGAAAATATTTTATAACTATTTCGGGTATATCAAATTTTTTGGAATGATAAATTGCTAAGAAAAGTCTTATTTCATGAAGAAAACAAATAATTTCCATGTAAATTTTTTTCCCGATTAAGAGGGACAAGAAGAAATATGTATATTTCGAATGAAGATGAGAATATGATGTTTATGAATTATTTACACCAAAACCAATTTAAAGCACATCAAAAAACATTATTTGAACAACTGTTACCACAATATGTATCATGTTGTGGATCATGTGAATCTATAGCTCTCTAATTATCATACCTTTAGGACAAAACAATAATCAGAATTATATTCTTGTTGTTGTTTTTATAAAGAGAAATTCATATGGGTATTTAAACTTGGAAAGGCCTGAAAAAGAATTATTCATGAATTATTAATATGTTCTATTGAACTCTCTGTGATTAAATTACATGGAAATGTTATTCACATATAAAATGATGTTTCTATAAAAGTTCAACTATGATATAGTTTTAAACTACTATGATCTTAAAAGAAGATAGGTTTCATGACCTTAATGTTGTGGAATATTCTACAATGTCCAAAGTGAAAAGAAGAAGAAAAGAATAATTTGATAAGTAAAATCTAAAATAAATAACATCCAACAAATTAGTATGATATAATAATTATCCAATAAGAAGTAAATGCCATCGTCTCTCTTATAAACGATCTTATTATAATGACCCTTACCCATGGCTAAGGTGGTAGTGTTCTTATAGGTATTCTCTCACACTTGAATAAATTAACCTAAAGATATTTATGCTACTGATTCTATTAATTCCTCACATCCAGACAATATAATATTGAATAACTTTTGTAACCTCAAGTCATAGTGTGTTTGAGTGAAGAATAAAGAGAAAGTGCATGATGTTTGGTTGATTATTTCATATTAGTTGAAATCTGGTTTGGTGGATCAAGAAGAACTCTTGATGTATAAATCAAACCCATATAAATATCTAAACTTAGTAACTAGGTGTCACAATATATAAATTTCCATACTAGGGATGTGGATGATTTATCCCCTACAATTTTTACTTGATCATTTCTTTTAATCAATATAATTCTATAGTGATAATAAAATCCATGTACATGAAAACTCATGAACAAAATAATTAGTGGGGTCTCACATCATCTCCAAACCATGTGTATATTGTCTTCTATTGTTATCGTATCATTAAAAGGTGAGTTATGATAGAGAACTCAATTGTTACAGTCCTCCCAACTGGGAATGATTTTCATGTAAAATATTAGTTAATCAAACTATGAAAAGTGAAACATGATAAATGTTAGGTATACAGATTCAACCCCTCTTATTTTACCTACATGATATATTTAATATTTAAGATATATTATAGGAATCTAATCTCATTTACATCACATCATATTTCCCTTTTTGTTGAGACACTCGTAGTCAATTATATTCATTTTCTAACTCTCCAATATTTTCTATTAAAACTATAAAAAAATCAATGAATCTTAAAAAACGACTAATTTATATTTTATATAATTTATCTCCTATAACCAACCAAGATATCTCCATATTCTCACAATTTAATAACCCTTATAAGACAAAAAATATCCCTTTCTAGGATGACTAAGTGACCAATATCCATTCCTACCCATATCATAGATATATGAAGGATGGTTTTCATTTTAAGAGTAGGGTAGAGATTTATTCATGTTGAGGGTTTTTATGGATAACAATGTTTTTTATGAACATTGATTAAAAATATCATATAATGATTCATGCTTTTCTTTTTATATAAGATCGATTAATATTCCCAAAATTTTATGGCATGGAAATATAATTTTTTTGGTTTCAAAAATTTGAAAATTTAACGTTATTACATAGTAATACCCACTTCATGGGATATCAATAAATGTGGAAACACTAAAAGGATTTTATTTCTTACATATCATGATAATTTAAAATTTATGAGATATATGTTTATTATATATGATATAATATTTTGTATTTATTTTATGGGAATTAAAAGTGGTTCCTCAAATGTTATTTCTCACATTATTTATTTTTATTTTATACAACTTATCGTATCATGAGTATAGACAAACATGTAATATTGATGTTGAATACCTCTGATCCACTATATATAAAAGAAAACAATCACAAAATATCTTCTAAATGAAGTGATATTTTGGGTTAATGTTTTGTTTATGTGTTTTAAACACCAATATTCATAGAAAAATAAATTACACAATGATAATTAGAGAATAACAATACACTTTTTGGACCTCTTCTGAGCTCCTCCAACAAACATTTTATCTATAGGATGTCTTTTAATGCTTTTATGATAGGATGATATTCATCATCTATTATTGATAATGAATCCACTAGATTTAAAATTCAAATCTAGCTTAGGGTTATTAATTTTAATATATAAAAAAACCTTTTGCAGTATTTAGGGTGTTTGAATATACAATAAAGATTGCTTTAAAATGGATCATTTAATGGATCATCCATTATAAAAAACCTCATATTTTTCCTCAATATACCAAATATTCCACTAAAGGCATCTGATTTAACCTTTCCTAGATTATATGTTAATCATCTAATTACTCCCACAATATATAAAATGTATTTCCTTGTATATACCGAAGGGTATATAAATATTCATACCACTAAGGCAGGCAGACTATGGCTACTAATAGAGTCAATCTACCTGAGGTGATCAATGGGGTATGGAACCAAATGTTAACTCAATGAAATTAATAGTTCTATTATAAAATTCTTCTATATGTATATCATATGTTTCCTAGTGATGTGTTACTCATTAATTAAATATAATATATCTTTATGAACAATATTCTTCTTAATATGGGAAGATTAAATCACATTGTGAAATGGAAGAAAATAATGTTTTTCATGTATGTTATTCAAAGTACCAAAAATTAAAATTGTTCATATAAAATCATGATCATAGATAAATGCTTTAATATAATAAGTATATTAAGGATATTCAATATATGATTCCAAAATATACGGAATTAACATTGATGTTGATTTCGAAGAAGAGCTGTATGATGTCCATCAGACAGTCTTATACAATAATCATAATTTTTTGTAAAGGATTTATGGAAAGTGAAAATGTTTTCCAATTAAACTATGAATTCAATGATAGAGGGAAAAGGATTCCAAATTATCAAATATTAGTTTACAAAACTATTCAAAAAATAGAGGAAACTTTTGACGATTATTAGATAAAAATATCCGAGTGATGCTGATAAAAAAGTATTTATAAATTCATCTGATAGATTATTAAAAATTCAATAGATGGATTTCTAGAATGTCATCAGAAAATATATTTTGAATATTCCACTAAAAGTTCTTAGTATTGATAAAATCAGATTAACATATGGGGTCCCAAAATATGGAGAAAAGGAAATGATAATTCTTATCATAAATAAGTTAGACGATAGATCGAATGGGGTCACTAGAAAAAAAACTTCTGGAAAAAGAAGATTGATAGAATGGAACACTAGATGGATTATTACTTTATGGATGATTTATTATAAAGGAGATATGGTAAAATAAGTTCCAAAAAAATAATTAAAAAATGAATGATTGGAGAATATAATGATGTTTTTTAAAGTAACCAATATAGAGGTTCTAACCGGGTGGTTTAATGGTTCAATAATCCAGAAGGTAATAATACCAATATCTTAGTGATTACATGATGATTAAATATTATTGTTGAGGTTGATATATAAAGAAATTTGTTATGTTGATATTTCACTCTTAACAATTAAGAAATTTTAAGGTAGTCTAATGAAGAATACTTTTAGTGGGATATTCTAATTTTGGATATGAAAATTAAAAATATTATTCTCTATTAAACCTATATATTCCAAGAAACACATCCTATATAATGAGGATAAGGTGATACATAGAATTTGGAATGAGGGGTTGTTGCTATGATCATTATAGAATAATAGAATTGTTTTTGGGAATTTATAACTATTAATCTTAAGAGTAATTTTCTTTTGGGTTTAGTTATTAGATAGAGAGGTACTGTATATACAGGTACCATATATAGAAGTTGAGTTCAGAATGAGATAGTGGAATTAGAAGGAAATATAATATCAAATGACTTGAAACATATGGATAAAATTTTAATGATTATTTTTCTGCAAAAATAACTAAATTACAAAATTAACATGCACAATATGAAGAAGAGAAGATGTGATATGATGAACTAGCTCTGAATGATCTTGAGTTGGATGGATATTATCATATAAAGAAGAATCATACAAACAGGTTCTCGATAGATGAATACGAAGAAATAGAAAATAATATGTCTTTTATCTATTAAATAAATTTAGTTATATTGTTTCGTGTTGTAGAGAAAAATAATATTATGTGCATAAATTTTTATAGAATAGATAATGAATAGTTACATGTATGTTATTATGAAAGTAAGAAGAGAATAAAAAGAACATAGAGATTCTAGAACAATCAGTAGAAGTCTCAAATAGTTTAAAACTTTCATTGCAATACAAATAACTTAAAAGTCGTTTAATACATTCAACAAAAGAAGTATTATTAACCAACAAAGAGATAAACTTTTAATAGTTATTCACCATTTTCAGGATTTAAGTTTACTATTATATCCCCATGAAAATTATAGGGAACATCTGTAAAGACCCGTAAAATTCAAGGGAAATTTTTTCTTAATTTTCTTTAGAATTTTACAAGAGCGTGGTTTCTGACGGCACCTGATTCCGCGGCCTGGTGTGCCCAGAATTAATTCACGAATTATGGCTCGGTTACGTTTAGTGAACGAACGAGCGGGAATTTCTAACTTTTGAACCGGTGCCTGGAATCGAATTCCGAGGGCACCGATGAACTCGTAGCACCGATTTTCGCTTAAGGAGACCTTTTCCGAGGTTGCGTTTTATGCGGGTTGAGAGTTAGTTTTGGGGGAATTAAAATGAAGTTAAATAAAATATGTCACACATTTTATTTTTAACCATGTTGGTAATATCCTCCCAAAGGGAGTTAGATGTGGGACCCACATCCACTTAACCTCCCTTGAGAGGATTAAGTGTGGTGGGGCCCACACGAAGCCTAACTCCTCAACACCCCTCAAAACTCCCACAACTCCCACTTTAATGTTGACAACCTGTTTAATTAATGAGGTGAGTTAAGTGTGGTTTAATTGAATTTCAATCTTTTGAAATTCTTGCCAACACTTTGCATTTAATTAATTAAACCAACTTAATTAATTATTTTGAGTGTTTGATTTCTTTTGATATCATTTTGCCAGCATTAAAATAAGAGATTCTATTCTTCTCTTTAGGTTGGCATAAACCTTGTGGGGAGAACTAAGGAGAGGAGAATAACTTTTAGAAGACCTTCAACCTCTCGAAGAAGAACGATCCACGTCTCCAAAGAAAGTGAAGCAACACCTTCTACCTTCTTCAACCGGAGCAAGGAAGGGATGCACCGCCGACCACAAAGTATTCTGAGAGTGTCGACTCGACTCAACTCGACTTCACCGAGCGCTTCTTCCACCAACGTTGACGAAACGACGCCGTTACCGCGACACCCGACCTCCGCGACGCTTGTCTTCCACGGTTTGTTGACGTGCTCCTCTTCTGAAACCGAGGTAGGGGTTTGTTGTTGTTTTATTTAATTATTCTTGTTCTTGGTTCTAGCATGACGAACCTTGAGGATAAACGATTAAGTGTTATCATTTAACGAGAGGGGGGCCAGACCGCACAAACACGACCGAACCCCCCTCCTTTTTTCTTGATTGTTTCTTGCAGATGGAACGGGATGGAGTGGTGTCGTCGCACTACGCGGGAATCACACGACAATTATTGTGTGGCGCCGTCGTGCCGTGCCCTGGAAAGAATTTCATGGACGCGACACTGTCGCGCCGCGTCGAAGGAAACCGAAGGCGCCGCGGCCAGAGCGGGGCCACGGTGGAGGGGTGCGGTGCCATCGCACCGCGCCGGACGACGAAGGCCACAGCCGGTTCTGGGCCACGACGGAACGTGATGACCGGCGGCCAGCCGGGCCGCCAGTGTCGGAAGACGGAAGAGGACCGGCCCTTGCCGGTCCTGTTGAGAAGACGCCGGCCGGCCAAGTCAGGCCGGCCGGAAAGGTGGAAACCGTTGGAATTAAATTCCCCCGTGTAGCATAATCGCCCACCATAATGGGGGGGGGGTTACAGAGGGGGGGAAGCGCCCCCCCCCCCCGCCCCCCGTTTGTTCAATCAGCTCGGCCTTCGGCCGAGCTGGCAGCCCGCCCTGCGCGCTGCGTCCAGCCGGACCGGCGCCTAGCCGGTCCGCTGGGCCAGGCCGGTCCGGGCCGTGCCGTGGCGGGTCGACCCTGTCCGGGGCGGGTCGACCCGGTTCGGGCCAACCGGGGGGTCTCGGGCCGAGACGGCCCGGGCCCGAAACCCCCGTTAGTGAGGATTTTGATTCAAATGCCCATAACTCAGGCTACGGATCTCCAAACGACACGCCGTCAGCGGCGATGCGATCCTTGGATCGAGTCGGCCGTTTAGGTATATCGCACTCAAGGTTTCAGATTAATTTGAGTTCGGCCGGGTTAGTTCGTACACGAAACCAACCGGGCCCTCGGAGCAGAAATGCTCATATCTTGAGCTACGGACGTCCGATTGACGTGCCATCAGCTTTGTTGAGTTCCTCTTAGTGAGAAAGATCTTTTGGCATACTCCGCTCGAGGTTTGGATGCAGGTGGAGTACGGTCGGGTTGCTTTTTCCTTAAAAACCAACTGGGCCCCTGGGACGAAAAAGCTAATAACTCTCAGACCGGGCGTCCGATTGACGCGCCGTCTGTTGCGTTGAGTTCCTGTTGATGATACAGAACTTTTGGATACATCAACTCTGGACTTGTGACAGTTGATGTATCAGCCTCTCAGCTCATGGAGCAAACCCTCCCGAACAAGCTTGCTGTGTGCGGGAACCTTAGAGCTGGCTGCGACTGCTACTGTGACTGCGACGACGACTGTGCAGAGATCCTTAGTGGATTCGACGATGACGACTACAGCACTCAGCGATCCTGTGTGGATCAGTGCTACCGATCCTGTGTGGGTCCAATCCTGTGTGGGACTGCGCTTAGCGGTCCTGTGTGAACCAGCACCTACAGATCTTGTGTGGGTTCGATCCTGTGTGGGTCTTTGCGGGGGTTAGTACCTATCGATCCTTTGAGGGTCCGACGAATTATATGGATCAGTGATCATATCTATCGTCCTCGAAGACGTATACCTGTGTGAGCTGAATCCTGTTGCTTCCCTGTGTGGATTGTGTTGTGGTATCCTGTGTGGATTTCGTTTTGTTTTCCTGTGTGGAATACGTTTACTTTCCGGTGTCGACTGAGTTGTACTTGGGCTCGGAGGTTGGAGCGTATTGGGATTGATGACTTAGGTATATGTATGGGCATATACCTTAGCAGTGTCCGTTGTTACTTCGTGTTTGTATCTTGCTTTTTGGTTTATCCTTTGTGGATTTTGGGAGACCTTCGGGGGTCTCGGGGTCCCTACTGAGTAGCTTATACTCACCCCTGCACGGGCTATGCCCGTACTACATTGTGTTGGTTCCAGACGACGGACATCGTTGATCGTGGTTGAGGCTCACAGAGCAGGACGGTACCTTGAGGTGGACCACTGGGCGGGACGTGCTTGGAGCAGACGGCGGGACCCGAGGAGCAGTGGAGCTATCTGTACCCACCCTTCAGGTGGGATTTCCAGTGGACAGCTCGGCGTAGCGGATTTTACTTTACAGTTGCTGTTTTCCCTTTCGAGTTGTACTTTACTTTCAGTTTGGGTTTGTATACTGGCCCATTTACTTTTCCGCACTTTCAGTTGTACTCTGTTTTTTCTTAGTGTTTACTTTTCTGCTTGCTTACACTGTGGTGCTTGTTTACTTTTCAAAGGCAATGCCTTCCCTTTTTATCGGGATTTACGCCTTGGTGCTAGTCGCCATCCCCTGGCCTATGGAAGGCGGGCTTGGGGTAGTCACGGCACGGGCCCCAAGGGCGGGTCGTGACAAATTGGTATCAGAGGGGGTTTGGTTCTACCGCGAACTCTGATCTTTTATATGTGAAGCAATAATGTTTAGTGTATTGACTGTGGTTATCAGTCTAGGGAGTCTAGTGTTGGTGCGACGGCCGACGTATCCGTACACCAGGACCCTGACTTCTGATTTCTGACTTAATGCACGAAAACATTGATTGCGTGTGTGTTTCATGTTTTCTTTGTGATTACTTGTATCAGATCACTAGGTATACTGTTCTGACCGTGGCGCACTTGTTTACTTTTTAGGATGGCCCCACGACGGCAGCTAGCTAGGTTTCCGAGAGTCGAGCGTGATGACAGCCCACCGAGTGACGAGGTCTCGGTGCAGGGCCCTTTGTCAGTCGTGGCACCGGCGGTAGCACTACCCACCGAGCCCCCGATACTTCCAGCACCAGCCGCTGACGATGCACGTCGCCTCAGCGCACTGCATGAGTTTCAGTGCCAGCGACCGCCCAGGTTTCGTGGGGAGACGGACCCCTAGGCAGCCGAGGACTTGCTGGAGGCAGTCGTACGAGTTTTCAATCTAGTTAGGACACCAGCAGACCTCATGGTGATCCTCGCTGCGAGACTACTGCACGCAGCAGCGGGACGATGGTGGAGATTGATGCTCCAGGTGCACGATGAGGCATCTCTACTTTGGACGGACATTGAGAGCCTCTTCCTCTCGGAGTTCGTCCCAGCCACCCTCCGTGCGGTGTGCATACAGGAGCTTCTTCAGCTGCGGCAGCGCGGCATGACGGTCGCTCAGTACTCGGCAAGATTTACCGATCTCTCGCGCTACTCGACCGACATGGTACGGGACCCATTCTTCTGGGCCCGGACCTTTGAGCAGGGTTTGAGACACGAGATCAGGGCATCGACGATCTCCCTCAGCATTCCGACTCAAACAGGAGTACTGGAGCTGGCCCTTTTGATCGAGAGCTTTCTTGCTGAGTCTACACCAGCGCCGCGACCCACCGCAGGGCGGAACGTGGAAGAGTCATTTGCAGCAGGCATTTGACGGATGACTCAGGGGTCCAGGCAGACCAGACCCTCAGGAAGACGACCTCAGGACACTGGCTCAGCAGTGCGGGGCACACAACATGGAGGCAGTCTTTCGAGAGGCAGACAGTGCTACTCGTGCGGTGGGCAGGGCCACATGGCTCGTGACTGCCCGACCCGCCGTGCCGAGGAGCAGCAAACGGTTGAGGGACCACCGAGGCAGAGGTAGAGGGTCGACCGTGGCGGTCCGCAGGGAGGAGGCAGACGAGGCAGAGGAGCTGGATGAGCAGCAGGTGGTGGGCGACACTTTGAGGCTCTACCACCACCACCACCAGGAGGTCCACCCCGACCACAGGGAGCTGGCGGGCAGAGACATGCACAGCTCCAGGCAGCAGAGGCCTATGACCACAGCGCGCCAGAGATGATTCGAGGTACTATCTGTGTCTATTCCACCTTTGCTGCAGTACTTATAGACACAGGAGCGAGTCACTCTTTCATAGCCGCTTCCCTTGTTCGGAGCTCGGAGATTCCGACAGAGCCGTTGGCTCGATCCTTACGGCAAGAGACTCCTACGGGAGCAGACTCGATGATTACGCACTGGTGTCGGCAGTGTGAGCTTACTCTAGGAGGCGAGAGCTTCGGCTGGGATCTTCTTGTAGTAGCGTCAAGGCCTTACGACGTCATCTGGTGCATGGATTGGTTATCTATGGTCCATGCCCAGATTGACTGTTTTAGGCGCAAGGTGCGATGTGTACGCACCGACGGGAGCAGGTTCACCTTCACCGGCGAGAAGGGAACCTTTGCAGCACAGGATGGACTTCCGCAGAGGAGAGGACAACCCATCACTCATCAGTTGGCTAGCCTCATCCTAGGAGCAGTTGATGTGCGGAGTCCTGGTTTCCCTGCAGTGGTGGATCAGTTTGCAGACGTTTTTCCCGACGACGTTCCAGGGCTACCTCCTCGTAGAAAGGTAGACTTTTATATTGACTTGTACCCCGGGACAACCCCGATATTTACCCCAGCGTATCAGATGGCCCCCGCCAAGCTTCAAGAGCTACGGGTACAGTTGGAGGACTTGCAG
This sequence comes from Viscum album, assembly GCA_963277665.1. Taxonomy (NCBI): domain Eukaryota; kingdom Viridiplantae; phylum Streptophyta; class Magnoliopsida; order Santalales; family Viscaceae; genus Viscum; species Viscum album. The sequence continues at coordinate 1,554,082,086 of OY728148.1, read as the reverse complement.
GGCAAGGGGTTCATCTGACCCAGTGTTTCACCCTGGGCTTCCCCGATTTTGTTCGCCAAGAAGGCGGACGGGAGCTTGCGACTTTGTGTTGACTATCGTCATCTGAACCAGGTGACAGTGGGGAACAAGTATCTGTTACCGAGGATTGATGACCTCTTTGATCAGCTCAAGGGAGCATAGTGGTTCTCGAAGATAGACCTCAGGTCAGGCTATCATCAGCTTAGAGTTAGAGATGAGGACGTGCAGAAGACGGCCTTCAGATATCGGTATGGCCACTATGAGTTCTTGGTTATGCATTTCGGTGTAACCAATGATCTAGCAGTGTTCATGGCCCTTATTACAGGATCTTTCAGCCATACCTCGATCGATTTGTCGTGGTCTTCATCGATGACATTTTGATATACTCGACGACCGAGGAGGAGCATGCCTACCACTTACGGGTTGTACTAGACACACTCTGAGAGCACCAGCTTTATGGTAAGCTCTCAAAGTGTCAGTTCTTGATACGTGAGGTCCACTTCTCAAGACACATCATCTCTGAGGCGGGAGTTGCAGTGGATCCTGCGAAGATCGAGGCAGTGTTAGCTTCGGAGCCACCCAGGAGCGTGACGGAGGTTCGGAGTTTCTTGGGACTAGCCGGATACTATCGGAGATTCGTGCCAGACTTCTCTAGAGTTGCGGCACCACTCTCAGCTTTGACGAAGAATGGGAAACCCTTCGTGTGGTCAGATAGATGTCAACAGAGCTTCCAGGAGCTGAGACAGAGATTGAACATCGCACCTATCTTGAGGTTGCCTGAAGAGGGATTAGGGTACGTAGTCTACTACGATGCATCATGGACCAGACTCGGATGTGTTCTGATTCAGGAGCGGGCAGTGATCGCCTATGGATCATGATAGTTGAGGCCGTACGAGCAGAACAATGCTACCCATGACCTAGAGTTAGAAGCAGTGGTCTTCGCTCTGAAGACATGGCGTCACTACCTGATGGGAGAGCACTTTACAGTCTTTTCTGATCATCAGAGTCTCAGGTATAACTTCTCGCAGAAGGACCTGAACCTGAGACATCGGCGATGGCTCGAGTTCCTCCAGGACTATGACTTTGAGATGGTCTATACTCCTGGGAAGGTAAACGTAGTAGCCGATGCCCTCAGCAGGAGGATGGGCATTCAGCTACTTGAGGAGGCGACAGAGCAGCTAGCCTCTTTGCAGATATCCTTCGTGGATAGAGATGGAGCAGCCTTCCTTCAGTCTCTCACAGTCACTCCTCCACTACTACAGCGGGTCATAGAGGCACATCGAGGGGACACTGACTGTGAGACGCGGCGTGCACAGATATCCTCAGGACAGGCACCTGATGGTTTCTCCTTTGGAGCAGAGCACAACATCCTTTTCAGAGGACGTACCATGGTACCAGTCGCTTTACAGGAGGAGGTGCTGAGAAAGTTTCACACTTCTCCTTTCGCAGTACATCCTGGAGTGGTGATGATGTACCAGGATCTCAGACGACAACACTGGTGGCCGGGCATGAAGAAGGCTGTGGCAGAGTTCGTTTCTCGATGCCTCACCTGCCAGTAGTTGAAGGAAGAGCATCAGGTACCAGCAGGCTTGGTACAGCCCTTGGAGGTCCCGGAGTGGATGTGGGATGGGATATCTATGGACTTCATGACTAGACTTCCACGCACTTCCAGAGGTCACGACTCTATCTGGTTGATTGTCGACCGACTCACCAAGTCGGCTCACTTCTTACCCATCCGAGAGCAGGGCTCAGTGGAGAGCTTGGGACAACTTTACGTTCAGGAGATTGTGCGGCTTCACGGTGTGCCATCATCTATCGTCTCCGATCGAGATGCTCGCTTTACTTCCTGGATTTGGAAGGGGTTCCAGGAGGCATTTGGGACGCAGCTACGTCTGAGCACAACCTTTCACCCTCAGATGGATGGTCATACAGAGAGGACCATTCATACTCTCGAGGACATGCTCCGTGCATGTGTCCTCGACTTTGGTCGTAGCTGGGAGGACCACCTACCCTTGGTGGAGTTTGCGTAAAACAACAGCTACCACTCCACCATCGGGATGGCACCGTACGAGGCGTTGTACGGCCGACCTTGTAGATCTCCTTTGTGCTGGACAGACCCTGGGAATCAGCATTTATGGGACCGGAGATGGTCCAGGCCATGATAGAGAAGGTCCAAGTCATCCAGGAGCGGATGAGGACAGCTTAGAGCCAGCAGAAATCATACACTGACAGGAGGCGGAGGCCACTAGAGTTCGAGGATGGCGACCACGTCTTCTTGCTGGTCTCACCTCGACGTGGTATATGGAGATTTGGCCGAGGCGGCAAGTTATCTCCGCGCTTCATTGGACCATTCCAGGTCCTCAGAAGGATTGGCGAGGTGTCTTATCGCCTGGCACTACCACCTAAGTTGCACCGGGTGCACGACGTCTTCCACGTGTCTTAGCTGAGGAGATACGTGCACGACCCGACGCAAAACATTGACCATGGGGAGCTTGACGTTGACGATGGGGTGACTTTTGCGGAGGTCCCGGTGGAGATCGAGGATCGACAGGAGCGGGTCCTACGCGGACGGTTTATTCCTCTAGTGCGCATCAGATGGCAGCACGGGAACCTCCAGGAGAGCACTTGGGAGCGGGAGGCTCAGATGCGTGCTCAGTACCCTCATTTGTTTCCCTAGTTTTGATGTATCTTTACGGGGACGTAAAGACATTAGGTGGGAGTAATTTAAAGACCCGTAATATTCAAGGGAAATTTTTTCTTAATTTTCTTTATAATTTTTCAACAACACGGTTTCTGACGGCACCTGATTCCGAGGCCCGGTGTGCCCGAAATTAATTCCCGAAGTTTGGCTCGGGTACGTTTAGTGAATGAACGAGCGGGAATTTCTAACTTTTGAACCGGTGCCCGGAATCGAATCCTGAGGGCACCGATGAACTCGCAGCACCGATATTCGCTTAAGGAGACCTTTTCCGAGGTTGTGTTTTATGCGGGTTGAGAGTTACTTTTGGGGGAATTAAAATGAAGTTAAATAAAATATGTAACACATTTTATTTTTAACCATGTTGGTTATATCCTTCCAAAGGGAGTTAGATGTGGGACCCACATCCACATAACCTCCCTTGAGAGGATTAAGTGTGGTGGGGCCCACACAAAGCCTAACTCCTCAACACCCCTTAACACTCCCACAACTCCCACTTTAATGTTGACAACTTGTTTAATTAATGAGGTGAGTTAAGTGTGGTTTAATTGAATTTCAATCTTTTGAAATTCTTGCCAACAGTTTGCATTTAATTAATTAAACCAACTTAATTAATTATTTTGAGTGTTTTATTTCATTTGAAATCATTTTTCCAACATTAAAATGAGAGATTCTATTCTTCTCTTTGGGTTGGCATAAACCTTGTGGGGAGAACTAAGGAGAGGAGAAGAACTTTTAGAAGACCTTCAACCTCTCGAAGAAGGGCGATCCACGTCTCCAAAGAATGTGAAGAAACGCCTTCTACCTTCTTCAACCGGAGCAAGGAAGGGAAGCACCGCCGGCCACAAAGTATTCTGAGAGTGTCGACTCGACTCGACTCGACTTCACTGAGCGCTTCTTCCACCAATATTGACGGAACGACGTCGTTACCGTGACGCCCGACCTCCGCGACGCTTGTCTTCCGCGGTTTGTTGACGTGCTCCGCTTTTGAAACCAAGGTAGGGGTTTTTTGTTGTTTTATTTAATTATTCCCGTTCTTTGTTCTAGCATGACGAACTTTGAGGATAAACGATTACGTGATATCGTTTAACGAGAGGGGGGCCAGACCGCACAAACACGACCGAACCCCCCTCCTTTGTTCTTGATTGTTTCTTGTGGATGGAACGAGATGGCGTGGTGACGTCGCACCATGCGGGAATCACACGGAAATTATTGCGCGGCGCCGTCGCGCCGCGCCATGGAAAGAATTTCATGGATGCGATGCTGTCGCGCCGCGTCGAAGGAAACCGAAGGCGCCACGGCCGGAGCGGGGCCGCGGCGGAGGGGCGCGGTGCCGTCGCACCGCACCGGACGATGAAGGCCGCGGCCGGTTTCGGGCCGCGGCAGAACGTGATGACCGGCGGCCAGCCGGGCCGCCGGTGTCGGAAGACGGGAGAGGACCGGCCCTTGCTGGTCCTGTTGAGAAGAAGCCAGCCAGCCAAGTCAGGCCGGCCGGAAAGGTGGAAACCGGGGGAATTAAATTCCCATGGGCAGCATAATGGCCCCCCATAATGGGGGGGGGGTTACAAAGGGGGGGAGCTCCCCCCCCCCCGTTTTTCCAATCAGCTCGGCCTTCGGCCGAGCTGGTAGCGCACCCAGAGCGCTGCGTCCTGCCGGGCCGGGCCGGGTCGACCCTGTCCGGGGCGGTTCGACCCAGTTCGGGCCAACCGGGGGGTCTCGGGCCGGGACGGCCTGGGCCCGAAACCCCCGTTACCGAGTGGTTTGGATTCAAATGCCCATAACTCGGGATACGGATCTCATAACAAAACGCCGTCAGTGGAGATGTGATCCTTGGATCGAGACGGTCATTTCGGTATATCGCACTCAAGTTTCGGATTACTTTGAGTTCGGCCGGGTTAGTTCGTACATGAAACCAACCGGGCCCTCGGAGCAGAAACGCTCATATCTTGAGCTACGAACGTCCTATTGACGTGCTGTCAGCTTTTTTGAGTTCCTCTCAGTGACACGGATCTTTTGAAATACTCCGCCCGAGGTTTGGACGCAGTTGGAGTACGGTCGGGTTGGTTTTTCCTTAAAAATCAACGAGGCCCCTGGGACGAAAAAGCCAATAACTCTCAGACCGGGCGTCTGATTGACGCGCCGTCTTTTGCGTTGAGTTCCTGTTGACGATACAGAACTTTTGGATACATCAACTCTGGACTTGTGATAGTTGATGTATCAGCCTCTTGGCTCGTGGAGCGGACCCTCCCGAACGAGCTTGCTGTGTGCGGGAACCCTAGAGCTGGCTGCGACTGCTACTGTGACTGCGACGACGACTGTGCAGAGATCCTTAGTGGATTCGACGACGACGACTACAACACTCAGCGATCCTATGTGGATCAGTGCTACCGATCCTGTGTGGGTCCGATCCTGTGTGGGTTTGCGCTCAGTGGTCCTGTGTGAACCAGCGCCTACAGATCCTGTGTGGGTCTTTGCGGGGGTTAGTACCTATCGATCCTTTGTGGGTCCGACGACTTAGATGGATCGGTGAACATCTCTATCATCCTCGAAGAAGTATACCTATGTGAGATGAATCCTATTGCATCCCTGTGTGGATTGTGTTGTGCTATCCTGTGTGGATTTCGGTTTCTTTTCCTGTGTGGAATACGTTTACTTTCCTATGTGGACTGAGTTGCACTTGGGCTCGGAGGTTAGAGCGTATTGGTATTTATGGCTTAGGTATATGTATGGGCATATACCTTAGGAGTGTCGGTTGTTACTTCATGTTTGTATCTTCCTTTTTGGTTTATCCTTTGTGGATTTTGGGAGACCTTTGGGGGTCTCGGGGTCCCTACTGAGTAGCTTATACTGACCCCTGCACTGGCTATGCCCACACTACGTTGTGTTGGTTGCAGACGACGGACAACGTTGATCGTGGTTGAGGCTCGCAGAGCAGGACGGTACCTGGAGGTGGACTACTGGGCGGGACGTGCTTGGAGCGGACGGCGGGACCCGAGGAGCAGTGGAGCTATCTGTACCCACCCTTCAGGTGGGATTTCCAGTGGACAGCTCGGCGTAGCGACTTTTACTTTGCAGTTGTTGTTTTCCCTTTCGAGTTATACTTTACTTTCAGTTTGGGTTTGTATACTGGCCCATTTACTTTTCCGCACTTTCAGTTGTACTATATTTTTTCTTAGTGATTACTTTTCCGCTTGCTTACTCTGTCGTGCTTGTTTACTTTTCAAAGGCAATGCCTTCCCTTTTTCTGGGATTTACGCCTTGGTGCTAGTCGCCAACCCCTGGCCTATGGAAGGCAGGCTTGGGGTAGTCACGGCACGGGCCCCGAGGGCGGGTCGTGACAACATCAATTGGTATAAGCATTGTTTTTTGCCAAACTATTGTATTTGGTAGCTCATTATAATAGATAATACATGTACTAATCATCACCATATAAGAAAAGGACTATCTACACATACTATGTAGTGAACCATGTCAAATAAGCCTATTCCATCCTTAAATACCTCTCACATACTATCTTGAGTTAATGAATATAGAATAAGACAACTATTATCTTAGGAGGTATAATATAAAAATAACAAAAATATTATTGATTTAAAAGTTGTCCAACCCTTAGTCACCACCATTCAGTTTTTAACATACATCATATTTGTCCTTGGAGTTTTTATCAGATCTAAGGTTCACTTCTACTAGATTCACTAATTTTAAGTTACTCTTTTTTTATTCGATTTTGTTTTCTATATTAAAAATTAAATTTTACTTTGGTGAATATAAATTTATCTTATTTCATTGTCCTTTTTCTATTATGATCAGCTTGAATTTTTTAAAGGAATATTATAAAAGGATGAAGAAGAAATCCCTCTCATGCTAAGAGGAAGAAATATGTTAATTTTCTCCATGCTATTCTAAAAAAGAAGATGTATTTATCTTGGAAAGTTAATATTATGTGGATCCAATTTACACCAAGGATATGTATGATATTGCTACCTTAGGGAAATAAGTAAGTAAACAAATTATGAGTTATCTGAATGTTATTATACAAACTTTCCTTAAGATAAAGACCCATGGTTATGCAGTGTTGATACATTATCCGTGACATATCATGTTTTATTGTATGAATTTTCAAATTTTCGTTAACAGAGAAATACACTATATTTTTTCACAATATCATAGAAATTATACGAGAATAAATCACCTATCTTGAAGAAGAAATTAATAAAATATAGAAGGAATTATAAAAAAATGTTATGTAATGTACAAATCTATCTAGTAATGTTAAAGACATTGATACTAGAAGGTTATAACATTAAATAACTTACTAAATGTTTGAAAATAAACGGAATAATGATTTTTGAGAGAATGATATATTCATGAATAAACTTGAATAGAAAATCCCTGAAAATTAATAAAAGTGAAAAAAATTGATATCAAGGATTTACATTTTTATGTGAAATATCGTTGATTATGAAACATTACTCATTGTTGTGTTGTAATGATAACATAAATGATGAATAAAGAAGAAATATATATATATATATATATATTAGGTAGAGAAAGTTATTTTGATTAAATATCATAATAACACCCTAAATATGGGGTTTTATATACTTGGATGTTATGTTAACCAATCATAAGAAGTTGCTTATTTAGTATTCAAAAAAAATATAATTTTTTTATTTTTATATAATTAAAAATATTTTTTTTAAATGCCTCTAACAGATTATTATAAGATCATGAAATCATTTAATGTTCAATATCAATCGATTATAAAGAAAGAGGTACTCGTTATATCGTCTTGTAATAATGTATTATTTAAACTTGAAATTATGAACAATTAATGTATAAAAATAAAATTCAAACATTCATAGAAGAATAAAATTTGATAAGAAGTCTATCATTATGTCCATGGTGGATATAAGAAAGAGCAACAGAGATAAATCCCCACTATGATACCAACATGATACGAAGGATACCCAATAAAACATTATCATTCTCATGATGATTCTAGATATTATGAAGTAAATATAAGATGATCTATATTTCTGGGTTAATAATGTTTTAGGAACATATTTATGATTTTTTTCATTGAATTGTTTTATAATCCCCTAAATTTTAATTCACAATGGATTCCCATGCCTAAGGGAGGAAGTTATAGATGAACAAGAACATCCATATATTAAGAAAAATTTGTATACATAAAATAGATCAGAAATTCTCAAAAAATTTGTGATGTACACAATAATATGGTCATAATATTGGTTCCTTCTAATATTAACATATATCAAAAGATAGTAAAAAAACAATACCAATTGTTTTAAGAAACAAGAAACAATATTGGGATGTAAGTAGAAGAATATTGGAAACAATAAATCTCCAACAAAGATGTCAAGAAGGAATGGTGAGATGTCCATGGATTATAAATCCAATATATTGAATAAGTTATAATTATAATAGATAATTAAAAATAATAAATACACTAAGAATATTCCTTGTATACAACTTATAAGTTCTTACAATGCACACGTTGTTATGTTGTAGTATAGATATAAGATTTAGGGGATACAAGGAGAATAGAAGAATATTAATAAAAAGGATAGTTAAACATGAAAATAAAATTGAACACAATTAGAAGCTTAATTCATTATAGGTCATCATTAAAAGGAAAAAATTATGTTAATGATGTTATATGTGATTAATGAATGAAATATGGAAATAGTAAAAATGTTTTTTAACCATTATATAAGAATATTAATTTTTTGTCTTTTAATGATGAACTATAATGAATTAAGTCTCAAATTTTATCATCTATATTTATATATTTTATTTGGTATATTTTTTTATTTTAGGAGAAAAATGATCTCAATGGGATAACATGATGAATTCGATTAGGTATCAATGATGAGGAGAATTCTAAAAAGAGGATTCAAACATGGAATGGATCTTAGGTTGGTTCAACAATCAATCTTATGAGAGGATATAATCTACTATATAATAAAGATCCATTTTGTTTTATTCTCAAATTAAAGATTCTAAATCATATCTTTTGAAAAGAATCATAATTATGATGATCATGAGAATACAACCTAATGTAAATTCATTAATAAAGGTACTTATTTAATAATATCTCATCTTTTATAACTGGGAATAATGATATTAACTCAAATGTGGAAAACATTAATTAACATTAGAATATTTGGACAATATTGGTGTTCTATGACCACTTATCCAACTATTTTTGCTTGAATAATTATAAATTATTTGTTTGTGAGAGTGATTTAGTCCTAGAATGATTAATTCTACAATGATATTATATAAAAAATGATTTATCCAGAATTAAATATCTATAGATAAACATTGAAGTAATGATTTTGAATTCACATATAATATAGTATCAAGATCAATTTGTAAAAGAAAATATTATTATATAAATCAAATAATCTTGTTTTATATAGAGAGAATGGGTCAAGTAGTCTTAGTATGTTATGGTGGATTGAAAACTACTTATGAATGAATTTATTACCATTTTCCATGTACAATTTATTTATAATCTCTAAGATGTGATAAACTAATATGAATACTAGAAACAAAATGGAGAGAAATAATGTAAATATTCATATATTGACACATTCATTGTAAAAGTATTATGAATTTATTGATAGGGAAAATAAAGGGGGATATCCAAGGGACCATTTTGAAATAATTTTATTTGTTTTCAGTACTTTTCAAAGAAGCATATGGATTTTATTTATTTCTATATTGTGTATAGTTTAAAGAGAAGGACTTTGTTAAATGTTTGGTTAATGTATCAAGGAAAGTTAATGAAGAAGATATGTATTACATATTTGAATAAATATGATAAATTTTTTTCTATGAGTAAGATAATAAGTTATAATAATCTATTTTTGAGGAAGATACGAATTTAAAATATCATGTTATCTTGGAAGGGGATAAATTATTTCATTGCCTTCAGAATACTTAGATTATTTTTCATACATGATATATTAACTACTTGACGGTGAAATATTATTTAAATATATGGATTAGTAATAAATACCGGTGTAATGTTATAAATTTCTCCAATAATGGGCTTTGATATTTTGATAAAAACATTTCGTAACAACATTATGATGATACTCAGGAATAAGGGTATGCGGTAAACTAATAGAGGTCACATAATCTTTCAAGATAAAATGTTGTTGATAGTTATGAATGAGTTTAATAGATAATGATTAATGGAAAGGAACAGGAGAGTTTAATAGACAATGAAAAGTATACACAAGCTATTAAAATTTGAATAGGATATTTTTTTAACAAATCCATTCCCATGAAAAAGAACTATATAATATTTAAATAAAATAAAGTTTCAAAATGTAAATCTCTTATTTTTAAATTTCAATTGTGTCTAAATGAGAAAACATTAATGATATTAATGAACCAAATTGTCTATTTTTAGTTTAATGAAACTATTTTATTGATATAAATTTATTTCAAATTTTTAAAAAATATATAATTAACTTAAATTCTTGTGCAACATGAATAAAATATTTATTAATTTAGGAGAAAATAAAATAATTTATTTTTAAAATATTTAAATTGATATAATTTAAGTGGGATAATGTGACAAGTGAATTTTATTGATTTATATGACATGTTAGGAATGTTTTAAAGGATTATATTTGAATTGGAGTTTTTTATGTATTTAAATACAATCAATATGAATAGTGTAAAAATTAATATTAATGATATTATATAAAAAATAATCATTACATTATTAAAAAATAATAAAAATATTATATATCAATATGTGAATATAAAATGGTTTTATTGATATTTTATGGTCCATAACTGAGTAGTTTTATCATTTATAATAAAATTATTAACCATTACTTTTTAAAATATTTTTCATCGTGATTAAGGTTAAAATTAATTAACCAAGGAGTTAATAAAAGAGATAAGGATTAAAATGATACAAAAACATGAAAAAATTTATTTTAATGATGTTATTTAAACCCAATAAACATTTTATATGAATTAATTTCTACTTTAAATAATTTGTATCTATAATATCATTATTATATTTAATTTATTTAGGAATTTCAAAAAGTGCACATGAGATCAATTATAAAAGGGAACCCCTTCCTTAACTACATTTCACCACATTGAGCAATGTAGTTTGACCAATCCATAACCATTTCTATTATAAACATCCTTATATAAATTCATGAAGTTATAGACCCCCCAAAAGACATACGTTTGGTGTCTTAAGAAGAGATCTAGAGTGATTTTACTATAGGTGAGGTAATCATATTTACCGAGTCCTTCATGTTTATTTCTTCTTCTACCCAAATTATAGTGGTTTAACAATTCGAAAATAATAAATATAATATCATTAAAATAAAAATATTTTATTATGAATATTTGATAAACATATTTAATCACTTATTTCATCCTATAAAAGGAAAAAACATTTCTTATGCGTACGTTCGACTCGTCATCTGCATAATACAGTGAAATTCATTTTTCTTCCTCACATTACATAAATGGTAATAAATATGGAAATAATAAGTATTTAAGATATTTATGACATAATATTATTCTTTAAATATAACATTATAGATAAATTCCTACCTTCCAATCAATTGGACAACAACAACAGCAATTATGCGTATGTATGCACTACCACCTCCTTGAAGCGATGTGATCTTTTTTTGTTTTTTTGTTGACTGTAATAAGGACATATTTATATAATATATATGATACATAATATATAATAATTATTCTAGTAAGATTAATTATTATTTATCTTTCATTAATTCCATCTATTAAAAATTGAAAAGATCATTAATTCATATATACAACCAACTGTTTCCATGAACAATTTAATACATTTTTCTATAAAAAACTATATAAGTAATTATAAAAATATATATCTTGAATATAAATTATATAAGTATATATATATTATATTAAATTATATTAATGATGGAATCATGGTATATATAGATGGAATGCTTATATGGAATCAAGACATACATGAAAAAAACAATTAACACCCAAAATAGTGATAATAATTCATGATTATTAATAAATGAGTGATGAAATTATATTCATGGATCATATATTATATTAAATATATATATGTGTGTGTTTTTTAATTATAGAAAATATAAATTTATCACACATGATATTTGAGCATGTGACCAGATGGACTTGAGTTGAGTGATTTTTTCTCTTGTTACACTCTGTTGTGAAATATTTTTTTATTAAGAACAAATTTATTTTTATGTGGTCTATATTATTACCCAATGAGTTAATTAACATTAATATATATTTATTCATTATGATTAAATTTTATTTCAGGTTTACACTCCGAAATAGTTTCCATATTTTATTCTAACTTTTCATATGTTAAGAACATGAATCAACCAATGAAAAATTTCAATCAAAAGGGAACTTTTTTATATTTTGATTTGATATATTTATATTATATATCAATATCATCAATATAATGTTTTCAATTTTTTGTAACAATTATTTATCAAAATATACAATCCCATGTTTAGAATTTTTATAAATCAGTTTGTAAGGAATATTATGGATTTTTTTTGAATGAGGTACCTTTTGAAATTTAAAAAAAATTATATGTGGAATGTTTTTTAACTTATAGGAAGTGAGAGTATTATTTATATATCATGAATAATATTTTATTTCAATCATACATTACAATATTTTAATTTTATTTTCAAAGGAAATATTTTATTTCTATTAATACAAATTTTTTAAAAAGTGGTTTCAAAAAAGGTAATGGTTTTTTAAATCATGAATGATTTAAAAATATTTTAATTTAACATCAACTAATCAATGAAAGAACCATTATTTTAATTACTAACCATTGAAGATTTGTTTTAATAATATTTACCTTTAAAAAATTTAATTAATTTGCATTATTGGAGATTATATTTCTCTTAAATATATATATATTTTATATCATGGATATGATTATTACCTAAATCATATATTATTTCTTATTGGCGTTGTTATAATTTAAATGTACTTGATTTACTAGAGAATTATTGATAAATATGTATTATTCCTTAAATAATGATATTTTTTGAATAGACACATTTTTCTTGAATTAAATCAATAATTCGATATATAAGGAATGAATTTGACAAGATTTGATTGGTTGGGCCATTAATTAGCTAACAATTAGATACATCGATAAGTCTCGTAAGAAAAATTAGTAAAATATAATTAAATGGGGTTTTGTTTTATGTTTACCTATTGTTTTAAAGTATCCTGGTAGAATGCATTGATGGTATTGATTCTAGGATGGCTGAGATTTTGGCATCCAATATTAATCATTTCCATCATTGAGATTTAATTTATTATTATCCAAGATATTACTGAATTAATATTATCCATTTGTTATTTTAATTTTCATGTAATTGATTAAATGGAATGCAATTTTATTTACTAACCTTTCTATATATATTATTCCTTATTTATTCATTAAATATTCTACCATTTATAACCCTAACTAAACATATAAGGTCCAGAATATCTTTATCTTCTCTTCCATAGGATATGTATTAGTTTTTTATGAATAATATCGAGGATGATATATTGATTTTATTCTCATTATTTTTTATATCCAACATAATATGAGAATCAAGAATGTATATGGCTGGTCTATACTACTAAACTATTCACCCCTTCAGGATATGATTCCTTATATCTAGTGACCATTTAATAAAATAACCACAAAATCTAGGATACTGGAGGTGGGGTTGTTGAGTTTGGTATCATATGATATTTAGTTGAAACCTTTAGAACATGATTTTAAACAATCCTAACTATCATGAGAAATATTGAAATATCATATGGTATATTAGAACATTAACCATTAGAGGTATTTTTGATTTATGGATCAATATTCATGATAATAACGAGTTAAATAAGTGTGTACCATTATTTGGAGATGGATCCTGATGAAATAACGGGATTCAATATGCCTAGTCTATGTATATATTACTTGTTGAGATCATTAATACATATATTATTTTAAATGATAAGATCTTGGATATATTAGGAAACATCAATCATGTTATGAAAATATCCATGAAAATTTGAAGAAACTGATTTTTCCACAATGTGATTGAAACATGATGGATCACTTAATGTGAAAAAAGAATATATATTTTATGTGTAACTAGTAATCCATTGGATACAGAGAAGTTTATTAAATCTCCTGAAAACATAATCTCAGCTTTGGAATGTAATGAACCTAAAAATGTTATACTGGTAGTCTATTATTTGAATGGATAAACCAATAAATTTTGGACATTGATCTAGAACACTAAATTGGATTAAGAAATAAAAAATTATGTAATATAGAACTTTTATAGGGATTGTATTTGAGAGATACATCCAAAATGAACCATGAGCTAAAGTATAGAAGAATAGCCTTTAAAGAAAAAGGAATAAGAAAATGAGGAAGAGTGTAAGAATATATTTACATGATTTTATAGGAATTCCAGGAAGTATAAATAAAATAAACAAACCAAGATTTACCATTTGTTTAATAGGCTTAATTTAGTCTATGAAGGGAACATGTTTCAAAAAAAATATCCTATAGTTATTTAGTAGACTGTTCAGTAAAATAGAGAATTAATTTTATATATCCTATATCATCAAGGGAAATCAAGAGAGTGATATATTTAGTAAGAACCCACAAAAAGGTAATAGTTAAATTAATAACTGAAAATTACACAACTAAAATCATGTGAAAATTATTGAAAAAACATACTAGAAAAGTTTTGATGGTTATGGGAGTTGGTTATAAGTTTGGGGATAAAGCTAATTAAGATAATTAAAATAAGGAAAATAATTAATTCACTGCCATATAGTGAATTATCTATCTTGAGATATGTGTTATTAAAACTACTATCCTAGGTTTTAGGGGAGCATACCTCAGATAAATACAATGGTATAATGCCAGACATAATATATTACCATAACCCAAGTAGAATGAATGAGGAAATTCTGTATTTTAAAACATTAATTATAATGAAATATTTTATAAATGATATTTTGGTTATAATAATCATGGAAAATATATTTATTGTCATTTATAAATATTCATTGAGAATTTTAATGCATATGTTGAATAGTATCGATAACCATGAAAAGTGATTTAGTGGTAAGGTGATATTTTTAGAGAACACAAAAATAAGTGGAATATAAATATTAAAATGTTACTAATGTTGAGTTAATAATGTTTAGTAAAAATAAAGAGTATATTGACACTAATTAAGTAAATGTGATCGTGTTAGTGAACATGGAAATGGCTACTGATTTTATGATAATGTAATTTA
Organism: Viscum album; assembly: GCA_963277665.1. Classification (NCBI taxonomy): domain Eukaryota; kingdom Viridiplantae; phylum Streptophyta; class Magnoliopsida; order Santalales; family Viscaceae; genus Viscum; species Viscum album. The sequence continues at coordinate 1,554,066,996 of OY728148.1, read as the reverse complement.
CGAATGAGTTTGCTACATTTATGGAATATATTAAATTAGGATAATGTTAATGGTGTTTTGGGTTATTAGTACATGTGATCATGGTATTCACATTTTTGGAATGTGAAATTACTAAATTATTTATGTTTTCAAGGGATAAATGTTTGGTGAAATATTTTAGATGTTCGACTTTTTAATTTAGTAAGATATGTTTCATTAGATTCAAAGGTGTAACTACTTATAGAATAGACTAATATGTACATTGGTTATTATTTTTTTAATTTAATGTATGATTTGTTTTATTGGATAACATCTGATGAGTATTTTTGTTTTTATAAATATTTATAGGCTAAAGAAATGACTTATGGATCATATGATTCATTAAACATGATTTATTCCTAAAAAATTAATCTCTAATATCCATTTAATGGGCTATGATATAATGTTGAAATCGATAAAAACACCACCAAAGCACGAGAATATGTTTATTGAATGAAAAATTATGCATTTTTTCTAGAGTGGTTTATATAAATTCTAATGTATTCCCTAAACATTAATAAAAATACCTCAAAATAAATTTTTTTTACATTTCTTATTGGTAAATCAATTGTATTTTAACCCTTTGATGATTTCAATTTTGTGATGGGTAATTTCTCAAGAACATGTTATATACCATGCTCTATAAACCATGGGGAATTTGTTTTCTCGATAGTGTTAATATTTACACATCAAACTATTTTTCTCATATTTGGAAACCATGTTTTGTGGTGACCGTCATACTTAACTTTCTCTCTTTTCAATAGGAAGTTATATAAACCCTTTTACATTGTCGATTCTCAAATTTAAGACCTTCAGTTACCATATTCAAGTTATAATCATGTGGAATAAATTTTTATGGGGGTATAATGTGAAATCCAATAATTTTAAGATAAGAACATCATGTTCAATATCATTCACAACACACAACCTCAAATTAAAAAAAAGATATATTATAAATTGATTTTTATTAAATGTAAAAATAATCAGTTAGTTTTTGAATTGGTGTGTATGAATTATATTAATATAATTATGAAATATATATATATATATGAAATACTCAATAAAAATTCATTTATTAATGATATATAAAATAATTATTAAATTTTTAGTGACATTATTTTATGCTTCAAAAATATGTTTTCATCAAAAATGGTTTTTAATAATTTTTTACAATATATTATAATTTTTTAATAAATTTTGAAAAATAATATTTTATAAAAATAGTACCATGTTTTTATGTGAGGATATCGAAAAATATTTTAAGGATAAATTTTAGTATATTTCTAAAAAATATTATCTAAAAAATAGTGAAAAATATAGATTTTTATTGAAAATTGAAAATATATATAAAACATTTGAAATTTAACATTTTATTATAAAATAGATTAAAATTAAAATATGTAATATTATATTATTAATAAGACAGTTATATTCATTAGAATCAATTTAATTATTGAATATAGTATAATTACATTTTTTACATGAAGGTATTTTTATGGAAACCAATATTTTTTAAAAATCATTTTTCACCATATTTCGTGAATTTATTTTAAAATATATAATAAATTTATGGATATTGAATTTTATAAAATAGATTCAGTATTTTTAATTTGAGAGTTTATAAATTTATATAGGCCCATTTTATTTTTGGTCAAAAAGAATAATAACCATGGTAAATTTTTCCAACATAGTAAATGTTAAATTTGTTTAATATGTTTTAAAACTAATTTGTAAGAAAATAATTTTTTAAATTAATTATTATTGTAATTATATAAACACCCCATAATCAACATAAGAGATAAATGGACTTTTTTTTATGGGAGACCTTTTTTGAAAATAACTTTTATAATATTTAAATCATAGAATGGTGAAAAATGGTACTCTCTTATTTTAAAATATCTCTTATGTGTTTACATTGGAAAAAAATAAAGATACTATTTATAAAGAAAATTCTATTTTGAGATTAAAAATATTATTTTTGTGAAATATATTTATTAATTTTTCTAAGTTATATAATTTCTTTAACTGATTTTGCAATAATAAAAAAAATATTTTTCATTTAAAAATATATGATAAATAATTTTAAAAATATACAAATTTATATAATTTAGTAATTGTTGTTGAACATAATGAATTTTATTGACCCATTTTAAATTTAAGGGTTATTGTAGTAACTATATTATAATTTCCCTTTTTATGATGTATTTAAAGTCAAATTAAAATAAATAGTGTCACAATTGACATTATGAATATTTTGAAAAAATAATAATTTATTGAATTTTTTAAAATTTATAAACAAATTATATTAGTCCATTTTAATATAATATAATTAAAAAAACACCCATTTTTTAATTTACGAGTTACCTGAACGTTTATAATAACATTATAAAACCTTGGTGATTAATGTAGTGGTTACAATAGTTATGGGAAAAAATAATTACCCAGGGGATAAAAAAATAATGTTTAACATGACATAAAAACTTGAATAAATTTAAATGAATGATTTTATTTCCACCATAGACACTTTCATTCTAATTCATTACAATTTTGACTCATTTAGATATAAAATATATTAATTATATTTTCATTATTTTCATTAAATTTCCAACGTTCCTCTCACAAAAATTATAAAAGGGAACCCCTTCCTTCACATGTTTATAGAAAATTGAGAAATATAGATTTAATAAAACCATCCCAATCTTTTTTTAAATAAAAAATAAAATTTCATGATATTAATTTCTCTATAAAATATGTACCAAGGTACCATAAAAGGAGATATAGTGGTCTTCTACTAAAGAAGAGGCAATTATCCATAACGAGACATTTATGTTTAATTCTTATTCTACATCCTCATAAAGTGGTTAATCCTCCTAAAATAGTAACTCCAGAATCACTAATATAATTTTATTTTATTATTATTATGGGACAACCGTATTTCATCTTTTTTATCATATAAAAATAGAAAACATCACGTGTTTGTAAATATGTCTTACCTGCTCTACATTAGGATGAATTTATTCTCACCACTTTAGTCATATGGTTATAAATATAGTTATAATGATCAGTTATAATATTTATGATAAAAATATGATTCCATAACTAAAATAATAAATTTAACATCTTACCTTCCAATATGTTGTAAAATGACAACATCGAACATGCATATGTGTGGATTATAACCGCAATGATGCGATGTGACAAATTTTCCATTTTAGTATTATGTGGTTTGTAATAAGGATAAATTTAATGAAAATATAGGATATATATATTATAATAATTAATATGAAAATGTTATTTTCTGTTTTACATTCTTTCGTTCCATTCATATAAATGTGAAAATATCATTCATGCAGACATATGACAGATCGTCTCCCTGGACCACATAATTCACATTTATATCATTATCTATATGGATGGTTATAAATATAAATATATTAGATATATATGATATATATATATAATAAACAAAATTATACATATTATGTAACCAATATAATGACCCAATGATAAGGCCTACAAAATTAAAATTTATATGAAAAACAATGCAGTTAACAACTTAAATAATCATAATAAGAAAATATTATTAAAAAATGGGTGATAAAATGTTATAAATTATTCATATATGATATTAATTATATTAATATTATTATTTTATGTATTTATAATAAATTTATATTTATTTTATTGTATTTCATAACACCAATGTATTAAGTTAGATGAGAGGAAAGAGATTTCGTCTCAATTTCCACTCTTTTGAGACATATTTGGTAATATGAACCTATTTATTTTTTTGCGGTGTATATTAATCATGTTTTATGTAATTAATATTAATATATATATTTTTTATATATTATTAATTTTAATTAAAACTTTACTCTCTTACAAATTTTATATATTTTTTCCAAATTTTCCTCTCTTTGGAAATGAATCAAGAAAATATATGGTTAGAAGAAAAACCAATTTTATATCTCTTTTTATTGGATATATATTAATTTAATATAAATTTTTAACTAATTTTTTATATTCAATAATTTTTCCAAATACATTTTAATGAAATTTATTATTTTTACAAAATGGTTTGGAATGAATATTTTTTTTCATTTTCGGAACATGGCACTTCACGACTCTTTCTAAATAATTACGAATGTAATTTTTTTTAAATTATATGGAATGAAAATATTTTTCCATAGAAATGAATATCATTTTCTTTGAATATTACTTTATAATTTTGTAAGGATATTTTAAAACAAAATATTTTACTTTATAATTTAATTGTTTTTTTAAAATTTCATTTACCAAAATGGAATATTTATTTTTATCAAGAATTTTTTAATAATAAATTACTTAGGATTATATTAATAAGTTTAAAAACCCATTTATATTTCTTATTCACCCTTGGGGATATTTTTTAATGATAGCATTTTTCGAAACATTAAAATAATTTTGATCATTGGATGTTACATTTTTCAAAAATAATTATATGTTATATATCATGGATTTGATTATTTATAAAATTGTATACCATTTATAAATATAGTGTTTTACATAAAATGTATTCAATTTACTTGGTAGTTGAGGATAAATACGTATAATTTAATCAATTTATGTATTTTTTATAAGGCATATTGTTCATGAAATAAATCTATCATTTGATATATGATGAATAAAATTGATATTTAGTGATAGGTGGGCTCCAAAAAAATATTTTCCATCCATTATTTGATAGGACACTTGAGGAAAATTAGTAAGATTAGATTAAATGATTTTTTGGTTCATTCCTTGTAATAAAGTCAAAATGTAATGGTAAAATACCTCAATGGTATAAAAAGTTGATTTTTAAGATCATGGAATAAAATATTATGCATTTAATTCATTATTAATTTATTTATTATTATCCCTAAGATTGTCACATTTTTATTATTCAGGGATGAATTTGATACTCATGTTATTGATCAAATAAAATGTATTTTTAATTATCAATCATTCAATATTGATTCTTCCTTATTTACTCATGATTTTTTAAACTTTATATAATCCTTACTAGGAATCCAATTTATCCAATCAATTTTCTCTTTTACCCATGATATGAAGATGTATTTTATGAATAATATTGAGGATTTAAGAATGTTTTGGATAAGTTGTTATGGGTGGGCCCTACTATTATATTTTTCATCGATTCATGTACATGTCTCAGGATACACATCAGTAATATAAAATGAAATTATTTTTAGGTTTATTACTACCCATAGTTTAAAAATTTTATAGTGCAAGGCATCAGTGGTATAACACTATGATGTCTGAGATCATTGAATCCAATATTATGCATGTCCATAAAAAATAATTTAGTTATTTTTATCCATGAGATTATAGAATTTCTATTATTCATGGATACATTTTGTGCTCATGTTATTGATCAAATGGAATGTGTTTTTAGTTACCATCCATTCCATATTGATTACACTTTATTTAGTTATTTATCCTTCCACTTTATATATTCTTTACAAATAATCTATGATATTTGTTTTATTTATCTTCTTTTCCCCTATGATATAATGAAGTATGTTTTGAATAATATTGTGTATTTATAAAAAATTACGATATTTATTTTTATTTATTATGAGAATAATTTATGTATATTTTTCTGAAAGACTACTAAACTACTTCAATCATTAGGATTCAATTCCTTGAATATAGTGTTAATGTAAAGAAGTAACCACAAACTTTGGTCTATAAGAGTTGGGGTTGTTACACAAGAAAAATTAGTTGACTCATCTTTGGTGATCAAACCGAAGATTTATCCAAATAATATATAAATTAGATTCCGAGTTCAAATTAACGGAGAAATGTAAACATATATGAGGTATTGCATAGTTTTGTGTTTTCCATTGATTAAATATCACACCATCTTATAGAATTGAGTCAAGAAAAATATTTGATGAAGATTTTTTTATTAATAGGACGAAAATTATGCCTAACATTGGTATTATATAAAGAACCAAATATCATGATCATTTTATGGAACAAATTATTGTATTTAATGTTGGTTTAAGGAATAAGTTTATTGGAACTTGTTGAAAGTACATTTCCTAAACAAAGAAAATAGTTATTGAATTTGTTTTAGATAAATAAAAATATATAATATATAATAATACTTATAAAAATATCACAATGAAAGGTAATGAAATTACATTGAGTGAATTATATAAGTTTAATGGAATGTGGTTTCCATGATAATAGATAATGGATTCTAATTATCAAAAAAAAATTCTTCCAAAGTGAACATATATAGGAAACATGTGAATATTGTCATATAAAACTCTTAGAGATATTTAATTAGATCGAATGTTATAATTAAATCAGATAGTTTATTTTAAAGGCATCATGTGGAGTTCTATGAAGTCATCGAAGAGAATAACCAGATTGGGTCAATGAGGTTTCATTGTATATAGAAAATTTAAAAAACATCAAGGTACACATCAGATAGAGGAATATCCATTTGAAAGTATGTTAGATAAAATTTCTAGGGTAGATCTATTGGAGATATAAAATAAATTTCTGATAGATGAAATTATTATTTTAAAAGAACACTAGATATAGTATTACAAGATAAAGGGGTTGTTTTGAAGAAAAATGGTTGAAGATATTTTTATATGAAAGTACCAGGAAATGGTTCAATAAGCATTATAAATTATTTTAAATTCCTATTTATAGTGATTATGTGATGGTCATTTAATTATTGAATAATCATAAAGGGTAGAATAATGAATCATGAAAAGATAAAAGGATGATTTCCAAAGTTATTTTTAGTAAAGCACTAAGGATATTTACCATGAAGATATTTTACTCAAATATTTTTATGATATTTTACAGTTTTCTAAAAAGATAATATTTTTGTGGGTCATTAAATTTTATATCATGGAATTCAAATTTTATTTCAGTATTTACCCTATGTTTTAGAGAAACATTATCTATTTAAATGGGAGTAGAAACACCATGTAAATATGGATTTGGGGGTTACAACTGTGATTATTATTAAAGAACTGATGCTCCATATGGAGGTTCATAGAAAAAATCTTGAGATTAATTATCTTTTGGGTCAACCTATCATACATATAAGTACCAGATATACTTATACCAAAAAAAGTAGTGGGGTTTTATATGAGTTGTTGGTATATGATTAAAATTATATTTCAAAAAAACTCTTTTGGATAGAGAAACATGAAAAAAATATGTATTAAATGAATCACTAAAGTAACATCTGAGTTGGTATGAGATATATAGGGGAATAATGGATCTCATGAATTAGTTATGGATAAACATTTATGGGATGTAGAGTATGAGAAATATATGTTCTACATAGAGGTTGCATAATTTTCAGAGAACAATAAGTCTCAAATAATTTCAATAAATTAAGAAATCTATTTTTATACTCTGAAAAAGAATAATATTTTTGTGAATAACCTCATATATAAGATATAAAATGATTTTATTGTATGATTATATGAATTTAAGAAGAGAATAAGAATAAAAAATAGAACTTTGATATTCAAAAAAGTCTAAACATTAAGTATAATTTCATGGAGTTTCAAGGAACATGATTGAAGTACATGGATGTATAGCTAAATAGTATAATGAACCTCCAAAGAGACGTACTTAGACTATTCAATCAATTTTATATGGATTTAGGATATTTTTTTAAAACCTCTCCCAATGTGTAGGTAACCACACTTGAGATGATGATTTTTTCTATAATAACCACAAAATTAGATATCTTATTATATTTTAGAATCCATGTACAAGTCAAAAATATACAGGTCATGGATAAAATTCTATTATATAGTAGTGACCCTCTTTAAAACATCATGTAAAATACTTTACATACTTTCATACGCTTTCATATGATTATAAAATAAGAATAAGATAACATTGATCCTAACATATCTTATAGGCAATGTGATAACATTTATTAATTAGTTTTAAAATTCCTCAAAATCGATTCACCACCTCTATCTGTATTGAACTCATCCTATAGTGGTCCTTATAATAATCTTCCCCGTATCATCATACCAAAGTTTGAAAATAAATTAATCATCACCAAATCCTACAAATAACTATACTTGAGACTCAGGTGCATGTATTTCTCATGATCTTTACCATTAATATGTTAATTGGTTAAAATTAAAAAAAATTATATCTGAAAATTTTAAATTTTTTTGAAATAAATATTGTTCAATAATAACATTCCCCATCAATTTGGAATGATTTATATTGACAATATAAATCTATAAATTATATTATTTCAACCAAATATTAATGGAAATTCAGAATGCTGGTTCATGATCAATGTACTTTTTGTTTACAAAGGATTAATTTTCTCCAATAGAGTACTCTGATACCATGTTCCTAGTACAATATTATTAAACTTGATTCATTTTTTCTTGTAGAAATTCTAAAAATTAATTCTTCTATTTTCACTATCGTTATCAACACCAATTAATTTTATCTTTCTTAAAGTATCTTTATCCACAATTTCCATCTATAGAATGAAAAATATAGAAAACTCATATTTTTTCTTTCAATAAAAAATCTCATTCATTCCTTGTTGAATTTTTGATGAGTTTTATATAGTACAGTGAACTACCATGAGAATATATTGATCCAAGGCCCTAAGAATCCACATTCAAGAGTTATATATTTCAATATTTTTATTTCCTTCTATAAAATTGAATTACACCTTTCTTTACACTATGATTAATTTTTTTTTAAAAATAATTAACATCATGTGATGATACATGAGTATTTTTTTTCTAGACTGACTTTATTTTTATAGTATGACTCCCATGTTGATTGTACCACAACTCTAAAGGTTCAGATGTTGTCCTTTATGAATTTTTTTCTTTATATAATTTAATTAATTGATAAAAAGCCTCATATTTTAAAACACATTGAAAATTTTTTGGACATCGAGTAATATTTTATACTCATTTTCTGATGGCCATTCTGATACATGCCCCATCAAGTTAATAAATGGAAATTATATTCTTCCATAAAAATGATATCTTCCATATATCCATTATCTGATAGAAAAATCCATTACACACTGGGAATATAACAATCTCATTCCCTATAACGAAATGATATTCACTCTAATTTATGATAACCATATGAATCCTTATAGATTCATTATTTTCCAAACTCCATATACCATCTAAAGAGTGAAAATAATATTCTATATCAATGATCCATGGTTCCAATAAAACATTGAAAATCATCTATATGATTTCAAAACCTTTATCAGTATAACTAATAAAACACAATCCTATGATCCCGACATTAATTCTTGTGACTTCCCTTATTACAATGTTAAAACCGAGATTTCCTATCCCAATATATCTACCTATACTTCTCAACTAATATCTATCTTCTAATTTATTATTACCTTTTTAATTAAAAGACCAAACTCTACCATATACATTATTTATATCTCTGATAGGTTCTTCAATATCCATTTATCTGAATTCTTTATTCAAAATGTTATATTACACATCCGGAATTCATTGGTGGGATTTATTTTATATTCTCGTTAAGAATGATACCATCATGTCCCATAATTCTTGTAGAGTTGATAGAATCAATAGATACAAAAAATATTGTAATCAATTACTCTAAATTATCCAAGATTAGTCAAACTATTCATAAAGTCATTCACATTTTCATCCACTAGCCTTATTTTAAAAGCCCTTTTTCCAAGTAACCCCAAAATCAAGAATACTTATACCTATTGTATTCTCTTACATGTTCCCTAAATAATACATCTTCCTCACAGTGATCTTAAACTCCTTGATGTAATGGGATATATTCTATTACCATAAAATCCCCATCATTATGATGTCTTTTCTATATATCCTTTCTTAATACAGTTTTTCCATGTCGTCTAGTTTGACTCTCTTCAAAGGAACTCAATGTTTCTTTTGAATTTTAGTCTCTTATTTATAAATAATTCAAATATATAGGTACATACTAGTTAATTTGAAGATAAAAAAACATTATTATTCTATATATATTCCTTAAAAAATACACAACACCGATATAATCAAAATAATCAATATAAAGGATTGTTACATGTACCTAATTTTTAGAGTTCAATCTAGTATTGATAAAACTAAAATATTTTATACTAATTATTTATAAATTATGATCCACTAATCACATGAAGTTAAAAAATTGGAATATATAATGATAGAAACAAGTATTTGAAGGATTTATAATCCTGATGTAATCCCCTTATATCGATGAATGGGGATATATGATGTAAATCTATACATGAAATCACCTACATAAGTTGAACTAATCAAACACACTCAAACATGCAAAACTCACGGAAATATAATACTAAAGAAAAATAAATAAATTTAATGTAAAATGTTCATAAGTATTTACATAGTTATAATAATTAATCCAACATCCATCGGAGAAAATTATCACACTTTTTATTTTAAATTAAGTTACAAGATTATATGCCTAGATTAAAATTAAACCAATTTCATATCACTGATCAAAAAATCATAATATATATATATATAAGTGTTAACATCCATTTTTTATATTTGGTTCTAGGTTGTCTTTGTGTTCCACCACCTTCTGATTTTTTTGGGTCCCACGGTTTTTTAGGATAACCTCTTATTTTCTTTAGATCCAATAAAAACACTCGAAACATCTGGTAGAAGTCAATACTTATCATAAATAACATTATAAATACACTAATATATTTCTTTTGTTGAAAAAATATAAAACATCACTTAACAATCATTAGATGTTTCTATATAATGTAACTTCTTTGTAAACTTTGTGTAGACCAGGACCCCTATACACCTAATTTAGTATCATAACATACAGAAATCTTCATATAATTGCCTTATATGTATTCTATTTTAGAAAAATTTGGATAAAACATATTTTCAAATTTTTCCACATAGATGGATTAAAAAGAATATTAAATAAACATCATAATTCTTAATATACACCAAGACTACATGAAATTCCCAATATTAGTCACACACACCTATCTCACACTATATATACATAATAGAACCTACACAAGGGCCACATATTGACACACTCAAGTGGACCGTCTCCCATATTTATATTGATATTTCAATTCTAATGGAAAAATGTGACATTCCCCACTCACCCATCCAAGCCTCTCCAATCTGACCCTCATGCCGCCATAGACCAGAATCAGTCATTCTCTCATATATGACTCATTAAATAGATGACCTATAGTTTTAAACCATCATAGAACCATCACTAACCCCCATGAAACATCCTCTCTATATATTTCATATAATTATTTTTTTCACATGCCATTTGCACCACCCTTGCATGTAATTTCCATGTTCACCTACTATAGTCACCTCAATATCATCATTAAAATTATAAAAATATATTAACATCACATTCATAAAAATCATTAATAAAAAATGATATTCACACCAGTAAGTACCATCCTAATTTATCACCCATTCATATGTCTCCATAATTCTATCTCATTCTTATTCAATACTGGCATGATGTGTACACATGATTCATTATCATTGGTTATTACTCCTTTCAGTCCAATGTTGTCTTCATTAAATTAGTGGTTTGTGTTTTCAAGACCTATTTATTTTTATTTATGATCAGTGGTAATTAGAGTTATTCATTATAACATATAATGATTAGTCTTCAAGATTTTTTATTAGAGACAACTTTAATATTTCAAACTAGGGAAAATAAATAGTGAATTGTAGTGTTTTTTAGTAAAAAAACATGGTGATATCAATCCCTTATTTTATATATCATGTTTTCACTATGTTATTCATAATTAGATAATATATTATTATTGGGGTTTTGGAGAACATTATAGTGATTTCCTGATTTTTTTTGTACATTTATATTTGGTTTCTATTTAATTATTTTCAATTGGCTTGTTATTTATTTAATTATATTAAAATTTAATTTTTTTATTGGAAACTTATTCCATTCTAAATGCTATTGGGACTATGAAATTTTTAAGTAATTGAGAAATTCTTTATATAGAAACTTGGCTCTACAAGAACCCCAATTTCCATAGAGACATGGGCTTTCCCCTCCCTATTTCTCACCCATAACCATAAATGGGTCATCAGATTAATGATTTTCCTCAGATTCTTACACATGCTCTTTATATTGGTTTTCCCCACTTACAAACTCCATGGGAATATACCAAAATAGGCCACATATCTTGACCACTACTCTATAAATAATGAATTTAATTTTGGTGTTCTAATTAGAATGGATTGTGAAAATAATGGCGCACCTTATTCACTTGGGGGTAACATTGTTCCTTTTAACCCTTTAACATTATAGGGTGTTACAGTCATCGATAATTTAGATCATAATGTACTCATTAAAGACTTTATATCTCACCCTAGGATGTTCCACCAGACTTTCGGATAGGAACATGCACTGATAAAAATATATCATATAGGCCCCCATGCACACCAGTCTCCAAAAAAACACATGGTATCCTTTTCCTAGGTCTTACACATATACTTGAATGGGTCATCAGACTGATTAATGTCTCCTCATGGTAAAAAAATTAGTGTCTTTTTTTCCTCACTTACAAATTCACAGGGATAATTCTCTAGAGTTCAGTTATCCTGATCACTACTCCATGACAAGAATCATTAATTGTGGACTTATAATTACATTGTATCCAAAAATGAATGGTTTTCTTTTTTAACATGTGTAGAATTATTTTGTCTTTTAACCCATTAAATGTTTAGGGTGTTACAGTGGAGGGGTTAATAAAACGTTTATTTATATTGTAGGATGGTTATTTATAAAGAGTTATTTTTTTTGTTGTTCGCTGCAATGTTCTAAACATTTATTATAATATAAATATATTAACATTATTTAAACCACATAAGTGATAAAATAGAGTATATCATAGAAATATTTTCTGACTTAATAAAGAGAACACAATTTAGCATAAGTTTATGATCAACTATAGTTTTAGAACTGAATGGACATCCATGAAATCTATTAACATCCATAAACAATAACATTGGATGATGTCTAAATTTTTGGATGCTGTTTAATACTTATAGTTCCTAAAATCATGAGTATAGAAAGTTATCATAACCCGATATTGAGTACAAAGGTAGGTTTATGTTTTGAATGTACATATCTTCTTCTATAATGTTATATAATGTATACTGGAAAAATGTTTCCAATTTTTTTGTTGTCCTTATTAATTGATATTAGTCACCTATTAATATTTTATACTTATATATATTTTTTTATAAAGTGTATAATTGTGAGATCCGTGCAATTTTAGTAGATGGAGAACATCAGATTGAATTTGATGAAGTCATCCATCATATTTTGGGGGGTTTTACCAGGTTTGAATTTTATTTTGATACATGTATTTTTGAAGGATCATCCGATGAGAAAAACTTTAATAGGATAGAGTGAACTGGATAGACCTTTATTAATTTCATTGGAATTTTTTTTTTCTAATTTAGGAATCCAATCAGATCACCTTGTACAAAGTTAACTATGTAAATAGAATAAGGCCATATGTTATCATATATAATTCTATATTTGATCTTTTATTGAATTATGTAATCATATTTGGTTTATTGGTCCATGGTTGCTATGAAATGGGAAAGATCGAATGTATCAGATTAAATTCATTTAAACAAAGATGAAACTGAAGAATGAATTATAAAAATATCCTTAGAGAAGTTACACCAGATCATTTGTTGTAGTTTCATTGGTTAGAATAATGATTCAATGATATTATAGATACATGGTTCAAAGTGTGTTACAAAATATTCATAAATATATTTAATGTGATGATACAAAGAACACCATTCAATATTACAAATTTCATGATAGAAATATATGTAATTATCATTGACTTCATGGGGTGGTGTGATAATGTTTAATGATAACATGTCTCAAATAATGTTCTTAATATTCTAAATAATTAATGGTGGTAGAACATTGAAAAATAGTTTTTTGGACATTCAATGTTTAGTAAAAATTCTGTAATAAATTTCAATTTTTCTATAATTCTTAGAAACAATATATATATATATATAAAGGTTGTTACTGTGATGATTAGTTTTTATTGATTTTTGGGATTTTGGTAATTTTTTTGAATTATATTGTGAATAAGATGAATAGATTGCAGTGGCATCGATATTGTAGAAACTGGATGGAGAGATCACATTAAATGGTATCAAACAGACATTGTGTAGATGTAATAATATGAGTAAGTTGAAGAGGAAGTGAAACAATAATGAGAATAAGTAATTTGATAGAAATTATTTATTGGACAAACAATTTTTTTGGGAATAATAACATAATATAATGAGATTCCACATACTATGTCTCTTGAATGAATAAAATAGAAGATGGTCAATTTCCTATAGAATACTGGGAGGAGTTTCTTGCTTTTAGTTGGGAAAGACTGTGATGTAAATTTATAAATAACATGTGTAGAAAAGTTGAACCCGCATAGGGAAAATGCATCAAATCATTATGGTGAATGTTTTTAGATTTGTTACAAAACATTGTTATATAATTAATCATTGTGAGGGGAATATAAACTACAAATTGAATATAGCATTATAAAATTAAAATGGTATTCCCTAGTTTTTATCACAACCAAAAATATTATTTTATAGTATTCTTGTGGTCCTAGATTACTTCTAATTCATTATAATGGAATATATAATAAATAAGTATTAAAAAATTAAAATAAATATATTTTTATTGATGTTATTCTTTGTTTTTTTCATTAGATTCACATCTCAGCAACTAGAGGTGAAAGATGTTTCTTTCTTAATAATACATAAAAAGACACATTCAATGATTAAACCATTACCCAATCATTGATCACACATATCCCGATTATTCTGTCAAGGTGGTATCCATAAAAAAAAATAAAATTCACCAGTATTTTCTGAAGTTAAATGAGAATAAAGGTTTCCATGGTTTTTTAGAACTCTGTTAATGGTAATGGGATTTCTACATTAAATGTAATAAACAATAAAATTTGGAATGCGATAATTTTACTTTATATAATATATATTGATTATAAAATTATTGAGTATCCTATAGATGTGTTCCCTCCCCATGTTGTGGTTGTTACCTTACAAACTGCTGATATGAAAACTTTAGAAAATGATGGGTGAACATGAAATTTCACAATTTCCTCACTATTTAAAATTTTGCTTACTAGAGTTAAAGGAATTTGGATGGATAAGTACACATGGGACAAGTTTAACAAATTCTATGAAGGGAATAAGATTACGATGAAGGAAATGTTACAAATTTCTACACCGAAGTATGAAGACCCTAATATTGGTGATGGTGAATCTGTTGGTGACATCTTTACAATGGACAATGACATTGTAAGAACCACAATATATCATAGGGAAAGTTTTTATGTTATCAATATATATAAAAAGATCTTATGAAATATTCTTGACAAATTTTATGTAAGTGATTCAACTTTAGATGATAGAGATCCCGACACTCTATCATTGGATGATCAAAATTTCATTCTCAATATATACGAAATGATAAGGGAATTATCTATTGTGAAAAATTAAAACGTTCTCTACAAATATATGTCAAGGATTCCACGAAAATAAAATCTAATAAAGTTTTTGTTAAATAATAATTCAATGAACTTATCCCCAAATATGAGGTTATTAATAATTTTTATGAATTTATGTGATCATTTTATTGAAGTGAGAAAAATGCATAGGGAAGTACAATGGAATATTAGAACTGATGTTATTTGGGTGTTGATTCGTAACCCAAATTTCATTAAATTTTACAAGGCATATGTAAGTTGTATATTATGATGAATTGGATAGAAAGTAGATAATATCTCTAAAGAATAATACAAGAATTTCCATATCCAATTCAAAGTGAAAATGCTAATAAGGTATCTATATAGAAAATTGTCACACCCCGTTCCAGTGGGTCTTTAGTCGTGACTACCCCAATCCCACCTCTGATAGGCCAGGGGATGTCGACTAGAATCGAGTAGGAATATCCTACAAATTGGAGGAATTTGCCTATATACATGCACACACACACACACACATCTCCAAGCCCACAAATGCTAAAATGTAAAAATGATATGTAAACCATGAATGAAAAATACTACATATAAACCACAACCAGATTATATAGTAAAGTGATGTAGAATGTGGTTAACAAGGCCAGAATAAAATCCCACAAAAAAATTATTAAAATAAGTGAATGAATAAGATCTTGAAAACCATCCACAAAAAATCCTACCTGAAGAGTTGGTGAAGGGAAGCTATCTGAAGCTGTAGGAGTATGCCTCGTTTATCTTCTCTCACTGGGCACTACCTAGTGTTGTTCTACCATGGAATCTATCAAATTTCCTATCATCTACACAAGACAAAACATGTGTGGGAAAATCCCGTTTAGGGGTAAGTAAAACAATACTCCGTATGAAACCCCAACACCACAGAGGAATGTACGATCAGCTCTACAACAATATAAGTCAATAACAGGTATAATAAGAATATCCAAATATACTCAATAATAACCACAATGTAAATATGGTATTTCATAAACAAACATTAGCCACAAATTATGCTCAAGGCATTCCTGTTCTAGGAGAACTCACTACTCGAGCCTTGATGTCCTCGAGAACTCTTATAAAGAGGCCCTTCTAGATTGGGCCTCAACCAAATTGAAATACACTGGACATGATCCTAATATATATAGAGTGTCTTCATCCTATAGAATACTGACAACCCAACTTGTATTAACCCGTGACTTAGGGGATTGTTCTAAATGGATAATTACAACTCTACCGAAGTTTCTCATAATACATGGGATTCTCCTTCAAGAATACTGAGAACCCTATCATTATGGAATAGTAGATGGAGGATTGACTCCCCTCACTTTGAGGACATATCAATTCCTAGAAAATGTTATCAGGGATGATTGAGGATTACACGAGTGCCAAGGAGGGACACCACAACTCTATTCTGGTCATGGCCTTGAGAGGGGATTGATTTCCAGTGATGTGGAGGCAATGCTGCACTGATCCCTCATTGAAAGAAACAAGGGAAATACTAAACATACAATTTTATGTACTAAATACCATATATCCATCTCAAAAGGTCCACATAATCACACATTTCCCAACTCCGCAGATAGATCGTCAAATAGACCTTTCATTTGAAAGCTTTGACAATTTTAGTGTAACATGTTCAGACCGGGCCTGATCGACAAATCCAATAACACCCAGTCTAGACGACCCAAACTGAATAGATCATTTTGTACTTCCCTAAACTAGCCCGACCTTTTAGGCTATTGGACCCCCAGGGGCTGCCTAATTCCTCTATCCCAGCTCACAGCATGTGGGCCATCCCTTTTCAGCATACGTCTAAGCCACCTGCATTGCTTGGTTAACACAATCGGACCACAAGGAATGGAACGTTTTCATGAACCTCCAGATCATAATTCTATGTCGTGAGAACCCCCTCTAACATGGATCAGGCCATGCCGACACCTTGGCTGCGACCTGCTGGTCACTGCCCAAGGCTCCTACCACCCATGAATCACTCAACCTGCAACTCACGATGCCACATGTCGTTCTCTGGTGCAGTTCAAACCGACCACATCCCAAATCCTCTTCTATCCCTACAATTGGTCTCTCATGGCTTCTACCCATGTTCTCTTCATAATAGGTCGTATCATAATCATGGTCCCTCCTAGACCACGAGTTTTCACCATTGTGGGTCGACTTTCCGACTGTTTTCTTGCCAGGTCCGTTTGGCCCGACCTCTACCTCTAGTACCCCACCTATGGCCTTTCCTTACTGCAATCCACTTGAAATTGATGGAGCTTCCTCCCCTAGAATACACTTTATGAAGCCTCTTCAAAAATTCATCTTGATTTCAACTCGCTGTCTTGAATCACATGGTGTATAAAAAATGAGAAACGTGGGGAGGGATAAACAGAGGAACACCCAGAGTGTACATATCATGGCCTTGTTCATGTCTGATTCAATCATTACATGTTATTATTGAAAAAAATAATGTGAAAAAAATTAAATTCTAATCACGGATAAATCAAAAAACAATCCCTACAACATAATCATCAAAAACTGCATAATTCATGATTTGTGTATTAGCATATTCGCTGACTAATCCATGCTCTCCGTAGGGATAAATAATGGGATAGGAAGATCAAAATAAAACTCACACCCTACCATGGATTGGATTGATCACTGATGAATATGTAATTCACGTTCTTCATTTTTCAATCCTTAGATGCCTGATCTAAACTAGGATCATCAATCCTTAGGCATTCATGTTTCATTAATCCGTCAAGAGGTTTACCTCCTCCTCGACTCAGTAAAATTCCCAGGGTTATAAATATAACCCTAAATAACTCACACAAGGCTTATTAAAAAGAGAAACTATCACTGCATCACTACATAATGTCAATTAAATATATTTTTATTAAATATTTTAATGACATTCATGTCCAAAAAGTAACCTTCACCCTCAACATAGACAATTCAAGGTTAGGTCCTGCCAATAGTAATGTAAATGTTCTAATCATAATGGTTGCATCATATATTTGATCTGGGTGTCCATTTAGATGTTATTAAACTTCATTGATAGTGGTCTGATCATTTTTAATTAAAAACTAAATGGAATCCAATGATTTTTTTGGGCACACTAGGATATAAAATCTTGTACCATCTCAACACCTTGACTCATAATTTTCCCAATTAATTTTTAAAAATAAACCAGAGAAAAATATGAGTCATTATAGAGAAATGGTTTTTGGATAAGTATGAGGAATATGATGAAAATGAAAAATAAGTTGAAATATCTCGTGATGATATTGATAAAAAATTACTTATTGAAAATTTGAATGATGAATTGTTCAAAAGTGATGATTGAAATAGCCTAGAAGAATAAAAATAATAGATTCACATGGAGTGTATTCTGAATAGAGAGTTTAAATAATGCATTACAATAATTTTTAGACCATAAAATGAGAACAAGAAGCTAAAAAATTAAATCATTCAAAAAATAATAATGAATAATTTTATGAATATATATCGAAGCTACAAAAAATAGATTTATGATCTAAATATTATTCTTAATGAAGAAAAAATAGTTAACATCATGTTTGAAGGCAAGATAGTGGTGAAAGTGAAATAATTGAATCTTATTTATCTAGAACATTCTATATATGAGATTGGGATTATAAAATTACAAAACATAGTTATAAAATTTTGTGAATGTTGTAAGAATTTTCATCCAAAAATGGATCCACAAAAATCATCATCCGAGGTTAAAACAAACATTAAATATGTTTATTGGATTAATAATGTTATGGATCCCATGTATGTAGTCAATATAATTGTTCATGAAAACCCATAAATTTCTATTGTTTCAATGTATGTATCAACATATGCTAATACTGGATATGTTTCTATGTAAGAAAAGGGATCTAAGTGGATGGAAATAGTGTTAGGATTAATCCAAAACCATGGTAAACAATAAATTATCCAGGTGGATGGTAAGAAAGACGATAAGGAGTAGGTTTTCATTTATAAACCACATGTGAATTTTAGAAGTAAGTATATATTATAGGGTATTTATTGTAAAATAAATGATTTTGTAACTATACGAACGTGTGTTAGTTCAATTATAAACACTAAAAAATTCATGGGATGAACTGAAGAAGTGTTGGAGTTGGATTTAACCCACAAAAAGAACCCAATCGAATAAAGTCATTATAACTAATGAAAATAGATTAAAACATCTTGGACTATTTTAGAAATATTTGATTAGCCTATAAATATTGAAAAATTAAGTGTTGTTATGTTTCAAATGTAAAATATGTTATATAATAAATCTCAAAAGTCACATGAGAAGGAATTAAAAATAAAGGAGAATTCATTAACTATTTAAACTTCTCTCAAATAAATTAAATGAGAGTGAACATGGATACTAGATGATGGGTGTACTAAACATTTAAATTGAGAGTTTAATTTTTTGAATAATTTTAATGATTATAAATATGGGACAATGATGTTTGGAAATTTTGATTCCCTAGGAATCCATGGTACTGAGATTGATGCCATCTAGGAAGGAAAATTATAATCCATATAGCAGTATTTTTCGATTGGGTAAAAAATAATATGTTGAGGAATAGAAACTTTTATCATAATGTTAATAAATTTTTGTCATACATCGATAAAATTTATGTTAATCTAATTACTGATGGAAAATTTGTTAGAAAATAACAATAGAACCGAGGGTAACAAGTTTTATGTTGGTGGTTTAAAAATTTCATGCTATCTGAGAATGATGGAATAAAATATCCAACAAAATAGATGTTGGGGAATATGTATTAGATAAATATAATTAATATTAGAATTATTGAAAATATTTTTCATATTTCTGAAATGAAAAGAATAATAATCAAGTATTTTTCCATATTATAGAATAAAATGTTTATATACTCAACACATTAGAATGTTGAGATACACTATTCTCCTTATCATTGGTCTTATTTAATCTGATGTATTTTGGACTATTGTTAAATAATAAAATATTGGGGATAAATAATTTATTTTCTTCACTGATGAATTTAGTCACATTACATGAATTATTTGTTTGAATCAAAAGTTGGATGCTCCAAAGATGTTTTACAATTTATGGAGAATTATTGAAAATTAATATTGTTATTCCATGTAGAATATTATAACATATTATAATGAAGGGTTTAAAAATTTTAAGTTCCATGACTGTCATTAAAATAATGGAATTTATCTTGAATTTTTTTTACAATAATCACAAAAATAGTATACTAATTCCAAAATGTAAAATAGATGTTCATTGAGATTGATAGAAAACTATTGATGGAATATAATAATTCATGATACTTTTGGTGGAATGATATTGGTGTATTAATCATATTTAGTGTCAAATTTTCTATATTACAAACTATAATATGAATCCTTATTAGATTTATTAAAAATAAACTACTAGGTTAATGATTATAAACTTATTTGGAAGTACTTCCAATTTCAAGGTTAATGGTTAGAATATTGGGATCATTGATTAGAGATTTTTTGACAGAATCTATCTTGTATTCCCTGATATAGGGAACAAGATCTATAATAAATAAATAAAAAATATTATTTAATATGAAAATTTAAATGTTCAATAAAATTATTATAATAAATTATAATAATTTTTTTTATATTGAATAAAAATATGAAGTGGTTGCTGTTATAAAACATTACAATGTTGTTAAAATAATAATAATATTAAATAAATGAAATTTGAAGATCCTAAATCACATATCTCAAGTGATAAGAATGATCCATAGTCATTTATCCTTGGATAAAAAATAAACTGGGAATTGAAAAATCATTTTACATAAATGATAAGAAATTCAGAATAGAAGAATATCATTTTTGATATCTCATCCCTCCCTATGTGGGTGATGTTTTTGAGATTCACGAGTGGATTGAATCCATGGATGAAGATATAGATCATATTTATATGGATGATACCTTGGAATTTATACCCAAACCAATCAATAATCTTGTGATTAGTACAATATGGGTGTTTCCAAAATAGTTAAATAAAAAGGTTATGAGATAATAAATAACACATGACATGTTTTTAAAGTGTACATCCATATTAAAGGAATTAATTTTGATGATACATTTACAATGTAGCAAGAGTTGAAACTATCAAAATTATTCCTGTTATTACTTCACAAAAAAGAAATAATACATTTAAGATAAATATAAACTCAAATTTTTTTAATAGATATCATAATGAAAAATTTTATATAGACAAATTGTGTGGATTCAGGCTTGGTAGAGAAAAAGATAACGTGTATAGGATGGAGATGGATTTTTTCGAGTTAAATAATGATTCAAGAGAATGGTATTATAAATTTTATACTTTCTTAAGGAAGTTTAATTTCTAGATAAACTTTATTTTAGTAACCACTAAATAAGAAAAATTAAAAGGTTTTTCTCATTGTAATATTTTATATTGATGAAATAAAATTTACATGGAATTATGAAGAAACATTTGAACGTTTTTCAACGGAGGTTAGGATTTTGTATAAATGTCAATTATGGGAGAAATTATATACTTTATTGGATTATAAATATCTGAAAAGAGGAATTACATTTTCCTACCCCAAGATAAATATATTCTGAAACATATGATAAAATTAAACCTGGAAGATTAAAAGATGGTTTGCACTCCCATTCCAAAGGGAATAATTCTTCCAAATGATTTGGAATGAATGGAGGTCGATCTTAAATAGTTTATAATGTTTTTATAAGTATATTATATTTAATGTAATTGAGTACATATATTTTATTTATTGTTACATTTTTGTTCAAGGTATCAACATTCTCTAACATAATCATATATTATATATGAAATGAGAATTATAATATTAATTAAAGGAACAACTAATTTTAGGTTTAAATATTACATCACTATAATGAATTTTCTATTTGGTTATAAAAATACAGATTGGGAAAGTTTTTTTAATGGTAAAATATCCACATATGGTAGTTTTTTATTCTTGGGAGAAATATTTTTTGAGTTTTCCTAAAAATAAAAAAAATTAATTTATCACCATTATAGAATTTGGTTATCTTTCTATCACTCATGATGAGACAAATATTATTTTGTTAATGACACAACATGATATTTTTTATCTAATGCGGGGTTTCCCCTTCACTTGTATTATGATAATCAAAGTGCTATAAAAGTAACTATGGATATGGTGCAATATTATTAATCAAAGACAACTAGAATTAAATATCACTTAATCAATCAGAAATTTTAATGAAATGATAAAAATATAGAATTTATTCCAACAAAAAAATACTGTTTCAAATATATAAATGAAAACATTTCTGAAAAAACATATCAAAAAATAAATTTGGGAATGGGTGTACGACATTAAAAATTTCAATGAAAAGGTTTGAGATTTCCTTCCCATCTCCATATTTTGAATTTATACTGTATTCAATGACGGAGAAAAATGGAACATAAATTTACCCAATAGTGTCCAATGTACTCTATAAAGATTATCATACATTTAGGTATATATTTTAAAAGAGGTAATATGTTATTTCATCATTTGTGATCTATTTCAAATTTTAGTTAAATGGGATAACAGATTTTTATTCTTATCGGTTCCTAGGTATTTTTCAATAAGATTATTATGATTTTTTGAAATGGAATGAGGTGTAAGAAATGTTTATTAAATTACTGATCATGGAGAATATAGAATTTTTGTTCAATTAATCTTGTTTTGTACATTGAGTTTTCCTCCATAGGATTATATTAGTTAGATAAGGGATCTATTTCCTGTGTTGCAAATTTTTTATGATAAATGTTCCTTGGGATTTAAAAAAACCTAAAGTGGGAGATTATTGGGATGAATATGTTTTAATGATTCCCAAAGAAGATAGAGGGGTTAAAAATATGTGGGTCTATATTTTTGGAATTTTCTATTTGGGGATTTATATTTTTTTGGTTCAATGTAATGTTATTAAAATTGTTGAGAACATAATCCACTTAACATTGTATAAGCTATAAAAGTGATCAGATTAAGTATATTAGCTCAAATCTATCAGTCCAACTTTGGAATACATAATTTATTATTGTATAATGATCGACTAATGTTTTAGTGCTGAATATTTATCCATGTTTTGTAAAATTTACTACCAGATACATTGTTTTTTGGAATCTAAATCTAGGGGTGTTTTTTGTTCTTATATTTCAAAAAATTATGAGTATTGAATGTTCTCATGTTCCATGATTGTGTACAATGGGAAATTTTTTATGTATCTGTATTGGGAAAATACATCTATTTTTTCATAATGTATGTTAGACTAATGATACCAATTTGAAAATTTTTACCAATGTTCTGTTATTTAGTTGTTTATGTTGTCTTTAAATATGAGGATGTTTGGATAAGTGTGGGACAATGGCCTCCCTGAAATTTTAGTTGCTGATGAAAATCATATGAACTTTAATGAAGTTAGCAAACATTTTTCATTGGATTGACCAATGTTCAAATTTGATTTGATGGAAGGTTTTTTGATGTATCATCCTATTTGAAAATATAAATTCACCAATTTTAGTAAACGGAATGATCCTTTTATATCACCATCAGGTAAAAACACATATTATGTACAAATCCTATAATATGTCAATGTACAAAGTTTGTGATGCAAAAAACAATTATGAGTCATAAAATGGAAGGATTCATTTTTTGTGATCAGAAAAAATTAACCATACATGGTTCGTTGGTTTTTGGGTATAATAAGATGGAATTATTGATGGTGTCTGCTACATGTAATTAGAATAATGTGGAGTGTGTAGAAAGAATTCTGGAATTTTTCTAGATAAAACTGTATAGGAACAGTAGTTGGAGTTTTAAAGGATCGAATAATGATTCAAATATGCAATGGGTGAATATTTCAATGTTATTCAAGAAATATTTTTAATGATATTAAATTCGACGATAAAAACAATAACAATAAAATATCCGTAAAAAACCAATGAAAAAACCATAATCTTCGTGGTTATCATGTGATGGTATAATGAAGTTTAATAAAACCTGA
Organism: Viscum album; assembly: GCA_963277665.1. Classification (NCBI taxonomy): domain Eukaryota; kingdom Viridiplantae; phylum Streptophyta; class Magnoliopsida; order Santalales; family Viscaceae; genus Viscum; species Viscum album. The sequence goes on along the minus strand of OY728148.1, from coordinate 1,554,042,245 downwards.
TCATATAAAAGTTTCCTAAAATATAGTATAATAGAAGATGGTCCAAATTTTACAAATTCTGTGTGGTATGTTCAAAATGGAGTGGGGTATTTGAATTTATGTTCCCATATTTTCCCTAACTCTTAGAGTAAAATTGTCTATATAAATGATATTTGTAGACAAGGACAATGTATTGATTGATATGAGACTGGTGCAGGACATCCAAAGTGTAGAGTCAATCAAAACAGTATATAAGAGTGAAATTTCTCTAAAATATAATAGATAGAGTATTCCCATTGGTTGGTATTATATTGATAGTATAAACATGTGATTAGATGAACAAGATTATGAGTTAGTGGGTGAACAATGTGAAGGGGATATTTGTTAAAATATAGATATCCTAAATGTATATATGATCTGATGATTAGGGTACCAAACTGAGTGTCATCAGATATTTTATACTATATAGAGATAATATTATATTTTTCCCCTAAATATCCTTGGAAGGAGGATCATTCTTTCTATTGTGGAAGAAATTAAAAAATAACTCACCAGAAGAGAAATATTGGTAATTTTTAAGGCAACAAGATGATAATGTATCGAAGCATATTGGTGAATTATCTTATAAATGCTAAAAATAATTATTATAAAATTTATCAATATGGGGAGATCAAACATAGTTTAATGAATATAGTGTTATGAAAATTAATGGATATCCTTTCTTTCTCTAACCACCAAAATGATTATTTTTGTGTGGTCAAGGACTACTTCCAAACCATTCCATGGACTCGCTAATTTTATTATGTAGTAAACCCTATAAATACCCATGTTCCTATGGGTTTTATCATTTAATTGTTTTTTTATATATTAATATATCACTAACCAGAGGAAAATATAGTTTTTTAAGAATGAATAGATAATAATAGACAATCAATAAGTAACCCCAACCCCTTTGAGTGATCAACTAGATCCGGATTGATCGATTAATATGTCTCACTCATGTTTTTAAAAAAATGTAATTATTGGTCATATATTCATGATATAATAAATATTGTTTATTTTCATTCTCATATAGAAATATATTATGGACTAAACAGAAAACAAATATAAATCATGTATTTTATGAAACATGCCATCGTATTTGGGAAATTTATTCAATTCTAAATTTTGAAATAACTTTTTCATCACACTATATATTGATATTTAGAATAATTTAGGATGTAAATAACAGTATTTAATTACATTATATAATAATATATGATAATATAATAATCAAATTAACAATCATTGATAAATAAAAAACAAATTTTCAAATTTTAATATAAAGTAAATTGAATAACATTAACCTGATGGGGATTCATAACTATAATACTCCAATATACACATAATTTTATTATTTTATTTTTAGTTATTCAAATGGATTTATAATTGATAAATTTTTACACATGATCACATAGAAAATATCATCTACCTGAACATTTTTTGGGATAACACTAATATCTAAATAGATTATCCCCATCATATATACTCTAATAGTAAAAATAAATATGCTATCAGGTCCATAAACTTATAATTGTTTTTGTTTTGAACAAATTTACTTCTATTCCATGAGCTAGATATCATTAATAATTTCTTCTGTGATCAAATACCAAACATATATCCATATTTCTCAACATCATAGGACCACCTTGTATAAGATATGCAAAATTCCCTTATGTAAAGTAAAAACATAATTTTTATTGAAAACATATGTGAATGATGCGATAAGGATGTAAATTTGTCTAAAGAATTTTTTAAAATTATACCAATGAAACTAAAGCAAGATCTGGTTTTTGTATTCAAAAAGAATAAAAATAAATGGAGAATTATATATTATGAAATTTTTTAAAAGGATAAAAAATATTAATATAAATATTCAATATAGTATCTATTCATTACAAATTATTAGTGGCATAACTATCTTACAAAATATTTAATGAAACTATAGTGGTCCAGTTACGAGTGGAAATAATGATTAATTGAAAATTAATGTTGCTAACTCAAATAAAATTGATATTTCCAATAAGTAAGAATATGTAGTTATTTTTAGGATGTGTATAAAGATAATTTATTTAATGTTAAAAAATAATGTGATTAGGAAACAATTATTTTCTATAAGTAATGATTGTACGATCAAAAGATTAGAAAATGGATGAATTATCACAAAATTTTAGATATAAAATAAATATTTCATTCAATTCAAAAATTAACTGAAAGTATGAAATCTTTGTGAGAATAAAAAGAACAAATAATCACATATAATAATTTTTAATCTTCGTTAAATGATCATAGTTTATATTGAAAAATAGGATATTGTAATACAAATATGTTAATTGAAAATATATGATGATAATATTTATAGAAATATTAAATTTCGAAAGATATCATTGGATGATTTAAATAAATTTTTTATTTTATATAGAATTAAACAATAATGAATTCATTTTGATTTATATAGACTGATGGGACACCAATGGGCTATGTTTAGGTATTACTTTTCAAAATTAATGGAATATTTTCCATTCTTACTAGAATATTTTTCATAAATCATTAGTCATAAAATTTTGACTAAATATAAATTTTAGATGAGTGGTGGAGAAATAAGTTGGATTGTATGTCATTAAATAATGATTTGATAATTTTTGGGATGTTATTTAAATCTATTTTGAGTCATATCAAATCAATCATCACATAAAACATTAATTTATCATTAGAAACACACCGTTATAGAATAGAGTTCATAGTCAAAAGAATAAAGGATGTGTGGCATACGAAGATATATTCTTAATGATATTAAAATTTAAAGACACTATGGTAAAGATGAAATTTCATCCACAATACATATTAGGTGAAATTTATTACAAAGTCTAGAATAAAATAAAATTTAATTTGATTTATTTTCAAAAGTAATGATGATATGAAATAATATAATGTTTTTTGAGATTTTTGTATAATAAAAATGTAAAATCAAATCATGGTTATGTTTGATGAAAATTCTAATTAAGATCCTTTTATATGATAGTTTCATAATAAAAAATATATATTATGTATGAAAAACTATAGAATTTGGTGTATAATATTGATGTAAAAATCATATGAATTTTTTTTAATGGTTGAATATAGAGGGGAAAGAAAATTTAATAATTTGTTGAATAAATATATATAAACTATTGAAGAACTAATTCAGATGAATCCAATGATAATAGAAAAATTCCCATTAGATGTTAAAAATTATACAATAAGAAATTATAAAATCAAGTAGATTATGAGAAAATAATTTGAGAAGAACAAAATCCCCTGAAAAAAATAAGGATGGCATTAGTTTCCCAATTATCTTGATTACACAAATAGATTAATAATTTTTCTACAATTCAATTATAAAAATCAATGGTGGAATTCTATGAATGAGGTATTATAAGAAATTTATACGAAAATCACTGGTGTTGTTATTACTAGAAAATAGGTGCTATATTTCATTAAAACCGAGTGGGTATTTTGAGATAAAAAAGAAGTTAATGGAAAAGTGATAAGAAAATGTGGTTTATAACATAAATTCAAAAGTTGATCGAATTAATTCGGAAGATACCATTTATCTGGTTCCAATATTATTGTAACATACCAAAAGGTTTAATAACATTATTTTATAATTTAAAAAAACTATGTTAGGAAATATAATAAATGAAATTAAGTGTTTTATGTAATTTGGGAATAATTTAATTTAAAATAATAAAATTATATAATACTTAATTATATTATCATTTTTTTTCAATACAATTTTACATTAATATAAAAAAATATCTTTATTTTATTTATAATATTTATTTAATATATTTAAAAAATACTTTTGAGGGATTTTTTTTTGAAATTTTTTAAATTAGAAAAAAGTTTTTCATAATGACTATACTAATTATCTTTATATTGAATTAATAAATTATTCAATTAAATATAATTATTTTATTATTCAATTTAATTAATATAATTAACATACTAACTATGAAAATAATGATTTTATTTATAAAATTCAAAATAATGAATAATTATATTAATATACAAATATAATTAATCTGGTTTTACAAAAAAAAAGTCTAAAAATATTATATATATATATATATATTTGAAATTAAAATTAATAGTTTTAAATTATAAGTCAAGATTATATTTTTTATAAGTTTTTTTCTATTATATATATTTTTATACTGGTATATTTTATTATTATATATTATAGCTATATAAATATATTATTTGAAATTAGAAAAATAATATATTTCATTATAATCAAATTTAATGTGCTAAAAAATTTAAATTATAATAATATGAAAAAATTTAAAAAAAGGAAGAATCCTATTTGGGGAAAGGTGGAGCATTGCAGCCTCTATAAGCATATTAGGGTTTCCCATTAAGTGGGTGCATTGAACCTAAGGAGTTGAGTTGAGGTTGAGGACTCGATTAGGGAGATTTGAGCACTGGAAAACATGAGGTACTCAGGCTTCCGGTGTGGAGTCCAAGTGATGTCGGCCACCGATAGACCTTGTTACATCAATGGTGTTTCAAGTACAGTTTCGGTTCAATCGTGGTAAGGTTATATCATGTTCTTTATCTTCGATCTAGGTGTGGTAGGTATTTTATTTTCATTGAATCCTTTATCGATCTCAGATTAATAGGGATTTGGGATTCATTTTCTCACTTTTTTCATCAATCTATATTCATTATTTAATTTTCTGGCCTATTTAGGTATTGTTTAGATGAAAATGATCAATACTATGTTATAAATTTTTTGAATAGTTGTCTGGTTATTTGAAATTATTTATATCTATGTTTTGTGATTGTTTTCTTATGATTATTCTTTTACAAACATTAAATGAATATATATATTAAATAACCTTTTTATTGTATGCATCGTCATCCTCAGTTTGAGCTGTAAGCTTCTGTGTGTATCACTATTTACACAGTAAAAATCATGGATATAAAATCATTATATCAGTGTGAAAATTTAATTTTTAAACCAATTTCTAGTTGAGGGTGGAGTGAGAGTGTGTGATGTGTAGTAGTAGGCCATCACAATTTAGTCTTCTAATCATGTAAGGGATCATTTTATATAATTTAGGTTTTTTATTTATATTTATCTAATTTTTTTCGAATTTAGATTAAAGGTATTTATTTATTTAAAATATTTCAAAATTTATAGTTCTGGTCAAGGGTATTTATGTTTTATAATTTTTATAAGTATATTTTATATATATTTCATTCTCGTGAATTTTAGGAAATCATGTAAAGGTTTTATTTTTCAGTTTATTTTTAAACACACACACATATATAGATAACTATTTATCTCATTGTTCTATGAATTTCTGTAAAAAAGGAATTATATTTATTTTTTGTCAATTTTATAGTTAAATATAATTTATTTTGGTTTAACATATAGTATTTATCAAAAATCATTTTTTATTTTTTTAATATTTCAATGGATATTTGTATTTATCAATGTTTGGTTCACACATGAATTTATTCAATAAATATGTGTATTATATATTTCATGTTATATATATGTGTGTGGTTATTTCGGGAAACATTATGTTCTTTTATATAGAATTTTAATTTATGGTCTATATATATAAATAATTTTATCTTTTTGTATAATGTACATAATTAAGTTTTATTTTTCAGAGGCTATATTTATTTACATCAAAATGTTGGAAATTATTCTCAAAAGAGTATTATATTTAGGCAGAATATAAATAAACTTTTTATTAATGATTCACGGTCATGTTTATAAAAATTCATAAATATATAATTGATTATTGATATTGATTTTAGAAAATAATGGTTAAGAAATCCAAAATTTTATGAAATGGAATCATGTCATGTGCATGTAATTCAAAAATCATTATTATGGAAATACATTATTGATTGTCTATCGTATTTCATATAATAATATATGTAAATATATATATATGTACATGTAATAATGTGCATTGATTAAACTTTTTTATTTATCGTAACTATCCACATCAATAGATTTTTATGAGATTATGAAATAAAATTTTTTTCATAGAATTTAATTAAATTTCCATGTGTATATTAAAAGTAAATTTATCAAGTGATTTTATTTTCCCATGTCTAGAAATTTATTTTCTGTGATGGATTATATGTATACATTTATATGTAAATATATGTGTATGTGTATTTAATGCTTCTTCATTTTTTAAATATAATTCTATAGTAAAAAAAAGTATATATATATATAAAGCTCAAGTTTTTTATAAAATTGGAACATTGACATTATAAAAATGAGAGGGAGTGGGGAGTGAACCCATCCCACTAGAAAGTGGGTTGGATTAGATAACCTTCGATGTATCAAGTGGACTCATATATTTATTTTCTAGAGTGTGCTTAATGATTTCCCAAAAAAACATTATATTGGTTTTATACTATTTCAAATAACTATAATATTTTTAAAAAGATATTATTCAGAAGTATTATCACACAACTTTTAGAAAACCCATTACTAGGAAAATTTATGCTCACTCATTTTTTTAAATTATTTTTCATAGGTTGAGTAGAGTTTTCCAACGTTTTTCATTTTGATTATGCAGTTAGCACACAAAAAATATTTTTATATACCTAATTTTATATTGTACCATTTTGTTAATTTCTAAGGGATGTATATATTTCTCCAAAACCAAGACCGGTAAAATTTCCTCGGATGTAATAAATGTTTTTTTTATGTTTCTACTTTCTTTATAAAAAATATACACATCATTAATATGAACTGATCCTAGAAATGTAGGTCTAATGTTTACAATATGTTTTAAAGAAACAGTCTAGATAGCATTGGAGATTAGATGACATCGTCTATGTTGTAGATTATAAGATTTTATCGGTCCTTGTTTTCTTAGCTTTTAAGATGGACATTATGAATCATCTAGAGTCCGATGATCAAATTGTAGGGGCACAATCCTTTTTAAGGGGGAAAAATTTAGCATCCCAGAATGTTTAGAAAAATTATTTTATAATTCTAAATATACAATGTTATGAAAAATGATAAGTAAAATGATGTGTTTTAATGAATTTGTGTATAATTTAATTTAAAACAATAAAATTATTAAAAACTTAATTATGTTTTAAATTTATAGTTTTCAATTTCATTTTAAATTAATAAAAACAACTACTTTTATTTTATTTAAAACATTATTAAAAAAATTAAAAGAATGCATTTGATGAATAAATTTTTCAAAATTCACAAATTTACTTGTAAAAAAATTATTTCATAATATCTATAACAATTATTTTGATATTAAAATACAAATTTTTGCTATTATATATAAATTTTTTAGTATTAAATTTAATGAATCTAATTAATATACTAACTACAGTGAAAATTATTTTATTTATAAAATCTGATGTAATGAATAAATATATTAATATTAGAATATAAATAATTTATTTTCACAACAACAGTTTTTAATTAATATTATATATATGTGTGTGTGTATATTGAATTAAAATTAATAGTTTTAAATTATAAATAATTAATAGATTATAAATATAAAATTATTTTTATAAAAAAATTATTTATAAAGGTTTAAATTATGGTTATATATTATTGTAATAAAATTTTCTTTATAAAATCAATATATCAGTGTAAAATTGTAAATTTAAAACCATTTTCCAATCAGGGAGAGACTGCGATTATGTCTTGTGTAACAAAATATTATCAACATGTAGTTTTCTGTTCAAGGGATCATTTTATATAGTTTATGTTTTATGCTTATTTGTATCTAAATTAGGTTTTGAAAATGTCATTGAAGGGATTTATTTATTTTAAATCCATTAAAATTTAAAATTGTAGTAAGGGTAATTTATGTTTTAAAATTTATATAATAATATTTTTATATGTACTTCATTCTCCAGAACATTATAAAATTGAGTAAGGGTTTAATTTATTAGATTATGTTTTAAATAAATAAATAAATAAATATATATATAATTATTTAAAATTATTTATATAATTAATAATATATCTATTTATTATGAAATTATGGGAGTAAGTAATTATATTCAAGTAATGTCAATATTTTATTAAATTATATTTTATTCTGGCTTAATAGGTTTTATTTACAAACAATTTTGTTTCATTTTAATTTTATTGCAAGGGATATTTATATTAATCAAGGGTTTGTTTGGGCATGAATTTATTCTTTTAATATGTGTATTATAAATCCCATTCCATATATATATATATGATTATCATGGGAAACATCAAGTTCTATTATTTTGAATAATAAATCTATGGTATATATATAATTAATTTTATGTTTATGTTTGATATACATATTTAAGATTAATTTTTCATATTCTAAGTTTATTTAAATAAAAATATATGAATGTATTTTTATAGAAGTGTTATATTTACGTAAATCCTATCTATATGTTTTATTCAATGTTCAATTTAAATTTTATAACTGTTCATAATTAAATTATTGATGATTATTATTTATTTTAGAAAATAATGGTTAATAATTCCAAACTATAATTAGAAGAAATCATGTATAATGCAAGTCATTTATAAATCATAATTTTGGACATAAAACATTGATTTTCCATGACATTTCAACATTAATATATGTGAATATATATATATATATACTTGTAATCATGTGCATTGAATACATGTTTTCATTTTTTGGAACTACCCACGAAATTTAATTTCTATGAGAGTATGAATGATCTTTTAAGTAAATGGATGTTAATTAACCTTCCCTGTTTATACGAAAAGTATAAATATCAAGAGACTTTTTTGTTCCATGTTTATCAAGTTATATTCTATGAAGATTTATATTTATTAATTTAAATGTAAATATAGGTGTGTGTGTGTGTACGTAATTATTTTTCACATTTTTAAATGAAAAAATATATATATATATAAATCTAAAATTGATTTTATAAAATTGGAACTTTTCAATTGTAAGCATGATAGTGAGTGGGGAGTCAGCCCGTTCTTAGGAAAGTGGGTAGACCATGAAAGACATCAATGCTTTATGTAGCCTCCTAGTTTTGTTTGAGGATCTTTCTCAACGTTTACTAAAAAATGAGAAGATTAGTTTTAAAGTGTTTTTAATTAATAATAATTCTCAATGAAATATAATATTATGAAAAGATATTTTACGATGGTTTTTTCATTGGCCTTTAAAAAACCCCTTACCGGGAAAATTTATGGTGACCCCATTTTTATATATTTTTTCTTAATTTGAGTAGATTATTCTAAAGGTGTTCATTTTGCTAATGGAAATAAAGCACATGAATTATTTGTTTTAAATTTAATTTAATTTTAAATTTTGTTTGTTTGTAAAGAATGTATCTATTTCTCCAAAACCTAAACCACAAAATGTTCCTAGTATTTAATTAATGATTGGTGTTTTTTAGTTTTCTTTTTAAAAATATATAGACACAATTTGTATGAGATGAACCTAGATGCGCGTGTTGACGTCATTACAATTATATTTTATTTTAACATTTTCTTCTATTATTTTTCAATGTATATTTAATTTTGGTCAAATGGATATAAAATATGAACGCATAAAATGATAAATAAAATAATTATTTTATAATGAGAAAAATAAAGGTTCTGAACTTGATAAATGTGGATATTAAGTATGATAATTGATGATTGAAATATATGAATTATAGATGTCACCAAGAACATGTCATTTTATGTAGAATAACTAATAAAATCAAACCAATTTTTGGAAATTAAAATTAGAAAACAATTTGTATGTATAGAAAATGAAAAAATGATATGTTTTTATCATTATATATGTTGATGATAGTAATTTTGTTGATATATATTGGTATAATATATTATAAATATTATAAAACAATCAAAAATAACTTTGAAATATCTATAATTTGTGAGATATAATTCTCATTTAGATTTAATTTGAAAGACAAGTACAATTACCCTTTTCTATTAATGTTATATATATTTTTAAATCTATTATCATATATGAGTCTTAATTTGTATCCAAACCATCATTTAGGTTTAAAAAAGCATATATAAGGCTTCCAAACGTGTGAATTAGATATTCAGGGTACTGAATTGAAATATTTAATATATTATAACATCCGATTTAGATATTTTAATTTCTTTGACCTTTTTTCTATATTTCATTGTGATCAAAAGTATTTACACATAAATAGTTCCAAAATAATACTCAATATTATGAAGGATACTCCTAATAATTGGTTTTCATTATGGAATAAAACTGTAAAATGAGTTACTTTACTATAAAAATATTAATTTGGATAGAAAAATGATAAATGCATGTCATCTTCAGAAGGTGTATTTATTCTTGTAAAGAAGTGTGTGGTTTAACACCATAAGAATAAACAGTTAGTGAAATTAAGAAAAGATGATATATAATACTCACTACATGTAATATTTCAACCTAATAATATAGATAAAATAATAACATGAATTTGTAAATGATATAAAATGATTATTTTTTGAGAATTCACCAACATGGATGAAATTCTAAAAAAATATTTTTTCTAATCTAGTAGATTTAATATACACATATTGTATGTGTGGACATCTTACCTTCCTTGGATAGAGTTGAATTTAAGTAATCCACACTCCCTGATCATTATGATTGGATGATTGTAAATAATCTTAACCAAATATATTAGATCCTTTTACATACCCACAAAGTATGTCGACATAGTGAAGATGGGAATATCTAACTTTTTATCAGATGACCATGAATCCTAAATCCTAAATTACTACATACCAAAAAAGCCACTATATTCCATCACTCATAAATGTTTATTTTGATATAAATTCCTATGTTTAATAAATAACATTCACCCAATCTACATCACATCATGGGGATGAAAAAACATTATTGTTATTTTTTGAATCAAATATTATGGGCCTATAAATATAGAAACAGGGGAAAAAATTGTAAAACAACGTCTAAAATAATTTTCAAAAAATTAATTGTATTAATTTAAATATAAGATTATTTATTTATACACTTCACCATCTATAAAAATCTATATATTTTTCATATTATATTTTCTTTAATAAAGAAAGATCTTTAAATCTACAAAATATCCATTAAATATTCTATCCATAAATGTAGTGAAAAAAAAACTTTTTTTAAAATATTTAATAATTTTTATTCATTGGGAGAGATGGAAGAAAATATTTTTGTCATAATTTTTGAATATAGTATTTATTATTTTTAAATATAAATAATTTTCTTAGTGAGTGAAACTGTTCTATAGGATGCAAAAAAAATTAATTTAATTATTACCAACATAATTATGCTTTTCCCATATTATTATTCATTTAACATATTACAATTTCACAATGATTTTTTTATTAAGATAATGAGTTTTTATAAAGAAGTTAAATGGAATAATAATGAAATACTAATATCAAACATTCAATGAACCATACCCTTTTTGTGAGTATCCTTCTATTATCCATCCATGTCCACATGAAAAATTTATTCATTAATAAAGAGATTCAATGAAATAATATTAATTTTATTAATGGATATATTTTCCAATCATGTTGAATAGTTTGATGATGATCTTATATATCTACAATATTAACATTAAATAAAAAACCATCCTCCAAATTATGGTCACCTAGTGAAATGATATTTGATGGGTCATGGTGATATCTTTGATGTGGAGAGTCTTCGAATACACTATGCACATGCTTTAGTATTGGTGGTTGGGAAAAGTGATAAGATGACTCTATAACTTATTCAATAATCATGAAATGCCCTAAAAACATCATAGATATATTAATCCCCTTCTAGAACCTATCACATCCACTTCTTATAGACTTTTTTATGTATTCATGATCACACACATGGAAAGCACAAGGTGTTTTATGATGATAAAAACATTATTTTTATGGACACTCGGTGGCTCTAAAATGTAGTTTGGTCAATTGTTTAGAAACTTTTATTATGTCTACCAAGCCAGGGACCAAAATAGACACCTCCACGGAACGTATTTATCCCAAATATATATTCAATATTTCTTCTCATAGATGACCTAAACAGGCAAAATTTTAATCATTAAGCGAATATTGTTATTATAGGAGCACATTACTAGGGAAAAATGATTCAGCAGTGATATAAATTTCATCCTCCATTATTTCCTATAATGTCTAAATAATTCTTCTAGTCTATTGCTTATTTAGGGATGGATAGAATCGCCCATACAAAAGAAAGTACAAAAATCTTATAGAATCCCACACTCTAGTCTCAAAAAAGTACCCCAAGTAGATAATATCATCATATGTACTCCATGAATGCACATAATATCATAAATATATGATTTTCTTAGTAATATACAAGGGTTTACTCTCGAATGATAATAAATTGGTTATAATTATATAGTACATACAAAATCACATTTATATAATCAAATACATTGGTTGTCCTCTGTATACCAGTCATGAAATTAATGGATAAATCCTTTCACTTATAATTTGGAATACTATGTGACTGAACTAGTTTAAATGGTACAATGTACTTTGTATTTAATTTTTTCATGTGATATATAATACAAGAAACATTTTTTTGAAATGATTAATCAATTTTCTACAAAAACAATATGTTATTATCCAGATACATATTTTCTACTCAAGGGTGTACAAATTTCGGTGAATGTTGAATCTATTGCAATACCACCATCCAAAAGATATACTACAGATACTCATTTAGAAATTATAAAATATAATACTTCCAATTTGATGTCAAAGCCACACGACCAACTACATAGATAATGATATCCAATCAAACCATCACTACCACAAAACTGGGTTTCTCCAGTGCCACCCATTAACAGGGTAAAAAATCATTGATAAAGGACCCCCCTTTATCAACGCTTTTTTTAGTTGAGCTGATAAAGGGTGGATTTATAAGAGACTTTTCCTAGCACTGATAAATTTTTATATTTAAAAAAAAAACTAAGAAACATAATGTATTGTTATATAAGTATATTTATATTGATATAAATATAATATATATTTTTTAAACATTTTTTAGAAAAGTATAAATAGACTACTACATTTAAAATATATGTAATTTAGTGAAAATGGATATACTTTTTTGTTTTAAAAATATTTTTAATTAATAATTTACTTATTATAATCAATTAATAATCATTTAATAAAAATTTTAAGGCACAAAAAAAATGAAAAAAATCAATAAATTATCTAAAATACGTTTAAAATGTTACTCAAACTTCAAACAGCCATAACTTTTGATCTGGGTGTCCGTTTGAGATCTAAAACATATCAAATCGAAGCCTGAAATGAGCTCTACGCGTTGTTGAAAAAAAAAGCCTCTGCCACATTTTTCAAGGCTAAAAAGGCCCCGATGTACTCCAAAACTGAGTTTTTAGTTTGGATACCCCGATTTTTTAAGGTTCAAACATATATAACTTATGATCCAGATGTTTGTTAGAACTGTACCACATATAATATCAAATATTGTTTCATTTTCTTCAATTTAACTGGTTGGAGAGTTGAGACGGGCTTCTGGATTATGAGTTATGGTCGTTTTAACAATCTATGGCTTTTCAAATACACATATATATGTATTTATTCATAAATATGTTTATGTGTGTTGTATATATATATGTATGTATGTATTTTATTATTTATTTATAAACACAAATAAAATACTTTTATAAATGTATTTAAAACTAATATTATAAATATATATTAATATTTAACGAAATATACGGATATAAAATTGTAACTACAAATATATATATATATATATATAAATATATATTAATATACGAATGAATATATATATAATAATATATGAATAAACATATATGTATTAATATAACTAAATATATTTATATTAATATGAATCTATATTAATATGTGAATTAATATAACTCTATATATATATAAATATATATATATATATATATATTAATATACAAATAAATAAATAAATATATTACTATATGAATAAATCAATACGTGTTAATATAACTAAATATATTTATATTAATATGAATCTATATTAATATACAAATAAATATAACAATATATATATAAATAAATAGATGTATCATTAAATAGATAAAAAACGAAATGGCTGAGTGGTAAAGGTGTAGGCGTGCAACGAGGAGGTCACGGGTTCAAGTCCGGGTGGAAGTAAGGATGGGCGCGCGAGAAAGTGCAGGATGTGCATGCAAGGGCAGCGCATGGGAGTGGGAGGGGGCTACCTAGCATTGGCAGGGGGTCAAGAACTGTTAAAATCACCCCAGAATATAAATTATTTTTTTTTTATTTTTTTGACTTTTATCAGTAGTTTTTGTAGCATTGATAATAGGGATCTTTATCAGCGCTTTTCTATGTGATGATAAAAGGGACCCCCATTATCTTCGCCATGATTAAAGAAACATTTTTTAGCACTGTTAATGTACTTTTATAGCACTGATAAATGCCATTTTTGTAGTAGTGCATTCTTTGAATATCCACAAACTACTTCATAGGAGTGATGGTTTTTTCCTACAAGAATATACAACCTCTTTCATAGATCTACCAAAATATTTGGTGTGCAAAAACAAACTAATCCCTATCTATCCAATCATCTTGATACTTTTGATTCATCTCCCATGAATAGTTCATTATCCAAGATTATTCCATTTCATTACCCATAAAAGGAATATATTATTTACCAAATCTAGTCTTAGAAGAATATCACTCTATTCCACCAACACAAATCTTGGTCAAATTGAGAGAAAATTCACCATAGGCTCTTATGTTCAAAGAGTACAATGAATATAACAACAATAAAGTTGTACCTCCATGATTTCAAAGTGATTACCACTTTTATAGGATCCATTTCAGTAGTGTTTTAATTTTTTATGATGGTCTAAAACTATATCTATTTTTAATCTATAAAAACATAATTTATTATCAGTATACAACTAAGGCCTAATATATAAATATTTTTAAGGAACTCATATAGTGTCGAATTTATTAAATGTATATGAAAGGGTGAATTAGTTGAATCACATTTTTATAGATTTAAATTACATATGAAAATCATCTATCCAAATTAAGTCCCCCTTATTTGTTAATATGTAGAGGGGTTAATTTACCATTTATTTATTTTAAAAAAATAATTATAATATCAAGCTAACCCTATGAAAACATTGACATTGAATTCACTTTGGGTTGGTTGTAATGTAATAACTACAAGTTTATTTAATATATCAACTATAACTACTTCTAATGATGTTACTTGAACCAATAAATGATCCTAACATATCAAAAACTATTATTTAGATAGATTCCCATATAATTGATGCTATCTGGGGATCTCTAATAGATGTTATATGTGGTCTATATGCTCCACCACATATCTAGAGTAGACTAATATATAATCAATGAAAAATAATAAATATATTTTAAAATAGGTCTATAATTAATCCATCATATAATATATGAATACTACATGTGTATTTTTTATCATAAAAGGCATAATGATGAACACATAATATCTTTATTTTAAACAAAGCACATTCTTTTGGATATACTCTTCATTGAATTATTGTTCATGATACCCTATCCTAAATCCAATCATATAGAGCTATCAGGATCCTCTAACATTTTTGAATAGGTTTTCAATATAGGTAAGATGATACATGTTTGTAATAGTAACTTAATTTAGATATTGTTAATCAATGAAAAGCCATCGACTTCCATCATTGATATTCAAAATATGCATCGGAGAACCCCAGGGTGAATCAATTAGGTGTATAAACTCCATATAGAGTATTTAATCTACCACTACCATTAAAGTTTAGATATATAATGGAACCTTTTGATAGTGTAACATTGATATATGTACTTCTATACGTACAAGTTCGATGCAAGAATCCACATCTCTCCTATATAGTATGCATAGTACCTTGTTAAAGAAGATGTTGGTGTACTCCCTGACCGTAGATAGAAGATACTGTCAAACTATACCTATAACACATAATTCCTGAAACAATAATTTTGTCGTTATAATTTTTCTTCATTGGAACCTATTCATGAATAATGTATAACTCTACTTGTTATAGACCAACCATTTACCACATAACCTAGTAAACATTACTCTTTTATAGAAAAACATCGTGTAAGATTAAATATATGATGTATAATTAATGTTTTAAATGATATAATATGATCCCTACTATACTATTACATTTCCCCAAGATATCCTATCATAGAAAAATACTAAACCACAACAGCTACAATTTTTTTTACAATATTAACCCAAAAGGGTTGATAGATTCAATTATTTATCGAGACATGAAAATATATTGTCAAGTATCCTTGTGAGACGTAGTGTTATAAAAGAGTGGGTATCCCCTGTATTTGAGAAAATATGTGATAATGTAATTTTATTGGATATGGAAACTCAATACACTTATACTCACACTGGATCTTCTCTATTAGACACCTTCACATAATAGGGTTTTACATGGGATTCATAACATCTACCCTTCCTACCATATCCAACACCACCTTATATTATTTTCCAACATTATCTATATTTCTAGACACTAAGGTGTAATCAGGGAAATGGGTAACAATAAGTTTCCTATAATTTTACATTATTTTGGTATTATCCATGGATGTTCTCTCCTCTTATTTCACCATCCATATGTTACTAGGGTAATATATATGGGTCCTTACATAAGGGTTCATCCACCATAAAAATCATGTCTTCTCGTGAATTCACTGTTTGATAATCAAATATCCTATAAACCCTTACATGCCTTGATGTATTGAATAATGTAGTGTATGGTAATGACTGGGTTTATGAAACACACTACCCTAGATTCCATGACATCCATGATAAAGACTATCTACTCCCAGTGGAAGATGGATCTTGAATACCTCTAATATCTACATCTCTCTAAACAACACATTGTTCCCTCCAGTCCTATACTAAAATATATTATAACCTACGACACTATGTCTAAAAAAGGTATAGGTATTTCGCAATATGAATGAAACAAGATAATAAATATATGGTGGAAGGGACCTTTTAAAGTGTCTTACTATTATATATTCATATTATATTATATCATGAGAATACAAAAATGTGTGTGTAAAATAAGAACATACTCTATAAATAAGGAATTTCCTAGATGAGATATTAAAATATATATTTCGTTTATTAGTTTTTAATTTCCCTAATAAGAAATCACATTAAATGGAAGTATGGGTCTCCCTCAAAGGAAATGTATTTTTCCTCATGATCCCCACATATGTGGAGCACCACTAAAGAGAACCATACCAATGTATGTTGGTCCCCCAGCTCCATGAAACTATAGCAGAGATACCAATATACAAAAAAAATATCCAATTACTTCATCGAACTTTAAGAAGATCTATCTGAATCCAATCATCAAATCCGAGGTAGTCTCTACCTCTATAAACATGAATTTTTTTATCCAATGAACTAAAATATTTGAAAAATTCTACAACACTTATATAGTCTGTATTTTATATATGAGGTTATCTCTCGCTCCCATATTTCCTTAGAACCACCAATTCTAGGGGATCATGAACTCCTTCCTATATTTCTACAACTTAGGGTGATATATAAACTTATAATCCAATGGAATTTCCATCATTATCTGTAGTGGAACTTTTGTAGTTGAAAATTCTAATAAATAAAAGTTTTTTCATTTATATAGGGTTTAGATCTGGAGATATGATGTAGAATTTACTGTGTTTTAGAATAACCTTATAAAAAATAATACTATAATGAATAAATAGAGACTGAGATTCTACACGATGCATGATTATATCTTAAAATATATAAAATTTAATTAGAATTTAGTTCTAAATTTATATTTAAAAATGAGTGTACCTTTTAAAATTATGTTAGACAATAAGTCAACATCTATGTCAACTATAATTACTAGTTGAATTGAAGTTAATATAGTTCTATTTATTTAAGTGAGATTGAATAACTTTCACTATGTTCCTACTCAAATGTAAAACAATGTGTGAATTCCAAAATATCACTTACGAGATTATTTATATGATAACTTCCTTCAAATACCTCCCTTAAGTCATTGGATAATGAGAAGTATTTATGTATTCATAGAAAAATGGAAGGTATTACTTCAAATAAACATCACATAACTATGAAAATGTAAATTAACTAGGATAAAGAATAATATAAAATATACCACTATATAAAGTGTGATTAAAAATTCATATAAAACATATAATATCCCTATATATCCACAAATAACGAGTCTTAACACAAAAGTACATAAGCTGGATTTATAATAGTATTACAAGTATCCAAAAAGAAATAATATCTTTGACATATCCTTCCAGATTCTTTTATAAGTTCTTCTAATGTCATCCAATGGGTCTTCATTGATTGATGTAAAAGAAATCATGTTTATAAGGAGTAGTGAGAAATAATAATTAATATGGTTTTCCTATGTAGTGGAATATCAAAAAACTAAAAAACAATTTTTTTTGAAAAAATTGAATGTATTGGGTAGATAATCATCATAATTATAAACGTTTTCAAATATTATTATCAATGATATTACAAAATACCTTTAACCTACACATGGTTAAAATTAATTAATATTTCCAAAGAGTATTCATTTTTAGTTTCCAATATATATAAATGTGTGTGTGTGTGTGTTTAATATCTAAAAGAATATGAATATAGAATGGGAACCCATATAGTATATCTAACCAAAGAGTCTGTAGAATATCACAGATCAATTAAGAATTACTCCCGCTAAAGAAGAAACCCTATAGGGTAACTCAATCCATATTTTTCCACTACATACTAGATGTTGGGTCTCATATATCCAACATCTGAATGGTATCTATATAAAAAGTAGTATCATTAAAATATAACCATCATCTCTCACAACCTATTAATTATTTACGTTTCATAATATTACTGAATGTGAACTAATATGGATGATATAGGAAATACCTTTTACCATTTATCTTTAATATGATGAAGTAAATACACATAGCCAAATATGGATATATCTATCAGGTTATTGAAAGGAAATATGTTCCTCCATGAATAAAATAGTCTAATTGGTCTCCCTTCCCTATTGTTGTGGATAAAATTATATAATAATTTCTACAACAATATCTTCCTCAATCACAAATATGTGGGTGAGAATGTTGGTAGACACATAGGATACATTTCACTGTTGTTGAGTCACTAGTAATTAGTAGAGATTAGATTCTATTAATATAGTCTTTTGTAATCCCTAATCCAATGAAGCAAGATGCAGTACGACTTTAGATATAACCATCAATATTAAAATATGTATAGTGAGTACTATCTGATTACCAATGTTTTCTGCAATTGGTATATTCTCAAAATATATATCAAACAAAGGTGAGGTAAAACATAAAAGAGGCTTTACTGGTATAAGATATAACTATATATCATGACATTATAATTGTTATATTTTCTATATTGAAAATCACTTATTTATATTGATGTACTATAAAATCATATTTTAATGAATATTTGTAAACATATTCATATAATATTCATATTTTTTCAATGAATAATTCCATAAAATGCTTTTCTTTACAAAAATCTGGGAAATTAAAAATGTGAAATTTAAATTATTAAATAAGATAAAAATTTTATTTTTTATTTTAATATTCTATGAGAATTTATATCATTTTTTCGAGTAAAATTAATGTAAAAATTATGTTCCAAGATGATTCACCCCTCAACCATTGGTATCCATCAACCTAGCCATCCTATAGGGGATCAACTGAAAAAGACAACCTCCTAGATTTCCATATCATATTGATAAGTTTGTGACGCCACAAGGGGGCCCAGACCAATGAAATATGTGCCTTGTAGAGAGGATCCCATAGGGTGTTAAGGTGGGCCAACACCAGCAAGGTCCGTACGGTGTTGTTTGACCCATATGACTTATTTTTCATTTAAATGATATCCAATCCATAGAACAAGATTAGGTGTCGATGATGTTCTAGGATATAATTTAAATAAGTGAGGCCTCCAACAACACCATCGATTTGGGATAAAAAATTAAGATGAATTGTTCATCATAAGAAATGTGATGCTACTCCACTTCACCTGTGCATCCTCCTACCACATACACAACCAACCACATCCCGACATCATTACTTCTACTAGATTCTAGACCACCTTCGTCTACAGACACTCCATAGGCCACCATGGCCAACACTTCTCAAGCATGAAATCAAGCCAATATTCATCACCAATGCCGAGGAATCCCATTGATGACATTGGAAGCCCTGAGGAACCACAATTGACTATTGTGACTATATTTGCAGATATAGAATCACATTATTGGAGGCCCACTTCACCGTTTCAATCAATAAATTTCAGAGACATTGTGACAATGATATAGAGAGATCAATCTCAGTCGCAACATCCATCAGAAAATTATTGATCAATAGGGATCAGTTCATAGACATAAGAATACCAACACGATGATCTATTTGAATGAAACCAAATCCCAACATGAAACAATATAATAAGACCTTTGTGAAGGTCATATATCATGAAGGAGGATTCCATCATCACAACTGATCCCCCCATGATGATATTCGGCCCTTGCAGGACATGAAATCACAGCTGAAGGAGGGAGGAGAACATCTAACCATGTTACTATTTGAAGGATAAACATTTAGGTTATTATGAATCCATCAAGAGAAAGATAATTCCATGAACATTTTCCACTAATGTGAGCAAGTGATCTACTGTTGAATCAATGGTAGATGTGATCTACCATTGAGACAAAGTTAGATGTGATATACTATAGAGACTATGGAAGATGTGGTAAACCCTTAAGAAAATGGTATATGTGATCTAAAAGTAATACAATGGCAGTTATGGAGGAATAAATCCCATACACAACCCACTATCATTTTAGACCAAGGGGGATGCCAAGGCCAAGAATGCATTGCATTTACAACTTAGAATACTGTAATTTTTGGATGGTGGGAGACAAAAATACTTACTCTGATTGGAAGGAATATATTTAAATTGATAAATACTTCTGGATGGAGCACCAAAAGATGAATGAACAATGGTTGTTTTTTAATTATATATGTTATCTTCTATCATGAAAATGGTAAATTCCCAATGGCATATTTTTTTACTGTAACTATGGAATGAATCTAAACACGGGAATTTGTAATAGCCCGCGAATTTGACATATTCAACCAATGAATATATTTAGAATGATATATTAAATTATGAGAATAAATTGGATGTTAAAAAATGAATAATAGAGTTTTCCTCCCACAATAAATATAAGGATTCTAAAAAACTTATATTTATCAATGAATTGGAGGATTCAGAGTGGACTACTGCTGGATGCTTTGTTTTTAGCTATTTTATTTTTATTATTTTTTATTATGTTGTCTATCCATTTTACCTTTGTTTTTATCATTTAATATAGGGGTAGATCAATTTTTAGTTTGTTTAATTGGAGGTTACCATGTGTGGTTCATGGGTCTTGGTTTTTTTTCAAATTATATGATCTGAAATTATTATTAAATTTTTTTTAATAGTAAATTTAAAAAATTTAATGGGATAATGTTAGGTCTAAAAGGGAACTAGAAAAGATGATCAGGGGAGGGGTGAATCCGTGTATGGATATTCTGTTTAAAACTTCTTCATTACCTAGTGGATCTTGACATCTTTATTACGAGTGTCACTTCTTATATTCCATAATGTTAGTGTTGATGGTGTCCTTTATTATTTTATCTAATGATAATAAACTAAAACTAAATAAATAAATAAAGTACAATGAAATAAAAAAATTTACTGGGTTCACATTCACAGGGCTACATAGAAGGAGAATATAACAAAAATGTGCATATTATACCAAATTCATTATGTCTCACTGCAATTAATAATGATCAGTCTAGATAACATATATGCCGAGGCTCATTTACTTTGATTGATTTAGGTTATTCTCACTGCATTCCCAAATGTATTCCCTATGTCTCTACCTCTTTCTCACTACTGATGGGAAGGATAACAATCTTTCTATTCGTTCGCTAACTCGTATTAGAAGGGTTCAACGCCATGTTTATGGGCTTGTAAGGACCTTCATTTTCAAGAAATCACTCATCCTCAACTATAAGTAGACGCACTATTAATGTCCTATTTTCACCCATATATGAAATCCACATTTCCATGTACTGTTAATTAGCGGAAATTGATTTTGTGAACTATTTATGTCCATCATAAACATCCTGATTCTTCAAAAAACAATGTAGAGCCTATTCCTCATGGACCACCTCTTCCACGGATTTCCTCCACCTCCTACCCCACGAAATTTCCCCACGAACAACTTATTTTTACTACCTCCATGTAATTCTTCTGCATAACGCTTCCACATACTAATTCCTCATAAATACCGAACTTAACACTTCTAGCCCAGCATAATTTCTTCTTCTATAAACTGGATATTTTATGAATAGATTCTCCTCTACAAACAACTTCTCCTACATGTAAAACATTCCTTTTTATAAAAAGTTCCCCAAAAAACCTCTTCATGAATTGCTTCAATGAAATCATTCTCCTTCCACAGAATCTTCATCGTGGACGACATCACACTTCATGGGAAACTCCCTCACATAACACTTTTTGACTTCTTTGACCTCCCAAACAATAGATTATTACTTATGAAAATAACTCAAAGTAAGGAATGGAATAACACGATTAATTTATGTAAATATATCTGAAAAATCTAATAATCTATGATTTAACAACATCTTAATCACATAACACTTCTCCCAAGAATTGTTTCCCTACATGGTCGGTGTACTTTTTTTCTTCCTTCACGACATCCCATTCACCTTCCCATTTATACCAATGATACCCTTGGGGGATTATCAAATCACTTCATAACTTCCATGATTCAAAAACCATCATGTGTACAAAAAGATGTCTATATACTACTTTCCTTCCTACTAACTACTTCCAAAAACAGTTTGGATTCATCGAACTATGAGCCTCCCCATTAATGGTTTGGTCTTCCACCAACCATTCTACAAGTCACCTTAAAC
Organism: Viscum album; assembly: GCA_963277665.1. NCBI lineage: Eukaryota > Viridiplantae > Streptophyta > Magnoliopsida > Santalales > Viscaceae > Viscum > Viscum album. Next base: position 1,554,019,084 of record OY728148.1, on the reverse strand, counting down.
AGATGCTTCCACAAACACCATTCATACCTATTCATAGTCATCTAGAATTTTCAACAAACACAATCACACCTAAAACACACCTATAGGACAAATTAAGGGATTTTTCCCAACATATACAATTGTGTTTTCCTTTCAAATATAAAAATTTAAATTTACATGGGTAATAATATTTTTCTATATTCTTGTTTGTAGATCACATAGATTGAGCAATAAAAGGACAATTAGAGAAGTTTTTTGTGATTAATAATAATTTAATGAATAAATAGTGGACATATTTGGACACCTAGGATACTCAATACGTTATTGGGTATTTCCTAGCATATTAAATGGACACCCACTGTGACTTTCACACATTTGTAAAATAATATTCTAATTAAATGAAATTGGATTATTTTTACGCTTAATAAACCTTATTTATTCATCAAAAATTAGAAACAATTTTAATAAGTTAATCAAACTAATTAATAATGGTATGTAATTCATGTTAAAATTAAAAGGATAACATGAGAAAATGGAATACAAGGATAAATTTAATCAATTCTCACTCTTCTAAATTTCACAAGATATTTTTATTCATATAATATTCATTTAAATTCTATAATTTTATTTAATTTTTCACTCATGATAATTACATCAAAACACATCTATTTAAAAAAAACATTGGTCACTACTATTACTACACCTTTAATGGGAATATAAATAGATTTTTATACACCCCAAAAATAGTGTGTTTTGAAACCTGTCTTCCCTTACGAGGTGTAGGTGAAAATAAAACCCATAACATTTGTGACCCGGACCCCCAATGAGGCACTAATTTTTATTGAACAAGAGTTATAGATGGAAATTGTAACTTAGATTCATAATCATAATATTGAAAACCACATTGAATTAATCATATTAGAAGACTCGAGTGCAACATCGAGAGTTCACTCCATGTCAACAAATATGAAAATTAACAAAACAATTATATAGGCTCCCCTGTTTCCCTTTATTTCCTAACCTATATAATAAACTAGTCTTTAATGTTCAATAAAATGATTTTGGTATTTGTTTAAATATGATTCAAGTATATGAAAATTTTCATGGTGTTGAAGGTGATGACCCATATCGACAAAATCAAGAGTTCAACTCGGTTTGTTCATTATTCAAGTCAATAGGTGTTTCTAAGGAGAAAGTAAAGTAGTTGTAATTAAGTTTTACACTTTAAGAAGCTACCAAGTAGTGAATTTACAATATAAATCTTGGAGATATATATGACTGGGATGATGTCCAAAGATATGTCATTCAATAATTCTTCCCATTTTTTCAAAGTACGATAATAATGGAGGAGATCTATGGCATCAGATAAGAATCCAAGGAAAATATATTTGAATATTTCAAAATATTCAAAAAGTGGTATTCAATTTTTCATCATAATGATGTGAAAGATCACCACTTACCCAGCTTTTTCTACCGCGGATGGTTATAAATTGAGAGGAACCTTTTGGATGCGTCACCTAGAATATTTTTTATTAATAAGTCACCCATGGATTCTAGGATCCTAATTGAGAAGAATGAATAGAATTAAATATTGTTTGGAAAAATAATTATAATCACATTAGTTAAGTATGTGGAAAAAAATTCTTACTAATGACCTTTAATTGGAACACATCGTGAATAATTAACAAGCCTTTTGTGAAAAGTGGTTGTGAAACAATTGAATGAACGTCCTTCCCCACCAAAAGCTTGTAGTTTATGTAAGACACCCCATAACATAACTAATCAATGTGTTTAGGTATAGGGTAAATATATATACATCTATATTCTATCAATGAATGTTTCAATAAAACCATCCAAGGAGATAACATAAACCCGAGTAAAAATTTGGAAGTGAATAGAGATAGGATTGACCCCCATTCCATAAAAACATCTGAAATACACCCAATTTACAATAATAAAACAATGAATAATACCGATAAAAACATTATGAACCACATAATTTTAAAAAACAATCTTTAGACATCCCAATGTTTTTGCACCACCAGTCGAATGATTGTAGGAACAAAGATGGAGAAGCTGAAAAACACTATGAAAGATTTTTCAAATGAATTTTTTAATCTCATGGACATGAAGTCCAAAAAAATAGGTAATATTCCATCTGTAAAATCCAAAATCAAAATAAAATTGTAATAATGATCACCATAAATATTTTATTAGAGATTCATCAACTAGATCCCAATGTTAGTTTAGAAAAACGTTTAAGAAGTTGAGTCTAGAATTTCAAGACATTTTGGATAGATTCTAGATGAGAAACCCACTCCACCGAAAGAAGAAGTCAAAAAGTGAGAGGAAGAGCCCAAGATAATATCTAGTAAGTAAACAACTAAAAAAACATTTAATTGTTAGAATATGGTGAAAATAAAAAAATACCATACCATTCCATTCTAGGTTTACATAGTTCATGATGATTGAGGATTAGTGACTTCAAAAAGAGACCTAAGAGACATTTAAAAAGGATTAAATGAACATACCCTTCATGGAATCTTATAATAAAAATATCAAATATGATTAATTAGTAAAATATATTTAATCAATAGAAAGAGGTTTAATGATAATTAATTTATAAACCTAGGAAGGATTGTCTCAAGAATGATCACACTATCACTCCAAAAAAAAAATTATTATCAATGGACATTTTATATTACATACTCTATTGGTTTTTTTAATTTTTTTAATTTTTTATGTTAATTTGGTGCTTATAATAATTTAATGTTAATATATATATATATATATATTTGAAATCAATTAAAATAAATACCGTAAGAGTGGTTTTCCAGCTAGAAAATAAATCTCGTATATTTCCAACCATATATTTAGAGAATTTTTTAGTAGGAGTTAAAGGACCTAATTTTCATTAGATTTTTATGTTCCCACATTATAGGAAGATAAATCACCGAGGAATTCGCAAATTATTTTGGTAATAACATTCCTAAAGACACCTAGGATGATCATAAATTTTCATGAATGTACCTTCACTATGGAGATATGATATAACAAGGTGTACTTCATTGTTATTGACTCCAAGGGGAACCCTTCAAACAATCATCAAATATTTTATGTTTTTGACAAATAGGGTGTTGGTAATATTTAATATTATATATGCTTTGATAATACCTATCCTTATTAAATCGAATTTCTATTTTATACTCGTAAGGAATAAGTGAGTAAAAAAATTTCAAGTATTTAAAAATTCAATATTAAAAAATAATTAAAAGTGGGATTCATTGTTATCTTGATAAAAAACTGATATTATTATCATTGAAAAGGAGATTAATGCTTTGGAATCAAGAAATTTGAATTCAATATCATTTGTAGAACAACACACAATTCTATAATTAAATCCTTCCCACATTTTATTTTAAATATATGTATCTTATACAAGGAAAAAATTTGTAGAAATAATAGCTAAAAACAAATACATAGAACAAAAAATATATTTATTAAACTTTTTAAATGAAGAATAGAAGCCATAAGGTGGATCCTAGGAGACATTAATATAATTAAAAATGTGGAATGTTCCCAAAAATACTTTCTATAGGGGGCTTCAAGACTGTTAATAAACTCCATAGAAAACGCAATCAAACTATTTTGGTGGCTGTTAAAATATATATTAAAAAACTGTTAGCCAATGAAATCATTTTCCCAATATATAACTCTTAATGAATTAACCCAATCCTTGTGTTCCTAGGAAAAGATGCTTTACCATTTTGGAAAATGAGAATAATAAATTTTTTATTGTCAGAGTTAAAAATAGTTATAGTGTTTTCATTGACTATAAAAATCTAGACTAAGTCACTAGAAAAGACAATTTCCCTTCAAATTCATTGATAAAATATTAGAAATATTAGAGGGTAGATAATGATACATATTTTGGGATGGTGTTTATGGATAGTTTGAGGTAATAATTGTTCCTTAATCTCAAGAGAATATATCATTCACCTATCTTTTTAGGGATTTTTCATACAATAGGATGCCTTTCAGATTATGAAATTCTTCATATACATTTCATCGATGTATATTAAAATTATTCTCATATTACATAGAGGAATAAATTGAGGTTCTTAATAGAGGCTTTCATATTTTTGTAAACTCATTGACCATTCCTTAGTGAATTTGCATAATGTATTGTAAACATTAATTGATAAAAACCATGTTTTAAACAATGAGAAGTGTCACATTAGGGTTGAAAAAGATACTTTTCTAGGTAATATAATCTCCCAAAAAGGAATTGAGGTGGATAATTATTATGTTGATCTAATAAATTATTTTCCATATTCTACTAGTGTGAGACATATTAGTTCATTTTTTCGGTGATGTGAGGTTTTAGAGATCATTCATAATGGAATTTTTCATTATCACTCTTCCTATTTAAAGATTTTATTTAAAATAATATATCTCTATTTTAAATGATAATTATCGGGAGTCATTTTATGAAGGGAAAAAAACTAATCACCACACCAATTATGTAACCCAGAGTGTGGGAGAGCCCATTTTAACTACTTTTTGTTACATAAGACCATAGCTTGGGAGCATTAAACTCCCAAAAAATTGACATCAGAATAGAAGTAAAACAAATTCCAAAAGAAACATGGATGAAACTCTCCATAATTAAAAAATAAATAAATTTTTTTCAAAGATATTGTATCTTCATTGTATAAATTTAGATCTTATTTATTGGGAACTAATATTGTTGTATGTTCTTATGATCAAACACTTGGATTCATAAAAATAAATTTTAATGCCATGAAAAGGATTGTAAAATAGATAATTTTCTTGAAAGAGTTATACATACAGATAAAGGATAAAAATAGTTCTAAATATCAGGTTATAGATACCCTAAAATGGAATCCCATCAATATAGAAATAGAAATTTCAAAATTGATCCCTCTAAATGATCACATGCCAGGATAATATATCTACATAGTGGAATGTTAATTTCCAATGCATGATGATATAATAAATCATTTATCCACATATCAGGTACCTTCCCACCTTAACATTCATAAAAAACACATGCATAAGGATGATGTTAGTTTTTATATTTGGGTGGATCCATTTCTGTAGAAAATATGTAATAATCATGTAATAAGATGATGCTTACTGGAAAGTGAAATAGAATCCATATTTTAATTTTTTTTCCCATTCAATTTATTATTGAGGCCACTTTAGACCTCAATGAATGGAATGAAAATTCATGGAATCTAGATTTTATTTCACAATTTTGTTTATTCATACTCATGTGTATGGTAAGAAATGTGATAAATGTCAATATTGTCTAATTATTTCAAAAAGCTACGATATGACCCAGAAACTCTTATTTTTTGGTGAAATATATGATGTATAAGGAATTAATTTCATAGGACCCTTTACCATGCCTTTTGGGAATTATTAAATTTCAATTGGTGTAGATTATGTCTCAAAATGGGTTGAAGAGAAATCCACAAAAATTCATGATTCCGACGATGTTTGTGATTTTGGGAGGTTTGAAATTATTATGTTTGGGGTGCTCATGGACATCATCAGTTTCTAAGGGAATAATTTTTCCAATAGAATTATGGATGCTATTTATTTGATTTTTGGGGACAACAAAAAACATTTATTCCCCACCATCCTCATACAAATGTTAAGACGAACTATCTAGCATTGATATTAATGTTTTCTTGAATAAAATGGTTTAACCCAACATTATGTATTAGAGCTAATGACTAGAGTTCTCTATAGTGGCATACCAAATATCTTACAAGACACCAATAGCTATGATCCCACAAGGTTTAATTTAGGGAAAGAGTTTTCATTTACTAATGTAGTTGTAGAATCAATTATATTTGGGTATAAAAAATGAAATTTGAATTTAGTGATTACTGGTAAAAGATAAAACTCATGTTAAAAGAAAAAAAGGAATGCATATGAGAGGATTTATAAAACCCAATAATTTACACTGAGAGACCAAGATTAGAAAATAAAAACCTTTTTAATAAAATAACATTCAACTTGGATATCATGTTCTACTATAAAATTAATGATTGATGTTAATTATAGTTATGTTTCAATTTAGGTGAAACTATTTTTTATAATTATTAATTATAATGCCTTTAGTTTCATTTAGATTAAGAGGCAATAGGAATGAATGTCATTAACTATTAATGGGAAGAGGATATAGAATTTCCTTTGCAATCTACCTCAAGATCCAGTGGAGGGTCTCCGACTTCTCTAAACCATATATTAATTTACTTTCATAAGGATTTCTATATCCAATGACATTAACTGAAAGAATTTATAAGTTGGAAGTAAAAATTTATTTTAATTCATTAATTATTATGATAAATACAACTCTTCCCTTCATCTATTTAGTTTAAATTGAATGGTTCTTACACTGGTATGAGTTTTTTTATTGGGCCACCATTATGGAAATCAATAAGATTCCCCAAATAATATAATGTACAGAAAAATTAGCATGGAAACTTGTATTGTATACCATTATTAATTGTGTATACAAATTACTACATGTTTCTGAAAATTTATTTTTAATTGGAAATTTCATCAACTATGTAAAACTGAATTGTGCATGCCCATACATTGAAATTATTAGTTACTATGATACCTAAGTTTCTTAAGATACATTTGATTCTAAGTTTAAGATTTATTGAAAATGATATTAAATGAGTAATGTGATGGAATAAACGATTAGCGTGAATCGTGGATATTAAAATGAGGACTCCTGATTTGATAGAATTAGTGGATTAATGTAAAAATATTTTTATAATTGATGTAAATTAAAATTTTCTTATCAATTTTCTTGGTTTGAATTTTCAAAATTCATGTCTATTAATATTTTTTTAACCATTTTATATGTGATTTTCCCAAACTATCTTTCTTATCCCTGGGAGAGTTTCTTGACCATGTATTTCCTATTTTATCTTGTCCATTTTTCTTGGGTGATTTCAGGACATTAAACCTACATGAACATACATTTGAAATATCCAAAAATACAAACTAAAAAAACACATTTAAAACAATTGAGTATTTTTTATTGATAATATCTTATCCTTAATAACACCTTATAAATTAATCTGTAATCATCATATAGATACCATGATTTCACTTTTTTGGAATAATCCATCATACAATCAATTTTTACCCATTTCTACAATAATAATAGTATTTTTCATGATATTTTGAATTTTATGTGATTGGGTGATGTGATTCATGATAGAATGGAAGAAATAAAATGTAAGAAAAACTATTTGGATTGGTACATTGGATATTGGCATGGGTTTATGATTTGTTAATTTTAATTTATTTGTTTCCCATGTTTATATATATAAATAAATAAAATTGATAAAAAAATAAAAAATAGAAGAAAAATTCAAGAGGGTGTATAAATTATTCATTATAAATTTATTTACCATCATAATTACATATATCATGGGAAGTGGGAGTCGATATAAGTACAAGAAAAAAATTATATTTAAATATTTACTTTTGAAATATTGATTTATATTTTATAGCTAAACATCATCCTTTGGGACTAAATTTTTTAACATTAATTCCTACCAACATTAATCATTGAAGTCATTTTAACCTTTATTTCAAAGTCCTTATAATTTTATGTGTATATTTTTTAAAAGTGAATAATGTAGTTCTATTAAATGATTATATAAAGGATCATGTTATCATGATTTGGACATAACTATACATGAATTTTAATCTTTATTGGTGACTAAAAAGATTCAATTTGCGGTGAATCATTATATAACATGTTAATAAAGAATAAATTATGTTTCTTCAATTGATGAAAGTATAAAAATTCACATAATTTTAAATGGGAAATATAAATTAAATTAATTGATTGTCTCATTGAAAAGTTGAAAATTGAATTGATATTCGATGTGGAATGTGAAAATTTGGTATAACATTTATTATTATTTTATTTTATTGATTTGAAATTTGAATAATAGTATAATGGGTGACCTCTTAAATTAATTGTTGATATTTTATACTTGAGGAAAGTCATGGATTATCTATAGGGGTATTTGAAATAGTTATATTTTCATACATATAAGTACACATATTCTTATAATTTTCAAAGTATTTAATTAATAATCCCATAAAATTTATTGTTTTACTAAAATGATGGAAATTATATATTTTGAATTAAAAGGACTAAATTATTTAAGAATTTTAGGCATGGTTTTTATTTTAATATTTGGGGAGAATTTAGATAGTTGGTTTTGAATACATTTAGTGTAAATGTTATGTGCCACGCTAAGCCAACACCAAACTAGTGGAAGTCATCCCGCAATGCATCAGAAAGACATTATTACCACTAGATGGGTCGGTTCGAGCTGAAAAGGGAGTAATGCAACAAGTGGGATTAGACCCTTGATTCATATTGACCTTGTGGAGGAACCGACAAGGATTATAGTCGGTTTTAGGCCCACATGGGATGTTCTTTGTGTTATGGACCATATGAATTTGTCTGTTTGTTGGGATGACATCCCTATAGCAAGAGTCTAAGATAGGGATATAGAATTATTTTATTTATATAACCATGGCCTCATGTCTCGATGCGACCCAACGGGGCTCGAGCCGTGACTCTCCAAGCCCGCCTCCAATAGGATAGGGGCAGGCGACTAGCGCCGAGTAGGCAATCACATACGTGGGAGGCATTATCCAAAGGTACCTATACACACACACACATGCACATACACCTCCATGAAACAATGCAGAGATATATTAAACTGAATATTAAATGCATGCATACAACTATCCCAAACAAGATCTCAATAGAAGTACAAAAAGGGAAAAACAGGGCCCTCAAAAAGAAAAATAGAAAGGTCTCCAACCTACTCGGAAGAAGGGGTACGCTACAAAAATCACCACCGGAAAGCTCCTCAGCACAGCTCCGGTAAGACTCCATGGTCAGTTCCGCTCACTCAGCTCTCATTGCTCCAGGTCCTCATGGGACTCAGTCGATAGGCTTGTGGCCTGAACAAGAAACAAACATGTGCGGGAAAAGACCATACAGGGGTGAGTATAACAATACTCAATAGGCACCTGAAACCCCAAAATAAAAAAAGCATCAAAAAGGCAACAGTCCACTCATCCTAGCCCGAGGGAACCCATAAGAGAGAGAAACTCTATCCCGTGACCATCATCGGTTATGTACAACTAGTCAGCATAGCTCAGGTGTATTCCCATACATACACCACGAGCAATCTAGATATACACTGCTCACGCACCAAGCCACATGAGGTACTGAACTCATCACTAGCAACAGTTCACAACCATAATAGCACACTCCATGATGACTGTCATCCCAAATGAAACTTTTCCAAGAGATACACTCCATAGGGTCCCACACAAACATCCCAGACGCTAACACAAGAGATCAAGCTCGTCAGATATTGTCACTGAGGAAACCTCACTCAAACAACATAAACACCAATCTTCATGAATAGAAGATCACTACTAGGGTCCTCTATGGAATACCAAAACCCACATTGGTATACGAAGATCTCACAGATAGGGTATCACTCCCAGGGTCCGCTAGGGGATACAACAAACTGATCTGGAACTCGTCAAAAACACATCACTCAGATAGAGGATCGTCACCCATGTCATGATGGTCACGACAATAACGAAACCCTATCAGGTACATCTCACACTATAGGGGATCTAACTGATGATGCAGCAACCCTACCAACACCACGCGCTAAGTAGGGGATCGTATAACCAACAATACAGATACCCTTCTTTAATCCTCATGCTGAGTAGGGGATCATACACCCGACGATGCCACAACCCTACCGAGGATGGCACACTACATAGGGGATCATATTCTAGATGATGACACAAACCCTATGGGGTTAAAATGCTAGATAGTGGATCTACACCCATGGATAAGCTGTCACAAAAATATCTAGAACCCGATCTAGGGAAACGATGCTAGAGGATCCCGCTCCAATCCCACTAGAGGGATGACACAACTCTAACAGATTAAACATCACATTGAGAGGATCAAAAACCTATATTAAGGTTTTGATGCCGCGTGAACCAAGGGAGTACCCTTATCCACCGCTGGTCCAGACGTCGCTAACCTGAGCGACCCGCCACAACACCACATCGCGTACCTCCAAAGCCGATACAGAGGCCTCCATCACGATCCACAAGTAAAAACACGCAGGATGGGCTGTTTACTCGCCCGAAATAGAAAATCAGTGAAAAAGGTACTATTCACCATAGCTAGCCCATGTGGGGCCCAAAATGCGATCCCAAAACTCATCAAGTGGATCATATCACTGGGATCCCCTCCGAAAAAACCCATTGGATCAACTACTCGTTCATCCCAAATAGACACCAGGTGAAAAATATACTATTAACCGAAGCCAGCCCAGGTGGGGCCCATGCCTCGATCTCAGAACACATCGAACAGATTGCACCATTAGGATCCTCTTGAAAAAACACATAGGATCGACTATTCATCTACCAAAATCGAACTCCTGGGGAGAAATTTGTAATCTCTCTATAAACTCCCAAACCCAACCTCATGGGGCCCTCACCCCAAACTCGGTCCCAACATCCGAAAACCAACAAGAAAAGTCCTCCGTACCATTAGGGCCTCAACGCCACGAACGTCACATCAATTGGACGGTCTGAGTAGCAGATACAATGGTTCAAAGTCGAATAATAATAAAATATCATTATTTTATTCGACGTTTCTAGAACCCAGGCCATAATCCCAAACTTTAAAACCCATGTGCCCTCACCAAGGGATTTTACTCATCGCTAGGGTCGCGTCGGAAAAGAAGGAACACAATTCATAACTCTAGGGATCATGATACGAGGGTTTAAAACCCCCTTTTACCAAGAGAGGGCGAGACCGGCCTGGGCCGGCCCGCGCCGGCCGCTCCGGCCGGCGGAACACGACGCCGCGGAGCAGCGCCGCGCGCTCCTGCGCGTGGCCGACAGCCTTCATGGGGTCACTTCTAGTTGGTGCCAGGACCACCTCAGGGTTGGATATCGACTTCCTTCACCGCGGCCCGCTGCCGCGGGCCACCGTCGCACCGGTGCCGTGCCTGCAGACATTCCGAGGGCCGCTTGCAGCACCCCGAGAGTCCAAACGCGCATCAGAAGGATTCTACGTGCCCCCCGAGACCAGATCTATGCACATGATGGCTCAAATGAGAGAAAACCCAACCATATGGGATCTAGGATTTCAAAACACATAACGCCTACCTTGGGGGAGAAACAGCAAAGCTTCAGGTCCAGAATGACGCCTACGACACACTGGTGCTTGATCTGCCAACGATCGGCATAAAAAAACAGGCATCTGCGGCTCGATTTGGCGAAGAAAGAGACGAGGGAAGGGGGATTTGTTTCCGGAACGTACATGGTGGGGGCGGGGGAAGAGATTGTTGGTTTTTAAATTACGTTTAAATAAAAACATCATCCTAACTCCCTGCCAACACGCCTCCGACCCGACACCCAGAGCCGACAAAAATTATGTCGCACCTAGGGTAATCACAACGTTCTAAATAAAACGACAAACTTGGATTTTTGACCCGAGACTCTGTTCAGAAGTTATTCAAGCCGACGCTCATAAATAAACATTTCCATATATTTACGAAAATTCCCCTTGTGGATTTTCTCACAGCATGCCCATGCCCGCATATTTTACACCCTGCCTAGGGTAAAAGGCACACTCCGGACCCAACATAGTCTTTAAATTCCCATTCTGAACTACTGTTTAGGAGATCACACACCTCATCCATGTCAATAGTATAAAAATACTTAATAATTTTATAAAATTAATTCCGGGAACCCCGGGCCTCGGAATCGCACGCCGTCTTCACACCCAGCTATGGAAATATTCGTAGGAATATTCCAAAGTCTGACAATGCCAAAACCCGAGTCACTACATCCTCCCCACCAAAGAACATCTAGTCCTCGAAAATCCATAAGCACATGGAATGCAACTGGACTCTCAACTGGGTATCCCATGCCAGCGAGTTCTCTGACAAACACCCCTACCCGAACACATATGTCAGAGGTTCTCATCCACCACACCTCAACACTGTCCACTTTGGGTGGCACTGAATCACCTACACAATTTTTATCGTGTCACAAAAAGGCATCTTAGTGGGGGAAAGATCCCTTCTCCTCACGCATTCAAAGCACACAGAACAACACCCACGCATGGTCTTTCCAACGCACTGAACAAAACTCAAGTCAACAATAGAAAGGGAAGAATACCGCTAAACATTGTCTATCAACACTAATGTATAAAGTATAAAGGACACAAGGCGTACCTCTAGCCATCTGTAGAGCCTCTGGGTCAACAACATCTAGGGAATGCAACTGATCTCACCCTCGACCCCCCAGCTCACTGAGCTTGGCTTGGACAACATGGGGGTGGGGGTGTTGGCAAATGATACCGCCTACCTCCTCCTGCTACTGCACCAGCTCTGTCGCCACGTCCGCCGCATACAAAACTCCTTGCATGAGACGATGCCTCTACAAAGGCAGTCTGTCGGCCGTCTCCCTCTCAGCAGCACGAATGGTCGGACAATCTATATGAAGAAGTCCCCAACCGTCACAAGTGTAACACCACATCTCCTACGGCTGACCAAAACTGGAATGCGAGCCCTATGAGCCCTAAGCCTCTGATACTCCAGCATGGTGTCACCTCCTGAAATTTCAGCCATGTCCAGCCCCTTGCTCTTGCTGCTGAAAATCAGTTGCCGACGTATCACCTGCCACACTCCCAACACTGAAGGGCGGAATCTGCTCAGCTTGAAAGGCCTCCACCACCAAGGCTCATTCCAGTAATCTACCATAGGTGGGCAAGTACAAGGAAACCACACCGGCCCTGATGTCCATACATAACCCCTGCTCGAAAGTCTGAGCCCTAATGAATGGGTCTGATCCAAATCATGGGAGTTTCATGAAAAGTCTGAAAACCTCACGGAGTACACTCCTACACAGTCATGCCCTCCAGCCGAAGCTGTAGAAGCTCCTGAATCCGCACTGACATCACTGTCACCAGATAGAACTCTTCCCTGATGAGCCTCTCAAACTCTTCCCACATGAGTGTCTTCTCATCAGGGGCCGTGTCACCAAACTCCACAATAGTCCGGCCGAAACATGAAGAAGGCTCTCCGCTAGAACCACAATTTAATCTGGGGGTGTCATTATGAGGAGAAAAACTCGGGTGACTGCTTGAAGCCAGTCATCAGCTGCCTGAGGGTCTGGATCACCCCAAGACCTTAGAGGTCACTACCTCAAGAACCCGTGCAGTTCACTCAGCTCGCACTCAACCTCCTCCTGCACTGCTGTCACAACCAGCTACTCGACAGGTGGTGGATCAACTAGTAGACCACCTGGAGGTCCAGCCTCAGAACCTGCACCATGGTCCACAACCTCTACAAGGGGTGGATTATCACCATAATCTCACTGTGGAACCCTCAATGGTTTTCGTCGTCGAGGAATCCTGAAATACAATCAAGACACACTATAATCAAAGAGTATATCTGGAGAGCTAACTCAAGAAAAATAAGGGAAACCCAATAACCCAGTCCTGTATGATTCATGTACCATTATTTTTCTCCTGTGAATAGTGTATAAACGTCCCAAGTTGAAAAGTTGGTTTTTAGGGCCCTGGTGAATGGATATGTCGGTCGCCGCACCAACACTGGAGTCCCTAGACTGAAAGCGAAACTCCAAGCATCCTAACATAGCTGCTATGAAACCTAAACCAAAATCACAGCTAGACTAGCTACGCTCTGAGATCCTAATGGTGGAACCTCATTTAATACCACTCTGTCACGACTTGTCCCAACGGGGCTCAAGTCGTGACTCCCCAAGCCTGCCTCCAATAGGCCAGGGGATGGCGACTAGTGCCAAGTAGGCTATCACACACAGGGGAGGAATTAGCCTAAGGTACATTTACGCACGCAACCATATACACCTCCATGGAACAGTGTAGAGATATATAAAACTGACTGGTAAATTCATGCATACAACTATCCCAAACCAGAGTGCAAAAGAAGTACAAAAAGGAAAAAACAGGGCCTGCCAAAAGAAAATTAGAAAGGCATCCAACATGCTCTGAAGAAGGGGTACGCTTCAAAAACCACCACCAGAAAACTCATCGGCACAGCTCCTGTATGGAACCATAGTTAGTTCAACTGACTCATCTCCGCCTGCTCCGGGTCCTCAAGGGACTCCGTCGAAAGGCATGTGGTCTTCACAAGACACAAACATGTGTGGGAAAAGCTCGTGCAGGGGTGAATATAACAATTCTCAGTAGGAACCCCAAAAACCAAAAACAAAGGAGAGCAGCTGGAAGGCAACAGTCCACTCATCCCAGGCAGTGGGAACCCAGAAGAGAGAGAAACTACATAATGTGACCATCCTCAGCTAAAAACAACTAGTCATCACAACTCAGGTGTATGCCCATACATACATCATGAGCAATCCAGATATACTCAGCTCACGCACCAAGCCAGATGATGTATTGACCTCATCGCCAGCAACGGTTCACAACTAAGAGAGCATAATCTACAATCTCTGTCATCCCAAATGAAACTCGTCCGAGAGATACACTCCATTGGGTCCCACAAAATCACCCCAGACGCTAACCCGAGTGATCAGGATGTTTGGATATAGTCAGTGAGGAAACCTCGCTGAAACAAAATAAACACCAAACTCCTCGGATAGGGGATCGCTCTTAGGGTCCACTAAGGGATACCCAAACCCACACCATTGTACGATGTTCTAACAGATAAGGGATCACTCCCAGGGTCCGTTGGGGGATACCACAACCCGATCTGGCACTCGTCAGAAACATGTCACTCAGATAGAGGATCGTCACCCGTGTCATGATGGTCATGAAAATACTGAAACCCTATCTGGAACATCTGGCACTATAGGGGATCAAAATGATGATACCACAACCCTACCAACACCATGCACTGAGTAGGAGATCGTATAACCAATTATACCACAACCCTATTCTAATACTCATGCTGAGTAGGGGATCATACATCCGATGATGCCGCAAACCTACAGAGCATGGCCCACTGCATAAGGGATAATATTCCTGATGATGCCACTAACCCTACGGGGTTAACCTTCTAGGTAGGGGATCACCACCCACAGATAAATGATCATAGTGAAACCAAGAACCCGATCAATGGAAACGATACTAGGGGATCCTGCTCCGAGCCCACCAGAGGGATGCCAGAACTATAACCGATTAAGAATCTCATCGAGTGGATCAAAAACATATATGAAGGTTGTGATGCCGCATGAACCCTAGTAGGAATAAACAAAAGGAGTACCCTCAACAACCGCTGGTCCAGACATTGCTATTCTGAGCGACCCACCACAACATCACACCGCGCACCTCAAAGGCTGATACCGAGGCCACCATCATGATCCACGCGGAATAAACATGAAGTATAGGCTGTTTACTCACCTGAAATAGACAACCGGTGAAAAGGCACTATTCACCATAGGTAGCCCATTTGGGGTCGACAATACGATCCCAAAACTCATCAAGTGGATCATACCACTTAGGTCTCCTAAAAACACAAGGGATTGACTACTCGTTTGTCCCAAACAGACACCCAGTGAAAAAAGTCCTATTCCCCAAATCCAGCACGGGTGTGGCCCACACCTCAATCCTCGAACACATCAAATAGATCACACCATTGTGATCCTCTCAGAAAAACACATAGGATCGACTATTCATATACCAAAATCGGAGTCCTGGTAAGAATGTTGCGTTTCTCCGTAAATGCCCAAACCAGGCCTCATGGGGCCCGCACCCAATACTAAGTCCCAACACCCAAAAATAAAATAGAAAAGTTCTTCGTACCATCAGGGCCTCAACTCCACAGACGGCACGTCAATCAGACGCTCCGAGTAGCAGATACAACGGCCCGAGGTCGAATAATAATAAAATATGATTATTTCATTCGACGTTTCTAGCACCTAGACCATAATATCAAAACCCCCAAACCCACACCAAGTGGTTTTCCTCATCGCCAAGGTCACATCTACATAGACATCATGCGATTCAGATCTCTAGGGAGCATGATACGTGGGTTTTAATACCCCCGTGTACCAAGAGATGGTTAGACCGGCCTGAACCGACCGACTAGGCCATCGCTGCCACCACCAGCCAGTGGACCATGCTGCCGCAGCACTGCACATTGCATGTGAGCGCGCAGCCGACCCCCATTATTGGGTAAATGCTAATTGACGGCTTGAACACCGCAGGGGCGATGGTCCACTTCCATCACCGCGGCCCGGTGCCTTCGGCCGCCGCTGGGGGCACCCCGGGGGTCCAAACACGCATCTGAAGGCATCTGCACGCCCCTGGAACGAATCTACACACTTGCAGGCTCAAAATAGGAAAAACCAACCAAATAGAATCTGGGATTTGAAAACTCAAAATTCCTACCACGCCGGCGAAATTCCAAAGCTTCGGGTGCAAAACAACTTCTCCGACGCGCTGGATCTTGATATTCCGACGATCAGCGTTGAAAACGGGCGTCTGCGGCCCAATTTGAAGAAAAAACGGATGAAGGAATGGGGTTTCATCTCCTGCATGTACAAGGTGGAGAAGGAGGAAGAGATGATTGATTTTTAATTTTTTTAAATTAAAACTTCATCTTAACTCCCTACCAACACGCCACCGACCCGGCACCCGGTGCCGACTAAAATTATGTCGTGCCTAGGGTAAACTTGGCGTTCTGAACGCAATGGAAGACTCAGATTTTCGATCTGATACTTCTTTTAGAAGTTATTCGAGCCTCCACTCATTAATAAACTTTTCCATTTATTTATCAAAATTCCCCTGGTGGCTTTTCTCACAGCAGGCTCACGCCCTCAAAATTTACACCCTAGCTAAGGTAAACGACACGATCTAGACACAACTGTGCCCTCAGATTCCCGTTCTGAGCAACCGTTTAGGAGATCACACACCCCTCCACGTGTATAGTATAAAATTACTTAATAGTTTTATAAATTATATTCCAGGAACACCGGTCCTCAGAATCGCATGCCGTCTTCGCGCATAGCTCTGAAAATATTCGTAGGAATATTCCAAAGTATGATAGTGCCAAAACCTGTGTCTCTACTCCTCATACAAATATTTTTATTTATGAATAATAATTAAGGAGTACTGTTAACAATAACAAAAACAACACCATTACACTTCACCTGTATGATCTTTCACATTGAACACAACCTTCCACTACCATCTTTTGATGTCGCTGCTTGATTCTAGTCCTCCATCATCTACCAACACAAAATAATTCAACATTTCTTCCACTTATCAATCAATATATTATGAATATTTTCATCACCAAATATTGGTACCCCCATGGAAAATATTGTAAAACTCTATCCACCTCAAACAACCATTGTGATGCCTTTTGATGACAGAAAATCATGTGCTTAAAGTCCTACTTTATTGTTTCCATCTGAAAACACCTAAGATGCCATTGCCAACACCCAGATATCTTGGTTTTGGGATAAACTTCTTTTAAAAATTCCTTGATCACTAGTTATAACTTCCTGGTTATCCAATGCACACTTCAATGGTCATGTTAAAGTAACTAAATCCCCCATTAAATAATATGGATGAATCATTAAATTTGATGAATAACATAGAGGAGGATATCATCATCTCTACCATATATACCATGATGAAGTACAGCCCACACAAGATGCACCACTATCATTGATAGGTAGAGAGAAGCTTCTATTAATGATATTGTGGCAAGGCACAATAGGTATGATGATGTGGCACCATTGAGAGGAATAAATTTTTATGAATGTTTGACAACCACTATGAATGATTTATCTACAATTGATGAATTTGTATTTGTGATCTACTAGTGAGAAAATTTTAAATGTAAACTTCTATTGAAACAATTATATATTTGGAAGAATAAATCCCATTAACGACACATTTTTTTTGCATTCTACCAAGGAGGATGATGATGTTGTGAATTGATAATGTGTAAAACTAAAAATTATACATTTGTTGGCAATGAGAGATGTAACAATTCACAACTATAGGAAGGAGGATAATCTATATAACAATTGCTTTAATATGGTGCATACAAATATGAAATACAAATGGTATATGTTAAATGGTATATATGCAATGGTAGTTGTGATATACAATCGTGATAATGACTGACACCCAACAGTAGATACTACTATTGAAACTATGGCTTTCATCACAATGTTGGAATTTATAAACACCAATGAATTTTTCATATTCAAATGGTGAATATGATTAAAATGATGTATTCAACCCATGAATATATATAAGAAGATATGGAATTAATGAATAATATAGGATCCCTATTTCTATATATAAAAGGATTATCCACCACAATAAATCATCGAAGTATCAGAATATTGGGAGAAGACTACTGTAAGATTATTTATTTTTTGGAATAATTTTTTATTTATTTTATAATGACATATATCAATTTTAAAATAATTTTATCTCTTCTAATAGAGGGGTGTAATATTTTGTTGGGGGGGGGGGGGTAGGGGGAGGTGACCATGTGTGATGGTTTAAGATGAGTTTTTATTAATTTATTTGATCTCTATTTTTACTTTAAATGGTTTTCAATTCATCATTTAAAATTTTTAATATGATATTGTTGTGTTTTTATTTTGAATATAAATATTTAAATTTTTCTAATTAAAAAATGTCTTCTATATCCACTGGGTTTTGTATCACATTAATTAGGTAATATATGGTCACTTTTAGAAGTGTTTAGTGATTACCAAACATATATGAAATAAATATATCACTAATTTGGAGACATGGGAACCGAATAATATATTCGGTATTGCCTAGGTGATAAAAAGAAAACCCACTATGACTTTTTCACATTGGAAGGATAATAATCCAACCAATGAAATCATGTGGATTATTTTTATTCTCAATCAACCATAATCAAGGGTTATAAAAGAGAAATGACTATTAATTCAGTCCATACACCAATTAATAAATACAAAATATTCATATTATAAGGAGCATGATAGAATTAAAAAAATGGAATCCAATACTAAACCAAATCACTTTTCTCTCATATGAACTTGACAAAACAACTTTATTTGCTTCTTAATAATTCTTATCATGTTATTATATTTACTTTTTCACTAGTGACAACTATATTGAATCACTTCTATAATGATTTGACTTCGGTAACTATAATTAATTTCATAGCAGGAAAATGAAGATCTTTTTCTACATCACATGACTACTGTGAGTCATATACCGATCTCCAACTAGGATTATCCACAACAACATCATATGTAAACCCATAAAATAAATATATATATTTTCTCCATTTAATAGATTATAT
Organism: Viscum album; assembly: GCA_963277665.1. Taxonomy (NCBI): domain Eukaryota; kingdom Viridiplantae; phylum Streptophyta; class Magnoliopsida; order Santalales; family Viscaceae; genus Viscum; species Viscum album. Next base: position 1,553,999,639 of record OY728148.1, on the reverse strand, counting down.
ATAAATATATTTAAATTAATTATGTAGGACATCCATTAATTCATAAAATAATTATCTTATCACTGTGGAATTATTTATATTTCTAATGATTCAGTAATAAAAAAACAAAATCCATTCCAAAACATTTATTATCTTCAAAGGATACATTCATTGGAATTTAGAACGAATGAGAATTTGATATATACTCTAAATACATAATGTAATTGAATTTTACCAAAATGAATCTTTCTAGTATCATAAAATGTTCCACATATAATTCCAATGGGTATAGTGTGGTTTGTTGGTTTTATGAAACATTTAAAATTAAAATTCCCACATGGAGGCCTCATCACATTATTTGTATTGATTTTTTCATTTAGAGAGTTCCACATGGATCCCCCCCCAATTGACCCCACCTTGTATCCCAACTGTATTATATCACATCATTCAAATATGTATCAGTTGATAAGTTTAAGATGTATTATCTCATGTTGATCAATTTTAGAAGTAAATAATGTAGCCATGTGGGATCTCTTCGAGTATGAATTATTATAAAACCACAATAATCAAGAGAGAACATTAATGTGAAGTCCACACTATAATTGGAGATATCATTTGAACCATTTAGTTGAACAACCATTTACTACAAGTTTAGACACTCTATCACCCAGGGGTTGGGTTGAAATAAAAAAATCCACACATTCTAATAATTTTGACTATATAGTTTTTCAATATTCGATTTATGTAAAATAGAGAACTTCCAATTATCCATGGTAGTGATGATGTGTCCTAAAAATGGATGTATGTATAATTATAAAAAAATATTTGTTTCTCTACCAGAAGGCATTTCATGCCTTACAAGACACATCCACCTATTATAGTTTTTATAGAAATAATGTTCTCAGTTCATTGATAAAATTTTACTATATCACTATCTCATTATGAAGGTTATTATATAATAAAAATTATATTTTGTATCAATCATTAAATGATTTTAATTGTAGAGAGTATTAATAAATTAATGTAAACAATAACTATTATAATATTCATATTAATAATATGGTTAATTCAAATTTGGTCCCATTGGAAAAGACACTTCAAATTTTACAAACTAATATAGTTAATTCATGCTAACTCTTTATAGATTTTAATGGAACTCTAAATTATCTAAATGGACCTTAAATATTATAAATAGGAAATCCCTATAAAATCTTGTCTAGTCTCATCAATATTTAAATACATGACTTTTTTGAGAGATAAGAATTAAAATATGTGAGTCATAATGTATAAATCAATCAGTTGTGCCTTTGAAATTTAGAGGGAAATTATGATGTGTAAATATTGAATCTAGTTCACAATAAAATTTAGTTATTTCATTCTTTGAACAGAATTCCATTATTCTAGTTTTGATTAGATGTTTAATATATAGTAATTTCATTATGATGATCACATATTAAGGCAATGGTAATGACGAGAGATATATAAAGGCCTAAAATAGAATATCTGTTATTAAAAATCCAATAGAATATAAATTTTCGGAAATTATCATTCAAAATTATATAGAGGACCCTCTAGTAGAGTCCCTATTATAATAAAAATGTGAAAAATAGGGTTGTATGACCATATAATCACTATAAATTGAATTATATTTATAGTTTATAGAATTTTGGGTTTTTAATGAATAATAGTAATAATAATAATAATAATATTTTCACTCAAAATAATTTTTGTTAATATATTCTTCATGTCTGTAAATATTCATAAACCTCCATCAAAATTAAATTTCATCATCCAAATTCAACTATGGAAATTGAGTTGTTAACTGATTCCCCAAAAATTATTAAAAATATTATTTCATCATTAATTGGATTAAATATTTATTACAATAATTAATTTCAATATTTACATACCTATTTTTTATAATTAACCATCTATAGTGGGACTTATGATATTGTATTCTTCTCAAAAGTATTCATCTAATAATTTTAAATTATTCCAAAATTTACTAATTGAAGCATATGTTTATATTTAATGAACTGATCTTGTTCCCATATTTATGCATTAAATTTTTGGTTTATCTCATAATATAATTACTATTTAAATACTTTTTATGATGTTTTAGACCACTTTTTCGATAAGGTATCATAAATGGAGTTATAAATTTTTGAATTTTTTTTCATGAAATTTAAATAAAATGGACATTAATGAAATTATCCCTAAACTTATAATTAATAAAATTTACATTATTTTTATATATTCCTTCTTTCTAAATTTTATAATATATTCCCATAAACATTTCCTTAGGAAAAATGGCATATTATCGAAAATAAAATATCCAATTTATATTTTTAAATATTTATTGACACTATGAATTTAATGTTTGACCAAATTTTATACATCGTTTTTTTCTTTTCAAATATGGCTAGACAAATAATAATCCCTATTCATTTACATCATATCAAAATATTACTATATTTTGATTCATTCCATATAAATCCTCATATGTAAACAATTTAGTGAATTGTTGGAAACTGATATTTTTGGATAACTGAATCAATGAAATGTATTGGTACCAACTTCTTTTGATGTTTATAAAATTTTCCCTTAATATATCCTATAAAATATGTTTACTAATTTTTGAATACCCTTTCTTATAATGTTTAAAATAATTATTATGAATAACCTTAGTCTTTATTTACCTCTAAATTAATATTAATTTTTTTACATGATTAATCAAAATTGTTACGATATAATTTATAATTGAATAAATTAAAAACATAAAATTTGATTTTATGAATACTAGATAAAGGATCATGTGAAAAGTAATTTATATAATCTATAAGATAAATTTAATTGTCTTGTTGATAAATTTTAAATTATATTTAATTTTTGATATTTCATATCAGTGGGATGTGGTATGAAATTATCCACACCATTGAAACAAGCAAAAATTTTTCCAAATTAGAAAATTTATTTTCTATATAAATCTACATTAATATGTAGATTATGGATAAAAGTGGAATATCCAGTAATGACATGGTCTTTAAATTTTTTAATGATTAATGTATTATATTTGTTATATATTTTTGTTGATTAATGGGTTTTAAGGAATGCAAGGAGAAATTATTTCATAAAGTGTGTAAATTATAGGTTCAGGGGTTATGGAATTGAAAAAAGTGAATAAAAGTAAATAAATTATTTTTATAGATGAATTATAATTTCTATTTTTACTATAAATATCTAAATTAAAATATGATTATCATGTTCATTAAATGATAAGACAATTTAATAATAATTAATCCTTCATCCAACATTAACTAAAAAATTGAATTTATTTTTCCATTTCATTAGATGAACGGTATCATACCAATACATTGATCATATATTTTTATTCTAGGAAATTATTTTATTCATAGTTTATAAATAATCATAGTTATTTTCGTTTGGGATAAATTAATTTTATAAATTTATAATGAAAATAAAAGTACGAGTAATTAAATATAATTCTAGAGAGGGGTACAATTTTGTTATTATAATTGATTATAATAATATTACCCCTCAATTGAATTTTTAGATTCTCATAACCATATTATTATTAAATAAAACAAGTAGATACTTATTCCAATGGTATGTAGAGAATAAAAATTAATGTGGGAGATAATACGAGAATAAAATAAATTGGAATATATAAATACACAAAAATAAAACTAACACTTGATAAACAACAGTTGAAAAATATCTATACATTTCTATTCTATTTTTATAATAATTGTATATGGGTTCTTTTTAATGTTTTTAACTACTTGATGTGTACATAATTAATTTTTTTTAGTCATTCAATGATTACTTATCAATGTTTTACGCTTGGTTTTCACTTGTAATTTACTATTTACCATGACAAAATGGTGTTGTAGGTTGTTATACAACATTTATATAAAAACCTACACAGCATACAGTTTTTTAAATACACAAGAATCTTATTTTTTTTTGTGTTGAGTACATGATTTATCAACTATGATTTATATGTAATCTATAATAATAATTTTTTGTAAAGTTTTTTCTTCCCTAGTATAGTCATTTCTCCCCCCTTTTACCTAGTATTGAATATAGAATTACATTAGTGGTATTTTTTCATAAAAATATTTATCTATCTTTATGACATGAAACATTTAGGGTGCTTAGCGTGGACCGTTAAAAAATAATGCATTAGAAAAATATCATATAAGTAATATTATTTTCCCAAATCAGATATAACAAAAATATTTTAACTAAACATGTTGTTAAAAATAGATGAAAAACTAACCAAATTTAGCATCATGCATAAGAAAGGCTAGATGATAACTATGTTGAAGACCCTAACTCAAGGAAAATAAGTGGAAATTAATGTGTCCATACATTCAGATAGATTATTGTTGGAAAATTCATTGATATCATGTTATAGGTAAAGATAATGTAAATATTCAATAATCCTAATCACTCTTCGAGCTAGTGGGATCACTCAAATATTTTAAGAATTGGTCTCTTATATCATTTCCATGATGAATTACAAGTCTATCTTTTATTCTAGAGCTAATAACATTCATAACCTCTATGTAATCACATATAGGGAAATAGAGAGAATCAGAATCCCAAAAAAAATGCAATTAGGCTTCGATTCCATCCACTTCTCTCTTTTTTGCAGCAATTACTTGAGGATATATCTCATGTAAAATTATATCAAACTCTTATTAAGTTACTTTTACGTTGTTATGGACTATAATTAATTCATCTGGATAAATATTGATTAATTTTAATCGATCTGACATCATTTTTATAGAGATATTTTATAGAAATGAGTCATCCCCTAGGTTAGGTATTACTGTGAACTAATTAAAAGTCTTTTGGATGAAAATATTTTTATCTGTTTACAATCATAATTCATGGACTAGATGTTTAGTTACTTAATGGTCTATATTTATATTTATAATAGCTTTACTATAAGATCCAATTATTCCAATAATAGGAAATGGTAAATATTAATTTCTACTCCACACCCCCTTGTATGGCTTGAGAAATCCATACGAGTCCACCTGTGATTTTCTACCTATCATGGTAGTTTACCAAAACAATTCTACTTAAACATCTTCTTTTCTCATAGAAAAACATGTTTGTGAATCATATTACTTATAATAATAAATATTATCTATTCTTATATCATAATTTTCATTTATTTAGATGTAATATTTTTTATATTTTAATCTACTCATCTCTATTTGATAATCAATTTATAATTTAATTATTGAGAGCTATTAATTGGATAAGATTTTATGAGAATAATTGAAAGAGATTAAAAATAAAAAATTAAATTAAATAATATCTAAATCCAACAAGAAAATAAAATTAATATACTGTAGAAAATTAGGTTGATAAAATTCTGTCACACTTAGAACATTTTTTGTGAAACCTCATTCTGAAAGAAACTCAACTAGTTCCCTATCATGGTTCCCCTCAAGACTTTAGGCATGCATCCACATATTATAGAGTATTTAAAAAAGTGGTAAGAGTCTTGAGTGATACCATGGGGAGACTATACCACTACTGGTAGTGCAGAATAATGGATAATAGTAACAATGTATCACAAATAAATAATTAACATTAGAGCATGAAGATGAATAAAACATCCCAAACCCTAATAATATAAAATAAAGAAGTAATATAGTCATACAAGTATGATGTGACATATGGATGATAACGTATACATCCAAAGTCCAAATAAATGAATAAAATAACATGAATAGAATGGAAATCACCTATGAGCCTCACCTCAACATGATCTACAATGCAGACCCAACTGTCCAACTATACAATCAAGCTAGGGCCTCTGCGAAACCTATAATTTCAATAAGTGAGAGATATTATTGGTTACCAATGTGACATGATGGAGAAGGGAATGATTACATAATTCATTAGCACAAATGAAATATTTTCCCACAAAATACTTTTATATGTAGCATATGTGCATATGACATGCTCATAATAAATAAATACTTTAACCACTAAAAAATTAAAAAATAACCACTTTAATTCAATGCCATAATGCCTATGAGTAAATTATGTAGACTAAAGAAACCTTCGTACCAAAAAAATACCATTCTAAATCTTTAGTCACTTGGATATGATTTCCCCTAACTGATTTGACAGGTGCTACAATGTATCAGATCATGACGAAATGATTGTTCTAACTATATAAAAACTTGATCCTAGGGTCACCTAGGAATAACTTGTAAGGAGAAAATTGAAAAATAAATAAACATTAATATAAATACTAGATCATAGATGCCTTCAGAAACGTTAAAAAATATAGATATAACTAATGGATCTAGCATAATTCTTGAAATCCTAGTAAATCAATAATTAAAATAATCCTTTCAGTCAGATTACTTCTACTTAAACATATTCATTCCTCTTAAAAGATCAAGTTAGGGAATCATATAAATTCTAATAATAAATATTATCTTTGTTTAAATCATAATTTCTATTTATTTAGATGTTATATTTTGTACATTTTATTCTACTCATCTCTAGTTGATAATAAATTATTAATTTATTGCTTGAAAACACTAAATTGGATAATTTTTTATAGCATAATTGATTAATGTTGAATAAATTTTTAAAAGTACCACCTACTAATGTGGAGGGTCTAAAAATACCACATAATAAGTTCTTAAATACCAATGTATATATTCATAAGGACCACCTACCATAGTCTAAAGAGAAATACATTATTAAAGTAGCTTGACAACTATCGTCGAAGTTTGCTAAGACCATTTGGATATTATCCAAATGGTGCATGGACCTATATAAAAACAAACTCCCCAAAATTAATTATCATTAATTAAATTATAATTAATTAAATAGTTACAAAAAATTAATATAATTTAAATTTAAATATAAATTCTAAACATTTTTTAAAAGAAAACTGCAAGACTTCATTACACAAGAACCATGACCAATAACTCACCAACATCCCATGGCCTAATCTGAAGAAAAATGTCGAGAAAACCTAAACAATAAGAAAAAAATAGTGAAAAAAATTAAAATTTAACCTTTAAATTTTAAATAATACACCATGATGACAAAACCAAATGAAATAGAGTGTGGTGAAGTGGGGACACCCTCTCATGATTCCCTCTATGAATGCAACCCAAATTCCCCTTGATGATCATCTGATTCCATAATTAACTAGTGGAATAATGACCAAATACCTATATCAGGAAACATAATATTATAGAAATATATTGGGCTACTAAAAAAGGATAGTAGATATGAATAAAAGAATTAATGTTGTGAAAAATGGGTTTAAAACATACATAAAATTAGTATAATAAATTAACCATTTGGGGAGGGCTTAACAGTTTCACACGCAAGCTAGAGAAAGGAAAGGAGGGTGATAACCTTTAAATAGGCACATTAGAAAAGTGGTATTTTAATAATTTTTATTTGGTATCAAAGGTTGGATTCTTGTTTAGAAGGAATATACACCAAAATTGTGGACAATACTTCTTCACGCCCTACACATAGAAAAATTTGAATTTATGATTCACTAAATTGTACAACAACGATGTGTAATTTCTGGGCACAGTAAAACCGTGTTAGTGGTTATACCGAACTTTAATTTTTCTGTTAACAACAATCAATCTGAGGTCCGTCATGATAATATGATGAAACTTTTTTGGAATAGAACGAAGAATGAAACAAAATAAAGGGATTCACAAAACCATAGGGAGGATATTCATATGTAGATTATAATTAATTTAATTAAAATAAAAAATTTACCATGATTGAATTGTCTCATCATTGATGTTTCCGGTTGCATTTCGATGTTATCCGTCATTTCTTGTAGAATTCAATGGTAGGATTCCTCTAGTGGGGATCCACATGTGCTCCACATATCTATGGACATTGCTGAAGGGATCTTTGGGTTCTAGCGTGAAAGAGACTTAACTTGGGATGTCCACATTAGATAGCGTTGAGAAATTCTTGAAAATATATATCATTGATCCGGCGGTGGAGGATCTATCTCATACCTTGAGAGAATTCCTTGAAGAAAATGATTCACTCTTGGCATGAGAGATTTCTCTTGATATGTTCTGCACAACCACACAAAATTTCTAAGATAATGAGAAATATATAATTAGGATTTTAATTACATAGATTTATATAATGAATTAATTACCCGAAATCATTTAATCATTTTATTTAATTCATAGTTGGACCCCATGTCTAATAATAACAGTTGACTATTATTATTACATGACATGCAACTAGTGAATTACACAAAATATTATTTTATTATGTAAATAATATTATTTTCAGAAATCCCCAGAAATACTACATGATGTGTATATTAATATTAATCACGTGTACATTTGTTTTTCCATATTTTTTTATTTCCTCTACATAATTTATTAGAACTTGAATAATGTCTATTTATTTCTGAAATAAATATCACTTCATAACTCGCTAATAACAATATTTTTTCTCCCACAATATATTCTATCAAATAACAATTGTCGAAATAAATGTGATCAAGCATACTTGAATAATTATTAAACCACAATAAAGAATAATCTTTATTAAACATGTTAAATTAATACATAATAGAGATACTTCAACACAGATAGTGTCTGACCCTCTAGGCCTCTTTCTCAGTGGAATTAGTCGGAGCCTATCAAAAGTCCAAGGTTAGTGTCTGAAAACATGCCAAGGCACCAATAGAGAAAGAAGTTAACATTGCAATGATGTTTCACCTACCAAAGCATATAGTGTTATGTAATCCATTTGTTTCAATATCTCAAATCAATCGGGTTGCATGTCGGTGCCATCAACCCATGTGCTTAATTATTCGTTCTTTGAATTCCTGGAATTAAACATTCCCATTCGTCACCATGGCCAAGGATTTATATAGGCTACATCAATTCCATAAAAGGTCCTAAGATATCTACTTCTGTTATGGAAGATAGGGGACAAATCATTTCACACATTATCTATTAATGCAGTATTAAAAGTGAAACACCCAACATATCCTACATCGCCATGAACAATGTGTTATCATAGTTTTCGTCAATACATCTACGGTTGAAAGTTATAACACCTAGTAATAATAATATTAATGTCTAAGGACCAATACACACGTCTGAAGATAGGAACATCCAATGACACTGGGAAATGGGTATTTCCTTCTGGCAGGTATTTTTCTTATAATATCCTCCATGATATTACGAAGGGCGCACTCCATGAGAAGGTGCCTCAATATTTTATGAGTCATCACCCCGAATGGACTATATTACTTGTGTACCTCAAATAAAATATTCTGACCCTATAACATATATACACGAATATTGTTATGGAACATTTGGGTTCTCATCATAGATGGTATTCATAAGTACCTTTTAGTGAAACAATTATCCTTAGGGAATTATCACATGCATTGTCACACAGAAGAACAATCAAGATGAGATAAGGTATTTAATAATGAATAATGTACACAGTAGTTGGTTCCTGGCCACCAACTCTAATAGACTCCCACTTGGACTAGATCCATCTACTGAAAAACATCAACCTTCTAGATCTCACATTATATTAATGCTTTTTCTGAGATAGGCTTTTAGTCATAGGGTCTTCCACATTATCTTTCGTGGACACTCTTCTCGCTGCAACATCACCCTGTTGATTGAAATCTCTCAATATGTGATACATTCACATTATGTGCTTTGTTCGTTTATGTAACCTTGGTTCTTTTGCAAGATCAACCAGTGCTGTATTATAAAAAAATGTGCTAGGGTATTTACTTCTAGGCACTGCATTATGCTCCTAGACAATGTTCTGAATCCAGATAGCTTCTTTGGATGCAACATAAGCCTTTATATATTCAGAATCTATGGTAGATTTAACAAAAACTAGTTTCTTTGATATATTCTAGCTCACAGCTCCTCCAATGTGACAGAAAACATATACAGATTGCAACTTCTAATCATTCTGATCTATCTGAAATCCATCATCAGCACACCCTCTCATGAAAAGATCCGCATCTCCTCCATACACAAGGAACATATCTTTTTTTTCATCTCAGATACTTTACGATAGTCTTAATAGTAATCCAATATTATTCTCCTTGATATGCTTGATATCTACCTACAATGCTCATTTAATAGGAATCATCAATCCAAGAACATAACATTGCATATATGATGGATTTTATAACCAATTATTATTGGATCTTACACATTCAATCTTTCTCCTGTTGTGTCTGGGGAAACATTTTATTTGAAAGATGTTGGCCATGTGACACTAGAATCAATCCTCTAAAGGATTGTTCCAATATAAATCTCTTTAGTATCTGGTCAATGTATGTACCCTGACATAGTCCAAGAAGCTTCTTGGATCTATCATGAATGATCTTGATCCCTAGAATGTAGGTTGCTTCACCGATTTCATTCAGAAAGAAACACTTGTTCCACTAGTCCACAACTGAATATAAGACTAGTATATCATTTACAATAAGTAATATGTCATCAACGTATACTACTAGGACAACAACCACGTTTTCATTAAACCACTTATAAACAGAGGGCTCATATTTGTTCTTAATGAATCCAAATTCTTTTACGGCCTCCTCAAATTGAATATTCCATGACAGGGATGCTTACTTAAATCCATTAATGAATTTTTACAACTTGAAAACCTATTTGTCTTAACAAGGTGTCACAAAACCTTTGGGTTGTGTCATGTAGACAACTTTATTAAGGTTCCCATTAAGTAATTTTGTTTTGAAATCCATTTTCAAATCTCATTATCATTGTTATCTGCTATGGAAAGTATGATTCTTTTGGAATTAAACATGGAAACTGCTGAGAATGTTTCATCATAGTCAATTCTGTGACGTTTTCTGAATCCTTTAGCCACTATCCCTTCTTTATAGGTTATAACATTACATTTCAGGTCCAATTTTTTTTTTTCTGGAATACCCATTTTAATTCAATTGGATTTACATCAATTAGCTCATCGACCAGAACCTAGAATTGGTTTTAATACATGGAATCCATCTCAGAATTCATAGCTTTTATCCATCTTACTGCTTTTGAGCTTGATACAGCTTCCTTTTAGGATATATTTTCATCATTGTCTAACATTAAGGATTCACTATCCTTGGGGACTTGGAAACCATATCTTTCTGGATTCCTTACCTCTATAGAGCTCCTACACAGTAATTCTGTTTGTGGGACCTCTTCCAAAGGGACATGTGTAATTTTTTCTTGTACCAACTCTTGTGTATCCTGAGCATCAACTCTATCGAAGTCAATGATGACCCCACTATCATTTTTTGGAAATTTTCTTCCTCTCAAGAAAGACTGATTGTCTGAAGACAATGACTTTCTTTTCTGAAGGGTTATATAGGTAATATCCTTGTGCTTCCTTGGGATATCCTATAATGTGAAACATCATGCACCGTGGTGCTAGTTTGTTTCCTACGATTTCCGTAACAAATGCATCACATCCCCAAACATTTGTGTGCGAAAAATGGGTTTCTTTTCATTCCATATATCAGATATAATTTCATTTACTTTTTTAGTTGGTACTCAATTTAATGTGTATGCTGTAGTTTTTAATGAATATCCCCCCATGGATAATGGATGATCTGCATGACACATCATCGACCTCACCATGTCCAAAAATTTGTGGTTCCTCCTTTCACTAAAACCATTCCATTGTGGTGTATAGGGAGGTGGGAGCTAAGATAGAATCCTAGACACCCATAGAAGATCAATGAACTCTTGGATTATATATTCTCCACCTTGATCTATTTGAATTTTCTTTATCTTTTTACTAAGCTGATTATCTACTTAATTCTTGAATTCCATAAATTTCTCTGGGGACTCTAACTAATACTTCATTAAGTATACATAGCCATATAACTCTAATCATCAGTAAAAGTGATAAAGTAAAAATATCCACCTCTGGATTCTACTATAAATGGTCCACACACATCAATGTTTACCTTTCTTAGAAGCTCTCTGTCCATCTCCTCTTGTCCACCGAAATGTATCTTGGTCATTTTACCTTGTAAAAAAGCATGGAATATATAAACTGGTTTTAAATAATTAGAGTCCAAATAACCAAATTATTAGAGCTTTTTCAAGAGCTTCTCATTTACATGACCGAGACGGTGATGGCACAACTGATTGACGTATGAGTCATGTGAGTTTGTTTCGTTATCGATTTCCAACAATTGGTTTTCATAATTTAATACATACAAATAATAATTTTAAATGATCCAGAAATAACATATGTTGTTCTTATAAAAGAGACAACCCTTATTTCTAAATTTTAAAAAAAATACATCCATATCTATACAATATACAAAAATTATGTTCTTGGTAACACTAGGAACATAATAATAGGTACGTAAAACTATAAGCAATCCAGTTGGAAAAGAAAGATGGTAATCACCATTGGCTAGCACAACCATCCTCACGTTATTGGTAGCTCAATGATCCACCTATCCTATGGAAATATTTATAAATATACATGGTTCTTATATTTGAATATAGATGTGATACCCATAGGCTGTATCTAAAACCCAATGTGTAGAAATGAAAATATTTCACTCTATAACGAACAAACATTTAGCACCCCCATGATTCTTGGTGTAGTTCCTCATCCAGTTTCATGGCTTGGCACATGCAAAACATACCACCTCCCATTTCTTTCCATGACTATAGGTCTTCCCATTCTTGGAGGGATGGTAATCAGGGGATTCAGATCATTTATGAATCCTTGACCACGTTCCCTTGTCCTTCATTTTATTATCCACGATAAGGACAACAGGTTTGTCATGCCCTATGTCCTTATATACCTGTAAAATGAATGTCAGATGTTCCGATAGATTCTTCTCATTTTTTCTCATTTTGTAGTTGAAAATAATGCTCGATAAGGTCTTGGGACGTGATGATACGATGAGATCTGTACACCACTCATCCGGGAACATCATCTCTAAAATGTCTATGCATTCAATGTTGCCAATGATCATGACTACACGAGGCCTAGATGGTGTCGACTCTGCACGGTTAGTTGTGAGAATTGCATATGAGATCTCAAATCTCTCAAATCTCTCCTTTTCTTTATAGATATAATTATAGTGATACATCCTGCTATATGTGTCCATGTTTTCATGTTGCCTCAAGAGCTCATTTTACATGGTCGATAGCATACAGAATTGGACATTTATGGAATCATCCATATGTCTTATATAAAGGGATAAATCCTTATCACTGGCCACATTTCCATGCATAACTAAAACAGGCTCTTCCAACACATATTATTTCCTCTCGTTGCGAAAGATGGCGCGTAAACGCCTCATCCATTATAGGATATTGTTGCAGGTGAGAAAGTTTTGCTTCTCAAGTATGGTTCTAAATTATATTTTTGAAGTAATCTTTCATTCAATTTTGAAAAATTATTTTGAGAAAATGTTTAGTACTTTTTAATGATAAAATTAAGACAAATAAATAAATTAATACTTATTTGTCTCTCGCAATTTAATCGAAATTCAGTAGCCCTCACCATTGACTTAATAATATTATGTTTCATGAATATTATAGAGGCATGGATCCATATTTCCCTTGTAATTACCACAAATAGGGTAGGTTAGGAAACTTTAATGGTTTCTGGTAGTCATTCCAAATGCCTACTACATTAACTCATAGCTCCTTGATCTGTTGAGTGGTCTACCCAAACCTGAAATCCTTTTATATTGTATTTCCTCAACCTTTTCCTCTTGGTCATGACATGTCCTATTGTGGAAGTCATACCTTGATGTGAACCATGTCAATTCAACTGAAAACCTTGAATTATAATTCCTTGAAAATTGAAATCACTACAACCATGACTCTTAAATCACTTTGAAGTATGGTTCTATTCTAACCTTGATTATAGAAGGCTATACCGACATAATATTTTCTTTGAGGGATTTTATCTTTATATGTAAATTGTAATTTTATTATCATTGATTTAATTTTTATTAATATTATGTGTTATAAAATTATGTGAATAACCATGTATAAGATAATATTTACACATAATTCAGTCTTATTTTAGTTCCACCTTGCATGCTTGTTTAATTCATTAATTGTGTGATCATTACAACACACCCAAAATAAATAAACCATACAACTGAAAGAATTAAAATAAGTGGTATGATCATGATCTTGGTCTATTGGATAGTTTATCTACAGGTCTATTAATAAACTCAAGACCTAGGGGATAAACACCTTTTACCTTTTGGGTTCGTGTATAAAGCATTCCACATGTTAACCTTTGTATCTCTATGGATTGGTTTCACCTTGGATCCTAACTCGAGCTGCCTCCACTAGCCTGGGAGCTCCATCCATTATATTTGATTTTATCACATTCTCATGTTAGGGGTAAAAATGTGTTTTACATAATAGAAACCTTGGGCACGAAGGACTTACATATTGATGAGGGCAAAGCTCACAGGCCAAAAAATTTAATTTAAATAAATAAATTGAAAGAATCATTCACATACAATGGTCTTGTTCTACCTCATGATCATCCATACTTGAAATGATATTTACAGAAAAACTAGCATTTTATTCTTTAATCTTTCTTGTTTAAGATAAATCAAGCCCGAATCAATTATTTATCATTAATTAATCAATCCTATTATATTAAACCATTTTTCTGAATTTCCTGAGATTCCCATCCATTATAATTTCAAAAAAATAAATTAATTTAAAACTATCATTGTACGTTACTTTTACCTTAGAGGGAACCCTGTGAATTCTCATTCATAACTACCCAATGATTAGAAAAGAACATTACACAGATGTTAAATTAAACACACATATATAAAACACATATCATGTGTTGTGCCTCAACTTTACACCTGCACTATGGGAAACATCTCAAGGGTTTGTATATGATAATAATAAATTATAAAAAATCTCCACAAATTGGATGTGTACATGGCATGTTGTTTTGACTACACGACATGTACTTTTGTTCACCATCTATCAAAATTACATGCCTGGGGACATGGTGTGTTGATGTACTTTGGACATCTTTGGAGTACACGGTGTGTTCAGTGGTACACACGCCATGTAGTATCCGTGTTTCATGGTTTCCTATCGGGAAAGCCGAGTACGAGGTACCCAGTCCTACCCAATCCTGAATGGAATACATGTCATGTTTAGGGGGCCACACATCATGTAATATGGGAACCCTGTTCCACATGTTCTTGGTCATCATATGGAGTCTTAATGACATAGATAGAATCCATTGACACGTCCTGGTTTTCCAGACCAGTCCGATTAATTGAACCTAGAAGACACAACATGTATTGCCGAATACATGTCGTGTGTTTTGGTGTTGTACCTCTAGGAACGTTTTTCTTTTCTAGATGAGATCCTATGTTTTATTTTCATCAATATTTCAAGAAAAAATATAATCTATAAGGTGAAAAAGGGATATTTAGATTTGCAGAATGATTAACTTTAATTTAAATAACAAAATTATTAAATGCATAAATCATCAATGTAAAACTAAATAATTAGAATCAAATATATGACCCCACTAATACCACTTATAGGTTCCGGGTGCAGCATAAACACGTTAGTGGGTGTACCCAAATTTAATTATTTGTTAACAAAGATCAATCCGAGATCCATCACCATAATAAAATGACATATTATCAGAATAGAATGAAGAAAAAAAACAAAAGGAATGGAATATTGAAACCATAGAGACGATCATCATATATGGGTTATAATTAATTTAATTAAAATAAAATAATTACCATGATTGAGTTATTTCCTTGTTGATGTTTATGGTCATGATCCCTCGTTGCATTGTAGAATCCAAGTGTAGGATTACTCTAGCAGTTATCCACACATGCTCCACGTATCTCTGGACATCACCGAAGGGATCTTAGGGTGCTAACACGAATGATCCTTCCCTTGCGATGTCATCTTTAGATCACCTTTAGACCAGCTTGCAAAGTGCTCTCCTTGATCATGTGGAGGAGGATCTTTCTCATAGCATGAGAGCATTCCTGGAAGAAAATGAATCTCTCTTGGCTTGAGAACTTTCACTATATATATTTTCCACAACCCTAAAAAATGTCTAGGCTAATGATAGTTATATAATTGGAATTTTAATTACCTTGAATAATAAAATTAATTAACTAACCAAAATAATTTATTCATTTCATTTAATTCTTAGTAAGACCCCATGTCTAATAATAACAGTTAAATAGTATTTTTACATGAAATCACCCATCGAATTACACCTAATATTATTTAACTAAAAAAATAATATTATTTCTCACAAATCCAAAAAAACATCATGGTTTGTAATTTTTGTTTTCCATTTTATTTATTTCCTCCACCAAATTTGTTAGACCTTGAATAACAATTATTTCTTTCTCAAATAAATATCACTGTAATACTCCCTAATAAATATATTATTTCTCCCAAAAAGTATTCTATCTAATAAATTGTGTCACAATAAATGTGACAAGGAATCCTTGATTATTTATTAAACCACATTCAAGAATAATCATTATTCAACTTGATAAATTAATATATAACTGAGATACTTAGGCACACTTAGTGTGTGACTCTATAGGCCTCTTTCTCAGTGGAATTAGGCACAGCCTACCTAAATATCAATGTTAGCAACTAGAAACACACAAGGGTACCCATAGAGAAAGATTTTAATGCCCTAATGACATGTCACATCCTATGAACGCTTACCATATATGGTAATCCCTTTGTCTCGATATCTCGAATCATGCGGGTTTCATGCTGGTGCCCTCAACCCATGTGCTTGATTATTCTTTCTTTGAACTTTAGGAATTGAACTTGCCCATTTCTCACCAAAGCCATGGATTTATTTATGCTATATCAATTCCATCAAAGGATATAATATATCTACTTCTGTTATGGAACATAACGGACAAATCCTTTCTCGCATTATCTATTAATGTAGTATTACTCATGACACACCCAACATATACTACCTCACTACAAACAGTGTTTCTTTATAGTTTTCGACAATATGTCTAAGTGTGCATGTTTTAATACCCATTAATAATAATCATAACATATAATAACCAATACACAGGTTTGCAGATAGAAACATCCAATGAAACTATGAAATGTCGATTTCCTTCTGTCGGGTCTCATTGTCATAATATCTTCCTGGATATTACTGAGTATTCACACCATGAGAAGGTACCTCAATTATTTTTGATTACTCACCCCTAATAGAATATATTATTTTTGTACCTTAAACAACATAATCTGGCCAGAGAATATATATTAATGAATATTATTGTGGAACATCCGGGTTCTCATCATAGCAGAAATCTGATATGACCTTTTAGTGAAACAACCATCCTTAAGACATTATCATATGAATAGTCAAATAAAATATCAATAAAAATTTGATTAGGTATTTATTAACAAATAAAGTAAAAAAATTTCGAACCTAGTCCACCATCTCCAACACCATGTAGGTTTCTTTGAAAATATTTTTAAACATTGAGAGTTGTTTTTCATTTACCATTTGAAAACCATTTTCAAAGGCTACCTCCTAATCTATGACACATTGTATCCTCTTCAACCTAGAATGTTGTCCTCAAATCCATGTTCTAATGATTCTAGATAAACATGATATATTCAAATATAATTGATTCTCCACCTATGTTAGGGCACCTTCGTAGCTTGATCTATATCATGTTGTATAAATTATGTACAATTTTTTATGTTCACCATATCATATAAAACAGACCCAAAAAATAATCTTGTCTCTCTTGATAAACCATGATACCTTCTAATCCTCGATCCATGTTTAAACAAACACATAAAGATTTTGTAATACCTAAAATTCCATTATAAATCATTGATCAAAATTAATCTTTTGGATTAATTTAAAATTACAAGGACATTTGTATTTTTCATTAATTATTGTAACATGGTATTATAATATCCCTACCAAAATATTTTTCATGATATATTAATGAACCATGTGTGTTTTCAAATGCATGTGATAAAAATCATTTAAAAATAGCAGTTGGATTTCCAATGACTAGAAATTCCAAAAAATGCCCAACCAAAACGCCAAAATGAAATCAAGACACTAGATCATGATTCCATATACCTCCAATGAGTTTTATAATCATTTGAATGTGATTCCTGGAGATCAAAATAACTCCCAATTTATTTCCAATGTTGGGTTCTCAGTGAATGAAAATTTCCTTCATGATCCCCCAAAGTGATGATACTCCACCAATATGATAAGGGACAAGGTGAAATTAAATCCATCTCAGGCCTAATATTAATTCACTACCTCCATCCAATATAAAATTAAAAATAAAATATGGTATTATCATGGGACTATAAAAATAATAATTTATATCTCACTAGAATCCTAGTTCCTTATCAACCATCCAAATACCTGTGAATCCTTGATAACGACCATTCCCACATGAGGGATATCCTCAAATAGCATATGGAAATATCTCCACCATATAATCTTTCTTATAAAAATCCTCCTGTTCCACCTAAATAGGCTCCACCAACATGTTCATTCGCCTTTTCCCGAGTCACAATGAGCACATAACATCAATACATGACTAGAGATTTACCTAGATCATCTATTCCACCAATACAGATCTATTATCAACATCTCATCTACTATAGAGGGATATTTTTTTACTTTCATTAAAACCCTAGACTACTATTCCAAAATGAGTTTCACTAACCGCATCGATCCTCAAATCATGCCCATATAATTACATATTCAATCTTTAAAACAATTAGTGTGTGTAATCAATACATACTATTTCTTTCACTTATAATATTGTTGGTGTACAATACTATACAACCAGACTCACACACAGATGAGCTGCACAACCAAGATCAATAATTATGTTCCATAAAGAATAACGACGTGCCATGGAATATTATTTGGTTAATATAACAACAGGTTTAGCGACCAACAAGAACAATTCTAGTCATGTAATCCTACTCATACGTTTTTTCACATTTAAAATGTTCATTCCAATGTCAGTAGGGTCATTCCCCTCAGTGGTGCTTCCCACATAACCATTCTACGACTTAAATGATTAGCACTCTTGGTGGTCATCATCAAGAAATACAGTGGAATAATAACACTTATAGCATTTACTCGATTGTACCACCCTTGTATTGATCTCAATGATAATGAATCTACCATTGCCTCTTCAAAGTTTTGTAAGACTCTAGATGATTCTAACCCATAAAAATGGTTTCCATCTCATTTAAATCTAATAATTGATTCACTTAAATTATAAGTCATCTACAAGGGTCCTTATTTCATTCCATCTTTTCCAACGATCTACTTTAATAAGGGTCATAACCCATTGGGAGTTAGTCATACTCCCATTTCCAAAAAACCCTGATATCAATGTGCCAACAAAAATTCCATGTTCATATGTATAAAAAAGTAAAGAACCAGTTGGTGAGTCATCAAACTACCAGGGAACATATTTTCATCAAGAATCTATAAATAATATTTATCCCTCAATAATAATAACTCACTCAGGTTCACATTGGTATATCGACAACATCCTGGACAACCCATGCTAAGGGAAAGATAAACCCATGGTTTATTGGATTATAATTTTATTCCAAGATATATGGTGAGACACTATATATGTGATTATTGGTCACTTTTATTTAAAAAACCCAATATCCTAAGACAATAAAGAGTTGAAATCTTAGGCACCCATTTCGTACTGACTGATTAGGGTCTCTGCACATCCCATCAAATAAGGTACTATGTAATTATCAACATCACAGATGCCTCTCCATAGATCCACATGACTTGTCATCAGAAGAAGATATATATTAAAAAGTATGAAATGTTTTTTATAATTCCCCCACATTATTATATGTGAAAATATATTATGTGTTATTTATAATTATTTAAATAATGGAGCCTCAATAGATAGTATAATCACACATAAGTATGCCTATATGTCATGTGAATCGTACATGAAAATATGATGCATGAAAAATGGTATCCTACTAATGATCCATGATTTAAAATCATATTAAATTAAGAACCTAAAAAAATCATTTTATTCACTAATGTGGACAATAATATAAAACCATAACATAAAACATCAAGTTTATTAATTCAAACCCTTGAAACACTGACGTCATACTAAATCAATTGTTCATAATAAAATTGTATAACATCTATAACTAGATGAAACAAAACCCTATGAATTATTATTACCAAGAATCAAATGGTATAAAATAATAAATAGAAGCCTTAAATCAATAATGAAACAACCCAGTCCTAATGTCACTTGACTGGTACCCCAACCATCAATCCATATAAACTGAGGCATGCCTCCCTGTATTCCATAGGATATTGAAAAACTTTGTGGGACATGTTTGGTATCATGGAGAAACTATATCTTCTGATAAGAGTGTGAAATAATGTATATAATAAACTAATTATCAAATTTCAATATTAAATATCAGATTTCACATGACAAATATAACAAATAAAATAATAATATTGTTAAATGGGAATGTTTTACAATCATACAAGGGTCATTGACTACAAAGACAATCACATATACAAATGAAGAAATAATAAAATAACAAAATAAGGGTAGAGGAGACTAAACCACTTCTCAAATACCCACATCATCTGGATCTCAAATCCTAACACAGTTTTCTAGTGGTAAAATCTAATCCCTGCATCTTCCCAACATGTTTCTGTACTATGTGACTGTTTTGAAATGAGATGCATGTTCCATGGATTTTCGAGGCTGGTGTGAGTATATTAACTTATAGGGAAACACCAATGCAGACCTATACCTAAATAGTATATAAAAATCAATTATTATTGAATCACAATTGATAAATAAATAAATAAATCATAGAAAAACAAATAAATATAATCTAATAACAAATGATTTGGATATATGCTGAAATGTATATATTGGAGCAGAAATATATGCCCAAAATTAATCAAGTGTGTCCAAATTATTTAGGGACAACATTCAACTTGGAAAATCCAAAAAAATAACTAAAGGTCCTACCTCAAAAATAACCTTTTCAGAGCCCTTCATCATTATGAATTTTGAAAAACCAGCAGATGGATGCCTCTCTGACCACCACGAACCATTGAAGATCACCTCTGTGAGTCCAAAGAGCACTAAACCCACATAGGGTACTGACAGAAATATCCACAAGTCTGACAACACCGCCACCAATCGCTATGTGAAATTTCCATCACTACATTCCATGAAGCATTGCGATAGATGGTGCCTATAAATATGTGGCTCATCCCCAACCCCAATGGATCGCTACCATAACCCTTTTCCATACAACATATCATTTTTTGATGGTCCCGTTTCCCCCTGAATTATCCAGAAAATGCATCGCCCATGGTATTTGATTATCATGAACCAGATTCACCTTTATTTTGATTTATACATATACTGAGGGGGGATTACCTTCATTAAGACCCATTGTCTTCATGATGCTATGAGTCCCTTTTGGGAACTCAATACTTCATAGATAATTCATTATTTATGAAGCACCATTTAAACAATTGTAAACTCCCTGCCTTGGAGGGGTCACCATGATTCGCAAAGGTCTTCCCTTCACAGAGCCCATTTTCTCTGTTATTCACAAAGAATCTTCCTTGACAAAGATCACCCTCTTAATGATGCACTAGAGATTCTTGAAGCCCTTCCTAGCTAGGAATTCTACTCTGTGATTCCATACCCCCATGTAGCCCTTCGAGCTTGTATGAAGTGATTTCATGGTCCCTTGAGTGGTTATTCATGTTGCGTTGTCCAACCTTATGCTTTATCACATTTTTACGATAATGAATATTTATTCTTCACATAGCCAAGCTAAAATGGGCCCCTCAAATGACCACTCAGCCACCTAACTTCATTTGGGCATTTCTTGTGTCTTCTATTCCACAAGTGAGGGTTGGTATAATATGTGTAATTCCAAGGGATGAGAAGTGAGTCCTCATAATTAGAGCAACTTGATGTTAAACTTCCAAGAATCATCATCCTCGATACTAGATGTTAAACTATGAGTTACTACATGTGTGGTAGGCCTAAGATGATCAATGAGGGGATGTGACCAAGAAAATTTCACTTCCATCATTTTTAATCTTCCTTCTCATTCCTTTTTCGCTTTGTCGTGATGTGCACCAGGAGTAGTCTCCAAATAATATTAAAACCACCTTCTGAGGAATCTATCTTAGAGTAAGTCCCAGTCTCTATTTTCCTGAGACGGTATCAATTTTTATTCCTCACACAACCTCTCATGGATGCATCCTTTATGACCCGATGATTTGGTCTACTATTTCAAATTGTTTCCCACATGAAGCATAGCTCACATGGGCTTAGAGTGAAAAAAGACCATTGAATAATTTTTGGGCCACTATCCATGTGTAATTATAATTCCCCTCTCATCCTCTATGTCATTCAACTGCACGTACAGAACTATGGGGACATTGATCCCTCTCCTATAAATAGTGTACATTGGAATCCTTATTGAGGTTCAATATCATCACTCCCCATCACCCAACAGTCCAGACTACATCACATCAGTTCACCTCTTTTCCTATATGTGGTTAAACTGAAAACCCCATTCTCATTCCAAACTACATGGGTTTCGATCCCTCTCAGGTATGTAGGAATTCTCTTTGAGGTTCAATCCCAACCGATGGTAATAAATGGAGCTTTCTTATAAGGATAAACCTTCTAGATGTGACATCTTCCGTTTATTGGAACACATCTCTCAGATCCATCCTTTGAGGAGGATGGATCCATGTGGGAATATAACCATGCATAATCCATTCACTTCACCATAATCCTAAAATAAAGATGGTTCTTCTTATGAAGGCATGTTAACCATGTGTAAGTCGTTGTTGCATCTACGGGTCTTCATACATTGTGTATGCTGCAATTCTATAACTCCATCCTAAATAATAGAGAATTTCATTCCTAGCCACTGAGATATGTAGGAGGCCTCTGTGAGGTGCAAGCCCATCATCCACCTCACATATTTGTCTTTCCCTTGAGCCCAAGGGTCTAGAGAATATCATTCCCCAACCTAGAGTTTTTTCTTCCTTCAGGTCATTTTCCAAAAGCACTATTTATCATGAGCCACATACCTAGGTGGCTCATAACCACAACCTGAACAATGTTAACATTGATTCACATCAATAGGGATATGTAAGATTAATTATAATGGTTTCATCCTTTAACTGTATTCTTCACATCAATTTTCTTTCATCTCATACACTACATTAAAATCATTCAGCATCCATCTTGATTCTCATCTGAGCTGTCACATCCTGGTGAGATCATTCCATCCATACTATTGTTTCTTTTTTTTTTGTATCACCAAGGTTTCTAACCATGCGTAATCCCCACATATCTTATCCATCCAATAGAGAGTCTTCATAATGAGATTTGTATCTAACCATGTGAATGACCCATATAATCTCTCATAACTACGTGTACATTTATTCCCAACCACCAGTATAGATTGGATTCCTCCATGAGGGTTAATCCTAGCCAATGGTAAACCTTAGTGTTTCCCTATTTTGGGTGTGCTTCCATTATCCATTCATTTTGATATCTAGATTATCCATAGCAGTGGTAAATGTTCCCTTTTTGTTACACACCATCCTAGTTCCATTCATAGTAGGTGTTTTGATCCATTCATCCATTAAAAGTTCCATGTTTTCACTCTTAGGGATTTACCTATGTAATCCATGGTGATCAGTCTTCGGATCAGTCTGATCTTTCTTTGTGAGATGTTAACTTGTGGCATACCTTGTGTTTAACATGGGATGATGAAGAAAACCTCGAAGACATTCCTATGGCATATGATTCCATAAAATCGATGTGGGGTTAATTGGGCTTCAACACCCTTTAGAATCCCTCTGTTAAGGTAGAATTCAAGAATACTAATGTTCTAGTGTCCAGATATACAAGTGATGTATCACATGACTACTCTCCTTACCAAAGGTTTATTCTTGTCTTTAACCCAATAGAAAATCCTATCATAAGAACTATTATTATCCAGTTTCCACAATGATAAAAAACTAATGATAATTTCCCCAAAAAAATTTAATATCTAAGGTAGACATGAACTAGACATCAACTTTTGAGGGGAAATGTTTATATAAAAAAACCCTATAATTACATTCAAAACAAGGAGAAAACAATACTAATGATGTGATGGATACCACTCGCCTTCGGAAAGGGAGTATGTGGGGCACAATGTTACTATCATAAATTTTCCAAATCGTGGTATGGAGAGGT
Organism: Viscum album; assembly: GCA_963277665.1. Lineage (NCBI taxonomy): Eukaryota > Viridiplantae > Streptophyta > Magnoliopsida > Santalales > Viscaceae > Viscum > Viscum album. The sequence goes on along the minus strand of OY728148.1, from coordinate 1,553,975,239 downwards.
TTGAAATATTGGAATGAATCGGAAATAGAAATGGTGAACCCAATGTGAATGTTTTATACATCATCAATGGGGATTAGTATTGTTTTAGACATCAGCAGATAAGTGTGTCACCAGATCCAGCTATCAGATGCCATGTCCTGCATTGAAAATAATGGGCATGGCATGGAAGTCACCATACATTGGTGTAGTTAACCACTGTAAATTCTAGTCCATGACATTGTTAATATGGAAAAATCTATCTATTCATGGTATAGTGAACAAATATGGGACACTAGGAACAACATTTCTATTATCCATACTAACAACTGAATCTTCACGCCTTGTAGGACCTAGCATTTAAGAAATCAGATGCCGCCCACGCACAGATGTTAGGGTAGGAATAATTCTAATGTGGAGATCACATACAACTCCACCTATTCCACGATGTCATTCTCAACCACACCTATCGGTATCCAATGCCCCATCTCAATCTCTGAATTTATCAAGAAGAAGGTGATTGCCTCTCTTTTCCAACGGTATGAATGGGAGGTTGTCATCCAAATGAGGTATATGGATTGTCAGGATTTGGATGTTTTTATGCCATCTAATCAACACTTCCCCCAAGGGTCATGTAGGGATCCACTACTCCCCACTCTGACCATCAACTGTTTCGAGAGACTCTATCCATAATGCTCCCATGATTAAATCAACTTCTTCAGTTTGGTGAGTGATGCTCGAGTCTTCCTGGGGATGACTTCTACAAAAGAGAGATTAAGGATGACTCCCACTAGGATGTGTCATCACCACAAATATCATGTCCTTCAGACTGAGGATCACATGGTATATACCACTACACTAAATGATCTAGTCTGACTAACCCAACGTCAACATCAGTCACATTCTTTAGAAGATTCCTATTAGGGGGTCTTATCATCCACAACCTCAGTGGCCCCTTCCACCACTAACACATACTATAATCTCCCTATCATCGCATAGAAGGGGAACATATATAAATGATTGTGATTCAGACCCCAATCACCCCTGGGAAGGCTGGGCTGACACCATTGCATGCTGTCATAATTAGCAATTATCACATTCCAACCCCTGACAATGACATTCAATAATAATGTCCTCCTTGTACTATCATTAGCCAGAATGGATTTCTTATATTCTCTCGCACTCAGCATCGATGTTCTCCCCATGTCACCAGCATATTTCCATGAAAATGTACTGTACATCATGTTAACATCCAGAATTTATGTCCTCCCCATGACTATAATTTCTATAATGGATATTTTCTCATATTTTAGTTTTTCAAAGTGAAGGTCGTACTCACATCATCACCAAACCAAGTTAAGGCCATCCCTATAGTAGAACCATTTTGAGAAAAAGTATTTCATTCTCAATAAATCATCTACAGGGAGTTCCTCCCCATGTCTTCAAAAGCCCCGTTGGAGGTCCTCCCCTCTCAATCACTCCCAATCATGAAGATCCTCTCCTGCATGTTAGGAAATAGATATAGATGTCCTTACATTGTCCTATTGGGAATATTCTTGGGTTCTCATCGCACACTAGCTCACATGAGCAGAAGTCCTCCCTACTCCATCATCATCCCACATTGAGATCCTTTCTAGGTCGAAGATTCAACTTTCCTGGAAGAACCAACATGGGGTAGGTGGTAGAACCATTGCTAAAAGGATAAAACACTATTAAGAGGTAGGTCATGGTAAATCTTGTCTGCTATTTAGATCCTAATGAGGAATTCGACTTGATTATTGAGCCTTCACCCTAATCCTCTATATTAGGGTCTAGGGAAAGAACCTAGTGAGTCAGCTTCATCCTCATAGAATTTGAGATGCATCAGATACCCAACACCCTCCACCAGTAATTACATGAATAATATTTTTCTCCTTTCTATATCTTATCGTGTATTCCTCTATGTCTTATCTGAGATCATTCTCTACCATGACATGAGATCATAAATAATTGTACTAGGGAATGTAAGTGGATGGACACTAGCCTGATATTCCACCAATGATCACTACATTTCCATGAAAAGAAGTGGTCGATAATCAATCCTACAGGGATTTGATGATGTAGCATGAACCATCTTGGAGAGACATTGCTGTGAGAAGTGACCTATCACCTCTTGCACAATTCTCTCCACCAACCAGTCCGCTACCACAACATTGTACTTCGATGTCATTACCAGTTCTCAAACTCTCCTCAGCTGAGGAATGGGGTGACCCCACACCATGCCTTTCTTCTGAATAGAGAATCTTGTTGGACTACCAAAAGATGGATCAGTTCCATGTTCCGTTCAAGCCGATCACAACTCCACTATTCAACATCCCGGAGTACCCCACCTAGGATGAGGTCCTGTGTTTTTTCCAAAATCTCTGGGCGACGTATATCCATGTTTGCTATCATCAGTTGGTTTATTAGTTGATCTAAGAGCATTATGACAATATCATCCAACAATGTCAGATGGTTGAACTAACAACACTTTCCATCACTCAACCCCTTATATTTCCCGGTTATCCCTAGGCCCTACAATAATGATGAATTCAAATTGTTACTGTGATCTAAAAAATTATTGTCGAGGCGACCCCACATGTACAGATCAGTGAATGGGGATAGTAAGATTCCCTACACTTTTCCTCTATCCTATGCTAACCAGAATTATTAAGTGACATTGAGGATATGCCTCCAGGTGTAATATAATTGAATATGGATGACTTCAATCCAAATCTGGATAATGATATGAGATATGCCTCATTGAAGATAACTTTCCCCAAATAACAACACAACCACTGATGGATCCCCATGGTGTTTTCACATGCCATCAATGAAATGTTCTTGGCCTTGCTGATCCTGTCAAGACATTTCCTATAAGCCATGAATCTAGTTGGGGGAAATTTAAACACATGGATCATTAGGTCCCCTTACCCATCTACCTCAATGAGTAAAATCGAATTTAAACCCAAGAAGGTAATACTACTTCAACATATCATTGAATTGAATAAGTTAATTGATGAGATCCTAGCTCAGCACATGGTACAATTACACCTAGATTACGAATATAATTATTATGATCCCATCCACCTTCCACCGGTGTAGCATGTGAAAACACACGTTATCCTCAGTGAATATCCTCTCGTTGATCATGGAATCCTTGCCCATCTTGGTTAGGTAGAAGCCAGAGCATATTGAAAACAACCATTTTATGTGGCACCAAATCCACTTGAGCTGCGAGAAAATCTTCTCTGAGACTGGGATCCCTATATATTTTTCAAGAAGCTCCTCAGGTTTCTATTCAGGTTATTTCCATAGGTGCTCCATAGGCCATTCCACCAGTACTTACTCGGGTTGTTCTTTGTTCTCCTCCACCAGTCGCTAAACAGGCTTATCATGTTGAGGAACTAGGAAATGCATTGGTGTTCGTGATCCTCACAATGACAAGAATCCCTGTTTTGTGGATCTGATGTTCAGTTTCCATTCTCCTCTCGAGGCTCTTTAAATGCACAAGGTGGTGACCCTGCCTAATTGAAATCTGTATCTGGTATGTAACACCCCGAGATTTTATGAAAAATATTCTTTTTAATTTCATTAATGTCTTGTGTTGTACGCTACACCACAAGGAACTTTCACAACATGCATCCTTGACTTCCCTTGCATTACACGCAATCACAACCTTCCTCGATAGCGTGTGTAGTACACAATAACGAGTGTCACTAAACAACAATATGCTATTAAAATATTATTAAAACTAGCCGTTACGAATAGTAATAACCAATTTTTGAAATTTTTTAAATTTTATTTTTCAAAATGGACTTCATTTTTGGATTCGAAATATCGAAATTAGCTTAGGGTGAAATTTTGGTACTTTTTGGATAACTTTAATTTTCTGATGAATAGTGAAAATTACTAAATTTTAATTAAAAACAACTTTTTTAATCAAAATAATTAATAGTGATAAATTATTAATTTGAGTGGTTTTAAAGTATATATAGAATATATTTTTAAAATTTAATACAATTTTGTTCATTGGATGTAATTTCACATTTAAACCAGACATAAACAAGTGTCAATCTTTTGATAGTCATTATCTCTTAAGAACACGCTATTTGTTTTGACGACGGGAATTAATTTATAAATTAAGTAATGCAACTGATATGTTTTGAATTTGGTAAAATAGACATCATTTTTCAGTTCATAATATCAAATATAGCTTAGGCCTAATTTTTGGTATTTTTCTAGAAACTTTCATTTTTTGATGAATAGTGAAACAACTAAGTGGTAGTTAAAAAATGATTTTTTCATTATACTTAATTTTACCACTTCTGTGAGTGGAATTTCAAAAATCCGAGAGACACAGTAGATTTCAGCAAGTAAAATGTGGTTCAATGAGATGAAAATAATTTTTGGTGAATAGTAACATTTTACTTTTTTTACCACGGTTAAAAGTAAATAGGGTAATTAAGGGTAAAAATAATAAAATTATTACCCTAAAACATGTCCTAATTCTATTGGATAAGTGTAATTCGACCAAAAAAAATATTAGGAATAAAATATGACCATTTAGGCCCACTTGGATTAGATTAGGAAATTTATTATTAATTTATTTAAAGAAGGGTTAAAATAGTTAAAATCAAAGTCTAATAAGTATATCATTTTTAATATAGAGTTATACATAAGATAAATCCGACTATAAATATTCATTATAAAGATAAAATAATTTCATACATAATTATATTTTATTTGTAAATTTTAGACATTAAATAATTTAATTTATTTATGACACAAAGATGATGCAGTAATTATCTTATTAATGAAATATTTACATAATTGATGTTATAAATACCAAAATAAATGTAATTTGAGACTTTTTATGAATTACACTAATATTATAGGTTAATATGACATGTTATTATTTTTATAATTACCTTTTTCGAACTAACCAGTCTATTATGAGTTTTACAAAAATCATTTACTAAATAGTGTCAAAATTGACATAAAATAATTTTTAAAACAAATATTATATTATTAATTGTAATTTTATTCTTAAAAATATACGGTTCTTCAAAATGACTTATATAAGGTTATATATATTAATAATAAACAACTTGGGGTTCGTTTGGCTTCTTATAGTATGTTTATTAACCAAATTGTGAATGACCACAAAAAGACACGGTAAAAGTAAAATTATCTAACTTAATGTTAAATGTAAATGATAAGGTTAAAATAGGAACCTAAACTTGTATAAATTCTATTTTATGAGAGGATTTCTACCCATCCCCACTTTAGCTTCGAAATAAATTAATTTGGGGATATTTAAATCCGAATTTGGCTTTATAATAAAATAATATTTTTACTTATTCCAATGGTACCCCTCTCCTCTCTTATAAAAGGGCACTTCCTCCCTCTCTTCCTCACACCGCTTTGAGCCTTCAAGCTTATCCAACCCCTGCCAAATTATCTTTTCCACTTCCCTAGAAACATCCTAGAGGTCCTGGTCTTCTTCAAGGACCAATTTTAGTTCCCTAAGAGGAGGACTCAAAGAGGCGCTTCAAAGAAGAGGTAATGTACGTTACCGATTCTTTCAACTTTATTTCTTCTTCCACTTATTATTCTTAGGTTGTTTCATTATAAAGTAATAACATCAGTATCACTCATCTACTGATATTTTATTATAAGTATGAAACAAACTTTTTTCACCATCTATCCATCCTACGGAAAACGAAATCACCGCGCGTGCGTACGTACGGAATACCGTCTCCACGCCGTGGTGTAATCTATTTTCCACCACCACCACCTTACTTGGATGGGTATAATGGTGTAAATAATAACTATATATTATTATTTTAAATTGATATTGATTCTGAAATAGTATACATACACTCCAATACAATTCCACGATCATGAGAATGATATCATCGCTCCTGCTTACGTATGGAATACTGTCTCCACGACGCGATAAGATTTATTCTCCACATTAACCATTCATGAATTAATATAAAGTATATATAATAATTAATCATGAAATAGATGAAATAATAATGATACTATATTTATGTGTATATATATTTATGTCGTCTACTTAATTCCATTCAACTCAATAAGGAAACGAAAACAGCATTCAAGCGTACGTACGACCTACCGTCTCCATGAACGGTGTATTTATTTCCATTTACGGATCTATTATATATATGTATATTATGAATATATATTATATATAAATCATGTTTTATATTCTGGAATTAGGTAATCATGATCTACGTAATCATATAAATAATTACAAGTCAAAACAGGGACGAAAAATGAAACGATTTTACCCAAAACGCTCTTTAACATGGAATTTACAAAAGAACGGGTAATATAAAGTCATATGTGAACCATATATGATATCATAACAATGAGTATGATTCTGGAATAAGTCAATGAAATTATTTAAATCATTATACAGGAGGTTCGGACACTTGCGAAGCAAATCGGACCAAAGGTAAGGGATAATTTTGCAAATCTCATTTTTATCCAAGATTGCTTATTCGTATGTATTTACTGGGGTTATTTCTATCATCCATGTCCATGTTTTATAAAAGTGTTTTCATGTATGTTTAAAGTCATTTTTACCCATTTTTGACTTTTAATACATGGTTTGTAAGTAATCGTTCTTTTTTTTATGTTATGAGGTACTTTTTTGACTTTTCCGGAAAAAGTACGAGAAGAATGTTTTTTTAACTTATACAGTATGAAAAGATTTTTACGGTTTCATAACGCCTTATTTTCAAGAAGCTTCCTATACATGATTTCAGGATTATTTTCAACAAAACACTTATCTTTTAAAATTTCATGGAATTTGGTGAAAAGAAAATGATTTTAAAGAAGAAAGGATATTTTCCGCAAGAATTCATTTCATGTGTTTTGACAAAACTATTTTCCATCTAAGATGAAATTATTTCATATGTGTATGTTCCAAGTAAAATGTCTCTATGATTTAAATGGTTTCCATTTTCTTATGATGAAATGATATCAATTGTTTATAGATTATGTTATGATGGCATGATGTTTAAGAATCTCATTTTATTTCATGGGATATGCTATGATGTATGATTTATGATTTTGTGGCACACGAAAGAATGATTTCATTATGAGATAGGTGGGACCTATATCTCCCTCCAATGCATAGGGTAAAGATTTATATCTCATGAGATAGACATGGGTGTAACGGCTAGTTAAACCGGTTCAGTAATACAGGACTGGAACGAGGAGTGAACTCGATTCAGAATGGGACATTGTCCACTAAGATGGTCTTGCCAGCAATGCCTTGGCTACTATGGAAATCATATCATGTGCTTAATGGTTTCCACAATTAAATGTTTTATTCCCAGGATATTTTATCATTTATAATGTTTCTTTATGATCTATGCCTTACGTACTTCCATGTTTTGTGTCATTTCTCAAGCTTTTGATGTTTAAACATTATGTTCATGTTTTTAAGTTCAAATTTATATGGTATATTTTATTTTATCCATGATTACCCTTACTGAGCCTTTGAGCTCACCCTTTTTATGTTTTCTATTCCCCAGGATATAAAGAAAGGTTTTAGGTAAGAAAAAAAGGGGAAGATCTTTATGGGAGATGTTGAAGATCTTTCACCCCGATTAGAAGATTATATTCCGAGTTTCCAAAGACACTAAACTATTACGGTCCTTGTGTGTGTGTTTTTGTTATGTACTAAGTATTCCACAAAAGTAATGTAATGTTCATCTACGTTAAGCTTCGAGTCTCTATAGTTGGTATCAGAGGAAAGGTTTAGTCAACCTTTGGAAACTAGGATGCGAGAACTTTAGTGAGATCCTTAGAGATAATTCTAACGTATGTCTAGGGATGTCCCTAAGGTTAAGTATATGATATAGTTCTAGAATTGCACTAACCATATTATAATTAAACCTAAGATGTTAGATATTGAAGGCACTCTCCCTTTATTATATTGTTTTCCCTAGAGTAATGTTTACCACTCACACTATTCTTTTTGGGTTTTAGAAAATGCATGGAAACAAGATGATTCACGATAATGGAGGATATGATGGACAATGTAATGATATTCTTCATGAGCAACCAAATGAATTGGGATTTGGAAGTCCAAACATCATTATTATGCCGAATCAGAAATCTCATAATATGATCAATAAAGTAAAATTTGGTAAGTTTCCTGAGTCGGCTAATAACAGATAGATGGAGTTTCTTGATGATTATAGAGGAAAGAAAGTTCAATTTCCCCTATGTAAATCATGTGGGAAGAGGCATCAAGGAGAATGTTTCAAAGGAACTGGAAGATGCTTTGGGTGTGGAAAAGAAGGACACAAAGCCAATAAGTGCAAAGGAAATGGTTCCGTTAACACCAGGGATGAGGATAATGGTATTGCTACGACATCAACAATGGTTAAATGTTTTAAATGTGGAATGTACGGGCATTATGCAATCCAATGCCCTAAGGGAAAGTCTCATGAAGAGAATCAGCATGGTCGAATGGGTAGTATTTATGTTGATGATGATGAAGAGACTACAAATGATATGTGAGATGAAAGAATTGTTGATGCTCGGTCAATATTTTAAGAATGTAGTGGACTGATTACATGTTTATCATGTGTAATGTTGTATAAGTAATCTCATGGTACTATGGAATAAAGAGACATCTAAGGATTGTTACACTGTTGTCTTTCCTTCAGTTTTTAAAGTGTATGATTAATGGTACTAGTATCCATGAAAGGTTATTTACATATTTTTGGAATGTAGATGATATGTGCATAATGAACGGATAAAGAGAAAATTAAATGTTTGATAGTATTCATGAGCTTATGACTGATATAAGGAGAAGGTTATATCATGGTTTGAGTATATTGAATTTTTGGATTTTGGTATGTGGAAGCAGTTAACTTTTGACAACATTCATGTTTTCACTAAGGTTTAATGGGTATTCATTTTTCAAGAGAATATATGATTAAGGCATTCACATGATTGGAATGTGACCAACAAGATATACAAGGGATAAATGATGGTATTCGCATGCTTGGTTGATGACATTTCAAGTAATCGTTTTCTTTATACTATGAGCTTGGACCGAAGTATTTTAGATAAGCCTAAAGATTGGAATGGATTATGTTGGAAATAAGTTAGTATTGTTTAAGGATAGAACTTTTTTGATATTATTTATGGGATGTTATAGTAATTTAGTTTTAGAGAAAGGACAACATGCAGGACGGGCGACAACCCATCGTGTCGGACAAGGCTGTGGGAATCGAACCCAGAACCGAAGTGCGACTGGCCTTTATCGCCTAGCACTGGCCTACAAGAAGTCCCTGTTGAGTAGAAACTAGTTTTATTATATTAAGCAGTATGATATATTAAGTATAAGTCCATTTTAGGAACCATATATGATTAATCTCACTATAGATGGACTTATGTATTTTTGATAACTTTTATAACCTTTTGTTTGAGACAGATGGAATGACCCATCATTTTATCACATGATCTGCTAACACATCACGAATAACAAATTCAACTTTATTTCATTAAGGGATGAAGTGGAAATTGTTCAATTAACGAACAACAGTGAGATTGTACCAAAATCATGTAAGTATATTTTTTAATTCATCAACTTTAGGGAAATGATCTTGAAAACCAAAAATGTTGTCCTAGTGCCCTTATATCCATTGAATCAGATGGTACCTTAGATAATCACAAATCTATGGATTTGTGATTTCTGGCTTTTCCATATCCATGTTCTCTACCACTCTCCATCAGAACATGATGGTTAGATTTCTCTTCCATATCCATATTTTCACATATGTGGAAACCCAGTGATTAGTTTATTTGGGTAACCGTTACGTTTCATATTTTTGTTTTTAAAGATTGGTTTTGGTATTCCTTTTTACTATGTGGGTTTCTATTAACGAATCTTTCAAGTAGTAAACCATTTATAACCCCGACGAATTTCGAGGGCGAAATTCATTTTAAGGGGCGTAGAATGGAACACCCCAAGATTTTATAAAAAATATTCTTTTTAATTTCTTTAATGTATTGTGTTGTACGCTACACCAAAAAGAGCCTACACAACACACATCCTTGACTTGCCTTGCATTACATGCAATCACAAACTTTCTCGATAGCGTGTGTAGTACGTAATAACGAGTTTCCCTAAACAACAATATGCTATTAAAATATTATTCAAACTAGCCATTATAAAGAGTAATAACCACTGTTTAAACTTATGTAAATTTTATTTTTCAAAATTCACTTCATTTTTGGATTCGGAATATCGAAATTAGCTTAGGGTGAAATTTTGGTACTTTTCGGATAACTTTCATTTTCTGATGAATAGTGAAAATTTCTAAATTTTAATTAAAAATAACCTTTTTAATCAAAATAATTAATAGTGATAAATTATTAATTTGAGTGGTTTAAAAGTATATTTAGAATATATTTTTACAATTTAATAAAATGTTTGTCATTGGATGTAATTTCACATATAAACCAGACATAAACAAGTGTCAATCTTTTGATTGTTATTATCTCTTAAGAACACACTATTTGTTTTGACGACGGGAATTAATTTTTAAATTATGTAATGAAACTGATATGTTTTGAATTTGGTAAAATGGACTTCATTTTTCAGTTCATAATATCAAATATAGCTTAGGCCTAATTTTTGGTATTTTTCTGGAAACTTTCATTTTTTGATGAATAGTGAAACCACTAAGTGGTAGTTAAAAAAATGACTTTTCATAAAACTTAATTTTAGCGCTTATGTGAGTGGAAATTCAAAAATACAAGAGACACGGTTGATTTCAGTCAGTAAAATGTGGTCCAATGAGATGAAAATAATTTTTGGTGAATACTAACTTTTTTATTTTTTTTACCACAGTTAAAAGTAAATAGGGTAATTAAGGGTAAAAAAGATATTATTATTACCCTAACACATGTCCTAATTCTATTGGATAAGTGTAATTCGACCAAAAACAAACTTAGGAATTAAATATGACCATTTAGGCCAACTTGGATTAGATTAGGACATTTATTATTAATTTATTTAAAGAAGGGTTAAAATAGATAAAATCAAAGTTTAATAAGTATATCATTTGTAATATATGGTTATACATAAGATAAATTTGACTATAAATATTCATTAGAAAGATAAAAAGATATCCTACATAATGGGAGTTTATTTGTAATTTTTAGAAATTATATAATTTAATTTACTTATGATACAACAATGATGCAGTAATTATCTTATTAATGAAATATCGACATAATTGACGTTATAAATACCAAAATAAATGTAATTTGAGACTTTTTATGAATTCCAATAATTTTATAGGTTAATATGACATGTTAGTATTGATATAAGTATCTGTTTTCTAACTAATCAGTCTTTTATGATTTTCACAAAAATAAATTACTAAATAGTGTAAAAATTGACATAAAATAGTTTTCAAAACAAATATTATATTATTAATTGTTATTTTATTCCTAAAAATATAAGATTCAACCAAATGACTTATATAAGGTTATATATATTAATAATAAACAACTTGGGGTTCTTCTGGCTTCTTATAGTATGTTTATTAACATTATAGTGTGAGAACACAAAAAGACACGGTAAAAGTAAAATTATCTAACTTAATGTTAAATCCAAATGATAAGGTTAGAATAGGAACCTAAACTTGTCTAAATTATATTGGATGAGAGGATTTATACCCATCCCCACCTTAGATTCGAAATAAATCAATTTGGAGATATTTAAAACCGAATTTGCTTTATAATAATTTAATATTTTTAGTTATTCCAAAGGTTCCCCTCTCCTCCCTTATAAAAGGGCACCTCCACCCTCTCTTCCTCACACCACATTGAGCCTTCACGCTCGGCCAACCCATGAAAAATTCTCTTCTCCAATTCCCTATAAACATCCTAGAGGTCCTGTTCTTCTTCAAAGACCAATTTTAGTGCCCTAAGAGGAGGACTCAAAGAGGCGCTTCAAAGAAGAAGTAATGTCCGTTACCAATTCATTCAAATTTATTTCCTCTTCCACTTATTCTTCTTAGGTTGTTTCATTATGAAGTAATAACATCAGTATAACTGATCTACTGATATGTTTTTATAAGTATTAAACAACCCTATTTCACCATCTATCCATCCTATGGAAAATGAAATCATCGTGCGTGCGTACGTACAGAATACCGTCTCCACGCCATGGTGTAATCTATTTTCAACCACCACATTACTTGGATGGGTATAATGGTTTAAATAATAACTATATATGATTATTGTAAAGTGATATTGATTCTGAAATAGTATAAATACACTCCAATACAATTCCACGATCATGAGAACGATATCATCGCTCGTGCGTACGTACAGAATACCGTCTCCACGACGCGATGAGATTCATTCTCCACATTAACCATTCATGAATGATTATAAAGTATATATAATAAGTAATCATGAAATATATGACATAATAATGATACTGGATTTATGTGTATATATATGTATGTCATCTACTTAATTCCATTCAACTCAATAAGTAAACGAAAATAGCGTTCATGCGTACGTACAGCCTACCGTCTCCTTGAACGGTGTATTTCTTTCCATTTAGTGATCTATTATATATATGTATATTCTGAATATATATTATATATAAATCCTGTTTTATATTATATAATTAAGTAATCATGATCTAAGTAATCATATGAATAATTACAAGTCAAAACACGGACGAAAAATGAAACGATTTTACCCAAAACGCTATTTAACATGGAATTTACAAAAGAACGGGTAATATAAAGTCATAAGTGAACCATATATGATATCATAACAATGAGTATGATTCTAGAATAAGTAAATGAAATTAATTAAATCATTATACAGGAGGTTCAGACACTTACGAAGCAAATCAGACCTAAGGTAATGGATAATTTTTCAAATCTCATTTTTATCCGAGATTGCTTATTCGTACGTATTTACTGGGGTTATTTCTATCATCCATTTCCATGTTTTATAAAAGTGTTTTCATGTATGTTTAAATTCATTTTTACCCATTTTTGATTTTTATACATGTTATTTAAGGAATCTTTCTTTTGTTTATGTTACGAGGTACTTTTTTCACTTTTCCGGAAAATGTACGAGAATAATGTTTTTTTAACTTATACGGCATGAACAGATTATTATGGTTTCATAATGCCTAATTTTCAAGAAGCTTCCTCTACAATATTGCATGATTATTTTCAACAAAACCCTTATCTTTTAATATTTCATGGAATTTTGTGAAAAGAAAATGATTTTAAAGAAGAAAAGATATTTTCCTCAAGAATTCATTTCAAGTGTTTTGTCAAAACTATTTTCCATCTAAGATGACATTATTTCATATGTGTATGTATCAAGTATAATGTCTATATGATTTAAATGGTTCCAATTATCTTATAATGAAATGATATCAATTGTTTATGGATTATGTTATGATTGCATGATGTTTAAGAATCCCATTTTATTTCTTGGGTTATGCTATGATGTATGATTTATGATTTTGTGGCACACTAAAGAGTGATTTCATTATGAGATGGGTGGTACCTATATCTCCCTCCAATGCATTGGGTAAAGATTTATATCTCATGTGATAGACATGGCTGGAAAGACAAGTTAAACCGGTTCAGTAATACAGGACTGGAATGAGGAGTGAACTCGATTCAGAAAGGGACTTTGTCCACTAAGATGGTCTTGGCAGCAAGGCCTTGGCTCCTATGGAACTCATATCATGTGCTTAATGGTTTCCACAATTACATGTTTTATTCCCATGATATTTTATCATTCTTAGTGTTTCTTTATGATCTATGCCTTACGTACTTCCATGTTTTGTGTCATTTCTCATGCTTTTGATGTTTAAACATTATGTTCATGTTTTAAGTACAAATGTATATGGTATGTTTTATTTTATCCATGCTTACCCTTACTGAGCATTTGAGCTCACCCTTTTTATGTTTTATTTTCTCCAGGATATAAAGAAAGGTTTTAGGTAAGAAAAAAGTGAATATCTTTATGGGAGATGTTGAAGATATTTCACCCCGATTAAAAGATTATATTCCGAGTTTCCAAAGACACTAAACTATTACGGTCCTTGTGTGTGTGTTTTTGTTACGTACTAAGTATTCCGCAAAAGTAATGTAATATCCATGTACGTTAAGCTTCGGGTCTCTACATGGTATGTGTAGATGACATGTTAGAACACCCAGATTTAGGGAACCCAAAAATATCCCCTTCAATGGGATGGGTGACTGACTAAATAATCATTCCCACTTGATCTCAATATGTGAAAAAATTCTAGGAACTCCAGAACATTTGGAAGCCTCCATGCTCAGGTTCATCATAAAAACACTAGAAGTGTCCATATTTATATGTACAACCAGTTACACATTGGATCTATAACTGGTTAGGAGGATATTTTTAGATAGTTTATTTAATAGTTCAGCTACACCACTCAGAAAACCAATTTTTACAAACTCTTCATGTGAATCCAACCACCATATAAGCATGTCATAGACATTGTGGTTTGGAGGAAAGGCCTCATGTATAATCTCATCATGCCGTTGGCTTAATAATAGATAATAATGATGTTTGGGGGTAACATAAGGACTGAGATAGTACCATTCCTCATCAATCATAATTTCCTAGGTAGATTCTAGGATTTAAATGAAAAGTTTAAACACCTATAAGAATCCTTGCAGCAGGTCAAATATTTATGTATGTCGCCTCCGATGGATCTTACAATAAGTGCCTTAAGGGCCGAGACTATAATCATTACATAGGTAGAGGCCCCTATACAATTAGAGATATTTCTGACAGAGCCATGTTTTAGCCTTTCTAAGATACATAACCTCAGGCTGAGCCTCTAACTCAGCATCACCCACCTCAGAATTACCCAACATCACCACATAATCTATAATCGTTGCTCATGTGGGATATTTAGTTTCTACCTTCATTCGAGGCTCCAAACCCGTATCTGGAACTATTTACTCAATCTCTTTTTCCTAACAGAATTAATCAACTCATTAGATATGTTTCACATCCCCAGTTATTTCCAAAATTCCTTAGACCAAGTGATCCAAATGTTTCAACACCATAGGAAACCCAAAGATGCTGACCTCACCGATCACCCCCAACTAATGCCCCTATAACATGAATCATGAAATAATCTAAAACTCTGATATTTTTCAAGGGATGGATCCATTACCAGCTCAAAAACAATATAGTCGGGTTCGGTCCAACCCAAGAATATGAGCATGTGTCTCTATAGAGTCATAAAGTGACAATGATGATAAATGCAAGTAGTTCCTTATTCATGGTTGAAAATTTTTTGATAAATGGCTGGTTGGTAGGGTAGTCGATCATGCACACGGTATTATCCATCCATATTTCAATCATCCCTATCTTATTGAGGTATCTTTTCATTATACCCATACTTCTCCTACATATTAATAAATATCTAAGACTTTTAATTAGAATATCATGCTCCACCCATGCAATGGAATGCAGAGTCGCCCACTGATGCCGATGGAATCCCATAATCTTAGAGATTTTATGACTCCATATATGGGGATTTCCACCATGATACCCTTACTATTAAAGGTATCATCATATGATGATTAAAGTAATTATTTATCAAATACCGTCTAACATGTAGACCCTTACATGGTACTCACTGACGTGGAAAAATATGCTGGTCATCCAAATGTATCAAATCGATGTCATCTTAGGCTTAGTCGTGGCTATTGGAAAAATTAAATTTCTTAGTCTAGTGATTCTAGAAAAGACGTTCACATCACTAAGACGAGACAACATGCCTAATGCATATCTAAAAATTAATTTCCCTCTTAACCTATCACATCAGGTTCCATCCCACCGTTATTCTGGTTACATGATTAGGAAAATGTGCTGCAGTTATTCAATGATCAGCCACAATAGGTTTTGGACAGACCTCAGTCATCTAATAGAAATTGTATAGTTATTTCCCATGATTTAGGTGGTGAGAAATAGGATATCCACAAAACCAGTTGGAACCCACTTCCTCAACCAATAATTCCCATCACACTACCTTCCATTGATTAAATCCCTTCTAACATTTATGTGCGTCTAGCATAAAAGTATGATGTTCTCAATAACATTACCAAAATTCTTAAAACTATCTCACTACTGGTATCTCTCTACATGTCAAAATATATTCATGAATATCTTGCAGAGGCTCTGAAAATTCCCCTCTAGTATGAAACATAGGTAGCACCCATTTATTTCTTCCATGATGAGGATGTTGAGTGAGCATAATGAAATTCCATCATCTTGTTCCCATGGGAGGATGAAGTTTCTCTTGTATAGGGGAACATTCAGCTATTTTACACAACTGGACACTTCAATAGTTTAGATTCCCACATCTATCTTATGAACACATGATCTGGAATTAATATTCTTCTGACCTAGATTCTCTACAAGCTAAGGATATCTGAAATAGATATGCATCATTATTACATGAAGATTCAAGGTTATGATCGATCATAGAAAATTCCAAGTAGAAATATATGTATGTAGACTAATATCTGTGGAATGATTTATAGTACGGAATTCATGGTCATCTCTCAATAAACCACCAGTAATCCATTGATGAGTTGTCCATGGAAGGACCTACAAGTAGGAGTTTCTTCCCAATATCAACAATTCCTAAACTACGTCCATAATAGTCGTGTGGGAGTGGTCAAGGGTGACTTTACTCACTATTTCTCTTTTTAAGACAACTGTTTAAACACAAACTACTATAAAATAATGTACCAATAGGTTTAGTCGTATGAGATTGGAAACAATACTATTTCACAGCACCTGTGGGAAAACTGGGAGGATTCATTCATTCTCCCAACTCACAGACTAGAGGCCGCAACCCCTAACAAGTGAAACAGTTTTTTTTGTTGTTTTTGAGAAATGGGGTAAGCATGTTCCAAGGTACAAGGAATTATATTATATCACATCATAATCATACAATTACTAAGCTCAAATTATTCCAAAGACCCTTACCCCAGTAAGATATCAGGACGTTCACCCCTAACAACAACAATAATTTATACATTCATGTTTCATCAGTTTGGGTTAAACTGACATAGGAACACACACCAATACTTCTTTTATATTGTCAAGAATTTATCCTTGGGTATATGGCCTAATTTTATTGGGTCAATATTTTTCTACACCTTGTTTTTAAAAGGAATAAATTTTCACAGTGAATGTCACACAAACATTCAGGCTGACATAAATGTTCATTCAAGATTAGATAACTCGTAATAATTTATTCGTTTCGATGATCCTCTCACATTGGATGATGAATGGTATTTGGGAGATTCCACAACCACATTAGAAGAAGGTTTTTCTACCACCATCAATGATTTGTTACAAGTGAATCTCAGTACTGAGGCAGAAATGATTCCAACACTGATCAATGCTTTTATACCTTTTGATGAATAGAAATAGTATGTGGATGTCTAGAGTTAGTATCCTGATGTATTTTCTTAGAGATATAATGAGATTTCAGTATTGGATCCTCTGGTATCCTTCCATCACCTTGGTCTCCTGAAAAGTCATCAAAGGACCAATAATCCTCCCGGGAAGATGCAGCCTTCTCATGTTTCCATTTTTGAGGAGAAAGTTGATAATATCATTAATGAAAACTTTTTCAAGGATGTTCAGTATCCAGTATGGTTTTTCAAAATAGTTTCCCTAAAGAAGAATAAAGAATATATTAGAGCCTGAATTGACTTCCTATATCTCAACCATCACTATTTCAAGGATGATTATCATCTTCCTATTATAGAGATCTGGATCGAAACTTCTGCTAGATTCCAGACACTATACATCATAGATGGATATTTCGAGTCCAATCAAATCTGGACGACCCCTGGGGATGATGTTTTCACTACCTTTAGGGCACCATAGGGAACCATATGGTATCTGGTAATTCCATTTTTTTGAATAATTCAAGATCCACCTATCATTTTTATATGAAAAGAATATTCAAGCTAATCATTAGTTCATTAGTGTAATGCTATTATGGAAATATTTTTGTCAAATCCCACTAGTATCAAGACCATCATAGAGAATTCGAGAATGTGTTTATCTTCCCCCACTCTCATAATCAAATGATGATCCCTTTAAATTTTTCTTTTTGGGTCCCCAATGGAATGTTTCTTGTATTTATAATCAAATATAGAGGAATTTTGATCCGTCTAGAAAAGATCAAGGATATCAATCAGATGCATCCACCGAGCAACATCTGGGAGTGTTGAGGCTTTCAAGTCCACTTTACCAACATACAATAATTTTTTGAGAATAAGGATGGATAGTGTAAAACCATTTCCCATCTCAGGAATAAATCTTCTATCAATGATTTGGATGAGGAAATCTAGAATTCATTTGTGGAAATCGAGAAGTATCTGATGCAACCTCTATTTTTGATGCCACTTATTTCTAGAAAGTTGATGATCCTATATGTGACCACCCTATAATGATCTAATGGTTACCTTCTCTCCGAACAGAATAATGATGGAAAAAGAACCGTTTATATCATCACATTTGCATGATCCTTGGTACTGAGACCAGATATTCCTCTATCGAGAAGATCTTCCATACATTAGTATTCTTTATGAAGAAGCTGTGAAATTATCAACAACACCATAAGATATAGATGGTGTCCCATATGGATATTCAGAAATATATTATTAACTGATCTATTTTTATATTCCATCTATCTTTTTGGGTGGTTATACACAAAAATTTAGAAATCAGGTTGTCCCATAGAAATTTGTCAAGGGGTAGGCACTAAAAGGTTTTTTACCACCCAAACAGCAGCTACAGAGAAATCTCTAGATATTTATTTTCAAGATGATACCATAATCTCAGTATATCAAGCCATTACATGTTGGCATATGCACTTCAATGGTGCCTTACAAAGGTCCACTAGTAGGACACTCAAAGATCCCAGACTTAATAGAGTGTGGTTCGGTATTGTCTTCATCACACAAAAAATGATAGTTATTCCGTATTCTTTCTTACTGTGAGAAGCCCATACCAATAATGATGTAGAGTATCAGGCTCTTATCACTAGTCTTTAGCAATCCCTTGAGAATGATGTTCCTCAACTACATGTTATGGGTGACTCTAAATAGGTAATCAAGAAGATCAATGGTGAGTACGTTGTTAGGAAGCCATAGCTCATACACCTGTTGGAGCGCACTCATCAGTCGATGGCCTAGTTCCCTTCTCATCTAGAAGTCATTATAGTTCCTCCATCACAGAATGGTCAAGTCAATGTCGTCTCCCTCTTTACCACATCCCTCATAGATATTGATCATGATTATTTGATTATTCATGTCTCACATCAAAGGTTCATTGCTACCGTCACTCGAGACGATGAGGATAAACACTGAGTAAACCATCTTACAACGGTACCTTCATAGTAGGACCCCCAAAACCCCTGCTACAGATGAAGATACATCGGGTTTGAAAACTCCTTTTATCGAGTACCTTAAACATGGAATTCAGCCTAAGGATAGATCCGAGCATGAATTAATCAATCAGTATGCTGTATAGTTCACCCCAAGTGTGGTCTCATCCTTGAGATAATACTCTAAAAACATGGGATCGATGGATTTGACTTTTGTTCCATTAATGGAGAATACATTACACAAGTTATGTAGGAAGTCCATTTTGGTTCCTGTGTTTCTCATCAAGTTGGTCTGATACTCTTCCATAAGATTCAATCATCGAGTAATTTTAGGCCCACTGTGGTCTATGACTGTATCGAGTTTTCTAGGAGGAGACACATGTGTTACATACATGATAATTTTGGGAATTGGATGCCATATTCCTTCCATACTAAAAATTATTCTTATCCATTCCTAGTATGGGGACTTGATGTCATGTAACCACAACCACCTACAATATCCATCCAGTGCAGGTTCATTTATACCACCACATATTTCTCCTCGAAGTAGGATGAAGCGGTTCTAATCATGGAAGTCAAGGAACATTATATTATTGATTTCCTGAGTTCAAAACAAATCAAATTTTTCAGAGTTCATCTTTCATACCTCATCGATAACAAAAAAAATCCGAGGAGCTGTTCTTAAAAAATTGCAAGCCAAGTGTATCATCCAGCCAAACCACACTTCTCATTATCACAAGCATGAAAATGGATAGATTGGAGAATTCACCAAGACTTTCTCCAACATTTTAAAAAATATGGTTGGTTAGAGTTTGAAAATATTGCTGGACAAGATCCCTAACACACTTTGGGATTACCGGACAACAAATAATAATTTCATCAATGTGACCCTATATTTAATATAATATGGAATAGACGTATCCCTAACCATCATGATTTAGTTTCCATCACTACATATAGATGTCTATGTTCATAAAAAATCATTTAAATTAGTAGAAGTCTATATGGATGAGTTGGAACCCCTTGATGAGAACAAAATCTGATCCTAGCACAATCTGGAAAGGCACCTGAACAAGATAGCTAGAGCTTTCAACAATAATGTTCATCTCTGATCCTTCCCTCAGGTTGAAACAATACGGGCCCTATGAAATCCAATGATACTTAGATGGAATATAACAATGTTAGATCCCAAATGATAACGTCCTTACATCGTTCATAGGGTTTATCTCAACGGATCATACTCTTTGGTCACCATGGATGGAGAGAGAATCACACTTCCCACCAATGCTATGTTCCTCAACCAATACTTTTTGTAAATGAGTTTTCACCCTGCATGATGAAAAACAGAAAACTATAATAAAAAAATATAGTCGAAACTATATGACCTTAAACTATGATTAAACTCCCCAGGATTTCATGGTAAGTAATCACTTTAAAGTAATTCAATAGATTGCGCCACACACAACACCAAATTTTAATGCCCCACGAATTACCAAACTAGCCATTTAAAAAGGTTATGAATAATATTAAATGAATTTTTAATGGTATATACTACATATAATTTTAACATCCATATTATGTTTTTATAATACATAATATAAGAACAAATTCAATTTTTCATATAAAAGAAGTATTTTTAAGAAAAATAAATTTCTCTACCTTTTAATGGAGATACTTTTTATAAATCCAATATCTGAAACATTTATATATTCAATTTGTTAAAATAAAATTCTTCTTTAAAATTGGGATATAAATATTTAGTTAGCATAAATTTATTTTGTGTTTTTATAACATTCTTATTTTGATGAATAGTGAAGAATACCAAATTGGAATTGAAAACAACTTTTTTAATAAAAATAATTTATAGAGTTAAATTATATATTTGAGTGGTTTTTAGTATAATTGGATTATATTATTATCATTTAATTCAATTATGGTCATTAGATGCAATTTTTCATTTAATTTGAACATAAATAGAAATCAATCTTTTGCTACTTTATACTTCTCAAAAACATGTTTTCTAGTTTTGACAACAAGAATTTATTTTAAAATAATTAATGAAACTTCCATGTTTTTAATTTGGTAATATAGATATAATTTTTGATTTTTTAAAATCAAAATTAGCTTAGTGTGAAATATTAGGATTTTTCTGCAAACTTTCAATTTTTGATGAATAGTGAGAACATTACGTTATTGTTTAATACTGACATTTTATTTAAATAATTATTCTTAATTTAAAGTTATTTTAATATCAAAATAGATACATAATAACTATATGAGTCTAATTTAATTAATTAAATTTATTTTATAATTATATTAAATACATAAAATTTTATTGAACAATTTACCGTTTTTTACCCACCTTCTAGTCACATTATCAAATCTGCAGAAAACATAATTTTACTACTTCTGTGAATTGAATTTCATAAACTCAAAAGACATGGTTGACATCATAATGTAAAATTTTGTTCAATTGAAGTAAAATAATTTTTGAGAATACTACCTTTTGAGTTTTATTTACCACGGTTAAAAGTAAATAGTGTAATTAAAGTTAAAAATTTAATTATAATAACTCCAAACGATGTCCTCATTCTATTATATAAGTGAATTTAGACCAAAATAAACCTTAGGAATAAAATATTATCCTTTTGCGACACTAGTATTAGATTATTACATTAATTATTATATTATTTAATGAATAGATAAAAGTGATAAATTTAATGTTTAATAACTAAATCATTTTTAATATAAGATTATAAAAATGTTAATTTTGAGTATTAATATTCATTAAAAATATAATAATATTTTTGACATCAGGGTATTTTATTTATAATTTCTACACATTAAATAATTAAATTTGTTTATGACACAATGATGATGTTGAAATTAACTTATTAATGAATGGTTAAAATAAATGATATTATAAATATTAAAATAAATATAAATTGAGACTTATGAGGCATTACAGGAATTTTAGAGGTTAATATGACATGTTAGGGTTGATAAAATAAATTTATATCTAAGTGATAAAGTTGTTATGACATTCTCAAAAACCAAATACTAAATAGTGTCCAAATTGACATAAGTGAGTTTTTAGAAAAAATACTATTCAATTAAATTATATAATATTCATAAAAATATATGGTTAGGCCTAAGGACATAGATAATGTTGTATTAGTCAATAGTTAACCACTTGGGGTTATCTTGGATTTTCATAATAATTTTATTAACTATTAATTATAATAATACAAGAAGGCATGTTAAAAGTTAAACTATTTATCTAAGAGTTATATATAGAAGATAATGATACTATGATGACCTAAACATTCCTAAAACCTATTGGATGGGCGGTTTTCGACCCATACCCTACTTATAGTCTATATAAATTTTTTTGGAGCTATTATAAACCGAAATATATTTTATAATAAAATATTATTTCAATCTTTTCTAATAGTGACCCTCACCTCGTTTATAAAATGTTGTTTCCCCTTCTCTCAAAATAACACCTCCAAAACCATTTGGCTCACCCAAACCATACTCTAATATCCTCCAAACAACCCTCACTTCAACCAAGATGTATTACATTGAGCATAAATCCTACATATGGTTCCCATTAGATCAAATAAAAAGGAGGCACTCGATGAAGAGGTAGTAATTTCATCAACTCTTTCAATGTTCATTTCTTCTTCCAATTCCTCTTTCGTTGTTGTTTCCGAAAAAAAATAAAAAATAAAATCAATTATACATACTATGATGTTATTATAAATATGTTACCGCAATATTCATTATTCTATCTATCCGATGATTGACAAATTCACCATACGTGAGTACGTAAGACTTAAGGTCTCCACGTTGTGGTGTAGTTTATTATTAAAAAAATAATTGTTTGTATGAGAATAATAATCAGTATAATTTGTGTAAATAATAAATATAACATTTTATTAATTCTATATATATTATATACTATCCAGTTTCATATGATTTTAACATCAAAAGAATGATATCGTCGCTCTTTTGTACGTACAAATTACGGTCTCCACGAACGCGATAAGATTAATTTTTTCATCAAAACCATTCAAGAATTATTTTCATTTGATGGTTCAAAAAACAATGTTTAAGAACATAATATAATTTTTTATATGAATCATATGCATTTTATCCATAACAAACATGACTTATGTATCAAAACAACTAATGGGAATCAAATTAGTTAACACCAGAAATGATGAAACTATTAAAATATTCTTAAAAAGAAATGTTAGAAGATCATATATGTTGTCATATTTATGTATGTGGTTATTGTATTATTTAATAACAATTATTTAAATATTATAAAGAGGTTAATGTACCCTCTACCAAAGAAAATTTACAATGTAAGGAATAATTATGAAATCACTTAATTTTCCAAGATTGTTTATACTTGAGTATCTACATGGACTTCTTTATCATCCTCATCCGTGTATCTTAAAATGTATTTAAAAAACATTTTTACTATTACTATAATATGGGTTATATTTATTTTATACCATTTTTTGAATTTTTATAAAATGTTTTGAATGAAATCATTCCATCTTTTTCAAGTCAAGGTACTTTTTGACCTTTTTAAAAAATTATGGTTGGAATTTTTTATCTTATATGGCAGGTGGAACTATTTTCCGTCGTAATAACACCTTAAAATATTCACTTACAAGATTATAAGAATATTTTAAAAATAAATGTTTTATTTTATAATTATGATACTTTTAAATGATTTCAAAATATAATGATATATTTCTCTCAAATTGTTTTTATTTAATATGTGTCACCATCCTATGATGGAATTTACACTTATTTGAAGTTGATTTATTATGGTACAATATTCCATATTGTATAGAAGGTTTTTTGATATGTTTGACTGTAGATGTGTTATTTTTATACCATTCATGGTTAATGGTTAAAGTATTAACATTTCTTATGCTAGTTTTATTAAGAATGAATATGTTATGTTTAGATATTTTAATATGAAGAATGAATTGGACATAGTAAGTGATGGGTGGATCCCGTTATAGCTTCTCGATGCATTGGTTGATATCATGAGATAAACTAGTGTCTTTCCACAAGGTCTCAACAAAATATTTATTTTTAGTATTGGCATGATGCCTTCACTATTTGGTTATGATGTTCGACATTATGCATTCCATCATTATTAAATTAGCTATTGATATAACTTTTGATCATTCAACTACTAGAATATCCCTGTAAATAAATAAATGGTATTATTTGATTTATATTTTTTATATTATGTTGAATTTAATGTTTAAAATGCCTTTGTTTCTATCTTGTACATTGCCTTAAATTTTTATGCTTATTTATGAACGTTTCTGCTATATTTTTATCCTTAATGATCATTTGAGATCACCCCTTTCATAAGTTCTATTTTTCCCAGGATGTGAAGAAGTATATAATGACTGACCTGCAGGGATATGCTAAGGTATATGAGTGTGTTTTGCTGATACACAATGATTTTTTTAATTTATAATGTAATGTAAATCTTATGTATGTATCTAGTAATTCGAAGGAAACTAAACTGGTCAGTCTTTTGGGACATGATTCTTATATCATGCTAGTGTTATGTAATAATGCACCAACTTTGGGTAACTAGGGTCGGGGTGTTTTTGTTGTTATCAGTGGATGTTTTGTATAAACCATTGAATCTTAGTTTATAAAAACTATGATTAGAGATCATTACCCAAAGATAGATTTTGGGGATTAGTATAGAAGAACTTATTAGAATTTTAGTAATTTAATGATTTTGTGAATTTTCCATGCTATTCATCCTCGTCAGGATACGAGTAGGAAGTGGCGTCTATGGAATAGATGTTCCTAGGAGTAAAAAAATATGGCAAGGAGTTTCAGGATTTACATAGTGTATCCTGGTACATGAAAACATACCTTTATGCACTCTTGGTTAGGACACTTCTAGGGGATATACTTAGGATAATTCACATTTTCATTACAAACCATTATGAAGGATTTATGAGTAAATAATTCCTCAAAGAAAACATTTGAATGATTATGGATTATATAAATATAATTATCAAATTTCGTTAGGTAATTTAAATTCTTGGAATTATGCATTGTAATTCATAAACTAACATAGTGTATTCTATTCTTTAGAGATGGTTCCCGGATGAAGGAATGGGAACTCCAGCAATACACATGATCCAAACCGTAAAAATAATCAAATCTATCATAGTCTTAAGCCATCATTTAGAAGGGAAATATTATCCCATGTATTATCATCATATGGAGAAATAGAATCATGTATTAATAAGATAATTAAATAATTCTCTGAGTCCCATAGCATTGAAGGGAATCCAAAG
The DNA here is from genome assembly GCA_963277665.1 of Viscum album. Taxonomy (NCBI): domain Eukaryota; kingdom Viridiplantae; phylum Streptophyta; class Magnoliopsida; order Santalales; family Viscaceae; genus Viscum; species Viscum album. The sequence goes on along the minus strand of OY728148.1, from coordinate 1,553,949,367 downwards.
AAGAAAAGTTTGGTAGAGAGAAAGATGGATAAATAGAAGAAGGGAAAAAATGATTTTCCCATATGTGATAACTTTGGAAAAAAATCACCTTAGTAAATGTTTGAACGAAATAGGATTTTTTTTATAAGTGTGGAGAAAAGGTCACCAAATACATGATTGAAATGGTAAGAAAATGTTTTCAAATGTACAATGCTTAATCTGCAAGGAGTTGGGATGATACGTGAATCAAGGTCCAATTCATCAAAGTATTCCCCAAATGATGCTATTGGATAATAATAATGTTATGATACTACCACATGTAAAGATGTATGACTAGTGTTATTAAGATGTTGTTAATTAATTTTGTAATTTGAGTGTTGTATCAATGATTTACTTGTTATGTGAATTATGTAAATAAATAAGGATTGTAGTGCTATACTATTTCATTGAGGATTTGAGATTATATGGTTATTAGAAATGAGATTCAATAGGAAGTTAAACATTTTTGGAAAATACATGGTTGAAATAAAGATAAACCTTAATATGGTTCTGATAATGTGGTACTGATTTTGGAATAAGATATGATTGATTTGGATAAGTTATATTCGATATTCATGAATACCTTGAAACTAATTAATTATTAGTGTATTCCTTCATTGTTCGAGTTTACCAAATTTTCGGATATAAGAAGTATATCCAGTATTATATATGGAATAAGGGAGCTTGAATGTAGTCAATAAGTTTTTATGGTAATTTAGTGTGTCACCATATTTTATGGTAATACATAATGATGGCATTAACATGTTATTAAATGGAAAAAGAGATCTTCATTATTCTTACATTCCTTATAAATTTTGGACTGTGAGTTTGAAAATAAGTATTTTGGATAAGTCTAAAGGTTGGAATCAATTATGCTGGACAATGGATACTATTGTTTAATGTTAGAACATTTCTTAGGATTATTTTTGGATTTTTATAAAAATGACAACCTAGAGGTCGGGTGACAACTCGTCGTGTTCGGCAGGGCTGAACCATGAACCCACAACTGAGGGGCCACAAAGGTGAATCACCTACCACTAGACTATGTGATCTCTTGTTTTGTATAATGTTTTTTTAAAAAATTCTGAAAAATAAATTATAAATTCATTATTTTTGGATCCATATATGATTTGGATAAATAAAATATTTTTTAATTCTATTATCCATTAGAGTGAATGATGAGTTTTTGGAATAAATTAGCTGAAGGATGGAACTCTACTTATCAAGTATATATTTTTCTCTCCAATTATATGAGGAAATTAATTCTTAACTTTAGGGAAGGTCTCTTCCAACCAAAAATATATTATCATAACACCTTATGTTTTGTTGAACTGATGATATTTTAAATCATCATAGATTGATAGATTTGAGGTCCTCAATTTTACACTTGTTTTTGAATGATGACCTCAATCATTCTCTATAAATATTTATGTTTTTTCTCCAACTACATGCCTCTAATTTCCACCAATGTTCTCCAATTCGAGATCATAATTTTGTCCTGTTTTTTTTTCATTTCCCTTTCCCTATTATTAATACTAAATTTTTATTAACCCTATTTATGATGAGGGTTTTCCACAAAGGTATTTTATATTATTAACCTATTATTTTAGAAGAACAATTTCGAATTGCGATGACAGAATTTATTGAAGGAGGGGAGAATGTAACACCCTAGGATTTCGATGTATGCTATATCGTAAAATTAATTCATTTGCTTATGCCACACACAACTCCGAATTCGAGCACCCCACGACATACCAAACTAGCCGTTCAAAAATAATTTATGAATATTATTAACTATAGTTTGAATTTTATATAATCCATATAATTTTAACATTCATATTATGTGTTTTATATACAGAATAGAAGAACAAATTCAATTTTTCTGATAAAAGAATTATTTTTCAAAAAATGAAAATTTACCACATTTTAATGGTGAAACATTTTTTTAAATACAATATTTGACAAAATTATATATTCAATTATAAAAAAATATTCTTCATTAGAATCAAGACATAAAAATTTTGTTTTTATAATTTTTTGGTGTCTTTCTGTTAACTTTCGTATTTTGGTTAATAGTGAAAATATTAAATTTTAATTGAAAACAACTTTTTTAGTCAGAATAATTTTTATTGATAAATTGTAAATTTGAAGGGTTTTTAAGTATAATTAGATAATATTTTTATCATTTTATACAATTTTTTCTATTGGAAGTAATTTAACATTTAAATTGGAAAGAAACACGTATCAATCTTTGGTTAGTTTTTACTTCTCGAAATCCCGTTTTCTCTTTCGACAATGGGAATTAATTTTAATTCAATTTATGCTAAATATATGTTTTCAATTTTTTAAAATTGAATTCTTTTAAGAATTTGGAATATCAAAATTAATCAGGGGTTAATTTTTGGTATTTTTCTGAAAAAATTCATTTTTTGATAAATAGTGAAAAACAATGTGTTATTGCTTAATAAAAAACTTTTTATTTAATTATTTAATTTTAATTTTAATTTATTTCAATGTAAAAAAAGATAAATGCTACAAATATTAGTCCAATTTAATTAATTGAAGTCATTTTATAATAATATTTAATATATACAATTTTATTGATCTTTTTACAGTCTTTTACCCATCTTCTATGCACATTTGAAAATCTGCATAAAACGTAATTTTAATACTTCTTTGAATTGAATTTAAAGACTCTAAGAGACATGGTTCACATCAGCATGTAAAATATAGATCAATAAGATGAATATAATTTTGGGTGAATAGTATCTTTTGAATTTTATTTACGACGGTTAAAAGTAAATATGGTAATTAAAGGTAAAAATGATATTATAGTTACCCAAACACAATTTATAATTCTATTCTATAAGTGTATTTCGACAAAAAATCCTTAGGAGTAAAATAATATCCTTTTGGTCTACATGTATTAGATTATGAAATTTAATATTATTTTATTTCAAGAAGAGTTAAATGTGTAAAATTAAATGTTTAATTTCAAAACCATTTTTAATATAGGGTTATACATAAGATAAATTCAACTATACATAATAGTTATAATGATAAAAATGTTTCATTAATTATATTATTTTATTTATAATTTTTAGAAATTATATAATTAACTTTATTTATGACATAATGATGACGTATTAATTACCTTACTAATGAATCGTTAAAATAATTGATATTATAAATATTAAAATAAATATAAATTGAGTCATTTGATGCATTAGACGAAATTTCTAAGTTAATATGACATTTTATGGTAGATTAGATAATTTTTTCTATGTGATAAAGTTTTTCTGACTTTTACAAAAACCAAATACTAAATAGTGTCAAAATAGACATAAATGAGTTTTTAGAACAAATAATTTTTTTATTAAATGATATAATATTTTTAAAAATCTATGGATTGGCCAAAGGACTTATATAAGGTTATATATATAAATAATGAACCACTTGGGATTATTTTTCCTTTTACAGTATGTTTATTAAGAATTTATTATAATAATACAAGAAGTCATGGTAAAGATAAACTATTTAACAAATAGTTAAATCTAAAAGATACATTTAATATGTTGCCCTAAACTTTTCTAAAACCAATTGGTTTATATGTATTAGACCTATCCCCTCTTTATCATCTATATAAATAATTTTGGAGCCACTAGAAACCTAATATTATTTTATAATAAAGAATATTTCATGTTTTTTCAAAAGTGGCCCTCACCTCTCTTATAAAAGGGTACTTCCCCTTCTTTCAAAATCACACCTCCAACGCCATTTGGCTCAGAAAACCCCTCCTCCAATATCATCTCAACTAACCTCAATTAAACATATATGAATTATGTTGATAATAAATCCAACCTATGTATCCATATTGATCAAATCAAATGGAAGCACCGGAATAAGAGGTATTAATTTTATCACCTTTTTCAATGTTCATTTCATCTTCCACTTCCTCTTTCATTGTTGTTTAAATACAAAATTAATAACTCCAGAACCTTCTATATAATATTATTATATTATAAACATTGTATAACCATATTCACTATTCTATCCATCCTATGAATGACAAAGTAATCATACGTGCGTACATACAGCTTACTGTCTCCACGTTGTGGTGTAGTTTGTTATTCAAGACTTCATCATTTGTATCAGTATAATAATTAGTATAATTTATGTAAATAATAAATATAACATGTTAATTATTAATTATATATTATATTCCAACCAATTATATACGATCATACCATCCATATAATGATATTGTCACTCGTGTGTACGTGCGGATTACAGTCTCCACGAACGCGATAAGATTCATTCCCATCCGTAACCATTCAAGAATAATTTTCATTTGATGATTTAAAAAATAATGTTTAATAACATAATATAATTCTGGATACGAATAAAATACATCTTATCCATAAAATACTTGTCTTATTTAACAAAACATCTAATGGAAAATGAATTAGTAAACACTCGAAACAATGATACTACTAAAATATTATTAACAAAGAAATATTTGAAGATAATATATGAAATATTATTTAGGTATGTGGTTCTGGTAAAATTTAATAACAATGATTTAACAATTATTTAGAAGGATTACATACCCTCGACTTAGGAAAATAACAAGGTAAGGATTAATTCTTCAATCTCTTCAATATCTGAGGATGTTTATAAGTGACTATCTACTGAGACCTCTTTATCATCCACTTTCATGATTCTAAATAATGTATTTCAAAATATTTTTACTATTCCTATAATATGGTTTAAATTAATTTATAAAATTCTCTGAATTTTTATCAATTTTTTAAAGGAATCTTTTGGTCATTTTCCAAACAAGGTAATTTATGACCATATTGACTAATTTCGATAAGAATGATATTTTAACTTGTATAGAAGGTGCAGCTATTTTCTGCCGTTATTACATCTTCAAAGCTTCAATTACAATATTATATGAATATTCTAAAAATAAATGGTCTATTTTATAATTATGTTACTTTTAAATGATTTCAAAATATAATGATATATTTCTCTCAAATAGTTTTTATTTCATCTATATCAATATTTTCTGATGGATTTTACACTTTTTTAAAGGTGATATATTATGATAAAATCATTCATATTATATTGAAGGTTCTATGATATGTTTGACTGTGAGTGTGTTATTTTTAACCCATCATGGTTGATGGATAAGGTATTATCATTTCATATGCTACTTTTAAGATGAATGTTTATGTTATGTTTCAATATTTTCGTATGAAGAATGCATTGGATATGGTAAGTGACGGGTGGAACCTGTTATAGCTCCTTGATGCATCGGTAGGTCTCATTAGACAAACTAGTGTCTTGGTACAAGGCCATGAAAAAATTCTTGTTTGTAGTCTTGGCATGAGGCCTTGACTATGTGGTTATGATGTTTGATATTATGCATTCAATCATTATGAAATTAGCTATTGATATTACCAATGATTATTCGACTAGTAGAATATCAACGTGAATAAGTAAATGTAATTATTTGAATTATCATTTCCATATTATACTGAAGTATATGATTAAAATGTTGGTGTTTTAGTCTTATATATTGCCTTAAATGTTTATTCTTATTAATGAAATAATCCTCTATATTGTTATCCTTAATGAGCATCTCATCTCACCCATTTCTTTTGTTTTTTTACCAAGATGTGTATATTATAAATGACCTGTAGGGATAGGCTATGGGATATGAGTGTGTTCAATGGAGACACAATTTTTTTTCAATTCATAATGTAATGTAAAACATATGTATGTATCCATTACATCAAAGGATACAAAACGGATCGGTCTTTCGGGACATGATTCCTTGTATCATGCCAATGTTATGTAATAATGAATAGACTCTAGGAAACGTGGGTCAGGGAATTATATACGATATCTTTCATCCTACAAGATGATAAACTGCTCAACCTCATATGAACAGTAAGACATAAAACTACCTAGGATCATCATCACACATGGCATTAAACTGCACGGACCTATATCCAACATGACATTAAAATATTGGTTCATCCTTACTATATGTCGTTATACATCACAGAATTGAAGAACAATGTGTTTCAGGATTCCTACCCTCGCATGATACGTTGGAATTTCTGAATGCTATATATTTAGAACTAGCCCTAGGTTCCACAAATCATTTCATCCCTTTGGCCCTTTGGCATTAGTTCTCTCTGGGAATTTCACATGGTTTGTTTAGGACCTATCTAGTTCTCATTTCGGCCAGGGTTACAACATACACACCATGTACCCCCATAGGATCATTTATAGTTTCATTTATCCTAACAACATGACATTAAACTGCACGAAATTCACGAAATACTATTGGATTGACTCACATCCTTATGTAATATATGTGAACGACCATACATGTTATCTTTAGGTCTAGTCCTTGGGATTCCTAAGTCCATTTATGTATTCGTCCCCTTCGACTATATTATATTCTTTGAGAAATTTGTGTGTTATGAGACCCCTTTGGTTTTCATTCACGTCGGGATTATAGTAGTTGTACCATGTTCCTCCCTCATAGATATCCCCTTTTATCCCATCTAAACCTCATGATGTTTAACTGCATGAAATTCAATAATTATGTGTTTCTTAATTACTACCCTTGTAGGATATGTAGTGATTCCCAAACATCTTGTCCCCAAAATTAGTTGCAAAAATATGGATTTGACCCTATTTCCCCCCATTTTGGCATGGGTTTCCCTTTGATAATCTTCAGTGTGGATGATAACTCTTTGGTTCGCATTCACGTCAGAATATTTAATGGAACACCCATTTCTCCTTTAGGATTCTAATATCCCAGTTTCCTCAAAATAAACAACATGTCATCCTTGTCCCAATCGCATGACACTAAACAGTATGGGTATATCCCACCCACATGACCTTAAACTGGTCATTTAACTCATGATTTATAAGACCCTAATCTAATATCCCTCCCATCCCAGATGATGTTAATCTATTGCGACATTAAATTGTTTAATAGTTATTGGAATTTCTACATGACCAGAAAAGGAATGTGCCCCTTTATCTAGCATGACACTAAAAATGTGCAGTCCCAAATGACATTAAACAATTCCATCAACATTACCACATGATGTTAAACTAAATGGTTCTTCAAGAATTATGTGTTGATTGATTCCCATAATTATCGGATATATAGTAACACCCTAAAATGATGTATTTTGGTACATCCCCTAGGTTTCTAACATTTCCTCATCCATTGGGTCCCCATTATCCTGAGTTCTCTCCTACGAGTTTGTGGTATGGTGTGGATCTATATTATCCTCATTCAAGTTTGGTATATTTTTACCATTACATGAACATTCCCTCTGGGGTACCTCCCCCCAGCATCATTACAACATTATGATAAACTGAATGGAACTTCATGAACTGCGTATGGTTTGATTGCAATCTTTTGGGGATACATAGGAATGCCCAGACATTTTTTCATTATCTCTAGCACCAGGAGTACCAACTCATATTAAATCATCCCTCCACTCGAATACTCAAGGAAACTCTCCTTAATTGAGTCCCTCTACCTATATTATGCCTCATTAACATGCTCAGATGTGTTAAGCGGTGGATCTTATAGTGTTGTATTTGGCATGGAAATTCTGTCATTCCATCTACATCCATCTCATGCACTGTCATTTGTGTCTCCCTCATCTTTAACATATCAATGGACCCTAAAATGTTATAAATGGTTGTAAATATGGATCTCCTAGGATTATGGACTAACATTATATAGGATTTTGACCCATATTTTGAGTTTGGCCCAATGTTTTTTAATTCAATCAGATGTTGGACCTCATTTTTTGTTTCCATCCCATGATACACGATACAGATTACACATCTCAAACATAGTCAGTGGTTATCCTCTATAGTTACACTACCCTTATTTTTTCCCAAATAATTAATGAACTAATTCATTCCCATTTTCACATCCTCATGTCGATGGAAAATATTAACACTCATGGTGTTATCCCTCTATGGACCTTTATTTGTTGATAGGGTAGACCAGCATTGTGAGTTCATCCTAGAATCATTACCTTCAGTTCCTTATGATATCATGTGTTGTGAGGATTCTCTCCAAACCATTTTTCCCACACTTATCATGGCTCACATGCGATTAGGGGTCCGGTTAAGGTTATTTCCATCATGGAATAATCACACCATCATATGGTCTTAGTATTATGACATTAAACAAAATGTGGGGTTCTCAATATGGGTCTATGGTGTGTTGTGGGTCTCTAATGTCCTCATTTACATTGATTAACTTTATCAATCCACTGCTACACATTTCTCCCTTGTGATATGAGTTCTATGACCTTAAACTATGATATCACTCATCCCACGCCATGTAAAACTACTAATTCATCTAGATTTCATAATAATAAACTGTACAACACCTCAATTTTCTCATTTGAGAGGGAATCGCCCCATCATAAAATTAGTCTAAGGTCTTATTGGGAATAAATGTTTCAGTGTATACCCATTTGTTCATAATTTACATTTTTTTTCAAATGGTGTGGCACTACATATTCCCATTTTTTAGGTCTCATGTCACAGCCCATCATCTTTGAACATAAGCTCTGATAACCTGTTTCCTTTTTCACAATGATAAACTACATGATGAACATCATCCTTATCAAATAATGTTAAAATTATTGAAATTTAAGAACTATTTATGGATTGATTTCCATAATTAATGGATGTGTAGGAATTTTGGTAATTTTTGTATGTATTCCAGCCGCACACTTATGGTGTTTCCGTTCTCTTGGACTATTTTCTCCCAAAGGTATGTGGTGTGGTGTGTATATCTATGATCCTCATTTATATGGGTTTACAATAGTCGCACAATGTTCTTCCCTTGAGATAACCTTTCATTTCTCTCGTTTATTCATGATGATGTTAAACATTACAGTCATATCCACACTTCACATGTCCCATTTATTTGGCTTCTTATCACATTTTCCATTAGAAAGGACCACTAAAAGGCATTGATGCTTGACCTTATGGATCACCTACCATTTTGGGAAAATGTCCCAAAAGATCCTGAGTGACATTTTGAGACATGTTATAAGTATCAAATATGGCCAGTGTTCGAGTCTCACTTGTCTATTCACATCCTAGTATACGCGATGTGAATACTATTTCCTGACACGGTCTACAATTATCCTTTATCATTACACCACCCCCATTGCATCCCAAATATTATACGATGTGATTCACATATTCTTTCCATATCATTCCTTTAAATCCCTAATTTCCCTCTGGGAATCTACACACATCGAGTCAGAATGTTGATCTAGGTTGAAATTTCCAAACTAAAATTTCATTTTCCCCGTTTTACATCCTCATGTGATGGGGAAATCTTGAAATCACTCCTTTTTTACATACACTGAGCATTCCTCACATAGGATTATAAGTATCTGTAAGGTAATTTCAATATATAGATCTTTTCAAACCCGCAGTCTGAATTCTATGACCTTAAACTATGGAATCATCATCCTAGATGCATAATGAAAGATGGAACAACAATGTGGCGTTCTCGTCTAAGAGAGAATCACCATTAATTTTTTCTAGCCTGACACAGTACATGATTCCCACAGCAACAACCATACTTTTTAACTTGGTCTTGTATCTCAAATAATACTCATCATCATCAAAATAACAATCATGATATATATCAAACACCTTTTTCAATATATGCCTGAGTGAGACCTTAATTGCATGAATTTAAAAAATTACTATATGTTTCTTGATTTCCATGTTAATGGGGTACATTTCTATTCCCATATCATCCATCATGGGTTCATCTGTAACATTGTTTTCCCCTTTCATGTCAAATACCATCCATCCATACAACATGATTTTAGACTACATGGAAGTAATGAAATACGTTTTTGATGATTATTTACCTTTTTGTGTACATGTTTACTTCATGACATATTATCTCCAAGAATAACTACAAAATTATAATCTCTCCATTTCAGCCTTTTTGGCCTTGGCCCCTTTTTTGAGAATGCATGGTGTGGTGTGAATTTGTTTTTTCATCATTCACACCATGTTTTGTACTTCACCACACATTTCTCCTTTAGGGCACCCATTTCATAGTTTTATGACAATAAACGGGGTCACAACCTTTATAATTCATGATGGTAAACTACATGTTCTTCTAGAACTATGTATGTCTTGATTCATACCCATAAATGATACATAGGGATGCCTAAACATGTTATCTTTGGTCCCATCAATAGGTTCAATATCCTTTATTTCTCATTTTGGGCCTCGACTATGGTAAAAACTCTACTATCATAAACTAGGATATGCAATTCCATGTAAGATGACTTTACTGTTTCATATAGGGTTTAGGTAGTATGAACTTAAACTATGTGAAAATTCATGGTCATATGATGATAAACTATTCTGTATGTTATCCTCGTCATACAATTTTAAACTAAATAAATAACATCCTCATTGTAATTCTATAAAAATATAAAATAATTAGAGGTCCACACCATAGAGGTTCTATCTTGATATAGTTTTCATGTTGATCTAGACCGATACGCTCAGCCAATGTGCTTTCAACGTTGTAGTGAAATTTCATGAGTGCTGAAATCCATTTGACCTTTTAGATACTCCATATACCAGCAAAGAATTTCCTTTATTAGGATATTTATAATATTTCACATCTAAAAGTAACCCCAAATGAGATTGATCCTCATAATTATGGGTATCCTATCATTTTAGGCCGTCGTACAATAGAATTTCAAACCAAATTTCATGTTTTGACCCAAATTTTCAAATTTAGTTAGTGGGTGGCCCTCAATTGTTTATTTCCATTTTATTATAAGATATTGTGTATGATGTGTTCCAAATACAGTAAAAATTATCCTCTATCATCATACCACCATCGTTTTGTTATGAATTTTTGGTGTCGTGTTTCACACTTCTCATTTATATTTCTTTAGATTGATTCCAACCCCCTGGTGTTTTCCCACTCATTCACTATATCTTGTTGGTAAAGGTGGGTTGGATGCACTAAGAACCATATTCTTTGGTAACATCCCCCCTCTCATCTTGTGTACTTTGGGTGGTCAGTAAATCTCCTACTATTCAAGGATTTTTTTTCACTCTCATATCAAATGTGGTAAGCTATGTGGTTTTCTGTTGTTTCTCACAGCAAACATGAAGCAACAAATAATATTGATTGATAATTAATATTTTAAATTATATCATTTTGATGAATGAGTCAAATAATGTAATAATAATTCCATCCCCCTAGTCTAAAAAACAAATATGCATGAAAATATGATTATATGTTTAGAAAAACATAGTCCCTATGGATTGACCCCTTCAAGGGAGCATCTTAGCACCAAATCTATATGTAATGTGGAATCTACGATTTTTGTAATCTACTAGATCTACCTTCCTTCCATGATGGTTGTAGGTGAGGATCATCATCCTTTATTTGAACTCGATCATGATCATCTCAGATATCAACCACTTTATGAGATGTTTGCATCAGTTGCACTTCATTTTCTCCCAATTGGGCATGTAGTAATGAAATGAGCTCCTATTGGGCATTTGTGATAGAAGATGGCTCTCTCATCCATTTTTCTAAGTTTTTGATATATTTTTTTCATCTTTAATCATTTGAGTGTTGTCATAATTCTTTCTCTTCTAGGAGACACTGATGTTACAGTTCCTCTCCCTTACTTTCTCAATAATGTATTCTAGGATGACCATATGTGGACCTTGTGTATCTAATCCTCTAGATAATAGATTTCAAAACTAAGGGTGAGGTGATCCCATATTTATTATCCACTATTATTATTGGATGTTGTCAATAAATCACTTGATTAGATTCCATGATCAATGATGGATATCCTGATTATCCTCTATATTGGAATCATCCTCATCCAGATACTTAAGGTCTGTAGGTTCGTATTCTGGGAACATATCCTAGAATTCGGCAGCTGGTTCATCCTCTATAATTCTATTTGATGTGATTGGTTCTATGTCATGTAGTTGATCGCCATCACGGGATCCCGATTTAATAGGTACATGTTCTGCCTGGCCAATTGTTGTACATATAGTAGTGATTATCGTGGTCTGGTCTTCATGAAAATCATTTCATGTCAATCAACATTCACCTCAAGAAAGGACCTCTATAACCTATTGATATAATCACTATCACTACACCAACTTCTTGAAGAACTATTCAAATAGGGGTAGTTTCAGTTGGCCCAGTTGAGTGGAAAATAATAATGACTCCATGAGGAAAAAGACCTATAATGATCTATTAGTTTCACATGCTATCGAGTGGTTACTATCGAGATCACAAGATATTCTTCCCATATATGGCCAAGATCTCCATAGATTCAAGAAGGGCCACCCTTATTTCCATTTCCCTATTCGACCCTGTTCTCACCATCACTCCAGACACAGGCCTCAAAACATTCCCTTACATTTCTATTGTCACGTGGGATGTGGTCTTTCTATGAGTATCTCCATTACATAACAAAGTAAAAAATCTGTATAGAAACTAGGTTAACATGAGTAAGATCATAATACAAAAGAATTAATTAGGGGTTACTTCTAGAGTGTTTGATAATTCTCTCATATCAGAGGATACGACTTTTCCTTCCACTAGTGGGATTCCTCTATCGGCCTCTACTGCTGAGGGCCATTACAATCCCTTATGCAGAGGGAAAAAGTTTTCCAACATAGTATTAAGAACTTTCGGTTGAGTTGTTCATTTATGAAGTACATTCACCTGATCATTCATCTTACACGGGGTGACTTGGGAGTGTAGTATTTCTTCCAGCTCAGCCACATATCATTCCACCTCTATCTAAGATACTTGAAAGTCATCCCTAGAATAGGAAATTACTGATGGTACATTATTAAATTTTTATGGAGGTCCCACATATCTAATGGACTATGAAATTTACTATTGACATACTAGGACTCCCAATCCTCATTGAAAAAATCATCTTCAAGTAAGTCCACACAACGCATATGCTTCCCAGGTCTTGAGTGGGCATTCTATAGAACCCTCTTGATGGCCTTCATTCATCCTTAGTTTTCCTGACGTGACCCACATGGCATACTGTTGTTTCATGACATCCACTTCTGGATGAAGTAGGCCCCAATATTACTACCCAATCCACTGTGGATTCCCTACCACTATGCTTTTCATCTACCCTTATACTACGAAGTTCCTTTATCATTTTCTGAGTACGAACCTAAGGTTGATGGGTGCACCCCCTTATCTTCTCAGATAGTCAGTTGCATCAACATCTCTCATTCGGATGATGCCTCCTTACATTTTCATGTACTCCTCAACTAACTCGTAGGCTGCAGTAGGTGGATGTAGCTCATTCTGCATCTTCTCTTCATCCCTTGTAATCATGACACAAATCTTCCTCATTAAACATGTGTGATTTTCATGGAACGCCTCTAGATAATCTTTTTGTGTTTTCATCTATAGGCACCAAAATTTCCTCGCAAACTGATGTGGGGTTAATGAATCATAAATAGGATCGCAATCTAACCATACCACTGGAACACCACCTCATAAGGCCAGGAGATATGACATATGCTCCCCAGTTCCCCTGCCATTATAGGTGAATACTTTTGTAGGTAGTGGGAATGGATGAAAATTTGATTTGTCCAACCTCCAGACAATGTTCAACATTGTTAGTGAGTTAAGAATGATTGAGAAACTCTTCACTATGTTCATAATGTCCAATCGAATGATTGAATCATGAGGGTAAATGAGGATCAGATATTTGTATTCCACCACATGTGTTATAATCCTACCTTATAAAATGTGGAATGTTGTAGATATGCTTTGTGGGGTCTTCCCCTCACTGATATTCCGAAGCCCCTTATATAGCTTATCCAACACTTTAACCCCTATGGTGATACAATGTCCCATCTTTATCAAGGCCACCATAATGAATGTGCTCATTTGAGCAGTAATGTGCACTCCTTGATCTGAAACAATAATCGAGGAATCAGTGTGGAGATGAACCCACCCAACCTAACCACCAGTTGTTGCCAGGTGTTAATGTTGTACCCCCATATGTTCCATAGGATGTACTTGAAGATCCCCTAGTAAAAACCTTCCTTGTTGTGCTAGGAACCTCTCTGTTAAGAATGAGGCCTCAAAAAATATTCATGGGTTCCCCTTCTCCCTTCATAGGATGGTCCAAAGGAAATTTTTGAAACATCTGAACCAAAACATGATGTGGACATCCCTCACTAATTATTTATCTTCAACTGACACCTGGTCCATTAGCATCCTCTCTAGCTAGGGAACCTACTCCAGATCCTCCCATTATTTGTCCTTAGGGATAAATTAGTTGTATATTTCCCCATGATTTAGAATCCATGAAATGTTGTGGAGGTCCTAAATGCTGAATTCGACGTCCTCATGGTGAAAATGGAATGTGATGGTTCTCGATGGCCACATACTCAACATTTCCGGGATAATGTATTTTGGTAGGTATATGTGGAATTTATAAGCCCAAAATCCCTTATATAATATAATCCACCTCAGATATGCTCCAAATTCCACAAAAAATTGGAATAGCTAGAACGACATGACCAATTCATCCATGAAATTTCCTTATTGTCATAGAACATAATTATCGGTCGACCCTTTTTTTGGTTCCTTAACCCTACCTTGATAATGTTGTGATACTACAGTGGAGATTCCTCTAGTTTTAATGTCTTCCCATCAACATCATTAACATGGTTTAAATGGTATTCAGTGATGATATGCATACGGTCTTTCCTGGTATGGCCATTAGTAGCTCTGAACAACTGATATTGAAATAGAGTACACATGAACCAGTAAGCCAATTTATCCCTACTTTATTTTCAGATAAAAATTTCATCACTTATACCAAATACATAAATTAAAATATCTTTTTGATGGGTAATACTTTTCCCTTCCAACAATATATCCTCTCAATACTCCTAGTCATAATTATTTTTCAAAAATTCCCTTAGAATGTCATTTTTTTACAATGTCCTCCCTTCAAAATAATTTAGAAGGACCTCCCATGATTATTCTTGATGTTCCATTTATTCACAGGATTTTTTTATTTTTCTCATATATTCACAAATACCATTAGTGGATAATGTTGGAAGAGTTTACGATTAAAGATCATTGAAGGACTCGACGTTCTTCGTAGAGAAACAAAGGAACATGGTGCATAGGTTCTCTAAGTGATCTGAGGAACCCGTTTAACAATACAATTTCATGAGGGTCATATAGCATCATGATTCAATTGCTCATGAATAGGTACATGGAGAGGAGGTGTCAAAAAAGGGGTCCATCATGCTGACTTTATAGGGGATTGCCTCATGACCTTTGTGGTGCCTTTGTCTTCACCGAGCTCTTTGTTGATCTGACCTATGATCATCACCCATCATAGTGGGAAAACTCCATGATCTATAGGTTCTTGGCTATATACCTTCAAAATAAAATCTTTTATCTTTCCTCGGTACTAATTATTGGGGGGGGGATTTCTTGGCCCCATATTCGGTTCCAAAAATGACTCAAGGATGAAAAAACTGGTGGGGACAACATTCAACCCAAACAAGCCCGAAAAAGCACCAAAAGACATCCCCCAAGATGCTTCATTACAAAGACATTAATCACCATGAACAGAATGAATTTGAAATACAAGAACCTCTATGACTACCACAAAGCACTAGCAGTAACCTCTATTTGTCTGACATGCAACTTCACCTTAAAGGGTAGTGAAAGACGGATCTTTAAGTCGGACGATTACACCTCTGACCATGATGAGAAATTTACTACATAAAATTCATCTGAGCATCACGATACCTAGTCCATATAAATACATAGTTCATCCCAACCCAAGAGGATCACTAAACTGACCGTTCAACTTCTGAGATCACATTTTGTGATATTCCCTTCTCTCAGTGAACCTACAGGATAATGTATCCACAAGGTATTTGAGCATCATTTACCAACTACTAATTGGTTCTTATTTCCCTCCACATTGAGTGGGGATGGCCTTCATGATTACACACAACCATCCAGATGGTTGGAGTCCCATTAGGGAACTATAGACTTCATAGAGAATTCATACTTCCAAAGAACACTCCAAACACATGCAGACCGCATGGATAAGCAATGTCACGATGTTTCGTGGAGGTCCCCCATATATCGATCCACATTTTATCCATGATTCGGAAAAAAACATTCATTCAATAAGCTCTACCTCTTCTTCAATCACCATATCTCCACGAATCCCTTTGTTTAAATTCATTCTACTTCTTAAACACCTCTCCAATGAATCCCTCTAAGATCATATGTTGTGATTTCCTGGTCCCTCGAGTGGTGTTTTATGATGTGTCATCCTACCTTATGATTCATATCATAGGTACTCTAATAGATTGTTCTTGTTCACATAGCCACACTAACATGG
Organism: Viscum album; assembly: GCA_963277665.1. Classification (NCBI taxonomy): domain Eukaryota; kingdom Viridiplantae; phylum Streptophyta; class Magnoliopsida; order Santalales; family Viscaceae; genus Viscum; species Viscum album. Next base: position 1,553,932,829 of record OY728148.1, on the reverse strand, counting down.
GAGACATAATTATCCACTCCACCACCTCACTCATGTTTGGAATTTCTTGTGACACCCCTTCCGAATGCATGGGTTAGTACATGCTATGTATCTCCAGGGGATGAGGAGTGTTTCCTCATCATCTGAGATATAGGATTTCAAACCTACATGAATCCTCATCTTCCAAAAATGATGATAAACTACGAGTTTCAGAATTCTTGGAAGGCATAAGAGGATCAGAGTGGCAATGGGACCAAGAACCTTTCACTTCATACCTTTTAAAAACTCCTTCGAACTCTCAATATACTTTATCTCCATGATCACATACATAGGTCTCCACGTAATTCCCAAATACCCTTCTTGGCCTTCCCTATCGGATTAAGTCCAAATCTCCATCTCCCAAGGCTGATAGACAAGAAAAATCTCTACACCATCTCTTGTGGCCACATCATTCACCACAAAATAACCAGGTCTATTTTTACCTCTTGTTCCTCACACCCAGCATGACTCTCATTGGATTAGAGTAAGAAGAAACCATGGAATCCTCTTTGGGATGCTAGCCATGCATAATCCCTATAATCCTCTCATCTTTTATGGCCTTAAACTGCACGTAAAAAACTATGAGGACTTTTATCCCTATCTTTTAAGCAGGGAATGTAGGAAGCCTCTTTGAGGTTTAATATCATAACTCCACAACAACCATTTATCTTGACTACCTCATGTTGGTTCACCTTCATCCTACATGACTTTAAAGTTAAATACCCTTTATCTTTCGAATTTACGAGGGTTTTGATACCATTCGAGTTGGTAAAATCCTATTTGAGGTTCCATCCAAACCAATGGTATCCCTAGATTCTCTATTATTGGGATGTACATTTGAGATGTTACCTCCTCCCATTTTGGGACACATCTCAGATCAATCCTTTAATGTTTTTTGATCCATACATGGAGCTAACCACACATAATCCCCACACTTCACCATACTTTTCCAACCAAATGTGCCCCTATTGGGTGTTGCCAAAAAACATGCATAGGCCCATGGTGCTTCTTTGGATTTTCATACTTTGTTTACACCTTGATATTATTATGCTAAACTGATCTATATAGAATTTGATTTCAATTAACTTGGATTTTTAGAAATCCATATTAAGGTGAAATACCATCATTCATATAGCGACCCTGCATTTCTTAAATCAATTTTACATCATTTTTACGATACACAAAAAACTACACCACAAGGGTCCAAAGGTTTACTATATCTGGAAACTAGTGAGCATACATAACTTTTACAGCAAAAAATAGACATTTATTTAATTTATTCTTCTCCATCTCATTTTTGGAACTTGAGTTTTCTTCAGTACTAGTAGTTTCATGAGGATATACATAAAAAGGGCGGAGATAAAATCCCAATAAGAGAATATATTACAATATAAAATGTGGTCAACTACCAAACATAGTGGTGAAAAAATATACCATCATGATAACACATATTTCACTTTAATAATGAGTTTATTTAAATTATCCAATGCATTGGAGTTCTATATAATTCCTTGCACAACCATCACATCATAGCATTTATAATTCGCTATAAAATTTATGTCTCACCCATCACATCACAACATTTACATTATCATGCATGAAACATACACCATATATCATTCATTATCATATAATAACCCATGGAAAAATTGGTTTCATTACATATGTATACATGAATAATATTTGGGTTTCCAAATGAAATAGGGAATAACATACTTGATATAATAATCATCAACCATGTGTGGAAGAAAAAATCTTTATAATAAAACAGTGTGATTTTTTTAAAGAAGATGTCTTTTGGAAAAACAAAATTTGTCATAAAATTAATTAAAACGATTTTATATAAAAAAAGGTAACATAATGATGAATAAAATTAATTTTATATAATAACCATACTAATAATTTAATGAAAAAGTTAAAACCGATAGAAAGAGAGTTTGGTTCAAGAATTCCCCTTACCATGTGTCTGAACACTATATTTAGGTTAATGCACTATATAGTCACATAAGATTCATTAATTAAAACATAAAGAACAATTCATATATGTAATTGATTAATTATGGTTTTATTAAGTTTATTGATGGGCCTTCATATGAGTTATAGTGTTTAAATTCATTTTTCAGTAGTCTTCTTTTTCTTTGTTTTAATGAATGGTTCACTTGTACATATGAATGGAAGTTTGTGTAGAATATGGATAGAAATACAGAGTTTCTTTTACACAATATTAATGACCTTAAATTATTTTACTGGATCATATAATATATTTTTTCCATGAGGATGTATCAATAGTTAAAATTTAATGATGATTGTTTTCATTTAATTTGGTCGGTTTTTGGATCACAACGAACATGCATTGTTTTATCATTTATTATTATGTACAAAAGTTGTTTCCAATACATAAAAGTGGTAAAAAATAAATATTAAAATATTTTTAAACAATTTAATGGTTTTATTGAAATATTTTATGGAAATAGAGGAATATGAAGGTTCATCACCGAAGATGATGGTAAACTAATAGATCACATGCGATGAATTCATAAAATAGAGAGAGGGAAGATTTTAATGAAAAATATTAAATTAACATTATTGAATAAAATTATTTAAAATATAATGGAGTTATCATGACATTTGGATAATATAAATATAGGATAATAGAAGAAAATAAATGAAATTAGAAATTAATTAGAAAGAAATAGTGTGACAAATTACCTCTTGAATTCGCCTCTTGATATCCACCTCATGGCACATAGGATTAGTCTTTGGATTAGACAAAAAACTATTAGACATGGTGGATGGTCAAATGAGGAGGTTTGGGAAGAATTTGGACAATTTTTCAAGACAAATAGGTTTAAGGAAATGAAGTTTCTAGTGGTGGTATTTTTAGTGGGGGGAGGGGTGTTTTCTCAATATTTATTTCATTCATTTATTAATTTCCCTATAAGAAAAAAATCTTGATTATTCAATGAATAAATACTGTAAAGAGGAAAAAAATTTCAATACAAAAGACATTTACATCAACCAGGACTCAAGAATGTTGAATAAAATATATATTTTTCAGATTTGGTAAATTATAAAATTTGACTATTCACCAAAAAATTGATGACTTTCAGAAAAATCTAAAAAACTCACCCGATACATTTTTTGACGGGTAGAATTCAAAAATGAACTCAATTATATGAATTTTTTTTATAAATATGAGTAATTGGAGATTTATTACAATAAAAATATACTTGGAAAATACACATTTTAAAATTAAAACCTCTTTTCTCACACTTTCAAAAATTAATAATGGTCTTATAAAATTATCACATTATCATAAGAAATTATAGTAATTATTTATTAATACATTTTATGAAAGTAAATTTTACTTTAATTTATTAAATTAATCATTAAATATTCATTACATACCAATATTCCAACAAAAGAATATATTATATTTTTACTTATATGATGGATAAAGTTTATTTATACTATCATTGGTAAGGTTCCTATTAATTTTGATGATTTAATATTCATGTGAGTCATATTAATTATCATGAGGATAACATTAATAATCATAAGGGTATGTTACTATTCAAAAAAAAATTATGTTTTCCCTACTGGATTCCAAACATCTTACTAACCAGAACTGTACATGTTGGTTTTTCAAAATTCAAATCACAAAAGTGTAAAGATTATGTTAAAAGGTCTCATAGAATATAATAGTTCATTTATGCATGATGTGAAATTCTGGTCCCTAATGTGTTTTTATATGATTATTTTTTATGATATTACTATAAGAAGGGAGAAATTGTACTGATAAATGTTTTGGTTGTTAGATACTTCGACCCATTTGAAATTGCACCCATAGAATTTTGATTCACAAAAACATGTGAGGGTACTTCTCCTTCATCACCTCCTCTAGTTCCCAAGATTCTTTTCATACTTATGGACCCTCCAGAAAACTATGAAAAGGTGGGTTGTATTGTGGCATAGAACCTTATCTATCTGTTCTACAATCATTACTCACTGCACCTCATAAGATAGATCATCCTCCAACTGTACCACCTCTGAGTTCAGTACTTCTGAAGGATCAGGTATGTACTTCTTCAAGAGAGATAAATGAATCAAATTGGGAACAAAAGCCATATTCAGTGGATATTTATGCTGATATTCCATTAATCATATATGGGTAAGGATAAAAACGATCCAATGTACATTGGGGTTAGCTTTCCTTTCATTCTGAATTACATGACTCTCTTCCATGGTGATAGTCTAAGGAAGACATTATCTCGAATATCGGGCTCCATGTCCCTTCAACAGTTTTCAACATAGTTATTTTTTGACTGTGAGTAGTATTGATATCTTTTTGGATGAATTAAACATTATCAGTCATCTCATGTACAAGATCAATTCCACATAGCTTTATTTCTCCAAATTCATCCCAACATGCGATAGTTCAAAATCTATTACTATGAAAAACATCATATGGAGTCATTTGAATACTCTAGTGGAATTTATTGTTGTATGTGAACTCAAACAACGGGATATGTAGATCCTATCCACATTTGAATTCTAAATCAAAATATACTATCATATCATCATGTTTCTGAATAGGCCTTTCATATTGGACATTAGATTGGGGGTGATGGGTCCTTCTAAAAGGCAATTAAGTACACAAGAAATGTTGAAGACTCCTAAAGAAGTTATATATAAACAATAGATCATGATTAGAGGATATCTATAGTTGAACCCCAGGTAGTCTAACCAAATACTTCACATATATATTATCATGTTTTTAAGAGAGAGATACTCCTAAACAGAGATAAAGTGATTAGTATTGGTGAGTCGGTCCACCATAACCCATATAAATTTTTTTACATTGGATGTCTACATGAGACTCAGGACAAATTCCACAGTGACATTCTCGCATTTACACATGGTTATAGGAAATGGTTTCATCATCCCTTTTTTACATATGCCTCTCTTATTGAACTTGGTAACTTATCATGAAACATGATATATACTCAAAAATATCATTCTTCATGTTACCTCACTAGATGTGTTCTCGGTGATCATGTTACATCAATGTGATACTATGATTGATAGAGAATGATGAGCTATGTGCAATATCAAATATATCATTATTTGTAATAGGTGATGAGGGCCCACAAAGCCTTGTTCCAACCCAAATCACACCATCATCATCAATCTGAAACCCTTATAGCTTCCCAAAATTTACTTCATTTAACTGTCCTTATAACTCCAGATCATCCATTTCTGCATCTATAACCCTCTATTGGATAGATTTTTTGAAAACCATTTGGGAAAGGTAGGGTGTATTTCCTACCATTAAATTTTCCAAATCCATCATTTTCACATCTATGATGTTATGTTAGTTCCCAATCTATATCACAGATCGATTATATGGTTCTTTTCTACTAAGGACATCAGCTACCTTATCCGCCTTTCCAGGATGATAGTGAAAAGAGAAATTGTAATTTTTGATTATCTCTAACTATCTCAAGTGATGTATATTGAGCTCCTTTTGTGTGAATATGTACATTAGGATCTTTTAATAGGTATATATGTCACACTTCTCACTATATAGGTAGTTCCACAAGATTTTCATAGCAAAAATCACACCAGGGATCTCCAGATCATGTGTTGGGTAGTTTTTCCCATGGATAATCAACTACCATGAGGTATGGACTATCACATTATTATTTCAATGAGAAAAAACCTGAAAATTCTTTTGAAGAATCACTATGTATCAAAAAACATTATCCACATTTTGGTAATGTGATTATAAGTGCAGTGATATGCCATATCTTTAACTCCTTGATGCTTTCATCACATTCTTTCATCCATACATTCTATATCCATTTCCTTGTTAGCTTATTTAGCAAGCTTGAATATCATGGGAAATTTCTCAAAAAACATCAGTTAAACCTATATTATGGATTTATATGGCACTATAGGTTCTGGGCCATTCATTAGTCTAATTTGTTTTTGAAGGGTCCACAAAAATTCCCTCACATGTGATCACGCATCATAAGAACATGACATGCTTCATACAAAAGTCACATTGTTGTACTAGGCATACAAAATCTTATTTCTCAATTTCATCAACACCAGCCTTATATGTTATTCATTTTTTCCATGGCCTTAGAGTAGATGATAATATCATCGATAAAAACTACCACAAATTTGTCGAGGTAATGTACAATGACTATATTCGTCAATCTCATGATGATTTCAGTGAAATTAGAAAGTCTAAACGGTATAAATAGAATCACATAGTTCCCATACCCTGTACATAAGGCAGCCTTCTGAATATCTTCATTATTGACCATTAGCTGATGGTATCAAGAATGTAGATCAACCATTGAGAAGTACGAAGCTCCTCATAGCTGATGGAACAAGTCTTCAATCCTTAGGACGAAATACTTTTTCTTTATGGTGATCTTTTTGAGTTCCCGATAATCGATACACAACTAAATTGATTAATCCTTATTCTTCACAAAGAGCACTACTCCACCCCACGGTGATTCACGAGGGATTATGGGCCTTTTGTCCAAATTCCCTTGAAATTTCTTTTTAAAGTCCTCTAGTTTGATATGATCCATCCTCTAGGGAAAGATTGAGATAAGAGTTACTATAGGAATGATTTCTATTGAGAAAACTACCTCATAATCTTGGGGAAGTACAAATAACACCTCAGGAGATACGTCCCCGTATTTCCTCATGATGGGCATTTTCCCTCGGTGGATAACTTTCTTTGACTCAACCACTTGAGTGCGATATTCTTATTCAAAGGGAATCAAAATCCACGACAATGAAGGATTAATCAAATGAGATTTATGATCTTCCTTGCACTTTTAGATGATCATGGGATGGTTCAATATATTAAAATATATTTACTTTTCTCGACAGTGGATATGTAATCTATATAATGAGTTCTAATCTATAACACATTATTGTGTGGAATTATACAAAGGGATTTATTACAAAATTTGATGGAAGAAAATTCCCACATACTCTAATAAGAGAATAATCCCAGACTTGGGTTTTAAGAATTTCACCAATTGGTGTTTATAGATAAATCTAATTCAAGGCTTTTGGGCTTTGATTCAATATTTCTAGTAATCATGAGTGATATAATGGAAGTTATAGAACCCAAATCAAATCAGAAATTTTCCATTCATGAGTGAATAGAAAGTGTACCTTGAACAAATTAATTTTATTTCTCCACTTCCAAATTAGTGATTGCAAAAGACTTCACTTGTTCTTTTTTTCTTTAGTGGATGCTAACACTTATTACCCTTGAAGACATCAGGTTTAGTGCACTGGCCTGCATTGTGCCCTTTCTCCCTAAAATTGTAGAATTGGACCATGGGTGGTGATATCCTTTCCTTCGCCACATTCTACTTCCTTCTCAAGCAATTTAGACAATCTGGATATTACTAGCCCTCTCTCCCAAACTTTAAAAATTTATCTATCAATTTGAAGATGTTTCTATGATTCTTCTTCCCACATTTTTGACATGTGTTCGTCGATTTTTTTCATCCTTTCTCATTATATCCTCCAACAAAAAACTCTATCTTTCGTTTCATATCACCAATGTTTTGGGAGTGTTATATAGAGTCTATATCCACCTTGAGATCAAATTGAATGAATTCTTTATAAATTCATATGACTTGAATTACACGATCCTTGTGAAGGTTTGGTTTTAATCAACTAAGGAATATATCAATTTTTTTATCATTGTTGATAACAAATCTGGTAGTATACTTAGCAAGAGTGATGAAATTTACTTCATAGTCCATGACAGATTCTCCATCCTTTTTCATTAGAAATATGAATTATCTCGCCATATTTGTAAGATATTTTGGTGGGAATTACTTATTATGAATTTTTATCTTAATGTCTTCCCACTAAATCTATTTAATTTCATATCTCATCATGGTGTTCTAAATAAAATCCCACCACTGGTTGGCCTCTCTATTGAGAGGATAGATGGCCATAGTCACCTTCTCTGTCTCAAACAATTACTCTTTGAAAGGGCCATCTTTATTGAGTAGACACACTATTCTGCAACATGTGGATATAAAGATCCACTATATTTTGGTGTTCATTGATTCATAAAATAGTCGACAACTACTTTATACCTCTCATGAGAAGGATGAAGTTCTATAACATTAATGTTTTTATTCTTAACTTGATACAAAGGGGTAGAAAACACCATGATATTTTTAACTCCACCTCCCAATTCATATGGGATGTCATTAATTCAATCACTGCATTTTCCCTCACATGAGTTGTTGTCCTGGATTCTGTTGGTTCCCACATTTTTCTAAAATATTAAATGTTAGAAGAAAACATAATTTTATAGGTTATTAATAAATAATTTATTACATTGTGAGATTAACACTAAAACTATATCTTTTGGGATCCCTTTTTTTATAAAATATTCCTTCGTGATTACATATACATAGTCTTATACAATGGTTTTCACTACAGTTCTCTAATCCTAATTCATAAAATCACTAAACCACGCCATTGATACCAACTATAGACCCCCTACATTTCTCACATCACTTTTACATCATTTTAATAATAAAAAACATAAAACATTACACCATAAGGATCCAATGGTTTGGTTTCTTGGACAAATAAATTCCATAAAATAATTTTTCAACATAAAAAATAAACATTTATATAATTTTTTCTTCTCTAGGTTTTTTTTCCCTTGAGTTCTCCATAGGGCATGTCGTTACATGAGGTTGTACATAAACACATGGGTCAGGTAAAATCATATTAAGAGGATAGATAACAATATAACATAGGGTTAGTATAATCATTATCATCATAACATAGGTATAAGATCATAATAAAGAGAGGAAGCTATAAGAGAAGACCTGGAATGTGGAAATTCATAAAAACAAATCATCATGTATCAATGGTCAACTATCACACAAAATTTTGAATAAAGATAGAATCATGTTCACACATATTTTACATTAATCATGATTTTTATTACATTAATAAATGAATTTGGGAACTATATAATTCAGGTGCACCCGTCACATCATAACATTTACATTGCACTATATAATTCTGTGTGACCCTGTCACATCACATCATTTAAATTATCAGGCATTCCTTGTAAAACATATATCAATATTGAACATATAATAACACATTGAACAAATTGGGTATAATTTCAAAGGCATAATTTCATAAAATTAGGTTCCCAAATATAAAAAGGAATAAGATAATTGATATAAAAATTATCCACCCTCTGTGGATGAAATAATCTTGAGAAGTAAAAGGTGTCATTTTTTGGAAAGAATGCTTCTTTTGGATAAAAAACCTTCTTTTCATAAAATCAATCAGTAAAAATTTATATCCAATAAATGTTAAGATAGTGATGAATAATTTATTTTTATTTAATAATCATACTTAAAATGTAGTGAAAGAGAGAAAACACAAAGTGAGAGGGTTTGGTTAATGACTTCTACTAACCTTGTGTCTAACCCCTTATTCACTTTAATGTTTAGTATTATCACATTATATTAATTTATTAACAAATAAATAATATTTTATACATTTTATTTATTAATTAGGGGTTTTATGCTCTTTTATGGGATTTTGGATGAGTTATGGAGTCTAAATTCATTGTTCCGGTGTTTTATATTTCGTATTTTTCATGAATGGTTCTCTTGTACACCTAAATAAAAGTTCATGTATAACATGGATAAACATAAAGAATTTATTTTACAACATTTTAATTATTTTATATGATTTTAAATTATCTTATATTGAATTTGGATATATACCCTAGGGATGAGTTATTAGTTAAACAATAATGAAGATCATTTTAGGTTAATTTTGGAGGGTTTTTTGGAAAATGAACATGTTTTGTTTTATCATTTACTATTCGGTATAAAAGTGGTTAAAAAAACATAAAAGGGGATAAAACATAAATATAAAAATATTTTTTATACATTTATTTTTTTGGTGTATAACCTTCAAGGTATTATTGGAAAATGAAGGTGCATCACCGATGATGATGGTAAATTAATACTTCACGAGACACGATTTCATAAAAGAGAGATATGGATGATTTTAATGAATAATATTCCGTAAACATGATAGAATAAAATTATATAATACAATATAGAGTTATCATGACATTTGGATAATATAATTTTAGGATAAGAGAAAAAATGAAATAAAATGTGAAAGTAATTTCTTCGAAAAGAGAGAAAGGGAGAATTTATATCTTGAATTATTTTCCTGAGATCATCCTCAAGGAACCTAGTATAACTATTTGGATTATACAAAGATCTATTGATCTTAGGGGAGGTGATAAAGAATAGGTTTGGGAAGAATTTTTACCTGTTGTAAATCTTGAGAGGTGTGAGGAAACGAGGTTGTGAGGGATTCTATTTATAGTGAAGGGGAGGGGTGTTTTCCCAGTACTTAATTAATTTGATTTTTAATTTCACAAAAGATTAGAAATAGTTATTATTCCATGACTAAATATAATAAATTGTGCAACTGAGATAGAACCCATGTCTATTTACATCATCCATGACCCAATAATGATGTAAAAACTTATTTGTTTTGCATAATTTTTAACTTATCTAATTTCCCTATTCACAAAAATTAATGTATTTTAGAAAAAGATAAAAAATTATCCATAACTATTTTTAGATTTGTAGAATTTAAAAATGATCTAAATTTTATGAAAATTATTTTATCAATATGAGTAATTTAAATTTTAATTAAAATCACAATTTACTTGAAAAATAATAATTTTAAAATTAAAACAACATTTCTAACGCCTTGAAAAAATATTTAAGGACTCATAGAATTATCATATAATCATAAGAAATCCATATAATTGTTTAGGAATACATTTTATGAAAATAATTAATCTTTTAAATTATTAAATTAATTATTAAATATTCATAACATACAAAAATACCAACTCTATAATATACCATATTGTCACATATAGAATGGATAAATTTTATTTATACTAACATTGATAAGGTTCATATTTACTTGGATGATTTACTATTCATAAGGGTCATATTAATATTCATACTGGACAAATTTATACTAATAAGGGTATGATACTATTCACTAAAAATAACTTTTTAATATGAAACTCCAAAAATCATACTGATTGTAACCGTGTATATCAGATTTTTAAAAATCCAAATCATAAAAGTAGAAAAAATATATTTAAATGTACCAAAGAATTTAGTAGATTATTTAAGCATGATTTGGCATTGTGTTCCCTAATGTGATTTTACATGATTATACTATATGACATAAGTATAATAAGTGATAACTTGTCCTGATAAAAGTTTTGGTAATTACAATCCATATCCCTTCCGGGTATTTCCATTGAGACCTTGTGGCTTAGTAAGATCATGCCCCAACCTATAGATGCTTCTTCTATTAGGTCCTTATCTACGGACTCTATTTATCACATGTCACATCCCTAGGTGTCTGGTCACCCTATCCTGAACTATGTGGACTTCGATTCCCATGCATTGGGATACGTAGGAAGCCTCTCTAAGGTTCAATCCCACAACCATATTTTTCGCATCAGTTCCATTTAATCTCATTAACATCATTAAAATCGTTCATCATCCATCCTGATTCTCACCCAAGATGTAACACCCCCGTGAGATCATTCTGTCCATCAATTTGTTTCTATTTTTTCAACACCTGAGAGAAAAAACATGCATATGCGGCACACATCATATCCTTCCACACAAGAGAGTCCCTATTTACGACGGGAAGATAACTATGTGTAATCCACAAATCATCCCATCAAAAAAATGTTGAATTTAATTCCCAACCAACTAGATTCATAGGATTCCCCCATGAGGTTTGATCCCAACCAATGGGAAAAACATGGCCACTCCCTTTTTGGGGTGCGCTTCCTTAATCTATCCACTGTGGTGTCCAGAGCATCTTAAATGGGATGAAATATTCCTTTTTTGTGAAATCCAATCCTGGGTCTATCCTTATTAGGTGTTATATCCATTCACCTATTAAACCATACAGATTCACCCTCTTATATATGTGACCATTTGATCAACTCTCATCAGTGTTCTAATTAGTTTGATCTATGTCTCATAGACATTAAAACCATTCCCAACCCAGTTTAAAACCTCAGAATCCAATTAAAACACTGAAACAATTCCTCTAACATAAGATAACATGTAATTAATTTGAGATTCCAGAAGAATCCACACCATAAATAATTCGTCTAATATGGGAGAATTCAGGTGTTCCAATGTTCCAACAACCAGACATTCCCGCGATTCCAAACACAACTACTCTCCAGGACGAAGGTAGATTTCTTGACCTGACCCATATGAATGTTCAGACAGAGGAAGCATAATTAACCCGCATCCAAATACATATGGAGTTGGTGATAGTTTCATAAAAAACATCATAATCTCTAAGGGAGATCGAGACTAGGCGATGAATTTCAAGGAGGAATATATTGAAGGAGGAACTAAAAAACAATCATCCCATTTTGATCATAGAGAAAATATCTTTGGACAAGTGATGGATGCCACCCACCATTGGAAAGAAAGAATATGGGAAAAATCATTCTGTCAGTCAACATTTGATATGTGGAATGATGAGGCGTTCCATAGTAGAGAGAATTCAAAATAGTGTCTAAGAACATCGTGTGGATCATGTCAACATAGGTACCAAAAACACAAGACTATCAATTATATGGAACATGATTTCAATAGAACATTCCCAGATAGACCAATGAAAAGGTGATTGTGGGAATATCTTGATGACTGTGTGAGCAATATAAAAACTAAATCCTAGTGGCAGCCATGTATTCCTCATAACTAGGATCAATGACTAAAAATCATCATTAAAAACACAATGACCATATTCTCTATATTATTTAAATCACTTAATACTTTAGATATATATAATATCTCACAGATTATTTTAACATATAATAGAATCATTTAATATACCTCCCAATTCACCATGCTTAATAAACTCATCCCAGGTATCATGGGAATCATGATCAAGAACTAGGAAAATCATCAAGGTTGACTGACTAGATCTTAAGGGTGACCTAGAAATCTCCCCATAATAAATGTATTTGTAATTAAAAACTCAATGATACACCTATGGATCCTTGAAACATTAGACATCATTGGGACCCATGGAATACGTGGAATCTGAAATAGACATTAGGTCAAATAATTGAATCCAAGTTATTATTCTCATAGATAAATTGTTAGATCTGTGGTATCATTAGGGATCCGCAACGACAACCTAATCTAATCCATCACATACTAGTATAAAATAAGGTATAAATAAAAATCACATAATGATCCTCTAGGAATCCAACCTTTTATTTTCACATCTTATTAAGACCATAAACTGGATCCTATGAAGAACATATTATCATTTGATGCAGCATCAAGAGTAAACAAGTGGAAGAATAAATATAAGTTATGGGTTTACATAACACATAGTATAATATATGATGTTTTTTATATAGGTATGAATCGATTAATTTTCAATTGAAATCTATTGTTTTATTTAAATTGATGTTACTAAGTAGATATTAAAGGTTTCAAGAGATTTTAGGTTTAGTTTATGGATCATAGTTCTGATATTTAGAAAACATGAAGAGGATAATGGTTAGAGCATGATTAGTACTATACATTCAGCTTAACTATGTGTTGTTTCAATGGAGTAGTAAAATTATCCAAACTATCTAACAAGGGACACACGATTATGAAAAACATTTAATAAATTGATGTTTCACATCACACTATTTGTGCACTATTTGTTTCTCCATTATCACAAATTGTGTGAAGTGTAGTTGCTTGGATTGTGGGAAATACATGATCGATGCATGTTTTGCATAACTGTGTGACCAAAACATAAACCCATGTAAAAATTTGGAAATCAAAATTTTTCCCTAAAATTGCTTAACACCCCCCTTCAAATTATACTGCCATAAAATCATAAAAGATGCATCACATAATACATCCTCTTATTATCCAGTTAGTATTTAAGGTATCTATTTAATATGATATATGCTTAAAAATCCAGTCATTATGTTGGAATAATCTCATAAAATATATCAATACTCTTCATTAATTTCTATAATTGTGTCAGTAACATGGGGGTAACTACCCAAGAAATTATATGCCCAATTGTTTGGGTGTTTTGGGTTTCTTGTTTTAGATTAGTACAGTTCAGATCTAAGGTTGATATTATATGAGTAGTATACAATTTAACTAATCTAGGTGGTTTAATACATTCCCCTAAAATATTGGTGTTTAGGAATTTAACTATTATGTCACATAATAAAATTATAATGTGTTTCTTCAAAAAATTATGACCATTTTAATTGGTATCAAAAATGGGTTTTAAAAGTTCTCGGCACCCATTTGACCTAATTGGAGGGTTTTTTACTTGAATATAAACCACCCCAAAGGGTGTGTTTGATTAAATTCCCTTAACTGTATTTAATTTAATGAATTTTTTGGGGTGATGGAATTTGTAGTAGCCTTAATAATTTTATATTATTATGACCAAATCCCCCCTATGGCGTGTTTATATTTTCACGTGCAAGTGAGATGTAAAATTGAATTAATTCATTGTATAACTAATATATATTTTACATTTAAATTATTAATTAATAGACATATTGAATGATCTTAATTTTGAAATAGTGTGGATACCCCTCTTGGTCTTAAATTGATTACTAATTTGAATTAATTAAAAATGGAATGGTCCAATGTAATTAAATTTATTAATAAATGGAATTAATATTAACAAGACCCCTTTGATCAATTTTATTTTTTTCATGTGTGTGTATATAGATGTCAATTGGTATATGGAGGTGTGTCCTTCCATGACTAATACATTGAATCTAGATGTGGAATCCCTTGAGTGAAGCCGTTTGATGCCATCCATTTTACGAATGCATCTACCAAGGAGAAACATATCCATGGACTTTTTCAATGTCTTAGATATTAGAATGACTCATTATGTCACAAAATAATCACTTTAATATTATAAATTTTAGGATTAGTTGGATTATCTCATGATATTAGGATGTATTTCCTCAAACATCGGCCACCGTAGATAATATATTTGGTGTCTAATCATGTCTCTACTCAGTTTACCATGGGAAATCTACTCAAACATGAAGAGAATTATTTGTCTATTGGCATCATGTTCCTTTCTTTGTAAATTTATTATATTCATATATATCTTTAATAATCTAAATCTATTGGTTATTAATATTGTTAAATTCCATGTGAAATATTCCAATTTTTTATACCGATCATTGTATTATATTATACTGATGGACTGTATCATGGTGGATTTTTAATTTTGACTCTTTAGATCATTTATGCCTATAAATTACATTGTTACAATTTATATTCACTAGACATATTTCTTGGACGCCATTGGTGTTGTCCTATTGTGTTTTACAAATACCCTATTTTTTAGGCTAATTGGTACATGGATAGACTTTATGGATGGAGGTAAGGTTAAATGGAAGTTCCCAGCAATTGATGCTTCATTTTTTATTAGTTAAAGAGATTGAGTGTAGTTGACTGAGCCAGTTCTTGAGATTATTTTTGAGATAAAATTATTTCTATTTTTTTATTTTGTATATATTGGTAAGTTTATATTCCAATTATCATATAGAAACCCAAAATTTTTAAATATATTATAAATTTTTTTGTAAGAATAAATATCTATCAAGAATAACCCCAACTATGATGCTACCTATTGTCTTTATAAAACCAATCCTATAAAACATAAAAAAAATTAAAACATTTTATTCTTATTTTATTATCCATAGATATTTACATAACCCAATAAAGATGATAAAAAACATCAAATATCCTTCGGAATTCATGAAAAAACATGATGATATAAAAAATAATGTAATGGAATAAACATGATAAAGAATCATGACATGTGAGTAAAAGGTAGAACACTATATCATAAAATAGAAGGTATATGAGTAATAAAATGGAAACAAAATATAATGAATATGATATAATTAAATCATAGAAGCATAGTAAATGTGGAAAGAACATAAAACATGATATTAACATAAGTCAATCCAAGCATCCAAGATAATATGACATGGTGGACTGAGTTTTATAAATTAATAGGTTCAGTCCCTTATCCCATACATGATGTTTAATTATTCTAAAACATTATCCAATCCATGAAAGTGATATATAATTTTGGGACCTACCATAAAATTTATTTTAATTTAATTATTATTTTTTTCAAATATTGAAGTAAATCATAAGGAATACACATATAAATTACCCATGGAAAGAAATGTTTTTCTCAATCTTATCTCCTAACATATTTTAAAGATATTTATTAAAGATGTAATTTAAGAAATGGTCATAAGTAATGTATTACACAATTAATTAAATGGATAATAATATTGGTATATATTTAAAAGGCAGTTATACCAAATTTAGAAGTATTAAATAAAATTTAATTGAGAGATTGAGTTTGTTAGAGAAAGTTGAAAACCCAAGGGATCTGGTGGTTTAGAGAGATCCCTTACCTTGAACTATATTCATCAGGTGAATTATATATCTTCTGAAATAATAAAAATAAATTTATAGTTTAATCTCTTAAATGTTTTATAATTTATTATTATTATTATTTTATTCTTTTCCATGTCAATTTATATTTCATAAACATTTAGGCTTATGTAATAAATTTTGTTGATGTTCAACTCGTATGTCTAAAATAACATTAGTATGCTGAATAAGGTTAAAAAAATTATTTATTAATCTTGTGATGAAAAATAATCACAAAATTATTATTAATTTAATATATCAATTATAATTTTAAAACCAATCACAAATTAGGGATATGAAAATTTTACAATGTTACAATCATTGACAAGGTAAGCCATATGTATGCATGAGTAACATTTTGATTTTTCAAAGATCATGGTTGAAATTATCAAATGGTTATTTTATCTTTTAATAATGGCAATTTTATCTTAAATCTCATATTATTCCATTAAATTAACATACATATACCAATAATGTGATAAGGTAATAAATAAATGAATCACATCAATTTATAAAGTGGTAGTCCTCCATACTCACAAACGATATTATCAATTTCAATGGATTGTAGGAATAAAATTATATGATATATTACCATTAAATGATATTTCATATTTTTATGTTAACATATATAAAAATTAAATCTATTATTATGACAATTCTTAATATGAGATAATGGAGAATGATTAACATTGGTTTCTAAAGAAGTAGTCTGCCATACAAAAGAACAATAGTTTCATGTAAAATTTACTAGAATTGGTGATGGATTAGGGTTATAATGTTAACATAATGAAAATTTTCTATGGGTTATATTCATGTTATTATATGAGCATGATTGAGTAACATTAGAAGGATATGGAAGAATAATTTAACCAAGGATGCTCGGATAAGAACATTACCTCTTCTTCAGACAACCTATTTAGGATTATACATAAATCCTTCATAGATTTTATTTATTATTAAAATAATGATAATAGAATTAGTAGATGGAATTAAGGATGTGTTTTGGGAAGGAATTTTCAAAACTATTGGGTTTTTTAATTGTGAATATGAGAGGGTAGGAGGTACCCTTTTGAAAGGGAGGAGTGAAAATCATGAAAATACCTCCAAACTATTCAATAATGGGATGTCAACCTAAAAAAAGTTAAAAGAAATTGAGAAATAAAGTATTAAATGAGATATATGTTTGGTAAAAACCACTAAAATTAAATAAGAACATGTTTGAACAGGTTATACTCTTTAACTATAATGTTACTCACTTGTATCCTATTAATTGTTTGACATGGAAAGTATTTTTTAATTGATTTAATATTAATTAAGATAAAAAATTAATATTATATTATAATATAACATGAATTATTTTGATACCAAAAAATGATTCCAATTTAACAAATTCAATTAATCGAATTTCCATGATGCAATTTAAAACTAAATAACAAATGTGTTGAAAAACAATTTTTCCAGAAATACATTTTTCATTCAAGATATGATCTTTTAATAAAAATATGATGATTAAAAATAATTAAGCGAAATTAATTTAATATTTATATAAATATAATATTTTATGTTTATATAAATAAATCATAATTATGACTAGTTATAGTTTTTATTATTCTAGAAATATATGCACTTTATTAAAGTTAAAAAATTATTATAATACAAAAACAAAGTCTTATAATAAAATATAGTATATATATAATTTAAATGTAATTAAATATGAATATATAATACTTATTATAATTTTAATTCGTATTATATTATAATGGGGATTTAAAATAACATAATTTATTAAAAATAAGTAGCACATTTACCAAAATTCTGAATGTGTCAATATTCATTGAAAAAAATAATTTTCAAAAAAATTTAAACATCCACCAATTGTTAATATTTATATGATAATTTAGTAAATTATTCTCATTTTATAAAATAAAAAAATATATTTTTAAAAAATTATTTATAATATTTTTTTTACAAAATATAATGTCCTGACCTTAAACATTACAAAATATTGAATTTAATGAATATTTCACATTGAGTATCTTTTCAGGTTTAGAGTTTTAGAGAATTGGGACATAACCATTACATTATATCTCAAAAATACAAATCATACACTTCTACTCAGTTTTGATTTTTTCACAAAATAAAAACTATTTGAAAAAAATTACTAGGTCTAGTTCCACTTTTTAGACAGCATGAAGTTTCCTTGATCACATCCTAGACCCTATTCATCTTTAAGTCATGTGAAAAAAATTTCAAAACATGGGATGAGAATAAAAATCTCAGTATGGGTTATAAAATAATGAATGAAATCATTAGCCCATAAATACATAAAAAACATACAATCTTTTATATACATCATGAAAACAAATGATTTATGAATAACACATAGTAATCACAAATCATAAAGGTAACATGTGGCATCCATAACATACTTACGTTGTAGCGTTAATAGCTACTCAGGGAGTCAAATTTGGAATAACCATAATAGTATATTCCCAAAATCTCTTAGGAGAAACATTCGCGTTTACCTCTATCACGTTACCCAATACATTGGAGGTCTATCTTGGGCCCACCCGCCATTGTTTTATCAAAGAACCACCCATATAAAAAAACAATTCCCAATAACTATAACATATTCATAACATATGAGACAAACATAAATGAATAATAACATTTACACATTTAAATCACAATATATCATTTAAATATATTAACATAATAAATCCATTATCAAAAATATTTTCAATAACAAAATATGTAACAGATTATATGGTATTTATTTTCCTTTTGAAAACATTATGGCTTATTAGGGAAGCCAAAGATCAAATAATAATCGCAGCAGTGGAATGGTCATTGTCACCGCTTACATTACAAAGAAACAATTTTTTATCATTTTGTTACCTGAATTGTAGAAAAATATTACATTTTAATTAAATGAAAAGTCATAGGTTTTTATACAACATATAAAACAAAGTCGTGTATAAAACAAAATTTTCCACAATGAAAGGATATTGAGATGAATTCCCTTACCTCGTGTCCGACTTGACCCATTTGTCATTGAATTTCTTGAATAATAAACTAAAGTTATTTTATACTTTCTTAAGAACTTTTTTAAAAATTATTATTCGTTTTATATCACATATTACCATGTTTTAAACATCATTTAATCATTTAAGTTAATAATGGTTGTTTTGTCGATATATGGTACTAGATTCCAAAATGATCATCTTATATTTAAAAGTTGTCTATGTGGTCAAAAGACCATTATATCTAGAATAATATTCCTGATTTAGATATCAAATATATATATATATATATATATATTATACATGTATTTATAATCATACATAACATTTAGAGGTAAGAAATGAAATGCATCGTTAAGGGAGACGGTAAGTCGTACGTACGAATGAAGGCTACTTCCATTTCTATTTATTATTTTAATGGAATGAAAAAATAATGATAAATAGTTATATTATTATTTAATTATAATATCATATATAATATCATTAACTCCATCCATTATACTTCCCACTTATGGAATTAACGAGTTGTATAACTTTGAGTGGGGTAGTCTGCACTACCTCCAATGAAAGTTTTTCATTTACCCATAATGGAAACCATAAAGGTAGGATATAAGTGCAAACCACAGAAGATTAAAGAAAAAATATATATCATATATATCATATATAAATATATTTCCATCTAAATTGACACCATGAGAGGCGATAGGAGATTATCGAACAATCATTTTTTGATGAGGCGTTAGTTTTCCATCCATAGAAACAGTATGTTCGTCACACATTAGATGGAGGTCTGTGTAAGTGTAGTTATAATCCAAACCATGAAAATATACTAGTATATATATGATACTGGAATTGTTATAAAATAAAGTAATACAAAAATTAGGGGGTTGGAGATGTAAACTAAATGAAAAGAAGTTAAGAGAAATGGCTACCTTTAATTTGGGTAACACCTGTTGGTTTGATCCAAAAGGAAATTTGAAGTGTCCTATGCCTAATGTATGGATTATAAGTGGAATAGATGGATAATGAGAGATTATTTTGGGAGTGTTTGGATGAGCCATGAAGCTTGAGAGTTGTGAGGAATGAGTTAGATGTGATGGATTTCTATAAGGGGAAGGATGGGCTCTTTAGGAATGTGTGAAAATATTATTTTAGTATATAACGATATTCAGTTTTTAAAGTTCCAAAACTAATTAAAGTAGAATATAATATTACTATTGGTAGAGATAAAATCATAAAATAAGAATTGGACAGGTATTGGATATTTTTTGAATATTTATAATCTTATTTATTTAAATTGTTTATTAATGAGGTAAATACTACATCATTATTGTGTCATAAATAATTTAATTTATTTGAATGCTAAAGATTATAGAAAAAAATTCCATGATGTAGGAAATGTTTTTCTATTTCCAATTAATATTTATAGTTGAAACGATGACTTATATGTCCCCATGTATATATTAATTTAATAAAATGTGTTTGTTTATGTCATTTTTGCCTTTACTTTAAATTAATTAAAATAAAGTGTCTTTATCACTCCCAAGTGGCCTCATGGGGTCCCAAAGTATACCCAAGGATGATCATGGTGGAATGTGTATCATAAAATATGATTAGGACACCTGTTAGGGTAAATTTATATTATTATTGTAATATTTGTTTACCCTTTTTTACCAGATTTACCCTTTAACCACGGTAAATACTGTATTTACTAAACTAAATATTCATAATGTCTAAAAATTAAAGATACCTATTTAAAAGATTTAGACCTCCTTTTTTAAAATGTGGAATAAATTTTTTAACATTCAAATCACAGATGTGGCAGAAATTAATTTAAAATTAATTCCCACTGTTAAAATAAATGACGTGTTTTTAAGAAATAGTAACTATCAAAATATTGACACTTGTTTATGTCCAATTTCAAAGTGAAATTAATTACAATAACCAAAATTATATTAAATGGTAAAAATATAATCTAATAACACTTCAAATCCAATAAATAATTTAATATAACTATATAAAAAATTCAATTAAAAGGCAGTTTTGAATTAAAATACAGCATTATTCACATTTCCTTGGAAATTGAATTTTTTCAGAAAAATACTATAAATTTACCGAATCAACTAAACTATTTATGCCATATCTTTTACCAATTTTGGTCCTATCAGCTTCCTTTCAGCTACTTCATCCCAAAAATATGGTGTTCGATAACGGTTTCCATATAATTCCTCAAATGAATCCATCTGTATATTGGAATGAAACTATTATTATATAAAAATTAAACCAAAGAATGATGTTGGTCCCAACTTCCCTGGTAATCTAGTTTACAAGAACATAACATATCCTCCAAGTTCTGAATTATTCATTCAGAGTATCCATCTAATTATGGATGAAAAGATGTACTAAAATTTAATTCAGTACCCAAGGACTTCTGAAGGCCTTAACAAAAGTAAGAAGTAAACCTAGGATCACAATCAAATAAAATGCTGAGGGGAACTCCATGTAACCTGAATATCTATTTAACATACAACCGAGAAAGTTGATCATTAGGAAAATTATCTTGAATAGGAAGGAAATGATCAGATTTATCCAATCGATCCAAAATAACCCAGATTGCATTATTACCATGTGTTGTCTTCGGTAATCACACAATGAAGTCCATGGATATATTTTCACATTTACACTATGACCCCGATAATGACTGAAGAATCTCTTTTGGTAACTATCGCTCTTCATTAACCTGCTGACAAGTCTAACACTTTATAGTAAAATTAGAAATATCTCTTTTCATTCTATCCCACCAGTAAAACTCCCAAAGATCATTTTACATCTTAGTACTGTCAGGATGAACTGAAAATAGGGAAATATGAGCTTCACATAACAACTGATTCATCAGCTGTATATCACAAGGCACACATAATCTTTTCCCAAACCTCAAAACCCAATCATTATCAACATTAAAACCAGGTAACTTGTTTTTCTATACCAACTATATGATTTTCTGTAACTCACTATCTTCTTTATACGCTTTCTTAATTCTATCTGACAGAGATGACTTCACTGACACTTCAAAAAAATAGAAGAATTTTTTGAACCAAAAAATTCTATGACAAATTTCATCAAATCAAAAACCAAAGGATCGCGTTTCTAATGTTACATGGTTAATTATGCATTACTTTTCTGACTCAAAGCATCTTCCACTTTATTTTTATTTCCATAAATGTTAAAGGATTGTGCAATCATAAATCGTGATTAATTCCACCCATTTCCACATTCTCATGTACAATTATTTCTGAGTGAATATAAACTTTAAACATTTTTTAGTATATATTTCTCATTTTAGTCCATTTAAATGATGCCCCAAATTTTTTAAAGGAAAAAAAACATCAGCTAATTCCAAATCATGTTTAGGTTAATTTTACTCATGAGGTATCAACTGACATGAAGGATAAGAAATTACTTAATCATTCTGCATAAGGACACAACTATGTACTTTAAACGAAGCATCATTGTAAATAACAAACTCACTATTTCTTGAAGGCAGTGCCAAAATTGGAGCATTCACCAATATTCTTTTCAATTCTTGAAAACAATAATCAAATTATTTTTTCCAAATGAACATAACTCCTTCTCGAGTAAACTTAGTCATTAGAATACATAACCGTGCAAAATTCTCAACAAACCTCCTTTAATAACATACAAAACCAAGAAAACTATGAATCTCAGTTATATTTTTGGGTATTTTCTATTATTCATCAACTATTGTTTAAGAAGGATCAATAGTTATGCCATTTTTTGAAGTAATGTGACCAAGGAATGAAATCTTTTGTAACCAAAACTCACACTTTCTGAATTTTCTATACAGTTTATTTTCAATTATAGTTTTCAAGACAAACCATAAATGAAATTCATGATCATCGTTAATTTTAAAAAAAACCAAAATATTATTAATGAATAAAACCACAAAAATATCCACGAACTCATGGAAAATTCTATTCATAAGATCAATGAATACATCATGTGAATTGGTTAACCCAGAAGGAATAACTACAAATTCATAATGGACATATCTTGTAGGAAACACAGTCTTTAGAATATCAGTATCCTTTAATTTCAACTGATGGCACCCCGACCTCAAGTCAATCTTCGAAAAATACTGAGCTCCCTAGAGCTGATCAAACAAATCATCAATATGAAGAAAATGAGACTTGTTATTAATAAGAATGTTAATCAATTCTCTATAATTATAGAAAATTCTCATCGAACCATCTTTATTTTTAACAAAAAAACCAGAGAACCCCATGGTGATATGCTTGGTCTAATGAAACCTTTATCTAATAACTCCTATAATTGCTTCATTAACTCTAAAAGTTCAATTTGAGCAATTATAGATGGGGTTTATGAAATATCTATAGCATCAGGAAGATATTTAATACTAAATTCAACTTCCTGGTCATGTATAATACCAAAAAACTCGTCAAGAAAACCATCAAGGTACTAATTTACCACTGGCACATCATTAATTTCAACAGTTCCTTTATTTTTATCAATATGTGGAGGGTAATATTCATTTGCATCTATTACTAGTTTCTCAGCTCCCAGATTTGTTATGAATGGAAAGGGTTCATTCTTGTACACAAACTGAAAATATTTTTGAAAAGAAACCTCTTTATCTCTGCAGTCAATCTTAGCATGATAAATAGAAAGCCAATCCATACCCAAAATAACATCAAACTCTACCAGAGGAAAAATAAAAAGGTTTGCTGGTAGATTCTTACCTCACACAAGGAAAAGAAGGTTCTTAGGTTTTCTTTTTGTCTCAACAGTTCCTCGAGCTGTTTTTACCATAAGTTTCATATTCATATCTTGATATGGAATTCCCAATTTAATAGAAAACTTCTCAGAAATGAAAAAGTGTGTAGACCCTGAATCAAACAACACATTGGAAAAATCTGAAAAAAAAAGTGTACCTGATACTACTTCATTCGATGACCCAACATCTACTGACGTAGATGCAAAGGATTTCACCACCACTTTCTTCTTTTAGTCTAGCAGCTTTTCAATAGTTGAGTTCTTCATTGGAATCTCATTTGCCTAATTACCAATTTCATTGCACATAAAACATTATATTGACTATAAATCATATTTTGTCATACCATTACCTTGATATTTTTTAGTGAAATTATGATCCTTATGTCCCATTTTACCACATCAGTAGTACTTACCAGAATTCAAAATACATTCCCCAACATGTTTTTATGACAATTTTCACATACTGAAAACTTAAGTTTCCTGCCATCCAACTTTTTTGAAGAGTTCTTCTCTTTTTCCTGCCACCTCGACCCCTTATTTTGTTGTTTTTCTAAGAATACATGATCATCGGAAAAATCCATTTCCACCTTCTCCACACTACAAAAAAGTTTTTTTATAACTTTCGAACTCAGGAGAAGCTAATGACCTTCAATAATTTGGATTTAATCCTGATTAAGAATGGTTTATTTTACTATCAATATCTCATATGAAATTTGGAGCATACCTTGACAGTCGAGTGAATTTTCTTCATAAGCAGCCACTAAGTCATCTTCCTGCCTCAATTATATGAATTTTTTCCCATACTAAGATGAACCACCTTAGGAAAATATTTCTCAAGAAAGATACCATTGAATTCATCCCAATAAAGTGCATCAACCTCCTCACTATCCTCGATATTTTTCACCTTCAACCACCATTGATCATCTTCACCTTCAAAGTGGTTAATATAGAGACTAACCTTTTGATGTTCTGAACACCCCATGGCATCCAAAAAAATTTCTAGTGATTTAATCCACCCTTATGCTAGCATAGGGTCAGATGCTCCTTTGAATGATGGGATATATTGCCTCATGAAATTCTCTACTACTGATATGTTCTTATATGGTTGATCCTGCTGTTCTTGTGCATGGGTACCACCACCATTTATAGCCTGATTCAACTATTCCATCACTACAACAAATTGTTTAGTTCCAATTCCAACAACCTCAGGTTACTGATTTATAAGGTTGTCTTCCTCCTGATGTCGTCCCAACATAGCTACCCTATTTCCTCTGCGAAAAATCATTCTGAACATAGAAATATCATAGGCGGAGAAACATGGTAATCTATAAATTCTATATAATTTCAATCATAACATAAACTAAAAATAATTTATGGATATTTATTTAACTATATTCTAACTCCAAAAGTTGTCTAAACTGACCTCAGATAATAACTATAAGGACCTCGGCATATACATCACATAATATTGAATTAAATGAATAATTCACATTGAGGATCTTTTTATGTTTAAAATTTTTTAGAATTAGGCCATCACTATTACATTACATCACAAAAATACAGTGTAGAAAATTCTAACCAGTTTTTCATTTTTTCACAAAATAAAACACATTGAAAAAAAGTGTCAGGTCTAGTTCTAAGTTTTAGACAACATGACCTTTTGTAGATCATATACTTGACCATATTCATGTTTAATTTCTGTGAAAAACTTCTCAAAACTTTGGATGAGCATAGAAAGCTCAGTAAGGGTTATAAAATAACGAAAGAAATCATTAGTCCATTAATACATACAAAAGAAAAAAATCATTTACAAACCTCATGAAAACATTAGATTTATGAATATCACATAGAAATTACGAATGATAATGGTAAATTGTGGAATCCCTGAGATAATTACGTCGTAACATTCATAACTACATAGGGAGTCACATTTGGAACACCCATCACGTTATATTCCCAAAATATCTTAGGTGAAACATTCGCGTTTTCCTCCTTCATGTTACCCAATGCATTGGAGAGCTATCTCGGGCTCACCCGCACTAGGTTTATCACAGAACCACCCGTAAACATAAACAATTCGCAATAACCATAACATATTAATAACATATGAGACAAACATAATGGAAAGATAACATTTCCACATTTCAATAACAACATATAATTTTATTATATTGACATAAAAACCCCATTATCAAAACCATTTTCAATACCAAAATACTTAAAATAGTATATTGTATTTATTTTCCTTTTAAAAACAATACGGCTTGTTAAGGAAGCCAGAGATCAAATAATACTTGCGGCGGGAGAAAGGTCGTTGTCACCGCTTATGTTAAAAAAAACATACATTTTGGTCATTTAGTAAAACACCTCATAGAAAACGATTCCTTTTGAATGAAATTAAAATAAAATTGTGTTTATAAAACGTATAAATAAAAGTCCTGTATATAAAAATATGCCTCATTGAATAGATATTGAGATGAAGTCCCTTAACTTGTGTTTGACTTGTCCTATTTGTCCTTCAATCTCATGAATAAAAAAATAAAGTATATTTATACTTTATTAAGAGAATCTTTAAAGTTTATTAGTCCTTTTATATAACTTATTACCATGTTATAAACATCATCTAATCATTTATGTTAATAATGGTTTTCTGTCGATATTTGGTACTTGAGCTAAAAATGAACTTCTTATATTTACAAGTTGTCTATGTGGTCAAAAATACATTATATCCATCATTATATTCATGATTTAGATATCATATATATCATATATATCTAGTATATACATTTATTTATAATAGTACATAACATTTAGAGGTATGAAATGAAATTCACCATTCATGGAGATGGTAAGCCGTACGTACGCATGAACGCTACTTCCATTTCTATGTCTTATTTTAATGGAATGAAAAATAATGATACCTAGTTATATTATAATTACATTGTAACATCATATATAATATCATCAATTCCATCCATTGTATGTCCCACATATGGAATTAATGATTAATATCACTTTGTGGGGGAAATAGTTGGACTTCATCAAATGAAATTATCTTGTTTACACATTATGGAAACCATAAAATTAGGCTATAAATGTAAACCACAGATGAATAAAGAAAACATAAATAGAATATATATCCTATATAAATATTGTTCCATCTTAATGGCCACCAAGATAGACCATAGGGGGTAATCGAACATTCATCATTTCATGAGGTGTTACTTTTCCATCCACAGAAACAATATTGTATTCACCCTTTAAGTGGTGGTGTGTGTAAGTGTAATTTGAATCCATGTCACAAAAACATCCTAGTATATTTAGGATACAGGTGTTGTTATAATAGAATGTAATAAAAAAATTCGGGGGTTGGATATGTAAAATAAAAGAAAAGAATTTAAGAGAAGCACTTACCTTTAATTTGTGTAATTCCATTTGGATTGAACCAAAAGAACTTCTTGAAGAAACTTCTGCATAAGTTAAGGCTTCTTGGTGGAAGATATAGATATTGAGATATTATTTAGGCAGGGTTTGGACGATCCAATTGGCTTGAGAGGTGTGAGTAATTAGTTATAAGTGAGGGGTTTTTATAAGAGGGATGAGGGGATCTTTAGAAAAGTGTGAAGATATTATTTTATTATATTATGATATTCAGATTCTAAAGGTCAAAAACTTAATAAAGTAGTATATAAAATGGGTAATGATCGAAATAAAATCATTCAATAAAAATTGGACAGGTTTTGGATATTTTTTTAATATTTATAATCTTATTATTTAAATAATTTATTAATGAGGTAAATATTGCATCATTATTTTGTCATAAATAATTTAATTTATTTGATGTCTAAATGTTATAAAAAACACGAAATGATGTTCGAAATCATTTTATATTTAAAATGAATATTTATAGTTGGAACTATGTCTTATATAACCCCATTTAAAAATTAATTTACAAAAAGATATTTCATTATGTCATTTTTGCTTTTACATTATGTTAATTAAAATAATGTGTCATTATCACCCCCAAGTGGCCCCATGGGTTACCAAAATTGATCCAAGGATGATCCTGGTCAGAGTTTTATAAACCAATTCGATTAAGACACTTGTTAGGATAATTTTATATTATTATAGTAATATTTGTTTCCCCTTATTTACCATATTTACCCTTTAACCATGGTAAAGAAAATATTTACAGAAGTAAATATTCTTAATGTCTGAAAATTAAAGTTTCTTATTTACACAATTTTGACTTCCTGATTCTAAATATTGAATCAGTTGTTTCAAATTAAAATCATAGAATATGGAGAAATTAATTTAAAATTAATTTCCATTGTCAAAATAAAAGTCGTGTTTTTAAGAAATATTAACTATCATAAGATTGACACCTGTTTATGTCCAATTACAAATTAAAATTAATCCTAATAACCAAAATTAGATTAAATGGTAAAAATATAATATAATTACACTTTAAATATAATTAAAAAGATAATCTAACCATATAAATAAATTAGATTAAATGGAAGTTTTGAATTAAAATACAACATTTTTTAATTTTCATTAAAAATTTAATTTTATTAGAAAAATACTAAAAAATTACCCAAATTAAAATTTGATGTCCCAATTCTAAAGAAGATTTTTATTTGGTCAAATATAACATATAAAAGTGACCAAAAATGGATTTAATAAGGGTTTTCCATTAAAAGGTGGTATATTTACTTTTAATTTAAATTATGCTTAAAATTAGATTCATTAACATTTTAAGCCTATAAATTTTATTGGATAAATGTAAACACATTTAACAAAAATGTATTATCATATTTTAGTTATTTCATTTCATTCGCACTATGGCTAGGAATTAATGACCATTTAAAATAATAAAATTATAATATTATTCTACAACATAAGATTTCTTAAAAATTGAATTTTAGTAGAAAAATCCTAAAAATTTACCCAAAGTAAATTTTGTTGACCCAATTATAAAGAATAATATTATTTGGTTAAATAGAAAATGTAAAAGTTACCAAAAATAGATTTAATAAGGGTTCTCCATTAAAAGGCGATAAATCTACCTTTTAATGTAAATTATGCTTAAAATTAGATTCATTAACAATTTAGGACCATAAATTTTATGGGATACACGTAAAAACATTAAACAAACATGTATAATCATATTGTTGATATTTCAGTTCATTCCCACCAATACAATGGCTAGGCTTTAACTACTATTTTAAATAATAGTATTATATTATTATTGGGAAACATTAGCTTTCAAAGAAACTCGTGTTGGCGTATCAGATACGCCATCGAACATTGAAGCCCCTTTAAAGTGAAATTAATATTTAATTTAAAAATATTAAAAAAATTGTGAATTTCTTATTTCTTTGTTTACTTGGGATGTTACACCGGATGTATTAAAATTTTTTTTTGAAGAATAGTAATTTTTGAAGTATAATCATTTTAATTAAAAATTGAGTTCTTATTTCATATGAATTAATTAACTGATTATAATAATTAATTTATATTTCATAAAATAGTTAATCCTATTCATACCCACCCATTTCATTGTTATATTATAATGGTCATATCTAAATAATCATGGCTCATTTGGATTTAGTGTTGTGTGTAACTTATGGTTTATAACATGGTTACACTATTTAAAAACTGGGGGTGTTACATTATTTCCCCTTTAGTGAATATCACCTTGGTAATTTTATATAAAATAGTATGGTAAAAATATTCGAGTCAAGTTCTTCCTTATCACTTCTTGTAGTTCCCATGTTACATTCTCAAACTTTTGGATTAACCACTACACTTTAACTATGGGAGTTGTCTAGTTACTAAAAACATTGTATATATGATATACTATCTTCACCAGATTCACATAAGTGAATTTTATTTCTCCAATGATACCGCAACTATATAATTTACATGTGAGGGGTATGATATATAATCCCTTAAGAGGGAAATATGTAATACATCATACACTAGAGATAAGTTAGTTGTAAGTGTAGGTCGATAGGCCAAAGCACAAGATAGATCATGTATATGAAAATGTAAAATGAATATTTTGAACTTTACATTCTCCGCAATCCTTCTGAATTTATTCCATAGTGAAATATAGAGGGATACCTTATCAGCATCCTCAAACTTCAGGTCTCATAGATGGTTGTATGTAAGGAATTTTTACAAACATTGCACAAATTTCATATAATGATGCATTTTTTGGACTTAATATATCATATATTAGAATATATTAGGACCCACTACCTTCACTCTCCAACTTCATCATACTATGTGAGATTCCAATAAAACATCACATAAAAATACTCATAATATACCATTTTAATTCTAGAATAGAAGCTATTTTTATATGTGAATACTATTCATGGATTGTGATGATATCAAATTACTTGTTAATTTATTGAACAAGATCTGAATATATCCTATTGTGTTTACATTTTTTCAGACAATTAATCTATTTGAGGGAGATAACCAATGATGAAATTGGGTTCTATATCTAACTCTTACTGAATTATTCTCTAGAACTATTAGGTAAATCTTGGATATCAATCACATAAAATATAGAGTGAAAATATAATAAATTTTTTCACTTATATTATGTTTATCATAACTAGATGATAAATATTGAAATATTTATTTATAGAAATAAAATTTTTCGACTTTGTAAGGTGATCAACTACCGTCAAGATAACATCATTTCCTATTGGTTCCCCATGGAGTCCTACGAGAGAATACATGGTCGTGTTTTCCCATTTCTATAAATTAATTTTGAATTGGTTTATTCATACCCTTATAATACTTTCATATGTCCTTGAATTTTTGGAATACCAATCGTCAAGATAGAAATTATTCAATTTCCCTCTTCATGATATCCTAAAAAACGTTTTTCTTCAAATTTATATACATTTTAGTTCTTCCTATATGAATAGAGATATATGTGATATGCATGTTAATGAGAATATTCCTCTTATGATTTTGTTTTTATGGGAAAAATATTAATGTTCCAACCTTAGAAGTCTATATTTAGTAAGGATAAACTATAGAGTATACATTTCCTCTTTATATATCACCTTAGACCAACTATGGGTCTTCTTGATCCTCTAAAGAATTGATGTTTGAGCAACTATTTGAGTAACTTTGGATGAAGATCCTTTTATTATTCCCATATCCATCATTTTTATGTCTATAAATATTGGATCATTACCAATTGTCAACATTGATAAAATATATAGATCCATTCTTCATAGTGAATCTTCCACATTGTTTCCCTTCATAGGATGGTAATGGACTGATCCATCATTGTGTTTGATCAACTCTAACCCCCTTCTCTGGTAAATGTTAAGATCCTTATATAAAAATATATATTTTTGGATCTTGTGATTTGTATATATTTTAGTTCTCTCCCCACAGAGTGTGTTAGTAGATCGTCATTGGGGAAATCATTATAGCCAATAACAGATCATGTGATTGATAGTTTCTATCAAGAACATTAAACCACCTAGAGGCATCGGCTATCACATTACCATTATAAATTATTAAAACAACCAAAATAATTCATTGAAGAAACATTACATACCATAAAATATTCCCCACTTTCATGAAGTATGAGTTCTACTATAGTGGGAAGCCTCTATTTAAACTCCTAAATGCACTCTTCACATTCACATATTCATATATAATTTACCACCATCTTAGGTTTCTTTTTAGTAGGTCTGAAAATCATTATAATTCATCCCAAATCACTAGTAGTACACATCTAGTACAATTAGACTACCCGTTATAGTTAAACATTCTCGTCTAGGCTTGTCCCCAATTTTATTTATCTTAGAAGAGCCCATAGACATCTAATACCCCTTTAATAAGGATAGTATTCCCTAGAAATGATAATCCATTTATCTATAACTTCCATTTTCTATAAATTTCATATTGATGATTTTTTCTCAATGTCATTGTTTAGCCTAATTATGAATTTATTATCAGTGATGTTTCAATACATGTTTGGAAATTTGTTTGATTGATGAAGCTATTCTTAAATTTCCGTGACATGTGTAAAAGTGGAGATTCACAATGAATAAATCAATGCATACAATTCAAGTATATATTTTTTGTTGTGAGAATAATAATTGATATGGGCATGAAAAATAAATATTCATTGTTTATGAAAAACACATTGAGAATGTTTTGGGTAGGTAATTTTGTTGAAGAAGATTTTAGTTTCATTCATATGATGTTAAAATTATTTATAGGTACTGAGTGGGACTCATATAAACAAAAGTGACAACCCGTGTGAGCCACCAAGGCTAGCCCACTACTA
Organism: Viscum album; assembly: GCA_963277665.1. Taxonomy (NCBI): domain Eukaryota; kingdom Viridiplantae; phylum Streptophyta; class Magnoliopsida; order Santalales; family Viscaceae; genus Viscum; species Viscum album. Next base: position 1,553,900,007 of record OY728148.1, on the reverse strand, counting down.
AAGATAGAGAGACACGAAGAGTCATCCATAGTGGAAAGACCAACAATCTGCTTCCCCCATAGTTGGAATATGTGGGTGAATATACATGCATAGGACCATGAATATGGTCTATAGAGTGAAAACATGAAGACGAGGATGGATTGAGGTAGAACCCCACATTAGTTCCAGTTGAATATGCAGTATGGTGCAGCATATGTGGGTGTGAGGAGCAATGTATCGAGGATATAACCCCATTGTATACTAAAAATTTTACCATTCATTTTTTGATTAGTAAAACTTGGTTACTAAATATATGAAAGACAATATGGGGGTGAAGTAAGTGGGAAATATTATTTTTTTAAAATAAAATCAAACATTTCAAGAGAAACCTAGCAGAGATGATCTCAACCGTCCAATCATTAATGGAGGTTTTCTCTGACCATATGCCTCATGAGGATATACTATTAAACGATGTTAGGTTGAATGTCCAATGATAGATAAAACACCCATATTTTAGAATGGTTCTAGTGGGATGATGTATTTGATTTCGATATGACTACATGAATTTAATCTCCATCTTGCATGCATAGTGATAAAGAGAATAATTAGATTCAACCGAAATAAAATGAGGTTGAATTTAGATATTCTAGCATCCACCTTCCATGGTGCTCGAGATTCATTGAGGATAAGGGTATGTTACACTCATTATATGTACATAGGGTTTTCACCACAATGTTGAAATGTAAAGGTGCCTTGTTTTTTCAGTTCCACATTAAGATTAATGTAACATAAGATATTTGGGAATTTAAAAGGTCATGGCTTGGATGGATTTTAAGGTAATTGAGGGATTCCTTGAAGAGGCATGAAAAGAAAATGTTAGGCCATGTACATCGAATATTAAATAATAACCTGTTTATTAAGATAGGTGATATCGATATACTGAGAGTGCTATAAATTTTTTAATAAATACTACGGGAAAACCTTATTATTGAGACGGGGTATTTGCAACGGGAATATATTCCCGTCTCAAATGGTCATTTATATGCAACGGAAATACAGGTCCCATCGCAATAGATATAGATTGGTTTGCACGCCAAAACGTGGGAAGCCTATTTTCGACGGTTGCCTTCTACCCATTGCAACTACCCGGTGATGGTAAATACTATTTATGACGGGTAAATTGTCCCATCGCAAAAAAATATTCAGTAGGTATTTTTTGTGGTGGGTCCCATCACCAGTACCAGCGGTGGTAAATAGGATTTTGCGATGGGGATACTCGCCCATCACTAATGGTATATTGATAGGGAGCTATTTACGACGGGCCCGTCGCAAAAACAATTTTAACCGCCGCCCGTAATGAATACAGGCGAAGGTATTTGCGACGGGACCCTGTCACTAATACGGACAACGGTAAATATGAATTTTCAACAGGGATATCTGCTCGTCGCTAATGGTATGTCGGCCTGCAGCTATTTGCGACGGGCCCGTCGCAAAAGCCCTTTTAACTGCCGCCCGTAATTAATGCGGGCGAAGGTATTTGTGACAGGGCCCGTCTCAAATAATCTAACCAATATATACCCCCACCGGTTTTTTACAAATCATTCATATCTCTCTTTCTCTCTCTCTTTAACTTCCAGTTCTAACTAGAAAATTTCTTTCGTTTTAATTTTTTCTTACGAGAAGAGGAAAGATGGAGTTAGAAGGCATTAATTGCTTCTAAATATTGAAGGTATTTATATTCTATTTATTTTTAAAATTATTTTTAATTGTTAAATTATTTTTAATTGTTAATGTTATTTTTAATTGTTAATTTTAATTTTTTAATAGATTGTTTAGTAGCTATATAGTATAATTAGATTAAGTGGTTGTACCAAATAATCCTTGTCTGGATACGAACAAGTAGAGGCGGCTCTGGCACAGATGTACCTAGGAGTGATAACTCTGACATGGTGTTTTGAGCTTAACTCGGGGTAACCTGGTACACGACAACGGGCCTTGCTGCACTCTTGGTTCGAAACTCCCGGAGGATGTTTTAGTAATAATTATAAATAATTATATTTTATTAGAAATAATGAGAAATCGTTATATTTAATTAGAAATAATTATATTTCATTAGAAATAGTTATATATAATTAGAAGTAGTTATAAAATTAATTAGAAATAATTAAAATAATTGTAAACAATTAAAATAATTATAAAAAATTAAAATAATTAGGAACAATTAAAATAATTGGGAACAATTAAAATAATTAGGAACAATTAAAATAATTAAGAACATTTAAAATAATAAGGAAACAATTAAAATAATTAGGAAACAATTAAAATAATTAGGAAGCAATTAATGAAAATTAGAAAACAATTAAAATAATTAGGAAACAATTAAAAATAATTATGAAACAATTAATAATACTTAGGAAATAATTAAAAATAATTAGGAAACAATTAAAAATAGTTAGGAAAAAAATAAAAATAATTAGAAAATAATTAAAAATAATTAGGAAACAATTAAAAATAATTAGGAAATAATTAAAAATAGTGAGGAAACAAATAAAAATAATTAGGAAAAAATTAAAAATAATTAGGAAAAAATTAAAAATAATTAAGAAATGATTAAAAATAATTAAAAAACAATTATAAATAAATATGAAACAATTAAACATAATTAGGAAAACAACTAAAAATAATTAGGAAACAATTAAAAATAATTACGAAAAAATTAAAAATAATTAGGAAACAATTAAAAATAATTTGGAAACAATTAATAATAATTAGGAAATAATTAAAAATATTTAGGAAACAATTAAAAATAATTAGGAAACAATTAAAAATAATTAAGAAACAATTAATAATAAATAGGAAACAATTAAAAATAATTAGGTAACAATTAAAAATAAATAGGAAACAATTAAAAATATTTAAAAAACAATAAAAAAAATTAGGATACAATTAAAAAGAATTAGGAAACAATTAAAAATAATTAAGAAACAATTAAAAGAATTAGGAAACAATTAAAAACAATTAGGAAATAATTAAAAACAATCAGAAAAAAATTAAAAATAATTAGGAAACAATTAAAAACAATTAAGAAACAATTAAAAACAAATAAGAAACAATTAAAAAGAATTAGGAAATAATTAAAAAGAATTAGAAATACTGATTGACTGCTCATCTACCTCAATTTTCTTTTCATTTGTATATTGAGGCTTGACAAAAAAACTTCTACCTCCACATGAAATATTTGGTTTTACTGTCAAAATTATCAATCTCCTCGCTACCATAGAGGTGATGAGGTTTATAATTTTGATAGTAAAAGAAAATATTACATGTGGAGGCAAAAGTTTCATTTCATCCTCAACACAAAAATGAAAAGAAAACTTAGGTAGATGAGTGGTTAATAACGTTTGTTTTTCTATTCAATGATTTATTAACCACCTGACCTATATGCATATCTTCACATTACTAATTAGTAACATAATTATTAATATAATTAGTAACATAAATAGTAACATAATATAAAATATTATATTACTCTAATATTAATAATTAAATAATACTAATAATATAATTATTTTATTAATATATATTTAATATTTATTAAAAAATTATTAATATTATTAAAATTATAAAAAAATTATAAAATATTACAATTATCAATATTTTCAACAAGTTTTTCTCTATTTTTAAAAAGCTCAAATCTTAAAGGGTCGCCAATTTTCAGGTCATGTCCAATAAAAAGTTTGCGTCAAATGTGTCCAATGTAAACTCTATAATTTTCTTTTCTTGTTTGATCACCTCGCAAGTAGCGTTGCAATAGGACAACCCAATTCATGTCTTTCTCATCTATAAGAATCATATCACATGACTTTTTATATAGACCATTCTTTCTTGAAAAATTGATTGAAAGAAACTAAAGTTCTCTTAATTTTTCAAGGAAGAATGATCTATGTAAAGGGTCATGTGAAATGATTCTTAAAGACGAGAACAGTGTTACTTGTGTCATCCCATAGCAACAATACTTGCGAGGTGATCAACCATGTAGGACAATTATAGAGTTTACAATGCACATGGCTGACGTAAACTTTTTATTGGGCATAACCTGAAAATTGACGACCCTTTAATATTTGAACATGTTAAAAATAGAGTGAAATCTATTGGAAAAATTGAGATTTGTAATAATTAGTAATAATTAATAATAATTAGTAATAATTAGTAACAATTAATCAAAAATCAAATTAAATCGAGTACATGGTTATAAATTGGGATAATTTCCAGTGGATTGGCGGCTACCTTTTGTTCAACGTTTCATATTTTTGCTACTTTCTCCCACTGAAATCAGTATGAAAAATGTGCTCTAACGTATGTCAGAGCATGTTTTTCATAATGATTTCACTCAGGAGAATGTTAAAAAGGATGAGCCGTTGGACAAATGAGACTATTTTCCCTGACGACTCATCTCCTTGTAAGGAGATGAGTCATCAGGAAAAAGAGCTGCCGCCAATCCGTTGGAAACAAATAAGAATAATTAGTAATATAATCTTCACAATGATGATTACAAAATTTTATTTCATTATTCAAGCATATTTCATTTTGCCAATAATTTCTATGTATTTCTAACTTAATAATAATTTGTGTGGATGATTACAAACTACCTATGTCGCCTATAATTATTGGTAATTACTAAGAAATAACTGTAATTATGTATCTTCTCTTTTTCAGATATTATTTTTCTTATATCAAATTATTTAACAATAGTAATGGTTTTAAATTTTGTAGAAACACATATATGAATATGGAACAAGGAAATCGGCATCAATCATTATTAGATGATCGCGCATGGATAAATCAGTGCTGAAATCCAAACTGTTCTAGTTTAAATCCTATATATGTTGATGTAGTTCAAGCTTTCTTATCATTTGCATCATCAAACCTTGAATTTTTTCAGAAGGGACAATTAACTATCCTTGTAAAAAATGTGCTATGAGAATGTTTGAGACATTTGACATCGTTGGGCAACATCTCTTGCGTAATGGTTTTCAATCAGATTATATTTTTTGGTATCAACACGGTGAACGCAGTTCCAGAAAAGATACTAATAATTTGATTACGGATCCATCACGGTTTCAGAATTTAGTACATGATGTTCTAGGGTCATCCGTTCAACAAACTGAAATCGAGGATGATGTTGATTAACCTACCGAGTAGGCACCATCTAAATTTGTTGAGTTGTTCAGGTATACTAAAGATGCATTATATCTTGGTTGCAAGATAAGAAAATTAGAAGCAGTTGAAAAATTTATGGCTATTAAATCAAATAATGGAATGTCAAATAACTGTTTTGAGAATATATTTTATTTTGTTAAAGCACTGTTACCTGAAGGTAATGTGCTGCCTGCTAATTATTATGAGAGCAAGAGACTGGTTTGTAATCTAGGCCTCAGTTATCAGAAGATCCATGCATGTTCAAACGATTGCATCTTATATTATGGTGAAAATTAGTCGTTGGATAGTTGTCCCACATGTGGAAAATCTTGTTATAAAGAAGCTCAATTAGGGAAGTCTGGATTGATTCCTATAAAACATTTGAGATATTTCCCACTTACACCCAGGTTGTAGCATTTATTTCTGTCATAGAACACATCGACAATGATGTCATGGCAGAAAACTAATATTTCAAATGGTAAAAGCTTGATTCATCCATATGATGGGGATTCATGGAAACATTTTGATCAAGTGCATCTGTCTTTTGCTTTAGAATCCCGGAACATGCGATTGGGTCTTTCTACTGATGGTTTTTCTCTATTTGGATCTTTTCGTAGTCAGTATTTTAGTTGTCCTGTCATTATAACTCCATTCAATTTACCTCCATGGATGTTGATGAATGATCCTTACATCTTTTTGACATTATTAATCCCATGACATCTGAAAAAATAATATTGATGTTTATTTGAAACCATATATTGATGAGTTAAATTTATTGTGCAGTCATGGTGTTGGTACATATGATGCTGCTGCAAAACAGAATTTTGTAATGAAATATGCTTTGATGTGGACAATTAGTTACTTCCCGGCATATGGCATGTTATTTGGATGGAGTACAGATGGTCCCAAATCATGTCCTTAATATTTGGGAGACAACAAAGCATTTATGCTCGTGAATGGTAAAAAACCTTGCTATTTTGACTATCATCGCAGATTTCTTCCAATCGATTATCCTTTTCGGAGGAATAAATCTCATTTCAGAAAAGTAATAAATTAAATAGATGAACCTCCAAAAATTATCTCAGGTAAAAAGTTACAATCGGTTGTATTTTCATTACCTTCCATCACTTTTGGACCGATAGTAAACCAACAGAAAATTCATGGCTTTGGGAAAGAACACAATTGGATAAAATGGAGCATTTTTTGGAATCTACCATATTGGTCTGATTTGTTGGTCTGGCACATGTTGGATGTCATCCATATTTAGAAGAAATGTTTTGATAATTTATTTCATACCATTTTGGATACACCAGGTAAATCCAAAGATAATGTAAAGGCACAATTAGATCTTGCCCAAATTTGCAGGCGACCAGAACTTGAATTTCTTGAAAATGTCAGATCATAGAAATTAATGAAGCCAAAAGTAGCTTATACATGGACCAAAGAGTGTTGCTTATTATTTTTTTAGTGGATTTCAGATTTGACCCTTCCAAGTGGCTATGCTTTCAACTTGGGAAGCTTTGTTAAAAATGGTCATATTACGAGATTAAAAAGTCATTATTGTCATGTTGTAATGGAAAGACTTATGCCTATTCGATTAAGAGGTTCTTTTAATTCTAAGATTTGGGATTCAATAACAGATATATAATATTTTTTCTGAGACATTTGTGCAGCGACAAAAGACTACGATGCACTAAGAAAAACGGAAGAAGCTATTATTGTAATTATATGCAAACTGGAAAAAGGCTTTCCGCCAGCTTTCTTTGACTCAATGGAACATTGGATATTACATTTTCGACATGATTCAAAATGTAGAGGTCTGGTTCAGTTTCGATGGATGTACCCATTTGAGAGATGCATTCAGAAATTGAAGAAAAAAGTACGTAACAAAGCATCAGTTGAAGGCTTAATTTTTTAAGCTTATTTGCAAGAGGAAATTGCTTTATTCAGCACTCATTATTTTGATTCTGAATATCCCTCAAAATTAAACCGCATGGGCCTGAATGAGGGGAATATTGATGATGATATGAAAAATCAATTATCAGTTGTTAATCAGTCCAATCTTGAAAACTATGAAGATGATGATGAAGATGAACATTAACACAGTAAAATGCTGGTTAGAATTAAAACAAATATATATCTATACATAATATTTATTATCTACTATTTTATAATAACAATAATTTCATGTTTCATATGGACTCCGAAACGTATCGTCAGTTGCTGGAGGCTGAGATACCTATGGATGATGAGGTTCTTGAGTCATCTGACCCTCAGACTGTTGGCACTATAGGTAGCACTCGGAGGGGGTGTGGTCTTGCCAGACTGATGATTCCAGATCTTATCCCTCAGCGACGTCCACCTCATGGATTTGATGCGCACATGTGGTGGTATGGTAACCTATGCATTTTATTTATCTCTCATTATAATTTATTTATATTCTAATTTATTGATTTTTTTCCACAGTTTTACGCATATAGCTATTGGACAGGGGAGTGATATCTTGCGCAATTTGTTTTCTCAGCCCTGGCTCACATGGGATCAGATTCCCACTAATGTGCAGGCTTCCATGTTTGATCATTGGCTGGTACGTAATTAAATATTATTTATTTTGAAATTTAATTCATTAATAACTTTATATTAGGGTTTATGGTATCCCATCGACGAGAGCTTGTGTGCCAATATCCACACGGCATGGGTGGTGTCTATGCGTGACCGTTTTCGTCTGTTTTTGCATAATTTGAGAAAGGGGCTGTGAGGAAAGGCAGAGTGACAGAATTTGATGAGTCCTATAGAGGCCACTGACCAACGTACATTTCATATCACGTTTGGGATGGTTTATGTACACACTGTTTGGGTGGTGGGTTTCAGAGGAGATCTGCATTAGGTCGACAAAATCGGGGGAGACAATAGGTGACACATCGAGCCGGTAGTCGTACATTCAGTGCACATTGAGAGCATCTGGTAAGTACATTTTTTAATATCTTATACAAATTTAAATATAAACAGTTTATTTTATATTCATATAGGAAGCCGAGCAAACCGGTATTACGACGTACGATGTTTATCGGAGGATATACACTAATCTGGCTACTGGGGAGATTAGAGTTGAATGCCACCATCATATTATGGTCAGTAGTTTTTCTTTTCAGTTTGCAAATTAAATGCATATAATATTTTCATTATTTTAATTTCTAATTGAAACTTAAGGATTCATATGAGGTCGTGACCTCTCAGACACATGATGAGTGTCAAGACGAGACGGGTGATCAGACTACTGCCCACTATTTTGATGAGACGACATGGATGCAGGAGACGGAGTATGGCTTCAAAAATGGCCAAGTAGTTGCTATCATCTCTCATTTGACTCCTGCAGCTTATTATGGTACTGTTGCGATGTTGGCGTATGGATCGAGAGGAGCTCATGGAGAGACATCATCTTCTGCCTCATAGTAACAGGAGCAGCTGCGTGCTCAGAGTTAGCATATAGAGGATTTACGGTAGGGGTAGGAGTAGATGCATTAGTAGCACGATGAGGAGATGCGTCGTTGGCGGGAGCAGATTCGTCAGCAACAGGATGTGGAGAGGCGTCGATATGAGGAGAAACATCAGGAGAAGATGGAGTACATGCGTCGTCTGACTCATAGTTTAGGGATGGAGTTTCCTCTACCCCCTCCACCAGGTCCTCTCGATTATCTGCCCCCTAGTGATTTTTTACATGTAATAAACATTTGAGTACTTAGTATATTTTCATATTAAATATTTACTATTCGTCTTTTATATTGGTACGAATATTGCATGATTTAATTTTTTTTTTAATATTTTGTTACTTATTAGTATTATTTTTAATGTCTGTTTATTTTAGTAATATTACTTTTAATATTTTATATTTATTTTTAATATTGATAAGTTTATAATTTTATAATATTATTAATATTAATGTTATTAATATTAATTTTTTCATAAATATGTATGTTTTTTTAATAATAATATTATTATATTAATTTTTTATATTATTAATATTATGTAATATTATATTATTTATATTAATAATAATATTATTTTTTGATATTAATATTTCATAATTATATTATATATATTTTATATTATTAATATTATAATAATATAAGTTCTTTAAATTATTAATAATATTATTATTATTATATACATAATTTAATAATATTATTATTATATTAATTTTTTATATTGTTAATATTAGTATTATTATATAATATAATATTATTTATATTCATATTATTATTATTTTATATTAATATTTCTTTATTACATTTTATATATATTTTTATTTATATTATAATAAGAGAATTTTTATATATTATTAATAATATTATTAATTTTATATAATATTATACGATTTGTACTAATTGTTTTAAATAGTTTTATTTTTTTTAGTATTTGTGACCGGAGTATTTGCGATGGGGTGTCCCATTGTAAAATATTTTTTTACAGTCCTATTTGCGATGGGAAGAATACACGTCGTAAAAACTATTTCTGCCACGGTCCATCGCAAATACATACGTTGCATATATTTTTTAAATATCGCATTTGTGACGGGTCAGAAACCCGTCACAACTAATATATTTACTACTGCCTGTCGCAAATACCCTTTTTATATATAAACGAAAAACAATTTGCGACGGGGGAAAAATACCGTCGCAAATACTCTTTTTGCGATGGGACCGCCGCAAAAACAACTATTTGTGACGTCGTTTTATGCGAAGGGCCATTTGCGAAGGAGCCCCGTCGCAAAAGGTCTTTTGCGACGGGATCCCGTCGCAAATCGCCAGTCGCCGATATTCCATTTTTTTGTAATAAAAAATAGAGCCACCATGATCTTATGGTTTGAAATGAAAATCCATCCCCATAGCTTCACATTCACGAAGCAGAAGTGGCTCCCACAATCCTATAGAAATAATAATTACACATTAAAGTGTCATGTTAGGACACTAAGGTTATGTAAATCTTGAGCTTGTGTTATGGTGGATACCACACGCCTATTACATCTATATTTAACGTAGTCATTGAAATTTTTGAAGAACATGGTTCCCTAAAGCACCGTGAGATTGAACGAAACCCATAATATTATACCTATTATTTTCAAAGTAGAATAATAACTGACAAAATTACTTGACACAAAATAGAGAGAAAAAACACCCATTCGGGTTTGTGTGAAGGACCTTCCACAAGTTGTTGCACATCTCAATATTGTATGTAATAAGGTAGTAAAACTTGCCGGTGAAATTATTTATATTCATTAAGAATCAAAGTAGATATTTTGGGTGTCCATAAAAGGTTTCATAAATAAATAAAAGGTGGATAGTGTATACATACCCCTTGAATGAAGGAATTTCTTTTTACATGATACACATACATATGATAAGATGAACACATGAGATACGAGTGAGGTTGTAAATAAATAAATAATAAGGTAAATGTGGTTCATGTATATAAATACATACTTACCAACATGGATATAAAAAAATCTAGTATTTCAGATTCCACGCATTACGCATCTATGCATGAAGTATACTTGATTATTTTTTATTATGAATTCTATAATGTAAATAACCTCATTTTTACAAGTATTCTCTTTTATAAAATATTAAAGAACTACATGTGCACCAATTTCACACACCAAGTGAGTATCAGAACCCTAGAATTTTGTTTCACTATGTTAACTGATATGTCATTGGTGATCATAAATATTTGAGGAATACAAGAGGATTTTATAAAGGTACATAATTATTACACAAGAAAGTCAGATTCAATGAGATCATGGAGGAAGATCAATAGATCATCCTATATTGAATCAATAATTTAAATAAATGTGACTTCATTGGTCAAATATAGAGTAGAAGAGGCCTCTTAGTTGAATCCAGTAGTAGGATATAGTTATGGGGACTAATGTTTAGCAACTTGGGTTTTGGACCAATCAAACTTTGGAATATTCCATTGAATAATTCAAGATCTAGACGTGAAGACGACGTGTGATTCTGAGGCCCGGTGTGCCCAAAATTAATTTTATAAAAATATTATGTATTTTTATACTAGGAATATGGTGGGGATGTGTTTTCTCCAAAATAGTAGCTCAGATTAAATATCCGAGGTCACAGTTGTGTCCGTATCATGTCATTTACCTTAGGCGGGGTGAAAAAGTTGTGGGTGCGGGCCTGTTGTGAGAGATGTCGCCTAGGGGAAAAATCGTCATTTTGAAAAAAAATGAATTCATGATTTTTATAATAGAGTTATTCTCGAATAGCATTCGAAGGAAGTCTCAGAATGGAAATATGAGGCTTCCATTGAGTTTGAAATTGGGTGATTTAACTAGGCGTGATATAAAATAGTCGGGCATGGAGGATTTAGAATCCACAGTCATCAGCAGAGTTTCAGCTAGATTATAAATTCGGTAGAGTGTAGGAAGTAAGGGTAAACCCCATTTTCCCTTATCTCTCTCTATATATGTAACATTCTTCGGCATTCTTCAGGGTTCTTTTTTGTTATTTTCCGGTTTGAGGAGCGAACTTCGGCTAATCGAAGTGGGATCGCAGTAGGCGTGTCGCCAACGACGAACAGCCAGATGAAGGTAGGTTTTTCTTTATTTTTTGCTCCTTTGTCAATTTCATGGGTTTTTTGTCAAATTCATTTTTTAAATTATATAATTTTATAATTAGGATGATGGTCGAAGGAACATGGCCAAATACTGAGCCCATTTTAATTTGTCGTTCTTGGGCGTTCATCGTCCCAAATTTCGGACGCGTCGAAACCTTGACAGATTGTCGATCTGGGGAAGGTGATGTGAAGGCCTTGTCTCGAGGATTCCAAATCCACCCAAATATTTGAAATCGGGTCACCATAGTGGTTATGGTGGATGATGGAAGTCCCTACTCTGGCAAGGGTGGTGGCCAGACATCAAGGTGGCACAACGGTGGAGCCAGCCAGGGGTTGCCGCAGCGGTATGCGACACTCGGGGACGACAGCGTCATCCTGGGGCATTCATCATGGTGCGGTAGGCCGAGGCAGAGCTCAGAAGTCCAGTGTGTGGCAACCAGAATACGAGCGGAGTACGAGGTAGGTTCAAGAGTCAGAAGGTGCGGCCGAGAGTGCGATGCTCATGCAAAGAGCATGTCAAGGTTTCAGCGCAGCGCAACAGACAGGGGTGGACGCACGGTGGTGCAGTGGGCCGTCGAAAAGCACATGAGGGAGCCCAATTGTCCACGACATGAGTGGTTAGTGTCACAGAGGTGTACTCATGCAGGAGTGACAGCCTTGGTTGATCACAGTCTGGGGGGAGCCCTGAGGTCAGCGCCTCGAGGGGAGATGCAGACAATGACCTACATCCCGCGGGTACTTTTGGTGTGGTGTGCAAAAAAACACTAGCCACTTGGCCGGTCTTCTTGGAAGAACCAGATCCGAGGGGCCCGGTCGTTCTGGGGCAGGCCACGGCCAGTGGGTCGTGGCCAGCTGGGCCAGACCCGCAGCTGGGCTGCGTGCCGGCAATCTGCACCGGGCCAGCCGGGGTGGATCAGCCTGGTTGGGCCCCTTGTGTTCAAAGGAACATAACTCCTAACTGGCAGGTTTGTTTGACACTACATATATGAAAATAGGTTCTTCTCATCAATAAGGACTATTTAAAGTTGGTTTCTATGTTTTTGAGTTATGTGCCCGAAGGAGGGTGACCCGAAACACATTAATTAAATAATAATAAATTATTATTAAAGCATGCAACATATGTACCACGCGAACCCGATGTTTGATGGACGCGCCGTCAGCGGTGGCATGATTCTGGTTTTTGTGTGGACATTTTGAGATTCTTCCTTTAGTTTTTGGGTTGTATATAGGGTGAGGTCCTCACAGGGCCTAGTTTTCATGTTTTACGTTGAAATGTCGCTTTTTCACCTGACGTCAATTTGGATTGTTTGAGAACTCGTTTATGTGTGTTTTTCTGATGGGATTGCAACGGTGAAATATGCACACATAAATTTGGGGATGTGGTGTGGGCTCCACAGAGAGGCATCTAGCATTATGCTACAGTTTTGCGACAAATTCTTCATAATTCCGTTCAGGGAAAATAAATAACCTACCTTGAATGTATTTCCATGTAGATCGCGATGGTGTCCTCAGAATAGGCCTAGGAGGTGTGGAAAGTGGCAATGATGTGGGTCACTCGGGTTAGAGACTTTGGGACCAGCAGTGGTAGAGTGTATTCTCTTTGTTCGTTCCTATGAGCATTCATGTTTCATTACTACCCCATTAGAGGTTTGTGATCCCCTCGATAGGATGAATTTCTGTTAGAGTTTGGGCATCCTTTCGACGGGTTCAGAGCGGGATCCTCTAGATTCAATTCCCTAGATCAGTTTCATGGTATTTATGTGACTGCTTATCCACGGGCGGCAATCCCCTGTCTAGCGGGTTACCTCCATAGGGTTTGATGTATCATCAGGAATATGAACCTCTATGCAGTGGTACATTCAGTAGGGTGGAAGAAACGTTGGATACACGATCCCCTACTCAGGGTGTAGATTCGGTAGGGTTAGTGCATCGTCGGTTTGATTCCCTACACCACAATTAATACCAAATGGGGTTTTGAACATCGTTGTGATCCTCTTTTCATGGGAAACGATCCTCTATCTGAGTGATGTGTGCAGTGGATCACCAGATCGGGTTGTAGTATCCCCTAGTAAATCCTGGGAGTTAACCCCTATCTGTGAGATCTACGAGTTACTGGTGCAGGTTCTTGTATCCCCTAGCGAACCCTAGGATTGATCCCCTATCCATGAAGTTTGGGTTTTCCACTATTATAGTGTGATGTTCTCCGTGACGATATCCTAAGAGCATATATCTCTCAGATGAGTGCCATCTATGATGAAAGAGCTCATGGAGTGTGTTATCTTAGTTATGTACCTATTGTAGGTCATGAGGTCAGAAAATCATGATTCTTGGTGAATGAAAAGAGTATATCTGGTTGCTCAGGGTATATGTATGGGAATATACCTAAGAAGATGTTCACGGTGTTGTTGGAGCATAAATTTGAGCTGATCTGAGTAGCCATGTTTAGCCGAGGATGGTCTCTTGATGGAGTTTCACTGTTGATTGGGTTCCCTCTGGTTGGGATGAGTTGACTGTTTCCTTTCTGTTTCTCCCTTTTATTTTGGGGTTTTGGGGTGCCTACTGAGTATTTTTATACTCACCCCTGCACGGGCTTTTCCCGCACATGTTTGTGTCTTGTGCATACCACATGCATTTCGATGAAGTCCCAGGAGGACCCGGAGTAGGCGGAGCTTAGTGAGAAAGAATGAATGGGGTGTTTACTAATGTTGTGCCAAGGATATTACCTGCGGGTGCATTTGGCATCATTTCCCTTCTTCTGGGTAGGTTGGACTCTTTTGTAGTTTTCTTTTGGTTGGCCCTGTTTTTCCCTTCTGTACTTTTTCTATACTTTGGTTGTGGGTTAGATGTATGCATGCATTTATTTACAGTTTTTAAATATATCTTTTCACTGTTGCGTAGACACTACTGAAAAAATGGCCAATACGCATTGTTCAAAAAATGGGTATAGCCACCAAAACCGTGGGTATAGGCTATACCCACGGTTTTTGGAACCATGGGCTAGAATGGTGTCTTTATAGGGCTGTAGCCTACACCCACAGGTTTCCAAAACTGTGGGTATAGTTGTTATGCCACCGTGTCAATGAAACATACCTAGTTTCCATGGTGTGAAAGTCTTTTACCCACGGTTTCAAAACCGTGGCTATAGATCCTAAAATAATGCCGGTGGCAGGTTTCGATCTCATTACCTCTTCGCTACAAACACCACATCTAACCACTACCATAACATAACCTATGAGTATATATATTTATATTTAGTTAAATATAATTATATAAACTGTGGGTATAGAGGGAAGAACCATTGGTATAGGACTCCCGCCAAAAAAAATTTCCTTCCTGCAGAAAAAAAATTTCTCGCGCACACAGGAGAAACCTATACGCATGGTTTTCCATAACCGTTGGTTTAGTTATCTTACCCCAGACCTATCCCCACGTTTTTGGTGAAAACCATAGTGATATATACCCCTATACACACGGTTTTGGAAAACAGTGTGTATAGGTGACTTTTTAGGAAACATCCTTACAGTTTGGGAAAACTGTGGGGATAGATCCCCCTATACCCACAGGTTTGGATAACGATGGTTATAGGTCTTGAAAATTTACCTATTCCCAAAATTTTAAAAAATCGTGGGTATAGGGGTACCTATCCACATGGTTTTGGGGAAAACCATGTGGATAGGTCCATTTTTCAATAATGAATGGTTTATGTGGGTGCATGTGTACAGGTACCCCAGGCTAATACCTCCCATGTGTGTGATATCCTAGTTGATGCTAGTCACCAGCCCCTTTTCTATTAGAGGTGGGATTGGGGAGTCATGGCTCAAGCCCCATTTTTTTTTCATGATATAGTGGCATCAGAGGAGTTTCCACCTTTGGGATCTCTGAGTGTAGGTGTTCTAGATGCGAGTTTGGTATGGTTTGCATCGCGACAGTGTTACAATGTTTTGAGTTTGAATTTCAGGCCAGGTACTCTAATGTTGGTGCGGTTGCTGATGAATCTATTCTCCAATACTCTGATAATCTTCCTTTCAACTGAAGACCTTATGACGCGAGTCCTAGGGACATAATGGTACATGCATTATATAAGATTGGGTTTTTGGATTCCCTTGTTCTTCTTGAGTCAGCTCCCCTGATATACTCATTTACTATGGTGCATCCAAATTTTATTTCAGGATGCCACCCCAAAAATAGCCAGTGAGTGTTCCTCAATGGGATTGTGGTGAAAATACCCCTTTTGTAGAGGTTGTGCACTAGGGAATAGGATCTAAGGTTGGTCCTCCATGTGGTATTCCAGTTGAGCCACCAACTGTCAAGCCGCTTTCTTTTCCGGTGGTGCAAGATGAGGTGGCACGCAGTCTGTGTGCATGGTACGAGTTCTATAGGCAGTGAGCTTTGAGGTTCTGGGGTGATCCAGACCCTCAGACAGCTGATGACTGGCTTGAAACAGTCACCAGTGTTTTTCGTCGGGTTAGGACACCTCCTGGTCAGATGGTGGTTCTAGCGGTGAGCCTTCGGCATGGTTTGACCAGGCGATGGTGGAGTTTGTTGACACAGTCCCATGATGAGGAAATTCTCACCTGGACGGAGATTGAGCGACACTTTAGAGAAGAGTTCTATCCAGTGATGCTAAGATTAGTGAAAATTCTGGAGCTTCTGTAGCTTCGACAGGAGGGCATTACTGCATCGGAGTACTCATCGAGGTTTACATACCTATCACGCTACTCCTTAGATATGGATCGAGTCCCATTTTGTAGGGATCGTACCTTCGTGCAGGGGATACGTAGGGACATCTGAGCAGGAGTGATTTCCTTGTGTCTTCCCACCTATGCGGGAGTGCTAGCGTGAGCCTTGTTGGTGGAGAGCTTTCTGGCTGGGCAGATTTATCCCGTCAGTGTTGTGCCTGTGGAAGATGAGACACCAAAAATTTTTATCTGGTGACAGGCGCAAAGGTCTAGACATGGATGATGTTTTATGAGGTGACCCCAGGTTGGAGGATCTGAGGCTTAGGGATCAAAGGGATCTCATGCCAGTTTTGTTCAACCGCAGGAGACACAGTGTTACTCTTGTGATGGTCGGGGACATGTTTATTGAGATTGTCCGACCCGTCGAGCTGCTGAGAGGGAGCCGGACAAAATTCCTCCTTAGCATCAGAAAAGTCTTCAGTTTAGTGGTCCATAGGGCGGCGGGCGTGGCGATGGATATGGTGCAGCAGTGGGATGTGGTAGGCAGTATCAGAAGCCACCACCACCACCTTAGGGTGGTCCACACCGAGCTCAGGGAGCCATAGGGAAAGGACCGCTGCATTCCCTAGAGGCTATTGACTTAGAGGCTCCATGGATGGATAAAGGTACGCCATCTGTCCTTCCTACTTTCTAAAGTAGTTTTTATAGACACTATTTAGTGGTACTCTTCACTTTTTGTTTCATGCTCGAGTTTTGTTCAGAGCGTTGGTAAGACCATGTGTGGGTGTTGTTCAGTGTGCTTCAAATGCATGAGGAAGAGGGATCCATCCACCACCGAGACATGTTTTTGTGAACTGATTAAAAACTGTGGGGGTGAGTCAGCCCCACCCAAAGTTGATTGTGTTGGTGTGTGGTGGATGAGTCCCTCTAACTTATGCGTTCAGACATGGGTGTGTGTTGGAGAACTCACTATTGTTGGAGAACCGGTTGAGAGTTAATTTTTATTCCTTATGCTTAAGGATTTTTGAGGAAGAAAAGTTCTAAGGTGGTTAAGATGTAGCGATTCAGGGTTTGGCCATGTTAGACATTGGAATATTCCTATCAATAATTCAAGAGCTAGGCGCAAAGACGACAAGCTATTCTGAGGCCCGGTGTTCCCGGAATTAATTTTATAAAAACATTAAGTATTTTTATACTAGTCATGGGATAGGGATGTTTTTTATCCTAAATGATAGATCGGATCGGAAATCTGGGGGCACAGTTGTGTCCATAGCATGACTTTTACCTTAGGAGGGATGTAAAAATTATGGGCGTGGGCCTGCTATGAGAGATGTCACCTAGGAGAAAAATCATTATTTTGGAATAATGACTTTGTGAATTTTATCACTGGCGTTCTTTTCGAATTACATTCAAACAAAGTCCTAGAATGGAAATCTGATACTTTCATTGAGTTTGAAATATAGTGTTTTTCTAAGTTGTTATATAAAATAAGCGGGCGTGGTGGTCTCAGAATCCGCGACCTTCGGCAAAGTTTCAGCGAGTTTATTAATTCTCTTGATTGTCTAAAGTATGGGGAAAACCCATTTCCCTTCTCTTTCTCTCTATTTATAACGTTATTTGGCATTATTCGATTTTATTTCACCGTTCGTCACCGGATTATGGAGTGAACTACGACAGATCAAAGTGGGTTCGTATCGGACACGCCACCAATGACAAACGACCAGATCGAGGAAGGATTTTTCTGTTAATTTTTCGCCCCTTCGTCAATTTCATGGGGTTTTTTCAAATCCATTGTTTAAATTTTATAATTTTAGAATTAGGAAAATGGCCAAAAGAACATGACCAACATCTGAGCCCATTTTTATTTGTCGTTCTTGGGCATTCTTTGTCCAAAATTTTGGACGCGTCGAAACCTTGATGGATCGTCGATCGGGGGTAGGCACTGTGAAGGCCTAATCATGAGGATTCAAAATCAACCATGGAATTTGAAATTGTGGTTTCCGGAGTGGTTGTGTATAGTGATGGAAGTCCTAGATCTGGAAAGGGTGATGGCTAGAGATTGAGGTGGCATAGTGGTGGAGCCGGCTGGGGGTTGCAGCTATGGTGGGCTGCACTTTTCTGGATGTCGGCGTCGACCGGGGGCATTCGTCACGGTGTGGTAGGCCGAGGTGGAGCTTGGAGGAAAGGTGTGGAACAACAGGTGGATGAGCGGAGTACAAGGTGGTTCATGAGACAGATGGTGCGACCGAGAGCATGATGCTCAGGCGAAGAGTTGGTCGGGGCTTCAGCGCGGCGCAGTAGGTAGGGGCGGATGCGCGGTGGTACGATGGGCCATCTGGATGTATAGTGGGGTGCCCATGTGGCCATGGAGAGTGTGGCCGAGGTTGCAGTGGTGAACTCATGCTGGACCGATGGCCTCGGCCTAACGCGGCCACAGGGGAGCCCCGAGGTCAGCGCCTAGTTGGGAGCTTCTGACAAGGACCCGCAACACGCAGGTCCTGTTGGTGTGGCGTGCGGACTGAGATCGGCCGCTTGGCCAGTCTATTTGGAAGAAATAGACCAGAGGGGTCCAGGGATGCAGGGGCAGGCAGCGGCCAGCGGCGAGCTGGGCCGGACCGACAGCTGGGCCGCGGGCCACCAGTCTGGACCAGGCCGACCGGGGTGGACCGACCTGGTTGGGCCCTCTGTGATCAAATGGACATTACTACTAAACGACACATCCATTTTGATGTGCCGTCTGCAGCCATGGGTTCGTCTCAGCGAGACATTATTTTTAATGTGGGTTTAATGGTTTTGGAGTTCGGTACCTGAAGGCGGGTGACCCGAAACACTTTAATTTAATAATAATAAATTATTATTAAAGCATGCAATGGACATACCACGCGAACCAGACAGCCGATGGATGAGCCATTAGCGACAACATGATCCTAGTTCTCATGCAAAATTTTTGAGATACTCCAATCATTGTTCAGGATAGAGACAGGGTGTAGGCCCTACATAGACCGGTTTTCACGTTTTATGATGAAATGTCACTTTTCACCCGACACCTGTTTGGAGTGTTTGACCACACTTTTATGTGTGTTTCTTGAGGGGATTGAAATGGTGAAATCTTACCGCCAAAATTTTGGGTCGAGGCATGGGTCCCACGAGGAAACTTCCAGGCTTATGCTACATTTTTACGACTAATGCTTCATAAGTCCGTTTGGGGAAAATGAATAGCCTACTTTGCATATTTTTTCTGCCTTGATCACATTGGTGGCCTCAGTATAGGCCTAAGAGGTGTGCAATGTGGCGATGATGTGGGCTGCTTGGGTTATCCACATTTGGACCAGTAGTGGTTGAGTGTATTCCCTTGGTTCGTTCCTAGGAAGGATCATGTGGAATTAATACCTCAGTATAGGTTTGTGATCCCCTCTATAGGATGAATTTCTGTTAGAGTTTTGGAATCCATTCCATGGGTTTAGGGCAGGATCCTCTATATTTGATTCCCTAGATCGGGTTCTTGGTATCGTTGTGACCATTTATCCACGGGCAGTGATCCCCTATATAGCTTATTAACTATGTAGGGTTTGAGGTATCATCGGGATTTTGATTTCCTATGAATTGGGCCATTCAGTAAGGTTGAGGAATCGTTGGATACACGATCTCTTACTAATCATGTGGTTTTGGTAGGGTTAGTGCATCGTCGGTTTGATCCCCTACACCACGAGTTATACCAGATGGGGTTTCTGGCATCGTCGTGACCCTCTTTGCATGGGCGACGATCCTCTATATGAGTGATGTGTTCTGTGGAGAACCAGATCGTGTTTTAGTATCCCCCAGTAGATCTTTGGAGTTATCCCCTATCTGTGAGATCTACGAGTTACATGTTTGGGTTTTATATCCCCTAGTAGACCCTAGTAGTGATCCCCAATCTGAGGAGTTTGGTTTTTCAACTGCGTTAGTGTGTTGTTATTAGTGATGATATCTGAAGAGCATATATATCATGGAAGTTTGTCATCTAGGATTCCAAAGCATGTGAAGTGTTTTCTCTTAGTAATGTACTTGTCGCATGTCATAAAGTCAGAACCTCATGAGGCTTGGTGGTGGAATGAGTATATTTGGTTGCTCATGGAATATGTATGGGCATATACCTGAGAGTAATTTCATGGTGTATGTATGGGCATACACCTGAGTTGAGCTAACTAGTTGTGTTTATCCGAGGATAGTCTTGAGATGGAGTTTCACTCTCATTTGGGTTACCTATGGTTGGGAAGAGATGACTATTGACTTTCAGTTTCTCCATTTTATTTTGGGGGTTTTTGAGTGCCTACTGAATATTTTTATATTCACCCATGCATGAGATTTTATCGCACATGTTTGGGTCTTTTGCAGACCACATGCCTTTCGACAGAGTCCTAGGAGAACCTGGAGTAGGCAGAGTTTAGTGAGTGAGAATGGCATGGGTGTTTACCGGAGCTGTGTCGAGGAGCTTACCAGCGGGTGCATTTGGCAGAATTTCCCTCCTTCTAGGAAGCATGGATGCCTTTGTAGTTTTCTTTTGGTAGACCCTATTTTTTCCTTCTGTACATTTTTTGTACTCTTGTTTTGGGTTAGATGTATACATGCATTTCTTTCAAGTTTTAATATATGTATCTTCACTGTTCCATGAAGGTGTATGTGGGTGCATGTGTACAGGTACCCTAGGATAATGCCTCTCATGTGTTAAATATCCTATTCGGTGCTAGTTGCCAGCCCATGGCCTATTGGATACAGGCTTGGGGAGTCACGACTCGAGCCCCGTTGGGTCGGGTCATGACATAACGATTCGAGGTAGAAGTGGTGGATTTTAGGGTGGGGGGTATAACCAAAATCAATAGAAGAATTGATTACTAGGGTTTGTAACTAGTAACTAGAATAACCATTATAATCCCTTAAATATGATTATAGTGGATAATCTATATTGTGGAGTATAACCAACCTATTACAATGTATGCCTTTCAGCTATACCTAGTTATAACTATGTGGTTCTATTTCAGTTCTAACTACTACGAACAAATTGATTTTGAGATATATCATTGAGTTGATTGAGAACCTTAACAATTTCAAGAGGATGAATTTCAATGAAAATGAATTCATAAAAAAACATTGGTTTAACCCTCGCATATCAGTGGTCTAACATGGCCTTAGACATTACAAGTGGTATTAGAGGGTAGTTTATGTCTAAGATCTAACTATGTAGATATGATGTGTAGTCTCCTATAAGTTAGTGAGTTACCTTATATGGATATTTTGACCAAAAATTTGATGCATATAAAGAATAAGTTGACAAGGCTGATGAAAAATAATCTATCAGTAATAGAAAAGATTATACCAATCAACGGTAATAACAAAGGTGTTTGATTCAATAATTATTTTTATAATGATTCTTAAGATGAAGCCTAGTCAAATTTTGAGGACAATAGAACTCCTAGCGATTATCGATTTGAATTCAAAAAACATAAAAAAAATTAACTATAGATTTGTAAATTTTATAGTTATAGGAATCAATGGTCTTTAGGATGAAAAGTTATAGATGTAACAAGAATCGTATTCAATGAATGGTGTGTTGGATAAAATGGTTGGAACATCCCACACTCACAGAAAACCTATTAATTAAAAGGAATATATAATTTCTATTTTAAATTAAATATATGATGAAGATGTTGAAAATTTTAATTTAAGTGTTTTTTATACATAGTTTTTTGAGATGTTATTTGTTGAATCCTTCCATGCATTTGAATGTTTTAAAAATTTCTTAAATTTTATAATAATCTCAAATAATGGATAAATAAAATATGGTATCAAATCTTAACATTTCATTACCATAATTAAAAAAATCATGACGAAAAAATGATGACACTTAAAGGGGATTGTACAGAAAATATGAGGTCAGTAGAGAATGTGAATACCTTTGTCAAAAAAAATTCATAGAGATTAAGGTGATATTAATGACTCGTGAATTATACCAAGATGGAATATCTAATATTTATGTGAATATGGTTGTTTATATAAATGTTTTCTCAGAGGTTCATTAATCCATGTATAGAATGAAACTATTATCTAATAGAAAGGAAACATCAATCCTGAGGAAGGTATCCCATAAACCAAAAACAATTTTATGCATTAATTATGTATTAAATAATAGTAAATATTTGAAACCAATCTCTTGGAAACTATGGATGATGAAAAATTCTGTTAAATTCATCCCATATAATCAGGATATGAAAAGTAGCTTGAGGAACTGTTCCCCATGATGTTTCTTAAAGATTTAGTGGTTTACTTAGAAATTTCAGGGTTCAAAATCTATGAAATCTAAATTGATTACACCTCAATATAAAAGATGAAGGGTCTGGACTATAATGGGTGTGTTTGGATTTTTGTGAACCAGGAATTGGAATGTTGTCATACCATTTATATTCTTGAGGATAACATAATGCATAAATTTAGGATGTGAAAAGATAAATAAATGAGAAGACATGAACCAGAAGATAAATCCATAGAAAAACAAAGGGAAAACGTCATCAAAGGGGTGTGAACAAAATAGGATGACTACTAAATCAACTATGACCATGATGTATAATGATATATCATCTCTTATATAAAAGGATGAATGAAATATATCAATAATATTATTACCCGTTAGGAACTATTTGTGTTATAACTGTCATTTACAAAAACCTTCTTTAATAAAAGGTGAATCAAGGTGAAAAATGATTACTGACTCTCATGGAATGTATCATCTGATTCATAATTCATCCAAGCCCGCATGAAAAAATATTAATGACAGTGAAAAAGACGTTTATGGAAGATATAATGAGAAGGGTGAAAAATCTATATAATGTTAGGAAATGCCATGGGGAGATATTACAAATGGTGAGAATGGGAAAATAATAAAATAAAACACAATGGACAGTCCGGTGAAGATTATGAGTCTAGGAAAAAGTAGAAGCCTAGATTGAGAAGATTCTTTCCGTAATAATGGTGCCTCTAAAAAACCAAATAGGCCCCTCATAATTCCCTATATATATATATATATATATCTCTGTGTGGGTTTTTTTGATAACCTGCAGTTAATCGAAGGAGACGATTTAGGATGACATTACTTTATAACAAAAATTGATTTTTCTTCATTGATCACGCTGAAATATATGAAATGGGGAAAACGTGCATCCCCAAAGGGGGATAAATTTAGTAAATTAATCTCTAAATTCTAAAAAAAACTCTAAATATGAAGGTGTAGGTATTATAGTCACACTTCCATCCATAATTCATAACTGTTTTATAAAATTAATTATAGGGGGAGTGTTTGGTTGATGAAAAGATGAGGTAAATTTGGAGTTTTGACTTTCCACAAGAACATTCAGTTTTTATTGTTAATGTATGTGTAGGATTTATAATTTAATTGATAAATTTAATTACTTACAATCCATTAAATGATAACTGTGAATTTATGAGTATGATTTCACATTCATTTTTGTTTAGGGAAATCCTTAAAAACATCAGTGACATCTCTCTTGTTTTTTACACGTGGAAATCCGAATTAGAGTAGAGATTATTTACTGAATGTTTTTTTTTGAAAAACAATTTGATATCTTTCCTCTCTAATAAGTATTCAACATATATTCTTCCAAGGGACTAGAACATTTTTTTGAGAAGATCCCACTTAAATATTGTATTTGAGTTCCAAAAATTGGGAGAAAAGTGTTGAGCACACATATTTAATCTTATATTTTGTGTTATGATGGTATTGACAAAACAATAGAAAGGTGGAGATTTTCTGTCCCAATGTTATATTTTTTGTCAATCATGTGTCAATATGTGTCTTAAAAAATGTGCTGATTATTGAATATGAACTTTATTTTATAAGAGATGTGCAAAATAAGAGATGCATAGTGAATACAACAAAAAATACCATGAAAATAATATTTTCAAGATGAGAAGAATAATTGAGGTGGCCATGAATAATACAAAGTCATTTTTCATGAAGATAGAATTGAAAGGGTTTTGAATTTTTAATTTAATTTCAAATTAGTTTTATTCCATTTATATAATACTTATATTATTTATATGTATTGAATGGGTCTCATAATAAATACAACTAAGCCATCCGATCTAGCAAGAATAGAAATTGACCACACATAGGTGGGCCCAAGGAGTAAACCCCCATTAGAAGGACAACTAATGGAAGCCTCAGAATGAAATAGAGGTGGGAACATATCCATGCACTAGATGCTTTATTTGGATTAAAAATCACATTTTTGATGGCTCACATAGAATAGTCTAGAAGCCCATAGGAGTTCTCATAGTCTATGTAATGTGGAACAATTAATGTGGGCATGTGGTGTAGTGTATCTGGGTTCCGACCCTGGTGGAAAATTGAATGTGAATATGCAAACGATTGAGTAATAAACCAATATTAATAAATATTTTTTAATCGATGTTGGATTGACAGATTTAGGAAATGTTTTTCTATCACATAATATTATAACATTTTCGGAGTCACTCGACAATGCTAATGCTAACCATCCGATCATTCATATTAATCTTATCTTCCATCGACTACCTAAGGAGTTATTGTTCACAAGTTTTAGGACGAATGTAAGAGGATCAAGAAAACATACATATTTAGGATGGTTTCAACGAGATGATGTATTTTTTATCGATTAAACACCAAACATGAAATCATTATATTTTATGAATATGGATAAAGAGAATAGTAAGATTTAGAAGATTGAAAATTAAGATGCATTTGTCTGTTTGAGAGTCTACTGTTAAAGTTACTTGAGATTAAGTGAGGTGAAGGGAATATAATCCTCATTTCATATACACGAGGTTATTACTACAAGGATAAATAAAAAGGCATCTTTTTTGTTCTATAATGAAGATTTAAATGATCTAAGATTTTCCAGAATTTAAAAGGCAGTGGATCATTAGTGTATATGGGGTGTTGAAGGAGTCCTTATCACAAAATGAAAAAAAATATTGGGTGGTGAAGATCTCCTATAAATGAAGAATCATTTATCCAGGAGGGGAAATGCTAATATACTAAGAGTGATCTGGTTTTTCAAAAGAAAATCAGATCAACTGCAATTCATCTTATTTGCAAAGAAAATCCCTCCCATACGGTTATACTTGCTTGAGGAAGGATAAGATCACACAAAAATATTAACAAGTTATCCACTCACTAAAGATTCTCATAATGATATTGAGTTTTTAGAAATCATAATATTTCATGAAGGAGGATACCATAGGCATATGAATTGTGTGCAATATTTATTGTGCATCACGAAGAATATGGTTTTGTGAAGCACCTTGAGAAAGTGTCAAGGTTTAGATTATTGTGTGTCAATATTAATTATTACTTATACCCCCTATAGTAAATCATAATATAATTGAAAAATGCTACCAAAAATATTACATGTTAATATCCAAAAAGAATATTCATTTTGTCTATAATGATATTGGGTAATTAATGAGTCAAAAAGACATCCCTTTGATCTCATTGTGTCCATACATTGTTGGAAAGATTGTCTTGATAATATATTCAATGTTAAACATTAATTGATTGTATTTTATCTGAAGGTACAAAATATATAAATATTTTACCCTAAATAGTTGACTGAAATATTTTCCTATCTATAGAAGAGAATACAAGTTCATTATCATAATTTCTCTAAGAAAATAATAATCAATGTAGAGGAACATTTACAAATCCATCCTTTTGATAAAGAGGGTCAGTGGACCCCACATTGAAGGACTTATGTATATAAACCCATTATCTAGATTCACTTATATTTTATTATTCATATAATAAAGTTAAAGGATGGAAATACCTGATGGATTATTATATATTGGAAAATATATAGGTATAAACTTGTGTGAAAATAAAACATCTTATCTTGGAGGAAGATTGGAAAACTCTTTGAGAAATAATTCAGTGTAGTATCACAAATGGGACTTTCTTAAATAATTATCTTTTCTTTATTCTCAATAATTAAAAAATGATATAATTTATTAAAAGGAAAAGTAATCATTATTTATAGAATGATACCAAAAAATGATTCATCCTCCTCCATTTTATTGTATAAAAAAGAAGGTAAATTCTGGTTTGGAAGGTTATTTTCTTCTCTCAGTGTTTTATGTTGGATATATAAAAGTAAATCCAATACATGCCTATAATTGAATGAAATTTCAATAAATAAAGTATCACAAGGTTTATATTTATATTTATCCTAAAAATACAGATAGAGGATGAGTTATATTATTGAGATGTAATAATTGAATCATGCTCCATCGATAATGATAACTTAACTTCCATGTTCCGAGGGGGTTATTGAATTATTCTACTAAACATGCGTGGTATGAAATAATGTTTAGGAACATAATAAAAAAGTCTATTCCACATTCATGGTAGTATAACTATCATACCTTTCACCAATTCATTAGAAGTTTCTACCTCTATAGTTGTGGTGGAATACAATATCCCTTTCTATCTAGGTCTTAAATACTGTTTTTTTGGTTTCCATCAATGATCGTTAGCTCAGTACATTAGTTCACATAGTTTCCTTTTTTCCTTGTAGTAAATAAATTTGATAAAATGATAAGGTTTTCCTGGAGATTTACATTATTACAAATCATTGGTGGGTTTCTCTCATTGATGATGACTATTTAGGTTCTCTAACTTCCCACACTTAAAGCAATTCAAGTTCCACATTATGAAATTTGAAGTATTATTCTCCCCAACATTTTGAAATGTAGGGGATTGGAATTTTTTATCATTAGATTTATCTATCATCTCAAGAATGTAAATATACATTTTCCACTTATTATCCCCATATTAAGGTTTAGATTCACATACCAATATTTATAATTTTAGGGAACATCAAAAAGAATTTCACATCTATTATAAACTAAAATAAAAAAATAACATGTTTTCCTAGTCTTTAGCCCACTTCATAAGTAGTAAATTTACATTTGTTGGATATAACAAAGTGGTAGGGTTATCATGAACGCATTTGGATGTTTTCATAATATTCATTAATGTATTTTTCACCCTTTTGATTAATTCTAAAAAAATAAATTCCATTTTAATTATAATATTGTGAGGAATGTATTTATTGGAGATTTTATGGAATATTTATTCCAATATATCTCTTAGTTATGTTCCCTAGTCTTGTTATTTTGAATCAATGTCCCCCTCATGATTTGATTTTCAATCTATTTGATAAAAAACCATCAGGAACATTTCTTTCTGAAATCGATAAATAATTTTTAGATGTTTTCATTGGAGTTGATCCATTTTTTAAAAATTAATGGATTGAAATATCCAATAAATGTTGTAGATAATTTTTTCAAAAACATATCTATTCCAACATTATCTTTCTTGGGGGAATTCGTGAATTACTCCTTATACATGATTGGGATCTAAATATGATTTAATTAAAAATTATTTTATTGATGTTCTCAATTTTTTCTACCATTAGACAGGGAATATAAAAACACAGAATTTCCATGTATGTTTTTTAAACATAAGGGGATTTGATGAGTCCACAAAATTTGATGGCTCGAGATTCTATGACTCAGAGTTCCCGGAATGAAGTTTTGACGTTTTGTTCGGGTATGTTCAGTAAATGTTGGGGCATATTTTTTCTACCTTTTGAACTAGTGCTCAGAATTGAAATCTGAGGGCACCGTTGAACTCACAGTGCCAGTGTTCACTAATGAAGACTTTCACCTTGACGAAAGATGATCGATAGTGAAAGTAAGTTTCTGGTTTTTTCATTTAAATAATAAAATAAAACAAACCCACGTTTTATTATTTTGTTGTAACCAACCTCCTTGTGGAAGTTAGTGGTGGGGATCACCAGACCATAACCTCCCATGAGAGGTTAACATGGTGGGGACCAGCTGATCCTAACCTCCCATGAGAGGTTTTGGTGGTGGGGACCACCTGGGATTAAACCCCCTTAAAACCCCCCTTTTAAATGGGATAAAAACCTCAATTCTGTCATAAATGCAGGGAAACCCCTTCAACTCCCTCATTAATGTGGAAGAGACTATTGAGCATCCTCCACATTAATTGTGCACACCCATCCTCACTTAATTATTCCAACACAAAGCTTAATTGATCCAATTTAATTAATCCAAGTTGAATTGTGTCAATGATTAAATTGGGGAAACACCTTTTATTATATTGTATGTCTCTTTTATTTTGGTGGGTTCTTCTTTTGAGAACATTCATTTGGAAAAGGAGAGAGAGCTCTTGGTGAGAGAAAACTCTCCAACGAAGAATGAATTCTTCCACGAAGAACGCATTATTCCACGAAGAACCCTCCACTGATGACGAATGCAGACCTCGACTTTAAGCTTCTTCATCGGGACTTCTCCCAACGTGTGATGTCTTCATCTCCGACGAATCGACATCCGTACTACCTCCTTGCACCAATGTCATCATGTGAACAATTTAGGGGTTTATTCCTAAATGTTTATCACATTCCATGTACTCCCTTTTGTTGTTGTACGGGTTGGGAACAAACATTGTCGAATATTATGGTTTCACGTTTATGCTTCTTTCTTTTTGAACCACTTGCTACCACTCTAAACGTGAAGGGTGCAGGCCAAAAAAAACATGGCCCGACCCCTCCGCCATTGTTATTCTTAGTGTTCCATGAAGTGGAGGATGTAGATGAAGACGACGGAGGCAACGACACCACCACTCGCTGCCTCACCACGTTACCCCGGCCGTCCCGCGACCTCACCGTGCCACCTCGGCCGACCAGCGTCCTCACTGCGATGCCCTGATTCACCCGAGGTCCGAGTCGCGCCGTGCTGATGTCTGCTGAGCCGAGCCATAGTCTTAGACGAGCTGCACCGCCCCACTGAGCCCCGCTGCCATCCTAGTTGAGCCGCACCACGGTCCAAGCCGAGCCGCGCCGCCGTCAACTATGTTGTGCCTCTGTTTGAGCTGAGCCACGCCGCCGAGCCGAGCCCCTCTACACACCTGACTGAACCATCACTAAACCGTGGTCGGTCCAATGACCCACAGCAGACCCGACATCGAACCACAGCTGGTCCGCCGACCCTTGACCAACCCACCGTCGAACCACGTCCTTTCTACCACCCGCAACCACCCACCGTCGGACCACGGCCGGTGCGTGCCCTTGCAGCCGGTCCGTGCCCTCGTGGCTGGTCGACGCCCTCGCGGCCGGTCCACGCCCTCACGTCCGGTTCACGCCCTTACAGTGGGTTCAACATTCTTGAGGTCCTCTCAGGCTGGGCCGAACCCAAGGGGTCGGGCGGCACTGCGGGCCGGGCCAGACCGGACCCAGGCCCACTACAACCCTTCACCTTCTTTTGCCATAAATTTGGCACCAGACGTCCGTTAGAGAAACCATCAGCGGCGCTGGAAATATTAGAGAGAGACTTTCTCTTTGAGTAAACTCTACTGGAGTTTTGGTTTGAGATGGGAAACTGTTAGGTTGTATCGATCACGAATCCAACCGGCCCCCTTGTACTAAAAGGCAAATAACTCATAGACCGGACGTCCGTTTGACGCGTCGTCAGTTATGCTGAGTCCTCTATGACATGGAGTAACTTTGAGATACATCTTTGTGAGACTTCATGACAGCTGGAGTGTCGACCAGTAGCCTGTGTAGGGGAAAATCCTGGAGCCGAGATAGCATAGTTTTAAGTCCTAGTAGTTCGCTGAGACCTAACGACTGCTGACCAATTCAACTCGGAGTGACTCAACTAGCCTAGTGGGGAGCGCCATTGTGTTGCGGAAGACCCACAATGGGGAGATCCATGGTGCCATGGTAGACCCAATGTAACATCCCAAGTAAGTAATGAGTATTAGATATTTTTATCTGTGGCTATTAATCAATTAAGATAGTGTTTTAGAAGTTTAAAATGAAAATAAATACAATCTTATGCATGGAATACACTAATATTCTTAAAAGATTGTTTAACTGCCTTTTGATGGAAAACCATTTTTAAATATATCTTTTGACTATATTATAAGCTATGTTTTTTAAAATAAACTTATTTTTAATGATTGGGAGATCAAAATTTACTTTGTGTGAATTTTTGGTATTTTTCCGATAAAGTTCATTTTTTAATGAATAGTGAAAAATGTTGTATTTTAATTCATAACTGCTTTTTAATCTAATTTATTTATATGATTAGATTATCTTTTGAATTGGTTTTGTAGTTAAATTAGAATATATTTTTACCATTATATCCAATGGTTGTCATTGGAATCAATTTCACTTTGAAATTGGACTTAAACTGGTGCCAATCTTTTGATACTTATTGTTTCATAAAAACACGCTATTTGTCATGACAACGGGAATTATTTATTAAATTAATTAATGTAACTTATATGATTTCAATTTTGTAAAATAGACATCATTTTTTAATTCAGGGTATCAAATATATCTTAGGGTGAATTTTTGGTAATTTTCTGAAAACATCAATTTTTGATGAATAGTGAAACCACTAAGTGGTACATATAAAAACAGATTTTTCGTTTAAATGAAATTTTGCCATATTTGTGTTTTGAATTTCTAAAATCCGACATACATGGTTGTCATTAAGAAGTAAAATGTGGTTCAATGAGATTATAATAATTTTTTGGTGAATAGTAACTTATTATGTTTTTAATCGCGATTAGAGGTAATTAGTGTAGTTTAAGGTAAAAATAATGTTGTAATAATATGAGTTGAGCTTGACACATGTCCTACCCTTATTGGATGTGTCATGGCCGACCCAGAAAAGCCATGGCTCAACTTGGGGACCCCATGGAGCCACTTTGTATGGGAAATGACTTAAATAACTTTTTATTTAATGTTAAAGTAATAATGAAACACACATGAGATGTTTTACTAAAACAATTTTTACATGGGGTTATACAAGTCATCTGTTTGACTATAACTAGTCATTGGAAAGCTAAAACTATTTCCTACATCATAGTAGTTTTTTTATAATTTTAGACATTGAATAAATAAAATTATTTATGACATCATGATGATGCAGCGATGACCTCATTATTTAACGATTTAAATAAAATGGAAAGATAATGTAATATCTAAGACCTAAACATGTCCAAAACCTATTGTATGAGTATATTTCGAACCCTTATCACCTTATCCTATAAATAAATCAATTTGGGACCTCAAAAATCCGAATACCATTTTAAAATAAAGTGACTTTTCTTTACTTTCCAAGAGTGTCCCTCCTCTCCTCTTATAAAAGGCCCCCACCTCTACCTTCGTACCCACACTCCCAAAGCCTTTGGCTCGGCCAACCCCTGCCCATTTTGTCTCTCCGCATCCCTCTCTTACTCCTTGAAGCCTCACCGTGGGCATAAGTCTTACCAAGGAAGCATTTGAGCTCAAATCAAAGAGAGTTACCCAATTTTAAGGTAATGTCTTCTTTTGAGTCCTTTTGTTTTATTTTGCTTCTCCAACCCCCTAAACTCTTTTTATTATTTTCTTTTGTAACAAATCCAGTATCCTAAATATACTAGGATGTTGTTATAAGAAGGATTCGAGCTACAATTACACGCAACCACATCTAATGGTTAAAGAACATACTGTTTCCGTGGATGGTGAATTTCTGCCTCCCGAAACGATGATTACTCAACATTCTTTTAACACCTTAAAAGGTGGCTATTAAGATGACAATATATTTATATATGATATATAATATGTTTATCTTTTCCTTAAGCTTATATATTTTTCATTTTGGGAATACCTTTATGGTTTCCATTATGGGTAAACACGATATCTTCATTTAAGGAAATGCGGACTACCGCCCCCTCAAAGTGATGTGATTCGTTAATGCCATATGTGGGACGTGTAAAGGATGGATTTAAATTTATTATATATTATGTTATACTGGAATTATAATATACCTCTATATAATTATTATTTCTTTCCATTAAAGTATGAGATAGAAATGAAAGTAGCGTTCATGCGTACGTACGGCTGACCGTCTCTATGAATGGTGCATTTCATTTCTTATCCCCAAATGTAATGTACTATTAAAAGTACATGTATATAATGGATATATAAAATGAATGATATATTTAAATGATGAATATAATTCTGGAATTAAAATATACATACCTCTCATTTAGTTTTAATTCCATTAATATGACAAAGAAGTGAAAGTAGCGTTCATGCGTACGTACGGCTTACCGTCTCTATGAACTGTGAATTTAATTTCTTACCTCTTAATGATTATGTAATATTATAAATACATGTATATGCTGGATATATATGATATATATGATATCCAAATCAGGAATGTCATTCTGGATATAAATAAACTTTGACCACACGAACAACATGTAATTATAAGAAGTCCACTTTTGACTTAAGAACCAAATATCGACAAAACTAACATTATTAACTTAAATGGTTACATAATGTTTATAACATGGAAATAAGTGATATAAAAGGAATAATGAACCTTAAAAAGGTTCCTAATCATGTAGAAATTAACTCAAGTTTATTATTCAGAACATTAAAGAACGATCGATTCAAGTCAGACCCGAGGTAAGGGACTTCGTCTCAATCTCCTTTCATTGAGGAATATTTTGTTTTATACACAACATTCTTTTATACGGTGTATAAACCCCTTTGACTATTACTTTTATACAAAAGGAATCTTTTTCTACAAAGCGTTTTACAAAACGACAAAAAGTAATGTTTCTTTTAACGTACGCGGTGACAACGACCTTTTCCACCGCCACAAGTATTATTTGGTCTTTGGCTTCCTCAACAAGCCGTAATGTTTTTAAAATAAAATAAATACCATATACTCTTTTATGTATTTTGGTATTGAAAATGGTTTTGAGAAAGGATTCTATTTTGACATATTGTGATTGAAATGTGGAAATGTTATCATTCCATTATATTGGATTTATGTTTTATGATTTTATATTGGTACTTGGACATTTGATGGGTGGTTACGTGATAAACCATATGACGGGTGGTGCCGTGAATACCAGGACGGGTGGTTACATTATAACCTCCAATGCATTGGGTATGGAAGTTGGCCGTATGGCTATTCCATTAATTATGTATGGAAATTGGCCATATGGATATTCCATTAAGTGATATGTGTGGAAGTCGACTGTATGGTTATTCCACTTAAGTATGTTTATGTCCCAAGTTACCTTTATATATGTTTTGTGTTCTCTATATGGGTTTCATGGTAATACTTTGGTTACAAAAAGGTAAGTAATGATACTTTAGTTAGTGAAGAGTTTTTACTACTTCATGAAGGTGAAGGTATTACTTTGATAGAGTATAGATGGTTTACTTGATGTTTGAAAAAGTAACAGTTTCCATTCTTTGTGTATCCCTTACTGAGCTTTTTATGCTCACCCCAAGTTTTTTTGAAATGGTTTTCACAGGTCTTAATTTGGAATAAGGTCATGGATGGGATCAAGGGAATATCATGGTATATAAAACATGGAACTAGACATTTTTCTTTTTAAGAGTTTTTTTTATTATGGAAACTTAGTGGAAGTGTCTACTTTGTAATCTTTTGAGATGTAATAGTTATGTTCTAATTCTCTAAAACTCTAAACCTGAAATGATACTCAATGTGAATTATTCATTTAATTCAATATTAAGTAAGGTTTAAGGCTGGGTCCTTATTGTTGGTATCAGAGGTCGGTTTAGACAACTTTAGGAGTTAGGAAAATTATAAGTTAATTTATGATATGATTGAAATGATATAGCATTTATAGATTACCATGTTTCTTCGCCGAAGATATTTCTGTGTTCACAATGGTTTTCTGCGGAGGAAACAAAGCAGCTATGTTGGGACGACATCAGGAGGAATACAACCTTCCAAATCAGCAACCTGAGATGGTCGGAATCGGAACTGAATAGTTTGTTGCAGTGATGGCACAGTTGACTCAGGCTATAAATGGTGGTGGTATCCATGCACGAGATCAGCCAGATCAACCGCAGTGGAACATGTCAGTGGTGGAACATTTCATGAGGCAACATCCCCCATCATTCAGAGGATCATCTGACCCTGTGCAAGCTGAAGGGTGGATTAAAGCACTAGAGAAGATTTTTGATGTCATGGGGTGTTCAGAACATCCAAAGGATAGTCTTGTTGTTTACAGTTTTGAAGGTGAAGCTGATCAGTGGTGGTCGATGGTGAAAAATATCAGGGATAGTGATGAGATTGAGGATCTTCACTAGGACGAATTCAAAGGTATGTTTCTTGAGAAATATTTTCCTAAGGTGGTTCATCTTAGGATGGAAAACAGTTCCTAGAATTGAGGCAGGAGGATGATTTAGTGGCTGCTTATGAAGAAAAGTTTACTCGATTGGAAAGGTATGCTCCAAACTTCATATGAGATCTTGATAGTAAAATAAACCATTTTTACTCAGGGATAAAGCCAAAGTATCGAAGGGATTTAGCTTCTCGTGAGTTCAAAAGTTATGAAAAACTTGTTTGATGTGCGGAGAAGGTGGAAATGGAGTTTGCTGATGATCAGGTGTTCTATGACAAACAATAGAATAAGAGGTCTAGTTGGCAGGAAAAGGGGAAGAATTCATCAAAGAAGCAAGGAGGTAAGAAAACCAAATATCCATCCTGTGAGAAGTGTGGTAAAATGCATCCTGGAGAATGTTTATCCAAGTCTGGTAAGTGCTTTCGGTGTGGTAAGTCTGGTCATATTGCTCGTAACTGTAAGGAAGATGATAAAGTAGGCAATGAAAAGCCAACGTTAAGATGTTTTAAGTGTAATGAAATGGGTAATTATGCAAACGAGTGTCCAACGAAGAACTCAACTGGGGGAATGCAGCCAGACTACAAGCAGAAAGGGGTGGTGAAATCCTTTGCAACAAATTCAGCAGATGTTGGGCCATCGAATGAAGTGGTATCAGGTACACTTTTTGTTTGTTCGATTATGCCAATGTGTTGTTTGATTCAGGGTCTACACACTCTTTCATTTCTGAGAAGTTTTCTAGTAAATTGGAAATTCCATCTCAAGATATTAACCCTAAACTTATGGTAAAAACACCCGAAGGGAACATTGAGACAAAAAGGAATTATAAGAACCTTCCTATCCTTATGTGTGGAAAGAATCTACCAGAAAACCTTATGGTTTTGCCTCTAGTAGTGTTTGATGTTATTTTGGGAATGGATTGGCTTTCTGTTTATCATGCTAAGATTGACTGCAGAGCTAAAATGGTTTCTTTTCAGAAATATTTTCAGTTTGTGTACAAGAATGAACCCTTGATTTTGATAACATATCAGGAAGTTAAGAAACTAGTAAAAGATGGAAATTAATGTTACCTTGCACATATTGTTGAAAATAAAGGAACTGTTCAGATTAATGATGTGCCTGTGGTAAATGAGTATCTTGATGTTTTTCCTGATGAGTTGCCTAGTGTTATTCATGATCGGAAAGTTGAATTTACTGTTGACTTAGTTCCTGATTCTAAGCCACATTCAAAACCCCCTTATCGAATGGCTCAAGTTGAACTTTTAGTGTTAAAGAAACAATTGCAAGAGTTATTAGATAAAGGTTTCATTCGACCTAGAACATCACCATGGGGTGCTTCTGTCTTGTTTATTAAAAAGAAAGATGGATCAATGAAACTTTGCATTTATTATAGAGCCTTGAATAATATTACTATTAAGAACAAGTATCCTTTTCCTCATATCGATGATTTGTTTGATCAGCTCCAGGGAGCTCAGTATTTTTCGAAGATTGACTTGAGGTCGGGGTACCATCAGTTGAAAGTAAAAGAAGCAGACGTTCCGAAGACTGCATTCCACACTAGATATGGCCATTATGAATTTGTAGTTATGCCATTTGGGTTGACCAATGCACCTGCTGTATTCATGGACCTTATTAATAGAATTTTCCATGAGTTCTTGGATAAGTTTGTGGTTGTTTTCATCGATGATATTTTGGTGTTTTCTAAAAGTAAATAAGGGCATGAAAGTCATTTAAGTGTTATCTTGCAAACCATAAAAGAAAATAAACTATATGGAAAATTCAGCAAGTGTGAGTTTTGGTTACAACAAATTTCATTCCTGGGTCACATTATTTTAAAAGATGTCATAACTGTTGATCTTACTAAAACAACAGTTGTTGAAGAATGGCCAAGACCCCCAAATTTAACAAAGATCCGTAGTTTTATTGGTTTGGCATGTTACTATCGAAGGTTTGTTGAAATTTTTTCACGGTTATCTAGTCCAATGACTAAGCTAACTCGTAAGGGTGTTAAGTTCATCTGGACAAAAGAATGTGATGATTGTTTTCAGGTGTTGAAAAGTAGATTGGTGAATGCTCCAGTTTTGGCACTACCTTCCAGGAATGGTGAGTTTGTTATATACAGTGACGCTTCATTGAAAGGGCTTGGTTGTGTCCTAATGCATAATGATCAGGTAATTGCTTATGCTTCACGTCAGTTGAAAACTCGTGAGGTAAATTACCCTACACATGATTTGGAATTAGCTGCTGTTGTTTTTGCTTTAAAAATTTGGAGGCATCATTTGTATGGAGTAAAGTGTGAAATATATACTGATCACAAAATTTTAAAGTATATATTCACTCATAAACAATTGAACATGAGACAGAGGAGATTGCTAGAATTAATCAAGGATTATGATTGTACAATTGATTACCATTCGGGAAAAGCAAATAAAGTGGCTGATGATTTGAGTCGAAAAAGTAATGCTTCATTAGCAATGTTGTGTTTGGAACATGATCCTTTGGTTTAAGGATTTGATGAAATTTGGTATAGAAGTTTTTGGTGCAGGATGTTATTCTATTTTGTTTCAGGTATCAGTGAGATCATCTCTATCAGATAGAATCAAGCAAGCACAGAAGCAAGACATCGAGTTGCAGAAAAAGGTAGAGCTGGTTCAGAAAGGTAAGTTTCCTGAATTCAACATTGATAATGATTGACTTTGAGGTTTGGGAAGAGATTATGTGTGCCTTGTGATTCACAGTTGAAGAATGAGTTGTTATGTGAGGCTCATAGTTCCCCGTTTTCAGTTCATCCTGGCAGTACTAAGATGTAAAGAGATCTGCAGGAGTATTACTGGTGGGATGGAATGAAAAGAGATATTGCTGAATTTACTCTGATGTGTTTGACTTGTCAGCAGGTTAAAGCAAAGTGGCAGTTACCTAAAGGGATGCTTCAGCCTTTACTAGTGCCAGAGTGGAAATGTGAAAACATATCCATGGACTTCGTTGTGGGATTATAGAGGACATCTAGAGGTAATAATGCAATCTGGGTTATTGTTGATCACTTGACTAAATCTGCTCATTTCCTTGCAATACGAGATACTTTTTCCCTAGATCAACTTTCCCATTTGTATCTTAATGAGATAGTCAGGTTACATGGAGTTCCTCTCTCCATTGTATCTGACCGTGATCCCAGGTTTACTTCTAACTTTTGGAAAGGCCTTCAAAAGTCGTTGGGTACTGAATTAAATTTTAGTACAGCTTTTCATCCTCAATCAGATGGGCAGTCAGAACAAAAAATTCAGACTTTGGAGGATATGCTACGAGCTTGTTCGATGGATTATCAGGGAAGTTGGGACAAACATCATTCTTTGGTTGAGTTTTCTTATAATAACAGTTTTCATTCCAGTATACAGATGGCACCATTTGAGGCATTATATGGGAAGCGGTGTCGAACTCTAGCATTTTGGGATGAAGTGGGTGAAAGGAAGCTGATGGGACCAGAATTGGTAGAAGAGATGGCAGAAAATGTTCTGTTGATTCAGAAACACATGAGAACAGCTCAGAGCAGGCAGAAGAGTTATGCGGATAACCGGAGGAAGGATCTATCTTTCGAGGTAGGTGATCTTGTTTTTCTCAAGGTTTCTCCTTGGAAAAGTGTGATGAGAATTGGTAAGAACAGAAAGCTGAGTCCAAGGTTCATTGGACCATATAAAATTCTGGTGAAAGTTGGATCAGTTTCTTACCGAGTGGCTTTACCTCCGAGTTTATCTCAGGTAAACAATGTTTTTCATGTTTCGATGTTGAGGAGGTATATGGCAGATCCATCTCATGTTTTGAGTCCATAGGTAGTTCAGTTAGAGAAGAACCTATCTTATGAAGAACAACCAGTCTAGATTCTTGACCATAGGGAGCAAGTGTTACGAAATAAGGTGATTAATCAGGTAACGGTTTTGTGGAAAAACCACATTATGGAAGAGGCAACATGGGAATCTGAAAATGCAATAAGGGATAAGTACCCCCATTTATTCGATAAGTAAATAAATTGCAGGGACGCAATTTTCAAAAGGGGGGAAGGATGTAACATCCCAAGTAAGTAATGAGTAATAGATATTTCTATCTATGTCTATTAATTAATTAAGATAATATTTTAGAGGCTTAAAATGAAAATAAATACAATCTTATTCATGGAATACACTAATATTCTTAAAAGACTGTTTTACTGCCTTTTGATGGAAAACCATTTTTAAATATATCTTTTGACAATATTATAAGCTATGTTTGTCAAAATAAACTTATTCTTTATGATTGTGACATCAAAATTTACTTTGTGCGAATTTTTGGTATTTTTCCGATAAAGTTCATTTTTTAATGAATAGTAAAAAATGTTGTATTTTAATTCAAAACTGCTTTTAAATCTAATATATTTATATGATTAGATTATATTTTGAATTGGCTTTGAAGTGAAATTAGAATATATTTTTACCATTTAATCCAATGGTGGTCATTGGAATCAATTTCACTTTGAAATTGGACTTAAACTGGTGTCAATCTTTTGATACTTATTGTTTCATAAAAACACGCTATTTATCATGACAGCGGGAATTAATTATTAAATTAATTAATGTAACTTATATGAATCTAATTTTGTAAAATAGAAATCATTTTTGAATTCGGAGTATCAAATATAGCTTAGGGTGAATTTTTGGTAATTTTCTGAAAAACATCAATTTTTGATGAATAGTGAAACCAATAAGTGGTACCTATAAAAAATGATTTTTCATTTAATTGAAATTTTGCCATCTTTGTGTTTTGAATTTCAAAAATCTAACATACATGGTTGTCATTAACATTTAAAATGTTGTTCAATGAGATTATAATATTTTTTTGGTGAATAGTAACTTATTAAGTTTTTATTCGTGATTAGAGGTAATTAGTGTAGTTTAAGGTAAAAATAATATTTTAATAATATGAGATGAGCTTGACACATGTCCTACCCTTATTGGATGTGTCATGGCCGAAAAATACAACCCATGGGTCAACTTGGGGAATCCATGGAGCCACATTGGTTGGGAAATGACATAAATAACTTTTTATTTAATGTTAAAGTAAAAAATGACACACACATGATATGTTTTACTAAAACAATTTTTACATGGTGTTATACAAGTCAGATGTTTGACTATAAATAGTCATTGGAAAGATAAAAAGCATTCCTACATCATAGTATTTTTTTTATAATTTTTAGACATTAAATAAATTAAATTATTTATGACATCATGGTGATGCAGCGATGACCTCATTATTTAACGATTTAAATAAAATGGAAAGATAATGTAATATATAAGACCTAAACATGTCCAAAACCTATTGGATGAGTAGATTTCTAACCCTTATCACCTT
This sequence comes from Viscum album, assembly GCA_963277665.1. NCBI lineage: Eukaryota > Viridiplantae > Streptophyta > Magnoliopsida > Santalales > Viscaceae > Viscum > Viscum album. The sequence goes on along the minus strand of OY728148.1, from coordinate 1,553,859,861 downwards.
ATACTCGAAATACATCAATGTGGGACCTCTTAAATCCGAATACCCTTTTAAAATAAAGTGAATTTTCTTTACTTTCCAAGAGTGCCCCTCCTCTCCTCTTATAAAAGGCCCCCACCTGTACCTCCTTACCCACACTCCCAATGACTTTGTATCGGCCAACCCCTGCCCATTTTGGCTCTCCACATCCCTCTATTACTCCTTGAAGCCTCACTTTGGGCAGAAGTCTTTCCAAGGAAGCCTTTGAGCTCAAATCAAAGAGATTTACCCGATTTTAAGGTAATGTCTTCTTTTGAGTCCTTTTGTTTTATTTTGATTCTCCAACCCCCTAAAATCATTTTATTATTTTCTTTTGTAACAACTAAAGTATACTAAATATACTAGGAATTTGTTATAAGAAGTATTCGAGCTACACTTACACACACCTACATCTAATGGTTAAAGAACATACTGTTTCCGTGGATGGCGAATTTATGCCTCCCGGAACGATGATTGTTCAACATTCTTTTAACACCTTCAAAAGTGTCCATTAAGATGACACTATATTTATATATGATATATAATATGTTTATGTTTTCCTTAAGCTTATGTATTTTTTATTTTGGGCATACCTTTATGGTTTCCATTATGGGTAAACACGATATCTTCATTTAAGGAAGTGCGGACTACCGCCCCCTCAAAGTGATGTGATTCGTTAATTCCATATGTGGGACGTGTAAAGGATGGATTTAAAGTTATTATATATGATTTTATACTGGAATTATAATATATCTCTAGGTCATTATTATTTATTTCCATTAAAGTATGAGATAGAAATGAAAGTAGCGTTCATGCGAATGTACGGCTTACTGTCTCCATGAACGGTGCATTTCATTTGTTATCCCCAAATGTAATGTACTATTAAAAGTACATGTATCTAATGTATATATATAAAGAATGATATATCTAAATGATGAATATAATTCTGGAATTAAAATATACATACCTCTCATTTAGTATTAATTCCATTAATATGACAAAGAAATGAAAGTAGCGTTCATGCGTACGTACGGCTTACCGTCTCCATGAATGGTGCATTTCATTTCTTACCTCTAAATGATTATGTAATATTATAAATATATGTATATTCTGGATATATATGATATATATGATATCCAAATCAGGAATGTCATTCTGGATATAAAGAACCTTTGACCACACGAAAAACATGTAATTATAAGAAGTCCACTTTCGACTTAAGAACCAAATATCGACAAAACAAACATTATCAACATAAATGGTTACATAATGTTTATAACATGGAAATAAGTGATATAAAGGGAATAATGAACTTTAAAAAGGTTCTTAATCAAGTATAAATTAACTCAAGTTTATTATTCAGGATGTTAAAGAACGATCGAGTCAAGTCGGACCCGAGGTAAGGGACTTCGTCTCAATCTCCTTTCATTGAGGCATATTTCGTTTTATACACTACTTTCATTTATATGGTGTATAAACCCCTTTGAATTTTTCTTTTATAAAAAAGGAATAGTTTTCTACGAAGCGTTTTACAAAACAACAAAAATGAATGTTTCTTTTAACGTACGCGATGACAACGACCTTTTCCGCCGCCACAAGTATTATTTGGTCTTTGGCTTCCTCAACAAGCCGTAATGTTTTTAAAATAATATAAATACCATATACTCTTTTATGTATTTTGGTATTTAAAATGGTTTTGATAAAGGATTCTATTACGATATATTGTGATTGAAATGTTGAAATGTTATCATTCCTTTATATTGGTTTTATGTTTTATGACTTTATATTGGTAATTGGACATTTGACGGGTGGTGCCATGAATACCAGGACGGGTGGTTACGTAATAACATCCAATGCGTTGGGTTTGTAAGTCAGCTGTATGGCTATTCCATTAAGTATGTATGGAAATTGTCCGTATGGCTATTCCATTAAGTGATATGTGTGGAAGTCGACCGTATGGTTATTCCACTTAAGTATTTTAATGTCCCATGTTACCTTTATATATGTTATGTGTTCTTTATATGGGTTTTATGTTAATCCTTTGGTTACAAAAAGTTAAGTAATGATACATTATTCAGTGAAGAGTTTTTACTACTTCATGAAGGTGAAGGTATTACTTTGATAGAGTATACATGGTTTACTTGATGTTTGAAAAAGTAACAGTTTCCATTCTTTGTGTATCCCTTACTGAGCTTTTTATGCTCACCCCAAGTTTTTTTGAAATGTTTTTCACCGGACTTAATGTGTAATAAGGTCAAGGCTGGGATCAAGGGAATGTCATGCTATATAAAACATGGAACTAGACATGTTTCTTTTTAAGAGTTTTTTTATTATGGAAACTTAATGGAAGTGTCTACTTTGTAATCTTTTGAGATGTAATAGTTATGTTCTAATTCTCTAAAACTCTAAACCTGAAAAGATCCTCAATGTGAATTATTCATTTAATTCAATATTAAGTAAGGTTTAAGGCTAGGGCCTTATACCCCGGGTACACGACAGGAGGAGTACCTTAGCAGGCTATGATGGGGTGCGACTTGGTGACACAATAGACCCCCGGTGGGTAGTTCTTTGTTGATGTAGAAGACCCACAGTACTCGACAGGAGGAGTACCTCTATAGTCCAAGGTTAGTGTGAAGCGCCTTGGTGTCACAGCATGACCACTGTCCTCGAGAGAGGAGGAGTTCTCTTGGAGCAGAGGATTCAGCAATGTTACTGGGGATGTTACTTGATACTACCCCTAGAAAAAAATCTTTGTTTGAGATGAGTCAATTTTTTTATGTATTCCTCATGGATTACATGATAAATTAGGTATATGTATTGGTAATATACCTATTTATGGTAATATCTTACTTTAATAATTTATGGTTTATCCGTGGTGGATTTTTTTTGTGATACCTTGAGGGTCTCAATGTCCATTCTGAGTCCCGTTATACTCACCCATGCACGGGCAATTCCCGCACCTTGTTGTGTTGGATGCAGATGACAGACAACGCTGATTGAGGATGAGAGTACCAGGACTGGACGGTACCTGGAGGTCGACAATACGGTGTGACTGTACACAGAAGAGAAGGGTGGACGTGGAGTGCTGAGGAGATGATCTTTACCTACCCTTCAGGTAGGATCCTCGGAGGATGATTGAACAAATATCTTTTCTCTTTCATCAGTTCTATTGAATTTTAGTTGTACTTATACTTATCAGTTGGGATAAAACATTTTACTAAATATTTTTGAGGGAAAATAAATGATATTTTACTAAATAAAACAGTTATTTCGAAGTATTATTTTTATTTTTCATTAAATATTGAATAGAAAATTATTTTCATTTCAAAAAATAATACACTTTTTTTGCGAGATGTTATATATAGTTATTCTTCCATTTAAAAGTAATATCATAACTTTATGATAAAAGTTTGATGGGATACTTTTATTATTAAATAATATTAGAATTATTTATTGTGTACATCATTCATGATTATTTTAGAAACGTTCAGTTATTTTATGTGATACAAATTTCAGTAAACATCTTTCTCAACTTAAAACCTTTGAAAATTCAATAAAATATAATGTATAATTTGATATATTTGTTCGCATTCAATGAAATTTCATTTTATTATTCTTTTTTTCATCATATTCAATGTAATTAACCTAATTTAAATGTATAAGAGACAAAAAATGTTATTCAAAGAATCATTTTAAAAGGAAGTTCATGGTTGTTAAAAAATATCCATTTTAGGTGATTTTGATGAAAATAAATCTATCCATGTGTTGGGGGTGTCACATAAATTAAATTATAGTCTATCCATAAAATTCTGCATGCTAAACATTGTAATAATTTACACTGTTTTTAACAGTTTTTTTCTATCCCAGAGTTGATAACTTGAAGAGTAACAAATAATCGAATCAATTATCTCCCACTCTAAATGATAGAAATTATTTATATATATTAAATGGTTTTAATGTGGGTATTATAACATTGGCTCATTATCATTATGTTATATTATCCTTAGGTAATGTTCATAAGATCATGATTTATGCTAATAAATTAAAATAATGTTAATTAATTTAAATGATTATATGCCTAGAAATAATCTCATAGGTTGCATAATTTGGTATATTTTATAATTTTTCTCAACATTTATCAAATACAAAATAGATTTAATTAGAACAATTGTAACATATGTTATTAAATATATATATACATATTAATATCTTTAATTTAATATTGACATTTATTTCATCATTGTGATGATGAATGTTTTGAATTTTCTTCACCCATATAGAACATTATTTCCTATTATGTTACAAAATTTAAATGAAATGAATGTAAATGGTGTTTTCAATACTGATTATATGTACATATTATCTACGAGTGTAATTTTAAAAGGATATTCTTGTCATTTCAACGGTTTCAACCATATTCAATGATGAAAACCACTTTAGTTAATTATTTCCCACTTAAATTCATTAGGAAATATTAGACATCTATTCCATTTGTGTAGTCATTAAATTTTATCATATTTTTTCATCTCCCCTTTCACATTAACTCCCTTCTGGTATGGGTTCTCTCTCTGATGTGAGAAAATATTTTTAATATCATAATATATTTTAAATGTAAAATAACACCATAAATAATATATTTTTCTACAAATTACTCATTTTTAATACTTTTGTTAATTTTTAAAAAAAATCACTATATGTATTATATATTTATATGTAATTTTTTAGTAATTTTTAAAAATTATTTTTAAGAACCACATTAAATTTAGATTTTTGTTTCATGTGGTAAAATTATATTAATTTAGATTTTTATTTTTTAATCAATTTGGGAATAACATGAATAAGGTCGACCCTAACATTCTGATCTATCAGTATTTGTATATTGTTAACAAATATTAACATGTCTAATCAAATAGTTTTACACATATGCAAAATTATGAGAGGATATGAAAATTATTATGGTTTTGTCTGTTGGCATGATAATCATTTTAATTATATAGGAAACCATGGATTCGTAATATATTTTTGATTAATGAGATACATTTCTTGTTTGTGGTTGAGAATAAATAGAGTTGATATATTTTAACTGCGGATTTGAGAAAATCTTAACACATAAATTATATTCTCACTACTGTGTTCTATTTTAATATTATTTTTAAATGTATTAATGATATGTACATTATATTCCAAAAAATGACCATGAATAATAATTTTTTTGTGAAGGGATTTCATGAGTGACATATATTTAATGAGAATTTTATATGTTTGATATTTTTGGAAGGTAGAACTGATATGAGTTTTTTTTCAAATGCATAGGCCAATACATAAGTTTTTTTCCCATAAGTAAAATCATATATAATATAAATGATTTTTTAAAAATCTAGGATGATTGATATATAATATAATTCATCTATGTAACAAAAATTGTTTATTGTATTTCGACATAGAAAAATTCCAATGAGAATAAATGAAAAAAATTAATTTTCAATGTATATATTTTTATCACTTTAGAAATAATTATTTTTTACTATTTAAGTGTTTCATGTACATAAAAAATGAAATTCTTGAAATTAGAGTGTCTCAATAAATACTCAATTATGTTATTCATCAAAATTGGGAACACCTCATTCAATAGATCCATGTGGTTCACATCCAATTAATAATAAATTTTTTTCATGGAAGTAATTTCAATAAGGAATTAGGTTAGAGATGATATTTTTCAGAATAATGTCCCTCAGGTAATACATATTGAATCTAATAATGGAACAATAGTATATTATTGGATGAAATGAATAAAAATAAAATTAAAAGGAATAATTCAATTCTTATAAATTTCCCCCCACGTCATTTTTTTGGATAATAGATTGAGTATGATATTTTATCCTTAGGATTGTCTAGATTTATATTGGCTGATGTGTTTTCATCATTTAATGATAATTTAGTGTTTTTGTTCAATAGATTTATGTTGTTTTTAATTATATTACCTATTTTTTAGTTTCTCCCCAAAAATAAATAACTCATGGTAACATACATTAGGATCATGAACAACTAACCCATTTTGGTTTTTCTAATGGAATTAATCCTTAGTATCTTGGAATTTGTACATTGTGTTTATGTAATCGATCTATTTATTTTTTGTAGCTGGGGTTTTTCTTAGTGGTAAGAACCCCGTAATACTACATGGAAAATGGGGGTTGAAAACCCATGGGGCGTAGGTTACTGTAGCATTACCGTAGCGGTATTGTAGCAGTGGAGGCACTGTTCATCAGCGGGTACTGTAGTGGCGGCAGGGCACTGTAGCGGCGGCGATACTGTGCGGTACTATAGCCACAGGTTACTATTTACAAAATGTGAAATGGCCTTTGAATTTGGGCCTAGCGGCTATGTAATGGGCTACAAGACCACTGGGCCTTCGGGCTATGTAATGGGTTTCCCTCTACCCAGTTAAAAGAGGTCTTTACTTTCATTTAATAATAAAAAAGAGGCTTCAGCCCCAACCTTTAAAAAAGATCAATTTATTTTGGTGAAATAGTGATACAGAGTTTTATTAGAGGTGATCAAAAAACCATTATTCATTACTAGTAACCTATTCTTCAATTTTTTTATCTTAAAAAATTACCTCAATTATAAATAATGCATAATATGATTAGAGATTACTGGTTCTTGAGGATGAATGATATAATAATATATCCAGGTTCAAGAGTAGTGTGATTAATGTAGATAATGAGAGCACTTACCCACTCTTTAGGGAGGAAAACAATATTTTTGATTTATTTGGGGATCCATGAGTGTATTGGTATTCTTATAAATATAGGGATAGAAAAATATATGTATTTAAATGGTACAAATTCTAGATACTATGTTTGGTTGCTTAAAGTATATGAAAATAATGATAGAACATATTATAATTAACCCCAGAATGTTCTATATTTTTAGATAATAATTTTTATTGATACAAACCTTTATAATCAGTTTTATAAAATATAAACAGAAATTAATACATTTTTTTAAACATAACCAATCAAATAAAAAAGAATCATAGTTGGATGGATAGTGACAATTGTATTTCTTTCTCTTAGATAGGAAAACCTATGATTTGTTATTCATTATAAATTGGAGATCTCAATTCATCGTTGACATAATTAAAAATTGAGTTCTTGAAAAACATGGCACTATATCTAAGGATATGATCCATGAACTCGTTTTTCTATAACTTTTGATGAATCATTTTTATTTTCATTAGTATTTTAAATTCATTTAATTTCCTTGTTTTAGTTTTTTTAATTTTTTATTTCTTATTTTATAGCTAGGTTGAGAAAAATTCATTTTCCATTTCTGAAATAATGGAATATAATTATCATTTCCAATTATAAGATTTTGTTGATCTAAAATATAATATAAAATAATTACTTAATATCATTAATATAGTCCAATATTCTTACCCACAAGTATCGGATAATAATTCTGAGCATCTGATATACATAGATGAACCATGGAAACTTCTTAATTTAGTCACATCCAAATTCCATAATCAAATGATGAAACATGAAGAAGAATATTTGGTAGTGGTAGAAGATGATAGACCACATATAAATCCCCTATTAATATCATATATAAAAGAAAAGGATAAATTTTTTGAAAAAAAATACTTCATGCCATAAAATTGTTTCTAGAAAGTGAACATAAAGTGAAATAGTGGAAGTATTCTAAAATAATCAATGTATATGACTAAAAATAATCTCCAATTTTTTTTAAACATGATAAAATTTCACATTAATCTAACCTTATTTCATTTTAAAATATCAATTCAGTGCTAGTGTAGTTTGCCTTAGATGATGAAAAACATACTATATATGTGACGTGTTTAGAGGAAAATATTAAAGAACCTATTCTACCTACATCTATTCAAGGAGGAAACCAAGTGTCAATTCATTGTAAGAATAAACAGCCCAATAAAATATTATTGTGATATAAAATTAAGCTAACTTAATTTATTCATTTTTAATTAATAATATATTTAAATCTATCACCACTTATTAAAAAATTTAATATTTTCCTCAAATTAGGTCTATCTTAGATGATGAAGAAGAAAAAATGATACATTTTATTTAGAGGAAAAAATATAAGGCCCCCTATTTATAATCAATTAAAGTGATTTTTATATTTCATTTCTTCAAATAAATTAGTTTCAAACTAGAATATATAAGCTTATTGAAAAAAAAACTAATACATTTAATTTTTATTTCAATGAACTTATTTTACATCCTAATTACACCATTTTTTAATAAAAAAGTAGAACCAAAAAATATTTTCTCTTAACCCTGTATATTAAGAAGAGGTGACCATTGAAACCAAGGATTCTATATTTTTTAAAACTATTAGAACATATGGATACTTAATCAGAATATTCCCATCAAGGATAATATTATGGATATATTAAGGGAAGCATGAGCTAATAGGTATATACCTCATATATTATGTTTCCCTACATAAATTAAAATATGTGCCAAAATTTCAAGGGTATGGATTCCCACAATAGTAATATAGGCGACCTTCAAGAATGAAATAAGAATTAAATTTTATGTATACCTAATGAATGTTATGGTTGAAATTAAAGAAACACAATCCCCCTTCATACGAGGTATGACTATAAGGCATTAAAATAATGAATACACAAAATATGACATCACATAGAAGGTATAACCCTATAATCATTCAATTAATCATTTATTCAATTTAGATTATCTTTAAATAAAATCTTAATAATTTTTTGTACTTTTCATGTAGGATTTCACAGAGGGTATAAGTTGTGGGTTCCCCTAATGTAATTTTTTAATGTAATATAAGGTAGATTCATAAAAAAATATCAATGTTTTTTCTATCCTTTTTCGTATTTTTAAGGAAACGTTTTTTTATTTTTCTTATCATAAGTTTTAAATTATTGATAATTATTGGGTCGATGAATTAAAACATTTTTAAAACATATTAGTTTCATTTTATAATCTATTTTTAGGGTTCCATTTTTAATTTTTTTCATGTGGTTTTGTCTATTATTTATTTTTAATCATTTTTATGTTTGAAAATTGGAATTTAAATTATATCCTTCTTAGTTAACAATTCCACGATAGTTTTTGACATTCACTATTACAAAACTGGTTTTATCCAATGCTATGGCTTCAAAATAGCAAGCAAAAAACATTTTTAAAGACCCCATTTGTCATGAATTAAAAGAGAGCTGTAAAAGGATGTCATTAACAGGTTTAAAAAAATCCCTATAAATGAAAAAAATTTATTAGGGGTTTTTAAATCATTGATAAAGGACCACCCTATATCAGTGCTTTTCAAGAAGTGATGATAAGTTGGTTCTTTTATCAGTGCATGTAAAAAATCACACTATGGAGACATTAGTGGTTACGAGAAGTACTAATAAAGACCCACCTTCATCAACAATTTTTAAAAATAAATGACAAATTGTTACCTAAAAAATTCAATTTAATTAAATATAATATATTAATATATATCATTATATTGATATTAATATAATATTTTTTTTAAATATGTTCTAGATAAGGTTAATGGGGATTTACACTTAATATTTAAGATATTTATTCAAAATGGCTTATAAATTGACTGAAAAAACTCATTAAATAATAATTTTATTATTCTTATATTGTAGTAGTCATTTAATACATGTTTCAAGATACAATAAATTTAAAAAATGATCTAAAATAATTTGAAAACGTAACTCGAACATCAAAAAAACACAACTTTCGATCTGGGTGTCTGTTTGTGATCCACAATATATAAAATCGAAACAAGAGATGATATTTACTTCCAATGTATCATATGTAACCTCAGTCACATTTTTTTCCAAAAGATTCCCATAATGCCTCCTTAACATAGTTTGTAGTCGGGGCATAATGATTTTTTAACATTCAATGGATTTTCATCCACTTTTAAAGGAGTAATTTTTTTTATTTCAGTAGGGACTGAATTTATACCTGAGTCTAAAATTATTATTTTTATTAATGTTTTTTAATTTTATTATTTTTCACAATGCTACTTTTTTATAATTAAATATATGAATGTTTTTGTATATTTACTTATAAATTCCTCATATAAGTAATTGTATCATCGTATTTACATACAAATGTATATTATTATATATCTAAATAACAAAAAATACTAAAAATGTATTTAAAACAACTTCTAACCATTTTTTACATTATAAAACTATATTTATATTTTTTATATATTTATAGGTGTGTATTAATATATATATATATATATATTATAATCCATTATATGTAAATGAATATAATATATAATATATTTAAATAAATATAGTGTACATCACACACACACACACACTGCACTTCACTTCAAAGTTAAATTTTTATTATCAAACACTTTTAAGGAAAAAATTCAGAAACCATGTCAAGAAATGAAGGAGAGTACAAGGCCATTAAACTGAAATTACAGCCTACCGGTTTTGATCTCTCCAAACTGTTTCCATGATAAAGATTTTACTTGGATATCTGGTTGCTCCATCAGATAGTATTCAAAACTGAATGTCAGCTTTCCCCACACCTGTTTGTACTCCTCTACATTGATCTTTCAATTGTTGAACTCCCGATCCAGAATCAAGTAATGCTTGTCGATCCATGCACTCTGCTCATCATTGGTTGCCACCTTAGGCATATTTTCCATCATTATTTTTGTCTCCTCACTAGAAGCTTTGATTTTCATTATAGTTTCAAGCATAACCTCATCCAAGCTCAAGAGTATATCCAAAGGATTATCGTCCACCTCCCGTTGTTGGCAGGCCACCTCGGAGGAATGGGGGCCGCACTCTATCTTCTTTCCCTTCGACTACATTGCTGATCTGGTCTCCATAAAAAAATGAAAATGAGAGTAGTCCTTTTTTTCTGTTTACCCCTTTTATTCTTGCTCCACCTCGGACCAGGGTACTTTCCCCCTGGTCCTCGTCCTCGGTGTCACCGGCAAAGCGGCTTGATCTTTCCTTAATGGACTCCCTCTCAGATGTCATCTCCACATTCATGGATATTCTGACCAAGTCATTTCAAATAGTTTGGGCTGGATCCTCAACTACCAAAGCATCTAACCGATTATCCGGCCCAATACCTTCAACAACTATAGATCATTCCTTGGCTGCAACCGCAACCACTCTCTTTCTAGCCTATTCTAGGGACTTATCACCTTTTTCTCTCCTACTGCCACCTTAGCAAATCACCTCTGCTTAAGAAGTCATAACATGTAATGAGGAAATTCCGTCATCCACTGTTTTTGGCACCACCTGGTTGATGACACTGCCAGAATGTTCCTCCGCCCCACCAGATCCATCAAGCCCCGATGCAGCATGCATATTGAGCTGAGGTGCACTCAAATCAATCCACAATCAGTTAAAACTTCATCCACCAAGGGATTCACCTCCCGCGATCCACTCGGAAATCCCCTTGCATTGGTACACTCAGGGGCCTCACCCACTTAATTTTTCTCAGGCATTACTAAATCAACCACAAAATTCTTCCCACGCACTACTAACTCAGCCACCAAGGGATTTGCCTCCTACGATCCACTCAGCATTCCCCTTGCATCAATTCCCTCATGTGCCCAAACCACTGGATTCATCTTCGGCTCAAAAAACTCAGTGTGATACTATGTACCCTTACCACTATTCGTAGGATTCTCCTTTGAGAGAGTCGTAGACCCCCGTCGACAAAGAGCTTGAGAATGTCCCAAGTGCATTCATCCTGTAGAGAATTCAGACCAAGATTCATAGCCCACTGGCTGCTTCCACCTGAACGCACTGTTGGAACCACCTTGTGTATATGTTTGTATTTGTTTTCAATAGTTTTCAATGAAGATAAAAATGAAGGTGATAAATAAGCACTCCAATGTAATGGAGGATTGGAAGATCAATATGAAGGAGATTATGAAGTACTCCACTGTAGTCGAGGGATGATGATTCAGACGATTGTTGTACTGATCGTAAGTTAAAAGAACATGTGTCAAAGGTGATACATTGTTTACAACAATGAATAATGTGGGGTGTAATCCATCTGAGAATGATTAAAGTAGAATGGGGTTGTTTTGATGAAGTCCATGCAATTCCTCATTATTTCATGAGAACCATGGGTTTTGATGAAGACCATGCAATTACTCATGATTGCATGAGAACCATGCAAGAGACTTCTTGATTAATAGAATTACATGGTTTGCATGAAGGTGATCATGACGGTTGATGAAGAAGAAAATGTTCCAATGATTGGAATTCTCAGAAGGCTGTGCAATGATTGGAATTATGCGATAGCCGTGCACATCACATTGTCATAGAAGATGATGATGTTGAAGATATGCCTTCAAAGAATACATATCACAATAGTGGAGTTTGTGATAAAAGCAGAAGAGTTGCTGAAGGATACATATCACCAAGAAGAAGTGCAGTTGAGGTGATCGTGCTTGTTGACAGAGAAAACAGACGACATAAAAATTTGTTTAAAAAGGAGATTCCATGGTGGAATGTCGAGTTCGAGGACTGTGGATAATGATCCATGTTTTATTCAAGGAACATTGACAAAGGAATGGATGATCTGGAGGCAAAAAAATAGCAGATACAACGTGGCGCCATTTTCCAGTATTTGCCAAATTTTTGTGGTCCAAAATTTGGAGGTTGGTGAGCAGCGCAAAAAGTAAATTTCCATGAAGATCAGAATTTAATAGGGCAATGGCATGAGTTTCGCGAAAATGGTATGCATGGATTGGATTTCGTGAAGACTAGAAGAATGGAGGCAGTTATTTTTCGTGATTACGTCAATTTTTGTGAATGGAAGAGGCTGGAGAGCTTCGTGGCGATGAAGGGCTTTGCAAGGGAGCTTCACGGCAATGAAGGGCTTTGTGAGGGAGCTTCGCGGTGAAGTTGTGAAGTAATTGAAAGAATGATATGTGATTACTCCGAGCTCCGGAAATGGAAAATTGCAGTAGTGCTTCGCGATTTCGGGAGAATTCCGACAGGAACATCAGAGATTCACGATTTGAGCTGACGTGGCATTGACTTCACGCGGAAAGTTTGAGGGTCGGTGGAATTGCCTATAAATATAGGTCGACCCCCTTGAGAGAAGTAGAGATAGCTCTCAACGAAAATCCTTTGCTCTTTGTTCGCAAAGGTCACACGCGAAGTCAGATTGCTTCACGAAAGAGGAGCTTCGCGGTGGCTGTTCTAGCTCCGCAAAAGTCGTGCGCCTTACGTTGGCTCAGTGAGCTTCATTACGAGGCATGATCTCCACAAAAACCAAGCATTGCGAAGGCTGGAGCATCGTGATAGTGCTTCACGATTGAGCTTCGCGAAATGGTAGGGACTCCGCGAAGGCTTGTTTGAGCTTTTCAAAATTGGGAGCCTTGCGAAGTAGGGTACTTTGTGAAGGCCATTTCCAAAGGTTGTTCGCCCAGTGGATAGGGGAAAAAGGGGTATTCATCAGTGGATGAAATTTGGACTTCAACAGAGAATAATTTAATGAGAAATCACACAAGTGATTTGATTTAGGAAAACGAAGACAAGGGGATCTAGTGCATTTAGTGATTGCACTAAAGAAGAAGGATTGAACTAAAAAGAGCGTCAACTCTAATCCCTGATGTAAGCAAGTCTCATGCTGAATAGGAGACAAAGAACTTCATGTCTATCTATTGAAGAGACCTTCATGTCTATAAACTGAGTGTGACTTCACCAACGGCAGTGAGCCAGGGGGAGTCAATGGGAGTGACCCGAGGGACGCAGTGAGCTATCCCTGAACTTTTGTAAAGGTAGTGATCCTGGGACAGAGTTACTGTACCCGAACCGTTGTAGTAAACAGTTAGTGAAGCATAATTGATTTAGGTATGGCTGAAAACCTATCGGCGTATGCCTCTTGGAAGTAGCCCTTAGTGGTGAACCAAGTAAAAATAGTTGTATCATCTCTCTGCATGTGAATGCTTCATTGCTGATCATATCCATCATACAGATTTCAGTAGTTCCTACCAACGTGGGAACAAGATCCACAACTTTATGAAGAAAAAGATGACACCCTGATTAACCCCTCCCCTATCAGGGTGTCCCAGGGTCCTACAAGTGGTATTTGAGGGAGGTTGACATATGTTGGATGTTCTCTAGTAATTCTACTCAAAAGAGGATTTTAGTTTCTTTCCTAAAGTCAACAATAAAGGGTAGTCTTGATGAAGATTCAGTCATATCTGGGAAGAATTCTACATCTAGCAAGACCATGACAAACATGAAAAAGAAAGAGAAGAAGCATCTAAAGAAGTACCTCATATCCAAATAATATTCAGTGTCTTGTTCTCCATACCATTCCAATAATGAAGAAATATCGGACTTGGAAAGTATCGAGCAGGTGGCTTAGAATTCTTCCAGATAAAAGGATGAAAACCCTAATTCAAGCATTCAGGAGAAACTCAAAACATATCTGCTTGATATTTTTGAATAATGGGGTGCTATTATTTGTAGCCTATTCCAATCTATGCAGGTTGAGATCACTCGATTAGAAAGGGAAGCATACAATATGGAAAAGGGGTTGGAATGAAATGTTATGGAAAGTATGAAGCTCACCAAACAGGTGAAATTATTTGAAGAAAAAGAGGAAGTCAATAAGACTCTAAAAGAAAAGAACCGTGCACTTGAAGCTGAGCTAAAGAAGATCAATGAAGTCAAGAGTTTTTTTCGAAGAAACTTCCATGAAATTCAGGGAACTTGACTCTTTGTTACAAAATAGAGTTAAGGTGCATGAAGATGAGGTTGAAATATTGAAGAATACTTGTGAAGAGAAGATGATCATGATTGAAGATCAGAATATCAACCTCAATATTGAGGGTCAAAAATAGGAAGCCCAATTGACCAAGATTGAGAATAAACATATTGAGACACCACAAAAGAATGAAATGAGTGATTATTGTACTGAATTTTTGTTGGAGGAATCACAAGCTGAAATACCTCCAACATGTGACAAGAAGATTATGACAACTCTTCATTATCCACATCAAGAATCAGTGGCTTCTGGTACTCAATGCTCAATGGAGGATTCTATTGTTGAAAGACCGCAAAAATGTGATAAGAAGATCATGACCTCACTCATTGATCTATCACAAGAAACTGAGAATGTAAAGGTACCATTCAAACCATATTGTTCTCATATTTCTAGATACATTCCCACAATCAGTGCAGGTTGGAAGAAAAATTCTAAACATGTATGGATGAGGAAAGGTGAGGAGAAGAAACCTACCACCATGGATAGGGTGGATAGGAAGAAAAAATTGGATGATGGTTCCCAAGATAGAGCAAAACACATCTGTAAAAAGACCCAACTACCTTTTATTGAAGATAAAAAGAAGGCAAGGTTTGTGGGTCAATGTTGGTGCTGCAACAGATTTGGGCACTGCACACTGGATTGTTTTTATAATCCCTTACATGGAAAAGCACAGGGAAAGCCTATATCAATGGGAAGGAAGCCAGAAAAGAAGAAACAACATTCGCAGGTCCAGAAGCATCTGTTTAGCGCAAACAGGTTTGGAATTCTTGATAACATCTGTGATGTATGCAACAGCAGCGGTCACAAGGCATGAACATTTTCATATCAACATGATTTCACTATTGATAAGAAAAGAAGCCCTCTGATGCCGGTTAAGAATAAAGAAAGTACATTGGGAAGAAATCAGAAGAATTTTGTGAACACACATTTTCCCAAGAAGATCTCAAGTAGGGGAGATGAGGAGCCCCAGAATTTTAGATCCATGAAATTGATGGTTCATTCATCCAAAAGAAAAACAAAGTGGGATGAAACTCAGATGAACCCATGTGGAAGATCCAAACCAGCTGCGATAGTTCCAAATGACATATTGGTCATCTGGCCTGATGATTTGAAAATAATGAGGAAACTTGAAGATGAAAAGGCCAAGCCTGGTGACAAAGGAAAAGAAAAACATTCACATGATGAAGACACATTTCATGAGAGATTGCAAACCAAGAGAAACACATGTGTCAAAGATGTTTTGTCTGAGAGTTCGAGAAATCTGGTCACATTGCAAAAGGTTTTCTAACCATAATACCAGAACAAGAAGCATTCCATAAGAGTAGTAAGAATGTATCAATCAGGATGGCTGTTAAGCAGAACAATTGTTCACACAAAGCAGAAGAGTATGTGAACAAAGCCATACCACACCAATAGATGTCAGAACATATGTTCAAATGTGTAGGCATGAAGACTGGAGTCAACAGAGCAACTTGGTTGAGAAAAGAACCTCAACCATGCAGGTCTTATTGATGAACCAAGGACGAACCAGCTTATTCCATTATTCATTTGTGTATTGTATTTGTGCTAATAATGCAGAGAATTGAAGGTGAAGCATGCTCTCAGGGGGAGAACCTGTGAAGTAGTGAGTGCTGTCAACTCTTGATAGCCAAGCTAAAGAAGTTTCCAACTTTAGTAGATTCTTCAATTGATATTCAAATATTATGATGATGAAGGATCACTCTTGATGAAGATGACAAGGAGTGTTTAACTTGAGGGGGAGAAAAATAAAGAAGCTTCCATAATCACTGTGTCAATCAATATCAACTCCAGCTAGACTCAAAAGTAGTTACTATGTGAATTTCTTGAAGAACATGTCAATGGAGAAGGTATGACATTTCTCAATATCTATCCCTTGGTTACTCAGATCAAATATCATTCTACAAAGGGGGAGTAACTGAATTGATCAGTGACATAAGAAGAATGGATGTGCCCTAAGGTCACTTGTCCTACAGATATCACTTGAATGTTTTTGATCAGTTTGCTGATGTAAGTGCAGGAATTTCATGTTGATCATTCCCTATCACACTCTATTTCTTATGCCTGAAATAAAAGTGGAAAACCCTTGAAGAAAAAATACATGAGTTCTCATCCCTTGTTGGTATCATGATCTGTGAATAATGGGAAGCCTTGTTGAATTAATCAAATCCTCTTGTTTTCTACATCGAGCATTGCTCAAGTAGACTTAGAGTTAAGTGATTAATGAAACATTTCTTAAGTATAGATTGATACCCTCACTACCATGCATTTTGTATTTCTTGTCAATAAGGGGGAGAGAATGTGAAATGAATATTTGAAAAGAAAATTTCATTGAAGAGAAGATTCCCATTTTGATGTTGACAAATTCTTTCAGAAGATATATAAGGTATTGACAACAAAATACAAAGGGTGAGATTGTTGGAACCACCTTGTGTATAAGTTTGTATTTTTTGTCAATAGTTGTCAGTGAAGATCAAAATGAAGGAGATAATGAAGTAATCCAATGTAATGGAGGATTAGAAGATCAAAATGAAGGAGATCATGAAGTACTCTGCTGAAGTCGAGGAATGGTGATTCAGATGATTGTTGTACTGATCGTAAGTTCAAGGAACATGTGTCAAAGGCGATAAATTGTTTACAAGAATGAAGAATGTGAGGTGTAATCCATCTGAGGATGATTATAGAAGAATGGGGATGTTTTGATGATGTCCATGCAATTCCTCATTATTTCATGAGAACCATGGGTTTTCATGAAGACCATGCAATTACTCATGATTTAATGAGAACCATGCAAGAGACTTCTTGATGAATAGAATCACATGGTTTGCCTGAAGTTGATCATGACGGTTGATGAAGAAGACAATGTGACAATGATTGGAATTCTAAGAAGGTCGTGCAATGATTGGAATTCTGCGATAGCCATGCACAACACATTGTCATAGAAGATGATGATGCTGATGCTATGCCTTCAAAGAATACATATCACAATAGTGGAGTTTGTGATAAAAGATGAAGAGTTGCTGAAGGATACATATCACCAAGAAGAAGTGCTGTTGAGGTGATCGTGCTTGATGACAAAGCAAATAAACGACATACAAATTTGTTGAAAAAGGAGATTCCATGGTGGCATGTCGAGTTCGAGGACTGTGGATAATGATAAATGTTTTATTCAAGGAACATTGACAAAGGAATGGATGACCTGGAGGAAACAAAATAGCAGATACAAGGTAGCGCCGTTTTCAAGTGTTTGCCAAATTTTTGGGGTCCAAAATTTGGAGGTTGGTGAGCATTGCGAAAAGTGGATTTCCATTAAGATCATAATTTAATAGGGTAAAGGCATGAGTTTCGCGAAGATGGGATGCATGGATTGGATTTCGCGAAGACCAGAAGAATGGAGGTGGTGATTCTTCACGATTACGTCAAGCTTCTCGAACGGAAGAGGCTGGAGAGCATCGTGCCGATGAAGGGATTTTTAAGGGAGATTCACAGAGAAGTTTCGAAGTAAATGATAGGATGCTCCGCAATTACGTTGAGATCCGCGAATGTAAAATTTTCGTAGTGATTTGCGATTTTGAGAGAATTCTGACGGGAACTTCAGAGCTTCATGATTTGAGCTGACGTGGCATTGACTTCATGCGGAAAGTACAAGGGTTGGTGGAATTGCCTATAAATACAGTTCAACCCCCTTGAGAGAAGTAGAGAGAGCTCTCAACTAAAATCATTTGCTCTTAGTTCGCAAAGGTCACTCGCGAAGGTAGAGTGCTTCGCAAAAGAGGAGCTTCACGACAGCTGTTCTAGCTCTGCGATAGTCATGCGCCCCGCGTTGGCTCAGTGAGCATCGTGAAGATGCAGGACCTCCACAATAGCCAAGCATTGTGAAGGCTGGAGCATCGCGAGAGTGATTCATGATTGAGCTTTGCGAAAAGGCAGGGACTCCACGAAGGCTTGTTTGAGCTTTGCAAAATTGGGAGCCTTGCGAAGTAGGGTACTTTGTGAAGGCTCTTTCCAAAGGTTGTTCGCCCAGTGGATAGGGGAAAAAGTGGTATTCATCAGTGGATGAAATTTAGACTTCAACAATGAATCATTTATTGAGAAATCACACAAGTGATTGTGATTCAGTCAAACGAAGACACGGGGATCTAGTGCATTCAGTCATTGCACTAAAGACGAAGGATTGAACTAAAAAGAGCATCAACTCTGATCCCTGATGCCAGCAAAGTCTCATGATGAACAGGAGACAAAGAACTTCATGTCTATCTATTGAAGAGACCTTCATGTCTATAAAATGAGTGTGACTTCACCAATGGCAGTGAGGCAGGGGGAGTCAACGGGAGTGACCCGACGGACGCAGTGAGCTATCCCTGAACTTTTGTAAAGGCAGTGAGACTGGGACAGAGTGACTCTACCCGAACCTTTGTAGTCTACAGCTAGTGAAGCATAGTGGATTTAGGTACGACTGACAACCTATCTGCATATGCTCCTTGGACGTATCCCTTAGTGGTGAACCAAGTAAAAATAGACATGTCATCTCTCTGCATGTGAATGTTTAATTACTGATCATACCCATCATATATATTTAAGTAGTTCCTACCAACGTGGGAACATGATCCAAAACTTTAAGAAGAAAAAGTTGACACCCTTATTCACCCCTCCACTCTCAGGGTGTCCCGGGGTCCTACACTCACCACCAACAGTAATCCAGACATACCCGAACAACACCCTGGACACATCCACCTCCAAACAGGCACACGGGTTAACGGGGTGACAAAGTGACTCCATAAAGCTATCAGAGCAAAGTTCTCTATCGACTATGGTAGAAAGAATTTTAATCACCTAGGGATTTTGAAAAGAGAGGGAAAGATTAGGGAAACTCACCCAAATCACCATCGTTGGAGAGTCACACTGCATATGAATCTCATACGACCAGAGAAAAAGGTATAATCATCTACCGTTGAAGCTTTGAGGAGCCCCAGACCAGGATCCGATTCGGTCTTCCTCCAACGATAAATGAATCATGATATGCCTGTTGTCAAGCAAACCCACCATTGCCCGCTCTTGTAGATTCCACAACGTGAAGACATGACAATCGAACGAATCCAACAAGGGACGACACTGCTTAAACCATGTAACTAGGGTGAGATTAAGGAGGGAAGAGGCTTCATAAAACTCAAAAAGTGGAAGCAGAAGATTTTGACACCCTTCGAACCGATCAGGGACTTTCGGACATAGAGAAAAATGAGGAAATGGATGAAGACGGTCTGAGATAGAAAAGGGAGAGAAGGGGGGTCTCACACTCTTGCTGATTGACGAATGTCCCTCCCCCGCCGGGGGAAGAGGGACCAGCACAGAGGCCAGCGCCATCACTAGTGACCTAGAAGGGGCTTGATAATCCGATTAACCCAGACCCCCCCACACACATTTTATAAATTAATTTAAAAATAATTAAAGCAATATATGTATTTATATATGTATTTATGAATATATATATATATATTTAAATATCATTACACAAACAAAAAAACAATGTTGTGTAGTTATAAAGCCGTCCCATCGTTAAAGGATAGGTGTAGATATCGAATACAGGAGGGTGTACTTGAGGGTAGAAATTTGGAATGAAATAATAAAAGGTGTGGTGGGAGAGAACTGTTTAAAAAGGTGGGGTGAAGCACTGTTATTGGGGTCATGGAGGCAATGACAATGGGGTTGGGTGCATAGGTTTCAGAAAGAAATTACCTATATTAACAACACTACCATTTTCATTGAAAAATACTAATTGTTAGAGATACCGTTAAATAGTGATAAAAATCACTCTTAAAAGTTCCCTTAAAAATTCCTAAACAAGTAATTTTAACAGACCGTTTTAACAGTATTTTTTTAATGTTGATAATGAGTTCCTTTAAAATTTGTTTTTTAGTACTGAATAAATATTTTTCATTTTAACCACACTTTGACTATCAATACTTTTTTATGTCTGATAAATTCATTTCCAATCAATGTTAGATTCCTTTTTTGTAGTATTTTTTTCATTGGTTTTGGAATTTTTAATTTTAAAAGTCTATTTTGTGATTAAGGAACTATTTTCATTGATTCTTAGGTAGTTTAGTGAATTAGAAATGAATTCTCATGACATGAATTTAATTTAAGTATTTTGAATACCTAACCAAAGAAGAGACGAAAAAACCTATTGTGTATATTCTTACATATAATCACATTTAATATTGTTTAAGTTCATTTCATGAGACTATTACATTCCTTAATTTTATTTAAAACCTCGTGATTCAATCGTTTATCATCTATGATAGAGTCTATCATTAAATTAACAATACCTTCTTCAATTAATCATTATTTTGTGACACATTAAATGATGACCTATCTTTAGCCTTAAAAAACATGAAATATCTATTATGTAGGTAATATTACCAGATATATGAAACCTTTACTAATCATCTGTTTTGTCTATTATTATTATATAATCATAAAGTGTGGGGTAGAGGGTGTTTCTAAGGTTCTTCTATGGGGAATTTACTATTATTCGATGAGTGAAATTTCTCCTTAAATTTATTTTCTCTAGTGGGATTACATGTCAAATTTTTTCATAGTAAATTTAAATAAAAATGTTCACAAAATTAAAAAAAAATTAAATATAACCAAATAATAAGGTATAAAAATGTATGTTTTATTCAATTTTTTACTATTTTCATTGTGACCCTCACAAAAGGAATAAATAGGAGAATGAGTTAGAATACATAAATCATGTGACTTATTCAGTGAAATGATTTTGTTTCTAATATGGTGAATTTTAGAATACATTATACTATAGTTATTAAAAATTTATCCTTTTCCTCAGTCTTTTCAAAAGTGGATCCCAAAAGACATTAAACCATAGACAAAAATGTTAAAATTTATCTTGATTAACACACTTGTATCTTCTATAAGAGAATTTATAACCATGGATATCATATGGTATTACCATATAAACATAGGATGGTTATAATACCTCTTTATTGAAATCATTCTAGAGTTAAAAGGGAAAATTACAATGTAGGATTAGTAATGTAGTGATTAGGGCATGAATTAATGGTTGAAAAATGGATTAACTTGATGTGGACTATGATTCATACTTTTTGTGGAAATATGTCATTTCTAATAATAAATTAAACTTTAATTTTTTTATTATATACTTTCAAGATTTATTATTATGTAAGATAATACTTTTATAGTAAAAAGTATTGTATTTCCTGAAAGTAAATAGTTTATGTGTGATGGTGTAATGGGATACAACATTTTAAAAATGTTAACGTTTTTAATGTATATTAACGAATAAATTTGTAAATAATGGGGTAATTTATTAATTCATAATAAGTTCTGAGTAAGAAATGAAATACTTATGTTGATAAATCATTGTATAAATAGTTTTCTTTATTAGTGAGATTTATTCAAAATACATACATTTATTTTAATTTTTTTAACTATTACTTAAAATATAATATTAATTTTTAGTGTTTAATATTTTCGTTAATAACCTGAATAAATCATACACTAATACTCTAATATGTAAGGATTTATACATCTTTAATGAAATTGGATACCACCTATACGTTCTTAATGGATATGATAAATTTTGGAATGTTTTTTAATTTGGAAAATTGATATATATCATGGTAGTACATAACAATGTTCTCAAGGGAATCTGCGATAGATAACATTTATTGAAAAATAATGTGATAAAAAATCATTTTTATTTTTGAGAAGAAATATCCTACGATATTTTCATTTTGTCCAAATAGTGTTAATAATGATTTTTTGGATATTTCTTCATTATTGAGATCACTTGTAACATAATTCGCAGAAGGAGAGAGGATACATTTTATATTTTAAAAGAATATAACCATTCCTAACATAATGTTGTGAAATCAATATCATAGAAAACATATTTTTAAGTAAGCTATGATACATATGATATTTCTATCCCATTGATCTAATATAAATTTTTTAAGTGGAGTTAGATACTTAATATTTTTCCAAAGGGTATTCAGATATAAGAATATGATTCTTGGGAAAATATTGGATAGATGATATGAAATATAATTACACTATGTGATGTATAAATAATAAAATCTATCGACATAGTGAAATTATATAATAATGATATTTTTTTCTATTTTGGATATTATATATCACATTGGAGTTATGAAAATTGATGGTGTATGAATTTAGGAGACATAAAACCATAAATTCAAAAACAATATGTGATTAACTAAAATTTATTTTTTATATTCAAATAAAATGATAATAGTTATTTCAATTGATCAATGTGGTGTCAAACCATCAATTGATGAAACTATTGATCATGGTGAAAATGTAGAGAATGGGTAATTCTAAATACTATATACAATAAAATATAGAACATCAGACATTAGACGTAGAATATATACATTGAAAAAGTTGACTATGTCAATTAAATTAAAGACAAAGTTATTTTCGAAGAAGGAAAAACTTCTTATAAATAATTTACCCTTCACATTTGTTTAAGATTAGTTGATATAATTCAAAATCACGACTTTTTCCATGTCTAATTTAGATAGGGTACTATTATTTTTATATTCAATGTTATCTTTATTAATTTTCGTCAAACGTTCATCTGTTGTTTATTTTTCTCTTATGCATATTGTACAGTGAATATCAACACCTATAAGGTATAATTTATATATATATTCATGATCCTAATGAAAAATCCCATTTTGGGTGGTCGGAGGGAAATCACAGTGGAAATACATCATTTTATGCATGTATATTCATCAAATATTCAATGGTTTAGGTGATGTAGTTATGTAGAGGAGATAATGTGGTGATAAAAACTCTATTATCAATCATTAATGTTAAATTATAATTTTTTTATATTCAATGAAACTCTTAAATGAAATCATGTATTATAATATAGAAATTATATATTTTAGACAATGAATAGAATATGTTCACCACCAAGTCTTTGAGTAGGTTCTTTCACTTGATAGGTGATTTTTCATTCCCACACACCATGTAGGAATAATGGGATACTCATCTGTTTTCAGATCCCTGATATGATTGATATTACCTTATATAAAGAAATAGTGGTTAAAAATTATTCAAACAATATTTTTATTTATTAGTTAGGCAGGTGACTTCAAAAAAATATTTATCATGATAATAACTAATGTAATTCACTAAATTCTGAACTAATTTTATTACTACATATTTTTTCTTTCTATTTTACTTTTGTAAATTTTTTAAAAAAATTCAAATTCTATGAATTTGTAATTATTTTATAAATAAAATAATAAATAATAAAAAACATAAAAGAAAGTATAAAGTGTAATATATGGTTACCAACTTTAGAGATAAATCTCTCACTATTCTTATATTGTATATAGGGGTATTATATTTCACATTTATAGCCCACTGAAATGATTTTTTCTCACTCTTCTTTTCTAACATTTGCATGATTTCATTTCTTCATACATAACTCATTTATCCTGTCACAACCCATCCCCCAGGGCCCGTGCTGTTACTACCCCAAGCCCTCCTTCCATAGGCCAGGGTTCGTCAACTAGAAACAAATATGCATATCCCTATAATTGGAAGGTATTTACTTTAAACTTGTAAAAACACACCACATTGAACACAACAAGAGTCAACTACAATGTAAACTGTGATACTAAAAAGTGTACTGATAGTAAAGGGGTCGGAATACTGGCCGACTGGAAAGTAAAAGTACAACTAAAAAGAGAAACCAGATCCTAAATCGTCCTCCAAGGATCCTACCTAATGTGTAGGTACATATCATCTCCACAACACTCCACATAATCTTCGCTCATCCATGTACCACCGGTTCTGGGCTCCCTCAAGTCTCCTCCCAACTTCTCATCGTCGACACAAGACACAAAAAGGTGCAGGTGAAGCCCGTACAGGGTTGAGGATAACAATACTTAGATGGTTCCCAAAGACTCCCAATGGTATCCTAGAGTTACACAATTGGAAAAAAACAAAAAGTAAGGCCACCATCACAAATCAAGATGAAATCATCAACTCTATATAGGAATATGACCATACATATACATAAGTTATCAAAATATACTCATCTCATTCATGAGGAAACACAAGGCTCCAAAATTTATGCCATTTTCACAAATTATCCATAAGGGTAGAATACCACAATGGTAAAACCACGAAGGTAACACCATGATAGTAAAAGTACCATAAAGGTAAAGACTCTACTCACACCAGGTATAACATAAGTACATAAGTATAGATGATTAGATGAATCACTAGATCATCTAATTCTATCGGGAGCCTCTGCTGCTGACCCACACAGGATTGGTGGATGCTAACCCACATAGGATCAGTGAGAGGTAACCCACATAGGATCGTAGAGTGTTGACCCACATATTATTGATAGATACTGACCCACATTGGATCAATGTTCTTTCTGCACGTTATATCCAACTACTAGATTCTCGTTCGAAGCATGATAGATTCCCATAGGATCAACTTCTCAATCCATTGGTTGTAACTCAACCACAAAAAAGTTCAATAACTAACAATACCAAAGGATCATCATGTCGTAAGGGTTACAATGCAACTGACAGTGCATCAATCAAGCGTTTTGTCGGTAAGTTATAGGCATTTCAATGCCAAGGTCCTGGTTAGATTTAGGTTTGATCAAACTAGGTTATACTTCAACATTATACAAGACTCATGTAGGAAAAATCAAATTGACCATCTTGCACCAACGATCCCAGCAACACAAACATTTATTTAAAAAGACGACAGATTCAGAAGTTGTGACCCTTTAAACGAAACTGGGCCTTAATGGGTTAGGGTCCGGACCGACCCAATCAGACCTACATGGACCGACCCGGATTGGGGCGACCCGAGATCGATAGGGTTGACCCATCCCGGTCCGATTATTACCCATCTTAGCCAGGCCGCCGTGGGATTGGCTCGTTGGGCCGCAGACTGGCCCAACCCACTAGGCTCATGCGGCCTGCTGGGCTCGCATGGCACGACCCATGAAGGGCACAACCCACGGGGATCGTGCGGCCCAGATCATGTAGGGCGTGGACCGCTGGGCTCACGCGGCCTGTCCCGTTGGCTGGGGAAGACCCTAGTTTTTGGGGAGGGGGGAAAACTTCCCCTCGTTTGTAAGGTGGAGCAACAGTGCCACATGGAGCAGAGACACCCCATGGCGTTGCCACGTCATCCATGGGACCCGCTGGGAGTGGGTCCCGACCTTCCTCCTTGGCTTCGGTGCCGCGACCATAATCAAAGGTGCACTGCGTGCCTCCGGCCACAACCATATGGTGTCCACCACAGCAATATGCTACAACCCTCCTCACTGGTGGCACACGCTGGCACACCGCCTCCTCTATCCCAGTCGACTGGTACTTGCTGCCACCATCACCCCGCCGACACCAGTTGCTGGCACCGTCGTGCCGGTGCCATTCCAACGGTCTTCCACGAGTCACCTAGTGAGCTTTGGTGAAGAAAAAGATGACACCCTGATTAACCCCTCCCCTCTCAGGGTGTCCCAGGGTCCTACAAGTGGTATTTGAGGGAGGTTGACATATGTTGGATGTTCTCTAGTAATTCTACTCAAAAGAGGATTTTAGTTTCTTTCCTAAAGTCAACAATAAAGAGTAGTCTTGATGAAGATTCAGTCATATCTGGGAAGAATTCTACATCTAGCAAGACCATGACAAACATGAAAAAGAAAGAGAAGAAGCATCTAAAGAAGTACCTCATATCCAAATAATATTCAGTGTCGTGTTCTCCATACCATTCCAATAATGAAGAAATATCGGACTTGGAAAGTATCGAGCAGGTGGCTTAGAATTCTTCCAGAGAAAAGGATGACAACCCTAATTCAAGCATTCAGGAGAAACTCAAAACATATCTGCTTGATATTTTTGAAGAATGGGGTGCTATTATTTGTAGCCTATTCCAATCTTTGCAGGTTGAGATCACTCGATTAGAAAGAGAAGCAGACAATATGGAAAAGGGGTTGGAAAGAAATGAAATGGAAAGTATGAAGCTCACCAAACAGGTGAAATTATTTGAAGAAAAAGAGGAAGTCAATAAGACTCTAAAAGAAAAGAACCATGCACTTGAAGCTGAGCTAAAGAAGAGCAATGAAGTCAAGATTTTTTTTTGAAGAAACTTCCATGAAATTCAGGGAACTTGACTCTTTGTTACAAAACAGAGTTAAGGTGCATGAAGATGAGGTTGAAATATTGAAGAATACTTGTGAAGAGAAGATGATCATGATTGAAGATCAGAATATCAACCTCAATATTGAGGGTCAAAAATAGGAATCCCAATTGACCAAGATTGAGAATAAACATATTGAGACATAACAAAAGAATGAAATGAGTGATTATTGTACTGAATTTTTGTTGGAGGAATCACAAGCTGAAATACCTCCAACATGTGACAAGAAGATTATGACAACTCTTCATTATCCACATCAAGAATCAGTGGCTTCTGGTACTCAATGCTCAATGGAGGATTCTATTGTTGAAAGACCGCTAAAATGTGATAAGAAGATCATGACCTCACTCATTGATCTATCACAAGAAACTGAGAATGTAAAGGTACCATTCAAACCATATTGTACTCATATTTCTAGATACATTCCCACAATCAGTGCAGGTTGGAAGAAAAATTCTAAACATGTATGGATGAGGAAAGGTGAGGAGAAGAAACCTACCACCATGGATAGGGTGGATAGGAAGAAAAAATTGGATGATGGTTCCCCAGATAGAGCAAAACACATCTGTAAAAAGACCCAACTACCTTTTATTGAAGATAAAAAGAAGGCAAGGTTTGTGGGTCAATGTTGGTGCTGCAATAGATTTGGGCACTGCACAATGGATTGTTTTTATAATCCCTTACATGGAAAAGCACAGGGAAAGCCTATATCAATGGGAAGGAAGCCAGAAAAGAAGAAACAACATTCGCAGGTCCAGAAGCATCTGTTTAGCGCAAACAGGTTTGGAATTCATGATAACATCTGTGATGTATGCAACAGCAGCGGTTACAAGGCAGGAACATTTTCATATCAACATGATTTCACTATAGATAAGAAAATAAGCCCTCTGATGCCGGTTAAGAATAAAGAAAGTACATTGGGAAGAAATCAGAAGAATTTTGTGAACACACATTTTCCCAAGAAGATCTCATGTAGGGGAGATAAGGAGCCCCAGAATTTTTGATCCATGAAATTGATGGTTCATTCATCCAAAAGAAAAACAAAGTGGGATGAAACTCAGATGAACCCATGTGGAAGATCCAAACCAGCTGCGATAGTTCCAAATGACATATTGGTCATCTGGCCTGATGATTTGAAAATAATGATTAAACTTGAAGATGAAAAGGCCAAGAATGGTGACAAAGGAAAAGAAAAACATTCACATGATGAAGACACATTTCATGAGAGATTGCAAACCAAGAGAAAAACACGTGTCAAAGAAGTTTTGTCTGAGAGTTCAAGAAATCCGGTCACATTGCAATAGGTTTTCTAACCATAATACCAGAACAAGAAGCATTCCATAAGAGTAGTAAGAATGTATCAATTAGGATGGCTGTTAAGCAGAACAATTGTTCACACAAAGCAGAAGAGTATGTGAACAAATCCATACCACACCAATAGATATCAGAACATATGTTCAAATGTGTAGGCATGAAGACTGGAGTCAACAGAGCAACTTGGTTGAGAAAAGAACCTCAACCATGCAGGTCTTATTGATGAACCAAGGACGAACCAGCTTATTCCATTATTCATTTGTGTATTGTATTTGTGCTAATAATGCAGAGAATTGAAGGTGAAGCATGATCTCAGGGGGAGAACCTGTGAAGTAGTGAGTGTTGTCAACTCTTGATAGCCAAGCTAAAGAAGTTTCCAACTTTAGTAGATTCTTCAATTGATATTCAAATATTATGATGATGAAGGATCACTCATGATGAATATGATAAGGAGTGTTTAACTTGAGGGGGAGAAAAATAAAGAAGCTTCCATAATCACTGTGTCAATCAATATCAACTCCAGCTAGACTCAAAATTAGTTACTATGTGAATTTCTTGAAGAACATGTCAATGGAGAAGGTATGACATTTCTCAATATCTATCCCTTGGTTACTCAGATCAAATATCATTCTACAAAGGGGGAGTAACTGAATTGATCAGTGACATAAGAAGAATGGATGTGCCCTAAGGTCACTTGTCCTACAGATATCACTTGAATGTTTTTGATCAGTTTGCTGATGTAAGTGCAGTAATTTCATGTTGATCATTCCCTATCACACTCTATTTCTTATGCCTGAAATAAAAGTGGAAAACCCTTGAAGAAAAAATACATGAGTTCTCATCCCTTGTTGGTATCATGATCTGTGAATAATGGGAAGCCTTGTTGACTTAATCAAATCCTCTTGTTTTCTACATCGAGCATTGCTCAAGTAGACTTAGAGTTAAGTGATTAATGAAACATTTCTTAAGTATAGATTGATACCCTCACTACCATGCATTTTGTATTTCTTGTCAATAAGGGGGAGAGAATGTGAAATGAATATTTGAAAAGAAAATTTCATTGAAGAGAAGATTCCCATTTTGATGTTGACAAATTCTTTCAGAAGATATATAAGGTATTGACAACAAAATACAAAGGGTGAGATTGTTGGAACCACCTTGTGTATAAGTTTGTATTTGTTGTCAATAGTTGTCAGTGAAGATCAAAATGGAGGAGATAAAGAAGTAATCCAATGTAATGTAGGATTAGAAGATCAAAATTAAGGAGATCATGAAGTACTCTGCTGAAGTCGAGGAATGGTGATTCAGACGATTGTTGTACTGATCGCAAGTTCAAGGAACATGTGTCAAAGGCGATAACTTGTTTACAAGAATGAAGAATGTGAGGTGTAATCTATCTGAGGATGATTATAGAAGAATGGGGATGTTTTGATGATGTCCATGCAATTCCTCATTATTTCATGAGAACCATGGGTTTTCATGAAGACCATGCAATTACTCATGATTTAATGAGAACCATGCAAGAGGCTTCTTGATGAATAGAATCACATGGTTTGCCTGAAGTTGATCATGACGGTTGATGAAGAAGACAATGTGACAATGATTGGAATTCTAAGAAGGTCGTGCAATGATTGGAATTCTGCGATAGCCATGCACAACACATTGTCATAGAAGATGATGATGCTGATGCTATGCCTTCAAAGAATACATATCACAATAGTGGAGTTTGTGATAAAAGAAGAAGAGTTGCTGAAGGATACATATCACCAAGAAGAAGTGCTGTTGAGGTGATCGTGCTTGATGACAAAGCAAATAAACGACATACAAATTTGTTGAAAAAGGAGATTCCATGGTGGCATGTCGAGTTCGAGGACTGTGGATAATGATCAATGTTTTATTCAAGGAACATTGACAAAGGAATGGATGATCTGGAGGCAAAAAATAGCAGATACAAGGTAGCGCCGTTTTCCAGTGTTTGCCAAATTTTTGGGGTCCAAAATTTGGAGGTTGGTGAGCATTGCGAAAAGTGGATTTCCATTAAGATCATAATTTAATAGGGTAAAGGCATGAGTTTCGCGAAGATGGGATGCATGTATTGGATTTCGCGAAGACCAGAAGAATGGAGGTGGTGATTCTTCACGATTACGTCAAGCTTCTCGAACGGAAGAGGCTGGAGAGCATCGTGCCGATGAAGGGATTTTTAAGGGAGATTCACAGCGAAGTTTCGAAGTAAATGATAGGATGCTCCGCAATTACGTTGAGATCCGCGAATGTAAAATTTTCGTAGTGATTTGCGATTTTGAGAGAATTCTGACGGGAACTTCAGAGCTTCATGATTTGAGCTGACGTGGCATTGACTTCATGCGGAAAGTACAAGGGTTGGTGGAATTGCCTATAAATACAGTTCAACCCCCTTGAGAGAAGTAGAGAGAGCTCTCAACTAAAATCATTTGCTCTTAGTTCGCAAAGGTCACTCGCAAAGGTAGAGTGCTTCGCAAAAGAGGAGCTTCACGACAGCTGTTCTAGCTCTGCGATAGTCATGCGCCCCGCGTTGGCTCAGTGAGCATCGTGAAGATGCAGGACCTCCACAATAGCCAAGCATTGTGAAGGCTGGAGCATCGCGAGAGTGATTCATGATTGAGCTTTGCGAAAAGGCAGGGACTCCACGAAGGCTTGTTTGAGCTTTTCAAAATTGGGAGCCTTGCGTAGTAGGGTACTTTGTGAAGGCCCTTTCCAAAGGTTGTTCGCCCAGTGGATAGGGGCAAAAGGGGTATTCATCAGTGGATGAAATTTAGACTTCAACAGAGAATCATTTATTGAGAAATCACACAAGTGATTGTGATTCAGGCAAACGAAGACAAGGGGATCTAGTGCATTCAGTCATTTCACTAAAGACGAAGGATTGAACTAAAAAGAGCATCAACTCTGATCCCTGATGCCAGCAAAGTCTCATGATGAACAGGAGACAAAGAACTTCATGTCTATCTATTGAAGAGACCTTCATGTCTATAAAATGAGTGTGACTTCACCAATGGCAGTGAGGCAGGGGGAGTCAACGGGAGTGACCCGACGGACGCAGTGAGCTATCCCTGAACTTTTGTAAAGGCAGTGAGCCTGGGACAGAGTGACTCTACCCAAACCTTTGTAGTCTACAGCTAGTGAAGCATAGTGGATTTAGGTACAACAGACAACCTATCTGCATATGCTCCTTGGACGTATCCCTTAGTGGTGAACCAAGTAAAAATAGACGTGTCATCTCTCTGCATGTGAATGTTTAATTACTGATCATACCCATAATATATATTTAAGTAGTTCCTACCAACGTGGGAACATGATCCAAAAATTTAAGAAGAAAAAGTTGACACCCTGATTCACCCCTCCACTCTCAGGGTGTCCCGGGGTCCTACACTCACCACCAACAGTAATCCAGACATACCCGAACAACACCCTGGACACATCCACCTCCACACAGGCACACGGGTTAACGGGGTGACAGAGTGACTCCATAAAGCTATCAGAGCAAAGTTCTCTATCGACTATGTTATAAAGAATATTAATCACCTAGGGATTTTGAAAAGAGAGGGAAAGATTAGGGAAACTCACCCAAATCACCATCATTGGAGAGTCACACTGCATATGAATCTCATACGACCAGAGAAAAAGGTATAATCAGCTACCGTTGAAGCTTTGAGGAGCCCCAGACCAGGCTCCGATTCGGTCTTCCTCCAACGATAAATGAATCATGATATTCCTGTTGTCAAGAAAACCCACCATTTCCCGCTCTTGTAGATTCCACAACGTGAAGACATGACAATCGAACGAATCCACCAAGGGACGACATTTCTTAAACCATGTAACTAGGGTGAGATTAAGGAGGGAAGAGGCTTCATAAAACTCAAAAAGTGGAAGCAGAAGATTTGGACACCCTTCGAACAGATCAGGGACTTTCGGACATAGAGAAAAATGAGGAAATGGATGAAGACGGTCTGAGATAGAAAAGGGAGAGAAGGGGGATCTCACACTCTTGCTGATTGACGAATGTCCCTCCCCCGCCGGGGGAAGAGGGACCAGCACAGAGGCCAGCGCCATCACTAGTGACCTAGAAGGGGCATGATAATCCGATTAACCCAGACCCCCCCCACACACATTTTATAAATTAATTTAAAAATAATTAAAGCAATATATGTATTTATATATGTATTTATGAATATATATAAATATATTTAAATATCATTACAAAAACAAAAAAACAATGTTGTGTAGTTATAAAGTCGTCCCATCGTTAAAGGATAGGTGTAGATATCGAATACAGGAGGGTGTACTTGAGGGTAGAAATTTGGAATGAAATAATAAAAGGTGTGGTGGGAGAGAACTGTTTAAAAAGGTGGGGTGGAGCACTGTTATTGGGGTCATGGAGGCAATGACAATGGGGTTGGGTGCATAGGTTTCAGAAAGAAATTACCTATATTAACAACACTATCATTTTCATTGAAAAATAATTATTGTTAGAGATACCGTTAAATAGTGATAAAAAAATCACTCTTAAAAGTTCCCTTAAAAATTCATAAACAAGTAATTTTAACAGACCGTTTTAACAGTATTTTTTTAATATTGATAATGAGTTCCTTTAAAATTTGTTTTTTAGTACTGAATAAATATTTTTCATTTTAACCACACTTTGACTATCAATACTTTTTTATGTCTGATAAATTCATTTCCAATCAATGTTAGATTCCTTTTTTGTAGTATTTTTTTCATTGGTTTTGGAATTTTTAATTTTAAAAGTCTATTTTGTGATTAAGGAACTATTTTCATTGATTCTTAGGTAGTTTAGTGAATTAGAAATGAATTCTCATGACATGAATTTAATTTAAGTATTTTGAATACCTAACCAAAGAAGAGACGAAAAAACCTATTGTGTATATTCTTACATATAATCACATTTAATATTGTTTAAGTTCATTTCATGAGACTATTACATTCCTTAATTTTATTTAAAACCTCGTGATTCAATCGTTTATCATCTACGATAGAGTCTATCATTAAATTAACAATACCTTCTTCAATTAATCATTATTTTGTGACACATTAAATGATGACCTATCTTTAGCCTTAAAAAACATGAAATATCTATTATGTAGGTAATATTACCAGATATATGAAACCTTTACTAATCATCTGTTTTGTCTATTCTTATTCTATAATCATAAAGTGTGGGGTAGAGGGTGTTTCTAAGGTTCTTCTATGGGGAATTTATTATTATTCGATGAGTGAAATTTCTCCTTAAATTTATTTTCTCTAGTGGGATTACATGTCAAATTTTTTCATAGTAAATTTAAATAAAAATGTTCACAAAATTAAAAAAAAATTAAATATAACCAAATAATAAGGTATAAAAATGTATGTTTTATTCAATTTTTTACTATTTTCATTGTGACCCTCACAAAAGGAATAAATAGGAGTATGAGTTAGAATACATAAATCATGTGACTTATTCAGTGAGATGATTTTGTTTCTAATATGGTGAATTTTAGAATACATTATACTATAGTTATTAAAAATTTATCCTTTTCCTCAGTCTTTTCAAAAGTGGATCCCAAAAGACATTAAACCATAGACAAAAATGTTAAAATTTATCTTTAGTAACACACTTGTATCTTCTATAAGAGAATTTATAACAATGGATATCATATGGTATTACCATATAAACATAGGATCGTTATAATACCTCTTTATTGATATCATTCTAGAGTTAAAAGGGAAAATTACTATGTAGGATTAGTAATGTAGTGATTATGGCATGAATTAATGGTTGAAAAATGGATTAACTTGATGTGGACTATGATTCATACTTTTTGTGGAAATATGTCATTTCTAATAATAAATTTAACTTTAATTTTTTTATTATATACTTTTATGATTTATTATTATGTAAGATAATACTTTTATAGTAAAAAGTATTGTATTTCCTGAAAGTAAATAGTTTATGTGTGATGGTGTAATGGGATACAACATTTTAAAAATGTTAACGTTTTTAATGTATATTAACGAATAAATTTATAAATAATGGGGTAATTTATTAATTCATAATAAGTTCTGAGTAAGAAATGCAATACTTATGTTGATAAATCATTGTATAAATTGTTTTCTTTATTAGTGATATTTATTCAAAATACATACATTTATTTTAATTTTTTTAACTATTACATAAAATATAATATTAATTTTTAGTGTTTAATATTTTCGTTAATAACCTAAATAAATCATACACTAATACTCTAATATGTAAGGATTTATACATCTTTAATGAAATTGGATACCACCTATACGTTCTTAATGGATATGATAAATTTTGGAATGTTTTTTAATTTGGAAAATTGATATATATCATGGTAGTACATAACAATGTTCTCAAGGGAATCTGTGATATATAACATTTATTGAAAAATAATGTGATAAAAAATCCTTTTTATTGTTGAGAAGAAATATCCTATGATATTTTCATTTTGTCCAAATAGTGTTAATAATGATTTTTTGGATATTTCCTCATTATTGAGATCACTTGTAACATAATTCGCAGAAGGAGAGAGGATACATTTTATATTTTAAAAGAATATAACCATTCCTAACATAATGTTGTGAAATCAATATCATAGAAAACATATTTTTAAGTAAGCTATGATACATATGATATTTCTATCCCATTGATCTAATATAAATTTTTTAAGTGGAGTTAGATACTTAATATTTTTCCAAAGGGTATTCAGATATAAGAATATGATTCTTGGGAAAATATTGGATAGATGATATGAAATATAATTACACTATGAGATGTATAAATAATACAATCTATCGACATAGTGAAATTATATAATAATGATATTTTTTTCTATTTTGGATACTATATATCACATTGGAGTTATGAAAATTGATGGTGTATGAATTTAGGAGACATAAAACCATAAATTCAAAAACAATATGTGATTAACTAAAATTTATTTTTTATATTCAAATAAAATGATAATAGTTATTTCAATTGATCAATGTGGTGTCAAACCATCAATTGATGAAACTATTGATCATGGTGAAAATGTAGAGAATAGGTAATTCTAAATACTATATACAATAAAATATAGAACATCAGACATTAGACGTAGAATATATACATTGAAAAAGTTGACTATGTCAATTAAATTAAAGACAAAGTTATTTTCGAAGAAGGAAAAACTTCTTATAAATAATTTACCCTTCACATTTGTTTAAGATTAGTTGATATAATTCAAAATCATGACTTTGTCCATGTCTAATTTAGATAGGGTACTATTATTTTTATATTCAATGTTATCTTTATTAATTTTCGTCAAACGTTCATCTGTTGTTTATTT
Organism: Viscum album; assembly: GCA_963277665.1. Taxonomy (NCBI): domain Eukaryota; kingdom Viridiplantae; phylum Streptophyta; class Magnoliopsida; order Santalales; family Viscaceae; genus Viscum; species Viscum album. The sequence goes on along the minus strand of OY728148.1, from coordinate 1,553,824,070 downwards.
TTCTCTTATGCTTATTGTACAGTGAATATCAACACCTATAAGGTATAATTTATATATATATTCATGATCCTAATGAACAATCCCATTTTGGGTGGTCGGAGGGAAATCACAGTGGAAATACATCATTTTATGCATGTATATTCATCAAATATTCAATGGTTTAGGTGATGTAGTTATGTAGAGGAGATAATGTGGTGATAAAAACTCTATTATCAATCATTAATGTTAAATTATAATTTTTTTATATTCAATGAAACTCTTAAATGAAATCATGTATTATAATATAGAAATTATATATTTTAGACGGTGAATAGAATATGTTCACCACCAAGTCTTTGAGTAGGTTCTTTCACTTGATAGGTGATTTTTCATTCCCACACACCATGTAGGAACAATGGGATACTCATCTGTTTTCAGATCCCTAATATGATTGATATTACCTTATATAAAGAAATAGTGGTTAACAATTATTCAAACAATATTTTTATTTATTAGTTAGGTAGGTGACTTCAAAAAAATATTTATCAAGATAATAACTAATGTAATTCACTAAATTCTGAACTAATTTTATTACTAAATATTTTTTCTTTCTATTTTACTTTTGTAAATTTTTTAAAAAAATTCAAATTCTATGAATTTGTAATTATTTTATAAATAAAATAATAAATAATAAAAAACATAAAAGAAAGTATAAAGTGTAATATATGGTTACCAACTTTAGAGATAAATCTCTCACTATTCTTATATTTTATATAGGGGTATTAGATTTCACATTTATAGCCCACTGAAATGATTTTTTCTCACTCTTCTTTTCTAACATTTTCATGATTTCATTTCTTCATACATAACTCATTTATCCTGTCACAACCCATCCCCCAGGGCCCGTGCTGTTACTACCCCAAGCCCTCCTTCCATAGGCCAGGGTTCGTCAACTAGAAACAAATATGCATATCCCTATAATGGGAAGGTATTTACTTTAAACTTGTAAAAACACACCACATTGAACACAACAAGAGTCAACCACAATGTAAACTGTGATACTAAAAAGTGTACTGAAAGTAAAGGGTTCGGAATACTGGCCGACTGGAAAGTAAAAGTACAACTAAAAAGAGAAACCAGATCCTAAATCGTCCTCCAAGGATCCTACCTAATGTGTAGGTACATATCATCTCCACAACACTCCACATAATCTTCGCTCCTCCATGTACCACCGGTTCTGGGCTCCCTCAAGTCTCCTCCCAACTTCTCATCGTCGACACAAGACACAAAAAGGTGCAGGTGAAGCCCGTACAGGGTTGAGGATAACAATACTTAGATGGTTCCCAAAGACTCCCAATGGTATCCTAGAGTTACACAATCGGAAAAAACACAAAGTAAGGCCACCATCACAAAGCAAGATGAAATCATCAACTCTATATAGGAATATGACCATACATATACATAAGTTATCAAAATATACTCATCTCATTCATGAGGAAACACAAGGCTCCAACTTTTATGCCATTTTCACAAATTATCCATAAGGGTAGAATACCACAATGGTAAAACCACGAAGGTAACACCATGATAGTAAAAGTACCATAAAGGTAAAGACTCTACTCACACCAGGTATAACTTAAGTACATAAGTATAGATGATTAGATGAATCACTAGATCATCTAATTCTATCGGGAGCCTCTGCTGCTGACCCACACAGGATTGGTGGATGCTAACCCACATAGGATCAGTGAGAGGTAACCCACATAGGATCATAGAGTGTTGACCCACATATGATTGATAGATACTGACCCACATTGGATCAATGTTCTTTCTGCACGTTATATCCAACTACTAGATTCTCGTACGAAGCATGATAGATTCCCATAGGATCAACTTCTCAAGCCATTGGTTGTAACTCAACCACAAAAAAGTTCAATAACTAACAATACCAAAGGATCATCATGTCGTAAGGGTTACAATGCAACTGACAGTGCATCAATCAAGCGTCTTGTCGGTATGTTTTAGGCATTTCAATGCCAAGGTCCTGGTTAGATTCAGTTTTGATCAAACTAGGTTATACTTCAACATTATACAAGACTCATGTAGGAAAAATCAAATTGACCATCTTGCACCAACGATCCCAGCAACACAAACATTTATTAAAAAAGACGACAGATTCAGAAGTTGTGACCCTTTAAAGGAAACTGGGCCTTAATGGGTTAGGGTCCGGACCGACCCAATCAGACCTACATGGACCGACCCGGCTTGGGGCGACCCGAGATCGATAGGGTTGACCCATCCCGGTCCGATTATTACCCATCTTAGCCAGGCCGCCGTGGGATTGGCTCGTTGGGCCGCAGACTGGCCCAACCCACTAGGCTCATGCGGCCTGCTGGGCTCGCATGGCACGACCCATGAAGGGCACAACCCACGGGGATCGTGCGGCCCAGATCATGTAGGGCGTGGACCGCTGGGCTCACGCGGCCTGTCCCGTTGGCTGGGGAAGACCCTAGTTTTTGGGGAGGGGGGAAAACTTCCCCTCGTTTGTAAGGTGGAGAAACAGTGCCACATGGAGCAGAGACACCCCATGGCGTTGCCACGTCATCCACGGGACCCGCTGGGAGCGGGTCCTGACCTTCCTCCTTGGCTTCCGTGCCGCGACCATAATCAAAGGTGCACTGCGTGCCTCCGGCCACAACCATATGGTGTCCACCGCAGCAATATGCTACAACCCTCCTCACTGGCGGCACACGATGGCACACCGCCTCCTCTATCACAGTCGACTGGTACTTGCTGCCACCATCACCCCGCCGACACCAGTTGCTGGCACCGTCGTGCCGGTGCCATTCCAACGGTCTTCCACGAGTCACCTAGTGAGCTTTGGTGACCCATTTTATCATTCTCTGTTATCAATGGCCTCCCTAGGACACCCTCTTTGGCCCATGACGCTCCGTTCCAGGTTTTGTCCAATCCCAAATAAAAAGTCCACAATGAATGCATAGATCAACAAAGTAGCGGAGGGTCCAGGACTTGTTCGTTTGGCCCATGCCCTTCGCATTAGCTTGATAACATGAGAGAAGAATAAGATTCAATGTTTGTTTTAAAACTAAACAATTTAAAAACACTACCTCAAGATCATTGGAGAACATCTAAATTTGAGGAAGAGTTTGTATTCGTCGTTCCCATAACAAGCCTTAAATGATGCCTCTAAATCCTCGTTCTTCAATTATTACTTGGTGAGGGGATTCATTTTACGTCATGAATCTTCCCATGATCATGAATTTTCCCGCGATTATCCAAAACCCTATGTCAGAGTTTAACTCTCTAACATGTGATTAAGAGGTTTGTTAATTGGTGTAATTAATGGTCCTCATTAATCAGATGAAGGGTGGTTACACAGCCATTGTGTTACCAGGAATTTAATGTCCTTCATTAAATTCCTGACCACCCCATTGGTCCCCACCATCAAAACATAAAAGTGAGGTGGATGGATGTTTTAAATAAATTAAATAAAATATATTTTATTTTATTTCTTCATCCAAGATAAAAAAAATACCACCTTCCTCTTCGACCCACTATGTTCGAGGTTAAACCTTTCTTAAGAGAATCTCGGCACTGCGATTTTGAGGGTACCGTCATATTTTAATGTCGAGAAATGGTTCATAAGTTAGGATTTATTGCTTTCAAATTTACTGAATGTACCATAAAGAAAATTTAAAATTCTTCTTCAAGAACCCAGGGAATCGGAATCAAACACTGTCTGATTTCACAGACTCAAAATATTCATATATAATAAAAAAATACTTGGAAAATACGGGTCATTAAATTCTCCCTACCTTAGAGATTTTCACCCACAACATCCACTACGTAGTCTAAGGATACAAAACACAGTACTGAGAATGAATTTCATCATCCCAAACCAGTGTGCTCTCCTAGAGGTTCCTATGTTTCTGTGGAAGGTGCACCAGAGGAATTGATCTTCCACGAAGGACCTGCTCGGGGTGATCCGAAATATCCACTAGAACCACCGTAAAAGCTTCCCCATCATCAATATCCAGCTCACCCCAGTTGATAACATGTGAAGGATCATGCACGTACATCCTCAGCTACGACATGTAGAAAACATCATGAACTTGATGCATTTATTGGGGAAGACCTAGGCTATTCTCCACATCTTCAACTCTTCTGAGAAAATTAAATGGATTGATGAAACTAAGATATTACTTGTCGCCCTGGCCAACTCTCTGCCAACCACATCGAGGTGAGACCCATATAAATTCATGGTCCCCCAGATCAAACACTAATGGTCTCTGTCTTGTATTATCATTATTATTCTTCATGCTCTGTGCTATATTCATCCACTCTTGGAAGATATGCACCTTCTCAGTTGTAGCTCATACCAACTCTAGACCCATAAGTTCTGACTCCCTCGGGTCTGTCTAGAATAGAGGTGATCTGCAAGGTGGACCTCATAATTCCTCAAATGGTTCTAAACCAATGGTGGAGTGATGAATATTGTGGTATTAGAACTCCACCTAGGGAAATTGATCCTCCCACCTACGGCCAAAATCTTGGACAGAAGCAGGAAGCATGTACTCCAGTGACAGAATAGTCTTCTTTGTCTGACCATCTGTCTATGGATGAAATGTGGTGCTCAAATGTAGATGAGTCCCAAATTCCTCCTATAATCCCCTCAAAAACATGGATGTAAAATGTGCATTGCAGTCAGATATGATCATCGATGGAACCCCATGATGTCGTACAATATCCTTTACATAGAGGCTTCCCAATCACTCTACTGATCCATGCTCTTGGATGGGTAGGAAGTGGGATGACATGGTGAGTCGGTCAACGATCACCCAAATGGAATCATGTCCCTTGGGCGTACATGGAAGCCAAATTAAAAATTCCCTGAAGATACCATCCCACATCCACATTGGAACCTCTAGTGGTCGTTCTAAGCCTGTTGGAAGATGATACTCGGCCGTTACCCGCCGACAAGTGAGGCATCGTGAAACAAACTCTACCAAAACCTTCTTCATTGATGGACACAGGTGTTGGCGCCGAAGATCCTGGTACATCTTCACCACCCCAGGATTTATAGCTAGAGGGGGCATATAGATCTCTCTCAACACCTCCTCATGTAGTACCACTTATACCAATGTGCACCCACTAAATAAGATGACGTTCTCCCCACATTCAGAAAATCTGTCAGGTGTCTTTCCTTAGGATATCTGGGAATGTCGAGCCTCACAGTCAATGTCCCCATTTTGTGCCTCCCAAACATTCTAATGAAGTGGCGGAGTGACTATAATAGACTGGAGTTAAGCTAATCCATCTCCTTCCCCAAAGGATATCTACAACACTACTAACTTCTCTATCGCCTCACTCAATAGTTGTAATCCAAACCTCCTACTTAGTGAGTCTTCCACTACATTCCCCATCATAGGAGTGTAGACAATCTCGAAGTCATAATAATGGAACAAATATATCCATCATTATTGTCTCTGGTTTATTTCATCCTGTTTGATGATATAACTGAGATTCTGGTGATCAGAGTAAATATTAAATCATTCCCCCATCAAGTAGTTTCACCAAATCTTAAAGAAGAAGACTAATATTTCATGATCCATGTCATGGGCAGCATAGTTCTACTCATTTTCTCCCAGCTATCGTGAACCATAAGCGATCACTTGTTTCTCCTTCATCGGGAAACATCCATGTCCTGTCGCTCATGTATCGCAGTATGCTACACACCCAACACCTTCATCTAGTAACCTCAATATGGGGGAACTCGTCAGTCACTTACTCAACTCCTAAAAACACTAATGGAATATCATTGACCATTAAAAGGGTTGTCTCTTCATTATCATTGATGAAAATGGTTTTGATACTCTAGAAAAGACAGGTACGAATATCCAATAGTACAAAGGAAACCCTAAAAATATCCTTAACTCGGTTACAATTTAGGGTGGCTCCCAATATTGAAAAACCTATATCTTCACCCGATCCACTGCAAATCTATGGGACGACATAACTTGTCCCATAAAGTGGACCTCTCATTTCCATAACTATCACTTCAAGAGCTTACTATAAAGATGGTGCTATCAGAGTTCATTCAGAACTATCGGTAGATGATTGGCATGCTCCTCCCATGACGCTGAGTATATCAAGATGTTGTTGATGATGGCCACCATAAAGTGATCGAGCTATTGCTAAAATTTCTTTTTCATGAGTCCCATGAACAATTTAGGGGCATTGGTCATCACTAATGGAATAACCATGAACTCAGGGTAGCCATACCGACATCTGAAATATGTCTTCCTCACATCTGCATCTCGTTCCTTGAGCTGATTATAGCCGGATCTAAGGTATATCTTCGAAAACCAACGATATCCCTTCAGCTGATCAAAAATATCATCAATACATAGAATTATATACCTGTTCTTCACGGTCATCTCATTCAGGCACCGATAGTCCAAACAATGTCTCAAACTCCCATCTACCTTCTTGGCGAATAAAATTGTGGCTGCCCATGGAGAATAACTAGGCCTTACACACAACTTCCTCTCTAAGTCCTGCAACATTACCCGCAACTCATGAAGCTCTATTGGGAGCCATCTTATATGCTGGTGTAGATATCAGTTTCTTCTCGGGGTGTAGGTTGATGTAGAAGTTTACCTCTCTATGAAAAAGTATTCTTGAAACATCATCATAAAAGACATCAGCATACTGGTCAACCACTACAAGATAGCTCGAACTCTCAACATCAACTACTTTGAGGTTATGTCTTGCCAACTGATGTGTGTTCAGCCACACCCTCCTCTGGGTAGGTCCATCCGGTGCTGTAATTATTCCATTATCTCAAGGGTAATAAAACATGGTCCTATCCTTGTGGACGAACCACACTTTGTGCCTAATGTAGTCAATCTAAGCAATGGATGTAGATAACCAGTCCATACCTCATATGATATTGTAATGCCTCAACCCTGCTACTAGAAGACCCCAACTGAATCTCTCAACTATAAGAGTAAACTCACAATGTCGAAACCAGTGTTTAATTATCGATTCCCCTCCTGTATGAGTCTCCAGCAGTAAGGATTGAGCCAATGGCTCTACTGGAATCTTCGAGCACTAAACGAGGGCCATTGAAATAAAAGAGTGACTGAAACCTGTATCTATAAGTACTATTGTTAGGGTGGATTAGACACATATCATACCTTAAATAATCTCCAGAGAACCATGGTCATATGCCTCAGTTACATCGATCTTAGCTCATCCATGTCCTTCTGCTCCTTGTGTATGGGGTGGACCAACGAGAGGTGGTGTCGAGGGAACCTCAAAATTTTTCCCACCGCTTATTGCATGAACAACTCCTCTGCCACGTCCACTTACTACCTTTGTAATTCTCTGACCGAATCTCTTCCTCTTTCCCAGCAGTCCCTCAACCATCTTTTGGTTTTTTGTATGGTAAGTCGGGAATTCATGAACCATGTGACCCAGCCCGCCGCACGAGTATCACTGCCTTCTAATCATCTATCCTCCTCTTTCCCGTGAGCCCCACACCACTGACCGTGTATCCTGTGGTCATCCACCAGAAGGTCTGGCCCGCTAGGCCCTCTATATCGTTCATCTACTATCTGTTACAGATGAATCTACTTCCTTTCATTCGGTGGTAGCTATCTTTGTTCGTTCTTGATCACATAGGATTATCTCTATCAAAAGTTCTCTCTCTATCACCCCATACTGCGTTGAAATGCTGAGCGATATCATCAATGCTCTGATCTTCAATTAGAGAACCTTATCGATGGATTGGGCCTTGATGTAAGGGTCTTGTAACATTCCGGTGGAGTAGTGGGAGAGATCAGTGAACCTATCTATGGACTGGTCCACGATCATGCTTCCCTACTATAAGTGTAGCAACTCATGTATACGCACTGAGTGTATAGTCTCTATGAATAAATATATCCTCAAATTTCCCTCTATGTCCACACAAGTTAGGGTCGCCTCACCGTGTATACAGAGTTTCCGACTCCACCATATCCTAGCTGCTTCTGGGAAGAGACTGGCAGCTTGGATCACCCTCCGATCAGCTGGTGTCCCAACTATGCGAGAAACTCTGGCCACTGCCTCTAGCCAGTCCTCAACCGCCTGTGGTTCTGTCTCTCATTAGAAACTCAGAGGACTTTGTTGCTGAAACTCATACAATACACTCAGTCAACATGCTCCATTTTCTGGTGGGGATGATGGCAATAACTGACCAATAGGTTGTGGTGTTAATGGTACAACACCTAGAGGTTCTAATAGTGTAAGAGGGCCCTGCACTGAGACCTCATCGCCTGGTGGGCTGCTATCATGTAATCTCTCTGGAACCCCGATGGGCTATCTACATGGTGGAATCCTGAAAGAAAATAGATGCACCACGATCAATATTTTATACATAGTGAGCTGCCTCAAAGAGATCATATAAAAACTTTTCAAAACACCCGCAATCAGTGTTTTCATTCACTTAGTCGGAAATCAGAATTCAGGGTCTTGGTGCATGGATACATCGGCCGCCACACCAAAACTAGATTCCTCAAACTAAAAACCACACTGATATTAGTTAACACAATTTCAACATTGAATATATCAAATTCGTAGTTCTTCAGTTGAATCAACTCCTCTGACAGAACTTTGTCATGACCTGTCCCTCGGGGCCCGTTTAGTGACTACCCCATGTCCGCCTTGCATAGGCAATGGGTTGGAGACTAGCACCAAATTGATATATACCTATAATAGGAGGGAATTTTTTTAGATCAATACAAACACACAACCACGTACACAACAAGAAGCAACCATTAAGTATAATACTTTAGTAAAAAGTGTACTGAATGTAATGAGGCAATAATACAAGCCCAATAGAAAATGAAAAGTACAACTGAAATGAGAAACCAACTCGTGGATCATCCACCAAGGATCCTACCTGAAAGGTATGTATATATCATCTCAACAACACTCCACGTCATCCTATCTCCTCCGTGTACCGCCTAGTCCTGGCTCCCTTAAGTCTCAGCCCAACTGCTCGTCGTCTACACAAGAGACAACAATGTGTGGGCGAAGATTATACAGGGGTGTGTATAACAATACTCCATATGGACAATGAGACACCCGAATGTCTCCTAGAGTTCCAAAAAATAATAATCACAATGAAATACCTCAATCATAAATCATGAAGCAATCATCAAATCTACTTAGGTATATTCCCCTACATATACCCAAGTTATCAATAATATACTTGTCTTGTTCTTGAGGAAACATAAGGCTCTATATTTTTAGCCATTTTCACAAATGACCCACGAGGGGAGAATAACATGATGTTTACACCATGAAGGTAACACCACGAATGTAAAAGTACCAAAAAGGTAATGACTCATCTCACACCAGGTATAACTTATGTGCAGAAGAACCTGTGATTAGAAGTATCACTGGATCATCTTATTCTATTGACAACCTCTACTGCTAACCCACACAATATCGGTAGATGCTAACCCACATAGGATCGGTGTGTTATGTCCCACTAAGGATCGCTGAGCGCTGACCAACATAGGATCGATATATGCTAGCCCACATAGGATCAATGTTATTTTTTCACATTACAACCAACTACTAGATTCTCGCACTCAGCACGTTTGATTCCAGGAGGATCGTATCCTCCATCCATCAGCTATACATCAACCACTATGAAGTTCCCTGAATAATTATCACAGAGAAAATCCAAGTCGATAGAGATCCAAAGTGACTGACTGCATATCAATCACCTGTATGGTCTATAAGTTATATCCATTTTAATTCAAATGGTCTGGTAGGATTTGGGTTAGATCCAACCCGACAGTACTCAAACTTTCTCCAAAACTCATTTAAATTAAACCAAAAGAACCATCTTTCTCAAAGGATCATTTTTCATTAGATGGTTCATCAAATAGACAACTAGTACAAAAGAAATGGCCCTTTAAGTGAAATTAAGCCTAGTTGGGACCGTGTCCATGTCCGACCCGGTCCAACCCTATCCAGACTGATCCAGCATGGTTCGGGTCAGAACCTGTTGGGCTGGGCCAAAACGGGCTCAGTTCACTGGGCCACGGAATTTTGGGCATTTGTGGCCTGTCCCGCGGAACATCACGGCCTCCTAGGCAGGTGTGGGCCTTCCTGCATAAGGCGCGGCCCATTGGGCATCTGCAGTTCGGCATGTGGAGGGCATGGCCCTCTAGGCCCACGCGGCCTAGCCCGCAGAGTGTCGGACTTACTGGTCCTGGAAATCCTTTTCCGCAGAAAGGCATGTCCTGCGGGGTAGGTGCGACCATGCCTGTAGAGTGGTCAGTACCGCTGGGAAGGTGTGGCTCATCCTGTTTAGCATACGGCCCACGGGGCTCGCACGGCCCGTCCCCCAGGGCTCATGCGACCCGCTGGTGGCGGCTCGCCTTACCTGGAATAGGGAGGGGTGGGGGATTTAATCTCCCCAATTTGGAAGGTGGATCAGCGACACCATGTGAAGCCACCAGGTCGCTTGCAGGACCAACAGGGAGCGGGTCTCGGCCCTCTACTTCAGCTTCTAAGTCGCAACCATCATCTGCGGCCTGCGACGGCAAGCCGATCACCTTCGTCCGCAACTATCTGCCACTACTATATGTCATGGCCCTATTCATCAATGGTGTGAGATGGCTCACCACCACCTCATTCAGGACCGGCTGTTACCGGTCGCCCCCATCACCCCCATCGACACCGGTTGCTGCTGCCACCATGTCGGTGTCACACTTGCGGTCTTCTGCGGGTCACCAGGTGAGCTCTGGTGAACCATTTTTCAATATGAAGGTATCAACAGCCTCCCCAGTATTCCCTCTTCACCGCTTGACCCTCCGTTTTGGGTTTTGTCCTATTCTGAATAAAAATTCTGCAAAGAATGAATAGGTCAACACTATAGAGGAGGGTCCATTCAATCTTTATTTTCCCTGCGCCATTCGCGTTGTCTTGATAACATTAGGGAAGAATAAGAATCAATAATTCTATAAAAACTAAACCAATAGAAACCCTACCTCATGAATGGTGGACAATGTCTGTTTATGAGGAAGATTCGTTGTTCGTCGTTCTTTCAACAAGCCTCCAACGACACCGCTCAATCGATATTTTTTTGTTCTTCCTTGGCGAGGGGATTCAATCATCATCAAGAATCCTCTCTAGATCAATCCTTTTGTAATTATTTTCTGAAACACCTCTTTAGTTATAAACTCTCTAACATGTGAGTGAGAGGCCATTAATTGGTGTAATTAACGAGCATCATTAATCTCAAAAAATGGTGGTTACACAACCATTGTGTAACCGAACATTTAATATCCTTCATTAAATTCCCGACCACCACATTGGTCCCCACCAGAAAAACATAAAATTGAGTTGGAAGGATGTTTTAATAAAATTAAAATAAAAAAAATTATTTTATTTATTCACCGATGATAAACGCAAAAAGCACATTCCTTTTTAACCTACTTTGGTGGAGGTTAAACCTTTCTTAAGAGAATCTTGTCGATGCGAGTTCAACGACGCCAATTGATTTCAATTCCAAGAACATTTTCAATATTTAGGATTTACCTCTCACACATTTTCTTAATTTAACTTAACAAATGTTTAAAATTCTTCTATGGGCACACCTGTCATCATAATCAAACACTATCATATTTCGTAGCCTTTGAATAGTCCCATATGATTAAAAAAATAACATTGAAAATATGGGTCTTTACATATCCATTTATATTTTAAATTATTTTTTCATTGGAGATACCATGATGAAAAATACCATTATTTATTTATCTACGGTTGTCTCTGGGGTTCCCCTTAGTTATTGATGGGGGTATTTCAAGCCCTAATTGTTACTGGACTTCTTCCTGTGCTCGGGGGGTTCTAAATTTTTCATGGAGGGATTTTTTCAAGATGAATAGAATGAATTCTCATCCAGTGCTTAATTTTATTGGGATTCAAATTATTTATATTTTTTGATAGGTTTTCCCGGATGGTTTCAGTGATATTGGTTTTGTGAATGAATCATTTAATTATCGTATACATGTGTTTAGATCATTGTTGTGGTAGTTTTTCCAATATTCTCTAATTCCCATCAAGTGATTATTTGGGTCTATATACACAAATATGATGTTAGAATATCCATTTAGATATGTAATCATAGTTTTTTCAATTGGAGTTGGAACATCGATGGTGTTGTCATAGCCTCTAGTAGGGATAGCTCCACATGATCGAATAATGTGACTCAGGTGTAAATATGGATCTTTAAACAACTAGTTTATGTTTTGGGTTCATTTGTTTAAAATTTGGTGGTGGTTTTTTTAACATTTTCATGTAATATATTTTCTATTATATTATATATCATAATTTTTATTTTAATGTTTTTTTCCAATATTAGTGGAATATTTTATAGGGTGTTTAACAATGGTCCCCAATGAAAAAATGGGCTATGAAGAGCATATTACATATCGATATGTATGATTCTAGGATCTAGGTGGTGTGTCGTATTTTCTAGTGGTTACTACTCTTGATCTATATATATCAACCTAACCAATTTCCTAATTTGTTAATTATTTGTTCCATTTACCGTTTATTTAAATTTTCATATGTTTTATTGGGTTCCACAATCAGTTTCTTATCATAGATGATATTTTTTTATGAGGTCCCACAATTCCCGAAAAAATTATTTTATGAAAATGAAATAAATGACTAAATACATAAATTATGGTTGTTTGTGAACCATGAATATAAAAAATTACTTGAGGATCAATATTACATCTTATTACTAGAGGTGATTGATGGTGCTTCTTTCATAAAATTATTCGGACCATATGATGACTACATGATAATAAAACTAAAAATATTGATAATATATATATATATATAAATAATTCTCATATTATAAAAAAAATCATTCACTATATATAATCCATGCAATCAATTTTTATTTCCGCTAGTACAAAGGAAGGTGTAAAACCATCTTCTACAAAATATACTTATAGATTCTCTCTCTAATTTTTGGTCCTAGATCCACATGGATAATCCCATTATGAATTTACAAAGATATAGGTGCTCGAAAGAGGATCTGAGGATATATGGAGGTCTTTGGATATGAAATTCTGGAAACAGGAAGAGTTACATGTCGTGTAAGCATTACACATCATATATCTTAGGTTCATGACAGGAAAGCTATTGGGTTTATATAATAAAAAGGTGACATGATTTTAAGTGAAAATTGATCCATGAGGATTACCTAATGTGAAAGTGGATTAAACTCATTATAATTCCCCGATGTTGTATGTTTTATACAGTTTTAGCTACTCGTATATTTCAAACTCTATAGCTTCACCACCTCTCTCATAATTCCATGCTACTAAACAACCCCCTCTTCAATGTTATGGGGATTCCAATTTCAATAATTTATCGTTATTTTCCCTTTTTCAATCTGTATTAATCTATCTCTATTCCAAGGAATGTTCTTCATCAATTCATGTAGTTTCATTGATCAGTTTCCTCGTCTTCCACCCTACCATGTGATGGTTCAGGACCACCATGTTTCTAAAAGAGTTAGGTTTGTTGTTTTTTTTCATGGTTGTTTCATAATGACCTAAGGTGGATGTTGTTCTTGAGGGATTGATGATTGATCCATTCTTATGCAATGACCATTTCCACCCTTTTCGCAGTAGGGGAATTATTCCATATATTTTATTTATGTGAGATCATAAATTGGGAAATATTTTTCACCGTGGATGCCAATGAAATTAACCTCATAAATAATTGTACCAGATTATGTAATTTGTATCGATCACATGATGCTGCAATTGTTTTGTACCATGATAATGGTTTTCCTCTAATTTCTATAGATATTGTGGAATAAATGTTTTTCTTGTTATACATGTATTGGATTGTGGAAATGGTAGATAACATAAAACATGAATTAATTGTTAATTTATTTGATAAATTATTGAATATGTATGTTTAAGGAATCTAGTGGGATGTAGTTTTAATGATTCAAGAATGTTTAAATGATCATTCCATCAATGTGTTAATGGAATTCATTAAATATGTAAATCATGTTATTTCTTTTTTATACAGAATGTTAAGGAATTTTAAAATAACTGTTTATTTAATTTGTGATAGATTGTGCTAGAATGGTTTTTAGGTTTCCCACTATTAAAACCAATAAATAATTAATCGGTTGATAAAATATGTAATATGAATCAGTTTTGGAATAAAATTTAACTCCTAATTGGTTCATAGTTTTCGTCATTCTTATAATGGTCGAGTGCGTTTTTCTATGGATCTATGAGAGGTCACTGTCTGAGAATCCTGAATTCCTTGTTTTGAGATGTGACATGATCTTGTGATGGATGGACTGATGGGCTATTATTTTAAATTTGGTGGGGGGGGCTTGGTTTTTGTGGCAGTAATAGATGATTATGATTGAAGGATTCATCATGATATGCATGTGGGTGTAGGGGATGCCACATGTGATGGAAGAGTATGTTATATATGAGCATACCCTTTGATATGAATGTTTTATTCTTTTTGAATTTGTGGTTTGGATAATTGTTAGGTTGTTTCTTTAGCTATTTTTCCCCATTTGTTGAGGAAGATGTATGTTCTTGATTTTTTTAAATTGTTTGGTAGATTTGGATTTTTTTACCTAGATTAATAGGTAATATAGAAAGTAATGTTTACAAATAAATTAATCAATTATTAAGACATGTTTTTTTATCTAGCTATAATGCAATGATGATGTTGTAATTCAGAGAAGTCAAGGTATCTATTTTCTTATGCCCGGAGGGAATTTCCCTTCTCTGTAATGGTAATTAAATTTAATGTGGAAAATGTTAATGGTTAATTATTTTTTAGGAACTAATTAATGTAATGTTCAACATATGAAAATGAATAAATTAATTTGATGTTTCTTATCAAATAGTTGGGTGCTTATTTGATTTGTGGTCTTAGTAGTGGAATTCTTGAGTCTGAGAGATGTCTTCTACAGCTGGTCATGAGACTGGGATATGCTTTTAGTGTGGGGTTTAGATATATTATATCACATATATTTTTTATTTTTAGGCTACTCCACCTTATTATTTAGAGTGACTTACAACTCAATGATTTTGATCCCACGAGGGATTGTTTCCCCAACATCATAATGAGAGGAAGGATGGATGACTACCCCTTTAATCCCCCTCTCATCTCTTGGTATTTATTTGTGATGGTATGAACAACTGTTTTTCCCCCATTTATGTGGTTAGTAGGATGTAATGGCTACTAATAATTTCCCACAAATGTATTCTAGATATAGTTTCCTTAGAACATTAATAGGTAAAACCTATTTAGGAAACCGTGTATTAAGGATCCTTACTCGGTGAATGTAATGTAATGTTTTGAGGTATAATAACTGATCTATGACTCACATTATACATGATATGGTATAACCGGAAAACAACCTAGTTACTTTTATTTATGTAGATGTGGTGGTTTGTTTCATGAGAGGCACATTGTGGTGTTTCACCCAAGTGTACCAGGGTAGTCTTCTTCTTTGAGAGATAATCAAGACATGCTATATTATGCTAAAACAGAAAAGCAATTGGGAAGCAGTAGGAGGGTACCCTTGATATTATTTATTATATTAATTTTTTTTTCAAGTGTTACTTTGTTAGAGCATGCATTGTGAGGCTAGGAACATTGTATACATGTTTTAGGACGAGTTAGTTACACTTCTTGTTCATTATGCTTTAACATGATTTCATTACCTTTTGACTGAGAGAATCCATGGTAGATCATAATGAGAATACCATTATAATAACCACACATATATATAATCTATTTCATAGGAATGTTGGAGTAGGATTGATATCAATATATTTTCTACTATCATGGGGTTTAACAAGAAATGTTTTTGATTCTTTGTCGTTATCATCATTACCTTTATTTTAGTACCAGCACTTTTCCCTTATTCCCTAGTAGTCATTTTATTCTATTGCATATGTGCACATGGGTTTTATATTATATTGTAGTCCAAGTAGAATTGGGTTGGTGATTGTCTTATCTATCTCTTTCACATGTATTCTCATTGGGGGGTAGTTCCTCCCTTCGGTGGGTTTACGATAACCTTGGTTATATTTTCCAACCGAGGCCTAATGGGGGAAGGACTCGAGTGTCCCTACATATCCTCACCCATTTCCTGCATAGAAGGGGCACACATTATGGGGGGTGTCATGAAAAAGTGGTAACAGAGGTCTGGATGTGGGATAAGATGATGTTTGGAGTCAGTCATAAGTGAGGTTTTATCAGATGACAGGGAAATAGTATCATCTATGTTTATAAAGCATTGTTAAAATGGGTGACTAACATAGACATTGGTTTTTAGGACCCAATGTGATCTTATTCACATTATTTTATGCATACAGTGGCTATTAAATTATGTTGCTTTTTGGGTCGATACCTTATACGGGTTCATTCAACATTTTTCATTTCTCTGGTGTTTGAATAAGTAGTACATGGGATAGGTTAACCAAAAATGAATAAAATTAATTAATTAATTAATGTTACAATATTCTATATTCATTATTTATGTGATCTAACTATTCATTCAATTTTATGAATATAACCAGGTTGAAGTACTCATCTTCTTCACGCAAATGACTGTAAGCATGTTGTGCGACGATGACACTTGGGGGAGGACACACCTAGAGTTTCAGTTCAGGATTCTGTAGAGGTATGATTGATCAGTTTCAGATATAGATATGAAATACTGGTAAGAGGAGGTTTAGATAGCCTTATTTTTGATCCAAGCTCGGTAGGCGAACTAAGAATTATTGGCTTCGGTGAGGTTGTGTTGGGAAATATGCAATGGTGGTTCAATTTCCTCCAAGATAGTGAATAGTTGGTAGTCTTTGGGGAGGAGTTATTTAGACTAGTTTAGAGATGATTTTCTTCCTTGGACCATGAAGGTGGCCAGTACCTATGAGATTCATACAATTTAGTAGGGGAGTTACTATTGTGTGATAGTTCATGATCCATTTCAGAAACTTTCTACGATATTATTTGGACCTACCATCAGATGATGAGGTGTTAGGTCCAAAATAAGTGTGTTTCGGTGCGGATGTGCGTCGGGTTACGCTGTTCCGCCAGGACGCGTTCGCGCGTGCACCCGTCAACCCGAGGGGATGGGCGCGCGGCTTGTGGTCCCGCAGTCCCGCTTTCCAAGGGCGGGCGGCATCCGTCCCTTATTCAGGGGCGTCTGCTCCTTGATCGAAACCGGGATGATGGGATGTCGGCTCCTCCTTCCTCGGACGTCTCCTCGGAACTTGTCGCCTAATCCGGGTCTCCCTCATAGACTTAAGAATGTTCGTGAATCTCGTTCCCGGCGCCATATCTTCATGGACACCGGTTAATTACGCTGCTTCCGCCCGGACGCTCCAAGGGGTCTGGGCGGGGCAGCAACCTGCAGTGAGAAGGCCGGGTGGCTCTGGGTGCTGGGGGCGTGTCGTAACACTGCGGCTCTGCACGTCTGTCTTCCGTCCCTAATAGGGCTTCTCGAAGGCATGATGGCCTGAGGCATCCCGTACTAGGTGCGGGGAACTGTGTCACCTGAGGTTTTCCTCAGCTTCCCGTGTTTAACACGGGGTATGCCGCGAGTTTAACGTCCAGCGGGGACGGCATCGGACCGATCAACACGAAAAGTGGATCAGATGACAGAACCCCTTTGCGGGGAACCTCCGACGCTGGGGCCAGCACATGGGCGGCTTCCCAAGTAACGTGGAGTGAAGTGAAGTGGCATGACCCCACCGGGATGTGGCGGCCCGGGTAAGGATCAGGATGGATGATGAAGTGAAGAGCTTGGACCCCAGAGGGGCTTCCTACGTACCGCGCGTTAACACGGATCAAAGTCAACGTAGTTCGGGCATACAGTTTAACGTCATGCTGGACGTCGGCAAGCCGACTCACGAAGAGGTCGAGGCCGCCGGGCGGAGGATTGAACCGAACCACCTCGCACGGAGGGGGATGGAACGGCCGGGTGGATCACAGTTTCACGTCATGCTGGACGATAAAAGGGGAAATGGAAAAGGGGGGCTGTGGGGAGGCACCGTGGAGATACACACGGGCAGTCTCCCACAGGGGCGGATTCATAGGTGAATCAACGCAAGCGTGAACCCTGGAGGGGTCCACTGATGGACGAACCGACGTAAATACGACCGGGACGACCAGGTGGTGGGCTTGGACCTCAGGGAGGCTTCCTACGTACCCTGTATAGAAGACAGGGATCAAAGTCCAGGTAGTTCATTCTGTCAGGACTTACGCACTTGGGGCAGCCCGGATACTGCAAAACTCAGTTGGAAGGGACTTGGACCGAAAGCAAAAGACACCTCGATCCCAGTCAGACCCTCTACTGGCTTCGGCAGTGGGGAGGTGCAATGGAGATACACATGTGCATCCTCCCACGAGAAACTAGGGGTTTGTAATACCCTGCCCCCGTAGGGAAAAGCCACTCCCATTAAATCGTCCCAAAAGGGGGACAATCCCGACATCCCTGCAGAGACGAGCGGGTGGGGGCCACGTCCAAACCGGGGGAGACCCTGCGTGCGGAGCACGGGATCAGGTTGCGGACGGTTTAGCGTCTTGCCAGACGAAGTACAGTTTAACGTCATGTGTTGAGGACGAGGCACTTGGCAGTTTAACGTCTTGCAGCACGGACGATGGGGGCTAGGCAGTTTAACGTCGTGCAGCTTGGACGGGTGTGCAGTTTAACGTCATGCAGCACGGACGATGGGGGCTAGGCAGTTTAACGTCGTGCAGCTTGGACGGGTGTGCAGTTTAACGTCATGCTGGGCATAGGTTGCCGGACGAAGCACTTGGCAGTTTAACGTCTTGCAGCGCGGACGATGTACAGTTTAACGTCGTGCAGGACGTATAGGCAGTTTAACGTCATGCTGGACGAGTATGCAGTTTAACGTCATGCTGGACATAGGTGCGTGTCACTTCGCGCAAGCCTGGAGGGCCGCACGGGAAGACAACGCACGGTGCGGGCACCCGGGATGAGAATCATCGGGTGCCACACAGGCGGGTAACCTTAGGAGGTCAACGGGAACGACCCTGGAAGATTGCGCGCAAAAAGGAAGCTTTGCGCGCAATACTGCGGGCCGGCGCGCAATCGGGGCGGCTGGCGCGCAATTGGGCCAGCGCCTTGCGCGCGGATGCTTGAGATTGCTCACACCGGGCTTCGGATAGCGCGCGGGGGCAACGGCTCATTCTCTAATGTATGGCCACTTGAAAGAAGGGGGGGTGCGCGCAATCGGGCCGGATTGCGCGCACCCCGGGGCAATTGCGCGCAAGCGGGTTCTTTTGCGCGCAAAGGCCTTAGGGTGAGTGTTTATTCAAATGAAAGGAGCCAGCGGGGATTGCGCGCGAAGGCGGACCCCGAGGCTTTCTTGCGCGAAAGAAAGGAGGTTACCTGAAGTTCGTCATTGCGCGCGGAAGGGGTTGAATTGCGCGCACGGGAGACGTTTCGACTTCCAGCAACCTTTGAAACGTTGGGGGTCGCCTTGTATTTATAGGCAACCCCGGGCGCGGAATCCAGGGTGCGAGCGCGAAATTCTTCTCGCGGGCGCGGAATCGGGCGCGGCGCGTAAGGGAGTCGCGCGGACCCGCGGCGCGCAGAATTGCGCGCCGAGCCGGCGCATTGCGCGCATCCCGGGGGTTTTCCGCGCGGGACATCACCTTTGCGCGCGGGCCTCTGAAATTCCGCGCAAGGCCTCCGGGCCCTCCGAAACGTTCTTCCGACTCCAAATATCACGTCACTTTCCGCATCCGGAGCTTCGTTTGAGACCAACGGACTTTTCCGGCGTCTACAAAAGCCCCCCCTCGGAATCTGATCGGCGAGAGGTCGCAACGATCGGGTTCCGAGGGAGACGCCGGAATGCCGAAGTCCTGGGCGGCGCGGGACTTAGGCGCGCAAACAGGGGCGCCGGTCGCGAAATTCGCCGCTGCGGTCGCGCAAAGCGCTTTCCGCGCAGCGCGGGCCCGGCCTCGCCTATAAATAGGGGCGCTGGGTTTCTGGAGAAAAGAGGGAGGTCATTCCTGGGAAAGGAGACCTCAGACCTAACCAATGTATCGTCCCCCAACTTGTTCCAACACACGAGCGGGACAACGCTAGGGGCGTTGAGATTTTATCCGAACATAGGGAAATGAGAAAGGGTGAATCGCGTGTCCCGAATCCAGACATCCACAACGGTCGGCCTTCCAGGAAATGCCCAAGACGGTAGGCGGACAGTGGATCGACCATAACAACTGCAATAGACGGACCGAAAAAGGCCATCATTCATATCGCAGGAGGCGGACCACATGTCATCATGAATACCGCTTTGGGGTTCCTTTAGACACAAGGGTGGAAAATCCAGATCAACAGGGCATGCGAAGCGTGGGGCGAAGTGACGATTTGTTCGGACAGAATCCAACGCTCTCAAAATTGCGCCACCGTGGGGAAAGCGTATTAGGCGGATGCACTAATCTGGCCGTGAGTCACCTCAATCCTCAGACAGCACCTCTCTGACGAGGAAACTGTCGCTTCCCATCATTGCGATGGGGCATCCCGAGCTGAATCGGGGAGAATATCACAACTGCACCACTCTACCCGAAGTCAGGCCAGACGGCCGGCGACGAGGAGGGGCGGGACTTATCGATCCCTGAGGCTGGACCCGAGTCGAAATGTCCGGGCGTTCCTACGTACTCCATCAGGCTGGAGATCAAGCCACACGTAGTTCTGTGAGTGCAGTTTAACGTCATGCAGGACGTAGGACCCCATTTGGGGTAGATCTTAGTTTAGGGTCTTAGAGCTCGGACCATAAGGGCTGGATCTTAGTTTAAGGTCTTAGAGCTCGGACCATAAAGGTGGAGGATCTTAGTTTAAGGTCTTAGAGCTCGGACCATAAGGGCTAGAGGATCTTAGTTTAAGGTCTTAGAGCTCGGACCATAAGGGCTAGATCTTAGTTTAAGGTCTTAGAGCTCGGACCAGAAGGGGAGATCTTAGTTTAAGGTCTTAGAGCTCGGACCATAAAGGGGGGATCTTAGTTTAAGGTCTTAGAGCTCGGACCATAAGGGGAGATCTTAGTTTAAGGTCTTAGAGCTCGGACCAGAAGGGGGGATCTTAGTTTAAGGTCTTAGAGCTCGGACCATAAGGAGAGATCTTAGTTTAAGGTCTTAGAGCTCGGACCATAAGGAGAGATCTTAGTTTAAGGTCTTAGAGCTCGGACCATAAGGAGAGATCTTAGTTTAAGGTCTTAGAGCTCGGACCATAAAGGGGGGATCTTAGTTTAAGGTCTTAGAGCTCGGACCATAAGGGGAGATCTTAGTTTAAGGTCTTAGAGCTCGGACCAGAAGGGGGGATCTTAGTTTAAGGTCTTAGAGCTCGGACCATAAGGGCTCAAAGCACGCCACATCGTGGTCATATCCCCTGGATATGCGAAGATGCACTGAGGGATAGTGTCAAGAGTGTCGAGGTTTCGCCTGGTCAGAATGGGAGGTGGAAAATGTGAATCATGCGGCCATTCACTCGAGGACCGGGAGCACCGGCGTGACGATATGAGAATACTGCCGACCGTGGCGGAAAAGCAGCATCAACATCGCACCAACCGTTGGTGGAATGAGGCAGCAAACGAGCATCGACCGCTCAATCGCAGGATTTATATCGATTTGCTGCCCGAGGCCATTGGGGGTACCGGCCCGAGTCGGTGGGAGAGCACTGAGGCATTGTGTCCGAACCGTTCACGGGGGCTCCACCCAGGGCGTAGACGATGGGTCCGAATGAAAGGGAGCACGAAGCCTGAAAAGTGGAGGAAACCTGACCAAGCGGATCCTGACCCTCCTGGCAATAAACCAGAGTACTCTTGACACCGGTGGACCACGGCAAGGGGTCGGGGAACACGCCTTGAGGGTGACCTGAAAGCGGCGGATTCCCCAGAGAAGGGGGAATCTCTAAGAGGTGGGGGGCTGGACCCGAAGTTTCAAACATCCGGGCGTTCCTACGTATCCCATAAGGATGGGAATCAAGCCGCACGTAGTTCTTGAAGCGCGGTGCAACACAATCGGGCACCAGCGCGGGGAAGAGTGCGGGTCTGACCCTCGCACACAAAAGGAGCGGCATTTGATATTTCTTGTTTGTCCTTAAAGATGAATGGTTTTTCTTTGTGCGGCGACATGCCCGTGATTGAGAAATCGCTGGCGTCGCCACAATAATCAAGCCATGGAAGGCATTGATGAATGGCGTGGTCATTAACCAGCGCCCAACATGAGTGTCCCCTGAGGAGGACATCACGATGCAGTGCCGTTTCTCGTCGGGCGGCCAAGACGATCACAGTTTACGGTCGTGTGGTAGGACCAGACAACACAGTTTAAGGTCGTGTGGTTCGGACCATGGAGGAATCCGCTTACCGCGGTACGGCGGACACGGCGGAGGTGAGAGCATACCCAGCCCTGCGGTCACGCACGATTCTAGGAGAAGAGTCTTGGGATGGGGGTCTGCGTATGTCCATCACCCGAGGGGCAGAGATGCTAGCCTCCAGATATACTGGGCCCAGAACGCAATTGTTCGGGCGACTCCCTCCTCCTTATGGGGACGAGGGTCCAGCTACGCATGGCCCTTAGGGAGGATATCTGCATATATCCTTGGTGCTCAGATCATGGGAGCCTCGAACGACATCATTACCCTGGTTGGTCTGCCTAACGTGTAGAGGCGTACCGGAGGTCGGTATGAAGAGAGTGTCAAGATCCCACTACAACGCACAAAGGCGGAGTGTGATGAGGACTGCGCAACCAATGTTCAGAGCCCGAGAGAGCTGACATGGCGATCAAGGACGTTGCTGACGCATTCGCAACACAACATCCGATCGCGTCAGCCTAAGACGGGGCAAGCAAACGAGCATCAACCGCTCAATCGCAGGATTCATATCGATTTGCGGCCCAAGACCCGCCGGTAAATCGACCCGGAGCGGTGGGAGAGCACTGAGGCATCGTACCCAAACCGCTAACGAGGATCCCTTTGAGTGAAGGCTCGAACAAGAGGAAGCGCGAGGCCTGACAAGCAACACAGGACTTGTCGGGATTGAATCTGACACTACGAGTCATAGACCGAAGCACCCCAAAACATGTTAACAGATCTCCGGAAAGGGTCGGAGGACTCACCCTGAGAGCAACCAAAGGGGGCAGATCCCCGTGATCAACCAAGAGACGGGGCTGGACCTGAGACACAAGCGTCCAGGCGGTCCTACGTATCCCATAAGGATGGGAATCAAGCCATACGTAGTTCTGGAAAGGCAGTTTAACGTCATGCAGGACGATGAGGGGTGTGAGGTAGTCCCACACACGGGGGAGGCGTACGGCGCGGCCAGTAGACCGACGCGAATGAGGACATAATCCCCCGCTCACGCGATACGCCTCGCATAAAAAGGAGGGGAACTGGGGCCAGAGGCCCAACGCGGGATAGGGATTCCCGGGAAATGGGGCTGGGCCTGAAACATGATGTCCAGGCGGTCCTACGTATCCCATAAGGATGGGAATCAAGCCATACGTAGTTCTTGAAGTGCAGTTTAACGTCATGCAGGACAATGAGGAAAAAAGAAGGGGGGAGCAGAAGGCATCCCCAAACGTGGAGGGGGGCGTACAGCGTGACGAGCAAACCGTCGTGAATGAGGGCATAGCCCCGCACTCACACCATACGCCGCACACCCCGGGGCAACTGGGCCAAGGGCCCGATATGGGATGGAAATTCCCGAAGGATGGGGCTGGGCCTGAAACACGAGGGTTCAGGCGGTCCTACGTATCCCATAAGGATGGGAATCAAGCCGCACGTAGTTCTTGAGTGGCAGTTTTACGTCATGCAGGACGAATGCTGAACAGTTTAACGTCTTGTAGCTCGGACGTAGTGCAGTTTAGCGTCATGCGGGACGAAGCACTTGGCAGTTTAACGTCTTGCAGCGCGGACGAATGCTGAACAGTTTAATGTCTTGTAGCCTGGACGAATGCAGTTTAACGTCGTGCAGGACGTGGTGACACTCAGGCAAAGTATTGCTTGAGGAACCTAGCGTTGGTGGGAGGAGTGACACGCTCACCATCCATAGTCGCTAGGGAGTACGCGCCATTGGGATAGACCTTGTGGACAACAAAAGGTCCCTCCCACTTGGGCTCCAACTTGGGCGGCTTCCTGCCGGGGATCATCGGTGCTCTTAGGGCTAGCACTAGATCACCCTGTAGGAAGGAGCGGAGGCGAACCTTCTTATTGAAAGCTCGAGCCATCCTGCTTTGATGCCTCTCCAAGTTGTGCAAAGCGCGAAGTCTATTCTCATCCAGTGCTTCCAACTCGACTAGACGGGCTTCAGCAACTCTGTCCGGCGCTTGCTGGTCGTAGACCGCAGTGCGCAAGGACGGTAACTGGATCTCGATGGGCAGGACGGCCTCAGCTCCATACACCAGGGAATAAGGGGTCATCTGGGTGGAATTGCGAGTCGTCGTCCGATAAGCCCATAGGGCGTTGGGGAGCTTGTCCGGCCAACTCTTCTTGTTCTGACCAACCATCTTTTGCAGAATGTTAGAGAGGGTTTTGTTAAACGCCTCGATCTGTCCATTCGCCTGCGCATGATAGCGAGATGTATGGTTCGAGCGGATGTTATACTTGGCGTACAACTTCTTCAACTCGGCTGCTCGGAAATTGGTTCCGTTATCCGTGAGGATAGCGTGAGGCACTCCAAATCGATAGATGATGTTGGAGGTCACGAAGTCAGCGATCGAACAGGATTTGACCTCTCTGAGCGGAATCGCTTCTGCCCATTTGGAGAAGAAGTCCGTGGCGGTCAGAATGAACCGGCACTGGCGAGCTGTCGCCGGCGGGTAAGGTCCCACAACGTCCAGTCCCCAGACTGCAAAGGGCCAGGAATACCTTGTGGTATGGAGAGGCTCGGGCGGCCGATGCACAAAGTTCGCGTGAACCTGGCACGCATGGCACCTCCTGGCGTACTCGATGCAGTCATGGATCATAGAGGGCCAGAAGTATCCCAACCTCCGAATCTGGTGGGACAGCTTCGGCCCAGTTTGGTGGGCGCCGCATGAACCAGCATGAACCTCTTGCATGACTCGTGGGATCTCAACTCCCTGAAGGCAACGGAGGAGAACACCATCAAATCCGCGTTTGTAGAGGATCTGCTCCAGGCCGGGACTGCTCTGGAGGACGAACTGCGATGCGCGGCGTCGAACTCGCTCGCGCTCGGCCCGATCTGACGGAAGAATGCCATGTTGGAGGTACTCAACCAAAGGCGTCCTCCAATCAGGGGCTGATCCGACTGCTATATCTGGGGTACTCGGGGCTCCGGGCATAGGGGCAACCGTGGTGAGATTACTTACCAACGGGCCGCGATCTTCTTCCGGGATAACGGGAGCGATGAGCCTGCGGCGCGTCACGCGGACGATCAGGTTGTCCTGTTCAGGTTCCGCAAGTGACGCAGCCAGGCTGGTCAAAGCATCTGCTCGACCGTTCTGCGACCGGGGAATATGGACAATTTCTGGCCGAGAAGGGAACCGGGCCATCAGAAGGAGGGTGCACTCCAACAATGGCACAAGTTCCGGCTTCCTGACAACATAGTCGCCATTGATCTGCTTAATGACCAGCTCGGAGTCCCCTTTCACACACAGATGGGGCACGTCGATCTCGAGAGCTAACTCGAGGCCGGTGATGAGGGCATGGTATTCCGCCTCATTGTTGGTACAGCCCTCTGACAACAGGAAAGAGTATGGCAGCACGGCTCGCTCCGGGGTAATGAAGACGATGCCCAAGCCCACTCTATTGAGCTTAGGATTATCGAGTCTTCTACCGGTGGGGCTCCGGGAGGCACCGTCAAAGTGCATCTGCCAGCATGGATCGGCTCGATCAACCGAGAGAATGGTCTCATCAGGAAAGCCTAGATCCAGCGGCTGATCCGCGGAGGTCGGGTGAGCGGCCAGAAAGTCTGCCAACGCTTGCCCTTTGATGGCCTTCTGAGACACATACCTGATGTCGAACTGCTGGAGAATCACAGCCCACCGCGCTAGACGGCCAGTCAACATAGGTCGGCTCAGGATATATTTCAACGGGTCTACCCGAGAAACCAACTGTACCTCATGGTGCTGCAAGTAGTGCCGTAATTTCTGTACGGCAAATACGAGCGCCAGGCAGCTCTTCTCGATGGGGGAATACCTAACCTCCGCATCGAGGAGCATGCGACTGAGGTAATAGAGGCTATTCTCTGTTCCCTCGTTGTTCTTCTGGGCGAGAAGGGCACCCAGGGACCGTTCCAGGGCGGTCACATAAAGGACCAGCGGCTTTCCGGATACGGGCGGCATCAGGACCGGAGGTTGAAGCAGGTACTGCTTGATTTCCTCGAAAGCGGTCTGACACTCTTTATCCCATACATAGGTGGCACCCTTCTTCATAAGCCGAGAAAAGGGCTTACACTTGCCGGCCAGATTCGCGATGAATCGGCGTATATAGGCTAAGTGGCCTTGGAACCCTTGCAGTTCCCGGACGGTACCCGGGGGAGGCATCTGGCTAATCGCCCTGATTTTCTCTGGGTCGATCTCAATACCCCGGTATCTTACCACAAATCCAAGGAACTTTCCGGAGGTGACCCCAAAGGCACACTTCAACGGGTTCATCTTCAGGCAGCGAGACCGGAGGAAGCTGAACACTTTCTCAAGATCTTTGAGATGGTCCTGACGCTGGCGCGATTTGACAACCAAGTCGTCGACGTAGCATTCCACCAGTGTGCCGAGGATTGGCTTGAATATGCGGTGCATCGCCCGTTGATAGGTGGCACCTGCATTCTTCAGGCCGAAGGGCATGACCCGGTAGCAAAAGGTGCCTTGGGGGGCCCTGAAGGCAGTGAACTCCTCATCCTCAGGGGCCATCCGAATTTGGTTGTATCCGGAGTATCCATCCATGAAGGAGAGGGCTTGGAACCCTGCCGTGGCATCAATCAACAGCTCTGTCACTGGAAGGGGAAAATCATCCTTCGGACAGTGGCGGTTGAGATCGCGGAAGTCGATGCAGACTCTAATCTGCCCGTTCTTCTTCCTGACCGGCACAATGTTGGCCAGCCATTTGGGGTACTGAACTTCCCTCACGAAGTTGGCTTTGATAAGCTTGTCAACTTCGGCCTCAACCATGGCACCATGGGATGGGTGCATTTTCCTGGGAGGCTGCTTGAACCCGCGATGGTTCGCCGGGAGACCTAGGCGGTGGACGGCTACCTGAGGATCTAGCCCCGGCATCTCGTCATAGCCCCAAGCGAACACATCACGGTGCTGCCTGAGAAAGTCCACGTACTGCTGCCGCTCCTCAGAGGGCATGGCGGCACTGACCAATGTGGGTCTTGGATCTGCCTCGGTTCCAAGGTTCACCTGTATTAACTCATCGACCGTGGCGGGGACGCCCTCCTCAAAGGCTGGGGGTGCATCTTCCACGTCCTCTCCACTCGGGGAGGGATCATCCACGGGAGAGACTGCGTTGGAAACTGCATTGGGGCTACCAGATCCTGCTGGGCCACTGGTGCTGGCGCGGGCGGTCGCGGCCGTCTCATCAGGAGACTCGCGGACCGTCAAGACCATGGCGACGTCCAACCGGTGAATCGGGAGGACGTAAGCGTCATCCAGACTTGCCCAGGGATCGCTTGCAACAGTGACAGGCTCAACCTCACCTGCCAGGATCTGCTTATCCTTGCTCTTGTAATAGTCCGCGTCCAGATAGCGGGCTTCACATGAGGCAAAAGGAGAGGCATCTCCTTGAAGCACGCCTACTCGACCATTAAGGGAGTATTTGAGGCATTGGTGGTATGACGAGGGAACCGCCGCATGAAGGTGAAGCCATGGCCTGCCCATCAATGCGTTATACGCAGTGTCCTGAGAGACTACCATGAATTCGGTGTTGGCAACCAAGTCACCGAACTGGGTCTTCAAACGTATCTTGCCGACCGGGGTTTGCTCGGTGCGGTCGTACCCCTGGATCCTGAGGTCGGAGGGAATCAAGTCATCCTCAGACAACCCCAATCTCCGGAGCGTCCGAGTTGGAATCAGATTAATCCCGGACCCCGTGTCGACAAGACAGCGCCGGACTTCAAGGCCGTTGAACTGGCCGGTGACATACAGCGGACGAATGTGTCCCTGTATAGGAGGGTCTTCATCCTTACCAGAGAACGAGATAACTGCCTGACATTCGGCGTCCTCGATCGTTTCGGCGTGGAAGGCCTCTGCAGCCGCAACCTCTGTCTCGAACTGGAGGGGGCTCTTCAGGGCTTCAACGAGTGCCTCGCGCATCTCAGATGACATGCGCAGAGCCTCAAGGATGGAGAGCCTTGCTGGGATGTCGGCCAAGTGCTTCAGGACATCATACTTTTTGGCCAAGCGCGAGCTCCTGGTTGCAGGAGATTGCTCTGCGGTTGGTGGCATGACGGGCCTTACCGGTTGGATCGGCGGCCGACTGGTACTTGGCGCATCTCGCTGTTCACTGGTCGCAGTCCGGGAAATGGTCACCGTACTGGAGTCAGGAGGCCGGGATGGACTTGTGGCAGGGCGGAGCTGGTCGCGACGCGGCTGAGGCGGTTCTGCCCGGTCCCATACCACAAACAGTGGCGGAGGCGAATCCGTCATCCCCGGATGGGGAGCCTGCGCACGTTGAGCTCGATCTTGAGCCTGCCGCCTAGTCTCAGTGGCGTGCACGGCCTGGCCGGAGGTACCGACGGCTGTGCCCCGGCGACTCCTGCTGCTGCGGTTCTTCCGACGGTGGCGACGACCGGGGACGCTAGGGAGGTCCACCTGGTGTTCTTCAACGTCGGGAACCGAAAAGGGATTTACCAGCTCGACGGTGTTAACCGAAGCGTACCCAATACCGTCATCGGACGAATCATCCATCACCGGGCGGATCCGAGGAGGGACCCCCATCCCCGGGGGCATGAAATCGCCGAGAGTACGGGATAGTGGCGGAACTGGCGGGGCGCGCTCTTCCTTCTTGCGCTGCCGCCGTTTGCTCCTCTTGGAGGAGGCAGACTGGGACGACGATGCCGAAGCAGCACCCGCAGGTTCTGGGGGCTCAGGCTGATTCAAGCGCGCACGGATGATTCCCTGGGCGCGAATGGTCGTCTTGCGGGCCATCCAGTTATTATACTTCTGGGACCCGCGGTCGGAGACCAGCTGCCATTCGTCCTCGTTGCCACTATCGTCATCTGATCCCACGAACACGCCCGCTACCTGTGCTGGAGCTGGGCCCAACCTGATTACATTGTTGTTAATCTGGTCTTGGAGCCAGTCCTTGAACACATAGCACCGCTGGATGGTGTGCCCCAGGGCCCGATGGTAGGGGCAGTAGCGGGGGTTATCCGTGAGATGTGCCTCCTCTGGCCTCCAGCACTCAGGCAATCGCACAATCCTCTGCTCCAGGGCGCTCCGGAAATAACCGGGGACCTGATCCTCATGGAATGAGTACGTCAGGTGTCGCGGGCCCCTGGGAGCGCGGTCTTGACGAGGGGCTGGAGGGGCCTGCCGAGGAGGTGGACCCTGATTATCTCGCCTGGGTTGCGGCGGTACATTACGCGGAGGGGCTGGCCGGTTCTGAGGCTGCCGTTGCTGGGCCGGGAACTGAGCCCGTGGAGGCGGATTCCTGTGAGGCTGCGGAGCTGGCCTCACCGGCAGCAGCTCCAACGGCCTGGGAGCCTCTATCTGGGCCACAGCAGCGGGCTCAGCCCTGCTGGCTCTCCTTGCAGGAATCATAGGAGGCAGCGGGTGTGCCTGGCTGGCCTGTTGCAGGGCTTCCTCAAGACGTTGAGCTTTGTCTGAGAAGTCCCTGAACCCTCCGGGGTAATTCTGAGTAATCAGGGAAGGGACCAGCTCGGTCTTGACGTTCCCGACGCACATTGTCAGCAACTGCTCCTGAGTCAATGGCATGTCAAGGGAATACGTGAGACCCTTCCATCGGGCGACGAAGTCCGCGACTCGCTCATCAGGCCTCTGCTTGCACTTGAAGAGGTCTGCGATACTCGTCTTCCGGGTCGTGGAACTGAACTGGTAGAGGAACTGTCTTCGGAGGTCCTCCCAGCTGGTTACCGACCCGACGGGGAGCTGGCTGTACCAGACAAATGCTGGCCCTTCCAGTGTCTGGACAAAGCAGCGAAGCTTAGCGGCCTCTTGCTGCGCCGGAGTCCCCAACATAGGCCCGCACCTCGAGTTGAAATGGGCCAAATGTTGTGGCGGATCTCCGGTCCCGTTGAAGGGGGCGAAAGTGGGATTCCCGAATCCCGGAGGCGCCGGCATGTCATCCACCCATGCTGGGTATGGCTTGCCGTCCGGTGGGATCGCCACCTGCCGAGTCTCCAAGGCTTCCAAGCGGGCAATGAGTGCCGCCATCGGATCGTCCGGACATGGGTTCCAGTCCTGGCGAGGATCTCTAACCACGAGCGCATTGCATGGCCCTTCAATCGGGTCGTCGACCGGATCGTCGAACTCGGCAGCTCGTGGGATGGCTGGCGGAGCGGCCCTTGGGGCAGCGGGAGGAATCCGAGCGGGATCTCCCGGGTAGTCGCGCCGCTCGGGAGGGTGTGGCGAAACATACTGCGCCCTCTTGCCGTAGGCAATGGCCTCTCTCCTGTCGGCGAACACGGCGTAATCACGGTTGCCCGGGAGAGTCTCATCGAGGGGTGGTTGTTCCGGTCCCTGCTGCCCTGGCCTGGGATCACCGTAGTCAGGCCGCCGTTCTGCAGCGCGCTCGGCGAGGAGCTGGTCAACCAGCCTCTTCTGTTCGGCGAGCTGCTGACGTAGCGTAGCCTTCTCGGGATCCTCCTCTGCCTTCCACATGGAGGCAGATGGGTCGGCGGGCCTTATAGCCTCGCTGTGCTCTTTTCCTTTGCTGACGTTTCGGCTCAACGTCAGTGCTTCAGTGGGTGCGGGGAGCCCCAGGAGGTTCCTCTGATGACGAGTAACTCTCACTGATGGGTCTGACGACGGCTTGTCTTCGGGGGGGAAGCCCCTGTCGAGAAGTTCCAAGTCGTTCCCCTCTCCCGACAGGTCAGCCATATTGACTGTTCCTGTCCCTGGGGATATACCCTCAGGGCCACCCAACGAATCGGGCTGTCGGCGAATCACAATGAAGCGTAGGGCAGCGTACTGCCCCCATCCACGGATATACACGTGGGGAGTGGCTTCCTCGATAACTTTGCGGAGTACTTGAAAGCACTCAACGCATCGTTGTTGGAGGGCCTCGTGGTGCCCAAATGACCCGGGGTGCCGAACCGCGGGGAGCATGGCCAGGTCAATTTGACGGCACTGCTCACCAATATCCTCCAGGTGTAGTTGACTCCCGGGGTATGGCATTTGTAGGCAGTGAAGACGGGAGTGAGTCTCCCGGAGAGTTCGGCGGAAGCACTCGAACTCATCCGGGGTGAGCGATTCGGGTGCATCAAAGCCCGGTCCTGCGACTGGCCAAAACTTCTCAGGGAAGTGACCCTCTGCAAGGACGGTCCAGAAGCTCCACGACTCAAACTCGGGACCCAGATCTCCTCGGTCCTCTTCCATGGCTGGGAACGGACGGGGAACTGGTAGTGGTGCCGAGGCGGGCCGTCGGGCCGACGGGCTGGCCGGCGGTGAATACGGCGAGCAGGCCGATTGGCCTCCATATCCCGGGCCTCCCCCTGAGGGTGGCGGTGCCCCAGCTACCACATCACGATAGGACGGGCCGGCGAGCGAACATCCTGCCGTAGCATCGGTGCTCGCCGAGGGCGCACCAGATCGTGGTTCGACCGTCGGTCCCCAGAAAAAGTCTCCGGCTTCTCTGATCGAGACGGAAGGCACTTCCGGAGGGGCCGGTACCAACCGCAAGTTTGATCCTTGGGGGTCTACCAGGCCCTCGTTACTCCGGATATACCTTCGGAGAGACGCGGGGATCACATCGATCTCGCTCTCGGGGAGCACGAGGCTGACGTGCCGCATTCCTACCCCTGCCCTTGACTGGCGGGATTGGGGAAGGGGCTCTGTCGCCGAATCGTACTCTGCCTCTGAGTCAGAGAAGCAAACCGGTCGGATCTCTGTCCGGAACTCCGCAACATTCTTCCCTCGGCGTCGACGCCTTGCCTTCCTGCCCCTGGGTGGTTCTTCGGGGCAGGGCTGATCTCTGTCCTGGCGTCCTCCGGCCGCACTGGTGCTGGGGCCAAGAGGACTGGGAACCAAGGTGCGAGGGGCACTGGGACAGATATCAAAGGGGACGCGGGGAGAGATGATTCCGGGCAGGCCTCCGGGCCGGGATTGGGAGGTGGGATGACCCATGCCTCCTGGATCGGCCACGCAGAGTAGACCCTGCCGGTGAATAGCGCTACCGCGAGGTGGTCCGCGGTGGCTACTGCCAGTGCCAGCAACCGGGAGAGTCGACCCAACCTGCCTTTGGGGCGGTCGGGGCCTCGATCCGGGTCGGGCATAGGAGTTCCCCCGCTCAGGATGCGCAGAGGCCTGGCGACTGGAGCCAGCAGTGGCTTGGGCCAATGCGGCCGCTGTTGCTAAAGCCCCAAGGTGGGCATCCTCTTCCGCTCGTGCTCGACGTTGGCGTCGAGACAGACGAGCCGGGATGAGCGGCGCGGGCAGGTGGAGAGCCTGTTCCTCGACTTGAGGGGCCTGGCGGCGATGTCGCCGTGGCCTGGCGGGAGCCCTTATCGTGGATCCCTGGAGCGGACCTCGGATAGGGTGATCCTGGGCATCTTCCACTTCATCCGCATAGGGAAGGGAACTGTCAGAGCGCTCCGGGGATAAACTCCCGAAGCGATTGGACGTTGAGGTAGGCAGTGGTGCCTCCCTGCGCGGCCCTCGGGGGCGGCGGTGGTGGCGAGGCGCAGCCTCCTCAAGGTCTAGGCGAGCCATGTCCCTAGTGGGGATGACTCCCTCTTCCTCGTATCTCCGCACCAGGGTGTTGATCACCCTTCTCTGGATGACCTCCGAGGGGGAGAGAGGGCGTGGTCGTCCCGCAATTGCGGCTGCTGGGACGGCTGTGGAACGGGCGGGACCGCGCGGAGTAGCCGCGTCGGTGTTTCCCCTGTCCCTGCGCCAGTGGGCGGGTGGCGTTCGGGCACTAGATCGGGCGACCTGATTTCTGAAAGCAGGGAGAATGACCCATTAATACTGACAGGAAAAAGGAATCGACAACCAACCATTAGCGCCACGACGCCTTCCGTGGGGGGAACCCAGGCCCTCGACGTTGCGAGACGGAGTGCCCGATGTCCCTTCCCCAGCCCCTGGCGGGTAAGACTGAATGCTTGGCCGGGCAACACGCCGGTCTTCCAACACCTCTGAAAGCCATCGGTCTTCGTATCGAGGAGAAGAGATTCACGTCGGGTTCACCATTTTTCTGTTTCGGTGCGGATGTGCGTCGGGTTACGCTGTTCCGCCAGGACGCGTTCGCGCGTGCACCCGTCAACCCGAGGGGATGGGCGCGCGGCTTGTGGTCCCGCAGTCCCGCTTTCCAAGGGCGGGCGGCATCCGTCCCTTATTCAGGGGCGTCTGCTCCTTGATCGAAACCGGGATGATGGGATGTCGGCTCCTCCTTCCTCGGACGTCTCCTCGGAACTTGTCGCCTAATCCGGGTCTCCCTCATAGACTTAAGAATGTTCGTGAATCTCGTTCCCGGCGCCATATCTTCATGGACACCGGTTAATTACGCTGCTTCCGCCCGGACGCTCCAAGGGGTCTGGGCGGGGCAGCAACCTGCAGTGAGAAGGCCGGGTGGCTCTGGGTGCTGGGGGCGTGTCGTAACACTGCGGCTCTGCACGTCTGTCTTCCGTCCCTAATAGGGCTTCTCGAAGGCATGATGGCCTGAGGCATCCCGTACTAGGTGCGGGGAACTGTGTCACCTGAGGTTTTCCTCAGCTTCCCGTGTTTAACACGGGGTATGCCGCGAGTTTAACGTCCAGCGGGGACGGCATCGGACCGATCAACACGAAAAGTGGATCAGATGACAGAACCCCTTTGCGGGGAACCTCCGACGCTGGGGCCAGCACATGGGCGGCTTCCCAAGTAACGTGGAGTGAAGTGAAGTGGCATGACCCCACCGGGATGTGGCGGCCCGGGTAAGGATCAGGATGGATGATGAAGTGAAGAGCTTGGACCCCAGAGGGGCTTCCTACGTACCGCGCGTTAACACGGATCAAAGTCAACGTAGTTCGGGCATACAGTTTAACGTCATGCTGGACGTCGGCAAGCCGACTCACGAAGAGGTCGAGGCCGCCGGGCGGAGGATTGAACCGAACCACCTCGCACGGAGGGGGATGGAACGGCCGGGTGGATCACAGTTTCACGTCATGCTGGACGATAAAAGGGGAAATGGAAAAGGGGGGCTGTGGGGAGGCACCGTGGAGATACACACGGGCAGTCTCCCACAGGGGCGGATTCATAGGTGAATCAACGCAAGCGTGAACCCTGGAGGGGTCCACTGATGGACGAACCGACGTAAATACGACCGGGACGACCAGGTGGTGGGCTTGGACCTCAGGGAGGCTTCCTACGTACCCTGTATAGAAGACAGGGATCAAAGTCCACGTAGTTCATTCTGTCAGGACTTACGCACTTGGGGCAGCCCGGATACTGCAAAACTCAGTTGGAAGGGACTTGGACCGAAAGCAAAAGACACCTCGATCCCAGTCAGACCCTCTACTGGCTTCGGCAGTGGGGAGGTGCAATGGAGATACACATGTGCAGCCTCCTACGAGAAACTAGGGGTTTGTAATACCCTGCCCCCGTAGGGAAAAGCCACTCCCATTAAATCGTCCCAAAAGGGGGACAATCCCGACATCCCTGCAGAGACGAGCGGGTGGGGGCCACGTCCAAACCGGGGGAGACCCTGCGTGCGGAGCACGGGATCAGGTTGCGGACGGTTTAGCGTCTTGCCAGACGAAGTACAGTTTAACGTCATGTGTTGAGGACGAGGCACTTGGCAGTTTAACGTCTTGCAGCACGGACGATGGGGGCTAGGCAGTTTAACGTCGTGCAGCTTGGACGGGTGTGCAGTTTAACGTCATGCAGCACGGACGATGGGGGCTAGGCAGTTTAACGTCGTGCAGCTAGGACGGGTGTGCAGTTTAACGTCATGCTGGGCATAGGTTGCCGGACGAAGCACTTGGCAGTTTAACGTCTTGCAGCGCGGACGATGTACAGTTTAACGTCGTGCAGGACGTATAGGCAGTTTAACGTCATGCTGGACGAGTATGCAGTTTAACGTCATGCTGGACATAGGTGCGTGTCACTTCGCGCAAGCCTGGAGGGCCGCACGGGAAGACAACGCACGGTGCGGGCACCCGGGATGAGAATCATCGGGTGCCACACAGGCGGGTAACCTTAGGAGGTCAACGGGAACGACCCTGACAGATTGCGCGCAAAAAGGAAGCTTTGCGCGCAATACTGCGGGCCGGCGCGCAATCGGGGCGGCTGGCGCGCAATTGGGCCAGCGCCTTGCGCGCGGATGCTTGAGATTGCTCACACCGGGCTTCGGATAGCGCGCGGGGGCAACGGCTCATTCTCTAATGAATGGCCACTTGAAAGAAGGGGGGGTGCGCGCAATCGGGCCGGATTGCGCGCACCCCGGGGCAATTGCGCGCAAGCGGGTTCTTTTGCGCGCAAAGGCCTTAGGGTGAGTGTTTATTCAAATGAAAGGAGCCAGCGGGGATTGCGCGCGAAGGCGGACCCCGAGGCTTTCTTGCGCGAAAGAAAGGAGGTTACCTGAAGTTCGTCATTGCGCGCGGAAGGGGTTGAATTGCGCGCACGGGAGACGTTTCGACTTCCAGCAACCTTTGAAACGTTGGGGGTCGCCTTGTATTTATAGGCAACCCCGGGCGCGGAATCCAGGGTGCGAGCGCGAAATTCTTCTCGCGGGCGCGGAATCGGGCGCGGCGCGTAAGGGAGTCGCGCGGACCCGCGGCGCGCAGAATTGCGCGCCGAGCCGGCGCATTGCGCGCATCCCGGGGGTTTTCCGCGCGGGACATCACCTTTGCGCGCGGGCCTCTGAAATTCCGCGCAAGGCCTCCGGGCCCTCCGAAACGTTCTTCCGACTCCAAATATCACGTCACTTTCCGCATCCGGAGCTTCGTTTGAGACCAACGGACTTTTCCGGCGTCTACAAAGTGCATGGAGAAAAATATGAAAATAAAACTAAATGGTTCCAAATGGGTCTGATTCACAAATTACCCTCACAAAGGATGCACCTTATGAAATCCTATTAGCATCGCGGCTGACGCAAAGCCATGAGCTTCTTTGGGCCCTCCACAGAGGAATGTTACAGTCGAATATGCGGTTATGATGAATTTAAAGGGAGGCTCCATGATCGTGTGGTGAAAAAGGTCTCCTCAATGAGTCCTTTGAACCTGAAACAATCCTTTTCTATTTCATTGGAAGAAATTTATAAATCCTCTGCACCATGGAGTGGATGACAGTCGACTTCGCAACTCTAGAAAACATGATGCAATCTTCCTCCGATCATGAAGATCAAGTTACTTTGCGGCACACCCTCAGAGAATCCCTCCACTATTCCTATAATTACATGGATACCCCCATTCTAAATGATCCGGTCCCTAACCATTCGTCTTTTGAAATCCCAAATCACGAAACATTCTTTTCCCAGTGAACCAACCGAGAAAATGAATCATCTGAGGTACTTGAACAATGACAAAACCATTTCACATTGCTCAGACCTTCCCTTGTATCCGGAAGGGATGCCCTTCATTAATTCCATTGGAAAACCTGAAAAAAAGATATCCATTTGGGTACGGAAGACTCCACAGAGAACATAATAATCTTGAGGCACTCTCCATAAAGATGTGTCCTCCATACTTAGGCCATGACACTATGCTTCACAATGTTCTTCTCTTTTCAATGTCATATCCTCTGTGAGACTGTTTGATCTGAAAATCCATGTTCTATGTAAATCCATGTGCTCTGAGAGACCCTATTCATTGCTATTTCATGGGCTCTTCAAGGCCATGTACTCTGTAAACCCCTCTTCTCTGTGAGGTAATGAGCTCTATGAAGCCCTATGCTCTACGAGCCCTTATGATTAGAAAGACACTATGATTCGCAGAGACCAACTCTTGGTAGCCTATTCTTTCATGAACCCTTATCTAGTGAAAACTTCTTGGACTGTATGAAGTGATTTCAGTGTCCCTTGAGTGGTGCTTCATGTGGTTTTGTTTTTCTTCATGATCATTCTCGTAAGAATAGAAATGGTTGTTTCTTCTTCATATAGACATTCCAATGTGATCGCCTCATTGGATAACTCCACAAAATCATCTCCATATGGATTTTTTGGTGCCTTCCCTTCACCAGGGGTTAAAGTGATCAAGCTATGTAACTCCTAGGGGTGGTGAACGAATCCCTACCAACTAAGCTAAAGGATGTTAAACTACCGAAAACCCACATCCCCGACACATGATGTTAAACTGTGAACAATGTTTAAGCGACATGACTAGAGGAAACCACGATGGGGATGGAAACTAGTGCCTCCTCACTACTCTCTCCCACTGAGCTTTGTCACCATGTGAATCTTGTGTAGTCCTTTCCTAATCCCGAACCAGATTAACAGGGTACTGATATTATGTTGTCCATATCTTCCATGTACTTATGCACCCCTACATGGGCCTCCCACATTGAGTAAGTCACAGTCTTCCTCAGTTGGGCCTGTAACCATGCATAAGATCCACTCCATTCCTAATGGATGCACGTTGTGTGATGTGACAACCATGTCTTTGTTGCCTCTTGTTTCTCACACCAAGAATTACACACATTGGATAAGAGTATTCATCGACCATGAAATGCTCTTTGGTACACCTTAGTTTGTAAGCCCCATAACCCTATCAACTGTTCCACATGGACTTTGATCCTTTACCTTTCTAGGTTGGTTACATAATAATCCTCCCAAAGGTTTAAGTCTGTCACCCATCAGTTCTGACCAATTCATGTCCATTTTCCCCCATCCCACTTCACATTGAAAAGTAATACACATTCGTTCATCCAGACATTAATCTACATGCGTTCGAATGATGTGGGATTTTATCCCTTTATCCTTGGAAGAGTACATAGGAATCCTTCTAGAGGTTCATCCCCAAACACTTGTAATATTCAGTGTACCTTTTGATTGGACCCACATCTGTGGTCCACCCCTTAGTTGTGTCAAACTCGTTCCTAGGAATCTAACAATGTGAAAGTCCCACACACAATAAAAATACCTAAAAAAAGAGTGTCCCAATTGCGATAGGCTGTAAACCACTCGTTAGACCGAGCATGTATTCAGGTATCATTTCTTTGTGTAAACTCAAATTCCATGCCCCCATTCATGAATCATGGTGGTTTGATTCCCCCCCACAGGGATATGTAGGAAGACTCCATGAGGTTAAAGACCATATATCATGTCCCATCCTGGTCTCTCCATCGAGCCATTTTGTTTTGGGAAGATCATGCCTCAACCCAGAGGTTCTACTTTCTCCGGGTCCCATCCATGCTTCCATTCTCACATGATGCCTCCTCAGGCAACTCATCACCCAACCGATATATGTGGATTTTGATTATGATCTGCTAGAATACGTAGGATGCCTCTCAGATATTCACGACCATCACCACCAAAATCTTCACCTTGGTTCCATCTCATTAATCTCATATACATTATCAAATCATTGATCATCAATCCTAGTTTTACCATAGCCACCACATCCCAGTGAGAACATGATGTCGATTCAGGTAGCTAACCCTGTGTAAGTCCCATTAATATCATTGCTCCATTGTAGCATCTGGGAAACTGTACCCTCATAATACCAAGAATTTATTCAGGTTTTTGTCTATTTTGTACACCATATCCCCATGAATCAACCCCACTATGTATGTTTTGATCCCAACCTTCTATACTGTGTACGTAGGAGGCCTTCATGAGGTTCAATCCATGCCGGTGGAAAACCATGGTGTCCCCGTTTTTTGGGGCACAATCACCCTAAGAGCCATTCTCATTAGGCATATTGATCCACCCATCTAGTATACCTCCCATGCCCCCCCCTAATAGAGATATACCCACATAATCTACTCCCATTAGAATTACGATTGGTCTGATTCATCGCTGAAAGATGATAAACTCGTGGCATACCCCATGTTAAACATGGGAAGACGGGGAAAACCTGGGAGGAATGCCTATGGAATATAATTCCCCACACTCGATATGGGATGCCACGAGCTTCCACGCCGTTGAGAATCCCAATCATAATGGGATGAAATATTGGTGTACTAGTGTTTCAACATTCAAACACACCATCGATGCCCAATGTGACTACACCCTTTACTAAAGATTGCATCCCCGACATGTCCCCATGGAATTCCCTTACAGATATAATGTAATTAAATGGTGTGTGCAATGATATGGCACCCGGAAGAGTTTAATAAACCAAAAATCATATATTTATGGAAGACCCGGACTAGGTGAAATATTACTAGATGAAATCCATGGAAGTAGAGAAAAAAAATCCCATCATCCCAATTTGATCAATGAGAAAACATCCCTGAATAAGTGTGAGATGCTGCTCGTCTTTGGAAAGTGGGAATGCAGTGAAATATATTTTCATCCTCGAGAGATGGATATACACTAAGGTGAAGGATTTAGAATAAAAATAGTGGGCCCAATGTAAAAAATGACAATGTTATCAACTCCATGTTATCAACCCCACTTGTCCATATATCTACCTGGGGGCATTACACTTCACTAAATTTTAGTCCAATACTACACCAGACCAGTTCACCTCGTGATATCGAGGACATGCCTCAAGGTGCCATCATAGTGAAAATGGTTTTTATTGAGATATACTAAGAAAGAGGCACTTACCGAAGTCTAAGAAAATTGGAATAGCATGCAGTGGATGTACCACACCCGATTGATCTTGAAGGTGTACATATTCACCAACAAATAACATTTCATAGACATCCTATAGAATTCATGTAATTTCCTCTCAGTTGAAACCCCAGTAATGTTAAAGAGAAAATTGAGACTGACAAACACTCTAACCCTTTTGGATTGGTGAAAAAGATAGATGATGTATTGAAAATGTGGTGATACACCAACAACTTACTGAACAGTAGAAGATGGTTGATGAGCTGCTTGTAGAGCACTCTGTGGATCCCTCCGTAGAATGGCATTTAGATTATGGTAATCCTCAATTAGAGTAATTGGGGTAGGGGCCAGTAGACCTTCCTCCTGTTGAGTGGTTCCTTGCAACATGTACCACCCTGCCCATCTAGGCAGGGTGAAGGGTGGTGTTTTAGGATATCGACCATGATATGAATCACCAAATCATTCTGAATTGTGTAATAACCCTCTATAAGACCATGTTCGGGTTCTTCTGGCTGCTCTACTAGCTCCACCATCCACTCTACAGGTTATTCCACCAGATCCTTAGTTAATTCCTCCAGTCACCACATTAGATGCTGGGCCCTCTTACCATGATGATGAACCTGTGAACACGTTGGTGGTCAGGGAACCTCGTCAATATCAGAATTCCCATTCATATTATCCGATGTCATTTTTTATCTCTCTACTTGAGGCCCTATAAAAAATGGTGGAAATACCACCAGATGGAATGCCGTATCCGGTATGGGTGGATAATATGACAACACCGTCAGGTTTTCGAAATCCTACCATCTCCCTTTTAATTTGATGGGTGATCTACTATATCATTTGTCCCACATTATTTCTATGTGTGGACCCCTTCTGGGAACTCAAACATAGCATGAGGCAGCCAAGATATAGTGTTTCTTACAAAAAATGAATCAATCCACATTTTTTGTGTATAGCTAGTTTCCCATTCAGTCAATATCCCGTTGGTAGAATTGTCATAGGAAATTTCTCTACTTGTTCAGTTCCATGACCTAGAATACATGTTTTTATAACCACATCAATTGAAAATGGAGTCCATATGAATGCACCGTAGACTTCATTTCTAGGTGGAAGTGTCTCACATATTCCATTATTAGGCCTATAACACATGAGAAATTGTTAAAGATGTGCATAGGGAATGTAATGAAAAAATTGTACACTTCTGTCATCACTCATAATTTACCTGGTGGGCCCTGGGATTTCTCTGAGAAAGTGAAATTTTTAGATGAACCCTTGCATAAAGCCATGCCAGAGAATCAAACATCTCGTATGTCTCCTGCAAAAAGGGCCTCCAAGGTCGAGACTACCACGATAGAAAAAATAGAGTCCCTCGGGCACCAGGAAATGTTACCGAAAGGGCCACCTCCATAGCTTTTCGGAGTTTCACCACCTCAGGAGTAGCCTCTAGCTTAGTAGGTCCCACCTCAGAATAAGCAGTTTCCCCTGCGTAACGTGCCACTACCACCTAGGTGAGATAATATGGTTACATATCATCGGTAGGATTTTCCAACCCCTCATAAGTACCAAGATCCGATAGATCCATTATTTGATTATAGGAACCCTATATACTCATTTATTTAGGCTCATGGTCCTAGTTATTTCTAAAGATCCATGGACCAGGTAATCCGATGGTTTTTCAGAATAAAAGAGGCACGATGTGGCAGATCTCACTAATCTCCGCAATTACTGCTCATGTCACCGGTTCCTTGGGTACACCCTCCTGTAATGCTAGGTGTTTATTGAATGGCTCCAAGACTAGGTCGACAACTACATAGTTAGGTTGGGTCTAGCCCCAAAATAGGTGGAATTTGTGTTTATATTTCTTGACTGTGATAGTGAGGGTGAATAGAAGGATGTTTCTAATCACGAGTCCGAAAAATACAATGATCCGATGGCTAGAAAGGAAGTCACGTGCACCCATGGTATTATCCATTCATGTTTGAAAAGGACTAGGCATTCCTAAGTCATTGCAAACCCTTAAGACACTACCTCTTCATCAACACCTCAGACTTCGTCCTCTCTAGGGTGCAAGAACCGACGATTCAAGGGAAGATAAATCCCCTTGTATGTGCCAAATAGTTCTCGTATTCTCAGTGACTTTATGCCCCAAGAGATGGTGAATGCACCACTAATTTTACCAATAAGTATAGATTGTTCATGTGATGACCAATGGAATACTTAGGTCAATAACCTAAAGTTGATAACCCATACATGGCTCTTGATTGTGAAGAATTCATGGTGAACCATCCCAATATCCTAGTAGACACCAGTGGAAATGGATCCATGGTTATGTGGATTTCCAAAATCAATTTTCCAGTTCCTCTAAGCAATCCATGCATGCCACTTTGTCAGAAAACATGCCTAGCACAAAGATTAGCATGCACATCATTCTCATCTCAAGTAATCCTATTATCTTCCATCACATTTTGTACTTCTTGATCAGGAAGAGCCACCATCATCATTCTACAATGAGAAACATTTTATTATCGATCTAACTCAGTCATTCTGTAGTAAAATGATAGAATCTATACATGGTTCAAAAAGTGGGAAGTGGTACATTCCTAGCACTAGACATAATTCCCTGGTACAACCAGAAATTCCTGTCATACCACCTTCCACAGAGAGACATCATGTTAGTAGAAGTGTACTTCTGCCATGAAAATATGATGTACTCAAGAATATTTCAAGAATTTATATGAGGATATCTATCCTCTAGGATATCCATCTACCAGTATATATGTGTGAAGCCCTCCAATAGGCTTTAAGAATACTTCTCCAGTTTAAGAAAAATGTTGCATCCGTAGAAGCCTTCCTTAATGAGATAGTCGACCATGTGGAATGTCAGGACATTATCTATTTCTTTCGATAAAATTAAGGATCTAATATACATGGGCACATCTACCCTTTGTAAATCGTTGGACAGTTCAGTGGTGTGGAGTTCCATCATTGTATTTTTGACATGGGCTTAGGGATCAACATTATCCAAACCTGGACACTTCATAAAACGGGGCTATCAGAAATAGATGTAAGTCCTTCAAGGCTGATGATTCAAGGTTATGTCATGAGGGAGAAGAAAGTAGTTGGGAAGATCCACTTGAAGAAACTATTTTGTGGAATAGTTACCAGCACTGATCTCATGGTTTTCTCATAAGAAACCTCTTACAATAAATTTATGTGTAGACCATAACTCCCACTGCATGATGCATTCTGTTCCTCAAATAACCAATTCCTTAAGTACTTCTTTAATGGTCGAGTAGGTGTAATCTAAGGTGATGTGTCTCCCTTTATAGATTGTGAATCCAGTTACCTAGATTCTGAATACTACAAGAGAATGTACAGGTAGATTCAAGTTAATGTGGTTGAGCATGCTATGGATGCGACCATCTCATGGAGAGACCTATATAATTCCTATGTCTTATCGACTCACCGATTGGAGGTCACGACCCCAGAAAATGGGGAAATTATTTTTTGTGTCTATAATGAGTGAGAAGGGAATTTAGAAGTATAAAGAACACTGTAAGATCACATCATAATCCTTAACAAATCAGGCTAGGGTGATCCTAGAGACCCTTGCTTCTATAAGGTATTGGGTTGCGCTCTCCATGGAAACAACAATACATCATACATTATTATTTTGTTGAGATGGGATAAACTGGATCAAGCTGGCATGTAAAAATTTAATTGTTATAATCCAACTTGGCCTCTTGTGTTAAAGGCCATATGGGATCAATTTTACAACTTTTTTCTCCATGGTAACATCAGTTTAGGAGTCCCCTGACGAGGTTCCCACTACCACTGAGCCTGAATCTAGTGTCCTCTTAGGATCTTTCAACT
The DNA here is from genome assembly GCA_963277665.1 of Viscum album. NCBI lineage: Eukaryota > Viridiplantae > Streptophyta > Magnoliopsida > Santalales > Viscaceae > Viscum > Viscum album. The sequence goes on along the minus strand of OY728148.1, from coordinate 1,553,780,260 downwards.
TGGATGAGTTGCTTCCTACTGATGATCCTCTCACTGTGGATGAGGAAGCGGATTTGTAAGACACCCCTCCTCCAATCAATGTTGGTATATCCACTACGACGATGAATTGGTATAGGTGAACCTTGGTACTAAGATGGGTCTTTAATCAATATTGATCACCTCCACTACTCCTACAAAACCACAATAGTGATATGTGAATATCATAAGGTGTCATGGTGATTTATTTTCATAGATTTATGATGAGATTCTATGGATGTATCCTCAGTACATCATCCACAATCTCAGTCTCCCAGCAAGTCACCATGTGTTTAAATAGCTTCCATGGAAGATATACCCTTCTCAATGTTCAATCGTTGAGGCCAAGGTTGATAATCTCATAAATACAACTTCATCAAGGAGGTCTATAATTCTAAATGGGTTGCAAGCATTATATCCATTAGAAAGATGAACAGACAGTTTAGAGTGTACATTAACCTTTGGAATCTCAACGTTCACTATCCAAAGAATGAATTTCTACTTCCAAAGATTGAATTGTTTATGGAAACCACCATTTTGTTCTAGGCTCTCTCATTTATGTATTTTTATACCGACTATAATAAATTCATAATGGCCCCCGAGTATGATGATTCTACTACCTTTAGGGCACCACAAATTAATTATTGATATCATGTAATTCTGTTCAGTATAATGAATGTTGGTTCCACCTATTAGTGTTCCATGGACCACATATTCAAGATGATCCTCAAGATATTGCTGGAATTATATATAGATGATCTGGGGTTAAATCTCACCAACTTCAGGACCATCTCAAGGATCTTGAGAAAGTGTTCGGTTACCACAATTCCTACCATTTGAAGATGAACTCCTTCAAGCATGCCTTTGGGGTCACCTCAAAAAAATTTCTCATCAGCAATGTCAGATACATATGCATTGAGATAGATTCAGAGAAGATCAAGTCCAGCAGTCGTATTTCTCCCCCACGTAACATTCATGAGCTCTAATGATTTCAAGTCCACACAGCTTACCAATGATGATTCATCGTAAATCTAGATGGAAAATTTAAGCCTTTTCTTGGATCATGAAGAATGGTGCCGATTCCCATTTGGATGAGTAGTGTTATACAGTTTTTGAGAAAATAATGAAACACCTACTACAACCTTTAGTTCTGATGCCACCCATTTTCAAAATTCCACTTGTCCTCTATATGGATTCTCTGGAATGGCCCCTTAGCACCCTTCACACCCAAAAGAACAATGGGGGATCAAAGAATAGTCTTTATGATCTCAACTGCATGGTCATCGATACAAAGAGAAGATATTCCTCTTTTGAGAAGATATTCCATGCACTAGTATTCATAGTGTAGATACTATGACATTACGTACAACACCAAGAGATAACACTGATGTCCCAAGTAGATCCGATGAATTAAATTTTGAATGACACCAGGTTCATAGGCCATCTATCTCAGTGGGATGTGATCCTCCAATAGTTTTGAATCATGTTTTCCCCCATAAGGCCATCATGGGTCTAGAATTGGCCGACATTATTTCTTCCCATGCAACCCCCACAATGTAGTATGGTATCATAATTTTCTAGATGAGGAAATCCTCTCGGTGGATCAAGACATTCTGTTTTGGAAAATTCACTTCAATTGTGCTTCCCAATGCCCTACTGATGGGAGACTCAATGATGCCAAACTCAACAGAGTAGGCCTACGTATCATATTCATCACGCCGGTGTAAGATATCCTTCCCTATTAATTCATGTTTGCAGAAGGCTGCACCTAAAATGAGGTAGAGTACCAATATCTCATCACTGGCCTCAAGATGGCCCTCGAGATTGATGTTCCCCACCTTCATATGAAGGGGTTATCTAAACTAGTCATCAAGTAGATCAATGGTGACAACGCCATTATGTATTCAGAGATTGTACCTCTGTTAGAGAGTACACTCTAGAAAAGTTTCATGTTACCTTCTCGTTGATAAGTTACAAATGTCCCACGATCACAGAACAGACAAGATGATGCCTTGTCCAGACTTCCCGCATCAATTTCATAGCCCGACCTGGTTGATTTGATTATTCATGTGGCTATTGAAGATCCATCCCACCCACCACTTCAGATGTTGTTGATAGACAACAAGTAAGCCACCTTACCATCGATGCCTCCACATCGGGACTTACAGGCCCCCCTTCTGAAATATTGGAGGATACCCCTGACTAGATGACTCCCTTAATTGAGTATCTGAAGAAGAGTAATCTATCGATAGTTAGAGCTGACTATTAGTGAATTTTATGGTTTGAAATGCAGTTTACCCTCTAATGTTTTCCCGGTCTTGAGTAGATCCTCTACAGATGTGGGTTTGATGGATTTCCATTTTTTTCATTCAATGAGATAAGATTTCTTATGTTATGTAAAAATTTTATTCCCATTACCACATGTCTCATCAGATAGGGCCTAAACATTAACATCAAATATTAATATTGGGATACATTTGGGCCACCAGGATCTGTGACTACATAATGATTTCCAAGTGGATTCATGAATGGAAGTAACATTATAATTTCTTTTGCATCGCCCACCAAAGACCCTCTATAATACCATGTGTTATTGTCTATTTTCAGTTTGGATACTCTATTTCATGGGACCATATAAAATGGTAAAAACTCACTAGTATATGTTAATCCTGATTTCTACTGATTTATTTTCCAAGTGTAAAAATGTTAATTCAGATCAATTAATTTAATTCCCATTCCATTGTTGAGTTCGTGATATCTAATATCATCCACAAATTCATAGTCCCTCACGTCGTTCTCTCAAATAAATGAACCATCTTCTGAGAATATGAGATGATGAAAATATTTACCAAGTACAACATCCATTCTAATCATTCCTCTCACTATCACGTGTAAGAAAATGGGTTGATCGAGGCATTAAAAAACCACTCAATCATCTTGACGAATATGGTTGGTTAGAATGGGAAGAGTTGGTGAGACAAACTCCCCATGTCCCTATGCAATTATCGGACAATGACTCATAATTCCACCCAAGTTATGCTATATTTTATTGTATAAAAAATAGAGGTAGTCCTACCCATCAATATTTTGTTACCCATATTACGAATGTCTATCTATGATCAGCATGCACCAGAAAAAGTAGCCAAAATCCATCTCACATAATTGGATGTGCTGTACGAGGACATGATTCATGCCTTGAACAATTAGATGAGGCATTACCATAAGATTTTTAGGGATTTGAATAATAAATTATTCCTCCCATCCTTCTTAAATGGTGATTTAGTATTTTCCATGAGAATGCCAATCATACTTAGCATGAATCCTCCAATGTTGGAGCCCAAATGGGAGGGACCATATTTCATTCACAATGTTTTCCCCAAATGTGCATACACTCTGGTCACTATGTATGGTGAGAAAATTTCTCCTCCCACCAATGCCAAATTCATCAATCAGTAATTTCTGGGAGTGAATTGTCATCCCACATGTCTTTAAACTGTAATACTATCTAGGATGATGTTAAACTGCTCACCATCATCTAGTAAAATTTTAAACTATAAATGGTCTGAGCTCTACGACCTTAATCTACGATCTCCATTATCCATAACACAAAATTTTAAATGCATGAGAATAACCATGTTTCACTAATCTCAAAATTTGGGTCTCCATCAATCTCGACTTCCAAAATAAACCCCCATTTCAGGCTAGTCTCACGCCAATTTTTTACACCTACCATTTGGGGCCAACTTCCTAGAGGATCTCAAAAACAATTTTGATACAAGTCATGAGTTGAAGATATGGTTATACGGAGATGCTCAATTGTTGTTATTATTATAGGTCACATGATATGGATACTGCATTTCGAAAATGGCTAGTAGTTATCCCCAATCGTTATTTACATCCACATGATCTCCCAAATGATGGGCGTGATGATTTACCTTCTTCTGAACATCAGTCCCACACACATGACATTAAATTTGGAATCCACCATCTGAGCTCTATGATGTTAATATATGATCTTCCATGGTCTCATTGCATTACGTTAATCTGCAGTAATTTTAATGAACAATGTATGGATTCATTCCAATCCTTAGAAGATATATACTGACAGCTAATTATTTCCTCAATCGCCCGGCCAGAGGTCTACCTGACCTTTCTGGCCTCTTGGACCAAATGTTTCTCTTAGTATTGTGAGTTGTGGTGCGGACCTATGTCCTCATTCATGTCGTTCTATTTTGACTATGCCACTCATACCCCTTGAGACAATCCTCTTTATTTATGTCCTTACTGGATGGCGTTAAACTCCATGGAATTTTGAGAACAATTTATGGCTTGATTCGTACACTTGTGGGATACATAGGACCGCCCAGTCATGTAATCATTGGGTCCAGACCAAAAAATATATTTTCCACTAGGGTTAGTTCACTTTTTTGATTTCATAAGGTGTTGTGTGGACTTATTTAGTCCTCATTTACATTGGAAATGAATGGACACATGATGTGATCCGCATTTTGGAACATCGTTTTTTATATATTCTTACCACATGATGTTAAATTTCACGGCATTTAATTACTACATGTGCATTTATTCCCATTATCAGGGTATATTTAAGAATGACAACACATTTTTTTCCTCGGAACCAGCCCCAGTTTTTAGAAATATTCTCTCCTTTATAGACCATTAGATATAGTTCTCAGGGGGGTACATGGTGTGGTGTGGACATATCTCCTCACTCACGTCGGGTTTTTAATAACCACGCTACATACCTGTCTCTCAAGATCTCTCCATACCCATTTCATATGTCTATACAACATTATGTTAAACTGCACTACATTTCAAGAACTATGTATGGTTTTATTCATATCCTTAAGAGATATATAGGAATGCCCAAACATTTATTCTTTAGGTCCATACCTAACTATAATTGATTCAAACTTCTTTTTTTGTCTCATCCTATGCATCTCAGGAGCACATGGCATGGTGCGAACTGATGTCCTCATTCACATCTGGTTTTCAATAGTCCCACCATGTGACACTCATTCTAGTCAATCCCTTTTCATTGTGTCCATACCACATGATGTTAAACTGCATAGCATTAAATGAACTATGTATGTCTTGATTATAATCAATATGAGATACGTAGGAATGCCCAAAAATTTCTTCATTAGTTTCTACCCTAGGTCCCATGAACATTTCTGGCACCCTGGGCCTGAGGTCCCCCCATGGGATTACGCGCGACATGGTGTTGACTTATGTCTTCATTAATATTTGGTATGCTTTATCAGGCCATCTACATTCCATTTTGAGCCACATTCTTCTATATGTATCCAAACCATAAGAAGTAATACTATGAAATCTTTTCCCACATGACATTAATCTTTTTCATCTTTTCCATACAATGTTAAAGAACATTTGATGGTCCTGTCATATAACCTCAAACTATGACACAATGGTCTTGTATGTATGATTAAAAGCAGAACCTCATTGTAGAGTCCTCACTTAAAGATACATCATGTTTGGCATCAGTAATCTACCATGATATTTTAAAGGGCTATATATGGTTTGAATCCTACGATGATGCCCGGATTCTCCATCCAGGGTTTGTTGATAAAAAACAAACCAACACTAAAGAAAAACCAAGATCCATGAAATTCCACTTCTTGTGGTGCATAATCCAGACCTGCATGATAGTATTTACCCTGGCATTGGTATCATACAATTCCTATTTTAGAACTACTTATTGCTCGATTCCCATTATCATTGGATGATTAGAGAAACCCAAGAATTACGTCTTCAGACCCATCCCAAGGTACCTCAAATCCTTCCTTCTTTCCATCCATTTGGCCCAAACTCTATTGGAAGCGCTTGGTGTGGTGAGGAATTGTGTCCTCATTTACATCATGTTTATAATATCCATGAAATGCACTTTTCTTCAGGGAAGTCCCTTCCATTATCTACATCTGTATAACTTGATGTTAAACTGCATGGTTTTCTAGAACTACATATTGATTGCTTCCCACACATGTTGGATAAGTAGGAACTCCAAAACATTTATTTTTTGGGTATATCCCTAGGTTCATCAATCCATTGTGACCCATTTAATTTACTCACATCCTTGATTTTTTCACCCTTAATTGGACCCCTAATCCCTTTTCCTACCTCGCATATTTTCTCAGATGCACTGTGTTTTAGGACAAAGAGTATTGGATCTTATATGGATATTCTTTCATCAATTCTCATGCATTACATATGCCATTATTTGGGTTTTCATCATCTTTCTCCTCTGAAAGGACCCTCATATGGTATGAATGCTCAAAATTATGTCTCTCCTATCGATTTGGTCTAACATCCCAAAGGATATCAAATGAATTTATGAGACATGTCTCGTGTAGGGAATTTGATCAACAACGACCCTGTATATTGTGTTCCCATTCCCGGTCACATGATCGGGACACTTTGTTTCGATCATGATCAACAGTTATTATCCATAGGTAATCCTCCCCATTATTCCCTAAATATTGGTCACGTTATTCATATCCCTTATCACTCCCACATGTTTAAGTGAAATTTTGACACAGTAGGATAAGGGATATGTGTTAGCTTTCTTGCAGCATAAAAGAACCACAATTCTTTGGGTATAAAACCTATGACCATTAAATATGAGTTTACATATTTAAGTTGGTGAAAAATATGGGGCATCAGGACTATACCATGTGGGTGTTTTCATAGAAAATATTTTACGCGGTGTGGACTTCTTCATCAAAATTCACTTCAAGATCACTTGATTTTTCCATGTTACATATTTCTGCCTTTGTAATCAACCCATTGTGGTTTGAGATGCATGACAATAATCCATGATCCCTTATGTCCTTATCATACAATTCTAAACTATGTCTTCTACACCTTGGATGTGTTAATGAGAAATTACCTAGCCATTTATTGTTTATGCTTTAGAATATGTTTCCCCTTTAGGATATTAGCCACCAGCTATACAATCTTAAATAACTATGTGTGGCTTGGTTTCAATTCTCATGGGATACATAGTGATGCCCATACATCTGTTTTCAGTCTAATATCATCACCATGAACCCTCTTGTGCCATTTTTCATGGGTTTCTTCTTAAGTATGTGGTGTGGTGTGGACGTATGTACTCTTTCACATCAGGTTTGTAGTAAACACACCACAAAACCCACTCTAGTGTTAATCATTTATATCTACCAACCACATGAAAATAAACTACACGAGCATGTCTCACACACATGGCATTAAACTAGGAACCATATGATCCGAGATCTATTACCTTAAAGTAAGATTCTTACCTTTTATGATCGCAGGATGCCAAATTGCATAAAAATTACAATATTCAAATTTATAAAAGGATATCATTGCCTTTTGTTGTATGATGTCAGTCATACCACCAAGAAAAACTACATGTGACTTGATTCCCATAATTATGAGATACATAGTGAAGCCCATACCTTATGTCTATGGTCCAATGCCAACCACATTCACCTCCACATTCCCTAATGGTTGGGGATCTCCAAAAAATACGTGATATGGTGTAGAATTTTTCATTCCTCATTCACGCCATGTTTATAATAACAACGCCATGTACATACTTTCATATTACCACTCGTCATGCTCGCCTTTCTTGATTCCTAAATTTAATGGGTAATGATCATGTTTCACACATTCATTCATTTGGGTTTTCATTATCTTTCACATCCAAATGGACACCCTAATGACATGGATTCTAGGGCTCAGCGCTCTCTTGATTTTGTGGGCTAATGTCTTGGATGATTTCAAAAAACATTATGAGACATTTCCCATGTAGATAATTTAGTAAACATTCCACCCTCATTTATTTGTACCCAATCAGGGCTTACACAAAATGGATGCTTCGATTATAACACCTTAAATAGGCATCTTTCATCGCCATGTTTCTTCCATTGCATCCCAAGTATCGAATGTTATGAATCACATGTTTAATTAACCTTTCTGTTTTATGGATCCCTGAAACCCATGATGTTGTAACTCTGTACATTCATGCATGTCCAGTAGGAATGTTGGTTTATATCAGATTTTCCCCACCCAACATTTCTTTTCCACCATTTCACACTCTCGTTAGACGGGGAAGGCCAGACACCGCTCCTTGCTTGCCACACCGATCAGGCTATTATAGGATTAGTTGTTATGGTAGGTTAATATTTATATATGAGACTATGTGACCCATTGGTCCTTCTATACGAACTAAAACTGTTACACTATCATCCTCACCACATGAAATTAGACTATTCATAATAAAATAAAATACATATGCGTTGATTCCTACCTTTATAGTATACATAGACACATTTGGGTATCTGATACCCTGGTCTAACCAACTGAATGGTAAAATCCATGTCTTTGTGTTCCCTGCCCAGAATTGACTTTTAGAAACATGTGGTGTGGTGTATACCTATTTGGTCCATGTTTACACTGGGTTATAAACATTACCACAAATTTATCATTTTTGGTACACATGCCCCTGATGCCTGACTTTAAACAACAGCCCCTACCCTGGACAGGTTGAGGTTTTCCCTATTGTAATTATGGGATGTGCTAGCTTCCTCTCTAGAGAAGATGGCCCCCACCAATGTTGGTATCTTACCACATTGTCCTCAATAACTATATTTGTCTTGGTTTTCATCATTATGGGATATGTAATGACTCCCAGTAATAAAGTCTCAGGCCCACCCCCAGCTCAGTTAAAAATCCATGTTCTTTTCCCCTAATCATGGTCTGAACTCTATAAACTTTAACAAAGAGTTCCATGACTAGGTGACATGAATTAAACTATTGACCATGGTCCATGAAGAATGAAATTAATCTATATAAAATTTCATTATCATAGAACGTTAAACTATTCCTGCATCATCATCACCGCATGATGCAAAACTGGGCGCTACTCATACCCATGTACACGACGTAGAATTTTAGACCATCTTAGGTCCTCACAAGAGAGGTCCCTTCTAGAAGTATGCATGATCTTGATTCAGAAAAACATGCTCACTTAGTGTACAATTATCATGATGGCATAATTTAAATAGTGTATTACATTATCCAAACAACCATCATTTCTTCACCAGTCTTTGTGTGTCCACTATTTTGGATCCCCATTCCCTTTCACATCTGATGTAACCCCCTAATGATATGCTTGACCTTAAGGATAACCTATTATCTGAGGAAAATGTTCTGAAGGACATTATATGACACTTCGAGTTTGGCCCTATGTTTTCGAATGTGGTCAGAGGTGGGCCCCCATTTTTTGGGTTCCATTTCAGTATATTGCAATCTGAATACTGTGTTTCTAATTTTTTCAACTATTATCATTCATCATCATGCCATCGACATTGAATTCTTAATTTTTTTGTATCGAAATTCACATTCTTCATTCCCCTTTGTTCTGATTTACTCAAACACCCAGGCATTATCATCCTCTTGTGTTAGAGCATGTTGGGGGAGAGAATTTTTGTTTTCTTGAGATTATTATTCACTACCCAAGCCTAGTTCTCTTCTAATAAACATAGAGTATTTATTCAGAATCAGATTGTCCTGTGATTTATTAGAACTCTCGTATTTAAGGGAAATAATTATGTGGTCATCACTTGTTTCTCAAATTGGGAACAACACATGTGGGCTTAGTGATTACACACAGGGTAATTCACAAATGTGATTGAGATGTAATAATCAATGCATATAAAGGGAATCATTCACTTAACCAGAATAAACCAGAAAGCATGACAGTGTGATTGTAAGATTATTAATATTACAACACCCATGGATTGGCTCCTCCAATAGATGGGTTGACCACATTAATGGAACATCCCAGCAATACCACTCTCTGTCTTATGACATCTGGGATTTTATGTCACATATTAAGCTACCACTCTTCTTCAATAAAATCATGGAACAATTCATCAGCCTTGATCCATTCCGGACCTTCATTGGCTCAGATAATAGCCATCTCTTGGGATGCTCGCCTCATCTATTCCTCAGCCTCTATCAACTCTTCCTTTAATATTATTATAAGTACTGATTGGGCATTGATGAAAGTAGAATGTTCATTCAAACATTCCCGAAAGTGATGGATATCTTTATTACCCTCATGATGGTTCATAATGTAGACAAACAACCTTTACTAGAAGCCCACTCCATGGTTGTAGTCATGTTCCAAAATTTTCTTTTCAATGTAGTCTTGAATGGGCATATGAGGACATTGGGAATAAAAACCTATAGCACATCATTTGTGATTCCGAGAATTAATTATTCACATATGGATTATCCACACTTCTTTGGTGGTCTCCTTGAAGATGCCTTTGATCAGTTTCAATGGATGCTGATAGATGGCCTTCCTATCCTCTTCCTCAGAAGTAGTCTTGTACTGGTCCCCTTGTTTGGTAGGTTTATCTGCAGTGAATGCCTCCATAAATTCATCATAAGAATCTTATTCTAGTGTATGGGCAGTTAGGTTGGGTTTTATGTCATTGGGGTGGTATTCATCACCACATTCCACCTCGATAGTTTCAGATATTGTCCTGTTAGAAGTCTTATATATTTTCATGATCCCTCTAGTCTAGACAGCGTGAGCATCCGATCCCACAATTATTAGTGCTCACCTTGGTAGAGGAGTTATTGGATTCCCAACTATCCTCTCTAGGGAATCCCAAGCCATTTGAATAACTATTCATATATATGTACACATATGTCATTTGGCCATGTTCAATGGACAATAGTTACAAATTCTACGTAAAAGAGTACAAAAAAGTGATCAAATAATTTGTCTCAGCCTAGAACACCTATTTCCGGAACCCCATGGTGTGGACCCCACACATATGGTTGAGAAATCCTAATACATCAAGAGAACCACCCAGGGTTTCACGACCCTACCAGCTTATATAATCACCACTGTCACAGGTGCAGACCATGAAGCTCCATCTGTTATTGTGTCGGAATAGGATTTAAATTTGAATTTATCCTACACTTTACAAATGTTAGATGAAATTTACAGCCTAGTGGACCTAAATTATTACCATATAAAAATGGTTTATGGAGTTCCTAAAGATCCTTGATAAACCATTATGTGTGTGTGGTTGCTAATTTTCCTTCCTCTAACGGACTCTCTCTTTTATCTTATTCCCCTAGGAGGACTATTCTGGTGCTTCATTAAATGGGAAGTGCTCCCTCAACCCAGAATGGAATATTGTGGTGGGACTGTTTGTTTATGAAGTACAATCACTCGGTCCTTCATTAGACTCTAGGTATCCCGAGAGTGAACAATGTCCTCTAACTCAGCCATGTACTTCTCCCCATCCACTTGTGACTCCAGAAATTTGTACTTGGCACGGAAAATATCTGATAGATCCATCCTATTATGGTTAAGATGATACCACATCTAGTAAAAACAGAGGAATTGTTTGATAACCTCTAGGTTGTGCCACGCATTTGAAAAAACAACATCCTCAAGCATGTCTATATGGCGTAGCTGCTTTCCTAAATCCTAAGTGGATATCTTGTGGAAACCCCTTGGCAGACTCCCTTCATTCCATCTATACTCATCTGGGACTGCTAGCTCTGCTACTGCCGCTAGCCTCACATTCGGTTTAGGTCCTAGAATTTTTGGACTCATCCTTACTGCATCTCCACCACCATGATGTGTTCCTTCCACTTTTTGGTACCAGCCTCGAGGGTGGAGAGGCACCCTATCACTAGTACAAACGATTTTTTGATTAAACATTTCCCCTAGGTATTATGACTACCAACTCTTGGCATATTCATTAACTAGATCATAGAAAATTTTGGGAGAATACAGCTCATTCTACATCTTCATGTACTCCTAAATGAACTTGAGTCACAACTGCCTCGTTAGAAATGGATGGTACTCATGGCATACTCCTAGGGAAGCATGTGGGGGAAACCGATTCATACACCGTATCTACCTTGCAAAGTGATGTGTGGTTTACGGATCACAGATAGGCTCATGATTGATATGTTCCACCAAAAATCCACCCTGAAAGGCCAAGAGATAAGACCGATGATCTTCAGTTCTCTGGCCATGATCCGTGAATACAACTGTTGAAATGGAAAATGATATATGTTGAATTCATCAACCTTCCAGACTATGTTCAACTGCAGCGTTAGAGTCTGTGTGACTGAAAACCTCCCCACATCATTCAAAATGGCTTCTTAAATGTCTGATCCTAGAGGAGAAATGGGGTTCATATAATCATATATTCCAATATGTTCCACTATCCATCCATATAAAATATAGAGTATCCAACACACCCAATGTGGATTCTTTCCCTCACTGATATGACACAACACCTTGTGCAACATTGATAACACCAAGATACCCAAGCTAACACACCCAAATTTCCAACACATACACCACAATCAATTTTCTCGAGTTTTCACATGTGTTTCTATCCTTGACCGAAATCATCCATCAACAGATAAGCATAGAAGTGAACTCATCCCGCTTATCCACCAGTTGGTGGTTGGTTTTGAAAATATACATCCAAAACATATATTAGCTATCCTCTAGGTTTTACTAATAGTAATTCTCTTCACCATGCTAGGATTCTGTTAGACATGGGGGAGGATTGAGTGGTATCTTCCTAGGTTCCTCCTCCCCTTTGGCGATAGACCTTTTCAAGATTTTTACAAAATGCATAAAACACAACTTGATGTGGAAATACTCAACAACTACTTGTCCTTGTCAAGCACCAAATGCATCCATTCCTTTTCTAGCCATATTATCTAATCTGAATCCTCTCATGTGTTCTCCATGGGGATGAACTGGTCATACATCACCCTTAATATTAGTGTTCCTGAGATAATGTGAATGTCCTATTTTATGATTCAATCCTCCTAGTGGTGATAATGAAATTTTTCGTTCCTCAACAATAACATGCGCATGAACTACGGACTCATGTGTTTTGGATGATAAGTGTTGTATTATGAGGCCCACACTGCTTCATACATCCCTTATCACTTCATCTATGCATCAACTTCCTCATACGATGCACAATCCTAGTATGCCCTAGCTGAATCCTCCATAAAATTTCTTCCATAGCATAGGTCACAATAATTTTTCAACCCATTCTCCATGTTCCCCAAATCCACCATGAGGATGGTGTGGTTTAGTTTGGGAGAAACGTATATCTTCAGTGCCATCCCATTAACATAGTTTAAATAACTATAAAATAAGTTGGCATTGAATCTAGTGTGGTCTTCCCATGTATGACTATCGACAACTATAAACCACTGGTGCTAGCATGGAATACTCTTGAACCAATAAGCTTGTTCGTCCCTACATGAATTAGATATGAGAACATCATCCCAAACGCCAAATTCATATAGAGAAAATCTATTTCATAGAGGATAGTTCTTGTGGCTTTTTGACAGGATATCCACCATGTATTCATGGTTTGAATGGCTTCACACATATTCCTTGATTCCTAGATTATCCACAATCTTTTCCCACTGGGAAGCATCCATAACGACCCCCTGAGCAGCTTTTTAGTTGTCCAGTCCATTCAAAGGCTTTATAATTATTATTTTTTTCCTTAGTAGAGCTCGATCGTAGAGCCCGATTGTAGAGTTCAATCCTAGAGACCGACCACAGAGTTCTACCACCAAGGTCACAAACTCAACTTGTAGAGAACACAATCACAAAATATAAGGACTCTATATGAGGAAAAGAGAAAAAAAAGGACCTGGTTCACAAAGAGCATTCAAATAGTTAATGGATCTTTAAAATTTGAGAGCTCAGTCATGGAGATGTGTAGAAAAATTAGGACAAAAGAAGGTTCATCATCCCATAATTGTAGGCGAAAACCCTCGAGCTTCACAGTGATTCTGGATGTGGCGAGCATCGTGGCGTTACTAACCCGTGCACCACCTATCTCCATTATGACTCAGCTCCGCAATCATGCTTCATGATCTGCCTTCGGTTTGGTGATATACCCTTAGAATCCAATAGTTTTTTTTCTTTTCTCCCATATTGAGAGGAGGTGGGATTTTTGGCACCAAAATATGTGGGTGGAGAAAAATAATAAAAGTAAACTTAATAGTGTGAAAGGGGATTCGTCACGAAGCACAATCCAAAAGTAATCACCTTCACAACACTCTTGAGCGCTATGTGTAGTGAAAAGTTGAGGCCTATTTTGTGGTCTCCATATAGGAAATTGGTAGATAGATATGAAGTAACGGAAAACATGACATGAGGCTCTCCACCACAAAGGGAAGAACAATCACCCCCAGGAAAAATTCAATCATTTCAGATGCCTCTATGACCATCGTGGAGGTAACGTTGATAGCACCTGCATCATGGAGGGGGTGACGGTTAACATAGAGACTCAAATAAACATAATGAAATCTACCACATATGGAAAATCACATATTACTTCACGATGCACCCTCAGAGCATCTCACCCTCCAAGAGCATATAAATACCCATATTCCCCCATTCCATAGGATCCATAACCCAACACTTTGTCTTTAGAATTTCCAAATCATAAATAGTTCTTTGCTCTGTCAAAAAACCAGGAAATTGAATCATCTGAGGTACTTGAGCAATGCGAAAACCCTTTCATTTCCCCGGATCTACACCTCTTTCATGATGGAAGGAGATCCATTTGGGTATTGAAGACATCACAAAGCACCCAATCATCACGAAGGACTATTCAAAAACATGTGTACTCCATTATTATGTCTATAGACTCTACTTCGAAAAGTTATCTTCATTGAAAATTCATTTCATCTATGAGCCTTTGTGCACTGTGAAGCCTTGAAGTCTATGATGCCATGTTCTCCATGAGCCACTATGCACTGTGTGGTCGTGATCTCCACGATGCCTTATGCCCTGTGACCCACTTTGCACTTCAAGCCACTGAGCATTGTGAATCCCTTCTCTATGAGGCCTATTTCATTGTGAACCCCTCTTTGTGTGGACATTCATACTTTTATGAATTTAATTCAATGTCACTAGAGTAGTGCTTCTTGTTCTTCTACATTTCCTCATGATTCTTCGTATAGGAACGCTAATCACTTTTTATTCTTCTCATAGACAAGCTAATGTGATCCCCTCAATAGATAGCTCCACAACCCCATATTTATATAGAATTTCTAGTTTCTTCATTTCACCAGGGGTTAAAATGCACCCATAATGTATGTCCTAATGGTCAGGAGAAAATTCTAATAATCTGAGTTGTAGGACATCAAACTACCAAGAACCTGAATCCCCGACACTTGATGTTAAAATATGACCACCGAAAAATGGACATGTCCATACGGGACCATGAAAGGGATGGGAACTATTGACTCCTCCCTATACTCCCCCTCTTATATGTATCACCATGTGCATCTCAGGCAGTCCTTGCATAAGTGATGACCCAAATTGACTAGGTGTTCCACGTATAGTGGTCATATCCTCCCCGTACATCTTGAACCTTACTAAGACATCCCTCCTGGAGTAAGACCTAGTCTCCCTTGCTTGGGACTTTAACCATGCATAAGCCCCACTCCATTCCTTATGGACTCACCTTGCGTGATGTGATCACCAGGTATTTGTTGCCTCTTATTTCTCACACCGACCATGAAACATGTGTGATTAGAGTATGTATTGACTATGAAATCCTCTTTGAGATTCCTTTGTTTTTATTCCCCATACCCCTTTCAACCAAACTATGTGAAATTTGATCTTTTCCCATTATAGACAGGGTATGGTGGATATATCCCCTAGGTTCATGCCCCTCACCCATCGGTCTCGTCAAATTCATGTTGGTTGTCCCTCATCCTTCATGATGTTAATTTGTATCCCAACCTCATCCCGCATGAAGTTTAACTATAGAAATTCGAACTGTGGGGGTTTTGATCCCGGTCTCATCAGACGAGTATATAGGAATCCATACAGAGGTTCAACCCCAAACACTGGTAAACATCGACGTCCCCATTTTTTGGACCCTCATTCATGGTCACCCCATCGTGGTTTCATACCAGTTATTGGGAATCTAACCATGTGTAAGCCCCCCAATCAATTTACAGTCCTTCAACCAAGAGTGTCCCTCCGGAGATGGGCCGCTAACCATTTGTATGTCCAATCATGTCTTCAGGTTGTTGTCCATTGTGTACACACTGATTCCATGGCCCCATTGCTGAACAATGTGGACTTTGATATCTTGATATGAATATACATAAGAATCCTCCTTGAGGTTCATTCTTGTCTCTCATGCCCCAACATAGTCTCTCCCTCAAGCCATTGGTTTATGGGGAGATAATTACCCAAACAAAAAGTTCTAATTCTTCAATGTCCCATTCATCTGTACATTCTTATGAGCTACCTTTTAAGGTGACTCATCCTACTAGAAAACTACTTGGACTTTTATTCCCACCCAATGTGATACATATGAAGCCTCCCTAAGGTTCAATCCCAAAACCACTATTATATTCACTTCGATTCCATCCCATTTATCTCATTTAAGACATCTAATTACCCATTATCCATCCTGATTTTAACCGAGCTGCCACATCCCAGTGAAATCATTCCATCCATTTAGGTAGATAATAAGGTATATGCCCCTTGCATTTCATTGCTCCATTGTACCATACATTTTGTTAACCATGCTTAATATTCAACATGTCGTTAGTTTACAATCCACTATTTACACCCCGACCCCATGGTTTGACCCCATTATGCGGGTTTTTATCCATGTCTTTTATACAGGGTACGTTGGAGGCCATCACATGGTTCAATCATAGCAAATGGTAAACCATGGTGTCCCCATTTAGTGGTACTCAATCATCCTCAAATCCATCTTCCTTGGGCATCATGATCCACCCATCTAATAAGCCTCCTAGGTGATCCCGCATAGGGATGAACCTATCTTATCCACTCCCATATGTGTTATGATCAGTTTGATCCATCTCCATTAGATGTTAATCTTGCGGCATAACCAAGTGTAAAAAATGAGATAATGCATAAAACCATAGTGATATGCCTGTGGCTTATAATTCGCCCAACTCAATGTGGGATTCCTCAGTGTTATGTGCCCTCAAGAATCCCTATTATAAGTGATAAAATCCAGGTGTACTAGTGTCTTTGTTTATAGACAATCCTGCAATTCCCAACGAGACTATACCCCTAAGAGAAAATTGTTTTCCTAAAACAAACCCAATGAATGTCTTGAAAAAAGTAGTTTAATTAACCAATGTAGGAATAAATATGGCTTCAGGATGAATTACACGAACCATGACTCAAATCATTAAGGAATACCAAGAAAAGGTGATGAAATCTATATAGGAATCCATGGATGGACGGATCATAAAAACATCATCCCGTTTCAATCAAGGAGAAAACTTCCATGAATAATCAATGGACACTACATAGCTTTGGAAATAGGGAAAAAGGGAAATTTTGGCTCGTCCTTGACAGATATATGAGCACCACAAAAAAAGCTTCAGAAATAGTAGGCTAGGGAGTGGTATTCCATGGAGTCTTTACATCAAGGGATCCAGCGCCCAGTCACCCTATTTATGTTGAATAAATATCTCAAGGTACTGTAAAAACATTATGTAATGTCCAAAAAATTTACTAATGAAAATTCCTCTTGGTCTATTTAAATATATTCTTCTAGTTATTTAAAACATATTCACTTATTTGTTTCTATGTTTCCGATTTTAAAAACCCATTATGAGTTGTGACCATTTCTAATATAGTCGTTGAATTATGATCACATGATTAGTATAAATATAGGGATTTAAAAATCCAATTTACTCAAATAAAGGAAGAAATGACCTCATTAAGTAGACTTTCACCATACAAAGCCCATTTTTTGGATCTTGAATAGGAGGTGACATCCTTGGGCTTCGCTCTTTACTATGCCCAAGCCAAGATTGATTACGTTAATCTCAAGCAGAACTGCCTAAAGGAGAAGTGTAAGTTTATAGAGATTACCACTCGAGAAATGTTATCCGAGCCACCAAGTGTCTATCATCATCGCACACCTTACCCTAAGGTCTTATGAAGGTGTTTTAAGGGGTTATGTAACAAAACCCTAGTACTACGATTATGTGCATTATTCTTTTATAGAGGATATACATTCTTTTTATTATTTTTACTTTGTAAATAGTTTTTATAGCACAATTATGATTTTTAGATAATATTCAACTAAGAAATCTATTCTGACGAATTAAAGGATTTTTGAATTAATTATTTTTTTAATAAAATATTATTATTATTATTAAATTAATTTTTATTTAATATAAATTATCATATAATTTTATGAATACAATTTTAATTTTTATATAGGTTTGAATGTTGTTGTTGTCAAAACCCATGAATTTTTTATCAATGTCTGTTTTTATTTTAAAAGAAAAAAATAAAATATTTGGAAAATTATTTAAATAAACTGAATATTATATTTGGAATCAGGATGTCGAAATTATCCTATGTTGAATGTTTAATAATTTTATGAGACAGTTGAATTTTTGGGTAAAAATTAAATATAGTTTAAATATAAAATGTGATTTATGCCATCATAATGACCCATTTATGATGTAATAAAATAATATAACCATTATGTTCGGCCAATATATTTTTTACCATTAAAATAATGTGATTTAGGGTTTGTTTCATTAATTTTACAATGCTTTATTTGACCCTTAAAGGCTTATAAAATATTATCTCTTTTCAAATTGTATTACATGAATGTGTGACTCACCTCTACATAAGAAACCCTTTTAATTTAAAAATATCGGCCATTAGGCTTATAAAATATTGTTTTCCACTCCCCTTTTTCAAAAACCATTGTAAAAAACCATTGGATTGATTCTGGTTTTGATTACTTTAATGCAAGGTGAGACAATCCTAAATAATAATGAATTCCCTCTTCTTTCCTATATAACCCCACCCAAGATCCCACTTTCTCTTAACTCAAATATTTTGGAGTTCGACTGACCCCTTCCCTCGTATCTCTAGAATCATCCCAATGTCCCCTAATCTCCCATGATGACATTCTCAATACCCTCTTAAGGCTTTGGGATCACACTTCCATGTATGGAATTCATTCTTTCCTCATTTTATCCGAGTTACTTAATATTTTTTTGTCCTTTTATATTCAATTATAAATTTTGGGTTACGAATTTTCTCCACCATACATCCCTTTTCATGTTTGAATAATGATATATCCCCTTTCTCTCTCATTAATGTGTCCCATGTACACAATTTACAATGCTGAAATTCTGTATGGAATTTCACTCTCCTCATTTTCATTCATGAAATTATTTTGTATTATGTATCTAAATTCAATTAAATTTGCCGAGAAATGTATATATATGACACCCCTAACATTCCATTTCGTGTACATATTATGAGACATCCAATTCTGTCTCATCAACCTTTTTTATGAATTCTTATGTCACATCGTTATGCTGCCAAAATTTCACAACATTTTTCCAAGCCATGATCATTTTGTAGTGAATAACATTCCAATGTCCCTATACAGGGTATTCACCCTCATGAAAATATACATATTTAATGGTATATTCGGGAATTTATTCCACATTACATAATGTTGGAATAACTTATGATTTTTATTGATTCCATGATATATGATCCATGTGGCACACTTAATCAAGAAATGTAATGTTTAAGAATGGTGCACCCTAATAGCGCTCTAATGCAATGGGTAATGTATAGTATCATGATACATCATCTGCAATGATTTTTTACTCTTGATAATTCGTGTGCAACAAGGGTTTACTCATGCTTCATGTGCAATGGGGGTTTACTCATGCTTCATGTGCAATGAGGCTTGTCTCATGCTAATTCCATGTTAAGTGTTGTTGCAACATTTCCATTTAATGATTATCATGCTTTATCATGTCATTATGCCGATGTTTTTCTTGTGATCCAATGATATTCCTATTGTCTTACATGTATTGTATTGTTCATGTTATTCCGTGTTAATTCCTTTACATGGCTTTATTGATCACCCTTTTCTTAAACATGACCTCAGGTTATCCCATATAGGGCTAAGTACGAGGGAATGGATTGGTCATGTAAAGGATATTTTCAATAATGGTGTTGTATTCCATGTTTTATGTTGTGATGTAATGATCCTAATCTCCAAAGACACTAGGAATCTCGATCTATTATGAAGTATCATGGGATATATAATTAATAAATCAGGTTTTAGAGTGTAATAATGAATAGGGTTGTCATCGAATATGGCCTCAAGAGGATGTTATCCCAATTTGGATTGTCAGGATATAGATTCATCGGGATTCTTCATGATGAAGATATATGGTTCGAGGTTCCCAGTTGACAAAATGGAAGAGATTTCCATCTGCTTGGGGTAGTTCTAATTCTTAAATGTATTATTTCTGGAGGGTTAGGGCATATTAGTCCTATTAGAATGTATATGGCGCATGTTTTTCGTTTTGAGGCTATGTTCATCAGTTGCAAGAGTGATCGACTTTTTTTGGTATTTAGGTCACACCAGTTCCACATCAGGATCCTTTAATGAGGAAGTTTTATCCAATGCCGTTGTAGCTTGTTTCTCTAGTTTTTGATCAATAAAGAGTAAATGGGGTAGGAAGAGGACAACACCAGGACACTCATCATACTATTTAAGTTAGCACAACCATGTAGGTGGTCGTCAGTATGGTCATAGGGTTCATGGAGTATGTAGTGGTCTACACATGCTTTAGCATCGCTAGAACAATGTTTTTCATACATCATTTTATGCACCTTTATCTTTTTTTCTAATTGGGTGAATGAATTTTTTGATACATGAGAGAAAAACATTTTCATAACACCAACTCTTGTACATGATTTGGAATTTGAAGTAGAGGGACTTCTAGTACCATTGATTTTTGAATATGCCTATAGGAGGTCAAGCTACTTATTTGGTGTATGTAATGAATGTGATATAATGCCGAGGAAGAACTAATATTTTCTATATTTACTATATTTTTTGGTACACCAATATGAATTAATTATTTGAATCGAATTTCTATTTTCAATGAAGGTTGTCATGGATTTCATGAGGAGAGATGTTGTGTTCTTCCATACTAGTGGCGATATTGTAGTGTTTGTCAGAATGTTAGACCCTTGGATGGGTCAGAGGCCTATCATTTCCATTTCATCGATGATGAATGATCTAATGATGAGTTAATCAGAGGTTCAATAATCGGTGGTTCCCGGTGTCATATAAGGTTATATTGATGTATTTACAGAGAAGGTTGTAGAATTACCCCCAGGAAGAGATATTGAGATTTGGACCGAACGATAGCCATGAATGTCTTAGATATCAGTGTCACATATAATATATCACATTATGGGTTATGAGAGATGCATATACCACTCGATGGACTATTTTAGTGTGGTTTTATTTAGTTGAGTGTGTCACTATGGAGTGCGCCAGTTTTGTTCATGAAAAAAGATGATGTTTGTTTATAGTTGTGTATAGATTATCATCACATGAAACGTGTGACAGTGAATAACCTGTCTCCACATCAACAAATTTATTATTTATTTGATCAAATAAAGTTCATAGTTAGTTCTCTAAGGCTGATTTTTGATCAAGATTTCACCAGATTCATATTAAGGATAAGGATAATATAAAAATTCCTTCTATTTTTATCATGGTCATTATGTGTATTTTATGTATTTAGCTGTAATAAATTCTCCAGTTGTGTTCATGTGGTTATTCAAAACCTTGTTTCATGAGGTCTTGGATTGGTCTGTGGTGGTTTTCATCAATGATATCCATTTTTACTCCTCATCCATGGAGGAGAATACAGAGAATATTGATACTGTTTGGGGAGTTCTTCATCATGAGAAATTTTTTGTGATGTTTTTGATGTGTAATTTTTGTGATCATGAATTTCATTTATTTGTGAATGATTTATCCCACTGGGGATATAATATGGATCCATTATAGATAGAAGAAGTCATGTCATGGGAATTTCAAAAGATAGTGGAAGAGGTGTGAATCTTCCTTTATCTTGTAGGTTTTTATGGAACGTTCAAAGATGATTTATCTCAGGATTCAACTCCACAATAATTGTTGAACACAAATAATTAGATATTCTTGTGGAAATATTAGTGTCAGATATATTTTGAGTATCTGAAGGAGAAACCAACCAGTGCATCATTTATTTGTATGCAAGCAGAAGTAATTCGTTTGTAGGATTTCTATGATGCACCATATCATATTTTGGAAATATTATGATGATGTATAGATCTTTCATTTCTTATGGGTCTCATTAGTTACATCCCCATGAGCATATCTATTCCCCCACAATCTATTATTGGTTTTAGTGGTGTTTCCTATGATTTTAGGGACACATTACATCGTTAAGAAGCATTTTTTGGTCTTCACTGGTCTTAATACATTGAGGTATGTTCTCTCCAAACATTACATGATCATGTACACGTGTTGGTGGATGGGGTTTTTATAGTATTATGACTTCATGATTTTTTACACCCTTGGAAATGGGAATTTCATGGTTGATGTGTTGAGAGGGAAGTCTTGTAGTGATGAACTGTGACAATCATGTGATTCATGGAGAGTGATGGAAGGATATTCAACATTACATCTAGATAAAGGACAATTTGGGGGGGGGGATGATTTCATTTTTAGATGATGGTGTCATCATATCTGGTGAAACAGGTGGAGGAATTCTGGTAGGGGGATCATGAGGTGGAGTTCTAGAGTGGATGAGTTGTTTGTGGTGGCTCCCCTGATGGTTGGTATGAAGTGGAAGAACACTGAGTGTTGGTTGACGAAAAGACATTAGATCCTTTTGTGAAGCAGGAAACGATTTTCAAGGATGTAGATAACATACATTTTATGGTACACTATTTCAATAAAAATATGTATCAATCATTGAGAGGTCTGTTTTGGTGGTATGGGTTAAAGCATGTAGTTATGGTGTTCGTGTCTCAATGTTTGTTCTACCAGAAGGTGATGGCTGAGCACTGTGTACCAGGTGGTTTGTTATAGTCATAAGATGTTCCTCAATGGAAGTGGTATGCAATCATGATGGACTATATTACTGGTTTTCATTACATTCTAGGAGTATAGGATTCTGTATGGGTGGTATTGGATCATTAGTAAAAATTATCCCAATTTATAGATATCAAGTAGTTAAGATCAGTATAGTTTTGTTTGAGGAATAATTTGGCTGAGGTTTTGGGACTCCATAGAGTTATGAGGATGATCATTTCTGATTGTGATCCTCATATCACCTCTATAGTTTAGAGAGGACTCCAACATGGGTTTGTTTCTAAGCTATTCCATGGAATTTATTTTCATCTATAGACATGATATTATATAGAGCATACCACCTAGACTATTAAAGCCATGTTTCACTCTTGTGTCCCCAATAATAGAGGTTTGTGGATGAGTCATCTACCCTTGGTCAATTTTTCAAACAAAAATATTTTTCATTCCACCACAGGTATTAAAATATTTGAAGCCTCATGTGTCTGAAATTTACAATTTATACTGGGCTGGACTAGGTTAAGAGAGTCAGCAATTCTCATATCGGAACAAGTAGAAAATACAGTAGAGATGGTTTAGTTGATTCGTGAAAGAATAAAAGTAGAACATGGTCAACAGAAATCTTTTACCGATCACTGGAGGAGACCCCTAGAGCTCAATAGTGGGGATCATATGTTTCTGAACATGACTCTGTATCATGGGTAGTCAAGGTTTGTTTGTGGGAGTATGATTTCTCTCTGGTTTATTAGTCTTCTCAAGGTGTTTTCTCACGAAAGAAAAAATGCACATTAGATAGTGAATCTCACCCTAGATGACCCATATACATGATATTTTTATTGTTTCATAGTTCCATTATTATCTTGATGGATACTATAACATAATTGATTGGGGTGATATCGATGTTGAAGATTATGAAACCATCAAGGATCGACCTGTAACGATCTATGAAAACTAGTATAATGTGTTGTGGGGGTGTGTTATCCCATTAGTTCATATATATTGGAAGCACAATAGAGTGGAGGAGAGTACAGAAGAATGTGATTCAAAAATATGTACTCAGTACCCAGAGTTGTTCAATGTTTTTATATTCTCCTATAACACAGTTCATTTTGTAGTGGTGAGTATTTTTTTGTTTATGAGATTTAATTCTCATATTTTTTTGTGGTGGATTAATCTGTCTGAGATGTATCTCCCATGAGAAACTAGGTCATTGGTTTTTTTGTTCTTTTATCGTTTCATGTTGTTCCTATGATGAGGATGTTGAGCTTCTTGTGGTGGTGAGATCCTTGAGTGGTATCTCGTGGGGTGGCTATTCGTCAACACTTTTTTTCTTTAATTTATTGGTTTTGGATTCTCACGTTTGAGATTGTTTTGAGTGGTATATAATGTAATGATGCAAATCCATGTGGATTGACCAATTTATAATTTTCATATACCGAGGCTCTTGAAGGCAGCTCGAAGGATGTCTGGAGGAGTTTGGCTACGAAATGATGTAAATAAGAAGAATTACACTCATTGTATATATTACATTACATGTAAGTTATGTTCATGATGTGTATTTTATTTGGTTTAAATATTAAATATGTGATGAATTTTTCTATGGAAACTGAACCCTGAGGATTAGATGACTAGAAGCAGGTTTTAAAAATTTAAATCCCTGATTCTGTATGTTTGAAACATTCTTAGCGGATCAGGTTTATCAAACCTTATAGCCATATCACCTCTCTCTCAATTCCAAGTGGCCTAACAACACCCTCTAAGCTGTTTTGGGGTTTCTTTTGTGATGTATTGATCTCTATCATCTCTCCTTTGACCTGTAGAGATCCATCTTCAATCCACATATGATCAACCTCTATTTTTTATGTTTTGATTGATATATATACCCATTTTCTATTTACAGTGAGAGGGAAAATTATCTCCATGATTCTAATTGAGTTTTGGTTATTTTTTGGTGCATTTGTGGTACAGTTTCCTAGGGTGGAAGAAGTTTTTGTGGTAGAGGTGATCATGATCTTAAATGTTGGTGATTTCTCATGAAAGAAACATTGAAACCCATTTTGATGTACTGTATTCATTTCATCTCTATTATTTATGTACTATTGTAAATCAAGCATCATTTATCCCCTGTATGAAAATGAAATTCACCTAATAACTAGATGAAGTATATTAATGAATTGACTTTGATTGTGTGACTATTGAAATATTTTGTACCATAATAATTGTTTTCCTAGGGGTTTTCTAGAAAGTGTTGTATTAATTCTATTCTTGTTATTCTTGTATTAGAATTGTTAATTTATAAAAGAATATAATCCCAGAATAAATTTTTAATTAATTGCCTGATGTATTAAAGGGGAATGATTAATAAATCTATTGTATTGTAGTTTTAATGTGGCAAGAATGTTTAAATGAATTCTAATACCTTGTATTAGTGGACATGAATTATAAATTAACCATGTTGATTCTTGTTGATTAAATATTTAATGGAACTTTAAATTAATTATTTAATTATTTTGGGTTAGCATGTGATATCTTGCTTCATATATTGTATGCATTTGGAACCTGTAAATAATGAATTTGTTAATTCATGATGGAATAAGAATATATTGTGTAATAAATGATAATTCTTTCTAGGGAATGAGTTTCCTGATTTTCTATAAAGGTCATGTTCTTTAAGGTATGGATTCATGTTGGATCATTGTGTGGGAAGGCTTAATGCCTTATTGTGGATGTCAAGTTTCCCTATTCATTACTTGGTTGCTTTCTACAACATGTGATGTGATCTTGGGATGGATGATCCGAGAGGGATGATGTGGTATATGGGGAGGGGAGGCCTAGTTATTATTGGAGAAGTTGATGCTTATGATGGAAGTATGTGTGCATACATGCATGTGGGTGTCGGGGAGGACACTAGGGAGGGAATTATAGTTCAATGTAGGGATTACATGATATAATTAATGATATACTCTAGTTGAATTTGTTGTTTTGATGAAGGTCGTGTTGTTTTATTATAGGCCTTTTTCCCATATTATTGAGGCACATGAAATTTCATGGTTTTTTACCTTTTTTGGTAGCATAGTATATTTTACTATAGTACCTAGTAATATGAAATATATTGTTTTAAATAAATGTATAAATGTTTAACACATGGGGTTGACGTATTCAAGGATGCAATACTGAGGATATAACTTCGATAAAACATGGACTATTTTTTCTAATGCGGGGAGGGAATGATAATTTATTATAGTGGTAATGAAATGTGATGTGGAAAGTGTTAATGGTTAATTAACGGTTGATGAATTAACTAACGTAATTTGAAAACCCAAAAATAAAATAAAACAATTTAATTTAGCTATTTAGGTTTTTTGGTTTTATAGGATATCTGGTCTTAGTACTGGTTGTAAGGAGTCAGAGACGATAGATGCAGTTGTGTTTGAGACTAGTTTATTCCAATATTGTGGTTATGAGCAACATTATATCATGTAAATTTTATTTTTTATGTGATACTCCACTGTATCTGTTAGGTTAACTAACACTATAGGGATTATGATCCCTGTGGTTGTTTTCCCGAAAATCATAGTGGGAGGATGGCATGATGACTACCCACTTTGGCCCTTATCTTTTCTCTTGGTTGTTACTTGTGATGGTATGAATAGTGGTCAGTTTTACCCAGACATGTGAATATATGGATATAAGTTATTTTTTTTATTCCACACACATGTATTAGGGATACAGTTTCCTAAGGACTACTATAGGTATAACACGTATAGGCTGTGATGAGTTGAGGATCCTTACTCAATGTATGGGTCGTGATGTCATGAGGTATAATACAAGATAAATAACACTCCGTTTATGGGATTTGGAAACTCCAAAAAAATACCTAGTTACTTTTGGATACATGGATGCGTTGGTGTGTTTCATGAGATGCACATTATTGTGCCTTCTAAGTGTATACATGCTAACATTTTTGGAGAAAGATGATCAAGATGTGAGATGTTGTGGAAGAGAATAAAACTACTAAATATTTTGTAATATTCACCCTACACATATATAATTAAAAAATAGGTCAGTTAGGGTAGGTTTTAGATTAGGCTAGTTTCTACTGGCTTGTGTTTTAGTATGATCGATTTTGGATTAACAGTAACTGAAATCATTGCCTTTTGTTTGGTACATTTATTTTTTACGTAAAATTGTTGTAGTACCTGAATGTCATTACATATATGCACTTGGGTTATCTATTATATTGTAGTCTGATTAGTAGTTGGTTGGAGTCTATCTTATCACTCTCTTTTTCAGGTGTTCTATTATATGGAAATTCCTCACAAATGTTTGTTTACTATACCCTTGGTTCTAGTCTTCATCTTGGGGCCTACTGGGGGATAGACACAAGTTTCACAATCAATCTTATCCGAATGTCATCCCAGTAGGGGTACAAATTATGGGGAGGAAATAATGACATTTAATGTGTATGAGGCTTACATTTCACAAGATGAGTAGTCACTAGTACCCCACATGACTGCTAAAAAATGACGGTGAATAAATATTCAATGGAATCTAATGATGGGATTAATGTTATTGACTATTTGGAATTTGATATGGTTATGAAGGGATGATGGTTCTATCGATTCATTTGTAATTCCATATATATTTTCCTTAAAAAAACATGTCACCCCTCATTTAAGTAGCCGAGAAATTCCTTGGAAAAGCCCAAAGGGACTTCCCGATAAATATTGGATGAAAAATACTACTAGGGAATCACTTCATACATAATGGTAATGATATATCCCAGCCAATAATATAAAAATCATGAGGAATTATATATGAACAATGATATCATTCATTCATAAATTATGAGACCATGAAATATAAAATTATCATTTATAAAATATATACAATAAAATGGGGCATAATAAAAAAATAATGTAATAATATTCTCATGATAAAAAAATAAGTGTAAATTTTAAAAAACAAAGTATTAAAAAATGGGAAATATATTTATAATATCAGAAAGAAAACTGAAATAAAAAATGATGATCTCCATATGACTACCTGATCACTATCAATCATATAAACCAAACCACTCTGTGAGTCATCTTAAGAAAAACCTACACCTGTAAAATCTACATTGTTTACAAACTCTATGTGGTGTAAGTTGGATGTCTAGAAAAACAACGAAATATTATTTTATCAAATATTTTTTTCATTTCCTTTTATAAAAAACCTATAGGCGATAGTTTGAAACATTGTATTTAAAAATATGCCTTTCAACATTTTCTAAAAAAAGACAACTGATACTATTTTAACTGCACTATTATAACCAAAAATAATATTTAAAATATCTAAAAAAGATTATTTTTATTTTTTTAATTTTTTCATAAATTTACATTTTACATTCCATTTTATAAACTATCGAAAATAACTCAAAAAATGACCATAAAATCATTGATTGAATAGATAAATAGTGAGATTATATTATATTAAAAATTAAAGAGAATAATTCAGGTACTGTTACCATAATAAAATAGAGGAAGTAATTATAAATGGGGTATGTGTGGGGGAATAATGATGA
This sequence comes from Viscum album, assembly GCA_963277665.1. NCBI lineage: Eukaryota > Viridiplantae > Streptophyta > Magnoliopsida > Santalales > Viscaceae > Viscum > Viscum album. The sequence goes on along the minus strand of OY728148.1, from coordinate 1,553,751,631 downwards.
TGAAGAAAAACTACTAGAACATTTGAGAAGAGAAAAATAAAAATAAAGTGGTATAATAATGAATAAAAATAATCATTAATGGTAAAAGTAAAAGATCTACTATCATATGTAGTTCTGAAACAACTTATTAGATGATCATAGAAGTGCTTGGGTGGAATTGTCTGCGATAACCTTGGTGCATCCCGTGGGAATTTCCTCCATCATACGTTAACCCGCCTTAGTAACATTACTTCCCCAATGAAATGTTGATTTATAATCCAAATTGAATCTAGTGAGTTTCATCATGTTAGGGTAATGACTACAGAATCATTTCATTATATCATTATTATGAGAGTGGTGTTAGGGTAAATGTTTAAAAAAAAATTAAACTAAAAAATCGAGAAACTATTAAATTTATTTTAAAAAATTAACTGATAATAAGAATATACATATCAGACAAAAAATTCATCTAATAAATCAATGATACTTATTTTGATCAGAGGTATTGAAATAAAATAGATTTTAGAACAATTTAGTAAATTAATATATCTAATATAAATAGAATTATAGAATATAAAACATGTTGAGAAATGTAATATCAAGGATTTTAGTAATGTAATGATGAAATAAATGATTTATAAAATATATATTACTCTTTAACCATTGGAGTTATGGATCTTATGAATGTTATAAATCTTTTCATAAGATATCTTTAGTTTACAACCTAAATATTAATGTCAGTTTTTCCATACAAGTAAATCCCTCGACAATAATTTCAAAATAGAACTGTTGTCCAATACCATAGAATTCCCTGAAATGATGATCAGTGTCATGTCTATCTTCCATTACCATAGAATCCCTTGACCAACCTGATCAGTATCGCCCATCATCCTATCCTCTAAAAAGAACAATCTATCCCCTGATCAGAACAACATAATTCAAAAACAAGAATCTTCAAAGGATTTAAAAATTCCTCGCACTAGAACCATAAAAAATAATTGTATATAAGATTACAAAGTCTAAGAATGATACATTATGGAAGATCAATCTTTAAACACATTGAGTTTCAAAATTAATATTCTCACAGTTCTTCATATGAAAATAGATTTATGATCATTATTCCTATGGTAATATAATCATTTTATCAAGATGTTGTTTGTAACTACCTCACATATTATTCACATGATATATCTAGAAAAATTATTCTGGCCGATGTCAATTTTATAAATCATTTATAAGGATGAAATAAATTATATCTAACATAAGTAATTGCAAAGCTTAAATTGTAATATTTTGTTATTATGATGCACTATACAATTTTAAAAATGAAATGAACTGACCTATGGTCAGTACAATGGATATTAACTACTATTAGTTTTATGGTTATAACTTTGGTCAGCCTGATGGAAAAAATCATTTGTCAAATCGATAGACATAAAAATAATTAGTCTGATTGACCAGACCCTCATTCCGTCTGATTTATTAGAATAATGAATAATATATATATATATATATTCAGTTTAAAGAGTTTTATATGTTCAGTAGAAAAATATTTTTTCTACGAAACATTATAAAAAATATGGGTTATTATTTTTCATAAAATATGGTTTCAATATTTTATTTGGGATTATAAAAACTAAGGAATAAGAAATTAGAAAATATAAATCTACAACTCAAAAATACCCCCTTTTTGTAAAGTAAAAAATTCAACACTTAAAATGAAATACTATTGAATTTAAAAATCGTAAAACCATTGTATTTTAATGAATTTCTAAGAAAATACGTAGGATAAATATGTCTATTTTTTATATTTACTTCACATGTCTTGATTAATTATTTTTCATCATCATTCTCAATTTTATATAAAATATTAACACTTATTATTCTCCCCCTAAAAAATTATTCCTCTTATATAGTTAAAACCATTAATATTTTCTTCACAATAGTTAATTTACCCCCTATATTGGTCTTTAATCAGGAATAAAGAAATTAAAATATTCCCCTGAAATTTTGAATGTATATCAAGAAATAATTTTTTTAAATAAAAATTCGTCCTAGATAAATATAAAGAACATTCATCCAAGAACATTCATCCAAGGAAATTTTGTAAAAAATAAAGAAAAAAATATTTTGAGAAAATTTCATTGAACATAGATATCACTAAAAATTTTTATTAGTTTAAATACATCATGATTTCAGTGAAAAAATTCATTCATTCGTAAACTAAATACTGAAAATTGATTTTAACTATAGAAGTTCATCTATATTCTAATAAAATTATACGGAATTGGACTCATGATTATCTGAATTATCCTGAATGAATCCAAGCATTATATTATATGGTTTCAGATAGATTTCCACTTCTTGAAGTGTACTAATATTTTTTTCATCATTTAGTCTATGAGAATATTCTCTATAATATTGAATTATGTTTTTTTTTCTTTGAATTTCATCATTTAGTTTATATATTAATTGGTTCCTAGAGTCCGACATATCGCTAAACTCTTCCACAAACAACTAAATATCTGGGAAATCAGATGATATATTTTTTAAATAAACAAATATAATAAAAGATAAATTTTAAAATTACACAGACTAATCATAATATTATATAATGTATCTACCCAATTATCTCAGCCACATTACCATCTGTTTAAAAATTATTTTTCTATAACACAGATTTATATTTGAAATACTTTTTCTTAGCTTTATTCTAATCAATTGATATACTAATCAACTTCAAATAGTCTGATTTCACATCCAAACTATTATGATTTTATTTTTACTAGGATTCTTTGTTTCTATTATATGTCAATGAATATGTTTTTTGTTTCATTGTTTGAAAATTTCAATTTATTCTCTGATGGGATTATATAACTAATATATATGTGGAATTAAAAGTAGAATATAAATATTTTTTGGAGAGTTGTTCCAACACTAATATATTTTTCTTCATTAAACATTTTCATTATCTAAAAATTTTATAACAATAACATACCCACCATTATCATCCTTGTTCAATATTTTGGGAAGATAATATTGAGATTCCACTTACACATGTGATGAATATTGTTCATTCAATGAGACATATAGCAATATGTTATTATTCATTCTGTGTGTTTCTAAGGAAGTATAAGATAACAAGGACTCTAATGAAATTTATTTATATTTATCTTCTATATATTCTTCTTCTTTTTATTTTTATTCTCATTAAAATTTCTTCTCTAACTACTGCCTATTTTTTAAAAACCCATTCTAGACTTACGAATAGATTTGTGATGTTTTTTACACATGGATTTCATTACTAAATATTGAATCAATTTTTCAACTTATGTTTCAACTTCAACATATTTTTTCTTACCATTACTGATAACAACTAGTAAAAATAATTTTTTATTAAAATCTAAATCCTCATAATTTTCTTTAAATATTAAATTGTTTGCACTACTAATAATGATGAAATTGATATAGGCAGAATGGATGATTTTTTTACTACACCATTAATAAATTCTTCAATTAATATATATTTTGGATGACTTTTATTATATTTCTTCTTGTTCAATGACTCTTTTATTGAATCTAGAATTTTATTATTGAAATCTAAATCCTCAACTTCATCTTGTATAAAAGATATATCCCCTTGAGTTTTCTAAGACTTATGAGCTATTAACTCCTCAAAGTGATCATTATATAAATCATCCTATTTATTTTGATACTTATATGGATGTTATTCATCTTTCCTATTCCCTGGAATTGATTATTTCTATTTATTAAATTCTATGATATATGCATCATTATTCTATTTTCATACAATTTTTTTTCAATTTTGGATCGAAAACTAATTTCATTCTGTTTTTGTTTGTTTCTCCAATAAGTCATAACTATTATAATACTATATACGACTTATTTGTAATTTCAAATAGTTCTAAAGAATTTAAAAAAATATTATTTATAAATCAAGGAAAAATAAGAATTACGTATTTCACAGTGGTTTTATTAATTTACTCAATCTAATGAAACAAAAAAATAACCAATATTATCTACCTCATATAGACTAGTTAGTCCATAGTAAATATATCAAAAAATATATGTGCATCCCTATATCATTTTATTGGAATAAAATATCCTTCCATCAATAGAGTACATACTCTATCATTCATAGAGAAATGACTCGATTTTCTAAAAATATAATAAGAAGAGACAAAATAATATTATTATCTTTATTTTCAATACATCAAAGCTTTTTTGGAAGCTTATGTAATAGTAGGTACAATTCTCATTCCAATGAAACTTTGAATAGATCAGCAACTTGTTAAATCAATATTTTACAACTTCACCAGAAATGTAGAAAAAAATTATATCTGAATCATCTCCAATTTTGAATTCTACTATTGAATATAATTTTACAACAATTTTTTATAATATAAATCAATGTAATATTTTTGTACACAATTATTTTTCGATTGTTAAAATATAACAACTCTTTTCAAAATAGAACCAAACATTTCATACCATATTTTACTGAAAATTAATACATTGTCAACTAATCACTTTGCAAAAAATTCCACAGACACCATCGTAAAGAGATAGTTGATGTGAATTAGGGTGATGAAGTTGATCAGACAAAATAACATATTTCAGGTAGAAAAATACAATATTTCCATGGTTTGAGAAAAAATTGAATTTTTATATGGGATAGGTAGACCCACAACCTTATATATATGATTAGGGGGACACCATTCATATTACAAAAATTTAATGACTTAGATTGACGTCCAATTTTTACCTAACAGATGAGATTAATCATTTAATGATTTCATAAATATCATGAACATATATGTTTTTTTAAAATATAAAATATATTCATCGATATAAATTATTATTTGATTACGTAAATTTTTTTGATTTATATAAAATATAAATTTCATAAAAATTAATGAATATGCAATTAATATAGGAATGAAATGTAATGTACCCATACAAAAACTAAATAATTCATAGAATAATTCTCCAAGTGAAATAAATTTGTCAATATAAAATATTTATTTAGTAACCCATTTTTTAGGGATTTTATAAAAGAAATTTTAAACAGTAATATTTTGATCAAATATAATGTTTTTAAAAAAATCTGATTCTGAAGAACATTTTAAAAAAATTACCCTGAAAATTTTCTAACTTTTTTTTTACATTATTAAGATTTTAGAGAGAATTATGAAATTTTAAAAGATTAAAACGATTTTAGAAAGAAATACATATGTAATCACTATTAGAAAAAGAGGACATTAATGTAATGATCTTGGTAAACAAAAAGTAGATATGAATCAAGTACATTTCCACCCATACGTATCGAGATGCAAACATGGTGGCGGATGGCCTTGTCAATAAAAGAGTTAACCAAGCTATGACAAGGAGTGATATTTTTCAAGTTGATATTATCCATCACTTTTTAAGAGCATGTAATAAGATACCATTATTCTAATTCATGTAACCCATGTCTATCTTTTTTTACAAAAATTTCATGATATAAAAAAATATGTTGATATGAATCAGACTCAGCAAACAACAATTCTTTTGAAGAAGAAAGTACACAAAAATTCATACCCTTTATTAAAAAAGTTGTGAAAACATAAGACTTCTCAACGAGTGAATAAATAGGTGAAGAATATTATATAGAGTATTAGCTGACACCAAATTTCATGAATTTATTAAGAAAAATAAATCTTTAAACCAATAAATTAGAGTATTTAATAAAGTCCATTAATACGTTTCTAATGAAAAAAAGACATCATCAAGTAGGATGATAAATACATTTAGAAGATTCTAAGCTAAAAACATAGAATTCTTGAATAAGGAAAGGGGATTAAAGATCATAGTAATAAGATGGAATATAAGGAAAGGGAGGATAACAAGTTACAATAAAAACATCTTGAGTCTAAAAATACCCTGAGGAAGATGAATGAAAACTTCAAAAAGAAACAGAAGTAATATCCGAGACTTCTAAAATTGTGGTGAATACTTATTACATGAATCAGGTGAAATTCTACCTTATCAAAAATAATGTTCCATCTGATTCTTCTAATATTTCATGTTTTGGAAAAAGTCATGGGAAATCAAGGGTGGAAAATGGTTGTGAGAAACCTATCAAATATAAAAAAGTTGAAACCACACTTAATGTAAAAGATGGTCTATATCCTATGAATTTTAGGGCTCAAAGAAGTTACCAAACTCAACAAATCTTCTTTTGAAATGGATTATTTGTTGATAGAAAATCATGATTTGAGGTCAGTTACTAGTGCTATAGAATCTATGGGAATATACCTTTTATTTGATGGCAGAGTTTATCTAATCTATGGATAAGGTTTATGAAAATTGGATGAAACATTTAAATAATAATGATTAATATTCCCCAGTCATTGAATGTTGAAAAGATGAATTCTTAATATTTACAAAACATTCCATCAAAGAATCAATTTTAATGTCTGGAAGATGTTTATGGAAGATGTGATTAGTCTATTAATCATACCAAAATACGTACGATAGTACTTCATGTATAAGTTTCTTATGTTAGTAATGAAAAAAAATCTGAAAACAAAAAGGATGAGTAGACAACTTTTGTACTCAAGATAGCATTGAAAGAATGTAAAAGGAACTTACTATGGATTCTTGATTGTGGGTTTCCTTTCCATATGACAAGTGACATAAAAATATGAGAACATGTTGAAAATCATGGTGGAAGATAAATAACTTTCTGTAATAATAGTTCCTTAATAATTAATGGACTATGAAAAATTGAGATTGAATCAGTGAAACCAAAATATAAGTAAGTATTTCTTGTTGATGGGAATAAACATAACTTTATTAGTGTAATTCAAATTTCTAATTATATTAATGAAGTAATATTCTAAAAATAATATTTTATACTCAATTTTATAAAAAAGTGAAAATTCATTACAAAATTAGAATAAACCAGTAGTAATCTCTTTCAAATTGAATAGTCAAGTAACTGTTGTTATATTTATGCAGATGATTAAATCACATTGTGGCACCAAAGTCCTGGAAACATTGGGAATAAGAAAATGAATAAGATTTATATTGTTTATGTTGTTAAAAATATCTAGAATTAAAAAGAATAGATGATGATGTTTGTATTACTTTCCAAAAAGTAAAGATTAATAACAAAAATCATAAAAGAGTTGATATTCAATCTATAAAACCACTTGATCTTATTAATTTTGATCTTTGTGAAATGATGAGACATCAATAAACAATAGAGGATTTATAAAATATAAGATTTATTAATTATTTCACATAGCTAAAAAACATCAAGTTCATGAAGCACAAGTTAGAGGATATTGAAATGATCTAACTCAGTATGAATGATATTGATAAATAATTGTGGGTTTAGATAAAGATGCTGAGAATAAATAATGGTACGGAATTACCAAAAAAATCTTTTGAAACATATCAAATATATAATGGTATCAAAGATCAGTATAGTGCATCTTATATTCTATAACAGATTTGAGTATCAGAATGGAATAATAAGATCATGGTGTAAATGTGAATATTTATGTTATCAAAATAAAATATTATAAAATTGTTTTGGAAAAAATCTATCATACAGCTTTACATATCAAAAATAATATATTTTTTAGACTAGAAACTGATATTATTTCTTATCAAATTTCATAAAAAACCCTCACAGAAATACTTTCAATGTATTTGGATGTCTATTTATTCTTAATGTAAAAAATACAGTTTTGGGAAGGTTTGATGAGAAATATGAGGAATGAACTTTCATGTGTTATTCACAAAATATGAGATGTTATTAATATAGGAAAAAATGATTATAGATGACAGTGGAATGATATGATGTGAAGGTAATTTAAAATCAATGTTTCTTAACAAATGTTTTTGATAATGATGAGAATGAAACATTGGAGGAATCCAGCAATATTGAATGTTATCCAAAAAACCTCATCATGGTTCAGATTATTCATGTGATGAAGAAAGTGAATCTGGGGAAGAAACCATGATAGTTCATACCTTACAAATGATGGTTAATTCTGAAAACATTATTGGGAATCAGAAGGATCTCGTTCCTACAATAAATAAGTTGAGATATGAAAATAACATGTCACTTATTTCAAAAGTTGAACTAGAATCAGATTCAGAGTCCATTCAACAAATTTAATGTGTGGATGATATGGACGAAGAGTTGGATCAAATTGAGAATAATGATACATTATAACTTTTTCCAAGTCCTAAAAAGAAATCTGTTGTTAGTGCCATGTGTGTTTATAGAAATAAATTGAATGATCTCGGAAAATATTCAAGATACAAGGAAGGAATTGTTTGTAAAGGATATGAATATATAGAAGGTGTGGATTTTGATGAAATATTTTCCATTGTTGCATGGCTATAATTTATTCGATGTTTTCTTGTAGTGACTTCCAATCGAAATTAAAAAGTTCATTAGATGGATGTAATGTCATCTTTATGAAATTGTGAGATTGAGGAAGAAGTTTACACATAACAACATTGTGGGTATTTACTCGATAAGGAAGAAACCAATGTTTTTAAATTGAAGAAATTATTGTATTGGATGAAACAAGATCCATGTTATTCATATATTAATCTTGACCATTTGCTCAAAAATTAAATCTTTTCCAATGGATATATTGATAGAAACTTGTATGTGAAAAATATTGACATTAGAAAATTAATTGTAATTATTTATGTGGATGATATAATTATTGATGGGGATAAGAAATTCCTTGTGAAGTGTTTTCTATAGAAATGAAGAAGAAATTTGAAATTTCAATATTGAGGCATTTCACTTTATTCTATGCGTTAGAATATCAACCAAAAGAAATATATATTAATCTTATCTCTAGAAAAGCATGCTAAGGAATTGTAAATGATGATTTGAATGGCAGAATCAAAAGATGTTTCAACTCATATTTCTGTGTGCATGAAGTTGGACAAAGATAAATTAGGAATAAGTGTAATTCAGAAACATTTTTTGAAGCTAATCAGATGTATTATTTACCTTACAGCTAGATGGACAAATATTGTCTATGTTGCGACTTTAGGTTCCAGGTATCAATGAAATATGAAAGAATAACATATGTTGGCATCAAAGATGATTATGAAATATGTCAAAGGTATAACTTCAAATGGGATATTATAAAAAATAAACTGTGAGATAAGCTTTCATGGTTAAACTATTGTTTATTGGGCTGGTGATTGTAATGATAGAAAATCAACTTCATAAGGTACATTTTTTAGGTGAATGTTGGGTGAGTTGGCATTGTAAGAAACAATGTTAGGTAACATTGAGAACAACCATATTTGAATATTTTGCAGCTACTCAATATTGTACTCAAATTATTTGGATGAAATTTCTTCTAGAATATTTGAATGTAAAAGTTTTTAAACATTTGATGATACTTTGGGATAATCCGAGTGAAATTTATCTTCTTGAGAATCATTTCCAACACTCAACATCAGAACACATTGATGTAATATTTCACTTGATAAATGAGAATGTTGATGTTTGGTATGTTTTGTTGGAATACACATCAACAAAGTATTATCTTGGTGATATCCTTACAAAATAATGTTCAAATTAATGGTTTGTTAAATTAAGGCTGCAACTCCATGTACATCCTCCTCCTATATCCTCTTAAAAAACATAATGAATTATAGAAACTATTCTTCGGAATTATTTTGAAAAGGGGGGAGAGTAAGAAATAATCATTACATTATAAGAAGTTTATTACTTAGCTTTATTTTATGAATCTGAAGTTGTGGTTATCATATAATGGTGTAGAGAAAACGAAAAATGAGAGAAAAAAAGAAAAGTGAGAAAGATAAAGATAAAAGTAATGGGGTAGTTTAGTAAGGGGGAGTTTATGTTCACATGGATGGAAAATTTTCAAAATAAAGATAGATGGAAATTATTCAAAAAAATACTTTATACAATAGTGTGGTGTCTGGAAACACCTTATAGAGAAACGAAATGTTTTGATAAAAGTCAACAACATATGTTCTGGATAAATTATGAGAGTTAGAAAAGTTGTTAACAAAGGTTGTCAATAAATCCAATGGGGGATATTGAAGATCATTTTTAGTGTTTTATTTTAATTTTTTTTATTTGTCGAAAACACTCATTTAAAAAAAATAGTTTTATATATAAGAATATGGGGTTTATGATTGTTGGATTTTTGTCTTTGTTATTGATATAGAAAATAGTTAGTGAGTTTAAGGAATTTTTTGAGCTTGAAAAATGTTGTTGAGTTTGAAGGATGATTATGTAGTCCTTTTATGGTGTTGAAAAATATTTAAAACTGCTGTTGATGATGAGCCATAATTTAGAAAGTTTCTTAAATTTATTAAAAAAATTATATGTTCTTTTTTTGATCATAAAGATCTCATAATTCTAGAAAATTTTCATGGTCAAATATGTTGAAGAAATGGTTAATATATTTGATGAATTTCAAGGAGAATCCTTTTGAGAAAAAATTGGATCCAAATTTCTTATAATATTTTAGGAAAAATTAGATCTAGAATTTGAAGCAACATTCTTAGAAAATTGGATCCAGATTTCTGTAAAAATATGAACCCGAATTCTACACAAATTATATCCTGAATTCCACACAAATAAGAACATGAATACTGCAAATATCGAAACCAAAATTCTGAAAAAAATAAAAACCTTAATTCTACGCAAATCAGAACATGCATTTTTCACATATTAGAAACTGAATTCTACACAAATCGAAATATTTATTCGGAGGAAATAAGAATGTAAATTATGAAAAAAATCAAAACCTTAATTCTGCACAAATTAGGATCAGAATTCTGAAGAAACTGGAACCTAAATTCTGAGTAAATCATAGCCTCATTTATGAGAAAATCAGAACCTAAAATCTATAAAAATCAGAACCTATTTTCTGAAAAAATTAGATCCTATTTTTTGAAGGAAATTGAACTACTTTTCTAATTAAGTATTTGAGAAATCAAAACCTCTATTTTGAGCATTTTTTAAGAAAACTTATCCACTTTTTTGAGAAAATTTCTGAGACAACTGAACTAATTTTTTAATCATGTTTATGTAAAATAAAAAAAAATTCTAAGAATTATTCTAAGAAAAATTGATCCAAATTTATAAGCATATTTGAATGAAAAACTGTGCCACATTTTTGAGCCCGATTATTAGAAAATCTGAACTACATATCTAAGCATGTTTCTAGAAAAATCAGAATCCAGATTCAGCATCATTAATCCCAAATTTTAACATTGTGTGATTCAAAGAGAATTTTAAGGTGGTTTTAAGAACTCAATTATTTAAGATAATATTTTAGATTTTTTTGTAGTTTTGGTTATTTGGGGAAGTATAAAAAATTTAAATGTTTCCCGGCCATGTTTTCTATGATTCCCATAAATATGTGCTCAAATCATTCACCTAATTGAAACTTTCAGAAATCCAAAAAAGGCAGAAAACTAGAGAATTCAATGGGAAATGTTCTCACAATATTGAATATGTTTTCTTTTAGTGTATATGGAATGGAGAAATCAGAATCAACCATACTATACTGAGATGATCAGACATATACAAATCGGACTAAGGATTGAGAATGAGCATTTATATAGAATATTTTTTTCATTCTTGTGTTTAAATCAATTGTACATGAAGAAAACATTGTAAACTAATAAAATTCAGTATAATCTATCTTATCCAGACATAGATTGTGTCTAATGGGAATTGACACAAGTTTAATTCACTTTTTCATTATAGTGGATTTATATATACTCATGAGAGAGGCTATGGAAAGGATGTATGTTCTCACATTGATGCTAAACCGGGTAAATTGTGTGTGCTATATATTATTTACTATTCATACATGATTAATTATTTTCTAAAGGGTGATAATAATGAAATCATATCATGTTTCAGTGGTTAAGTTTCATAATGGATTCAACCCCCCCCCCCCTCTATGTTTTTATTCAATTCTTAGTACTTCATGTGGTATAAGAGGGAGGTACCCTCATTTAATCCATATCATGGAAAATATGAATAATTTAAATATTAGATTCATTCTTTTATTTGATGGAAATAATTATTATGGATGGAAAATTAGGATGATTCAGTATCTCTTATCTCTTGGCCTCGATGTTGTTGATGCCTCTACTATCTGCTTTCCACCTATTGAGAAAGATTCCTTAATGATCTCAACTAATAATAGAAATGTAATAGTTAATGGAAAGGAAATAAATGATATACTCATTTTCTTATCATAAAAATTTTATCTGAAGGAAATGGACCTCAAAACATCAAAAAGCGTGTTGGGAAAGCAGCTGATATTTTTTCAAAGAAATACAAAATTATAGAAGGCCAAGTTACAAATTTGGTGCAGTAAGAATTAAGAAATCAGAATAAAAGATGATGAATAAAATTATGCTAACTTCAATATAGTTAATGAAATTATGTGCAGCATCAGAGGATATAGATATGTTTTGAAGGATTATATAATTTTGAATATACTTAGGAGAAACATTTTAGATTGGTTATATTCAAAAATTTATTTCCTAGAAGATAAAATTGATTTAACTATTGATGAAGAGGAAAGCTATAATATTTACAAAAAAATGAAAGATGAAATGGATTTTGAAGCCATGAGAAAGATGAAAATACATGATGTTGGTAAATTTAATCCTTGTGAATACAATGAGAAGAAAGATGATGAGTTAAATGAAAAAATAACTTCTCTTATATCATAGAATTGTAAAAAATATAGAGTAATTTTTGTATAATATAATACTCTCAAATGATTAGAGTATGGTGGAATCATAAACATTTCTATAAATTTACCCAATAAGAAATTATGAGAATATCGAGATGATTTTGATGAAAAATTATTGTGGAAGAAGTAGAAAAAAATGATAATGAAGATAATTCTTCCAAAAAATTCTAGAAGAATTATTTTGGAATGATGTTAATCATGCTGGGGATGAAGGGTGAATCATATTAAACTGACAGTGATTCTTCTGAAGAAAATGTTCACAATAATTCAGAACCATCATTGCACAATTTGAGAAATCAAGACTCTTCAGAGATTGTAGAATGTGGTGAAGAATCTTATGGAGTGTATCATCTTATAACCCAACATCTTTCTTGTTTTGAGCGAAAAAAATCTCCCAAAAACTAAATTAGGGTAATGAAGAATGACCGTGATGATGTTTCTGATGGAAGAAAAAATGACACGATGTTAAAGGATGAATTCATTTATGATATTCTAATCTAAAAACATTAAAATGATGAATAGGTAATGTGTATTAAATATCATATCAACGATATAGAATCTAAGGAATATGAAGTTAACAAGTTGTAATTAAAACTTATTGAGTCTGCAAATACCCTGATGAAGATGAATGAAAACATCAACATATCTATTGAAGTAAAATCCATGACCTCAAAAATTGCTATGAATCCTCATTACAAAAATTAGGTGAAATAATCTCTTACAAAAATAATGTTTCATCTGATTCATCAATCATTTCATGTTCTAGAAAAAGTATTGGGAAATAATGGGGGGGAAAGGATATGAAAAATCTATATAATCTACAAAATAAGTAACCTAACTTAACAGAAATGATGGTTTATATCCTAAGAATAATATGGCTAAAAGAAGTTACCAACATCAACCAAGTTTCTATATAGAATGATTATTCTTTATTAGAAAATCAAGAATTAAGGGTTATTGCTAGTGTTGTGAAATCAATGGGAATAGATCTTATAATATATGGCACAATTTACCTATACCTGTAATAAGGATTGATAAATATATAAATAATATTGAAAGAAGAATGAGTAACGTTCCACACTAACAAAAAGATGAAAATGCGAATTCTCAAGATGTTAGAAACCTTCCAATAATGAATCAATTATAATGTATTGAATATTTTCGTGGAAGATTCTATTAGTCTGGTCATCAAAGCTAATGAAATATAAAACACCTTTAAGTACATTTTTCTTAGGATGAGAAATAAAATATAGATAAAAATGAGATGGTTGATGAGAGATCATTGGTTGTTGAGACAACATGGAAAGAAAGTAAAAGGAACAAAACATGTATTCTTGACAGTGGTTGTTCTTCACATATGAAATGTCTTATAAAAATATAGGATCATGTTAAAAATAATGATGGATATGTAGTTAATTTTGGGAATGATAGTTCTATAATAATTAAAAAAAATCATAACAATATTGATTGAATCAAGGAAACTAAAATTAAAGGCAGTCTTTCTTGTTATTTGAAAAAACATAAGCTACATAGTGGAAGTCAATAATGTGATGATGAAAAGTAATTAATCTTTATAAAGGATTCTCGTATCATCAAAAGTGTGATAAATGGAAAAGTCATTACAAAATGAGAAAGAACAAGTGGGAATCTATTTCAAATTGGAAAATATATTAACTCTTGTTATTTGAGTGCTACAAATGAAAAAATGTTGGGGCCCCAAAGAATTGGCCACCATGGGAAAAAGAACATGAATTAGATTTGTGAATTTGATGCTATTTGAATTTTTTCATAAATTATAAGATGAGAGAAGATGTTTATATAACATTACAGAATGTATAGATGACTAAAAAAATTCATAAAAGAGTTGATATTCAATCCAAAAAACCACATGAGCTTATTCATTTCGATATATGTGGGCTAATGAGACATCAATAAAAAGGAGGATTTATACTTTATCACTTTTATTAATGATTTGAATCAGATCAAAAACATCAAATTCAAGAAGCATAACTCAAAGGATATTAAAATGTTCAAATTCTTTAGATGAGATGTTGAGAAAGAATTTGGGGTTTTCATAAAATAGATGAGAATATATAATGGTACTCAATTCACAAATAATTCTTTTAAATCCTATATTATAAATCATGGAATAAAACATCAGTTTAATGATCCCTATAATCCAAAAAAAATGTTATCTCAAAAAAGAATAATAAGATCATGGTTGAAATTGGAAAAATATTTAGTAGAATAAGAACTATCAAATTTATTTTTAAAAGAATTAGATAGTACTACTGTAAATGTTCAAATTGGAATCTTGTTTAGACTGGAAGCAATATTACTCATTATTAAATGTTTTATAATAAAAATCCATCTTTGAAATACATCAAATTATTTGGATTTCCAAGTATTCTTAATGTATGAAATCAGGATTTCAAAATTATTTATGAGAAGGATGAGGAAGGAACATTAATGGGTTATTCACCAAATGGGATAAGTTACAAATTTTCGAAAAAAATTTAAAAAAATTAGGTGTACTAATGATATGTGAATGTATTTGAATACAAATGTTCCTTAAGAAAAATTGTGGAGAATCATTATGATGAAACATTGGAGAAATTCAATAATTGTGAATGTTCTTCAGAACAACCTCATCATGATTAAGATGAGTCATGTGGTGAAGAATTTGATGCTTGAAATGCAACTGTTAGATTTACAACCTTACCAAATTAGGTTGAATCTGAAAAAAACTTTGGGAATCAAAAGGATGCATTTCAAAAAAATGATTTTCAGATTATAAAATCAGACTTCACATATCTCAAAAGCTCAAAAATAATTAGTATCAATGGTTATTAGAAATTTTTTTTGTCAGATAATATGAATGAATATTTGAATTAGATTGTGAAGAATGAAACCTCAGAACTTATTTGAAGTCCAAAAAATGAAAATTTTGTCGGAAATAAGAACATATACAGAATTAAATTTAATGATCATGAATAAGTTTCTATTAAAAAATCAAGCGATTTTACTAAAGGATATGCACTTGTGGAAGCTGTGGATATTGATGAATCCTTTTACACATTTAAATTCTAGAAACAATTCAATTTTTTTTGGAAGTGGTTGCACATGTGAATTAAAAAATATATCAGATGGATGTAACGTCAACTTTTTTAAATAGTAATATTGAGGAGAATGTTTACATTGAACATCCTTTTTTGTTTTTACTTTATTAGGAGAAAACCAATGTTTTTACAATGAAAAAAGATTTTTATGGGATGAAAAAATATCCAATTTCATGTTATTCAAAGCTTGAAAACTATTTGAAAAATATGAACATTTCTATATTAAATGATCATAGAAACTTGAATGTGAAAAATGGTTACTCATTAAATTTATTTGTAAATTTTAATGTGGTTGATATAAATTTTTCTGGGGATGATGAAAATGTTTTTGAAGATTTTTCTGAAGAAATAATGAAGAACGTTGAAATGTAAATTTTTTGCAGAATTAACTGTCTCCATTAGCTTACATGATCAAAAAAAGAAAGATATTTTTTCTAATCTCAAGAAAATAATGCCCAGGTGTTATTAAAGAATATTTTAATGGAAGAATCAAAATATTTTTTAACTCTTATATTAGTGATTCCAATGTTTGAAAATGATGAATACAGAATAAGTGTGAAATAGATGGTTTTTAAGAAGGTGATATGAAGTATTATTTATCTTATATCTTCATGGAAGGATATTATTTGTGATATGACATTATGTTCCAGGTATCCCTGTAATCATAAAGAATATCATATGATGGTAGCTAAGAGGATTATCAGATATGTAAAAGGATCAACTTCATATGGGTTGTTATACCAAAGAAAGAGTGATTTAATGTTCCATGGTCACCTGGATGCTGACTGGGATTGTCATTATAATGATAAAAAATCAAGTTCAACATGAAAATGTTTCTAAGGAGAATGTATGGGGACTTTTCATAATACAAAAAAATGTTCTGTAACATTTAGAACAACTAAATTAGAATATGTTGCAGCTACTCAATATTGTACTCAAATTATGTGGATGAAAGTTCAAATGGAATATTTGAATGTAAATGTTTCTAAACCATTGATGATACTTTGTGATAATTATAGTGTAATTGATCTTTCAATGAATCATGTCTAACACTAATGATCAACACCCATTGATAGAACATTTCTCATCTAAAAAGGGAATTTTCTATTAGAGATGTTTTGTGTGAATAAACATAAGAAAAGTATCAGATTGCTTATATATTTTCAAAAGAAACGTCTATGGAAAAATTTGTCAAATTAATCCTACAAATCCATGTTCATCCTTCTATAATGTATTCATAATACTCATAATTAATTACACCCACTATTCTTTATATTATATTTACATGGGGCGATAGGAAACAAACTTTACTTTAAAATATGTTTATATATAGATGTTAATTATAAATCTGAATCTATGTTTATTTTATAATGGGGGAGAGAAAAAGAAAATTGGGAGGGAAAAATAAAAGTGAGGAATAAAAACATAAAAGTAAAGGGGGAATTTATATTTACATTTCCGAAAAAAATTTATTTCCACAGAGGTTTAGATATCCTTCAAAAACATTACTTTATATTGTAGTATGGTGTTAGGAGACTCTCTTTTGATATGGCCAGTGTTTTGATAAATGTCAAAAACATGAGTTGTGGATAAATAATGAGAGTTGGAAAATTTTTTAACAAAGGCTATCAACAATTCCTAAGGGGGATATTAAAGAACCTTTTTGAAGTTTGGTTTTAACAATGATTTTTATTTTTTGTCAACTAAGATTTTTGTAGAAGAATTTTATTGATATACAAGAATATGAGGTTGGGGGTAATAGGAAATTTGTCTTTTTTGGTGAGAAAGAAAACATTTACGAGTTTATTGAAGTTTTTGAGCTTAATGACTCTATGTTGGAAAGTAATTTCTATTTTTAAAATATGTTATTGATTTCCATTTTTATTTTTGAATAATCTTAAAAAGGATGTTGTTAAAGGATCATAATTTAGAAAAATTCTGAACGATTCAAAAAAATCAGATGTTGGTTTTCCAATCATTTTAATCAGATAAATCCTGAAAAGATTCATGATCAAATATATTGAATAAATGATGAAGAGGTTTGAAGAAATTCAATGAGAATAATTCAGAGAAAAATTGGATACAGAATTTTGAACAGAATTCATGGAAAAATCAGATCTAGAAATCTAATCCACATTCTATGAAAAATCAGATCCACAATTCTAATAAACATTCTGAAAAAATTTGATTAAAATTTTAGAGAAAATTAAAAAATTATTTGTACACAAATCTGAACCTGAATTCTACACAAATCAGAACATAAATTATGCTCAAATTAGATCTAAATTCCTAAAAAATTGGAACCTGAACTCTAAAAAAACCAGAACATGAATTCTCATAAAATTAGAACTAGAATTATGCAAAAATGAGAACCTGAATTTTTCACAAATTAAAACGTAAATTCTACACAAAATATAAAGCTTAATTCCGTCGAAATAAGAACCTGAATTCTGTTAAAAAAGAACCTATATTTTGAACAAATTAGAAGTTGAATTTGAAGTAATTTGGAACCTGAATTCGATGATAATCGGATCCAGATTCTTAATAAAATAAAAACCTAGATTTTGAGTTAATCATAACCCAAATTCTGATAAAATTGGAACCTTCTACCTAATAAAACAAGTAAATTAATTATGATAAAATTGGAACACGTTTTTTGAACAAATTTTATATTGTTTCTGATGAAATATAAACAAATTTTATGAGCATGTTTTTGAGAAAATTGAACCACATTAAAGAGCGTGTTTCTGAGAAAATTGAACCCCATTTATGAGAAAGGTTTTTAGAAAACTGAACCAATCTATAGTACATTTTTCTAATAAAAAATAACCATTTTTCTTAGCATGTTTTTGAGAAAATCTAAACCACATTTCACAGAATGTTTTCGATAAAAATTGAATAAATTTCTGTGCATGTTTTTGAGAAAATATGAACAAAATTACTAGGATTTTTTTTTTCTGAAAAATCTAGAATCAAATTTCAAATTATCAATCCTTAATTTTTTCATTGTATAAATAATGGAGAAATTTAAGGAGGATTCATGTAGTTAAATATCAAAGATTAAATTCAATTTATTTTCGGAGTTTTTGAGATTTTATGAAGTGTGAATGATTTTCATATTTCCCACTGTTGTTTATCGAGTAACCTATAAATATTTTTTATATTATTTACTCAATTGTAACTTTCACACAAGATGAAAAATGAAAAGCGTTGGAGAATTCAATGTGAATGGTTCTCAACATATTGAAGAATTTATCTATGAGTGATTGAGGAAGGGTAAAATTAATAGCATTCTTTAGGTATTGAGAATATCCGACACAGCCAAATAAAACGAATGATTCAGACTAAACATTTGTGGAGCAGATTCAGTAATTTTTTTTCTTATGATTGGATTAATTATTATATAATAAAACATTGTAAACTAATTGGACTCTATATAATCATTATTATCAAGAGATTGAAGGTGTGTAAAAAGATATAACAAAATATATATTCACTTTTTCGTTATAGTATATTTCTATAGACCCATGGGAGTGGCTATGGATAATACGTAGGTTCTCACATTGAGGACGAACCATGTAAAATTTTTTTGTGTTACATTCATTAATGATCCTACATACCGAATTATTTGTTAAAGTTTGATAAGGAATAAACTATTAATAGGTTATAGGGTTTTTGTTTCTAAAAGTACTGAAACTTATAAATAGCAAACAACTGATTGACCCCCCCTTTTCATTTGTTAATCGATCCTAGGAACATCTAGTGGTTCTTGAGGGAGGTTCTCTTTCTAAATCTTCTTCATGTAGAATATTTGTTCTGTCAATAGTAAAATAATAATTACATTTGATGGAATGAATTTTTATGTATGGAAAAGTATGATGATTTTTTATCTCCTATCTCTTGGCCTTGTCATTTTTGATACTACTACTATCAGTTTTCTACCTATTCAGAAAGATGATCCTATGATGTTCAATACCAATAGAAATATAGATTTTTGTGGATTGGCTAGAAATTATATTCTTATTACCATATTATAAAATGTTAATCAGAAGTCAAAGGTTCTCAAAACATAATAAAAGAACAAGGGGAAAGCTAGAGATCATTTTCTAAAGAAATAAAAAAGTCGAGGAGGCTAAGATAAAAATATCGCGTAGTAAGTATGAAGACATCAGAATGGGAGATGATGAAAAAATTGATGAATACATTAAAAGAATTAATGAAATTGTGTGCAACATCATTGAATTCATAGATGTCTCAGAATATTCTTCAATTGTAAATAAAATTATGATTAATATTACAGATATGTTCGATTCTAAAATTTTGGCCTTAGAATATAATGATGGTTTAACTCTAAATGAATTACATAACATTCTTATAGCTTATGAAATGAGAAAAGATCCAATTTTTTAGATTATAATGAATTATGAAATGGATTTTGAATCCATGATATTGATGAAAATTAATGAAGTTGATGAAGATGATCCGTGTGAAACTGTTGAAAAAAGAAGATGACGTGCAAAATGGAAGAATCTTGGATCATAAAACTAAGACCTATCAAACATGATGAATAATTTTTGGAACAAAAATTATTCTCAAATATTTCAAGTGTGGAGGAATTTTACACTTTTCTATGAATTGACCCAATAAAAATGTTGGATATTATCGAGAGGATTCTGATGAAAAATCGTAATGGGGGAAGTTGAACAAAAATGATAAAGAAGATAATCCAGTCCGAGAAATCAAGAATAAGGCTATTATAAAGAAAATAATCATGTTGGGAAGGATCATTGAAACCGACTCAACTGATAACAATTGTTCTGAAGATGAATCTTTAAAAAATTTCCAATCCTTCATCGCAATATATGAAGAAACAAAAGACTCCTCATAGAGTGTAGATGGTGGTGAAGAATATTATTGATAGTATCATCGTAGAACTGATGTTCTATCATGTCTGGAAAAAACAAATCATTCAATAATGAAATCAATGTAATGAAGAATGATTAGGATGAAGATTATGATGGGAAAAAAGATGTCATTAAGCAGGAGGATGAACACACTCAGAAAATTCTAATATAAAAAATTAGAATGGATGAACAAGGAATGGTGATGGAAGATCATAGAAAGAAGATTGAATCTAAGGAAGAATAAGTTAACAAGATCCAATCAAAACATATTGAGTGTAAAAATATGCTAAGGAAGATGAATTAAAACTTAAAAAAAGCTAAATAAGTAAAACCCATGATCTTTAAAATTTCAATGAATGCCCATTACAAGTATCATGTGAAATTTTCTATTACCTGAAAAAATGTTTCAACTCATTTTTCTAACATTTCAAAATCTTGAAGAAGTTTTGTGAATTATTGGGAGGATACTGGTTGTCAAAACCAATCAAATTTACAAAATTTGAAACCTCATTTAAAGGAAAATATGATATGTATCCTGAGAATGTTAGGGCTAAAACAAGTTACCATCCTCAATAATGATTCTATAGAAAAGGATCGTTCTTTAATAGAAAATCAATATTTTAGGGATATTTTTTGTGATGATTAATCTATGGGCATAATGATTATAACTATTGGAATAATTTATCTCTACACAATAGAAGGTTTGAAAAATGTGGAAGAAATAGTGAAATAGGAATGAGTAACCTTTCTCACTCAAATAATGTTACAAAGGTTAATTTCTAATATGTCAGAAACATTCAAACAAAGAATCAATTTGAATGTCTCTAAGACGTTTTTGCATGATGTTATTAGTGTTTTATCATGTTCAAAGATTTATGACACTCCTTCTATAATAATTTTACTTATGATAAGAATGAAAAGTACACTGAAAATAAGAAGGTTGATGAGAGAGATTATCTTGTTGAGATAGATTTGAAAGAAATTAAGAGGAAATAACCATGTATTCTTAATAGTGGTTGCTCTTCATATATGACAGGTGATATAAAAAACATGAAACATGTTGAAAATCATGATGGAAGTGCTCTAACTTTTAGAAAATATACTTCCGAAAAAATAATGGAATATGAACGATAGAGATTAAATAATTGAATGTGATATCTAAGGACATATTCCATGTTGATGGACTACAACATAATATAATTAGAGTAATTATCTTTGTAATGATGGCAAAAATGTAATCTTCAAAATGGATTATTGTATCATAAAAAAGTGAGAAAATTGAAAAGTCATTACAAATGACGAATGAAGTACTGTGATTCTATTTCAATTTAGAAAATCCAATAACACTTTTTATTTGAGTGCTGAAGATGAAAAAATGTTTTGGCATCGATGACATGGCCACCTTGGGATGAACAACTTGAATAATCATTCTAAATTCAATGCTGTTTGAAATTTTCTTTAATTTAAATGAAAATATGATGATGTTTGTATTACATTATAGATTGGAAATATAACAAACAAATGTCCTAAAAGAGTTGATATTCAATCTAGAAAACCTCATGATCTTATTCATTTCAATTTGTTTGGGATGATGAGACATCAATCAACAAAAATAGCTTTCTATTTTATCACATTTATTTCCAATTTCACTCAGATGAAGAATATCATGTTCATGAAGCACAAGTCAGAGGCTATTGAAATGTTCAAATTTTCTAGAAAAGATGATGGTAATTAATTGAGGGATTCCATAAAGAAGATGGGAACATATAATGGTAAAAAATTTACAAACACTTCTTTCAAATTATCTCTATGAAATAATGGTATCAAACATCAGTATAGTCCTCCCACTACTCCGAAATAATATATAGTAGCATAATGGAAGAACAAGAGTAAAGTGGAGATGGAAAGGAGTATATTTTCGGAATACAAAAGTTGAAAATCATTTTGGATAGAAGCTATTAATACTAATGAAAATGATCAAAATAGATTCTTATTGAATCCATAAACCATCAGTACTTTTTATGAAATGCGGTATAACAAAAAACACTCATAGATATACTTCTTTGTCATTGGATGTCTATGTATTTTTAATGTAAAAAATCACTATTTCAGAAATATTGATGATAAGGATGAGGAATGAACTTTCATGGGTTATTCACAAAATGAGAGAAGTTAAAAATATTGGAAAAATATTCATAAAATTTTCCATACTCCTATTATGTGAAGGTAATTGAAAATCAAATATTCTAGACAAAATATGTTTATAATGTTGAGGATGAATCAATGGAGAAATCCAAAAATAGTGAATATTATCCAAAACATCCTCATCATGATTCAAATGTGAGTCACATGGTGAAGAAAGTGATGTAGGGGAAGAAACCAGGAGATTTATTACCTTACGTAATATGGTTGAATCTAAATACATTTGTGGGATTCTGAAGGCTCCACTTCAAATAAAAAATGTAGGTGAGATTAGAAAATAAGACTTCACTAATCACAATTGTTGAAACAAAATGAGTTTTAGAGGCTATCCAACACAACTAATGGGTGGTTTCAATGAATGAAGAGTTGGGTTAGATCGAGAAGAACGCCACATGGGAACTTGTTCTATGTTAAAAAATTTATAATGTTATCGTAACCAAGTGGTCTTACAGAAATAAATTTAATGATTGTGGAGATGTTTCAAGAAAGAACGAAATAATTTTTTTTAAATGATATGTACAGGTGGAAGGTGTGGATTTTGATGAAACCTCTTCCCAAATTGCAAGGATAGAAACAATTCGAATGATTATTATAGTGGATACCCATAAGAATAACAAATATTATATGATGGATGCAATGCCATCTTTATTCAATGGTGAGATTGAGGATGAAGTTTATATTGAAAAACCCTGTGGGGTTTTACTTGATGAGGATGAAACCAATGTTTTTTAAATTTTATAAATCTTTGTATGGGTCCTTACAAGCTCAATGATCTATTTATTCGATGCATTTCAATTGTTTCTAAAATATGAACTTTTATAAAGAAAGAGTTGGTAGAAACTCTTATATTAAAAATGATTACTTAGGAACATTAAAATGTAAATTTTGGGGGAATTAACTTTCTCCCATGTCTTACATATTTAAAAAAAGAAAGATAAATTTTTTTCCTCAATAATATTATTCCAAGGAAATGTTAAAGATGATTGTAACCGATGAATCTGAAGAACTTTCAATAACTATTTCAGTAAGAAAAAAGTTGAACCAATATGAATTTGTAATATCTTTCAATCAGAATTAATTTTTAAAGCTTATAATAATTATTCTTTACCTTACAGCTTTACGACATGATATTGTTTCTTATGTGAATTTATTTTCTAGAAAACAATGTAATCTGATAGAATAACATATGGTTGCAGCAAAAAGGATTCATAGATATGTCAAAGGGAAAACATTATATGTGTTGTTATACAAAATAAATAGAGAATTAATGTTTCATGGTTACAAAATTATAGATTGGGATAGTGATTTTAATAATAGAAAATCAACTTCAAGAGGAACATTTTTCATTATGTGAATTATGTATGAGTTGGCATAGTAAGAAACAATGTTCAGTATCATTGAGCACATCATAATTCGAATATTTTGAAGCTACTGAAACATTTACTCAAATGATGTGGATAAAAGTAAAACTAGAATAATTTATAGTAACTGCTTCTAAACCATTAATAATAGATTGTGATAATCATAGTGTAATTGATCTTTCAAAGAAGATAATCCAACAATAAAGATCAGAACACATTGACATAAAATTCCACTTCATAAAATAGACAGTTGTTCGTATATATGTTTTTCCGGAATACACATAAATAAATTATCTAATTTTATATATCATTACAAACGAAATGTAGTAGGAAATGTTTTTTGAATTTAGGTATTAACTCCTTGTTCATCTTCCTTCCACGTCTTCATAATCCTCACATGGCATTACCCCACTTTGCTTTAGATTATGTTGAAAAAGGGAAGAGTATAAAATACATTTACTTTATAATATGTTTTTACATTTATTTCATTTATGAATATGAATATATGGTTATCTTATAATGGGATATAGAAAAGGAAAAATGGGATAGAAAAAGAAAATTGAGAAAAAAAATATAAAAGTAAAGGGGGAGTTTATATTTACATTTCCAATAAAATTTCATTCCCCTAATGGATGGATATTCTTCAAAAAAATTACATTATCCAGTTGTGTGGATTTATGAGACTCAGTTTTGAGAGAGTATATGTTTTGATAATAATCAAAAACATGAGTATTGGAGAAATTCTTGAGATTTGGAATTTTTTTAATAAAGGCTGTCAAAAATCCAAATAGGGAGATTGAAGAACCATTTTAGTTTTTTTGAAAATTTCTTTTATTTTTTGTCAACTAACTTTTTTGCAGTTTGTTTTTGATATACATGGGGAAGTGGTTGGTGGATGGTGGAAGTTTGTTATTTCTGATGAGAAATAAATAAGTTGCTGAGTTTAAGGATGTTGTTGAGCTTAATGTTTCTGTGATTGAAAGAAGTTGTTGAGTTTGATATATGTTTCCGATGTCCTTTTTTATTTCTAAAAAACTGTTAAAAAGGATGTTGTTAATGAGTCATAAGTAATAATGTTTCTCAAACATTCAACAAAAATAAGACGATGCATTTATGATCTTAAGGTTCTCATAGGCCCTGAAACATTTAATGAATAATGATTTTTAATAAATGGTGAACCGGTATGAATAAATTCAATGAGAAAAATTCTGAAAAAAATCAGATCTAGAATTCTGTGCAACATTCTGGAAAAAATTGGATCTAGTATTCTTAGCAACATTCAAATAAAATCGGATCAAAAATCATGAGCACAATTCTGAGCAATTTAGATCCATATTTCTGAGAAAATCAAAATATAAATTCTACAAAAAAGAACAAAAATTATTTATTAATCAGAACCATAATTCTGAATAAAAAATTTAAATCCAAATTTCTACCCAAATTGGAAAATAATCTCTGAAAAAATTAGAACCAGAATTCTCTATAAATCATAACCTGAATTTTAAACAATAAGAACCTGATTTAAGCACTAATCAAAACAAAAATAATGCACAAATTAGAAGATGAATTATTAAGAAACCATATCCCTAATTATGATAAAATTGGAACTTCAATTCTACCCAAATTAAATTCAAAATTCTGTACAAATCATATCCAGGATTATAAGGAAATTAGAACCATTATTATGAAAAAATCGGATCCTGAACTCTATGAAAATCAAAACCAAAATTCTATGTAAAACAGAATATGTATTCTATGATAATTAGAACCTGATTTATGAAAAAATGTGATATTATTTTTTAAAGAAATTTGAACCAAATATCTGATAATTTTAATGAGAAAACTGAACAACATTTCTAATAATGTTTCTAAGAAAACTAAACCAGATTTGTGAGCATGTTTATGAGAAAATTGAACCACTTCTATAAGCATGTTTTTGAATAAACTGAACCACCTTTAGAAGAATTATTCTGTGAAAATAAAAACCCCATTTCAGATAATGTTTCTGAGAAAACCAAAACCATATTTCTAAGCATGTTTCTAAGAAAATATGAACTACATTAATTAGAATGTTTTCTGAACAATTGGAATCAAGATTTATCATTATAAAAAAGGAATTTCAACATTGAATAAATATTGGAGAAATCATTGGATGGTTTAAGAATTCATGGATTGATGACTAAATTCAATATATTTTCATTGTTTTTTATATTTGATGAAGTTTAATGATTGTTGAGTATCCCTCCCTTGCTTAAGAAGTTTTCCTATAAATATGTTATAGATAATTCGCTCAATTGTATCTTTCACACTCACAGAAATGGTGGAGCACTAAAGAATTCAATGTGAATGGTTCTAACCATATTGAAGAAGTTTCCATTAAGTGTTTTATGAAAGGAAAAAATAATAAACATCGTTAATGTACTGGAAATATTGGACAATGCCATTTTAAAGTCAGGATTCAGACTGAGAATTTATTGAGCATATTCAACACTGTTTTTATTCTAGTTTTTGGGTAAAATTTTATTTATCAAAACAATGTAAACTAATCGGAGTTAGTATAATCATTATTATGAAGAGATAGAAGGTTTCCAATAGGAGTTGACACAAGTTTTATTAACTTTTACATTATATTGGATTTCCATAGACCCACAAGAGTGAATATGGCATGGAATAAAGTGCTCACAATGAGGTCAAACCATGTAAATAACGTGTTCCCCATTTTATTTACTATTCATAGATGCTGATGTATTTTTTAATGTTTTATAATGAATTAAATATTAATAGGTTTCATCGGTAATTTTTCTGAATGTATTGGAACTTTTAAAAACTGAACATCCGATTCATCCCCCCTTCTCAGTTGTTCTTCTATCCTTGGAATTTCAAATAGTATCAGAGGGAGGTTCCCATGTTTAAGCCTTATCATGGAGAATATCAATTCCATAAATAGTATAATAAATCAAATAATTTATGGAATGAATTATTATAAATGTATAATTATAATGATTCCTAATCTCTTAACTTTTGGCATTGACATTTTTTATGTTGCTACTATCAGTTTCCCACCTATTAAGAAAGATGATCATATGATGTTTTATAATAATATAAATATAGAAATCTATGGAATGGATATAAATTATATTCTCATGTCCTTATCATAAAATTTTTATTAGATGGTGATGGGTCTGAACACATCAAAAAGCATGTGGGACAAGCTGGAGATCATTTTTGAAGGAAACAAAAAACTCAACGAGGCCAATCTACAAATCGTGAATAGTATGTATGAAGACATATGAATGAGAGTTGAGGAAATAATTGATGAATACTTTATAATTTTTAATGAAATTGTGTGCAACATCATAAGATTCATAGATGTCCTGGATGGTACTATAAGTGTGAATAAACATACAGGAAACATTCCAGACATGTTTGATCATAAGATTTTTTCCTTAGAAGATAAAGATGATTTAACTTTTGATGAATTGAGTAACATTTTATTACTTATAAAATGATAAATCTACAATTATTTATAAGAAATTGAAATATGAAATGGATTTTCATTCCATGATAAATATGAAAATACATGATGTTGATGAAGATGATCCTTGTGAATCCTATGATAAGGAAGATGTTGAGACAAATGGGAAAAATCATGTATAGAAAATCAATGAACTATCCAAGAGGAAGAGGAATGTAAGGAGAAAAATTTCCATTAATATTTTTTGAGTTCGGATGAATTGGGAACTTGTCTATAAACTTCCCCAGGAAGACAATTATACAATATTGAGACAATTCTGATGAAAAAATGCAACAGTGTAAGTGGGAAAAAATAATAAAGAAGAGAAGTCTTCCAAAAAATTCATGAAAAATCCTCTCAGATAGAAGAAAAGCATGTACAGAATGATTATTGAATCAGACTCCACTGAAAACAATTATTCTGAAGAATAATGTTCACAAAAATTTAGAACCTTCTTTGAAAAAATTGAGAAGGAAAATGACTCCTCAGAGAGTGAGGATAGTGGTGAAGAATATTATAAATGTTATCATATCATAACCGAAGTTCTATTTTGTGTTGAGAAAAAAATATCCCACTAAATAAATTAGATTAATGAAAAAAGATCATGGAGTTGTTTTTGATGGGAGAAACGATTTTATTAAGCAGAAGGATGAATACAGAAAGGAGATTCAAAGATAAAAACATATATTTTTTGAAAGGTGATTGAAGATCATATGATGAAGTTGGAATCTTAGGTATAATAGGTTAACATGTTGTTATAATAAAATTTTGAAAATACCCAAAGGAATTGGAATGAAAACCACAACAAATGTACCAATGTAAAATCTGAGACCACTAAATTTTTTATAAATTCCCATTATGAGAATCGGGTGAAATCATCTCTTACCAAAAAGTTTGTTTCAATATATTTTTCTAACATTACAGGTTCTGGATGAAGTGTTGGGATATCTTGTGTAGAAAAAGGTTGTGAAAAACCTATCAATTCTAAAAAATTTGTAACCTCACATAATAGAAAAGATGGTCCATATCCTCCGAATTTTTGGGCTTTATGAAGTTAGTAACCTCAAATTTGTTTCAATAGAGAATGATCATTATTTATTAGATAATCAATATCTGAAGGATATTTTAGGTGTTAAGGAATCTATGGGCTTAGAGCATATAACTATTGGCACAATTTATCTCTACTCAGAAGAAGGTTTACGATAAGTGGACGAAATAGTTAAAGAGGAATGTGTATCTTTCCTCATTCATGGAATGTTTAAAAGTTGAATTCTACATATGTCAAAAACATTCATACAACGAATCAATTTGAATGTCTGTATGATTTTTGTGGAAGATGTGATCAGTTTGTTCATCATGTAGAAATATGCATGACACTCCTTCCAGAACATGTTTCTTATGATAAGAAATAAAATAAAGTTGAAAATAAGAAAGTTGATGAGATATCTTTTTTTGTTGATACAACTTTGAAAGTGAGTAAGTGAACCTAACCATGGATTCGAGATAACGGTTGTTCTTGACATATGATATGTGACATAAAATTCTGGTAAAATGTTGAAAATCATGATGGATGAGCTATAAATTTTGGTAATGATAGTTCCTTAAAAACTAATGAAATTAGAATGATAGAGATTGAATCAGAGAAACTGAAATCTAAGGACCTATTTCTTTTTGATGTTCCTAAACATAACTTACATAGTGTAATAAAACATTTTGATGATGACAAAAAATTAATCTTCAAAGTGGATTCTCATATAATCAAAAGAGTGAAAAATGGAATTTTCATTAAAATGGTGAAAGAACAAGTCATAATCTCTTTCAAATTAGTGAATCCAACAACTTGTTTTATTTGAGTGCAGAAGATAAAAACAAGTTGTGCACCAATGACTTTTATACCAAGATTATATCAATATGAATAAGCTATCTACTATCAATTATGTTTGAAATTTTCCAGAATTGAAAAAAAGAGATAATAATGTTTGTATTACCTTCTATAAAGATATATGAATAACAAAAGTCATAAAAGAGTTCAGATTCAATCTTGAAACCCACTTGAGCCTAATTATTCTAATTTGTGTTGGATGATGAGACATCAATCAACAAAATGGTATTTATAATTTATACCTTTTATTGGTGATATCACTCAGATGAAAAATGTAATGTTCATGAAGAGAAAGTCAGGGGCTATTGAAATGTTCAAATTATTTGGAAAATATATTGAGAATGAATTGATCGTTTCCATAAGAATAATGAGAAATCAAAATGGTAATGAATTCACAAACAATTATTTTCAATCCACTCTGATAAATCATGTTATCAAACATTAGTATATTAATAACTATACTCCATAACAAAATAGAATAACAGAAAATATGAACAAGAGATAAGTTGAAATTGAATGAAGTATCTTACCAGAATAAAAACGTTAAAATTTATTTTGGATTGAATTTGTTTGTACTATTGTACAAGTTCAAAATAAATGCGTATTGTAATCAGAAACTGACAATACTCTTTATGGAATCCTGTATAACCCAAATCCATCATTGAACTACTTCAATATCTTTGGAAGTCAATGTCAGTTTAATGTAAAAAATCCAGATTTATAAATGTTTGATGATAAAGCTGAACAATGAAAATTCCTGCGTTACTCACCAAATGGGAGAATTTAAAAATATTGGAACATACATTTACAATTTTTGGTGGACTCAACAGATTTCAAGGTAATTTAAAATAATTGTTCATTAAAAAATGTTGTTGAGAATGTTGAGGACGAATCATTGGATAAGTCAAGCGGTGAAGAATGTGATTATGGGGAAGAAATAATGATATTTTCTACCATACAAATTCAGGTTGAATCTAAAAAAATTGTGAATCAAAAAGCTCCAGTTCAAAAAAAAGTTGATATTAGAAAATCAGACTTCACTATTCTAACAATTTGAACCAGAATGGGGATTATAGGCTTTTTGACATAAATAATGTGTGGATTCTTTGAATAAATAGATGTACTATACTGAGAAGAATAGAACATGGGAACTTGTTCTAATTCCATAAAAATGCTTTCAGAACCAAATGGTATTAATGAAAATAAGTTGAATGAGTGTGAACAAGATTTAAGAAAAAATTAGTGGCTTGATTGAAAAGGATATGAATAGGTAGAAGGTGTAGATTTTGATGAAACATTTCCCCCATTGTAAGGATATAAACTGTTCGAATATTTCTTGTAGTGACAACCCATCAAAATGAAAAAACATATTCTATGGATATATAGTTAACTTTATTAAATAGTGATATAGAGAAAGATGTTTAAATTGAACAACCTTGTGGGAATTTAGAAGATGAGGATTAAACAAATTTTTTTAAATTAAAGAAAGATTAGTATTGGTGATACATGATCTGTATGCTTAATATTCAAAGATTTAATGTTGTTTAAGAAATTTATACATTTATAAAGGAAAAGGTAATAGAAACTTGTATATGAAAAATTTTTATTATAAAAAATTAATTGTAATTGTTTATGTGGATGATAAAAGCTTTGTTGGGGTTGAAGAAAAGGATTGTGAAGACTTTTTTGAATAGGTGAAGAAGAAAATAAAAATTTCAATGTTGGAGGAATTAATATTAATTCATGGCATACAAGTTCAACAAAAAGAAAGATATATTTTCATATATCGGGAAAAGTATGCTAAGGAATTATTAAATAAGATTTGAATGGAAAAATAAATATAATTTCTAACTCATATTTCAGTAATCACAATGTTGAATAAATATAAATTCAGAATAAGTATTAATCAAAATGATTTTTGGAAGCTGATAATAAGTATTCTTTACCATAAAACATCATGACTTGATATTGTTTATGATGTGTCTTTATGCTCTAGGTATCAAAGTAATCTGAAATAATCACATATGTTGGCTAATAATAGGATTCAGATATATGTAAAGGAACAATGTTATATGTGTTGTTATACAAAATAAATATTGATTTAATGATTCATGGTTACACTGATGTGGATTGGGCCGGTGATTGTAATGATAGAAAATCAACTTCAGGAGGAACACTTTTCATAGATGAATGTTGTGTGAGTTGGCATAGTAAAGACCAATTTTTGGTAACATTGAGAACCACTGAATCCGAATATATTTTAACTACTCATGATTTTCCTCAAATGATGTGGATGAATTTTCGACTGAAATATTATAATTTTAATGTTTCTAAACCACTGATTATACTTTGTGATAATCATAGTGAAATTGATCTTTCTAATAATCCAATCCAACACTCAGGATAAAAACACATTTATATAAAATTTCACTTTCTAAAAGAGAATGTTCTTTCTAGAGAGTCATTACTAGAGTACACAATAAAAGTATCATATTTGATATATATTTAAAAAAAATATTGAAGTATACATTTGTCGAATTGAGGCTGTAAGTCCATGTTCATCCTTCTCCATTGCCTTCCTAATCCTAAAATGGAATTACCCCCACTATGCTTTAGATTATGTTGAAAAGGGTGGAGTAAGAAACACTTTTTTCATTACAGTAATTTTTTACACTGATTTCATTTCTGATTCTGAATCTATAGTTATCATATAGTGGGGGTGAGTAAAAGAAAGGGGGGGGGGAAATGAAAAGTGAAAAATAGAAAGATATATCTAAATGGGGAGATTATATTTACATTTTTTCAAAAAAGTTATGCCACTAGGGGATGGAAATACTTCAAAAACATTATTTATCCCGTAGTGTGGCATTAGGAGGCTCTATTTTGAAAAATAACCAGTTTTGATAAATTTAAAAAACCTTATTAGTGAAAAAATTAGGAGAGTTGGAAATGTTTTTGATAATGGTTTTCATCAAATTAATAGAAGGATATTAGAGACACTTTGTGGTGTTTTTTAACAATATTTTTTATTTTTTGACTACTATCATTTTTTGTAAGAATGTTTTTGATATACATGATAATGAGTTTGGTGGTTGATGGAAGTCTGTCGTTGTTGCTGAGAAAGAAAGAAGATTTTGTGTATAAAGATGTTGTTGGGCTGAATGTGTTTGAGTTTGAAAGAAGTTGATGAGTTTGAATGATGTTTCTGAAGTCATTTTTTATTTTTGATGAATCTTGAATAAGGATGTTGTTAAAAAGGTAGAAGTTTATATTTTTCACATAGATTAAAAAAATAAGAATATTCTTTTCTAATCATAATGTTCCCAATAATCATTAAAATTATCATGATAATATTTTTTTGAAACGGTGAAGAGTATTGAAGTCATTCAATCTGAAAAATTCATAGAAAAATCTAATATAGAAATCTTAAGTAACATTCTAGTAAAAAATTAGATATATAATTATGATCAATATTATGTAAAAAATAAGATCCTTAATTCTTATCAACATTCTGAGAAATTCGGATCAAAATGAAATAGAACATCAGAACCAAAATTAAACGCAAAATTGAACATGAATTATACACAAATTGGAAGCTAAATTCTTCACAAATTGAATCCTAAATTCTGTACAAATTGGAACTTAAACTATGCATAAATTGAAACCTAAAATCTCAAAAACTCAAAAACTAAATTCTGCACAAATCAGATCCTAAATTCCACCCAATTCAGAAAAAAAATTCTACAAATATTGGATGAGAAATTATAAGGAAATTAGAATATGGATTCAGAAAAATAAAAACTGGAATTCTGCAGCAATCAGAACATGAATTCTTCACAAATCACATACTCCATTCTAAGGTAATCAGAACCTGAATTTTAAGAAAACTGGACCCAAAATTATGAGCAAATCTGAGCCTTTATTATGAGTTAATCTGAACCTGGATTCTGAGAAAATCAGAACCTCATTTATGAGAAAACAGGATCACGAATTTTGAGAAATTTAGAACCTATTTTTGAAACAAATCTGATCTTATATTCATTAGAACGTTTAACCGACATTTGAGTATGTTTTTGAGAAAACTAAACTATAGTTGTGAGCATATTTCTAAGAAAACTAAACTATTTTTAAGCACATTTCTTAAAAAACTGAACTATGTTTCTTAACCTGTCTCTGAAGAAACTAAAATGATTTTCTGATCATGTTTTTGATAAATTCTATAACACATTTCTAAACATGTATTAGAGAAAAATTAATTGAAATTTCGTAGCATGCTTTTGAGGAAATATGAACTACATTTCGGAGCATGTTTTCTGAAAAATCAGAATCATGATTCAGTATTATGAATCCTGAATTTTATCTTTTCTTATCTATTATGGAAATTTAAGGACATTTGAGGAAGTCAGTGATTGATGATTAAAAGATAGAAACTGTTGATGTTTGTTTTATTTGAGGAAGCATAAATGATTTTCATGTTTCCCACCCTAGGTTTATGATTTTCCTATAAATATGTTCCATAAAATTCAATGAATCGTAACTATTACACAAATAGAAAAGGAGGAGTAATGAAGAATTAAATGTGAAAGGTTCCCACCATATCGAATATGTCTTCATTGAGTGTTTTAGGAAAGGAAATATCAAAATCATCCTTACAGTACAGAGAAGATTGAACATAGCCAAATCAGAGTGAGGATTCGGACTGAGAATTTTTTGAACAGATTCAAAAATGATTTTATTCTTGCGTTTAGATAATTTTTATTTATGAAATCATTATAAACTAATGGGTGTCAATAGAATCATACTTATCAGGAGATAGAAGGTTTATATTGGGCGTTTAAAAAAGATTTATTCACTTTTTCATTATAGAAAATTTCCATAGACCAAAGGGAGTGGTTATGGTAAAGATATAGGTTCTCACATTGAGGGAAAAACTTGTAAATTGTGGGTACCTTACATACTAAAATATTCTAACATGAGGAATTATTTGTTAAATTTTGATAACGAAAGAAATTTTAACATGTTGTAGGGCTTATGATTTTTAATGTTTTGAATCATATAAAAACCAAACAACTGATTCAATCCCCATATCTCTGTTGAAATTTCATACTTGGAACTTTTAGTGGTATCAAAGGGAGGTTCCATTCATTAATCATTTACATGGATAATATCAATTCTATCAACATTAGAAGAATTTCATCATTTTATGGAAATAATTATTATGGATGTAAAAAGGGGATTATTCCTTATCTCAAATATCTTGGCCTTGACATTGATGATGCTACAACTATTAGTTTTAAACCTATTTAGAATTATACTAATATGATGTTCACTAATAATAGAAATATAAAATTTGATGGAAATTATAGAAATTAAATTCTCATGTACTTATCAGATAATTTTTATCAGAAGTTGATGTGTCTCAAAACATCACAAGTCATGTTGGACATGTAAAAGATAATTTTCAAAGGAAATATAAAATTAAAGGAGGGAAAGGTAAAAATCTGGATTAGTAATTATAAAGACATATAAATGAGAGATGATAAAAAAATTGATGAATAATTTATAAGATTTTATGAACGTGTGTGAAAAATCATAGGATTCAGAGATGTTTGGAAAAATTCTACAATTATGAAAAAACATATTTGAAACATTCCAAATAGGTTCGATTCTAAAATTTCTTCATTAGATGATAAGGACGATTTAACTCTTGATGAATTACCTAACCTTCTGGTAGCTTATTAAATGAGGAAATCTCAAAGATTTATGAATAAAATGAAAGCTGAAATGGATTGTAATGCCATGAGAATGTTGAAAATACTAGAAGTTGATGATGTTGTTCCTTGTGAATCTGATGACAAGGAATATGATCAACTAAAAGGAAAAATCACATCCCTTAAATCATAGAACTATCAAAGATGAAGAATAATGTATGGAGGAAAAATTCATCTCAAATATTTATAGTGTGATGGAAAGGGCCACCATTCTTTAAATTTCAACGTGAATAGTTTTGTAGAATATCAAGATGATTCCAATGAAAACCTGTAATGGGGGAAGTGGAAAAAAATGATAGAGAAGAGAAGTCTACCAGAAAATTCAGGAAGAAGTATTTTGGAAAGGAGAGAAGCATTTTGAGAAATATTGTTGAGTCAGACTCAAATTAAAAATATTCTTCTAAATATTAATGTTCATAGAAATTCATTACCTTCATTGTAAAAATATATAACACAAAAAATCCTTATAGAGATAAGATGTTGGTGAAGAATCTTATAGAGATTATCAACCCAAAAATGATGTTCTATCATGTCTTCATAGAACTAATCTCTCAATAAAAAATTTTAGAAATGAAGAAAGATCATAAAAAAATTTCTGATGGTAAAAAATATTTCATTGAGCGGGAGGATGAATACACTCACGAGATTCAAAGAAAAAACATAGAAATGCTGAAAAGTAAAAGGTGATTGAAGTTCTTATAAAGAAGTTGGAATCTAAAGAAGAAGAGGATAACCAGTTTCAATTAGAACATCTTGGGTCCAAAAATACCCAATGGAAGATGAATGAAAACATCAAAAATCCTAAATGGTAAAATCTAAGACCTCGAAAATTTCTATGAATGTTCATTACAAGAATCAATTAAAATCATTTCTTACCAAAAATAATGTTTCAACTAATACTTCAAAAATTTTGTGTTATGGATGAAGTGTTAGGAATGATTGGGTGAAATAATGTTGTGATAAACCTATCAAGAATAAAAAATTTGAAACCACATTGAATGTAAAAGATAGTCCATATTCCGGGAATTTTATGGCTGAAATATGTTACCAACCTCAATAAAATTTATATAGAGAACGGTCATTTTTTAATAAAAATTCAATATTTGAGATCTATTTATAGTGCTGAATAATTGATGGGCATAGATAATATAACTTTTGTCACAATTTATTTCAACCCAGAAAAGGGTTTGAAGAAAGTGGATGAAATAGTGAACGAGGAATGAGTATCATTCCTCACTCATTGAAAGTTGAAAAGGTGAATTCTCAAGATGTCAGAAACATTTCAACAAAGAATGAATTTTAATGTCTGGAAGATGTTTGTGGACGATGTGATCACTTTGGTCATCTTTTTGAAAGATGTATGACAGTTTTTCCAGAACATGTTTCTTATGATATGAAAGAAATGATTGCTGGAAAGAAGAAGGTTGATGAGAGAGATTTTTTTGAGATAGCTTTGAATGCAAGTAAAAGGAACAAACCCTGGATTCCATAAGGAGGGTTTTATTCATATATTATAGGTGATATAAAAATAATCAAACATGATGAATATAATTTTGGAGGAGTTGTTACATTTGGTAATGATAGTTCATTAAAAATTAAAGGAATATGAAAGATAGATATTGAATCAGAGAAACTGAAATATAAGGACGTATTTCATTCTGATGGGCCAAATCATAACGTAAATAGTGTAATTCAACATTGTGATGATGAATAAAAGGTAATATTCAGAATAGATTCTTGTATCATCAATTGATTGAATAATGGAAAAGTCATTACAAAAGGAGAAAGAACTAGTGGGATTATTTTTCAAATAATATAATCCAATAAATCTTGTTATTTGAAAGCTGAAGATAAAAACAGGTTGTGGCACTGATGACATAGAAACCTTGGGTAGAAGAAATTGAATGATATTTCTAAAGTCGATGTCATTTGAAATTTTCCAGAATTGAAAAGAGGAGATTAAGATGTTTTTATTACTTGATAGAAAGTAAAATGACTAACAAAAGTCATAAAAGAGTTGATATTCAATCTTGAAAACCACTTGGGATTATTCACTCTTATTTGTGTGGGACAATGAGAGATAAATCAGTACAAGGGGATTTACAATTTATCAATTTTATTGGTAATTTCAATCAGATGAAAAACATAATGTTCATGAAGCATAAGTCATAGGCTATTGAAATTTTTAAATAATATAGAAATTATGTTGAGGAATAATTGAGGGCTTCTATAAAGAATACGAGAACATATATTGGTACTGAATTCAAGAAATATTCTTTTGGATCCTCTCTATGAAATCATGAAATCAGACATCAATATAGTTATATCAATACTCTATGTAAAAATGAAGTAGTAGAAAGGAAGAACGTGAGGTTGGTGGAAATGGGAAGAAGTATGTACTTAGAATACAAATGTATAAAATTATTTTGGAGATAAGTTTTTAGCACTGCTATACTTGTTCAAAATATATTCATATTGAAACTGGAAACCAATAGTACTCCTTATGAAATGTGTTTTAATAAAACTCATTAAAATAATTAAATGTATTTGGAAGTCCATGTCTGCCTAATGGAAAAATACGGGTTTCAGATAGTTTGATGATAATGATGAGGGGGGAAATTTAATTGGTTAATCACTAAAAGGTAGAAGTTAGAAATTTTGGAATAATCATTTAAAAAAGATGGTGGAATCATATGATGTAAAGGTAATTGAAAATATTAGTTTGATAACAATCGTTGTTGGGAAGGATGAGGATGAATTATTGGTGAAATCCATCAATAGTGAATGTTATCCAAAACAACCTCATTATGATTTAGATGTTTCATGTAGCTACGAAAGTGATGTTGGGGAAGAAACCACGAGATTTTCTACATTATGAAAACTAGATGAATTTGAAAACATTTTTGTGAATTAGAAGTCTTTAGTTCAAATAAGAATGAATATGATATTAGAAAATAGTACTTCACTTATCTCAATTGTTGAACCAGAGTTAGTTTTAGAGGCCATACAACATAAATAATTGGAGGATGATATGAATGAAGAGTTGGATCAGATTGAGATGAATAAAACAAGGTAAGTTCTTCTTAGGACAACAAATAAAATTTTTATTGAACCCAAGAAGGTTTACATAAGTAAATTGAATGAGTTTGGATATTTTTTATAATGAAAATAAAGACTAGTTTGTAAATGATATTCCTAGGTTGAAGGCGTGGGTTTTAATGAAACATTTACCCCCATTACAAGGATAGAAACATTTATAAATTTTCTTAAAATGGCTACCTTTCAGAAATACAACGTTTATCAAATGGATATAACATCAAATTTCTTCAATGGTTAGAATAAGGATAAAGTTTACATAGAACAACATTGTGGGATTTTACTTGGTGAGGATGAAACCAATGTTAACATAATTTAATAACTCTTTGTGTGGGATAAAACATACTCCAAATTCTTGGTATTCAAAGCGTATTTTTTTTTGAGAAATATGAACTTTTCTAAAGGAATAGTTGTTAGAAAATTGTATGTGAAACATTTAGACTCTAGAATATTAATTGTTATTATTTATATAGATGATATTATTTTTACTAGGGATGAAGAAAAGGTTTGGGAATTTTTTTATGAATAGATGAAAAATAACATTGAAATTCAATGTTATAGGAATTAACATTCTTCCATTGCTTAAATGTTAAAAAAAATTCATTTTATTATCTCAAGAAAATAATTCCAGGGAATTGTTAAAGAATATTGGAATAGAAAAACCATAAAACATTCAACTCCTATTTCATGGATCTCTAAGATGAAGAAATAGGAATTAGGAATAAGTTTAAATCAAAATGGCTTTCAGAAGCTGATATGATGTTTTCATTACTATACAAATTCATGTCCTAATATTGTTTATGATGTGAATTTATGATCCATGTATCACAATAATCCTAAATAATCAGATATGTTGGAAGAAAATAGAATTTATAGATATGAAAAAATAAAAAGTTTATATGTGTTGTTATGAAAAATAAAATATGAGTTAAAGTTTCATGGTTACACTGATGTTGAATGGGATGGGGATTGTAATGATAGAAACAAACTTTAGGAGGAATATTTTTCTTAGGGGAATGATGTGTGAGTTGGCATTGTAAGAAGAAATCTTCCAAAACAAATAGAATTGCAGAATATGAATATATATCACTTACTACAGCTTGTACTCAAATGATGTGTATGAAAGCTGAATTAGAATATTTGGTTGTAAAAGTTTCTAAACCATTTAAGATACATTATGATAATTTTAGTGCATTTTATCTTTCTATGAATTTTATCCAACACTCATTATCAAAACACATTGATATAAAATTTCACTTCAGTAATGAGAAAGTTTCCCCTCGAGATGTTTTTCACTTCCATTTTCGTTTTAAACAGAAGATTGTTTTTCCCCAACTATGCATTGGATTATGTTAAAAAGGTGGAGAGTAAGAAACAAATTTTACTTGGTAAGAAATTTTTACTTCTCTTTATTTTATGTATCTAATGATGTGGGTATCATATAATGGGGGAGATAAAAAGAAAAATGAGTGAGAAAAAGACAAGTGAGAAAGATGAAGATAAAAGGAAAGGGTGTGTTTGAGTAAAGGTGGTAAAGCATTACATGGACACAAAATATTATTTCCACTAAGGGATAAAAATTATTCAAAAACATTAACTTATCTAGTAGTGTGGTGTTAGGAAAAATTATTTTAAGAAAGGATATGTTTTGATAAATGAAAAAACACGAGTTTTGGAAAAATTTTGATAGTAGGAAATGTTAGTAACAAAAGTTGTCCACAAATCCAAGGGGGGTATTGAAGATCCTTTTTGGTGGGTTTCTTTAACAACGTATTTTATTTCTTGAAAATACACATTTATGATGAATTTTTTTGATATATTGGATGATGAGGTTTGTGGTTATTGAACGTATTTCATTGTTCCTAAGAAATAAAAATGTTTCTGAGTTAAAGGAAGATGATAAGATTAATTTTTCATGAGATTGAAAGAAGTATTTATGTTTTATGGATGTTTCTCAATTCATTTTCTTTTGCTAAATAATTTATAAGAAGGACGTTGTTAAAGAGTTAGACGAATGAATGTTTCCAAATGTTTTTAAATAAATTATAAAATTATTTTATGATCTTAATGTTCTCACAAATCTTGGAAATTTTAAGGATAAAAGATGTTGATGAGATGGTGAAGAGGTTTGAAGACTTTCAATGAGCCGAAATCTATGGAAAATCAGATCCATATTTCTGAGCGACATTGAGGGAAAAATCAGATCTCGAATTTTGAGAAAAATAGGATAAAAAATTATGAGAGACCTTCTCAAAAAATCAGATCGAGATTTCTGAGAAACGAAAACATGAATTATGAAAAAAAAATAGAACCAGAATTCAACACAAATATGAAAATCAATTCTACACATATCAGAATCGTTATTCAATAAAAATCAGAATCAGAATTATGTATAAATCGGAAGATGAATTTTACACAAATTTTAAAATGAATTTTACATGAATCAGCACATAAATTCTATATAAATTAGAACCTAAATTCAACACAAATTATAACATGAATTTTGAGTAAATTGGAACCTGAATTTTGATAAAATTGGAATATAAATTTTTAACAAATCAGAAGTTCAATTATTCACAAATTGAACCTAATTTCTAAGGAAATTTGAACCTAAATTCTGAGAAAATCAGAACCTGAATTTTGGGTAAATTAGAACCTTACTTCTGGGAAAATCAATAATTTAATTCTAAATAAATCATTACATGATTTCTGAGATAATTATAAACTAAATAATGAGAAACTAGGATCCTATTTTCTAAAAAAATAGGGTCCTATTTTCTGACAAAAACTAAACCACTTTTCTTGGAATGTTTCTAAAAAACATTAACCACATTTTGCGCATGTTTCTAAGAAAACTGAAATACTTTTATGGTCACATTTCTAGGAAAACTAAACCACTTTTATGAGAATGTTTCTTAGAAAACTGAACCACATTTCTGAACTTGTTTCTAATAAAACTGTACAACCTTTCTGAGCATGTTTATGAGAAAACGACATTACTTTTCGGGGTATGTTTCTTGGTAAAATTGAACAACATTTCTAATCATGTATCTAAGGGAAACTGAACCACATTTCTGAGCATGTTTTAAAGAAAATATGAACTATATTTATGATCATGATTCCAGAATAGCACAAATCAATATTAAGTATTATCAAACCTGAATTTTAATATTGATTAAATCTTAGAAAAATTTAAGGATGTTTGAAGAAGTGAAATATTGAAGATTAAATGCGATATATTTTCATAGATTTGTCGATTTGAAGAAGACATAATGTTTTTTAAAGATTCCCTCAAATGTTTTCTATGATTCCTATAAATATGTGCCTAGATCATTTTCTCAATTTAAACTTTCAAACATGGTCTATAGGTGGAGCGCTGGATAAAAAAGTGAAAAGTCACTACCATTTTGGAGATGTTTTATATTTATTTTTATTGAAAGGAAAAATCGGAATCATTATTACCACATAGATACGATCATACTAAGCCAAATCAAACACCGGATTTAGACTGAGCTTTTATTGAGAAGATTCAACAATGTTTTTATTCTTGTGTTGGGGTTAATTGTTCATTAATAAAATATTGTAAATATATGGATGAAAGTATAATATTTCCTATATAGATATAGATGTTGTATAAGGATAGTGGACACAAGTTATATTGAAATTTTCATTATAGTGGATTTCCATAGACCCATGGGAGTTACTATGGAACAGATATAGGTTCTCACATTAAGGGAAAACCAGGAAAATCTTGTGTTTCTTACATTATTTACAATTTAGTGATGCATAAGTTTTTGTTAATGGTTTATAAGGAATTAAATCTTAACAGGTTGAAGGGGATAAGGTTCACAATATTTTGGATACAAAAAATAAAAAGAAAAACTAATTCAACCCCCACCCCCCCGTTATAGTTTTTATTCGATCCTTGGAACAACGATCATAAATAGTGGAATGTAAAATTAAATGTAATTT
This sequence comes from Viscum album, assembly GCA_963277665.1. NCBI lineage: Eukaryota > Viridiplantae > Streptophyta > Magnoliopsida > Santalales > Viscaceae > Viscum > Viscum album. The sequence continues at coordinate 1,553,709,022 of OY728148.1, read as the reverse complement.
TATTCAAAAAAAAGAAAAAAAATATTCTTTTATGAAATTATAACTTCAAAAACTACTTATTTTATCTATTTTACATAAATATGAATTAGTATCTGAGATAATTATGACAAAAAATGTTTTCTAGACAAATAAATAAAATTATATTCATAGTTCCCTTTAAATAATGTAATATTCATTTTACAAATTTAATGTGAGGAAATTTTAGATATTATTTATATATATCTAATAATAATATATTTAACATTAAATCTTTATGACTAGCTATTAAGTATAATAAAATTCCAATCATTCCTATTAATATTCTCTGTTCAACTGGATTCATATATTCATTAATATCTACTGTATTTTATGTTTTTATATAAGTACTAACAATTTTAATATTTGGATGTCCAAATTTATAAATAATAACATTTAAAATCTTATATTGAGATAAAAATGTTCCCTCTGATTCTTTGGAAATTTAAAAAACCATGAAAATAAGTGTCTTCTCCCATAATAATCATTTCAAATTAAGTCTTCATAATATCATCAAATAAATTTTTAAATTTATTATATTAGAACAAAATATAATTTCTTTAATATAAATTTTAATAAAGATGATTTTTAGAATCATATTGTATAAAATTGATTTGATCATCATATCCCATCATAAAATTGTTCCTTAAAAATATAATCATCCTATCATTCTAGGATCTAAGGGATTTTTTAAATCTGGAAAGTGGATTTGTATGATAGAAAATAAGTTTTGTATGTTTTTTAATTTTAAAACCAAGGGTTTTGTAAATAAACATTTTATTTTACATAACCGTTAGGTAATTCACAATTTATATCCATTTGAAATAGTTTTAAATTTAGAAATGATGCATATCCTTGAAGTATAAAAATAACATCAACTATAGATACTTGAGAGAAATTTTACACTTATTATATAACCTCATGTTAATTATATCCCTTAAAAATATGTCTCACTTTATTTATAACTATTATTTCTTTTTCATCACAGTTGTTTTGAAAACCCATTTTACACCCATTACAGAAGTATATTTTGTTTATTTAAAAAATGTAAAAAATCGATTCTTCTCAAATTCATTTAGTTCATATTTTATTTATTTTATCCCATATTCACCACTGAAATCCATATTAATCTTTTTTTTGAATTGTAGTAAAAATAAATAATTTCCAATTTCATTTATTAAGTAACTTATCTTTCAAACTGGATGATCTATATCACCAAAAATGATATCACTAAAATGATTCATAAAAAATCTAGTTTTCTAGTTTTACAAAACTATGTTAATAAAATAATATGAACTTATTATTGATGTATAAAATTTTAAATATAGCGTGTTGGTGCTGAATTTTGTTTTAGGCGATAAATGCAAATATTTGAGAAAACAGAAAGTGATTTTTTAAGATGTATATTATCCTTAATAGAATAATGGGGTTTCTTGAAATATTTTATGCCTGTTATCATGAATGAACACCGTGAAAAATATTCTTTCATTCCCAATGTGATATCAAATGGGTTCTTAGACACTGTGATCCCAAAATACAAAAATGATTGGTGCAATAATGAAATTAGTCCAATGTGCAAAGAAATTGATACACGTGCAAGATTTATACACTTCCAATTATATTTGAAATACCATACTCTACACATAACTCATTGAAAACCACACCTAATGTTTTTTCAGATAAATATATAATTACTGCCTCACTTTGGGGTACCATTCCAAAAGTCGAACAGATGCTCCCATGTTTATAAGACGACCCCTACTGCGGCTGTCTAAAAGACATGGATTCAAGGTACTGGATATTACACGATAGGTCCCATATGGAACCCTTTTCAGGTGGTCCAACTATGGATTAATTCTCCCCCATTTTCTTATAATCTTAAACTAGTTTCATTCCAATGATGTTTCTTGCATGCATGATTGGCCTTGTGTCGTATCAATTGTGCATTCGTGCTTCCGACTTGCATAGAACCCCTCGATCTAGCACACATACCCTCATCTTACACTCAATCCATCAATATTTCAGGCACCCATCACTTTGTACTTGATGTGCTTTCCTTACCCAAAGGCACCATTTCTGTCCCAAATTTCTCACAACACCCATGTATTGAGTGTATCTCATCCGTATGTCCCTCCAACCTAGCCCATAGTGATTTCCTAGTCCCTCGATTGGTGATTCATGTTGTGTTTCCCACCCTAATGCTTCTTTACCTAAATATTATTATCTATATCACTTCTTCAAACATCTATTCTAACATGGTCCCTTTGATGGACTACTTCTTTACCCCATTAACACTTGTCATTTCTGGTGTCTTCTCTTCCCCAAGTGTGGGTTGGTACAAGATATGTAATTCCTAGGGGAATGGAGCGAGTCATCATCGTCTTAGACATAAGACTATAAACTACCACTAAACCAACTTTCTCAACACATGTTGTTGAACTATGAGTTTCCACATGCGTGGTGGGCCATATTTGAATAGAGAGGGGATAAATGAGGGATCCATTAGCATCTCACCTTTTCAATCCTCCTTCTCTTTCCCTTTTCACTTTTTCACTTTGTGTGCTTTAGGTATCCTCCCCCTAAGAACCAACCCACCTTGAGAGGGTTCTTTTAATGTGATGGAAATAACCTCTTCATACATCTGGACATCCTCCTCAAGCGTCGCTTTTCGAGTAAGTCACTATTATCCTTTCCATGAGCCATAAACCACAAGTAAGTCCCTATTTTAGATTTTTGGCCACTAACCATGAATAAACTCCGCTCCACTCCTCACTGAGTCACCATTCACAATGTGATATCTAGGTATATTACTGCCTCTTGTTTTCTCACACCAAGCATGAATCACATAGTCTTAGATAAGCATCCAGGATGAAATCCTCTTTGGAATACCTTAGCATGTATGCCCCACACCCTTATTCACCAATCTACAAGGAATCTGATTCCCATCCATGGGTTTACATAAGAATCCACCATGAGGTTGAAGCTCATCACCCATCTGTCCCCACCATTTCACGTCAGTTCATTGATCATCTCGGGTGACATTAAACTGCATCTCTCAAACTACATGGGTTTTGATCTCTGTATTCTATACATGGAAGATAGGAATCCTCTAAAGAAGATCAATCCCATGAAATGGTAAGATCTGGTCCTCCCTCTTTGGGATTCACCCTCTTGATGTAAATTCATCCCTCTATGGGATTCATTTCTTGGATATGCCTCTTTGTATTTTTCTGATCCCACAGGCATCTAGCCATGAATATTCCCCATAATCAATCCATAATCCTCCCACAAAGAGTACCCCAATTAAGGTGGGATGATAATCATGCATAATCCCCATCATGTCTCCGGGTCTCTATACATTGTTCACAACCCAATTCTATTCCTCATTTTCTGAACTACAAGAAATTTTATTCCTAGCCACTGGGAGACGTAGGAAACCACTATGAGGTACAAGACCATCATTTTCACCTAAACTACATAGACATTTGTTTCCTACCAAGGGGATATGTAGGAATCCTCCATGAGGTTCAATCCAATCACTCATGTCCCATCCTAGTCTCTCCATAAATCCATTTTTTCTTCTGGAAGTTCACTCCTCAACCCAAGGTTCTAGTTCTGTCAGGTCCTATCCATGCATCCATTAATATGAGCCCCTCATCAGGTGTCTCATCACCCCATTCCAGAACTATGTGTACATTGATTCCCAGTCACTGGGATTCATAGGAAACCTCCATGAGGATAAATACCAACACCATTATCTTCACATCGAATCCATATACATCTTGATTTACCCTGACCACCACATCCTGGTGTAATCCTTCCATCCACCCATGCCATCTTAGCAGGATATAATCATCCATTTCATTACTTCATGCACCACCTATTCCATCTAATCACATAATCCCTATTCATCATATAACTTCTCCTTGCACCATATAGGCAGTCTGAGTGTGTAAGACCCAAAAAAACATATTCAAAAAATGGGGGTTTTGATCCTTGTATTATATATATGGTGTGTTGGAAGCCTCCACGAGGTTCAATCCCAGCCAATGGTAAACCATGGTGTCCCTCTCATTGGGTCCCTCTATCCTTTGATCCTCCCTTGGGTTTGTTCTAAACATACTTCAGTATAAAATCTCCACCATTTAGGGAAACACCATCCAGTGTTTGTCCTCAAGGGGCATTCTAATCCATGCATCCAGTAAACCTCATGAGTTCCCCCTTTTAGGGACATACCCATATGATACACTCTTAATAGTGTTCTGATATGTCTAATACATCCCTTCTAGATGTTAAAATCACGGAATACATCATGTTATACATGAGAAGCTGAGGAAAACCTGAGAAAAATGCCCCTGATATTAGATACCCCAAATTCGATGTGGTATGACTCATGCTTTTGCACTTTCAATAATCCTGGAATAAGTGGAATTCATGTATATTCATATTTCAGTATCTAGAGACTCAAGTGATTCCCAACAAGACAACTATGTTTACCAAAGTTCACTACTCTGACTTGATCTTTTGGAATCACCTGACAAAAGCATTGTATTTAACAGACATCAACAATGATGTATCACTAGGATGAGTTTCACAAAAAATGAATATGTCATTTAGTGAGACTCAGAAGAGGAAATGAATTCTTAGGAAAAAAACGTGGATGGTGATATTGACATCCCATTATCCCATTTTGATCATGGATAAAATTCCTTTGAAAAGGTGGTTGATGCAACCTTCCATTGGGGAGAGGGAATACGGGGTAGAAAAATTCACACCCCCCACAAATGGCACACAACCATAGATAAAGAATCAGATAAATTGTGTTTAGTTGCACTATAATTATAATTAAATTCCAATATAGGTTAAAAATCATTTTTAGAAATAAAATCTGAAAATGTTGGTTGAGGTTATTTGAAAAAAAAGATTAGTTTCATCAAACATAACCTGTATTGTTTCACCAATAGTAACGTTATTTTAATTAAAAAAAATATACTCTTTACTAGTTATTGAATAACATAAAATATTACATCTTATAATTTGATGATTCTTTTTGCAATTAACATTTAATATTCAAAATGAATACCTTACATAGAAAAAAGTTTATGTAACAATGTTTTTGTTTCCTTATGGTTCAATACACAAAAAAAGTTCTCTAAATAAAATGTTATATTAAAAACAAATTTACAGTATAATAGGTTGTACTTAGTTCTTTAGCCCAAATATAATTAACAAATGAGTATCCATTCATCATGGTTATAGTAATCTCTTGAATAATTCTATTTATTTTTTCAACTACATTATTTTTTTGTAGAGTTCTAGGTACTAAAAAGTTATGTATCATAACTATTTTAATAGTATCTAAGAAATTAAAATTTATAAAATATTTACCTGATTACTATGAATATATATCAATGATATTGTTTTCTCATTATTATCTCTATGTATAAACTTTTTAAAACAATAAAAGTCTTCATTAATATTTATTATAAAATATAACCATGTATATCTGATGTAATCATCAACTAATTTTTTTTTACAGTATTTCCACTACTAATTCCAATTTTTGTAAGACCAAAAAATCCATTGTGAACTAATTTTAATGTATAGTAAGATGATATTTCACAAATATTCATAAAATATTACTTATAATGCTTCCAAAATTGACAATAATCGTAGACCATAGAGGTATGAAACCTATGATTTAGAGGATCCCTACTTAGTCTTTTGTTAGTTAACTTATATAAAATTTTAACATTATAATTTTGTAATTTGGATTAAAGTAACAATTATTGATCATCTATTTTATTATAAAATGGTATATATTCTCTCCTAATGTCTTTTAATATTATTTTGTAAATATTCTGATTCTGATTGGAAAAAATAATAAACTCATCTTAAGAACAATGAACAATACATTTATCATTCCTAAAGATAAAAAGATAACAGTCAAAAAATAATTATATATTTATCATAAAGTTTTTTTACAAATATATTGGTTTTTACTCTTTTATAATAAACAACAACATGAAAGTAACCCATTAGAGCAGATGAAACCAAAGAAAAATAATGAAAGAAAATATTCAGTCACCTAACTTTTTCCTCAATGTTTTACTTATTTTTATTTATTCTAATAGAATTGTATACCAATCAGCCCTTCTGAATCCACACCATAGACCTCTAAATTACCTACTAATTTAAATAATAGATATAATTATTTAAAATACGTTATCAATATCATTTCATTCAGATTCAGATCTATGCTATAACTGCTCTTGTAATTTTTTATGGGAGGCATCCATGATCATTGGATTCATTATCCCATCAGCCTCCATTGATCTAACCTAAGAAAGAATTTCCTAATGATTTACCTTGATTAATTGTATTAGAAGAGCTATGACTTGAAACTTACATCTCAATGGCACCATCAAAATTTTGATCAGTTAAAATAGAAGTGTTACTTGCAATTGGTTCCTTGACCACCCCTCGTGGCATAACTAGAGACATTTTATACTTATAGAAAACATGTTAAAAACCATCATTGTTCAAAATAGGTTTTTTCCACATCAACCGGTTCTTGGTAGAGGTTTAATTGGGTTTAGATATAGTTAAAAAGGTAATTATTGCAACTGATGATGGTATTATTGAGTTATATATCCTATATTATAAAATGAAAAAATTCTACAAGGACTGTAATGTTATAGAAAATTATTCATCAATCTATATGAGATCTTTTGTTTTCTGTTTTTTTATTTAATGGAGGCAATTTGAAAATTTTAATAAGAATATATTACAGTCATCTACATGGTTGGATGATGTTCTTCTTCAGATGCGGATGCCCGAGGATAACAATGACCCTTGTAGGATTGTTGATGGAATTGGCATTGCTGCTCATAATGTAGAATAGAAGCGAGAAGAACGAGGAGTTGTTCATGATGATATTGTCAAGCTGGATGATGTGAAGGGTTGTCATCCAAGTGATTCAGTTTACACCTCTTTTCTTGATAATTATAATATTTATTTGACTACCATCTTCACTGAAGAGGAGAATGTAAATAATGATCATTCTTGGTTTTCAATATCGGGTAACGTGAATATGACTATAGATGTTTATATAGAATGTGTAAAATTCTCTAGAATTGAAATTATATCTTATTAATTAACATAAATTGGTTTAAATGGAAATTTATATCATTTTTTAAATGATAGGTGGATGAATCATTATATAAAATATTAGTGATAATCATTTATATTGTTGGCATTTTTTTCCAAACATCACAAACTAGTTTTGTTAATTTATTTATTATTGTGTATATAAGTTAGTTATCTAAAAGAAAAAATTTATTGAATATATTTTAATATATTTACCATCCATTATATTGTTTAAGAAAATTCTTCAAAGGCATTAAATTAATATAAAATCCCATAATCTATGATGTCGTTCAATTGATACATTACAAGTGTTGATTTTATTTTTAAAATGAAAGAGAATGAGAAATGATTTTAATGGTGGACATTACATTATCATGATATAATTAATGTATATTTAATATTTCAGAGTTATAATGATACTTTTGATTAAATAATTGAGGATAAAATTAGAAAATATAAATAAATTTATTGAAATATAATGGAAAATAAAAAGGATATAACCACTTTACTTTATCATTCTTGAGAACCACCGTATGGAAATGGTTTTAGTATTTTGATGAGACCAAGGAATACTGAAAAGGAATAAATGGTCTTTGATTATATTTATGAAGAATTTGGGCTTGTTTCTATGTTACAAGGTCTGAGGAGAAGAGGTGGTGAGGGATGGTATTTATAGTAGAGGAGAGGGGTGTTCTCCCATTATTTTATTCATATGTTTGTTATTTTGGATCAAGACTATGAATAGTTTTAGAATTAAAACTAAATATATTAAAATAATTATGTACTGTTCAAGATTATGGTATTAAATCTGACAAACATTATCTATGAATCAATAATTCATGTATTTGGCTTATTTTATAAATTATTAAATTTCACTATTCACCAAAAATTCATGTATTTTATAAAAATCCAAAAAATCACAACAAAATATTTTGAACATGTAGAATTAAAATAATTACACGATTTAATGAAATTATTTTTTTCAATAATTGAAATTTAAATTTAATTAAAATAATAATTTTCTATAAAGATAAAAATTATAAAATTATAAATGATTTTTTGACACAATAAAAAATTATCTACAATCTCATATAATTATCATATATTCATAAGACAAAAATATAAATTTATGAGTGTATTTTATGAATAAAAACGTATTTTATAGAATCATATTAAATATTAACTTATAAATAAACATTTATGTTTTACAAAAAATACCAACACATTAATAATAATATTTAAAATATTTATTTACCTGAACAATGATATAATTATATATATTTTTATTTATAAGATACATAATTTTATTTATAATTTTATATATGATGTTGCAAGTATATATGATTTTTTACTATTCCCAATTCTCACAATGCTATTCCAAAGGTTATGTTATTCTTCCACTGGGTTAGGTTTCATTATTTTACGAAATACCTCTTATTTCATTCATTGTTCATTTATAATGTTTGTGTGGTGTTCTCTATGTGATTTTTTATTTATAAAATAAGGAATAATTATAATAAGTGATAAATTATATTTATATAAGTTCGGTTCATTACACCATTATCATTGAAATTAATATTTTTGGAATCCATATTTTTATAACATTATCATGTTGAGAAAATGGTAAATGTTTTGAAAAATAATATGTTTTCTTCCAGTGTCCCCAAAATTTAAAAGTAGTAAAAAATTGAGCACTCAACCAAAAAATAGTCATTACCTAAAATAGGATTTCTATTTGTATAAACCATTTTGAAAACTTCTCTATGAGGTCTAATTTTATTATACATCTAATTAATTTTTCCAATTTCTGTGGTAAACATTGAAATAATATTTTTTAAATTAAAAAGAATAAATTTAGTTTATCATGTAAATATTTATCCTCAACAGATTTTTATTCAAACTATGTGTTATAATGTAATTTTGTAAACAATTTTTATGTTAATTAGAATGATCATGATATTTTGAAATAATATACTTCTATAAATTTTTTATATCAAAATATTTAGAAATATTATATATATCATTATTCAATGTATTAAATCATGAATTTTCATTCAATGTTTTTTAATTATAGACATCATATTTTTGAGAAGTCATAAAAATTTTGTGTTTTAATAATTTTAAAAATCCTGATAATTATTAAAAAATAGGTATAATTTTATTCTATTATGATGAATATGATTATTCATTGAAAGATGTAGAATAATTAATATTATTAATGTTCGGATAATTCACAATTAATATTATATTATTTAAGAAAATTTGTTGTTTCCTTATCAATAAATAATTTATTATCCTTGAAATGTTTTACATATAAATCATTATTATTCTGACATGAACATTCTTTCATTGATGAATTCTTATAAGATTTTCCTCTTGAACATTAACTCTATGTAACTGATTATTTAAAAATTTTATTATTTTTTTTGTGTGATACTTCCTAGAATTCATTTTATAATATAATTTCTTCTTATAATTTCTCAGTAAATTTCGTAAATCTATTCTTATATATCAATCTTTTTTATATTAATATAATATCACTTCTACATAATCATTATTAACACTTCTCCCTTTTTGGGTCATCATATATCTATACAAAAAATACATTTTAGGAACATTATTATTCATTAGGTTTGTAGGATTATATAATTAATTTTCATAATTTTCTGATGAACTAATATCTATCTAAAAAATAACATTAATCTTTTTGGATGAATTCCAAACTTTATTATAGATTAACATTTACTAGGACATTTTAATCATTAGATGTTGTTACAAAAACAACTCCTCAATTTTTCTTTATAATTTTCTCACCATCTATTTTCAGCCTTCACAAATTCTACAAAAGGGTTCCAATCAATTCATCCAGATTTAAATGAGTAACACTTCATGTTCATATATTGGAGTTAATTTGGAATCCCATTCTCCAAAAATTATCTCTATAGTATTTCAATTAATATTTCATTTGTTCAATATTTTCTCCATGAGAATATACATTTTTTATAATTTTCTGCAATCATTGGTCCATCATTGGAATATTATCTCTAGTAAGATAATCAGAATATTTCTAATTACCTATAAGAGTAGAATTTAAGATCTAAATGAATATAAAAGTCCCAAAATTATTTACCTCTAGTTTCATTCATGTTCTATTTTAATCATCACATGATGACATCTCACTATAAATATTTCATTTCATTGAACACAATATATTATTATTTACTCAATAATTTAAAATGAAATTCCAACTTTTCATGATTATTAAAAGTAGTAAGATATTTATCTGGAATATTATATATACCTATTTTCATCAAAAACCTGTCATCATCTGTATTAATAACAAAATCAATCATCATATTTCTCTAATTTTAATAATTATAACCATAAGAAATTAGTGGTCTCTTCGTATTAAAATTATATATATTACCATAATTTAATCCAATGATCCAACAAAAAATAAATACACATTCTAAAATTAATGTTTTTGAGATATATATATATATATATATAAATATAAACTATTTATACAAATTTAATACCTCTTAGTAGATAATAAACGTAGAAATAAAATAATTAAAGTACTAGATGTTCTTATGATACCAATCATTGGATAATTATAGTATACAATGGCTACAAGAGGGGGTGAGTGTTTGATAAAAAATATAATGTAACAAAATAATTAAAATATTTAATGTTATTTAAATTATAAATATTATTCTAATAATTGTATATTTATCAAATATAAATGACATCCAATAAATCAATATTATTAATCAGGATCATATACAGTCTGATAAATAAATATTAGAAAAAAATAAAATAACATTTATAATCATGAATTGGACTATGGAATATAAAACTTAAAAAAAATTAATATAAAATCTTATATTAATGTAAGAATGAAGTATTAATATTATAAATGATATCATACAGTATCCATAAATGGAATGGAAGTTAGAATATTGACATAATATATCTATAGTTTGAAATGTAACTATAAAAGAATATCTTTCCTAACCATGAAATACCTTGAAAATAACATCAAAATAAATCAGTATTTCAAAAACCTCGAATCCCCCAATATGATGAACATTGGTAGATCTATCCTCTAAAAACCTAGAACCCTATAATTATATTGATATGTATCACCCATCTTCCTATAATTGATTTTATTAAACTAAACCTTGATAGAAACAAGAGAATACTCAACAAAAACTATTCTATTGATGTTACATTTGTTATAACTGAATAATTAGAACATAACTCTGTAATATATTTCAAATTAAATGAATTAGATGTTCAGGAAGATTGATATTATATCCTGTTGAGTTGAAAAATTAATATTCTCTGAGATCACAGAATGAACTAATATTTATATGCAATCCTCCAATGATCATCTTTTTGGTGAGTCTCTATGTAGGTTGTAATGGCCTTGTATGTTCTTCATATGATATCTCAACAAATAATTGTTCATTTAATGTTGTTTTGATATCAACATTACTGTTCTGCAATAAATTCTATATGATTAAAGTAATTCCAATAGTCTGATTATATTCATCTTTTAGTCTGATGATATATAATACACTTAAAAGCGATGAACAGAACCATTATCATTTTGATTTACCAAAATAATTTTTTTCCATTGGTTATATCATTGGTTAGAGTAATGGAAAAACATTTTAAAAACTGATGGAAGGAACACAAGTCAGTCCAATAGACTATACTCTTAGTCATTACAATTTCTCAAATTAATGAATTGAATATCTATATTCATTTATTTAATATTAGTTTCTTTGTTTTTTTAGAAAGTTTTGTTTTATAAAAACCAATTCTATGACACTTGGTATACACAAAGTTATTAAAATAAGTTTTTATGAAATTTTGCGTTTTCATAACTATGCAAAGGAAAAGTAGAAAGGTTAAACATTCAACACATTAATAACCACCACTCAATACCTCGTTATAATCCCAAATATAACCCTGGAAGGAAGAAACGATATGTAGGGTGGAATTTATTAAATTTTAAATATGATAAATATATTACGGTATCATATACACCCACCACCTCCAAAAAATACATAATGTGAAGCCCCTTATTAATCAAAATAGAAATACCATTAACCAGAAGAATTCTTCAGTACCATATAAAACATGATAATATGGGTAATCCATTATGGTTAACATTATATATGGAAATAATTTATCAAATATGTAATCTCATCATTAAGTATTAAAAAATATAAAATAGCTTAAAAATATCTTCTGAAACTATTACGGGTGAATTATTTCAAATTAAATCAATATTATGATTCCAATAAATCACTTTTCAAAACTATTTTGTTGTCCATATTTCATTTTAGAAAAAGTATGAATATTATGGTTTAAAGTTTCATTTTATAAATTCATAATAACATAATACATATTCCATGAAATAACGTAACAATATATGGTGGATAATGAACATAATATACATTTAAAAACATAGATATCAACCTAGTATTCTCCTTAAAACCCCCAAAACACTAAATCTCTAAATAAACCACATCTAAAATTCCATAAATACTCTTTCAAAAACATTGGAGGTTGAAATCATTAGTTAATTCTACGAAATGTATTTTTAAAAAATTCTAAAGATTTATAAAACTGAAGACTTGCTAAAAATTTAGATGTAATAAAATAAGATTTCAATATAATAAAAAATGATTTTAAAAATTACACCAAATAATTTTAAAAGAGTTACTGTTGAAACTTATTTGAAAATAACATATATTTTAGATAATATGAAATTATAAAAAATCATTTCATTGTGTATCTATAAAAGGGGAAATTACATTATCACAGACCTCTAGCAAAGAGAGAATTATATGAAACATCAGATACCTAATTAAAAGGACCTAAGAAAATATCCATACAACCTAAAATATTGTCAATCATAAAAAACAAGAAAACCATAAAACTATAGTTTTACAAGATCATATCTGTAAAATTAAATATTAATAATAATTTCAGTGGAAAGAGTTGAGTAATTGAGAACAAATCTCAGATGAATCACACAAAACCAAATTAAAAAGCTCATGATCGAGGGTGCGGGTGGGGTGGGGTTAGGTATACAACTAGGTCTCCCCATATTGATATGTTTCATGAGGGATGGAATAAATAATCACATTTTGTGGTGAATTTATAGGAGGTTAGGGTTGGGAAGTTTTTTTAATGGCTTTTATAATTTGTATATTCTGGTTATACAATTTGACAAATAGTGATCCAACCATGTGTCCCACACTAGAAATGAAAAGGAGTATCACATGTTATGAACACATGGATGACAAAAAAGCTGATAAACATGAAAATAAGATTAGTAGAAACTATGATCCATACCATAAAGTCTTCACATGATTTTCTGAAACTATGAACTTGTTATGTGGTTTAAAAATTTCATCAATATCTGAAAGATTATTAATTAAAGAACTTACAATCCTGGACAAGTTAACAGATAAAAAATTATTATAGAGAAAAAATTAAAATTTTACGAATCAATAATTATATTTAAGTTAATCAGAGGCCTCACACTTAGATCTATTATAGTATTCAAATGTCAGACAATATAGTTTTATTAATTAGTAGAATTCAATGACCTGCAATGGGTCTCTATAAAATTCATGAGAAACTAGATGACATTAGATTAGAAAAATTATTCAAGAATGATATCATCAAAGGAAAATTAATATTTCCATTTATTTTTTAAATTCATATAATCATAAAGAAATGTGATTCTCAAAAATACAATAAATTGATAAAAAATAAATATAGAAATAAATAATAATTAGATGTATAAAAAGGGAGAAGTATCTCAAGAGATTATTTGGGTAACATTAAAGATCGGTAGTATAGAGATGAATAGTTCCTTCACTGAATCTAGAAATTATAGAATTTCATAATATTCTCTAGTATACCCCAAAGAAAAAATTTATTTTGAAAATTTCTATATGATTTTTTTGAATATCCAGACTAACCACATTGAAATTTTACAATTGATCATTTATTTTTAGTTAAATGAAAACAGAAGGGGTAAATTCTATCAATATCTATAGATTCTTAAACATAGGTCCCTTCACCTTATGAAACCCAATTAGTAGGGATCCATCACCAGAAGCCATTTAGACATAGATTCTAACCAAGTTAGTCGCTATTATTAAAACAAATATTCAATCAAGGAATCATTGACTGAAATATATGATTAAACTAGATGAAATGAAAGATCCATAGATTTATATTCTATATTAATACACTTAAAATCGATATAAACCTTCAACCAGTCACCAGACACAACACTTTAAGAAAAAGAAATTAACAAAATAATATGGTCTACATACACCCTCTCTATTTCTCACCCTATTCAATAATCATGAATTCTATTATATTCATCACTCTAATATCCTCACACAAAAAGAACATGATGAACATGGTCTTGATGAATTATTATGTATTATTTTCTAGAAAATATAATAGGATGATCATCCTCTATCATTCCCAACTCAATCACATAAAAACTAAAGATACGCCCACATCGATGGATTTAGTAGTTCTAATACACTTGAATATTTCTTTGACCATGAATTTTAAATCAAGATACTCATGAGTTCCTTTATCCCAAAATGAGTTTTGAAATCATGATGATAAATCATTCTCAACAATGACACTATGATTCCTGCTACATTCCTCACCTTTATGAGCAAAAAGGATCATCTGGTTATATATCTCCTATAATTAATAAAAAAAATTCTCGAAGGACCAATCAAAATAAAAAATGTCTCAAAAAATCAATAAATAGATATTCAAAATGCATTTCATGTTTAAATTAAAAAAATTACAATTCTATACAATGAACATAATAAATAGATCACAGCCACCATTTGAAAAAATATCAACAAAAACAAAAATCAAATGTTTCTATTCAAAACCTTGTATAAATATCCTACAATAGTTTTTTAATCTTGTTTTTTTCATATAAATCCCATTTAGAATTATGATAAGTTCATAATTAAATGAATTGGAAATTAAAAGAATTTGATTCCATTATAATTATTTTGAAATTATTATTCATTAATTGAATATAACCTTTATCATTAATTTCAATCAATTTTTCCAAATAACATTGAAATAAAAAAAAGTAATAACACTTTTTACTAAAAATTCCCTCTAAATCACCCAAAATGAAACTTATAAAAGGTATATGGTAATGAAAAATAAAATTGGATCCAAAAGAGAAAATTTAAATTTTCATGCGGTTGATGAATAATTTGATGAATGTTTCTTTATTTTTCTTAAATTTCCAATCATATATAACATGATAAATATATCTATTTATAGGGACCCCATAAGGTTTTATAGTTAATGTGAGTGAATCAGTCACATTTCGTTTTTCGTTACATTAAACCCCAAAATTAGTGAAAGATAAAAAATTATCAATGTAACATACAATCAATCATATAATACCCAAATACATATAAAAAACCAAAAATAAATTATAAAAAAAAATATTTGAAAAACCAACCTAACATCACATGGTTCATCCTGGATCATACTATTGAAGAGATATCTAGAATCTTCCTCCACAAACTTATAATGTTTAGATAGTTATATACCAAGTATAATATATATATATAAGAAATCTTTATTTAATACAATTTTTTTTCATGAACCAACTTGATTCAATTCCAAAATATGCACCTAGGGAAGCTAATGTGAAAGACTAATGAGGCTTTTCGATTCCCACAGGAAGGAAACTAGTTTTAGGGAATAAAAACATACATAATGGAAATTATTTTACCAAGAAAATAAAATAAATTTTTTGTTTAAATATAATATATCAATTACATGGTGAGTCAACATATTTAATGACCTTGAAAAACTAAAAAAAAATATTACAAAATATCATGATTAAAAACCCAATCTAATTAAAAATCCAAAAATAACATGGAATGATTAAATTGTTGATATATTTTCAATAAAGTAAATATAAAAAATACTAAATAGTGATATCAATGTGATCTAAAAGATACAACATAATATTTAAACAAGAAGGATCTATAAAAGACATAAAAATGAACCTAAAACATCAAAAGACATTCTCTCAGAATGTATACAGTGGTGAAAATGTGGTGTGTTAATATGTTTTCCATTAGGATTTGACTATAGTGTACCCACATTTCCATTTTAAAAATTTCTATAATATTAATTTTGAAATAAAAAATTTAAAAATATGGAAATGGTAATTTTATGAAATTTAACTCATATAAATTTTTAAAACCTAATTTAAAACTAGAAATAGGAATCAATAAATTATTAAAACATACATTTAAAATAATATTTCAATACAATGATTTTAAAATTTCTATTATAAATTTTATTCTAAAAAACACTATATAAATAATATAGAAAAAATAAGAATATAATTAATAGATAATGTGAATAAATAAAATGGACAAACAAAATAATCGAAAAATTCATGTTCATAAGCAATAATAAAATAGAGGATTAAATAGTAAATGTTGGAGGTGAGGGAGAATTGTAATACAGATGTCAAACCGGAAGAACATGTTAGGGGATAAAAATAATTATAGTGTGTGACAGTAATAAAAAAATTACTATAAAACATAAAATAATAATATATATATTATCATTGGCATAACTAAACAACCTGTGAGAATATCCAAGACATACTAAAGTTGAAACATCAACTATAATTTCAATGAATACCATGACAAAAACGCCCATATTGAACTATAAAATCTGAACTAGTGGAACACCCCAAGGCTAATATAATAATGGGAATATAATTGTTCTCATCAGGAATTTATAATTAAAACCTGTCTATCCCTCACTATGATGTCTGGGATATCAATTAATATATCAATTAGAGGATGGGTCACAATTATAAAATTTCAAATAAAATTAACACATTAAAATATCATATTATCATCTCCCCCTATATAACCTATATTAGAAAACCACAATTTATTATATATAAATACCATAATTCAAACTATTTTTAACAACCCACAAATAAAAAAGACATCATAGGGATTATATGAGGGTGAAAACCATTTATATAAATCCACTTATAAAAGATTCCAACTAGAACATTACTATTAAAAGTAATAACATCATTTCACTATCCCCTTGGAAAACCATTACAAATAATATATTACTAATTAATACTTGTTTATGGTTAGAAATTTTCCTTTATGTAACATTTATATACATTAATATAAATCAATTTTGAACTCCAATTTTATTGTCATTTTTTATTCCCAAATAAATTTAATTTACCAGGAGCAAAGATTAATTTTTAAAATATCCCGAATATTATGAATTCACATGCATTGATACCATGGAATCACATATAAAGGATTATATGCATAAATACCAAATAAAAAATGTAGATATAAGTCAGGTAAAATCATTATATCCTAATAGAAATTTAATCTCAAATAAAACCACAAGTCAAATTCACAGAAAACACAAATAATGGTATTAAAGATTTAGAAAAATTATCAGAATACGCCAAAATTTATTTGGAGTGTTATATAAACATTTTATGAAACATAATAAAATATAATACATTATATATACAAATTAAATATATAAAAATATATAAACCCGCTTAAAAATAAATTCACATAATTTTAAATAAATAATTATCTTTACAAAACAACAAGACTTAATGAAAACCTAAATTTATATAGAAAATGGTAGTAAAAAATGTGATCATTTCATGGCTTGTTAGGAAAAGGCCAATAAAAATAATCAAAAACATGAGACTGATTTTAGGGGATATAAATACTAAAATATATAATGATGAATTACAAATAAATTAACCACAAACCATAAAAATCATGAATACTAAGTCTCCATTAACTCTTTACCATTCGATTCGACCAAGATAAGACAATGTGGGGGAAATTAAAAAATAAAGATGAATTTGAGGATAAATAGTGCATAAAACATGGAATAATCACATCAAACCATAGGAATAAGCTAAAAATATAAGGGAGAATAAGGGATATATCTAAAGTCCTTAATTAGATGTGTTTCATCTGAGTAAGGTATCAAAGGAAATTAATTCGGTTTTAATTCATTTGAGGGTAGTTTATGAAAAATAAATTTTTAATGTTATGTATAAGTAATAATGTTTTTCCACATTGTATATCAAATTATGTTCTAATAACACACCCATACACATAAACAAAAAGAGTGTAATAATATTTTATCCCACGGTTTGAGGAATAATTTATTAACTATCTAAATAATTTTTCAAAACCTTGACAGAGCTAATAAATAGTCATTTAAATATTTTTAAAAAAATTACACTCACCGTGTAATTAAAAATTGAAATTAATAAAACAAAAATTTGTAAAAACATAAAATGAAACTCCACGAAATTTATTTTAATAAATAAACTAGTAAAAATATATAGAAAATAATGGCCAGGGTGTTTTAAATATTCTCACCATAAGAAATTATTCTGTAGAAATGACGATGAGTTCGAGGGATGCTGAAAAACAATTAATATATTTACAACTATAAATTAAAAAAATACCTCTAATATAACTAATACATCCTATAAATATTAATTTAAACCCGAATATCTGTATTTATTTTCAAAGTAAAAATTCAATAAAAATATTTCGATGGAATATTTGAAATAGTTTACCCACAATGTTTGTCCACAACATCAATGAGAAACCCTAACATGATTTCCCAATAGATATTTACTAAAATAAAATAATTTAATACTCATCCTTAATATCTAGAAAAAATATTTAATCCCTATATTGTCATAAGGAAAATGATTTAATGAAATATATTCCAGTGATAAAAACAAGAAATAATATAGAAAATAATGAAAATTTGGATGAAGATTAAAATATAAAAATAGTTTAATTGGGCTACTATCAAGATCTCGATGGTTAAAAGTATTACTATTCTAGTAGCACTTTATATTATAATATTTTAGAATATTCATAGTCAACGAAAATTATTACATGTATTTGGGATATTTGAGTAGTAGGTATTAAAATGAATAAATTGAAAACATTGGATGAAGACGAGTGATTAATTATATTATAGGGAAATAAAAAAAGAAGGATAAAACTCTATCAAATTATCAGGACTCTTAAACTCTAGTCCCAATATTGTCTTATTCCCTTAAGAAGATAGAATTCACTAGCATCTATATATATTTTATTACCATCGACCCTAGGACACACTATAGTGTCAAACACTACCATTAAGTCTATATAATATCCATTCAACCAAAAAATATCTTTAATACACCCCTTATAAAAAATACATATTTTTTTATCCAATTTCAAATTGTATTGAAAAGAAAATAGTAAAATGGTATAGTGGAAAAGTATGGTTTATACAAAGGTTTTGGTTTATCATGAACCAACAATGAAACATCCACTGTATATAAAATGACCATTTTTATTGTCTATATATAGTTTCCAAACCATGTGGGATAACTATGTTCCCCCATTTCTCCTTTTCATTTTAAATATAAAACATAATAAACTAAATGAATCCGCCATGTAACAACAATGAAATCTACAAAACAAGATGTTTTAAAAAAACCCAAAAAATTACAATGACTGAAATTTGAGATTCACAACCTAACATCCCGTGGTCACCCAATTCTATGAATGATGAAGTGATTTCTAGACGCTTCATACGAAAACCATTTCTATTAAGATAGATCTATATTAAATATATCATTTCATAAAAAATAATAAAGGGACTTCTAACACCATTTTGTTGCGAACCAACCAAGTTCGTCCCTCAACAAGGAACCTAATCCCTCTCGTGGTGATACATAATGGGAAAAGTTGATCCCTATTGGATACGAACAAGTATTAATCCCTCAAATTATAACCAAATATAATTATTTCACCTACAAACTAAAAGAAATCCATAATAGAGTTATTTTGTAACTATTGTTTGGAGTGTCAATAAATTTAACACCTTTGAAAAACTAAATAAGATGTTAGAAAATATTAATAAACCACATGAGTAATTATAAATAATTATATGAACAAATATTGCTAAAAGTAAAAAACTAAAACTATATATAAACATTTATGGAATGTCCAAATGGATAATACATCTATGATATTGAAAATAATACCAAACTTTTTAAATATTAAACTCCGAGTGACATTATGGATATCATATCAAATCTATATTATCCCACCTCCAAAGTGATCTATACATAATCCTAGAGCTTCTAAATCCTCTGAGTCAATAAAAAATGAATGGTTCGTATATGATGTCAGCCCAAACATCATAGATGGATTTCAAAAAAGTGTACATGAATTTAATTTTTCAAAATAACTAATATGTGAAATTTAGAAATACGATATTTTATAATATATTTACTATATTTTTAAGAAATACAATTTGAAGACATTATTACTCCACTAAAACCTGAAATACGATTGATTAATTATTAATAAATTTTACATGAAAAAATCCTTTTATAAACTGTTCATTGAAATTTCACATATAAAATAAATTTAAATAAGTCTATCAAATAACATGAAAATGAAAAAACAAATCTCAACTAAATATGCCATCCAAATAAATAAAATGTAGAAATTAAATAATGGAACATTGAAATTCATAAAAGAATAAAAAAATATAGTAAAACATAATTAATTTTAAATGTATGTTATAATAATAAAAAATTAAAAAATTGAACAACTTGTCTAAAAACAATAATAATAACAATATTGTAATGTGAAGAAGAAAAATGTTTTAAATATAAAATAGTAATGGATTTTTTAACTTCGTAATGTTATAAAAAATCCATGACAAGATCCTAAACGTGCTCGAGTGGAACCATCCATTAGCGTAACTCTAAATTCCAAGAAAATGTTCACTTGGGTTATATTCCCAAGACACACCAATGGAACTAATCTAAGGCTATGGTGAGTCTTATACCAAGTGGTATTTAGTTAGTCTAATCGGGAATACGTATAAATTATATCATATATCTTCACTCTAAAATCTAGTATCCCAAATAAGAAAAAAAACAGGAGGTTGGGTAATAATTATAAAATTAAATTCATAATCAATATATTGTAATATCTTATCATCATCCGACATCGATATAATCACAATAAAAAAATAATCTATAATAAACCTTGAAACACATTAAATCAAATAAATTCATTAATCCGTCAACTAAAAAAGGTAAAATGGGGATAATATGTGGTTTTAACTCAATTATAAAAAATCAATTATTATGGTTTCTATCAAATCTATTTTTTATGATTTTATACATTAATGGAAA
Source organism: Viscum album (assembly GCA_963277665.1). Classification (NCBI taxonomy): domain Eukaryota; kingdom Viridiplantae; phylum Streptophyta; class Magnoliopsida; order Santalales; family Viscaceae; genus Viscum; species Viscum album. The sequence continues at coordinate 1,553,687,505 of OY728148.1, read as the reverse complement.
TACCATTTGAATATAATTGTAATGAACAAATTTCATTTCAAAACCCCTTTAAATTAAAGGATCCATGTTTATTTTTAAAATATTTTTGACATTATGGATACATTGTAATAGAAATATAGTCACAACATATAGAAGATCACAATCATAAACTGAATATAGTAAACATTGATATTGATTTTATAAACATACAAAAACCACTTATATAAATATTTATAATCAAACCAAATCTCAAATTAATAAAACAAATATCATAGATTAACTAATGATGTAAATCATCACATACATACCCCAAAAATATTTTAATCCATTAAAATATCCTCTCGAACAATTTACATGCATAAACATTACATATAAAAAATACTCAAAATTTATGGAAAAATATTTGAAAATAGAACAATGTATTTGAAAATATTTAGTTCTATTTATTGAACAACCGGAGCTATAAAACACAAATAATAATTAGTAAAATTATAATTGAAAAAACTATCAACAAATGGTGTGTTTGGGAAAGTCCAATGAGAGGAAACACAAAAAAAAATTATTGAAGATAATATAAAATTAGAAATATGGAATGGGGAAGCTATCCAAATGATTTTATCACTCTAAAACATCAAGAATCATAACACCACATTCACCCCTCACCCCTGGGATCGACAAAGATGATCCATAGGCTGAGAAATGGGATAAAGGAAGATGAATGAGAGGAGATATATGGGAGAAACCATAGAGGAGTCATTTTTATCCGAATAAAAAATCTAATAATCAAATAAATATGAGGGGAAATTTCCCAGTTCTCCTCTAGGACCTGTTTTGAGGAAGAGATAAAAGAAAATACCCCATAATCATTTTATTTTATAATAGTATAGTTTAGATAACTAAAATATTTCATGATCTCAGAGATTCCTAATGTTTGGAAACATTGTTTAACAATCGATGATCCATCCACTAGATAAGAAAAGGGGTTATACACGTTCTGGAATTATGGTTGGATAAATTATTCTTCGGTGTGAGAATAGATCTATAAAAAATATAGACCATATTTTATAGTCATTTAATATTTTTTACAAACCATACAGTCACTATATGGAATGAGAAATTTATTAATATCATAAATTTTTTTAATATAATGACATAAAATCAAATTAACAGAATAAAAATTAATTCAAAAATTGAAAATAAAGTTTATGATGTGAAAATAATTTTTAATATTCCTTGATAAGTTAGCCACAAAATAATAAAGGTTACTACCCATTTCAAAATATTGTACATTTCATTTTAGGTGTCCACCAAATGGAAATCAACAATTTAGAATTCATGGTCTGGAGTAGTGTTAGGATGGGTGACCTCGTGGGATATATTTTAGAGTGTGTGTGAGTGTGGAAAAATTACTTGAAATAAGTTTCATTGGACATTGGAGTGAGTGTATAGTATGATACATTCCCCTAATGGTAATTAGTATTTGGTATGTTATTAATGTGAACATGCTTTCATCCGGTATACAAGAGTTCCTACAATAAGATTATCACCCTAGGGTGGATGTGTTTTCAAAAATAAATTCAAAGAAATAACAATATATAACAGAAATGTAATTTTATAGGTTTGATGTGTGGGGTGCATATTGAGGAAGATATTCATTAATGGGTTGTAGAGTTAAATACCCATATAAAATAGACACATGAGAGACCAAATTTTATTACCCATTTCAATATGGTGCACCATTTATATTGGAATCCTTTTTTATTAGAAATTTATTGTTAAGAATGATTCACCTGGATTAGTACTAGGATTAGTGACCTCGTGGTATGATTAATAAGGTTTGTGAGAAAGGGGAAAAGCAGAATGATGTAAATAAATTTCTTATAAGAATATTCATTTTTTAGAAATTCCACTGTGATGTGTAATAACCAAATGTGTACTAGGGAAAATCCAAGGTATTTGAGGTTACCCATGAGGGCATATTACAATGATCAAGTATTCTAGGTCATCACATGGTCTAACACTTCATTTATATTGTTTACACACCAATTAATGATGTTTATTCTAGTTATCGCAGTTGTATTCTAAATCATGGTTATAAAATAATTTAATAGGTTTGATAATAAGAGATGTGGGGTAGAAGACGATTTGATTGAAGAGGTTCTTTTTTATAGAAAAGTGGGGATACATAATGAGGTAAATGTAATGGATTTGAAACATTATTGTGGATATCTAAAATTTCAAACTCTTTCAAAATAATATTTTCCCTCATGTTAATGTATCTCTTTATATTCATTTAGTTTATATTCATGTGATTAATCAATATGTATTTTATCTTATGGGAGAAATACTAGATTCATAGGTGGTATAGATATCAAACACCACTAGATGATGTGAAATATTTGATACATATAATAATCTATTCATGTTACATTGACATAAAATGGAAATAAATAATAATAAGATACTGGAAAATGTGGGAGCGGATGATAGTTCATTGGTAGGGACATGAGAGAATACTTACATATTTATTAATAACGACATCACCGACTTCATTTCCATTGTTGTGTTGTTAATTAAATAATGTTATAACTAGATACCCATGAGTATAGATCAATATGATTATGGAATGGGGTGGTCAGGTTATGACTTAGAATAATACTACCTCTATGGTGTTTAGATATCCATCCAGAATTTTTGGTCTATTTAAAATTTTACTATTAGAAACAATCTATGTATACATTTTTAATTAAGTAAAATATGAAAGTGGTATTTAAGAATAAAAATATGTAGAATATGAAGGGGGTTTTAAGAACAACAGGGGAAGATATTGAGGAAAAATTTATGATTGGAAGCATTTTTAGGCATATCTAATTTTTCATACTCTTTATCCACCATAAGAGTGTCCATCAATATAATGTATATCGTTCAATTAATTTTGAAAAACATCATCAAGTTAATGAAGCGTGTTACCAACTATTTTGGTAATCATAGATTGTTATTGGTTGAAGAGGCATCAAACACCCTTAAATGATGTGTCAACTCAATACATAAAAGAGATATTCAGGTAACCATGATGTATAATGAAATCTGAAAGGAAATAGGATGAATGAAAATAAGTTATCAGTGGTAACAAAATAGTTATAATAATTATAGAATATTTACATCTTTATTAGTGACATAACCATGACCACGGATAAAAAAATATGATGGTGGGATATCGATGAAATAGTTGCAAGAAATGGGAAAATATAAAGTAATTTATCATTGAGGTGGGTATAGACCTCAAACGTAGAATAAATATATTTATCCACACATATGACATTTTTATACAATATTGTCAATAAAGGTAGGTATTAGGGGATGTGGTGAATAAAGAAGGGTTAAAATAACTTTCATTTCATATTTTAGTTATAATGTGTGAAAATGACCCATGTTCAAGATGAAAATTGATAAGGGGATCTATATCACTAGGTTGTGCTCTCTATAATGTGTAATTCTATATATTAAATCACCTGGATAGTGTAAAAAGTGATGGTAATACATGGGATATGTGTTTTCACCCTATATTTTAGAGGATACTAACTAGTGTAATGAGGAATAATTTCATGGGGATACTATTCCTTGTCATATAGATCATAAGGATCATGCTACAATATATTGAAATTTCCCCATGACATTTCTATATAATAGATAAACAAAAAACCTATATATATTAAACATGGTTCCCAAATGGAATCTCATTATCAATTATATAAAAAATTATAGGACAATATGAGTTAATAAAAATCATAGCTGATCAAAAGACATAACATAACATGAATTAAATACCTAATTAAATGTTAGAAAAATTAATCAAATATTGATTCCACATTATAAAATATGAAAAAAATAGTATAGTAGAAACTAGCCCATATCATATATATAACACAATTAAATAATTTTTCTTTAAAAAAATTATTTTCCAAAGATAAGAATCTTGATCCATGGTGATACATGTTTCTTAATGGAATCATAAGTTCAACATATATTTATATTTAAATTATTACAATGTATCCAAGTCGATAACATTTCCATAAACCCAATTGGACCCCCATCTCGCCTTATAACAATATGTAATAAAGACAATGTTGATGTGTGTGCATGTATTTATAGTGTGTACTTTAGTGTATAGTGAAACTCAACCACTGCTAAACACAACCCAAGTATGCACATAAAAGTTAAACATGCATTCAATTTTATCTAGAATATACATACACCCCAAAGACTCAACTAATAGTACCTTCGTTAGGACAATATCCAAAGTCCAGAAATCACAACTCAAAAAACCTGATGACCTAACGTGTCATAACTTATATTGAATATCACATCATTGGATGAGATTCCAATAGAGTCTCAAAAATTTAAATCATATAATTTTTATCAATCTTATAATACACATTATTCTTATCCATTCTAGTGCATAGGAAATTATAATAGAACTATGAATCTACATAATATTCAATAAGACAAGGCCAAACTATCAATGAAATTACAAAATAAAATAAACTACAAAAAGGTATCTTAAATAGGGCCTGAAAATTCAAATAGAAGCAGACAAAAAATCAATTTACCAAATTAATAGATATAAGAAAAATTGCAGAAAACTACCTAAAATATCAATCCAAAAACTCATTCCCTTCCACAACATTTTTCATTGATCCCCTCCAAAGTTTTCTTCTAGTTTACCCGTTGATTACTTATAGATATATTCCATATATATTAATTATTAAACGAGAGAAATCCCACTATATGATATTATAATGTCTTTATTTCCCTCTTTATAGATTAGGCTATTCATCGAAACAATTATTTCCCAATAAAATTTATGTCATATCCGTGGTCATATCTTGGATAAGATAGAAGGAAAACATATTTCCAAGAAGGTTAGCATTTTCACCACTAAAAATAATATCAATATTCCTTCCTATATTTAAATTTATAAGGAAAAGAACCAATTATTTTTATGGAAATTCACTTAATAGATTGGGAAACACAACCAATTAGGCATATCATAATCACAATGAGTGACATAAATGTCGAAGAAAATAGGAATATATATATAAATATTTAGTGCAAAGCTGATTCATGGTATCACCTATTATATGCATGAAAAATATATCAAGTGTTCTATCACATGAGTATTATTTCAGCACATTCTACATTCCAAATCACTATTTCTCTTGTGAAAAAGACCACATCAATCAACAGGGTACTGGTTATCCTCCTATCAATATAAAAATATGGTATCCCATATATTATAGGACATTTCTAGATCGATTACAAGAATATTTAATGTTTAGTAAGGGTTTATATGGTACTGTTTATTAACATTTTTTTAAATAATCTTATCATTGTAATTAAGAAAAGGTGATGTAATGGGCGATGATGTAAGAATCCACAAAACAATGTAGTGGAATTTTCTTCCCATGAAATTTGGTTAGATAATAAGGGAGTTATATTCTTCATGATTAGAACTTAAATCTTATTTTTGTGTATATGGTTCACATATCAATGAAACTTTTTAATGTGTTTGATGTTTTCTATTAAAAAAGTATAATTCATGATCTACGAATGAAATTTGGAAATTGGACCAAGTGTTTGATATAAAACATGAATAAATTGAATTTTAAATTATTTAAACTAGTTAAAAGGGTTGAAGAATAATGTTGAGGATATGATAATACATCCAAGTGTTTATTAAACATGATAGATGCTAAAAGTAGTGATGAAATAATATAGATAATGGTTTTAGAGGACTATAGATGATGTTAAAGTACTAAGGTTTTATGATACTTGAGAATAATCAATGTTAATTTTTAAAATCTATAAAATATCTTTCGAATAAGATAAAAAATACTTGTATTATTATTATAATTCAAAATATTGAGGTAATTTAAAAGTAATTTTATTTTGATCGGAGAATATATTATGGAATATGGAGTTTCATTGGTCTCAATTGTTTCTTATAAATTTTAGGATTTTTGAAGTATTAAACCATATATATGTGTAGGGAATAACATGAGAATTATAAGGAACATTCAATTCACTTCATACTGTAAACCATTAAAAACACATTGTGTTTCCATGAGATTCATAATATATAATAATTTTAAATGAATTGATATTTTAAGGTTTCTTTTGGTCATAATATGGTATAGATTAACCTCATAAGGAATACACTATTAATGTTAATAGACATTAGACTGTCCAACCAAAATAGAATTTGGAAAACTCCAAAACACAATGTTAGACATAAAAATGTAATATAATACTTTCTATGGTATAATGGAACCCATGGGGGGATATCATATGGTAGGGAATACCATATAGTGAAAATTCATCTTGTAATGAATAAAATTAAACCAGAAATCCATGTAATATAACAATCCCTATTCACCTCATTAGGTATAACTTCATAGAGTACATAGAGATTGATTATATATAACCCATATATGGATTTTTAAAAAAAGGAAATGAAATATAATATAAAAATTAAGACACTGAAGAGGGATTAATTTTAGATATTTCTCAAACTATGCTTCATAGATTTAAATATTAGAAACAAGGAAAAATGTGTCTGATTATGTATGAAGATGAATGTGTTATTATCCTTCAACGTGTGGAAATAATGATCAATGAATGTGAAGGTTTTTTACATTAAATACGTAAGATATATAATTAAATGATATTATAAAATAAAAGGAAGATAAATTTTCTAATGAATCTTATCAAAATTAGGGATTAAAAACTCAATAATAAGTGTGATTCCAACTTATAATGATATATTAGATTTGAGATGCTAGAAAATGTGTATATATTAACGTTGGTAATTATATTGTTTTCATGGAATGATATAAAGATAAAAAAGTGAGTTCCATGAAGATTGATATATTTATTTTTAATTATATAATGTAAAATATATTATGGAGAAAATTTTTCCGTAGTTTATTTTTGGGATGAAAGAAATCAGGCATGCTGTCTAAATAAATGATGATATATTGAGATAAGATGATGATAACAATATGGGAAAATTATGAAGTATATTTATATAAAATTGAAGGAGAAATTAATTGGTAAAATCATCGAAGTCATCCATTCGATGATCATAATTAATAATATATATAAAATCATGATAAATTTTTCTTTATATGATTTTTATTCCTTGTATTAAATTACACTTATAGATATGTGAAAAGTACCTAAAAGAATAAAGTGTTCGGAATATAAAATTACGGAATGTGGACCTCTCGAGGAATGTGTTTTGATATGGTCGGAATAAAATAAAGCATGTAGGATAATAATATAAGGAGGTGTGTTATTTCCATGATAGTTAGTTACGAGGAAAAGGAAGAACATTGAATAAAGAAGGGAAGAATGAAATCCTAAAATAAAATTTAATGTTTCATGGGTACTGAAGAAGTAAAGTGAAAATTAAGAATGGGAGTATGGGTGGTATGATTGATAAACTTGTTATTATAGAGAGTATTACATGGATATAAATTTACTAAAATATATATTTGATTTTTTCCATTGATTAGTTTCTATATATAAACATTGAGTGAGTTAAAAATATGTGGGCTATGTTGCATGTCTGGTTCTTGAATATTAACACGACTTCAAATAATCTATTTTTGGAGAAAAAATATTTTGTTCCATGCATGTTAATCTAATGAATGTTTGTTGTTATATACAGTTTTTATATATAATGATTTAATATTATAGAGATAATAGTATAAATGACCCATGAGAGTGTAAAGATATCACATGTGTAATATATTTAATGAGTTATGTGAGCAATAATTTGAAAATTTACCAATATAATATAGGGAGTGGATTTTTAAATTTTCATCTCTACTACACTGTATTGATGTCAAAATTATATATGAGAATTTTTGAATTGGATAAATCATGAAAAAATATTTTTTGGACTATTGGGAGTTTATAAACCTTGTAAACACAGATCTTTCATACTATATAGGTTTCTTGTATGGCATATTAGTTTATGCATGGTAAAAATGAAAATATATATATAATAATTTCCCATTGTTATTCAATGTACTATGTGGATAAATTTTGAACAATGATATTATAATTTGGTAAAATATTGAGCACACAATATTTTCCACCCATCTTTGGTGTGTCAGTACTATTACACTTAGGCTTCTAATTAGTATTTGATATTAGGATCTCTCTTATTAGATCTAAAATTATCATTTCTAGTTGATGTTTCTCGAGATTATATTAGAGTGTATTTGTAGTGTTTTTATAAGTTCATCATATATAAAAAACATATTCCTACCATGCTAATATATTGTTTAAGGTATTATCCTTTAAATTTTGAAAAATAATGAAGAAAGAGGTAATGAAGATGGAATCAAATATTAAAGATAATACAGGGTAATTCATCAACTAGAGCATGTCAATGAGGTAATTTTCCTGATAATTTCTTTATTATTCCTCTAAAGATACAATAAAACACAAACATAATATTATTTCATTGAATCATTTAACTTATTTTACTCTAATGTCATGTATTTTATTAATAAGGTCCCTCAAAAAGTAGTCTCATTAATTTATTTACATTTTAATTTAAATTATAAAGCCAATTAAAAGCTAGAAATTAATCAGATTCATTGGAGGAAGAATTAGTAGATAAGGTATGATGTTTTAATACTCTCATAGGACTATAGGAAACCAAGGAAGAATAGTTCTCAAATTATTATGACGGATTATCAATGATTAATGAATAAGTGGTAATATTTCATTCTAAGAAATATGTGTGTGTGAATGAAGTCATGGATGAAGTCAATGTAATTAATATAATCTAAAATTCCTCCATGAATTTAAAAAATGTATATTATGATATTAAATTAATTATAATTAACGATCTTGATAAATTTATAAAAGATATAAGTAAAATATACGAGGGTCATAAGATGAAATATAAATGAAATGGTGAATAATGTTTATGTTTTTTAAAACAAAATGAATATGGGCCACATAAAATTCATAGAATTGGTAGTTAAAATAAGATATTTGAATTTCACTAATGTATAATCATTAAAGGAAAATGTAAAGAGATTAAATACAATATTTGTTTTTATAATTGGTTTTTATTCTATGAATACTGAACATTGTTTTCAAAATTCTTGTGATTAATTGGAAAAGCATCCATATATAGATCATGGAAAATATAATCCAACGATCTAGTTAATTCAGTTTTCACAAAATCAATTTTCAGTTATAGAACATGAAAATTTCAAAAACTATACAAAAATGGATTGATTTTGTTTTGTTAAATTCACCACATCATTAGGAGAGGTTATTAAAATTTCTTAGAGAAGAATATTCCCAATTATTTTTAAAAATTTGTTGAAATAGTCCAATGATAGTAAACCTATAAATTTGAATATATTAAACCATAAGATAATAGTTGAATGTTTTTAGAATAGAATTGATGATGTTGACAGTTTTTAGATTTAGATATGTATTTTTTGAACAACATGAAAGTTTATTTGACTCATATATGGCTAAAAATATGGTTACAAGATATAAAATCCAGTCAAAACCTACTTACCATAATATTTCTTGAGATAAGAGAATTAATCTATCAACAAGTAATAGAATTTATTATTTTATCAATTTTTGTAATTTTTGTGAAATATATAGTCAGTAATAATTATTAGTTAATATGTACCAACAAAATTCAACTCTATTATTTATGTGAAAATATTTCTATTTTAGAATTACATGTTGGTAAATAATGAAGAGATGTCTTCCATTAGAAATAATGAAAATAAAATTTCACACTTGATATTTAAAAACAAAGATTAGAAATATATAAAAATAATAAGTAATAAATGCGTATGTTTTGGAATGAGAGGTTACATTATAGACTGTTGAAAAATCAATAGGATTTTCAAAAAGGGGGAAATATATACTGAAAAATGGGATTAATTTAATAGTAGTATTATTAGATTGTAATGGTGGTTAAAATTCTAAATGAAGTATAGAAATTTCGAGATAGGTTTTAAAAAAAGGGAACCCAAGGGTTGTTGGAGATGTGTACGTAAGGTGTAAGCAGGGAGGACATATTGATTTCAAATAAAAATCGTATTTCTTGGATATATGGGAATCAAATTGATATATCTAGTTGATTCACGTTATAGAGATACTAATAAAAATAAATATTCCACACTAGAGAAGAATGATGGCCATATTCTAAAATAATGTCAAACAATATGGCTAGCCCAGTCAGAAGTGCATAAAATGTTGTATTAGTTTGAAAATAATTAAATTTCACAGTAGTTATAAGTGAAAATATGCTTTTATTATCATGAATAGTGTTGAAAAAGTTAATAAATCCATTTTTTGTGAATGTGGTCATATTTTGATAACTAAAAGTGAATAATGAATAAAGTGATCTCAATGAAGTGAAGCATTGAATTAGAATTAATTTTCAATTGGAATTAAGTGTTAGTCTAGTTTCTATAATTAATGAGATCTGGGGGAGCCTCCCGGTTCACAGATACTAGTGAATATACCTTTTGATATAACATATAAAAGGTGATTTATGAAACGAGAGAATTGAAAAAAAATCTATAACTTCGCGATATATTACAATATCAACAGTAATGGTGTATCAATTGGTCTTCATTTCACGACTGGTATTAGTATCTAACTAGTATAATACATTTTTTGAAACTACCTTGATTATAAATCGATAATATTTCATTTTTGAGGAGCTTTAAAAGAAAGAAATATGATTGTTTAATATTCATTTATTTTTATATAACAAATTTCAATATCCCTTTCCAAAATCTAATGTTTAGTTTTTTTATTTTCTTGAAAATATGTTTGGAAAAGCCTAGAGAAGTTATTTTCTATCATGGTATCAAATTTATTGTTTTTATATGTATCAATTTATTTTCCAAATTAATTATTCTAAATTTTTACACTAGGTTGGACTAAGAAGATATAAAATTCATTGGTTGACGACAGATTAAGAGAAATTGTGGTTCTACCCTTATCTTATTTACAGTTCGACGGACTATCCTAAAAAGTTGTAAAGTCTAGAAGAGATTATATTTTAACCTAATATTAGAAGAGTAAAAAGGAGGAGAATAACATTTCACTTGTAAAACATGGAAAATATTTATGGAATCTAATATCATGGTGACTTATCTATATTGACCAATACATTTATATTCATTTAGGGGTGGAGTAATTATATATAATATTGGAGTAAATGTATAATTTACAATTATTGAAATGGGTGATTAATTTATCATATGGGATGAAGATTTATTTATTTGAATTTTTTTCGAGATAAATTTTAATTTAATTATTTTATGGTGAAGGTAATGAAGATTAAGTGAGAATTCACTCACCAAAGAAGATGACATTTATACTCATACATTATTTTTTTTATAAATATAGATTACTTATTGGGTTTTTAAGAAGACAAGGGAAAATTACCCATTATTTATTTAAAAATATAGATCCTCTTTTCTATTTCGGAAGAATCAAACCCATTACAAGAAGGGAAAAAATGCCTAAAAATAAATGTCAAAGGAGTCCAACCATAGAAAGAGAATAAAATGTCCAAATAGGAAATGGAAATCCTCATTGCCCCTCATCAAACTTAGCTATAATGAGATCTGTCAAGAAAATGTGTATCCCCCTCCACCAAAAGTTGCACAGTGCTGGTTATACCACAACGATGAGATTATCTCCAACCAATAAAGAGGTTAGAGGAAGGAGAAATGTGGAGATCCAACATAGACATATCTCTTTCGATCCACCCACCCAAAATATCATCAAAGGATGTTCCAGCAATGTCAACCAGATGCAATGTAGAAAAATGACATAAAACACTGATCAAATGTCATGCTAAGGCACTCATTTGTCTATCAATGTGATGACCCATGGATGGATGATGGGTGTCAACACACCCATCCCTCTTTTGATGTCTCCCACCTAGAGGCACTAACAAAATGGAGTTCCATACCAAATTTTACAAGGAAAAAACGTGTCTATAATGGGGTATTCTCGTCAATAACATAGAGAAAAAAGAAGAAAAGAAAAAAATCTAGTGGAAAGAAAAACTAGAAGAACCACACTTACTACAAAAAACCAACTAAAGACACACAAAATGGTATCATGAAACCATCATTGGGATTCATAATATACATCCACAAAATCATATAAAAAAATGCGTCCCATCTTCTTATCTGATTATTAGAGTCCGGTAGAACATGGTCGACCAAATCATGAACCCCTGACCACATGATTCCAGCAACAGGTTGGAAAAACCTTTCACACCTCATCCACCGACCAAAGTCACCACTGCCAGACACCTACATCACTTCTCGAGAAAAGCCAACCCACTGCCAGATCGAAGAACACTGCAACCAGTAGATGCTAGATAGCAGTAAAACAAACATTGGTCTGCCTAAGCTATGAGAAACATCGAACTAAATGATAACCCAGATATGAACTAGATGAATGGATGTAGAGGGATGAGATGAGTAATCACGACACCCATGTGATAATCGGTATAGAAAAAGGGGTTCTATTGAACTTCATCCACAAGCGCATACGAAGAAGATTATGGTTGTTCACAAATCCTCTATCCAAGAGAGGAGGTGAGGGAACCACAAGGTGGTTTAGAAAACCCTAGGAGAGCTCGACACCACAGTTGTGGAGTGATGATTCATCCGAGTGTTCAACTTCAATTGTTGACTTATTGGTGAAAATTCCTTACATCAAATTTTTTGGATAAGGTTGTAAGATAAATGGCTTTTGTTGATTCCAAATAATACATTTCATTTAGAAAAATAATGAAATATATGAGAATGGATGTTTTCTATTACACTATTTATGAGAATGAAGATATCTATAAGGCAGTGTTAGAATAATGTAAAGAATTTCAAAGTGGGGAATAAGATAACTAATTATTTCAGTATCTCACCTTGTTTTTATTAATATTTTATAAAATAACTCATCATTTCACTTACAAGAATGTTTTATAAGACTATTGTTATGGATGAATTATTGAGGTAGTGAGTGATAAGAGAATAGATAATAATAAGTGTAAATATCGAAAAGGCCTTAAAAAAAATTTAAATATATGTTTTGAATTCTTCTAAAAATTACTAGATATATTTTAGGTGGTTCAAAGTAAATATGAAGATGTTTTAATAAGTAATTTATATAAGGAAATGATCCTTATTTTATATATAATTTTATTTTTTAAAAAATTATTAAATTTCTTCCATTCCTAAATTTTATTTTAGGTGTGTAGTTTTAGATAATTTTGTCAAATCTATTACATAAAAAATTATACATTATGAAATCGGACACTTCATCATAGTTTCAAATTTTCCAAAGTAAAGTAATTTTAATGTAAACCACCTTATGTTTTTAATAAAATATTTAATATCATCAACAAAAATTCTTATTATTTCATATAATTCTATAAAACCTATAAAAATTCTAAAAATGTTTTATTTGTTCGAAAATATTAGATCGAGACCTAAAATTTTAACAAAGAAACTTGTTACTCTTTTTAAAAACATGATATCATAAAATAGTGTTTTTTCATTATAATAACAATCATTAAAATCAAATTATCATTTATTGAAAAATAGAATAATTTTAACAACCCAACATTTTACAAAACATTTCTTAGGAGAACGAAAGATCATAATCAAGAACGATTTCCTAGAAAACATTGGAAACCAGGAAACAAATTTTCGTAAAAAATGAAAACTTTTACCCCATAGATTATATGATATTTACTTTTTTAAAATGATAATTAATATAATATTATAATAAAATTATTTCCCTAAAAACTCATTATAAATTATAGAAAACTCCTGTAGGATCAATTGGACATCATATCTATAGAACCCTTATAAGAACTTGTGAAAAATTAATAAAACATTTGATCGATTTATTACATAATTATCTAGAGAATATAATCATTAATTTTTTTGGGGAGATATATAAATCTCACCCAACATTAAGAGATATATTAGGCTCAATGGTCTTCAATATTTATATAAATCTCTCTTATAGTATTGAGTGATATCAGGATTCGGTATCATTATAAATCTTTACGTGTATAATAACATGAATAAAACACATAAAATGTTTAATTTATATTATCAAAATCATTAAAATATCCTATTAAACCCATATGTTAATTACTTATAGAAATCGATTCATACCATTCCCTTTAAACAAAAATTTCATAACTAAATCACCTAATACAATGTCAAATAAGGAATTATTTAAAAAACATAAAATGTAATAGATGAAGGAAAATATGAAAAAATGGTTTTTTTGGGGAAAGATTTATTGATGTTATATACATTAAAATTTAACATTATATTCTGCACTATAAAGAATTTCTATAACATTCTATATAATAATTCATATAGATATTTATTTTGGAAAAATAATCAATGAAATTGAAAAGTGAAATTAAGTATTCTATTTATTTCATTTATTTACATATAAATTTTTTTATAATTTAATTCTAAAAATAATTAAATAGAATAAATATATTTAGTAAATAAATATTTGTGTTATTTAATAAGAGGTTTTTATAATGTAATATATCCCTTAAATTTAGCCTACCTCATCACATTCTTCATTAACATCCTGAATAAAACAATTGTGATAAATATTTAATTTCATAAGAATGTATTTAAATTTCATTATTTATTGTATTTAATTTATTACCATGTTATACATAATTACTAAATCAATTACATTCAAAAAATATGATTTGATGTTATTCACCACATAAGTCCAAAATTACTTCAATATATTGACTATGGTCATATTGGTCATTCATTCATCATATGTATAATAATAATCCAGATATAATATTCATTTTTATACTATATTTATAATATTATGACCAACCATGGATGGTGGTTATGAAAATCATGCCATGTTAAAATTATAGAGATGATATGCTTTAAAAACGCATGAGTAACACATCTATTTCTCAATCAACATGATAGAAATAAGGAATGTAATATATAATATTTATAGAATTATGATTATATAATTATTATAATATTCATGATTTAATTAAACTTATATACATTATCCATGTGATGTTTTTAGGAAAAATAAATCATGTCACTTCTTCGAGGTGGAAATCCACATGTATGCACACGCAACATTTTCATTTTCAAATGGATATAAAAGTAATAATTAGATGAAATATTATATTTTAAAAATTATATTTTTGTCATTAATATCATATATATATATATATATTAAATAATTCAATAAAATCCACTCTAAGAGGGGGAAATGGTAAAAGAATAGTATCGGTTCACAAGGACGTAGTCCACTGAAAAAATAAATGATGGTTTTATTTCCAATATAGTAGATGAAATAGACAAATATTGATTATTACAATAAAAATGAAAAATATAAATTTATATAAGATAGTTTTTTATTAATTAGTCATTTTAGAGGAATATTTTTTTGAGGTTGAAGAAGAAATAAAATTCATACAATTAGTCTAAAAAAATATATATTCTTTTAAAATACAACATTTATTTAAACCATTATACCTACTAGGTTTACATTATACCAAACAAAAAACCACTATATTATGTAGAGGAATGCCAAAATGGTATTGGTGTATTATTTATTTCAGTTTTGGTGATAAAATTTTGTGAGGAAAAGAGAATATGAGGTTCCATTTTATATTAGGGGGAGGGTAAATCTTGCAATTTCATAATGTACTATTTTAATATAAATGAATTTTCTTGTTAATTTGTCACCAAATTGACATAATAATGATATATTATTATGATTGTTCAATATACAGTAAAATAATAAAATTTCAATGTGTTTATACTATGTTTTTACCCTGATTTATTTGTTTTAACTCCCCATTAATCAATTTCAATCATTTTTGTTATGAATTATCTTTACTCTTTAGGGGTCATGAAAGATACTATAAAAACATTAAAGACCCATTAATGGACCATGGTGTATATTTTTAATCATATCACATTCACTTGTCTGATGATATGAGTTTTTATTAATTTTAGATCATGTCATAGAATATATCTTTTTTATAAAATATCATTAATGACATGTTTTGAACTATTAGTTTAATTTTACATTGAAAAATAAATTATAGAAATGTAATTTTTATAAAAAAATTTAACACATCAATAATATACTATATGTATATACTATTCATTGGACACTACAATTATCTCAAACAATATTAATTTTAGTTTTTTAATATAATTTTTATGAATTTTCCAGTGCTAGTAGAGTCACAATGACAATGTTCAATAATTACTAAACATGTTATTTTGAAAATTAAATTTTAAAATCAATTACCATGAAAAAAAATCATCTTTATTTGAAATAAATTTTGTGAACCAATCATATGTAATTTATATAATACCAAATAATTATAATACATATTGAAATAAAGAGAGGAACATTCATGACAATGTCATTTAATTAAATATTATAAAGGTCAAAATCAAGCATAAATAGTATTTTTATTTCATATTAACTATGTTTTGATGAATATGTAAATCATAGACTCATACAATGAAATAATTGATTGTGTTTGAATAAATTTTAAGCCTTATAAAATTTATTTTAACACTAAATGACTCATTTTACCTTTATTGTGTTAACACATATTTAATATGGTTTGTATTCATAACAAAAAAATAAATAAAAAGTACCAATTTACAAAAAATTTGATGAATTGTTAAAAAATTTAAATCCATTATTGATGGTTCAATTTTAATAAGTAGTAGAATTTAATTTATAATTGAACAACAAAATGTGATGAAAAACTGTGTTTCATAAATATTCCTTTTGAAGTATAAACGCATTTTTATAAAAAATTATAGTATAAAATTTATTCCAAAGAACATAATTTACATTTTTAACCAAAATTAAATTTATATATATATATTATAAATATTGGAAAAATTAATATCTTAAATGATAAATATTTTCCATAAAAAATATGTATATTTCACTATTTATTACAAAATAAAAAATGTTATAAAATTCTAGTAAACTCTAACATTTTATATATTAAAATGATGTGTTCTAAAATTTTATATATTTTTTGAAATAATAATACTATAATTTGGAAAGAAATACTTCAAATAAAATATAAGAATACTTGAAAACCTTATTTGGTTAGAAATAATTTATTTTTCATTTTGATTGAAATATTAAAAAAATTTATTTTAAAGAATATAATTATATAAAATATAATAAGTGATGATAAATATGATATGAAATTTATTTATTCAATCATTAAATAGATTTTTATATTATTTCCCATTTTTAGAAATTTAATTCTCATAATTCTTTTATTGAGTTTCTTATTTTTATATAACATTGATGTTTTGTATTTTTTATATGTACCCTAGGTCAAAATATTTTTATAAGTATGCTTTAAATAAAGAATCCTTGATGTATCCATTCAAATAAAAATTAAATACATTAAATATACATTGTTATATTATTAAATTTTTTATTTTTTTGTTATATATATACATATACATATATAAATTGGCATAATTTACATGATATTTAATATCCATATGTATTATCATTAAAATAGTCTAGATTTTGAAAGAAACTCTCATAAAAGGCCCCCTTAAAGAATATGACTTACCCTAGAAATCATTCATCATTTTTGATGTGGGATTAGGGTTGTTCTTTTACTATATAGAATATTCTTCATTTCTAATGTGGGCTCCTGTTTCAAGTATTTGTATTTGGAAGACTATAAAATATTAATTATTAAACAAATATTATTAAAACTTAAAACAAAGTTAACATATATACAAAATATTTGATAAACGAATTTTGGAAAAAATATTGATTAAAAATAATATATAATCCTTCAAAAACAACATACTTGAATAATAAATATATTACATGTTTGTGAATCTTAAAGTCTATAAAATATAAAATATATGAGAAAGATAAATGAAAATTAATACATGGATTAAAAATCTATAAAATAGTTAAAAATAAAAATATTTTCATAAAAATATTTATGAAAATTAATTTATATGCTTACAATTCCACTGACATGAAACTTAATGATGTTTGAAGTATGTGCATTCAAATACTATGAAATATTAAATATAAGGCCAATATAAATGGAAATTAAAACATGAAGTAAAACTTAAAGGGGAATAGATACAAAATAATAATGCCCATATCCAGTATATATTTTTTAAATATCTTTCACCTTCATATTCAACTAATTGTATCCTGACACGAGATCAATCATCGGAAAATACTCTGCATTATAGAACTAATAAAATAGATCATTAATATAAGGACAAAGATTCATGTCCTTAAAAGTGATTTTTGTTTAAGGATATATAAGCAATTAATGATGTCATTATCCAATATTTCTTTTTAAAAACTAAAATATGAGCACCCCATAGTGATGTTAAAGGATGAATGAAACCATTTTCAAGAAACTATTTTCACTAATTTTTAAATTCAATAATCTCTATTTGATCCATTTAATAAGGTTATTTTAAAAAAGGAATAACATCAAAAAATAATTAAATAGTAAACTCGCCATCCTAATTTGTAATAATACTAGGAAAAAATCATGAAATGTAGCCATATATTTATTCACTATAAGCCCATCACTAATTGGAACTATTTTAATTTTCTACATAATATTAGCTGGTTAACATTCACTACTATATCTAATCAATTTCTCAAGTTATTGATATGTTATTAGAGAATTAAATCACTTAATATAACATTTAAATACCATAAATATATCTTATCATGAGAAAATAAAATTTAAATCATTGAAAAAATAATAATATTCCCATAATTCTTAATTCATTTTATATTTCAATGTGGTGTTTTCAATAAAAGTTATATCTTATTTTCATGAGGTGATATTAATATTTTACTTGAATATTTCTCATAAATTAATGGACATGAAGATATATATTAAAATAGGTTATTTTAATAATTATAGTAGACAATTAATGTACATGTCACCACAATAATTTTTGACCTGAAATTAACTGTAGTAGTCATTAATGGATTTTCAACACATTTGTTTCTTTTGATATTTTCTATTTACTTACATAATTTTTATATTTCAACTTGAAATTACATAACAATTCATCTCATTAAAATTTAATCGTATTACAATCATGCATTATTTTTTTCATTATCATTTTATATACATACACGGTGTACGATTCCAAACATTCCACAACACAAACACATCAATTGTTTTTAATACATTCTATACATTCCTTTATACCACACTTGTAATGTGAATGAAATATTAAATTATTATATATGAATTTTTTTATCCATACATCTCTATTTACTATGATTTATTCCTTTTATTTTTTTTATGTAACACATGATCCATAGAAATATCTATTACTACCAACTGAACATGTTAAAAAATATTATAATGACATTAAAAACAATTAGAAACCAATTAATATGGATACCTTGGTTGTAATAATAAGTAAATCCAATTATCATTTGTATAAATATACCAATTAATATTTGGTTTGTACAATTTCAATTAGGTGATGTTTTCTTCACATAAGACCACAGAATATTCACCATTTTATTTAAATTCAATGAATTATTTTTCCACAGCATTTTAAATAGAATTAAGGAAATTTTTATCAAGGAAAATATTCTTAAATCCTCGATATTCCTAAGTATTAATCTCATAATGTTATATGATATTCTAAACCATTTAACACATTTGGTTTGGTTGACTATAAATATGATAAATAGAACAATTACTATTTATTTTACAATATAAACAATGAATTAATATAAATTTTATACCAATTTAATTCATAAATCATTTATAATGGGGATAGATAATCCACTAATTATTGGAGGGTGTTGTTTCATAAACTGTCCCATTATAAACATGTTACTCTATGGTTTATTTATTTTATCTCCCATATGTATACTGCAAAAATTTATTTTATATTTCATTAAATAAATAACTACAAAAAAGCTCTTTATAGAAATAGCTACCAATCATGTTACTTGATTCATAAGGATGTTGTATTTTTTGGCTCCTTCCTACACCAGTTGTTAAATATCTATTCTGAAAAACTATCCAAATAGACCTATTTTAAGTAAAAGAAACTATAAAATATTCAGATTATATATCTTGATAATTATAATTTATAATATTTTAGATTTACTAAATTTCACTATCCTAACCTCTAAAATTATCAAATCATTTCCTTTGATTCCATCAATACAGATGAGACACTTATTCTATCCATAATTTAATATTTAAAACAACATAAAATTTTTAGACATTCCTATTGATCCTTTTCTGTTTATAGTTTTAAATAAATAGGTCATAAATCTTTAAAAAAAGCATGCATTAAATTTTTTCCAATACCTATTAGTCTAAAATTTCTCAAAAAACCGCCTTTCAAATTATAACATGATTTATTTTCCAAAAAAACATTAATATTTTCATGTTAACTTTTTCATTGTTCAGAATCATCCCCAACACCTATATTTTTTTTACAAATATAGGATGAGATAAAAAAACCTTATAGGGGCATAATAAATAAGAAATAACGCAGTCCGTGAATTTTAATTTTAATATATTATAATGGAGAGTTATTTCTTTAACAATAAAAACCTAGATCTTCGAAAATTATTTACATACACCAGAAATCTGCTTTAATGGGAAATTGTATTTCATAAAAAACTATATAAAAGAAAAAACATAATCATCATGGTTTCATAGATAAGATGATAACCTATTATTATACATTTCTTAATTAAAACATACAATTTACCCTAAGTGAATACAATCATTCTTTTAAAACTAATATCATTAATTTACCTTTTGAAATGAAACTATTTCCATTAAACTTGTTTGAAATCATAGAATGGTTATATAGGTAACAAGGGAAATCATATTCATAGTAATGATAAAATTAATATTTATAGAAACAATATTATATTAATAAACATTCAAATCTACATTAATCAAAATTTTATACTGAAATAAAATCATTTCACATTGCATTAGAGAGCTGCATTAGACTCAAAACTCATCATGAGATATATCAGACTCCCCCTTCATCACAATATATATTTGGATCTCCTATCATTAGGATCTATATCAGGACCATCCACCATTATAATCATTTCCCAATGAAAATAAAATGCATAAAAGTCTTAAAATCCTAAATTTTTTATCAAACACATAAATGTAATTTTTCAAAAACCATAAGTAAAATAATTTAATATATTGATATATCTGTTTCATTTGAACCCATATTTTAAAAACTATATCACACAATAATATGGTATGTATAATTTTTTATGTGATATTTGTTTACATAATCAAATAAGTTCAAATGAGATATTTTAAAAATATTCATCTCATCAATCCAAAATTACTTCGACTGTTTGATAATGGCCAATGAAGTCATTATAACATCTCTTACAAAATAATAATTTTACCATTATTATAATTCTTTTAGAGAAATTATACTTTTAAAACCTACTATGAATAATGTTTATAGAAAATGATCTACATTATAATCCTAAATATCGTTGGCTATATATACACATGAGTAACATTTCCATTTTTCAATAAACATGATGAAAAGAAGGTAATTATTATATTATATTTAAAAAATTTTGTTATATAATAAATATTACCTTATTTATATATATAAACAGACATATATTATCTATCTAGTCTGGTAATGAAAAATAAATTACATCGCTTTGTGGAGGAGGTGATCCACACATACACTGAAATGACTTTCGAATTTTTCAATGGATAAAATGATAAGAAACTATATAATATATTATAGTTAAAAAAGATAAATATATTATGATTATATTATATTAACATTAAATTTATAATTTTAACAATTGCTTCAAATGTAGTGATAGAAAATGAATTACATCAGTTCAGGAGGTTGTAGTTATCCAACACACGAACGACAATTTCATTTTACAATTGATAGAAATGAGAAAGATATAATTTATTACATTAACATTATAATATATATGTATGTGAAATAAATTTTTATTTTTATTTAATAATGCTTCAACATTTTTTGAATTATATAGAATAAGAAAAAAAACTAAAACATTCGGTTAGAAAATACCTCTTCTTCCAACAACCTATTTTTCATTACACCTTATTTTTTATAATTTTCAATTTATACAAGAAATAAGATCTCTAATACATGTTGGTGGATTTTATTATGTTTTTTCTATTTGGGATATCTAGGATATTTTAAAAAAAAACTATGTGACTAAAAGAGAAGATTATGTTTCCTTTTATAAGTGTGTGGAGGGGCATTCTTGGAATAAATTGAAAATAATGTGTTAAATTAATGTAAATTAATTTTCATGTTAAACTAGATATAAATAGATATAATTATATGATTTTATTAGAATGGTTTTAGATAATATCATCCAATTTTTGGGAAGGTTTAGATAATGGTTTTTCCCTTATCTCTTTGTTTTAACACCCTCCTAAAACATTTGACTATTAAAATGATTCAATGATTTTTAATTTTCAAGGTTCATGAAAGTTACTAACAAGGAAAAAATGGGAATAAATTGGATAATGGATTATATTTTGTAACATATACCATTTTATTGGATGAAGATAATATATTTATTAATTTTAAATTATTTAATAAAATGTTAGTTATTATAAAATATCGTTAATATAATTATTAAACTATTCCAAAAACATGACATTGAAGAAGTCAATAATGAAAAAAAATTAGATTTTTTTTATAAAATATATAATATATTATAAATAAATAACAAATCATGAAAATTTATAACTTATAAAAAACATTTATTTATGGTTTTTAATACTATTTACATAATTTTTCTATTACTTGCACAGACTCTGTATCCAAATATCTTATATATTAAAGAATATTATTTCATTCCCTATAATTAATTTAAATTACCATGATAAAAAGTCATTAATATTTAATATTAACATTTATAACCAAAAATGGAATTTTTCCATTAGTAGAGAATATAATAGACATTAAAGCCTAAAAGTGACATTTTTTAGTTTATTATTTACATAAATATTGTAAAAGAAAAAATCAACCTAAAAGGGATATAAAATTAAAATATTTTAGTTTTAGTTTATTATGGAGGAAATTGAACCATAAATCAAAAATAAAAACATCTTTTTAAATGATTTAAATCAGTATCACATAATTTTTCACCCTAACTAACTTATTTTACCATCATCTGGATAACAAGAATATTTTATGGTTTCTATTCAAGATGACCAAAACGAAAAGGGACCTATTTAAAGAAAATTAGATTTCTTGATTTATAATTTTGGAACAATTTTTTGAGATTAAATTTATATGATTTTAATATTTTAATTTAAAACTAAACTCTATAATGCAATAAATAAATGTTTAAAAAAAATTAAAAAAAATAGACAAAAATCATGTAAAAATTAAATTAACATTGAGATAATTGGTTTTTAAAAAAATAGAACAAATTAAATTTAAAACCTAATAAAAAATGGAATTTGATTTTTTAATACATAAAATGAAAATATATTTCCAAATAAATAATTAGTATTTTTCACTATTCATAAAAAATAAATCATTTTGTAAGATTCTAAGAACATCATCCAAATAAAATTTGATATGATAAATTAAAAAATTAATATAAATTTTGTAGAAGGTTTAAACTAGTTGCAAAATGATGTTTTTAAATAATTCCATATAATCAATGAAATCCAAAAGTTGTTAGAAATAATGTTTTTCCATTCTGGTTGAAAAATTACCTAATACTCTTATATTGAATATAAATATATAAAATATAACCAATTAATATTAATAAGATATACCAATGATATATTTTAATATTACGTTAGCCGAATCTCCTAATGAATTAATATTTTAAACCAAATATTTTTGTTTTTAAATAATTAATAGATTAATGATTATGCACTCAAACCTGTAATATTTCTAGTGTAAAATAATAGGACCACTTGGTACATTTGAAATACATTATAAGGTATATATTTTTAAATTTTAATGGGGACCCTTACATTCATAATGTGAAACCATATGGAAAAGTATTGAATTCATAATGTTCAAATTGGTCATAATATGATTCAACTAGGCATTATAGGGTAAAATATATCATAACGTTCAACTGATATGAATTTTTACAACTATTTAAACTTACATTTCAAATTCTATGGTATATAGAGACATTTTAATGTATAATGAACTTTATTTTGTGACATTAACAATTATAGAGAACCCAACCATGAAACATCATAATGAAAAGTGTAACATAAATCCAAAAATTTCAAAAATGGGCTGAACCTTAAATAAATAATATGGTACAAAAGGTTCGACAACATAGAGTTTTTAATGATAAAAAATGATCCAAATATGGGGAAAAACTATGTGAAAACATAAAATTTCTAGAATGGATGACATTGGAGATGTAATCAATTTTAATGATTCTCAAATTGTGTCTCATGGAGTACAATATAAAAAACCTTAAATGGTGTGATCTTTTAGAAAAAGAATATGAGATTTTTATTATAAATAAGTTGATATTATTTTAGAAGAAAGAGATAATGATAGAAGTTAAATATAATAGATATTTTAAAATGAATAAATTACGTAATTAGTAGAAGTCAAATTTATCATGTAAAGATCTGAACATTGGAGATTTAAATATCAAAAATGACATTTAATTAATGATAAAAATATTTAAAAATAGTTTCTATTCGTGATGATTGGAATAGTTCAATGATAGTTGTTGTACACATTTCTTGAAAATATCTAACACTAAAAAAGAGATTACCATCCAAAAAATATATTATATTTAGGTTTTATATAACTATTGAGATTGATACATGAAATTTAAAATGGTATATTTTTTAGGTGAAATAACTCATGAAATATATTTAAACAAAATAATAAAAATTGATGAAATATTGGGAGAATATAATGATAAAAAAAGTGTTACTTTTAAAAAACTTATAGATAATGATGTTTAAAAAATATAGGGACAAATAAACATTATTCTATTATAGAATGATATATATAGAATCAAAATATATGATAATTAGTGTTATTCTTAATGATTTATGACTTAAAATTAAAGGAAATTTATGAATATCCTTAAAACGTGGTGAGATGTGTGTATAGATATGCTAAAATATCTTCTCACAGAATTCATTGAGAGTTATTCTCAATAAAATACACCACCTAGGAGAAGAACTAAATTGGGGTTTTTATGTGATGCGAGAGAGATGTAGGGGAGAAAGAATAACTATCAACATAGAAGGAAATAATCCAATCTTGTGATGAATATACATACTATCAGATTTTTTAAGATATAAAAAGAAAATAAAGTAGGTGAATAATGGATGAAATGTAGATATGTAGGTGCATATATATTACTATCTCTGAAGTTCCATATAGTTTGAGATAAGAGTTCCCAGTGAGTAGTTCTCTAGAAAAAATATACACAATAAGAAAATTATAGGGTTTGTATTACATATATTATTTTTCAATATTGACAGGAAATTATAGACTCTCTCATTAAAGAAGAATATTTGTTTTTTGGGTGTAATGACATCTCTGGATAGATTTTTTATCTACATAATGTTTTTGTAGGATGATTAAAAAGTGGTGTGACTCAAGTATAAAAATATTTGGAATGGAAACTTTTCAACTACATAACATAATAACGTATTTAACTTCTATCATTCAGTGAATAACTCACTAGTCCAATATAGTGATATGGTATAGGATGATGCTCTCCAATATCCACTTTAATTATGCTAAATTTTTTAAAAAAAAATTTGTGAACAATCATCTTATGTATAATATGGAGAAGGATTCCCAAGAGGGGATGATACTTATTAAAACAAATTACAATAAATTTTATATTTCATTCATTTATTATTATGTGAATTTTCAATCATAATTAATTTTTAATTATTCTTATCAAAATCATTATAATGTTATATTTAAAATAAAAAATTTATAAATTATATAATTTTAATTTTAAATAAATTACATCTTAATTGAAATCATGACATCAAAATTATCTTTGGTTAAAAATTTGGTTTTTTTAAAGTATTAATTTTTTGTGAATATCACAATCTGAGTAAACATGAAATACAACAACAATTTTCTCAACAATTGAAAAAAATATGATATAAAAATCATAAACTCATGGAATAAATCAGGTATGAAGTTATTATAAAAATATAAAAAATTGATTAAAATATAAATTTGAATTTATTTCCGGATAAAACTGATAATTATTTTTAGTGGCCACATAGTGATTTTGTAGGTCTAGAAAAGTAAAATTTGGTGTCCAAAAGATGATATTTCTGATGAAATATGTATTTTCTCAATTTTTTAATAAATATGTGGTGATTTTTATTTCTTTAGGTATGGATATGAATTTTGGAGTTATAAAAAAATTAGTTTATCAAAATTTTTGAGAAATTCTTATTAAAGGATATAAAAGAAAAAAATAAAAAAAATAGATTTCATGAAATATATGTGATCTACATTGGTGTAAAATGGGATATGTAAACCAAATGGAAATATTCTCCACCCCTATTCACTAAAACCTACATGGGGTATTCCTATGGATAAATTTTCTTGCCATATTAATAAAAGGGTCCATACCGCACGAGTACTTAATTAAACTCTATCAGGTTCCTCGTATTTCTATTGTTTCATGGTGGAATGACACTACTCACCTAGTGTCAAGGCTAGTGGTAT
Organism: Viscum album; assembly: GCA_963277665.1. Classification (NCBI taxonomy): domain Eukaryota; kingdom Viridiplantae; phylum Streptophyta; class Magnoliopsida; order Santalales; family Viscaceae; genus Viscum; species Viscum album. The sequence goes on along the minus strand of OY728148.1, from coordinate 1,553,660,623 downwards.
TATAATGACCCCAAACATTATCAATAGAATTTCCCTTTTGATTATATAAATGTTCCTTGTTTTTTAAATAATGATACCATTTTACTTAACCATAAACATTTTGATTTGAACAATATATTTTGATATTAAATATGGACATGTGAATTTATTTCATTACAAAAAGAAAAAATATATTTAAAATAAATGAACTTTAATTAGAAAATATTATGCTCTACCCCCTAGAATAATCAAACCCATGAACATTACTATTGAAATAAATTATAATATTAATAACATAATATGAATTTTTAAAATGAGAATATTTTCAAATATGAGAAGATATTCAATCTATGGATGAATTAATTTAACATGGGGCATCATTTAGATGTGGAAAACCTATATGACTATACAAATAAAATCATTGTAATAGTAATTTGACTAATAGAATTGTAACATGACTGTTAGATTATTAATCTTCTATTTGGGAATAGTAACCTAACTATTTGAGTAATATCACAAAATATTGAAGTGTCGAATAATATTTAGGAAATTGTAAAATGAAAATATGATAGTTTTATTTCATGGTACATGTATTCAAATGTTTTTAGTGTTTTAAATTTTCTTTATTTTACAAAAAAAAAAATTTAATTTCCCTTTTATTATTTTTCTAATAATTTTAAAGTATGTGTTAATAAAGTGGATTTCTAAATTATTTTTATTATTATTATTATTATTATCATCATTATTATTATTATATGAAAATTCTGTGATACCTTAATTAATTTTACAAACATTTTGAAAGAATATCATAATATTATTAATAATTTTTTTCAAATAAATATAAATATATTTTAAAATTAGATTTGTAACATATATGAAAATAATTTCCTAAAATTGTTTTCATTTTTTTAATCCAATATTTAAAAAATTCATAGGGTGAATCTTTTTATTTTTCTAAAAAAATGATTTTTTGTGAATATCGATTTTTTTTTAAAATATTACGTTTAACATTATTTGAAAAATAAATGAATATTTGACTCATTAAAAAGGTAAGTACACATTATCTGATAAAATAAAGCACTAATTTTTATATAGATACTTTATTTGACAATATTAGTAGTATTCTGCAAAAATATTAAAGTAACTATTATAATATTCCAAACACGCCTCTCATCCTCTTATAAAAACCATCCATCACAATTTATTCTCCTCGCATCTTCTAATATGTGAATAGTTCTGCCAAATTCCCTTCCCAATGCTCTCATAATGATTTTAATATTCACAAAATTCCACTTCAATGTTATTTATGATGTTTTTCAAGGAGTTTAAATTCAAGAAGTAATATTATAAAAATATATATTTTCATTTCAATAATTCTTCAACATTATCCTCACCTTTCCCATCCAAAATGGAATAATTAATCTAGTATAATATATATGAGAATAGTATAGTGAAAATGTTGTATCTACCAAACATCATATTCTCTTATCCTATTTTTCTAAAAACGAAACCATTATTGATATTATGTGAGTTTAATGACACCATGGATTATGTGTTTCAATTTTACCTTTCCCCCATCACATATAATCCTAGAAGTAGTATTTTGTTTAAATTAGATGACTTTGAGAATTTTATAAATTACTTCAGGTAATCTAATTAGATAATTTTAATAATATTAAATAAAATGAAACTATTTTATGATGGTTATAACATCCCAACCCACGATTCCACAAAAAAAATGTATAGAGCCAGTGGGTCTCATGGCCTTAAGCACAACTCATTATATGCCTGAGGTATCCAAATAAGAGCAATGATGAAAGAAGGTGTGGTGGGGAGACTATACCCTCATATTAGAGTATCATAATAGGGATGACAGAGATAATAAATAGCATAAGTATAGAATAGAACAATCAACAAAAATTGTAATCAAGAGACACATGCTGAGTCCTATTCAAAATGATTCTATGTCACCTGGATATAAAAAAGGAGATAAGGGTATACATGATGACCAAAATATAAAACATGATATTAAAAAACAAAAAAAAATCTCCACTATAGTTAGGAATGTACTCTCATTCCTCTCATCCCTTTCTCAATTCTATAATCAAAGAGGTCAAGTAGCACCCACATGTGCTTTACTTTTCCACTTATAAAATCTTGAGGACTACATGGATACTAAAGGAATCCTAACTAGGGTGTAAGATAAACATAGCATTCCACATCCAATGGTGTCCCAAAAATTCTGTCAGTGTATATAACATGGAAGTGTGACTTTATAACAAATAATAAATAATACTATAAAATAATAAAAACTCAACTCAAGATTCGATAGGAAACCTGGAAGGCATTACCTTATATAGAATTGGTCTAATTAAGTATTACCTTATATATTAATATATTACTTATTAATTTATATAAACTATATATTTATGAACATATATAGGCATATACGTGGATACTAGGTTTTAACTGTACTCAGGGAATTACTTAGGCATCCATTACTAGTTTAATGAGCAATATAATCTAACAAATGTTACCTGAACTAGATATCATATGAGTGTAAGACACCAATACGTTCAATTGAAGTAGTGGGGTTACTTATAAATCTCAACACCCATAGAAACGGAACATGGAGCGCCATTCCCATCATCAAAATAAAAGTAAACCATTCGAGATGACATTCCCATCACCCAAAAAATGGAGAATGAAACACATTAATCAAAAATTTCCTTAACCATTATTCAATTAACACTATCTATTGACTATTAATAATAACCATGAGTAATTTCCTAAATTAATTTATGTCCATTTATATCAACATACCCAAGAGTGCCGCAATTCTTATTATCATACATAAATAAATGAAACATGTGGTATGGACTTTACACCCACATAAATTTCATTAAATTTAATAAATGAAATTATAAGGATAAGTAAATTTATAAAAAGGTGAAAGTAGATAACAAAGAAGGAGGTTGGGACAACTAAACATTTAACTCAAGGAGGTAGGTTCATTCCACAAATCCATATTGGTGGTATTGAATAGATATCTAGTCTCTAAAAATTTAACAAAGGTATATGGGAGATCAAAAAAATAGTGAAATTAATTTAAAAAGTAAATTCACATTTTGAGGTATTCGTGGAATAGAATAGAATGTGCAAAAATGAAAAATTTATATAATAGAAATATAAATTTAGGGAAAATTTCTGGACTACCAATCCTTCGATCGTATCAATGACATAATCCCCTTTCATCCTTTGAATTGATCTAGAATTATTGAAATTTGAAAAATGGACCAATAGCCTAAAAATAGGCCATACAACAATGTACTAGAATATCACATTATATGGGAAGATAAGCAAAGAATGTAAGGTTTTGTATTATGTAGAGTATTGTTATGGATCCAAGGATTTATATGATGGTCTGATTGGAGTTTCAATAAAGGAGCTAGTTTGATGCCTATCTTGGATGGGGAGGAAGAGATTCTACTTATGAATGGGTTATATCATGTCCACTATATGTGGAATACGAATTGAATATGGGTTAAATTAATTGAAGGTAAAAATTTAAAATAACCTTTAAATGAGAAGTCACATATTTTGGATGATTGGTTTGAAAGAATATGCACTAACCATGTGCGCAACACTATCTAGAAACCACCCCTCACACGTGCTACGTTCACCTTTCGATTAATAGTAACCATGCCATGTGAAATGGATCTATTTTTTTGACAAAAACTAGATGTTCTTGGGGCTTAGTTAACATCATTAGAGAAAATCATGTGGCCTCTTACTATGCACTGAGTGTTCCACATGGTTTAGTATCATGGTTAGAAATAGTGGTGCAGTAAACAAGAAAATTAGTATGCGTCTCTTATTTATGGATATCTGGGATCTAAAAAAGTCATAGATAATCTCATACATTCATTAGGATATATTGAACCCTCCCTAAAATAAAAATATTTATTTAAACAACAAGAATGATATGTACCTTCATTAAATATTTTTTCGTTACAAAACCCCATCCTTAAAGAAACTAACCATGGAGTTGGCCATAAATTGGTAAATAGGGACCACCTAGGAAAAAACCCATATACAAGGCACATTCATTAGATTCCAATTACCAAGCCTTATAATATACATGTTTGTGCTACCATATGACTCATAATAATGTTATTAACCTTCCTCAGATATTTTTCAATCTCCATCCCATGATTTGAACAAGGTACTCCTACAAATAAAGAATCCACATGTTACTCCACCTCATCATGCTAGAAGGGTTATGATGGGGTGGGATAATGCTGATAGATTTGAGACACCATAAATGTGTCATAAATATACCTTTATCCTTTTGGATGTTCCACCTGGTTTGCCTATAGTCCTACTCAATCAACAACATCAAAGGGTCTAATGAGTAAATGAACAATCATACACTAAATATGAATCAGTTGATAGCCCAACAATAGTGAAACAATTATGATAAACTATTCCTAACCTGAAACTATAAATATTTTGATATTGATTAGAAAATAGCGACATTATATACTAATCTATGAACATGCACTTTTTAATTCACTAAATCTTATCAAAAGAATCATGAACAATACGTGGTCCATGAAAATATATCTCCACTACTTATAACCAGCACAATGGGGATCTAGATGAAAAAGAATATAAGGATTTGTAGGGAACTATCTACATAGTAAACTAACATATGTTATTATAAGTGAAATCAATTATGAGTATATGTTTCTCTCAAGAACCCCTAATGTTCAGGACACATGCATAAAGCTTGTCCTCTAACTCCAAAGTAATGTGTTCTATATGTCTATCAGTATGAGGGAGATAGGATATTCCCAACAGAACTTATCAACACAAGGCCTTATGAAACCCTTTCTAAAACCCTAACATGAAAAAAGCATCCATTTCAGATACTATACCATGTTTACATTCTAAGAATGTGTATGACCTCCCTGTTGTAGAAACTCCCTAACTCATATACTGATAAGGAATCTCAAATAATTATGAAATTCGAGACCTTCATCAACTAATAAAAACTTATAGGAAATGTATTTTTTCCTAGAGGATATCTTGAAACACCCTCTAAAAGGTCAATGGTGACATCAAGCAGTTTCCTCTCAGGAATTGAAAATTTTATAAAAGCCCGTATGATCTCTAATGTTTCTCCTTAACCTATAGGGATGTCGAATACCGAGTGATAAATCTTTCTATTTCTCATTTCATACAAAGACACCAATACTATTGATAAGTGTCCCAATACATTTTTATGAAAACAATATGTACTTCCCATGGTGGGGAACAAAATTCCCATATCATCTCCTCTTGGATGTCTGGTAGGACCAGACAATACCATGTAGGAATAATATCTCATCCCAATAAAATGTCCAACAATGTGATGTATCCTTATTCTAAATAATTTCACTTATGACTAGGCCCTTAGGATTGGAATGTTACCTTATATTTACCTACCCTAGAAGTGTTGAAGTTACTGTTAAAGGTGAAAGGACTGTCTGACTACGATCCACATCAACCTTAACATGCATCTTAGAAAACAAGTCCATGAGCTTCCACTCAACACTAGTCTCCAAAAATTCATATGTTTGAGTCTTATGTATCAGAGAATCGGTACGACATTTCCTTTTATAGGATTATAAGAAATATCTAAATAAAAATAATTCTAGTATTCAACCAATATATTCTAATTGATATTTAGATAATTATATGTAATTATATTTATACGTATTTTGGTTTTAGTGAATATCAATTAATGTTACAAAATAATATAATGATTCTAACCATATAAATCATGGGAAAATATATAAAAATTTAGGTCTTCTGTCTTGTAATTATTCTCTTGAGGCAACAACTATCTAGAATTTTATTCCATGAATCACTTTTTTTGAATTAGAATTTATCCCAAGCAAATACTTGATACATCATAGAAAACGATATAACTTGATTCCAACTATTCAAGAATCAAGATCACAATTGATGAAAAAATTCCATTCAACAATTAAAAGATTCTTCAAAAATATTCCGACCCTATTAATTTCACACCCTTCTTAGTCAATACTATTAAGAAGATCATATAGGATTGTGAAATCATAGATGAAGCATCAATAATACCGAACTAGACACATAAAACTAAATATATAAATGATTTTCCTAGTATGGTGCTTGGAAATAGTATATCTCATATTCTCATGACCTACTAATACTCTTGACTCCATGATGATGTGACATAGGATGTGGAGTATGTTGACCCAAAATTATAATTTGGTGATATTTTCATAAATTATGTTCTCTCTCAATATATGTTTTATGATATTATGTATATATAATGGTATTTTTAATATAGGAAAGACTATAATATGTATTCCTGAATATCTACCTTTAATGAATCCATACACTTGTGGAATCCCGATTTATTAGGGTAATTAAAATAGATGACATGTTTTTGAGACCGGAAAAAAATAACTAAGTACACAAAAAACCATACCTATACTAGAAAGATGTATGAGGTATGTTTGAAGTCCTAAAAAGAAACCTAATTATATATCCACCTCAAATAAATCATTCAAAAACAATATCTCCTGTGTCCTAATAAATGTATTTTTTTTATTCAAGGCAATGGATACTGATTACTCACATCATGTTGGTTAAACCATTGGAAGTCGACATGATTGCAGAGGGTACCATCCAAATTCATGGAAAAATAATTGGTGATCCCCATGATGAGGTTCTAGGTATTGTAAATCCATTAGTCTCCATATCATAAAAATATTTGTTGAACTCAAGATGATATTTTGGTTTCATCATATAAGGATTAATTTAAATTGGTTCCCCTTCTGAATCTTACTCAGTGGTGAAATATACATCTCAATGAAGGTAGTCCAAAAAATCCATCATGGAGTATTTCCTTATAATGATCCCCCACATGGGGTAAAATATAAGGGCATAACCCATTATCATCCAAAAAGATAGTATAAATAAGTGATGTCACTCTTCCCCACCTCAGATTATCATGTATATCACATGAAGAATTGGCATCCCATTATCCATTATTAACTAATATACCTACCTCTTGTGATTTAAATGTCACCCCTCAGTGATAAAAGTAAATATTAGATTGATAGGAAAGTAATTATTCCATCATGAGAAGTAAATGATACTCGATCATTTCATGGTCGAAAAGATTCAATATTAAATTATATCCTATTATCCGAAGGGGAAAATCCTTATGTTAGTGAACACTCTCTGAGTGGATACCCAACATAGTATAATTTTTAGTTATAATACTAAAGTGTATAATATTGAGTCCCAGAGTTTCTAGAATTTTGGTAGATATTAATGTGTGTTTTGTACGAATGTAAATCAAGGATGAATGTAATGTAGATGCTACTATAATTGTACCTCAACTAGAATAAGTTATTGAACTCTTCTCTACTAGTATATGTATCACATTATGTAATAGCATATACTATGTCTTTAAGTCTCAACTAGACTACCCTAAAAAATTCACACTCTTAATGCCTATATTAACGAGTATGATTACCTCATCCTCAACAACCACCTTGGCCTAAGAGGTGGGTGGTATTCTAGATAACTTATTGGTGATATACTACTAGTCCTACTTCAGAACTTAGAGTTAGTGTAGACTGTATAGCACAAGGTACTAGTGGAAATACCATAAAAAATGTTGAATATGCCTCATCATACAACAACCCCTACACTCAATCTGGTCTCTCGTATATTGGGGTTTTTTGTGTCACAATATTCTACAATGATTCCATATAATGAAAGTATTGACATCAGGTTTATGGCTATTAATTCCTACATTAGAAACATCAAAGTAGTGCTTCCATCTTTTGGATGAAGAACATCTATGTCTCTGGGTTGAACCGTCATGGAATACACTGTAATGATAACTAAATTCCACCCAGTAATCCATAATCAATATTATATCTCATAAATTGTGGTTGATAAGAAATGATTAACTAGTTTTTGATTGGAGTATTGAAACACATCGTTGAATATCCTCAAAATCATGATCCCATCACCCTATGGATTCATTTTAAATCAATATAGCACGGTTAAATAGTTATAATAATCTATAAAATATGTATTTTCATGATGAATGTTCACAAAATATATCTTTGTAATCCCTCGTTGTCTAGGGAAATATTAATTCATAGAATATTATCATGAAATCAATCTAGATCATATCTCGATATCAGTCTTCCTGGGTGAAGAAATCATTAATTTGATTAGAATACCACTTATAATATATCACTTTATATTTACCGTAATCTAAAGTGGAATATCCCAGAGTTCTAATATAGAAAGCATGACCATTTCCATGACACAACAACATGTGTTCCACTATCCCCAAATAAAGTGGGAGGATTTGACTACTAGAATTATCCAGTCCACTCTTCTATAATTGAAGTAGATCGAGAAACTCTTTTCACATAATTCATCATACAAAATAAAACCTCTTGAAACTAGATGTTAATGCCAAAATATGGAATAACATGTGGGGATATATGTGTAACTACTAGGGATATCATCAGAAGCACTGGGCCCACCATCTATATAGTATGGTCATCACCACTCTCATGGAGTATGACTCTTGGAATCCAAGGTTGGATGGTTCAATAAGGACAATCAAATGCCTTAGAAAATAATTTTTCATTTGAAAAGTATCCCAAATATGTAATCGGATATGTACAATCCTTCAAATAGAAAATGGTCCCACCACCCACACTGCTCGAAAATCCAGGTCTAGGTAATAAGGGAAAACCATAATAGGCCATAATATGCATAAAATTAATCCAAAAACAAATGACTAAGTATGGTATTGGGCCCATGTATTTTCTCATTTGATAAGATACAGATTGTCAATTGCATGGTATATAGGGAACCGCCCTTTACTCATCAATTAGAATTCCCATTTTATAGTTACTTGTTCTTTCGAATGATGATTTTATTTAATTTCATATTATTTTAAATATATAAATATAAATATATATATATATATCATTTTCTAGTTAAATGTGTCACCATTACCAATTTATTAAATAAATGACCTTATTTTTTCAGTTATAACATCATCTAACTATGACCTAGACTTTACATCCAGTATTTGGGTATAACTGGTCATATTAGATGATTTGATTTAATGAATTATATTTTATATTTATATATGTAATTTATTTATATATTTTTATTATCAATAATATAATCCAATCAACTAACATTGCTTTGATCCATGGAACCTGTCAGTATTGAACCCCCTAACATGGGGTAACATGCCAATTAAGGTGTCATCATCTATCTATGTGGGAAAACCCATTTATATTGATATAGTAAAATTAATAAATTATATTATTCCATCCTAAAAAATAATTATCTTAATCTAATAACATAACGTGGCACAAAATTATACACACGACATGCAATTTATGATGTAAATAAATGTGTTATTGAAAAGTTCCTGGTATTCAAGTCATATAGAGACTATAATGATGCTTGAGATTAATAATGATTTCCTTATCATTCGAAGGAAAATGAATCCCAAATGACTAAAAATAATATCAATAAGAATATTTTCACTAAACCTGTGCATAATAGAATGAATAAATCCAATCAACTATAATAGGTGTAATTACATAACACCAATAATTCACCCTTGTTTATTTGTTTTTCCCCTTTATGTGGCTTTGATAATCTTAGGCATATGATCATGAATAAATTACAATAAATCATCGTATATTTTCTCAATCACAAACAACATTATGTAGTATATAAATTTCATTCGATAGGACATTGTAATGTCTTTCCCAAGGATCTGCTAAAATGGTACAACGATCTAGGGAGTCAAATGGACTCAATCATTCCTCCATGTACACCAAAGGCTACGGAGTGACAGATAGGGTCCAAGGTGGTATGGTAGAGAAACTATAACCTCATATCAGATATTAATAGTATAGGAAACATAGATAACTGATAGATGAAGCATAAAATATTTATATCTACTATAATAGTAACCAAAAGACATAGGGTTAGTCATATACAAATGATGTCATATAACATTGGTATTTATAAAATGGAGAAGGTAATTCATGAAAGAATTCATATAAAAATGATAAAAAATACAAATTTAACAAAGGAATATCCACTTTCATTGAGAGTGTATTTTTAGTCCTATACTCTTATGTTCTATACCTTATTCAAATATATAAAACATATTTGATTGGGATCTTTCCCTTATCCACTCTAAATATCATGAGGTCTAACCCAGAACTGATGTATTATGATTAGGGGGTTAGATAAACTCATTAGGACACCAAAAACATAGTCCAAAACAATACTTTTATTGTTTATAACATGGTTGGGTGAAGGTATAACATATAATAAAGAATGATAGAATGTAAACTCTAGTCCACTCAGGATCAGATTGGACAACTAGAACAATTTACCAAATTCAAAATTGGTTAGAATATGTATGATCATTTTAAAATATATATAGTAATCACACACTAATATATGTATTATATGTAAACATGTATATAAACTATATACATAAGTACATAGATAGGCTTATAAATGGAATCTTGGAACTAGCTGGACCTAGGTTGTAAATAAGGATACCATGACTAGTATAATGAGCTATATGTTCCAATTATGGGTAAAATACCAGGATTTTAGATGAATTAAATATATCATTTCCATCATTCAATATATTGGGGTGATTCTTAATGCCCAACACTAGATCGAAGGCAATGTGGATTGTTATGACCATCATCTAAAAAGGCAAAAACAATGAGAGAAACCATGCCCATTACCCAAAGTAAAGGAGCATTAAAATACTTTATAAAAAATAAACGTAACCAATTATTATGAGAATTTTCTATTGTATAATAATAATAATTAGGGATTACCCTGAAATAATTTATAACCATTTATACCAATCTTGATATGGATGTCACAATGTATATAATAAATAATTTCAAATATATAACACATTGAGTGGCCCTTACACACTCTTCAATTTGAATAAATTTAACCATTTAACTTATAATTAATGTTAAATACATATTAATATCATGTGAGAGCACATTGTTGTTTGTCAGGTCAATGAAACATTTAACTCAATGCAGAAAATTCATTCAACACAGACAAAGGGGTGATATAAAATTGGTTGGTAGACTCTAATACTTATATACAGGTCCATGGGAGAGCCTCAAAATGAAAAATTAAATTTAAGAAGGAAATTCAAAATTTATGTAATACGTGGAGATGTTTCTCATGAATAATAATGAAAAATTTTCTATAAAACAACTTAACATTAATGGATTATTCTGATCACCTATGTATGGAGCATATCACTTTCCTTGCTACTGCCGTCCATCAAATCAAGCTAGATTGGGAGAAATTGGAAGAATAGCATCATGTACAAAAAATAAAACACGCGGGCTTTCACCAAAATAGAGAAAGATATTGGAATATAAAAAAGAATATAATGTATTATAGAGAATATTATTCAATTACACACAATTTCAATAGTTTTCCAATAAGATTAAAAATGGAGGAGATAACTTAATGCCCATCTAATAAGGGAAGGGATATATCACGAGAGTGAATGGGGGGGGGTTTAAGTCCATTGGAGGTGAATGAAAATGAGTATAAGGTTTTCAAAAAATCATAGCTAATCATGTTAAACTCCCATTAAATAAGGGATCATAAGGTTTGACTCCATAGTTGGCCAAACTTTGCACCAACGATTCCCCAATAACTATCAATGAACCCCACTTGTATGGGCTAGGTGCACAGATTGACTAACAGTGCAATAAACCTGAGAAACATATTTTTTTGGAAAATATCGCATAGTCCTATGACCTAGATATCATAGTTAGAGAAACCAGTGTGACCTCTGACTGAGCACTATGTGGCCCTCTTGATTGAGTGGAATGGTTATCCCTAACCATGCACTAACTAGGAATCTCATTATGTCTCTCTAATTTATAGAGATCTGGGATAGGAACAAGACTCAGATGTTCTCGATATAGTCCTTAGGCCACATGGAAATCCCACTAGAATGAAAATAAATTTAAACTAAAAAAATAATTTATATTTTCATGAAATTTTGTGTCATTACAATTGCCAGTAAAACTGTATAAATTAAATAACCTTACATAAATAATATTTTCATTGAATTAATCACCCATATATAAAAGAACATAATGATATTTGGGACCATTTAATTTTCTATATGTAAATTAATATAATATCATTTCACATTAAGATTGTATCCCTATTTGAAAAGAACAACATTAAATATCCATTAGAGATATGGCCATTGTCCAATGAAATAAACGCTTTAATAAAATAGAAATTATACATTATATATCATTAGAATGGTAATAAATGAAGATAATAAAATTATAGTTTAAAAAATATAGATGTTAGAGTTTTTCAATTATGTAATTAATTTATTTAATGTTATTATTCAACATATTGACTCGAACTATAGAGTGATTCTAGATCATAAGTCAAGAGATCTCTCCAAACCCCCATTTTTTTGGGTTATGACCATTCTCTCTTAAACTCACTTTCCCTCTCTATATTTATTTTATGATATGTAATGATTATAAATATGGTATATTTGTAATTTAATTTTATAAAAATATTTTCACCCTTCCTTTGATGGATAAATACATCCCTTATTTACATTTTTCAAAATCTTTCTTTAATATCATAGTCGGTTAAGGGGAATTTTATACCCCTTAATCCTTTTATATAACACCCATATATATAATTTATTCCCCTTAATTTTTTCATTAAATAAATGATTATTTTATGTAAAAAAAATTATTTTACCATTTGTTTTAAATGATAATTCAATAATGTTTATATCCTCAAAGTTCTTTAACATATTCCATAAAACATTTTTTTGGATTTCCTTTTTCTTTACAATATTTTATAACTTGTATCCTGATTTTTTTCAAATGAACACATTATTATAAAAAATATTATTTTTTATTTACCATAACCCTCCTTCCAAATATTCCTCAATGAGGGGAGTGAGATAATGACCCCAAAGTCCGTCCCCCAGTAGGACATGGGATACATACTAGCACTAAGGGTATAAAAATATCATGATATTTGAAAAAATACCTAATATAATAATATGGGTTCATAATATAAATTTGATAATCCACAGAAAACTCCATAATATAATGTAAAATAAATCCAATACTATCCAACATGTATGCATAAATTGACCCGACACAGATAAATGTATCCAAATTAAATTCCAAACAATGAAGCTAATTAAGTGACACATCAACTATGAAGGACCCGATCTTGTAATATCTAGCACGATCCACATAGTCCTCCTAAAATAATAAAAGTAGTTTTATATTCATAGGGCAAGTATACTAGTATACATATTAGGATAACCAATGTATCTCATGCTTATGTGATAAGAGCATACTAAGGAACATGTGAAAAAAATATAGCAACCAAAAAACACATTCCAAGGTATACTAACCATCCCAACCCCACCACGGCTCACTGAACTAATATTTCAAACCATTTATTACAATATAATGGGAATCACAATGATAAGGGTACCCTATACTACTTTCCCACTGGTATGTTGTTCTCGGACCCAATGTTGTTTGTCCTGACACTTTGATCTCTTCCATACACCACCCCACCCCGCAATCTTTGTCGCAACATACAACACCCAAAGAATTCTATGCACATCACCCCCAATAATGACCAAAACACAACTACTACTAGAAGAATTGTATTAGGGTATCATTAAAATTTATGAAATCATCCTCATACCTTCCACCCACCACAAATGACCCCAAATGAAGACACCCCACAAGAATGGTCATATCACGTCCCAGCTGAAATAATTGGGTCACTACCCTATAAGAACGAAAATGTCTTTCCCAACTACAACTTGTCCATCATACCGATACCCCACCATTAAAAATTTCCACCACACCTCAAAAGGCCCAACTTACATAGGAAAAAACTTAAACCCTATGCCAAACATCTACTACACACGTCGATGGGAGAACATAAAGAAAATGTGGCCCCCAATGTCAAACTCCAAGGTCCTTTATCTCAGATCCACATAAGACTTCTACTAGTCAATCACTAAATTCATCCTCTTACTAATAAGAAAATAAGTTTCTATCATGATCTGAACCACATCATCCCCCAGAATGGATATCTACATAGATTCTACCCATCATAATAGAGAATAAGACGGCCTCCCAAACAAAGCCTCAAACAGGGCCATTCATATGGATTATGAATAGAGATTACCATAGGAAAACTCATCCAAGGGAACAAGTTTTACCCATTATCCACCAAACTATGAGATTCATGCCCGCAAAATATCCTTTAGCATCTAGATAGTTCTCTCAATAAGACAATCTCATTGAATGTGGAACGTAGTAGGTGGGTGTAGATGATTTACAAATTATGTCGTTATCCCATCTAGAATTAGATAAAAAAACATTAATTCTGATCCAAACAATGGACCTTATTAACTTTACAAAACCACAATATGACATCCACATACCTCTGATCCAATTAATCCACAATGCTCAACTCCTAGATCATTAAGAAGAGGGCTGATTTCATCAACTGATCCATGACTACTCAGATAACATCATAAAAATCCTATGTTATGGGTACCCCGTTAACTAAATCAATAAATATTTCATCCCATTTTTACTCAGGAACATCCAACGAATAAAAAACTCACAATGAAATATATTATCAAACATTATGTACTATAAATTCACGCACTTTTCCACAATCTCTACTACTAACCATTTCATATCAGGCCAACAAAACTCTATCTTCAAACCATAGAATATAATAGTAACTCTTAGTTATAACTCCCCTGGTGAGTTTCGAAACTCATGAAGGACACCATCATGCATTACTACTAAAAAAAGACTCCCAAGAACAAAACCTAGTTCTGACCATCCCCTGGTCATCCATATGAAGTATCACTATAGATAAAATGATCAAGAATAACCTATACCTTTGAGTCCCCACACAAATGCTCATCCATATTTTACATCATAGAGTAATTCATTTCTATGTGAATGAAAAATCCAATTCGACCACCCACAATTATTTCTATGTTAAAGGATTCGAACACCTCAATTCCTCTCAAAGTATCCCTAGACTCCCGAACAACACCATTCGTGGACTTTCAACGAAAATAATCTTCCACAACATTCCCCTTCAGTAAGGCATAAGAGATATAAATATAATAATCTTGAAGAATATCAATCCACCTCTGATGATGACTGTTAAAAAATTGTTTAGAAAAGGTATACCATAAAATTGTATGATATGTGAATAACATAATGAACTCCCCAATGAGGTAATTTTACCACTAATTTAGCTTAAAAACAACAGGTTCTACCTCTAGATAATTAGTTGGTCTGTTACTCTCAAGGGGACTTAACTTTCTGGACCCATAAGAGATCATTTCCTGATACTAAATTAGTATGCATCCCATTCCCACATGGAAATCATAAAAAAACCCTCAAACATCACCCCTTATTCTAGAAACTAGATAACATGAGTAATAACCAACATCCCCACTTTATAATAAAAATATACCTAAGAAAGATCACACCACAATAAATCTTAGTATTTCATAGTCAATTTTTCAAAAGGGAATCAAATCAAGATAAAATTTGTAGAAAACAATGATAATATTCTGAATAACTAATAAAACTATAAAATAATGCCATGTTCATGGGTTATTCCAATGAAATGACTACAAAAAAACAAGTGATTCTCTTAGAGAACCCTTCTCAGATGCCACATTTTCAAGGAAATAAACGTCTCTTGTCCCAAACATACACTCATGAAAACTTTCTGTAAGGATAGTGGAATTAAAAAACATGACAGATAGTTATTAGATGCTCAACATGATCCCTATATGAATTTGAGAATATTAGTATATCAATGATGAATATGATGATGAACCTATCCAAGAACTCATGGGATGAAAAATTTATAAGGCCCATGAACACAGATGCTGCAATCATAACACTGAATAGAATGAATACAAATTTGTTGTTCCTATACTTGTATATGAATGAATTATTCAAGATATCATCCTACTACACCCTCAACAAGTGACATCCAAACAATATATTGATCTATGAAAATGACATCACCCCTCTTAGCATGTTGAAAAAATTCTCTATCCAAGGAACATGGTATGATTTTAGGATTTTAGCCCAATTACACATTTAATAGTCTATAAACAATTACACTACCATAATCCATCTTGGAGAACAATAATATTCCACCCCACTATGACACACTAGGATTAATAAACCCCTTGTTTTTTGGATCATCTATTTGAATCCTCAAATTCCACAACTCATAAGGTTTTATTCGTTATAGTGATATGGAAATATGAGAATCATTTGGATATATGTCCACCCCGAGCTCAAAAATATGTCGAGGGAGTTTCTTCTCAACTTCCTCAGAAAAAATAAATGAACTCTCCAAAAAACTAGGTAACCTCTACCATCACGAAATTTACCAATTACAACAAAAAATCAGACATCAATGAATGAAGAGGCTCTGCACACACACTAAGAACCCGACAACCCCCTCACCAATGAAAACCACACATTATCCATCCATAGTGAAATACATGAATCTCCTATATATGTAGTTGGTATCATCGTGTATATATTAGAAATAGTCGATGTCGATGATGACATATTTTGGATGTGTATGTATCATGCAAATACCCCCATGGGACAAATATGTCTCCATAATCAGTTTACAACCAAGAAACATTTCAAAGAAGATGTTATATCATTTTTCTGGATTAGTAGACACCAGGGTAATGGAAATATTCCTTACATATAGTCCAAGATAATTGGATAGAGTGTGTGCAACAAAGGATTGATAAGATCCTAAATCAAACAATGTAGAATAATTTGTACAACTAGCCCCTCTGGAACTGTTGATTTCACTGTATGAGATTGAAAACATACATATATTCATCCTCTCCACTATCAACCCCCTCCCTTACCATTATGAGATCATAATACTTGAATAAGAGGTACATTTTGGGTTCTACCACCACATTCACCATCTCTATTTTGTTGAAAAAAAACTACTACCTCTACTACTGAAACAACCTCACTACTAACTATTAAGAAGGATGGTTCTGAACCCCTCCAAATCCACCAAACTAATATAATGGAACCACATGGTACTAGTTTTATTGATGAACATAAATCCCATTACCAAAAAAAGGCACAAAACCCCCAAGAAAAAAATATAAACAACTGATGTAGAACGTCAGAAAAGAAGCAAATGAGGTCAAACCCCATTAGTCTAACCCATCAATGTCATAGTTTCTAAGACCCTCCACTAAAAACTATAATTTTAAAGGATCCCATATTTTTCCCCTCCCATGAAAAACTTCCATGTGAGTGCAACATCCTAATCACCTCCTCCTTCTTTTGAACCCCCAGAGATGTTATAAATGTAAAAAGAGAAGCATTATAATGGATATAAGGATGAATTTCCTTCTCGTGTTTTCTCAAATGGGACTCCTCATATCAAAAATATATATAGGGTAAAATTAATAGGGTACATGAACCCAATTTCAAACACACACACTGAAATGATCCCCCACTAAATGTAAGAATATCCTACCACTTTACTACCATCATGGTTGATGAAAGGAACTCCGCTAAAAACCCTTTCAATATGTGGAAACAAAAAACATCATCCTCCTTTCTCTCTCCCAGATTCAACGGCCACCACTGACATGAAGCTCCCCACAACTGACTAACATCCAATGTCACCTAGTACTCTATATGTGCTTGGAAGAAACTAAAAGTTATCTTTAGATTCTTTATCCAGTACTCCCTTTCTACACAAGATACACTTCCATCATACTTTTCAAAAGTCTACCTATTGGATTAATACAAAATCATCTACCAATGAAAATACATGAAAACTAGATCAACACTACAGTGATAAACTAGACCATCCATCTTAATCAAATCTACATGAGCCACATAAAAATTATAAACGAGATCCATAACTAAAAGAAAATAAAAAAAATGTTAATCCTAGTACCGTGGAATTTTGTAATGATTCATTTAAAAACATTTAATTCATTTTTAACCATTTTAATCATCCAAAAAAACAATTCAGAAAATAACACAATTCATCATGATTCATGTACCTCTCCTAGGCGTCGTCCCTAAAAACTAGCCTACCTTCATTTTTAATTCAATAAGATCAATGTTCATGCACTAGATCATGGGTTCCCTAAAATATGGCTTCATAGCCATTGTCCCTTTCCTATGTCACCCACCAAGGTCAACTAGTACTCCTTCCATACCACCAATGAATCCCTCAACATAAAAAACTCCAAAATCAATTATATCTCTTATCCACTCCTCGTATACCACTCTTTCAAGACAACATCCCTCCAAAGATACCACAGTGAGTGGGGATAGATAATTCCTCCCAAGTCCTTCATCTAGTAGGCTCTAGGTTGGAGACATTAACCAAGGGTATAAATTTCCATGATATAGGGGTAATTGACCTATATAAAAATATGGTATCGAGAGATAATATTGATCATCAAAAAAATTCAAGACATTATAAAATAGAATTCCCAAACCATCCCACATGCATGTATAAATTGAAGTGATATAGATCAATGTATCCAAAGTAAATAACCAAATTTAGATCTAATTAATGACACATAAACTATCAAGGATATGAGCAAGTATTGTTCTACATGGTCTAGGTAGTCCTCCAGAAAACCTAAAAATAGTTTTATATAATTTGGGTGAGAATACAAGTATACATTTTAGGAAACCAGAGATTTTTGTGCACATGTGAAAGAATCATAATAATGAACTTGTGAGAAAATAAAAGATCTAATCATCACCTACAGTGGTATAAAAACCAACCCAACCTCCATAAGGAACTCTCACAAAATAACTCAAAACATGTAATATAATATTATAGTAATCACATCAATATGGGCAACCCACACCACTTTCCCCTCGATCTTCTGCTCTCACAACCAATGTCATACATCCTATAACTACCATATATTCTACATACCACACTTCCCCGTAATCAGGGACACAACACAACTTTCCTATAGACACTTGGTCTCGCTTCCCCGCAAGCATGACCACAAAACATCTTAATGGAAAACACTTCTGAAAAAAATCTATTCCAAAACAATATTAGTTGGGTATCATGAACATGTCAATAATCAACCACATTCTATCCTATTACCATGAATGACTGACACTAGAAGCTTACCAAAAGTATGGTCATATAACATTCCACCTAAAAAAATCAGGCCACCAACCCATAATCACTATCACTTATCCCTTGAAATCCCAGGGTAGTCACACTTGACCCGTAAAGCCGTAAGTTATCACAATAACCATCTAATGCACTAAAAGGCCATTAGATATCATCGATCAGGAAAAAAACTACCTCAAATATAAGATACATTTTGAATGAGTGGGTTCCAAACCATCTTCCTCCTTACATGATGTTAGAAAAAACACCCCATGTTACTATTCAGGTGTCAACACATAGTGATCAACATGGGTAGGGTGCATATAGGCATAAGAAGGAAATCCATTAATAAATATGTTGTATAAAGAACTCAATCCCAAACTATGGGATAAAAAACTATCCAACCAACTCACAACATAGAATCTATTTATATTACCTCTTAATGAAAAACAACACAAATCATGATCCTTCCCGATTCTACATTTCAATCTAATTCCATTTAATTATTCCATTATTTCCATTATTTTCCATCAACCACTTTTAACCACATAATTCATCCCTTAATTATTCATTAACCATTTTCATCCAATAAAAATACCCCATTCCATTTAAAATATTATCAAACAATTATTTATATTTTCCATCACATCAAAAAAATCTCACTCAAAGACACCACAAACAATCCACTAAAAATGAATGGAAGAAACATGTTATTGTCCCAAAATAATGAAAAAATAAACCACCTCACTTCCCAAAAATCATGGCCAAAAAACCACCTCACCACTGCAAAAGAACAACACATTAACCATCTTCTCCACACGTATCAAACATGCATCATCATCCCACAAGGACAACCCCACATCATAGAAAATCATCATCATTTTTTATATTTAAATAGGGGATTTAATCAAATTCCACATAAGTTTATGTACATTACCAAAAAATTCATTATCACAGGGAAAATATTTTATTATCAAAATATAAGTGGTCAGAAAATATCCTTTATAGGGTGATATAAAAATACTCAAAAACAAAAAAAAAATCCAAAAACGAATATCTTGTGAAAAAAATACCCCAACGATGGTAATATTCAGTGGTGCATTATGCCCATACAATTGTCAAAATGAAAATATAAAAAATGATATAAGAACATGAAATTCAACTCCGTTTAACCATAAATTTAAAATTTGACAAATTATTATCATTAACTAATAAAAAACAACCATCACCCTTATGTAAAAAAATAAAACCCCTCCCTAATGATACACTATAAAGTGAAATGAGGGATTTATTACACCAGAGAATATTTGTGGGATCACCTTCCATTCTGTGTGGATTAAGAACTCCAATAAAGAATAACCACACCATGAGAAAACTATGATCAACCTCCTCTAATACCAAATACCATAAAAATATAATCCAACACACACCAAAACCATAACACACACACCACATCCAATTTATTAATTAATAATAGAAGAAAAACAAAAAAAAAAGAATAAGGGCTTACCCAAAATTGAAAACTAACAACCATTAAGACCAACAGATCTTAGATGTAGTAAGAGGGCTTTATGAACTCCTCAGGGATCATAGGGTTAAACCAAAATACAATTACGAATAATCCTTTATTGATTGAATGATAATTTGGATGAAAATACATTCTAAGACTATACATCATCAAGGATTTACATGACATGTTATCCATATTAAAATTGTGTAATCCTCAGGGATTGGTTTCCCTGAAAAAACACATTATATATTTATTTTATAAACCCTAAAATATACACATTATGAACCATCCATGAAAAAGATGTGAACTACTATTACACTTAATGTATAACAATTATATGATGTGTATTTCATGTAATGGATCTACTGAACCTCTAGCTTCCACTGCAAACTACCAAAACCACCCCAGAACACCTCAAAAAACCAAAACAAAAAAATAAATGGGTTGGGAGAGCACGAACTGTTGCATTTTGTTTCATATTTGGAAATATAGTATTTTATTCCATCTTTTATTTAGAATTTTTATGATATCTCCCATGATAATAATATGAGTAAATATTATCCAAACCATTTCATTCAATGGGTAATTATTATGTTTACTCCTAACTAATTTACTAATATTGAATGAATAATCATGAAAATTTTAGGACTCATATTTATTGATAGTTCTAAAATTATTTGGGTATTGTTTTTTCATAAATATATGTTATGTTTTGGATTCTAGAGGAAACCTAATCCAATATTGGACTCCATCAACTATGTGATGTTGTCTAGGGTTTAGCATTGAATTTGGGTTTTCATAGTTTTATATTATATTAACATTTCTAGGTTTTGATGATCTGATGATTCCATATTATTTATTTAATTACTCTATATTATAATTTGTTATCTTTTTATTTTTTGTAATCATGTTATTCATCCTTACAAAAATCTTGTTCTTCATTCCCATGTTTATTCTATTACTGATATTAATAGGTCACCTCATTATTTTATGAATTACATTATCCTTACATGGAAGTTGTAATATCTAAAATGGATACAAGATAAAATTATTGAGAATAACTACATATGTTGGGATTAATTATAATATTATTTATATTGTAATCATTGTCTTCTAAAGAAACATGGCCTCACTAATTTTCGATTTTTAATATTATATGATTTAATTAAGAAACATGTAATAATTAGTTTAAAATGTATGGGTTGCGATGGGAAATATCCCAATTGTATATCTGCAAAGTATCTAGTTGTTCAGGGTTTGGTATTTAGTTTTAATCAATGTGTACACCTCAATATGATTCAATCATTGACCACTCAATGTCTCTTTCTTGGTGTTCCCCACCAAATATCCACTCCCAAATCCATATAATGAAAAATAAAAATAAATCAAAACATCATTATCATGATTAGAAATTTTTATTTTAAATTCATATATCCACTAAATCAAGGGGATAATGACCCATCTCATTGTCTATCAATACATAAATACGCATGCCATTTCATAAAGGAACATTAACCAAATATATAATAATGAATTCATGGGAATAAGAATTAAACATAAGTATTTCAAGATGTTTTTTATTATTTGGGATGGTATTCATTCAATCTTTAAATCACACCCTCTTAATAATAGGATGGTCTAGAACATGGATTCTTATTTTGAAAGAGTTTTGATGGAGTATCTTTATCTTTGATCAAGAAGAAAATTTTTCCTCCAATATAAGTAAAGGATGTATAATAGGAGTATTGGATTGGTACCCAGATGCTTTTACAATTCGTATACATAGATAAATATCCGTGTTATTAGTCAGTATTATACTACCAATAGATGGCGATATTTATTATATTATATTCATTTGTATTGGAGGATGCTCTTCCAGAACATTGGTAAAATTCCTCTCCCCTCAATGATATCTCTAATCCTCCTTGATGAAAAATAATATGATGTCAGTGATGTTGTTAACTATTTCTCTATAGTATTTCTATCATAATTAGAAATTTTTTAAATGAATATATATAAATAAAACTAATTTTTTTAACAAAGCAACATAACATGATGATTCAAACACATTACTAGTAGTATAACATTTTATGTCACTAGTATTTGGTAACCATATACAGTGATTATTTTATAACCAATTTTAAATAAAGTACTTCTGATAATCATTTAAATACATGTATATTGATTTTTTGTACATTATTCTCTATTACATGTCTTATCCACTTGAATTATCTACATATTTTGTCTATATTGGAAACTACATGCTATGTATTTTGAAAATTCCAGGACAAAACTATGATGTTTCATTTAAAAAAGACTCTTGTAATTTATTTTCAACTTCATGCATATCATATAATTCAAACCATGTAATACAATGTTATATATGTATCTCAGTGTTGAACCACTGAACTTGAATCCACTCATAATCAATAATAACAACGAAATTATAGAATTAAGTGTAGATTCATTACATACTGAGTAGTTGGATTAATTTATAATGTAATTAGTGATATAATGTCTTTAACATAGGATTATGATATATTAATCAATAGGTGAGGCACAAGTGACGAGGTGTGGGGGGAGGGTACATTCATGGGAACAAATTAAAGAACAATTTGGTGAACATTTTTTCAACCTAACCCCTTACACCAAATGATTGTTTGTTTTATTTTATTATTTATTAAATACTATTAAAAATATTATTAATATATTATTTAATATATTAATCATTAACCCACAAAAAGATATATATTCACAATAAATATATAATATTTTTAATATAATCATAGATTAAATCAGATTTAATGTATCTGTAATGAATCAATCAATATTTTGTTTGGTTCCTCGATTAAGATCCGTAAAAAATCGATTCCTATTTATTATTATCTTATACATTTAAAAAATTTGAAAATCTACATGATTTTTAATGAAATATTAATAAGGATAACATCTACTTCAAGGATATGCCTCATGCAGAAACTCCCATGTTCGTTTGAAAAATAATTAATTATAAATAGGATTTTATACGAAGTGAGATGAACCATGATAAGCTTTTATATATTTATAATTAATATTATATCTCAATATAATCTCACACAGTAGTGAGATCATTTTGGTTTAGTGTATTTAGATATTATCTATTTCAACATCTTAATTTAAAACATGTGTGGACATTTATCAATAATCACACCATACAAGATGGAATTTTAAACATTTACCTTGTTATAATCATATTTACAACCTATGGAATGGAAAACATCAGTAATGGGTGAGTGTAAATCCCCATTAATGGAAAAATTATGTTAGAGCCATCAAAATTATTGTATCATAATCATTTTAAAAATATATATTTATTAATTGATTTTGTTAGAATACAAGAATAAATAATTGTTTGTAACACTATCGAAGGAAATTTAATCTGAAATGACCAGACATAAATAATTGAATAAGAGTGTGGTGACATTAGATAACAATAATTTTAAATGGATACCAGCCTAGGTGTATATCAAAAAATATGTTTCATATGTATAATGATAAGTAATCATAACATTATGGAAGTCTTAAAATGCATCCCAATATTTTTATAACATCAGGTATCTTGGTGAAACCACCAGTGACGCTTATTTGGATTCTGATTACCAATAATGACCCCTTGTTCAAGGGATTTTAACATATGTATCATTGGGAATGGGTTTAACATATGTGTACCCTTTGGCTTTGGCATACCACCCATGTACACTTGGGCATGTGATAAACCTTTGTCTACCCATATGATCTCATGATATATACACTTTACCAATGCATTATTGGGCAATATCAAAATAAACCAATAATTTCATACTCCAACACATTTTATTGAGTAGATGTAGAGATATTTCTAAAATTATATGACATCCTCAAGGCATCTAAGTATGAAGATTCATTAAAATGGATTAACATATATTTGGGGGATGATTTTCCTAGAAGGGATAAAAACTGCAGATATAGAATATGACTGACAAGGAAACATATAATATATGATTAATAAACATAATCATTGATGACCTAAACATAAAAGTATTATAAAAGGGTAATAAAATAAAATATAATAGATCAAAATATTTCTAATCTTTAAAAACAAACACGATGTCACTACAAAATAAATATTAAAAGGATCTCCATGTTTGAAACTCACACAGAGGAAGAACTTCATGATTCTACACGAGAGAAATCTGAAACCTTGTATTTAAATACACTCAAATTTACAATATACATAAATTTAAAGTATTTCCCATTCACAGAGTTAGTATAATCTCAGTAAAAATTTCACTTGGACCCCCAACACATGCCACTAGGATATGAACATGTTATAAAATGTTATATAAAACCATGGGATAGTTGATAACTATTGAATATAGAAAAGACAAACTATTTCTAAATAAAATTATTATAAAACCATTAAAAATTTATTTTAAAATTAGAATAACCACCCCAATACCATAGCCAATCACACCGACACATATTCATATCATCCATGGACCATATATTACTCACAAGTGATGACTTATCCATTTACCAAGCCATAACATGGTGAACCAATTTGAAATGGTAAATCATGTCCTTATAAAAACTATTTTTAAAATGGAATTTAATTTAATTTACCATACCAAAAATTTAAAAACCAAATAATATATTCCATTTTCTCAAATAAAATTATTCCAAAAAAACAACCCATTTTGAAAAACATTTTTTTTCTTGTATTTTATAAATATTATTTTGACAATAATATAAACACCATTGATTTTTATACTAAAACCAATACATGTTTTTACAAAATTATAAAAATGGATTATGGACACTAATAAGTTAATTTATAAAATATGTAGAATGAGAGATACATAATATACCTCTCAACAAGTAATGTAATTTAAGAATAACACATGAAAACTACAGAATTTTCTATATGCGATCTTGAATCTACTTATATTCAATTGATTGAAAAATATAATATCATTTTAAACAACCTAAAAAATATCTATATTAATAGTGGAATAAATATAATATTCTAGGTGATAGAAGATACATGAAAATATAGAGAAATAGATGAAATGAGGGATTATAATTATTTTTTACACCTAATGAAATTTCCTTCACCTAGACATGCATTTGGATAAATTAGAATTGACATGGGAAATTTTATATGGAAATGAATTATAATTTAAGAATGAATAGATTAATAATGATTCTATTGCAGCTTTAGTCTAAACAGAAAAATTTGTTTTGGAGAATTATCTACCTAACACATAGTTAGGCCATATGTTTTTTCAAACCCCTCATAAACAATGCGCATGTGACTATAAATTACCGGGATAGCTACATGGTTTTCGACTTGATTTTTCGAAACATTATCCTAAAGTGTAGTTAAACATTTTTTGGTACACACACTCACACAATTAGATCACATGGTTTGAAAAACCCTGCAAGAATAATTGATTCCCATTTCACTATAATATCTTAGTTTCTTTAGGATTCCACAAGGTTTTTATTAACAATGCTCCAACCATTAGCCTACCTAATGACACCCACCTCCAAAAATACATCCAACCCACTTTAAAACCTTCTAAAAATACCCAAAACTTGACCGAAGTATCATATATGTTCACAAAGTAAATAAAATTGTAAAAATAACTAAAACTATAGGTGTTTCATTCTCCTAATTTGTGTTTATTCTATCCTCATTTAGTGGAAGATCTATTTTGCATTCAAAAATCTTGGTCCAATGCTCCCATGTTTCCTCTTCATGATACCACGTTTCTCACTAAATCTTATCATGCTACTATAAAACCCCTACAAAACCAATATTTTTTCCCATGATTTTTCTTCTATATCAACTGCACAGTCCATATTATCACATGAATCATTTTATTATCTATTTCATGATCGAGATGATCCCAATTAATGACATGGATTAGATAATTTCTATACTATTTCAGTTGAGATACATGAAACATGATGCGAACACAACTAAACTGTGGTTGGATATCATTTCAATCAACAACATGACTAAATAAATAATGTATCTCAATTGAAAATTTGTATGCAGGAGAAAAAAAATACTTACATACCAAAATAAATATTACACAGAATTCCAGAAATTTTATAAAAATCATGATTAGTAACATCAAATTATAATTTTAAATGATAATGTTTCACATAAGATCTCTAATGAATATGAGATAATTTCATTTTCTCTCCAATCATATAAATATTTTATATTGTTTCATGCATAAGGACACTACTGATAAGTGAAGTATCACACTATTCCAGCGAAAAATGTGGAGAAGGTAAAGGGTGATCATACAAATCTTCAAAATGTGAAATTTTTATAGTGTCTTGGTAATTCATATTATATGAGAACTCTTCAAAATAGATATTCTCCACCAAAGATACTCAAATATGAATTACACAATATCTGTGAATGAATTCAAATTATTGGATCTGTTGCTTAGACTAAAAATCTAAGTCACAACAAGACCAACTCAATCACACCTATCCAACAGATATTCCTAGCCTCTATTACACCAATCCGGCATTCATAATACAAGGTTTGGTGTAATGTGCCAAAAAATAACAACAAATATTGGATGGATTTTCTTAATATATCTTTACAAACAAACCAAGAAATATCCATGATGATGTGTAGAGGAATAATAATAAAAGACTGTAATATAAATAATAAATTCCCTACATTTAATAACCTAGAGGTAAAAAAATCATTTGAACGATTGATATATGATGAGAAATTGGTAAAAATACATGCCCATTAAAAAAATCCCATGATGAGAACTACTAATAAAGAAATGATGAGAGATACAAGATATATATCTCCATTCCATGATATGATTTTTTGCCCAAATGAACCCGAGTAATCATATACTCCTCTAAAATCATCACTGCCATATCCATCATATTCATATGACACATAACATGATGTTAAAGATGATGTTTTTATGATTATATACATACCTAGTATGATGGATCAAAATGGAGGGGTAGTAATAGGATATACCATTAAATTATCCACAATATCCCAAAGTAAGAGGAAAATGAAACGAAAAAATATTATATTCTCATTAAATTAACCCAAATGGGAGCGAATGGGGATCTCCGTCTCACAGCCCTACACAGGATGATGAATCATCCAACAGTTCTAAAAGGTCAATCATCAGTTCCCAACATCTCGAGTGAATATCAAAAAAAATAACCAAGTGTTGATACGCCTCTCCATTATGTCGCTTAGTCGGGGGGACATAGTGTATATATAGATGAACCATGCCTGGGAACATCATAAGTGTCATAATCATTAGATATAGGACCCATTCCCCCATACCATAAGTTGTATCCACTCATTATATATAGAAACCATTCCCTGATACCACAATAGGGTTCTAATTAGTATATAGATGACCCATTCCCTAATAAAGGAGGAGGATTCCACTCAGTGGATAGAATACCCATGACCCGATAAAACAAGAGGAACCCAGTAAGTTGATATAAGACCCCTTTTTTGATTCAAATGGTCATTTAACTATACATATAGAAGAAACATTCAAAATAAAGTAGTAGGGTTGAAGTTAGTAGATAGAGGACGCATTCCCTGATAAAATAAGATGACTCCACTGAGTAGATAGAGGACCCATTCCATGATACAATAGGAGAGCTCCACTAAGTATTTATAGGAACCATTTCCTGATACAATAAGAGGGATATACTCAATAGTTATAAGACCCATGCCCTAATAGACAAAGAGGGTTACAATATATAGATATGACTCCTATGACTAATACAATAGAATGGTTACACTCCTTAGATAAAGGACCCACAACATTATAAAATAATAGTGTTCCACTCAAAAAAATATGAGGAGTATATGAGATTTTTAGCCCAAGACACTCTCTGACGATCCTTACTGATCATTATTGTCATCAACTACCACATAGAGAATAATGATACATTGAATATCTAAAATTTTATGTCAAAATAGACTAATAATTACAAGATAATGTTAAATGTGAAACATAGGATATGATACTCATGGGACAAAATATGAGTCAAAGTGATGGAGATATTAGAGGTAGATGTTTAATCAAAATAAACTGCACAACGTGAAAGTGGTCATCATGGTGTATCACCCAACACTTTATCTAGGAAATACCATCTCTATTACATGTATAATTTCAATGGATAACAATATGGTGTGTAATGGTACTGCATGATATGTATCAGCATCATGGGGCTGGCTATGTAATCTTGGATGTGCCCATTTACACTGTCCATATCTCAGTACAAGACATGTTCTTAGAAATTCCCATGTACATGTACTCCCAGAGTACAAAACAGGCCACCATCAATATATCTCATGGAAAGGGGGAATCCCGCATGGAACTTTATATTTTTTCAATTTAGAACCCATAGACACTATAGCCATAGGACTATAAACCATGTGTTATCTAGAATACATTTTCTATAGTTGGGTTTTTAATAAAAACCAAGGAGTCAAAATGAGGTTTATAAACTCATCCTTGATACCATGATTATCACCATTTAACAAAATTAAATCAGTGAGAAACTCTTATATCCATCTATTTAGGACATCATAGGGTTGGAAATTGGAATAATATTTTCTACTCCAAGACACCACGTGGATCACACACCACTCGTTTCATTACCATCACAACATTGAATCCTTGATGAATATATCCATCAATTATACACAGAATAATATTCAATTCTTCTTCAAAAATCATGTTCATTTGTTTTGTGAACATTATCTATGAATTTTATGGGCCGATTATGTAGGGACAAAACTGTCAATATACAGATAACTACCCCATGATAAAATAACGTAGAACATGATTTACTTGTTGGGGAAAGGAACAAAAATAATAATTATAATGTCATCTTCCAATATTTATTTTTCAATAATAATAGAATCAGAGATTTTAATGAGTCATTTCGTTGAATAATCCTAGTTATGAAGAATATGTAATTCAATTCAGCACATGGGATCATGGAAATTATTAATTTACTTACAGATCTATGAATAATAAATTTTACACTTCAAAAACATTAAATGAATGGAGGAAATTGAAAATTAAAATCTTTAACTCGATTTTGGAGCAATCATTGGTATATAATCTATTCTGAAGTCATGGGGATGATTCAATGCATTTGATGAATCTTTATACATCTTTGTTTTCGTACTGTTCATTGTCTGATATCAATATTCCAACTAATAAATGTGTAACCTCTTATCAAAGACCACATGGTCATTAATTATCCTTGGAAATTATCCATAATGAGATACTTAGATATTGAATTAGATTATGTGTATTTAATAAATAAAATAAATAAATAAATAAATAAATTCACTTAAATAACCTTCTAAGAGATTACTTATCTAAAAATATGGGGATGAGAAAAATTAAGTCATTCAAAAATTATATTGGACACCATTGATTCAATGGTGATCCCATATTTTCAATATGAGACTTTATTATGGAGATATACATGTATTTCTAAAAAACAATTGATGGATTAAATAATATGAATTTAAAATTATTATAAAATTAATCTCGATCTCTTTGTTCGGATGTATCATGCTCGATATCAACTCATAATTATAAATATATTTATTCATATATTTAAAAGACTTACATGTAAAAAATAGCCGTTATTTTATTCAAACCATCAAGATTTTCAGCTTCAAAAAGATCAAACGAAAACAAATATAGGGATACTGAGCATGCCTCTTCCTCTAGTGCTCCCAGGATCTTTCTTGGATACTCATATGATTGAAAAAAAAATATCTAGGGGTAATCATCCATCCACATAAGATACACTCCTAATGATCCTTGATCACAACCATATACTCTGAAATGGTTTCTACATCCACACTTTCTTGCTTTCCCCAGTAAATAAAATGCGTAGGATCGTGAACGTATCTTATTCGATTCAACACATGAATGATATCATGAACCCGCTCCAACTATGGGGGTATTTCTGGGACTTATGAAAGCAAAAAACCCTTATGGGATCTATAATGGCCCAATAAACCTTACGGATAACATTACTCATGAATTGAATGTCCAAAATCTTCATCATTGAGAGACTCATAAGATAATGTGGCCCCCATAATCAATCCTTGAGGGCCTATGACATTAATCATTAAAGGATTTATGACTTATCTATGTTTTCCACATCTACCCATATATTACGTGTTCCATATCAGCTGTGGACTTCCCAATCTATGACCCAATAATATATTCCTCTATGTTCTCATTCTAGAATAATGATATCCTTCACGATCTCTAAAACATAACCTTGAAATTTTCCCTGATAATAGTGGAGTGATAAAATCTATTATATGAAAACTCTTTTAAAGATAATTGATCCTCCCAGTGTCGGTCATTTTCTAACATGAAATCCATCAGTATATTCTCCATCACTAGGATAGTTAACTTGGTATTCCCATGTGTCCGGTGGTGAAAAGATGTACTCATCCCCAATTGGGTTTCAAATTCCCCTGATTGCCTATCCAAACAAATGTGTGGGGAACCACACATAACAATTAGAGAAAATAATTAAGGGAACCCTATGATGGAATATGATATCATGCACATACAACTTCACCAAACACTCTGCTGAACTCTAGTCTAAAAAACATGGATGTGTTCCGAATTTTTTTGCCGGTCAACTACCAACAAGTTAGTATCATATGTTGTCATTATACCCATAATACTTATCAAATCTTCCATGTATATTCCATCCAATTTCTAAAAATGGTCCTCAAGATGATGAAAAAATATATTATTGGACCCAAAAGTCATCATTCCCCTACAGACATGTGAGACACCGATAGCTAAACAAAGTCATTATATTATTCATGCCAGCCCAACCAAATTACCACTAAGGGTCCATATATATATTTCAAATAATGGGATATAATCTTAGAAATATGTTTTAATATAAATGATCACATCCTCTTTAAACACAATGAGGACCACTATCCATATCTATAAAATGATGAGGTTATTCTCTATTTCTGAGAATCCATTTGTTAAATATCCTAGGAATATCTGGTCATAGAGGACCTCAAAACTTCTGTCTCATTACTGAGCTTCCCTCATAAACTGAATAAGTAAAGGATTCAGCACCACCAATTCAAGATAAGTTTGACACACATCTTCTTCCTTGTTCAGTTGTAACAAAGACAACTTCTTAGATTCACCATCCTCCAATAATTTCTAGGATATTCTAAAAATAGAATCTACCACAACATTTCCCTTCACTGGAGTATATACTTCTCCAATTTCCTAAATCTGTTGGAACTCAAACTAGTTCCTCTCTCTCAAGATTATATCTATCTGTGTGAAGACATACCTAATACATTGATGAATAGAGTAAACAAAAAAACTATTCTAGAAAATAGTGTCTCAACATCCCCATAACTAAGAATACAAATTCCAACTCTATAACATGAGTTTATTATTTTTTCTTGTGGGAAATCATCTACCTTCACCCATATTTTATCACTACCAACATCGTCATCAAAACAAAACTGATAATAGAACCAAAGTAATCACAATATACTACATACTCTACACCCTCCTCTGGTAGTCCCAAAATAGAATCACTCATCAGACATAACCTCAACTCCATATCGATATCATTAACATATCAATCAAGTTATAAAAATATCCTATCTTCATCATGGTGTCTAAAGGGGTTTCATTCTAGGATAATTCCTCCATGAATCTCTTATATTTCCTTACCATGATAAGTTATCTTCACACTTATTACAAGCTCCTGCATAGATCCCATGAAAAAACTAAATCATTATTAAATGTGTCTATAAATAATTTAAACATAGAAATTTAATTTCATGGAATACAAAAACCATGGATATATAACTTTAAATCATATATAATACCATAAATCATGGGCTGCCAAAATAATTCTAGGACCATCCTCAAGTTCTATTCCTGATCCACCTCTAACATAGGGTAGATGAGTATGTATTCAATGAAGACAAGAACTAACTAGTCCATTTATTTCTAGATGATACATTTAATCAATTCCATATTAATGTTGCATAATTAATCACACAGAAAGACATCATTATAATCTGATAATGTCCATTAAGACATAAGAATGATGGGTTTTTAAAATCCGCTTCATGAATGATAAACTAGTGGTTTTAGGACATTTGATCAACCATCAAAAACCGTCTCATTCCTCACAACCAGTTAAAGAAATCAAAAATCCTTAGAAAAATGGACATTTTATTTTTCATGGCCTAGTTGGAGAGATGATTATCAATAAAAATATGTAATATCTTATCTCTATTTTTTATGAACAACCCTAGAGCTCCATAGAGGTATACACTGGGTATGATAAAAAACATAACGTAATGGTCCTCTAATTACACCCTCATCTATGAGATCTTGATAAAGGAAATATAATATGACATATAATATATTAGTGTGGTCCTAGGGTGCATGTTGATGAAACATTTTATCAATAACCTAAGAGGTATATTTATAATCTCTTTAGGGGTGACCTCCAAGTAATAGTCCATGAATAAAGGATCCTAGATTCATGATCATCCTTCTATGCCATAAGATTAAATCTCTAACTGAGGGGTGATTTTTTGTACCGTTCTTATTACAAGACCCACTCACTCCACCCGGAGATCTCTACATCCCATGATAGATAATCCCATCCCATCCATATGAAGGGATCCAAATTTTTTATTGGGATAATTTTTTTTGTCTTAGACCATGGAAAACCAAACCATACCCAAGATGAAGTCATATGGTCTCATCATGATAACCAAGAGATCAAATGAGAAAATATAGCCAACAACGGATGACATAAAAAATTGTCAAATAATAGAAATCTAAGAGGCATTCCCAATAAGAACCTTATGTAAATGTTACCAGGATAATGTCTCTATCAAGATACATATCAATATCATCATGTGTATTGTGCTGATGTAATTACTCGTAAAAGTGTCTACTAGTACAGAGGTAAGAGTTGAATAATCATATATGGAATCGGTAATCATCGTGTGAGATATGGGGTCATAATTCTATATAGTATACAACTTCCCACAACCCCAAACACAATCTCTATATTCCTTTCATGACCTTCTTGGTGGTTGTGGTTGAGGGATCTAATAAAATCTTCCACCACTGGAAACTCTTCCATCGGGAGCCCCACCTTCTCTTATACCATCTTAGACACACTGGGGTCCTCTATAGCCTCACATGGGATACCTATAATCATGAAAATGCCTCTATCATGGTGATTTATTCACTATATTCCTTCCCTCCATGGAATGTTGAGTCGGGAAATCAAGAGCCATGTGACATTTCATTCCACATTTGAGGCATTTCCCATCTCCAAGTATCCTTGGTCCACTATGTGGTCCCAAAAACACATGATCACATAATTAATTATATTCATGATAGTATGTCCATGGAAAAGTCCTTTAAAAAATATTCCTTATAGAATCTAAATCTTACTCTACCATATAACACCCACATCCAACTATAATTGCATAGTATCCATTAGATCATAATGTCTCTATCACTAGATCCCAATCTAGTTCCACAGCATATAAAGAAATTCATTGGGGTACCACACTAGAAAAGAATTCTCTATGGAGACCTTTCTCAACATCAATGCCCAAAAGCAATCATCCTGAACCATGTTGTGGTATTATCATGTGAGGAAACTTAACCTCACAAAATATCCGTACACTTTCAAACCTCTTTACTACAAGACTAAATGATCCTAAAAATGAATGGAGAATATGAATGAGGGGTAGTACCCCTCATGAAATTTATTCTAGAAGTCCAAACATGAGAGTGAAGACTTATCATGCTTCTTCATGACTAGTCTCCACCGGTTCCTATATTTTTAGGAGAAAATGATGAATAACAGCACAACCATTGGATAAGTAGAAGTCAGCACAGGATTGAAAACATAGATCCCCACATCGAGACAATTATTCTTTTATTGGTTGTCTAGCTCAACCACGAACCTCAACAACCACTGGTGTTTTAAACCATAGTGTATGTAAGCCTATGCGCATCCTGAGACTACTCTGCTAGTATTATCTACCTATTGACTATTAGGGGTGCTACTACGTGGCCGTATAGAGTAAAGATCATGTGTGATGGAACCTAAATAAAGGAATATTCACTCATTAGATAACCATCATAATTTTGGATAAGTAGCATTGATATTAGTCTTCCTAGAGGAAACATGAAAATTTAATCAAGATATAGCATAGTCCCATTAGAATATGTAATTGGGAAGGCAAATAGATAAGTAAAATCAATATTTTCACCCATATATGATGAATGTAACAATTCTACCAATAACCAATGACTCGGTATGATGAGTAGAAACGTAGGTAATCAGAGTTCTGATAAATGTATATGTCAACCGCCTCCACAAAACAGGGTTTCGTAGATAGAAAGTTACACAGAAGACACATTGAATTCATTTACCAAGGTTTCTAATAAATCCTAATAACATGAAAAAAATCTATACTTTATTTCATGGTCAAACAACATGTAATACCAATATTTAAGTACCCGAACCATTAAGGATCACATATACAATAGAAGGACAATCCATGAATACCCAAAGCTCGCCACTATAAGCGAGGTGATGGAAAAATGTCTTGAGAAGGTATAAATAATAAATGTGTCCTTTCCCTGTGTATCTGTAAGCACACACCCTCCAATTTATATGATGTTTTGCAGAGGAATAATAATAAAATAATCTATCCTCAAATCTAAAATCTATTCATGTAATATCTATTAAGGAGTACGGAAGAGTGAGATTTTGAAATCTGAAAATAGTAGGGTAAAAATACTCCTCCATCCCATGAATAGGTCCCAACATTAAAACAAATGGAAAATAAATATATACATCCTTTCCCGAAATCTCAAATCCCCGACCTCCATATGTGGAGAAATAAACCCAAGTGTCCCTATGATACTTTGAAATCATCGGGGACAAATTATTTTCCTGTATAATACATGAAAGATATTAGAAAATCCCATGTAGAATTGTGTATATACATACCTTGTAGTATTACCTAACAATTTAAGGGGGAGAAATATGAGACATTATAAAATTAGTAATATCAACTAAATTCAAGAGGGAAATGAAATCCTACAACAAAGGTATATACTCATTAAATAAACCTAGAAGAGTGAGAAAGGAGATAATTATCTCCTAGCCTTGTTTGGGAAGATTATACATCCAACTGTTCGATATGGTCCATCATCGATCTCTATTATCACATGTTTTTATTTGAAGAAATAAAACAATGGATCCACACCTCCCCATAATGTCACTCAGTTTAGGGGAGACACTATCATGGATGAGGACCCATTACCTATACAACAGCGGGGTTCCCCTCAATTGTAAGAGGACCCATTAACTATTATAACAGGAGTGTTTGACTTAGTAGATAAAGGACACATTCCAATAAACAACATGGGGGTTAAAAAAAGGAGTATCTTGATATGACCTGTTGGGGACCGAGCCACAAATACCCATTCCCAACTCAAATAAGTCATAGATTGGAGACTATAAATAAGAAGTAATATCACTAAAATGGGTCACATGGCCTATGTAACAATACGTACACACACACATCTTCAAGATAGAAAAATTTTTAAAGTTGAAATCCAAAGGAAACCCATGCAGGCATACATCAATATCCCACAACTAGAGTACAGCAGAAGTAATGAAATCATAAAAGGGGAAAAATAACCGCCCAAGAAAAACTATAATAGTGTTCAAACTTCTCATAAAGAGGATATCACTATAAACTGCAACTAAAAAAATCTCCTCAGTGAAGCTGGGATAAACAACTTAGTCGATCAATATCACTATACCGCACCAGCCTTAGGTCCTATATAGACTCCATCGAAAAGGCAGTGTTCTACACAAGAAAAAAATATGTCTGGGAAACAACAGTGTATGGGAGAGTATAAAAATACACAGTAGGAATCCCAACCCCTCCCCCCCAAATTAAAAAGGGATCAACTGAAAATAATCAATCTGCTCAACCTAGCTGGAGGGATGCCCAATTGAGGGAGAAGCTCCATCTTGAACCATCCTATGTTGTACATGAAAATTTTGATTGGTCTATAAGAGGTTCTTAACCTGACATGTGAAAACACCACACATGCTCCAATAATTCTCCCAGATATACTCATCTCAGATACTATGTCTCGTGAGGTTCCAATCTCATAGATAGAAATGTGACTCTCTTAATATATTCTAATCATAACCTAAATCGTTGAGAACATACTCCACATTCTCATCCATCCTAGATGTAACTCGTTCGAGATATTCCCTCCATCAGGAACAACACCCCCATTACTAATTATACATCAGAGATAACACACTCATTTGGGAACATCTTAATAGGGTCATAAATAGTGGCCAACAACAGAAGTCCTATCATTACTAACTTGCACCCATAAGAAGCATATAAAACCCAAGTTAAAAGGCACACCACTGACCACAACACACAATTGAGGGAGAAAATCTCGATAATATAAAACACATGAATCCTATATAATAAAAGAGAATAAAGGGACTCACTCATCACCTCTTCCGCATAACCGATGGTGTACTGCTACTATCTGATCGGTGAAAACTCTGTCACTCCAATTAGCAGTGTCCTATACCTCATTCTATCAAACGATAACAAGCCCATATCCTGGTATTATTCAAATATTGTGGATTTGACAACTCCTTGTAGCTTTATCACATAGTAATGGGATATCGAATCCAAATGGCGGACCTAATTTCTACAGCTACTCATAGAAAAGAGAGTAATACCCCTTAAGTGAGGACATGTGCCCTGATCCAACACGGGAGTAACACTCAGGAATGACCCACACCATGATATGATATGGGACTAACGCTTAATAAATTTAGTACCCACACCCTACCCTGGTAGGAAGGTGCCACTCAATGACTAGAAGACAAACACCTGAGTTGGATAAGAGATCACCAACCCTATCAATTCATTCACCATAGGGGAACAACCTATGAAACAATAGGGGAGTACTAACCCGATGCATCATGTCCCACTCCCTAACATGGAAGGGGAGTATGAACTTTTTCATAATGAGACTTATGGAGGACCCACACACTATAACCACATGGGAGTATCTACTCATATACTAGAGGTCCCAAACCCTTGTTCAATAAGAGTGTACCCACTCTCACTATACATCATATATGGAGGACCCATGCCCTAGTCCAATTCTGGTGTAATGATTCCATGGATATTGGACCTTATACCTTACCCAACTGGTCAGTACCCACTCTACCAACATGAATTTCATAAGGAAACCCACACCCTAGTCCGTCAAGGGAGTAAGCCCGTAGAGGAAACAACCCAATGGTAAACAAATGCCCACGATGTGGGGAGTACTATCCATTATTAACCTTAGTGGTAAGGAATCCCGCTCTTAAGTCCAATAATGGATTAGTAGTCCCTGAATCCCTCTATACAAACCACACTATTCTACAATATTAGTGCAGTACGACTGCAAAAGAATATTTCACAATTTCCAACACCTCATAACTCATAATACAAAATTGAACACACCCAAACATCCTAAAAGGAATACCTATTATGATAGACTAATAACATGCTTGAATTTGAGTCCCATAGAATGTGATATGAAAGGCGGAAGATTCCTAGAGGATCTCTTAGTAGTACACAATGTTCACCAGGGAACACCCGCTGTTTGACCCAGCATGAGTGCCTAATTGTGTATCATTTCCCCATGATATACTACACCTGTATAGGTAAGAACTTGTAGAATAGATACACACCATGTCCCTCTTCTCTATCCCCTGACCATGTTCCTCTTCGACATGGACGGACCGACCGTGTCCCTCATACACAGTGTATCCCATAGCACACGGCATGTTCGGATAAAAATCCTCCGTCACATATAGTTTTCCCATGTTTGTGTACCATACCACATGTAAATTTGTTTTAGTAGTGTGTTAGTACATGGACATGTATTTTCACAAGGACAACCCAATACAAGTCCCATGATCACATTGTTTTTTGCACTACACTGAGTGTAATATTCATATACTACATATAGTATCAAATTTTCATGTTGCCCGAACTGGAAGATAAAAACGACATGTTTCACTAAACTAAATGCAATGTAGAATGTAATTACATTCTAAAATTACTAGAAAAATTCCTCGATATTTCCCGTTATTTTTGAATACTAACAGATCTACCTTTAAGAGTTCAATAGCAATTGTATTTGGGATATAGAACCATAAAACAATGAATAAAGAAATCGATCTGGACCAAAACTCAAATACTCATTCCTCATTAGAAAAACACCAAACATTTGGATCAACAATGATTGTCAAATCATTTAGGTTCTTTATATATTGATGTTTTTTTAGAAACTGAGATCTACATCACCTTGTTGCATGGATTCATCATTGAATTCAGTCATCGCAAATGGAAAGGAGAAGAGTGGTGTGCTCCTAAGTGTGTGATGTTTCCTAGTGTTAGGGGGAGGTGTAGAAATTAGGTATAATAATATTACTACATTAATTATCCTCCTAATTCCACATCCCCAAAATGAACCCTGATGAAAACATCTAGTATAGAATACTTTCGTTTGCGCCTACGTCAAACATGGAATTTGGAACTGATCTGCGATAAAAAAATGGATATGAGACTTCACACATGTGTTATTTACATTTACAGTTAAACTACATGTGCACGACTAGATATATTTAATATTTTTAATATAACTGCACAAAGGATCCCTGGGCCACTACAGTCCCATGTTTATTCAATTCCCAACTCCAATAATATTTTACAAAACATTATTAAGTCTATTGAGCCAAATCCCTGGTCATGAAATTTGACCCATATTAGATATTTTCATCCCCAAAAAGTGAATTCCTAAAACCAATCGATGAAATTGAGCTCCCCACTAGAATCCCATGCTAGCTATCACACCAATGGTTCTTGTGCTGCTTACAAGCACGCACAGAGGGGAACCACCAAATGGGCACATGTATCCTTAGTTGCGATAGGTGGGAAAATCCCACGCACCATAGTACATTTGAAATCATTGGATCCAATGGTACACCACATCGCTAACCTGACACATATGTCGAGAGAACCAAAGAGTTCACATGCACCCATGGATGGACTATATAATATCATCCTCAATCATTTTTTATGTCAAGGTCAATACAGAACATGTGATGGTATTCATGAACAAAAAAATTGCATTCTCAAGGAAAAAAATGGTATTACTTGGCCTTCCATCTAAAAACATCAAACTTCAACACAACTCACCAAAAAAATCAATTCTATAACCTCTATTGGAATCCCAGTTGTGTAAGATTAGAAAGTAACAAATCCATATTGCAGAAACATGACAGGGTCAAACTATTATAATATAGAAAAATTATAAGAATGTATGTCCCATTATAACAGTTGTTATGCTAATGGTTGTCGAGTAGGAAAAACTCCACGGGCATTTTCGGGACCTGCTTCAACACTTCATCGCAAAACCTCACCCTGGACATTCATGTCTAATGACCTCATCAACCAAACCTCGATGTAGTATTTTTTGGATGGCACTAACTTTCCTACATGTTTCTGATTGCATCATAAAAATGTATCTCTGTGGGGAAAGTGTCCCCTATCACTCATGAGTTCAATGTTATGTCATATTGTACCAAACACACCTTAAGAATGTCAAGTAGAAGGACAATGAAAAACACAAGAGGGTACCCTTGAAAAACAATGGGCAACCCAAACATGTATTGGGTCTTACCGGGCCCTCTTTCACAACTACCAAAATGGGGTTTTACCAGCACGTTTTGTTACCCTGGATAAACATAGATCATGTGCGGAAATAATAGAGTACCCACAATAATTCAAAACAATTTCTACTACAAAATATTGTAAGGAAACTCGGAATAATTATAATCATCCTAGGAGCATCTGGGTCAAAGGCCTATATAGAATTTAATTGTTGTTGTACCCATCCACTAACTCTCATATCATAGAACAGACCTTAAGGGGGAGGTGTTATGAATATCTCAAACTGCTTCCCACCTATTGAATCTCTACCAAATCCTCCAATTACTTTGTCACAATAAAGAACTATTTCCTCCAAACACTTCATATGTCTTGGTGTCTCATAAGTTAGACACCTCTCACTATCATTGAAGATCTGGAAATCACTGGTGAGATACCCAAGCCAACAGAAGAGTAACAAAGCCTCTCATATTGTTGATATGATCATCAGTGCTACTCCGTCATTACAGAGACACATGTATCTCTAAAAAGGTTATGCATCTAGTTTCGTGATCTTTTTAGATGTCTTCTTCCAGCTTATAACGATGAATCTCCCTCATGACCACTTTAGCGGGTTATATCCACATGTTCCTCATCCAAGAAACATTCCAACACCAGAGATCTCTTCTGTACTCCAATATAGGTGGGAATGAAAAACCTAATCGCATATGCCCTTATATCATAATGAAATCACAACTAGATGGTTTTATTCCTTGAGGAACAGATACAGAACAATATCCATGAAGTATCTCAACATGTTTATAAACCTCACTGAAAATTTTTCCACATTCACGCTACCCTGCTGATGTTGTAGAAGCTGCAGAAGCTCGAGGATACACACTGATCTCAACATGTTTGGGTAAAAAATTTCCCTGATGTGTCTCTTGAACTCCTACCATGTAATAATTTCTTAATCATTAGTTTATATCACTAGAAACCACCATCTCCTAGTTGAACTATGAAGAATGATCGCCACCAGGACAACGATACGATTAAGATATTTTCTCACAAAAAGAAAAACTCATATTACTAACTCGATCTATTCATCTACCACTATTGGGTATAGATCACCATGAAACCTCATAGTTATTCACATATAAAACTCATCTAGAATAATCATTCTACATGAATCATCATCCTGAACTTCTGGTAAAACATGATACTCTCCAAGTGGTTGCACCAAAGGAAGACAACCTGTAGGTATCATGTTGGATTTTGTTCCATGTATTGATGCCTAATCATGGTCAGCTGACCGAGGAAGTAAAGGAGAAACCAAAATCAATTCTTATATGAGGCATGTACATTTTATTTCCAAATTACCTATGTTAAAATTTATAT
This sequence comes from Viscum album, assembly GCA_963277665.1. Classification (NCBI taxonomy): domain Eukaryota; kingdom Viridiplantae; phylum Streptophyta; class Magnoliopsida; order Santalales; family Viscaceae; genus Viscum; species Viscum album. Next base: position 1,553,618,456 of record OY728148.1, on the reverse strand, counting down.
AGTTGATAGTCGGGTTATTTGACTCCTAGTGATCGGATATACTACCTTTGCACCAATGATAGAACCTATACCCAATGATCGGAAGTCAAAACATCCTAACACTATCTCTACGCAACCCAAAAAAATATCCCAACACTATAGTACCAATTTTTAACCATCCAACTTTGATACAAATATATCATGACCCAACCCGACGGGGCCAAGGCTGCAACTCCCCAAGCCTGCCTCTTAGTGGCTAGGTGCTTGTGAATAGCATCAAGAACACATATCACTATCATGATAGTCATTGCCTATGTCCATAAACACACACACAAAAACACCTCCAAGATTTTAAAATGATGAAATGTAATAAACAAAAGGCAACCAACCCATGCATACTTGTATATCTCACAAACATAATATGACCAAAGTACAAGAAGAAGAAAATGAAAAAACAATTCCTACCAAAGAAAACAGCAAAACCATCCTACATACACAGATGGAGGGGTTAATTGTCAACTGCATGTGTGGGACTGATCATTGGCAAGACTCCGGTAAAATCCTCAGTCTGTCATGCTCACTATGTTCTTCCTGCCTATGGTCCTCTATGCACTCCTTCAAAAGGAATGTGTTCTAAAAAATAAAAAAAACATGTGCATGAAAATCCCATGTAGGGGTGAGTATAAAAATACTCAATATGTTCCCCCAAAACCCAAATATTAAAAGGGAGAAACATAAAGGAAACTGTTCACTCAAATAATCTAAGGGGAAATCCTATCAAGAAAGAACAACCATCTCAAACCATCCAAATATGTACATGACATGTCAGCTCAGTATAGAAGTGGTGTCAATGAATACATGTGAAAACAAATTAAGGACTCCTATTATTCACCCACATATACTTTTCTTAGATATTAAGTCTCTTGAGGTTATGACCTCATAGCCAACAATATGATTCTCTATGTAGATTATAAAAATAATATAATTCCAGGAGAACACAATCCACATGATCAGCCATCCATGATGGAAACATATTTTAGATGTACTCCATTGGGAAAACATCCACCATTTAAAATGGTTTTTGAAGAGAACAACCTCTATCGGGAATGTGTTACTTGGTCTAGCGCTAGCGCCCCGCACCAGAGGCCCTATAATCATTACCATGAGCCCAATTTAAGCTTATAAATACCATGTGAAGAGACCCAACCCTCCCGAATACCCATATTATAGGAGAAATAATATATACTATACAACACATGAATCATCTATGCCAAGAAAGAATCATAGGGACTCACTCCTTACCACTAACCCACAATCAATGGAGTAATTCCCTTAACTAACTCATGGATCCTCTATCACTCTTGTAAGAAGTGTCACACACCTCAGTTCATTAATGTATAACTAATACATATCTATATATCGTTATCTTATCTTGGATGGGCCCACTCTTTATAACAATATCCCAAAACAATGGGTGATCCAAACCCAATCCTGGACCCACTCCCCACTACTACTCGAAGATAGGGGAGTACTACTCCTTATGTCAAGTCTGGAACTTCGATCTAACAGGTTTTTACAACTCCTGAATGTCCCACATCCTAATAGTATTGGGGAGTAACACTTCATAAATAGAGGACCCGTACCCATATATGAAATAGGAGTACCACTCAGTAACTAGAGGACCGACACACGAGTAGGACATTGGAGTACATACTATGATAGATCCTTTAGTATGGGTGTCATTCACCATGAAACTATGGGGGATTACCGACCCTTGGATTGGCGACCTGCTCCCCGGCATTGTAAGGGAGTAGAACCAATTCTGAAGCAATAGGTATGGAGGACCCATGACTTGGAACGATAGGGTAGTTTCGACTCCTTATTGGAGGACTCGCATCCTGTTGTGACAGGGGAGTACACACTATATCTATACATCATATAAAGAGTACCTACGCCCTAGTCCAAAAGAGAAGTGCTAACTCCACATATAGAGGACACACTCACTAATACAACAAGGCGGACTTACTCAACCTTCAAAAATGGCATAGGGAAACCCACACCCTATTCCTTCACATGTGTAACACCCTTGATGAAAACTACCCAATAGTAACAATATCATGCCCATGACATGGGGAGTTCTATATCTACCAATGAAGGGAGGTGATGAAAACTCGAACCCAAGTAAAATTGGGTAGTAATAGTCCCAGAGTCATACAATAAAAACCACACCAATCTCCAACATCATCACTGAACCACATCACTTGAATATTACTGGATTTACAAAACATCATATCTCATAAGTTGTAATGGAGGCCACCATAACTCCCTACATAGAAAACATATCAGGATAAACTACTCACAAGCCTGAAGTTGATTTTTTATAGAAGGAGATATAAAAGGAAGAAGATTTCTAGAGGAGAACCTAATAGTAAACAGTGTGCATCGGGGAACACAAAGAGTTTGTGCCAACCCAACCAACTACCTGTGTATTTTTTCACATGGGATACTACTCATGTAGTGGAACACGTCATGTAGAGTAGATACACACCATGTCCCTAATGTCTCGTCTCATTTTTGTGTTTCTCTTCTACTTGGACCATCATATAGTGTCCCTCACATACCATGTATCCAATACTACCCCATGTGTTCAAAAAAAATCACCACCTACCCATGTATTTTTTTCCTTTTATGTATACCATACCCCATGTCAGTGTATCATGGCAATGTATTAGTACACAACCTTGTATTTTCACAGGGCTAACTGAAGTTGTGTCCCATGGTCACATGGTTTAGGGCACTATATGATGTGTATTCATGACTGGTCACATGGCTTGGGGAAAAGCTACATGGATCATTTCATTGAACTGCACACCATATAGATGGTAATTATAGTCATGAATTACCTAAACCCACCCTGATTCACCAAGTAGTTTTCCAAAACACACACATATACCTAGTATGGATCAATAAAAACTATATTTGGGATCCAAAATCATAATAAATGAATAATGAAAGGGATTGGGAACAAAACAGATATCCTCCTACCTTGTTATAGGATCCATAAATCTTTGGATCAATAACAACACATAGATAATTATAGTTCTTGATCTGTTGGAGATATGAATCAGAAATGGAGATTGGTATCATATCATTGTGTGGATTCAATATCAGTTTCATTCATCGCTAAAGCTAAAAAGAAGTGATGTTCACTCCCTAGAGTTTGAAATTCCCCAGGTTTATGAGTGAATTGGGCTTCATAAAAATAAACCCATTAATTCTCCTTTTAACAGCACCTCACCAAAACGAATCCCGATCAAAACACCCATCGTAGATAACTTTAGGTCACTCTTAGGGTAAAGAAGATGTTACAGACTCAACCAAATTCTAAAAAATCCAATCTTTTACTTTGAATATGATTTATTCGTGTATCAATCGAAAATAAACATGCATAAGAAATATATATAATAATATAATATCACTGCATCGAGGCTCCCCGAGCCTCGTCTTTCCTGAAGTGATTCAGCGCCTGACTCTGGAAATATTTTATGAAATATTCCAATGTAAATCAGGTAAAACCATGTGTCATTGCAAGATATATGACCCATGAATTGATACAATAAGTGGGTTCCACTCAATTGATAGTGGAACCATTCCCAGATAATTGAGGATTGTTCAAGTTAGTATATAGATGGACCATTCATTGATAATATATCAGGGTTAAAATAAAGTCATAGATGACCCATGAAATTATAAAATAAAAGGGTTACATTTTTAATATAGAATACAAAATCCCTAATATAATATATGTATTACTATTTAGGGTACCAATCCACTGATACCACAGGTGGGTTCCACTCACTAGGAATTTGACACATGCCCTAATACAATATGACGGTTCCACTCAATAGGTAGGACCAATTCCATGATACAATAGGAGGGTTACAGATAGTAGATAGAGGATCTATGCTCTAATGAAAAATGAGGGTTCCACTTAAACTAGTACAAGGAGTATGGTGGAATTGAAACCCTGAACTCTATCTGATGATAATTCTCAACCATTACTGTCATCAAGTGGTACCAAAAGAAGTATTATTATTATAATACCTTTCATCATATCTCAAAATATATTAATATTTATACCATTATGTTTTACAAAAAAATCAAGTTAGGATAATTGAGGGCCAATATCTGATCAAAATGAAAGGACATACAAGAGGTGTCACTTTTTTCAAAAGAAATAACATGGATTTTAAGTGGTCCACACAACCTATGGCCCCACTCATTTTCATAATTGTTTCCTCATAAACATATTACTCATTATACATTTAATACTTCAATATGTGTAAGGGTACTACACGGCATGTCACATCCTCCTAGGGTTGTGTCACATGCTCTTGGTCATGGTTGTGTATATTTTTCATGTTTTAGTACATGGTGTGTACCTGGACATTTTCATATCCATATACTCTTGGAGTACAGACTAGGCCACCAAAAATAGGTCACATGGTATGTGGAGGAATGACATATACTGTGATGTTTAACTCCCCTATAAATCCTAGCCTCTTTGTCCATGGGACTACAAACCAGGTTTTCATTAGAGTACCCGAAATGTAGTTTGGGTTTTCATAGAATCATTGGAATCCACACATGGTATCCCCAAAACATCCTAAGCATCATGAAACCAAAAATTATACCAAAAAAATTGGTGTAAAACTCCCATGACCATCAATTACAAGCCTTTGATAGAAAAAATGGGAATTTTATCCACATCTCAAAGACACCACACACCTCATGCACCTCTAGTTATATTTCCTTCTATGCTTTAGATCTCAGACCCATGAATCCATTACCAATACATGTAATCTACTTTGATTAATCCTAAAAAATCAATTTCTATCATTGTTTGAAAATACACCATGAATATGGCAGTCTGATCATGCTTTGACCCACCCATTTATAGTTTTATTGCAACACTATAGTCATGTGATAATGAAATCGATGAATGGTTGGGGAAATTCATATGAAAACATGTGATAACTCCACTGGAAAATTATTCTTCACTGATTACTACATAATTTGGTATATGAATGAATTATTTCTTCTATTAATGAAGATAAAATTTAATAATTAATTTAATTTGATACAAGGGCTCATGAAAAGTATTAATTTGAAAATATATCAAAGAAATAAAAAAATAACTTTCTCAAACATTTAATCAAGATTGGGAAACACAATGTAAGATCCCTACCTCAATATTTGATATTATATTTTTCAATATCCACTTTCCATCTAGGGGGAAGATCTTTTACATTTGATGAACCTTCATTCACCTGGATCTGTTTGTTTTTATTCATTCAATATCTGTCCAACAAAATATAATTTTATAAAATCATGTCCATAATCCCATGTTTATGATTAAATAACTAGTCACTCGACCTATAAGGATACATATAGTGGGAATTAGGTTATGGCTATTAAATTTGTTGAATTAATTAATTAATTATATTACATAACGTACCCAACATTAGATTCCTTATCAAAACATAGGACAATGACTAAAATCATGTCACACCATGGGTAAATCCATGATTTAGATTCAAATGTTGTCATCTTTTTTCAAATTGAGACTCCTATTATGTGATATCGAAATATTTTTACAAAATATGTGCATGTGGTAATTTTTTAAATATTTTTATGAAATTAATTTTGTGCTCTATATGATTCATAGCTCTGTGTCTTCTTAGTTCCTAAATCCAAATTTATTTTGAAATATATTTTAATGTGTTATAAAGGGAAAAACGTATCTGTATAATATGATATAGGATGATAAATTATGCTCAAGGTAAACTGGGTTTTGAGTGATTACTAAAATAATATCCAAAGCTAGCATTTAGGCAATGGATACCATTCATATTAAATTGGATCTGTATTTTCAGGGATCTTTACAGTTTCTTAAATGTATATTTTAGAAAATTATTACACCATTTCGGATTAACAAATATAAATGAGGTGATCTGATATAATGTTTTTATCCACAATCACCCTTATGGAATCATGTTTCTAAACTATTCGGGGTAGACATATGAAAAATTCTATAATTATAATCTCCCATTTCCATATATGGATGGGTAAGGAATGAAACATACTGACTATTTTTTATTATAATACCTTCACCTATTGACAATTAAGTCTTATAAATACAAACTTTAATAACACCCACTTAATTTCATCCCATAAAATATTATCTTTGTAGTTTATACATCCTCTGATTAATAAGATAAGTGACCCATCATGAATAATGGTAGGAAGAAGAAAATTTGTTCCAAATAAGAATTTGGCCCCAAAATATGACCTCTTATATGACCCAACAGACTTCTATATTGATTCCATCCATTATTGGTCTCCACACCATTTATTATTGACATCATTTATTATAAATTATGAATCATATATATGATAATATTTATTATTCTCACCCAAATTAAGGATAACAGAAACGTGAATGAAGAAAAAAAATTCATGTTGTGAAGAAAAATCAAGATGTATATCTGTTATTGAAGACATTAGTTTCCATTAATATAGAGCCTCATTATCCAAAATCTTTTATAAAATCTAGCTTAATGAATCGACCAGTTAATTATAATTACCTTGTGTATACATCAAATAAAATTAAAATATTTAATGATATTCCATCCATATGTGTTTCGTTAGTTCAAATATCATTTTTATGAATAATTTATTTTAGATCTTGTTATCTATAAAAACCTTAAATTTCTCAAGAAAAAAGCTACTGATTTCATGGTTTTTAGTATATAACTATTAATGTAAAGTCCAAATATTTTTTGTAATGTTTATTTTAAATAATCATAACTATCATAATCTATAATAACGACACAATTTCCATACATGACAGCCCAACCCATCCCAGTTCATAATGCATCACAATTGACTACAAAACCCTTTCTAGAACTTGAAAATATATAGAATGGTGATGATGTAAGATAATCATTAACACTATGGAAGGATTTATATAAAATATCATTCCATTTTAAAATAACACTTTTTTATATAATATTTATCCTCATTGAAGAAATTCATGAAAAACAACGAAAAAGAGTCAGTAATATTATGCAATCCAAGGAAATAATATATCTCAAAAAAATTATTGGTTTCCAATAGATTACAGATTTTATCCTTTCACAATCAATAGAAAATAATCTATCAATGTAGACATAGAAAATGAATATTACTTATTGTATACATAAATCAAACATTCAAAGGATGTAATAAAGGGGATTCTCTCACTATATAATCTACATTTTTGTGAAATTTTGTTCATGATTAGCCTTTTTTCTAGAATATTAAAAATACCATTAATGAACACCACCATAATTAAGTCAACATTCTATTTTAAAATATAAATCATCAAATATATAAACATTATGGGAGAATTAATATGATAAAAGGGCATCAACGCTTATTCAAAGTGATAATAAGGGATCTTAATGTTATTTTCTCAATGTACTCTTAAGGATGTTGAAGTTGATTATATCATGTTCATAAATACATTTTAGTGTACCAAAAATCTTTTATATATTAATCAAACATGAATTCAATTCGGGAAATAGGAAATAAATTCTTTATTTTAATTTGGTTTAGTTTTTTAAAATTTACACGAATCATTGGAGTTCCATAAACCATCATTACAAAAATAACTGGTCATATCCATGGATATATTCTAGGTCATATGAAACCTTTTTCCCACTAAATTAATCCAATCTTTCAATTACCTCAATTCAATTAGTGGAATCCAATAATATAGATCTGAAATAATATTGGACCTTGGATAAGGATCAACCATGAATTCTAATTTTCTTTTTTGCGAATCCCCAAAAAAATGGTTAGGAATGTCAATAGTAAAATTTTCAATGATTGATGGAAAATATCTATGTCTCATTTTCTCAATAGATACTTATATTACCACTACCAACTAATAATATGGTGTCCCTTCCACTTTTCTTATAGGTCCTTCTTTGATTTCACTCAAAACCTAAACATATTTTTGTTATTTCTGAATAAATGTTTTGTTAATTGATAAAAAAACATGTAAAATATGATGATGATGTGTGAGCAAGAGGATCTATCATGAAGACACGAGCCAAAAGAAACCTATGAAACATGAAGAAAATGCATATAAAACCTAAGAAATTAATTGAAAATCTACACCAAATTTTTTGATGGAGGGTGACTGATGGTGAGGGATTCATCGACAGAGATACGAAACTAAGAACCATGAGACTAGATGGCATCCATTGACGATACATTCAATAAATGAGCCACTCAAAAATATCAACCCATACCAAAGCCTCATGCACCATCCAAGATATCATGTAATTCATCTAACCAGACCAAATTGGGGTACTGTGCGAAGGAAAATGAACAAAGTTAAGGTAAACCAATAAAAAATAGAACAATACAAGTGTAGAATTTTTAAGAAAAGTCACCACCACAGACTGATCACAGGGAAAACCCCCCATCAACTGTGTATCCACCTACATGACCAATACATCTAAAGAACATGAAAGGTGTCGATCTAATGAAATAGGGGATGCTGACTCGATACTAAAATGAAGAATGAGACAAGAACATAGCCAAATATAGTGACACCTCAAGGTGAGAGTGAGTCTAGTAGGGAAATTTCAGTAGGGACGAATATAGAGATCCATGCTCGATGTACATGGCCATTATATTACATTAGCATAATACTTAATACATGTCTTAGACAGTCTCATAATGACTATATTATTTTACTAAATTTGGAAACTCCCAACATAATCTTCTAATAATGATATAATATATTCAATATCTCCTATAAGGATCTTCCCCTCTTTTTTTCAACCTAAAACATTTTTTTATATCCCAGGGAAAAGAAAACATTAAAACGGTGAGCTCAAATGCTCGGTAAGGGTAAACATGGATAATATATAAGAAGCCATAAACATTAGAACGTAAAAATCTGTAATTAAAGTTTAAGCATAAAAATATTGCACCATGAAATAGATCTTGGAAGTATGTAAGCCATGTATCATAAAATAACATTAACATTGATATAATCTCATTTAAATAAAACATGTAATTGTGGAAAACGAATAACAACATATTATTATTTCCATATTAGCCATAGAATTACATCCAAGACCATCATTGTGGACCATGTCCATTGATAAACCTTGATTACTTGTCGTTCTAGCCATGTATTACCGAACCAGATTTACATTCCATTAAATTAATGTCTATATCATGATATATAAATCTCTACCTAATGCATTTTAGGGAGATATAGTTCTCATGCATCTAAAAATGATATCATTATAACATAGTCCAAAAAACATAAACCATTCTTTATAGTATAATCCAAGAAATAAAATGGGCGCCTTAAAACATAAATTCATCAAAACAAAATCCATGGAGAATATCATTCCATTATTAAAATAATAAAATCATAGTAATAATAGTTATAGAAACATAACCATATTTAAATGTTATCACCTTATATAGAAAATAATTTTGATATTCCACGTGAACATTGTTTTCAGAAAATATACTTTCTTCTTCACAATGTTTACTTTTATCTAAATTCTTCTAAAGTTTAAAAGAAAAAAATATTAGTTACTAATAAACATGAAATTGTGTAGAAGATGATTCATGGAAATAAGGCTTCATGAATGTGTAAAAATTCATTCATGTAGTATAATTTATAAAAAACATTATCTACGTACTATTTCCTGAAAAGTCAAAAAGGACTCTATATGGTAAACAAAAGAATGATTCCTTCCATACCACATCGTACAAGTATAAAAGGGTAAAAACGATCTCAAATATAAAAATTATAATTTTTTACATTTTATGAAAATATATTTTGAAAACATGGATATATATGATATATATATCCCGTGTAAATAATTACGTATGAATGATCTCCGATAAAAATGAGATTGAAAATTTATTTCTTACCTTAGGTCTGATATACTTAGAATGAATCCAAACCTATTGTATAATTATTTAAATAATGCTGCTGACATATTATATAATTGTTTTCATTTTTATAATGAAAATTATAATAATATTTTCATCTTTCTGTTAGTAACATTTCATTGTTACTCTTTATTCGAGTATTAACTACTTTATATTCTTATGTATGTTTTGTTAGATATGTTCTTATTATTCCTTGTTGGTTATAGTTATATAATTAAAAGCAGGGTATTATTATAATATATATCATATTTATTCATTAATTTCATTTATATAATCATGGTTTAATGAATATTATGTAGAACAAATAAAATTTCTCTATGGAGACGTTAAGCCGTACGTACGCACTCACGAATATATCATTCCCATAATTGCAAAATTGTATTGAATTGGATGGTGTAAATTATCTAATAATTGGTATAATGTTATCATAATAATATAGAGTTGTTATTTACCCCAATATACCCATCCATGTAATGTGGTGGTGAAAACCATATATCACCACAGCGTGGAGATAGTAAGTCGTACGTACACAAGTTTGGTGATTTTGTTCTTTTTAGGATTAATAGAATGCGAAATAGAGTTGTTTCATACATATAATAACATATTTATATATTAGGGATACTTATGATATTACTTTTTTATGAAAAATATAAATAATATTAAGTAGAAGAAGAAATAAATTTGAATTAATCGGTAAAAGAGATTACCTCTTTCTCGACGTTCCCCCTTTATATTATCTCTTAGAGAACTGAATATTGTCTTTTGAGATGACCAAAAACTATAGAATGCAACTAGGGAATTTGAAAAGTGAAATGGTAAGGGTTTGGCCGAGAAGGGAAGATCAAAATGGAGTGAAAAAGGAGTGAAAGGAGGTGCCCTTTTATAAGAGAAAAGAGCGACATTTTAGGAAAGCCGTAAAATATATATTTATTATAAATTCAGTTTGAATTTAAAATAGAAAAAAAACTTATTTAATTCAAATATAATATGATTTTATTTCGATTAAACATAATCTAATATTTTTTATACATGTTTTGAATATTTTTTTAACTTTATCTTTTTTTATTAACACTTATTTTAACCTTTTTAATATTACTGTGGTATCATGTTATTTACACATTGTGGCTATATGTAATTATCATATCAGGTCAAATGACCCAAAAAAAGGTTATTTATGACATATTTGGACTTATATTAACCATTTAGCCTCATATTAGATTATTATAAATTTAATATCATTTAATAAATAATTTTATGTTCTGTGTTATGAATTATGATAATTTAGGATACAATTCATACGTGATTTTTATAAAAAAAATTATAACACCATATTACCTTGAACTAACCGAATTACCAAATCCATAATATTTCAATGTAATCCTGAAAATTTGTGTATATCATCAAAATATTCAAATAAATTTATTTTAATATTTGTAATTTCATTTATTTTAATATTTCATTAATGAGGTAATCAATACATCATAATTGTGTCATAAATAAATAAATAAATATAATTTATAAAAATTATAAATAAAATACCATGATTTAATAAATCATTTTTTATTTATAAATACTATTTAGAGTCTTTGAGATCAGTTATATAAACCTATATAAAAATTTATTTAGTAAAGGATATAGGATTAGGTTATAATTATAATTACATTAAGTAATTCTAAAAAATGTCATTTTCACATCCAATTTAATAATTGGGGTAAAAAAATCGACCCAAGGATACCTATGGACCGAGAAATATTATCCAACAGGATTATGACATGTTTTAGGGTAGTTTATTATTATTACAATATTATTATTTACCCTTAATTACCAGATTTATCTTTTATCCATGGTATATGAAATAATTACTGTAGTTACCATTCATAATGTCCAAAATTAAATGGAACATATTCACACAATTATAACATTATGATTCAAAATATGGAATCCTTTATTCCAATCTAAAAATAATGATGTTAAATTAATTACATTAAAACTAACTCCCATTGTCAAAACCAAAAAAGAAGGTTTTTAAGAAGTAATAACTATCAAGGAATTGAAATGTTCTTATGTCAAATTTAAAATTGGAATTACGTAAAATGACCAAAATTTGATTAAATGATAATGACATTATCTAATTACTATTTAAATCATATTAAAAAGATAATCTAACTACATAAATAAATTTGATGAAAATATATTTTTGAATTAAAATGCAGTATTTCTCACTATTCATTACAATTTGAATTTAAATAGAAAAAATAAAAATAAATGATAAAAAGTAAATTTATATGTCCCACATCCAAGGAAGAAGTTTATCTTGTCCAATTTAGCATATAAAAGTTTTAAAAACTAGATTTAAAATTGTTGTGCCATCAAAAGTTTGTAAAACAATTGTTTTTTTTAACTTATTTTTTCCAAAAAAATATTTTTTTTTCTCATTTCATGTGGTAAAAAATATGTAAGATGAATTATAATGTTATATAATATTCAAAATTTGGTTGATATTATTCATAATGGATAGTTTAAATCCCATTAAAAATTTTAATATTTTAATAATATAATGGTGTTTAGTGAAACTCAGTATCATGAATAATGAAAGATATCAGGGAAAATCGCTCTAGCATGTGAAACACACCATGTATGTATTGTGGGTAGTGAAACCATCCTTTTTGTTGTGTGTAATATAATCCGAACTATGTTGATTATTTATTGAAAAAAATCTACACATAGTGTTGCATGAAATGAATTATATCAAAATAGCTTGAAATTATGTGCCACATAAGCCAATAATAGTGTGGCCTATACTGAAAAAAATATGGTGTTGCATATAGAAAAATATAATCTTTGTGTAATGTAAAAAATATATCAATGAAAAAATAATATATCCCATAAAATCTCCGGGTGTTACATTATACACCTTTAAATTGAATTTCTCCCTCGAAATTTGTCGGGGATATTAATAGTTTTCAACATGAAAGTTTCTTTCAATGAAACCCACATCATAAAAATAAATACTAAAACATCATTTTAAAATGTTAAGTTAGAGACATAACAATTACCCAAGATAACTCATCACTGGGGTTTTACATAGGAAAACATAGGTGGGATGTGAAAACATATATACAGAAGAGAAATCTTACCATCATGTTATGATGGATAGTGATAAAGAACATGGTTTGGAGAAAGTTTACTACCAGAAATCCATATATCTGCGATAATTTAAGGGTCCATATGATTCATCATATTTTAAGGTATGAGGAAAAACATTTTGGATTTCAAGATCTTTTTCCTAATACTAGATAATTTGGAATGAGAATAAATACACACTTGATTTAGGAATAATCTCACAATTTTTTGTCCTTTGAATAGTTTCCACTTCATATCTTATTTAATAAAATAATGTTGTATTTTTCATTCATGAAGTGTTATAATATCATGAAGTTGAATTATATGCCATTCACTCTGTCTCAATAAAAAGTAATTTACATTTAATCATATATGCATAAATCCACTTACATTAAGATAGTACTTAAATTTAACAAACATAAAACAGAAAAGAACATAGACTATCCATAAATGGATAACATTAGAATCCTTATAAAAACTAAAAATATAAATCCTTTGGAAGAGGTGAACTAAATCTACTTACCATTTATCTCACATATATCATTGGGAAGTTCTTAGTTTTCATATTCCAAACATGTGAATACCTTAATTATGTATTCTCTTGAAACAATGATAATAACATGAATTTCATATAACCTTAGTGTAAACAGTAATGCTACCAAAATTTAACTCATTCCAAATTCCAAAATCCTAAAAATTTAATATCTTTAATCCATGATATCACTTTGTCCTTATATCTATCATGAGGTTATTGTTACTATAAAACATCTCATTATCTTCTTTTTCCATCATTATGTGCATATCATGTGATTTCCAAAAATATTTCAGTCACATTTCATGGTTACCGGTACCATATTAATATTGAACACCACAATAAACCAATACAAGGATATTCCAATAATTCATAACTCAATAAATGTGATTCCACAACAATATTTTGGAATACCATTATAAAAAAATAATCATTCCATCACTTCGTTGGCATAGTCAACATCACCAAAAGTGGTCCCATGTGATATGCCATTATCTCGGTCTTTAAGAGGTTCCTGACATATATCATAATTACCCATTGGAATAGGGAATTGGTTAGCATAATTCCCCATTTCATTAGACTTGTATCATTGTATTATTTGTGGGGCTTTATCTGTAGTCTTTTCTTTATTCACATCATTAGCAGCCTTGTTCCCATTACTTCAACACTCAATTTCTCGATGACCATCTATTCCACACTTGAAACATTTTCATGTCCATTTAAGGAAATATGTACCATGCTTATTTGCACACTATGAGAATAAGAAAACATTCATATTCTTTTCACCATTATTTTAGGATTTTCCCTTGAACTTCATCATTGGTTTATTTTCAAAACCATGAGATGGATATGTGACACAAACATGTAGTTATACCTTGACATCACAACACATAGGATATTCAAAGATACAGAAGTATGATATAGCTAATTCCCTACTAAGAATCAGTTTGAAGCCACTAAATAATCAATTATCTTTACGTTCAGGTTGAATGACAAATCTTGAGGAATACCTTTCAATTATCGTAAAATATTCTTCGTATATATCGATATATTAATCATCATTTTTCATAAGATCACATAAATTCAATTCAATATTTTTTTGGTGATTACGAGGGATGTACTTATTGAAAAAAATTTCTTGAACTCCTCTCATTCCATTGATCAAACTTAATTTTACTACACTTTATTCTTAATTAGAGTCCACTACTAGTATGATTCACCTTCTAAATGATAGAAGTCCAAAATTACTTATTCATGTTCTATACAATGAAGGATAGAAAATATCTATTCAATGGTATGGATCCATTATTTAGTGACCAGTGGATTAGAAGACCCACAGAAAGAAGGTGGTTGTTTCCTCATGAAGGACTTAATAAAATATTGTTCCCTTCTCTCCATATTTGGAAGTACAAAATCATTCGTTGTTTTTTAAGTACAAAATAATAATTTTCCCCCCATCTCCCATAAAATTTAGTTTTTCAGGAAGAAAATCAATTCATTATAGAGTTAATTGATCATTAACCTAGTTCCTTAGGGTTCCATCCATTGACTAAAACCCAAAAAGAAAAGTGTGAGAGGAAAAACTTATACATGGAAAAAACATTATGAAGAGGAGGTATAATAAATCTTTAACATCATAGGTTTAATCCTAGGTTATTCATGATTTTAATCATAATTCTAGGACTATAAATTATACTTATCCTTATCCTTAGGGATGTCCCTAGACATACCTTAACAATATCATTAGGGATCTCACTAAAGTTTTCACATCTTAGTTTCCAAAGTTTGACTAAAACTTCACTCTAATACCAACTGTAGAGTCCCAAGATTGAACGACATGGACATCAAATTTATTTTGAATAATACGTAATATATGAATCAAAAAGACGCCCAATGAACATATTAGTTTAGTTCCTTTGGTAACTAAGAACTTAATAATATAATCATGGAGAATGATCTTCAACATATCCCATAAAGATCATCACCTTTTTGTTTTACTACCTAAAAAATTTATTTATATCTATAGGAAAAGAAAAAAATAAAAACAATGAGATCAAATTATTAATAAGGGTAAATGTGGACAACATAAAACAATCCATAATAATTTGAATGTAAAAACATGAACAAAATGTTGAAGCATCAAAATCTTGAGCAATTAAATATCTATTGGTAGTACAAAAGGAATAAATCATAAAATAACATTAGTAATGGTAGAATCGCTTTGAAATAAAATATGTAATTGTGACAAAATAATAATAACATAAAATTATTTCTATAGTATCAAATTCTTTACTGCCAAGACCATTACAATGGACAAAGTCCATTACTGTACCAGGTTTACTGGTCATTCCAACCAAGCATTATTGAACCAGATTTACTTGTATTTATAGTCATGTCTATTTAATGATATATAAATAATTACCTAATGCATTGGAGGGATATATTTTTATCACTCATCTAATAACAAAATCATTCTTATATGTTATACCAAAACATAAATCATTCATCATCGCATAAACCAATAACTAAAATAGTCCTCTTAAACCATCATTCGATCATAACACAATCCATATATAATGTCATTACATCATTAAAGTAATAAAATAATATTAATAATATGGATAGAAACATGACCATATTATAAGAGTATAATCGTAAATGGAAAATAATTTTGATAAACTACATGGACTTTGTTCTTGAGGAAAATATAATTTCTTCTTCAAAATGTTTTCTTTTCTCAAATTTCTATAGAATTTTAAATCAAAAGAATTTAGTTGAAAATAAACATGAAATACTACAGAGAATTCTTCATGAAAAAAAAGGCATCATGAAGATTTAAAAACACATTCGCTCTATATAAGATAAAAAAACATTATCCCTGTACTTTATCCTGAAAAGTCAAAAAGTATCTCATATGGTAAAAAAAAGAAAGATTCCTTCCATACTATTTATTAAAACTAAAAAGGGGTAAAAATTGAATTAAATATAAGTATAATAATAGTTAAAATTTTATGAAATCATATTTAGAAAACATGTACATAGATGATAAATATAACCCTAGTAAATAATTCTGTATAAACGATCTCAAATAAAAATGAAATTGCAAAATTATCCCTTTCCTTAGGAATGATTTGATTGGTATGTATCCAAACCACATATATAATGATTTAAATAATGTTACTAATTTAATACATAATCATAATAATTTTGATGATAACATTTAGGTTCAAATTTTCATTCGTTTGTTAGTAACATTTAATAGTTACTTATTATTTGGGTATTAACTTCTTTATGTTCTTATGTGTCTTTTTTTCGGATAAGTTGTAGTTACACCTTTTAGGTTTTTCTTATTTTATTTTCCCCATGTTATTATTATAATATAAATCATATTTAATCATTAAATTCATTTATATAATCATGGTTTAATGAAGATTATGTAGAATGAATCACATTGCACTGTGGGGAGGGCATGTTGTATGTACGCATGCACGATGATATAGTTCCAATAAATGTTGAGTGGTATATAAGTGGATGGGGTAAAGTATATTATAATTAGTGTAATGTTATAATAATAACATATTTTTATTATTTACACCATTATAAAAATCAATGTAATGTGGTGGTGAAAAATAGAATACACCACAGAGTGGAGATGGTAAGACGAATGTACGCATGCGTGATGATTTCGTTTTTCGTAGGATAGATAGAAGGTGAAACATGGTTTTTTAAAATTAATAATAACATATCAATATTTGAGTGATACTAATTTTATTAATTTATTATTTAATATCAATGGAATAGTATGTAGAGAAATAATGAAATTTGAATGAATCGGTAGAAGAGATTATCTCTTTCTCGATGTGCCTCCTTTAAATTTCCACTTAGGGCACTAGAGTCAGTCTTTTGAGAAGACTAGAAACTATTAAATGTTACTAGGAATGTTGATAAGGGATATGGACTGGGGTTTGTAGAGTTATAAATCTAAACATGGAGAGAAGTTAAGAGGGAGGAGGTACCCTTTTATAATAGAGGAGAGGGGTATTTTAGGAAAGTCTTAAAATATAAACTCATTATAAATTCAATTTTTATTTAAAATGGTCCAAAACATATTTCATTAAAATATAATATTATTTTGGTTTGAATACCCTTAATAAAATAAATTTATGACAAGATTTTAATATTGTTTTGTCCTTATCTTTTTATTTTAACCATTATATTACCATTTTTAATCTTACCGTGATATTATGATATTTACACATTGTCGGTCAATGTAATAACCATGTCATGTCAAACAACCCAAAAAAGGTTTATGGAACATTTGGACTTATATTAACTTTTTGGATCAAAAAAATAATAATTTTAGTAATTTAATAACATTTAATAAACGATTTTATGTTTTATATTATGAATTATGTCAATTTTTGATAATATTCATACTTTACTTTCTAAAAAAATTAAAAAAATACATCCAACCAAAAGAATTAAATCATCCCAAATATGTCAATGTAATTCAAAAATTAGTTGATGAAAACAAAATATTCAAATTAAATTTATTTTAATATTTATAAATTCATTTATTTGAATCATCCATTAATGTGGTAATAACTATATCAGTATTGTGTCATAAATATATATATATATATATATATATATATATCAAATGTCGGAAAATTATTAATAAAATACAATGATGTATGAAATATTTTTATATTTATAATAAATATTTTTAGACATAGATATCGGTTATATAACCCTATATTAAAATTTATTTAGTAAAAGATATATGTTTTGGTTTTAATTATCTTTAATTTAAATTAATTCTTTTCAAATGACATTTTTACATCCAAGTGAATCGAAGGGGTCCCAAAATCGAGAAAAGGATGCCCATGGTCAGAAATATCTCATTAAATAAGATTATTACATTTTTAGGGTAGTTTAATGTTATTATAATATTATTTTTAACACTTTTTTAAAAGATTTTCCCTTTAATCACCATAAATAAAATTATAATTGAAGTTACAATTCGTAATGTCCAAAAAAGGTACATATTTACACAATCTGATCATTATGAATCTATATTGGGAATATATTTTTCCAAATTCCAAATACATAAGTTTTAGTTATTAATTTAAAATTACTTTCCGTTTTGAAAACCAAAAAATGGGTTTTTAAGAAATAATAACTATCAAAAGATTGATGTGTGATTATGCCTAATATAATAGTGAAATTACATTCATTTCCCAAAATTTGTATAAATGATAAAAAAATCCAATTACAAATTGTAAACAATTATTAAGAAACTCTAACTATATCAATAAATTGAATGAAAAGGAAATTTTGAATTAAAATTCATTATTTTTCACTTTCATTAAAATTTGAATTTTATCTGAAAAATACAAAAATTGAATAAAAAGAAAATTCTTATGTCCCTAATCAACAAAATAAGTTTACATTTTCCATTTTAACATATTAAATATTCAAAAATTTGATTTAATATGGGTGCACAATCAAAACACAATAAAACTGCATATTTTAAAATATACTACTTTTATCTGAAAAAATGATTTTGATCTAATATCATGTTTTTAAACAATACATATGATGAATGATAATTTTATATAAAATTAAAAAAGTGGATAATACTATTAATAACGACTATTTTAATTCCCATTAAATAATAATATTTTTATAATATGCTGTTCTTTAGTGAAACTAAGTATCACGTGCAACAGAGACTATCGAGGAAGGCCCCTCTTGGATGTATCACAAGACATGTCAATGTTGAATGTACTGAAAGCTTTAATTGGTTTTTCGTATAACATAATCCATTAATAGTTCATTTATACATTGAAAAAAATCTATACTCAGTGTTTCTTGAAATTAATTCTATTAAATGAACATGAAATTAGGTGCAACACAAGCCAAGAATAATGGCACGTATACTAAAAGAAAATACAGTGTTGCCTACATCAAAATATATTCATTGTTTAGTGTAAAACAGATGATATCAATGATGATAAAAAGAATATATCCTATAATATAATATTTTGTTATAGATAAAGAGTTCGTGGGATACCTCTTATGTTTAGTCTAGGAGAGACGAAGGGTTCACAAGTCTTCAAGAAATGGCCTCAATGTGGCCTGATCCAGGATGAGATTTTAAAAAATTGAACACATGCCAATGGTCAAATTGGACATTCAATGGCAATATCCCATAGGCGTTAGATCATGGTAATCCTGCATACATTAGCGCTTGATCTGTTGTTGACATCATCCTCATGACGGCGGAGAAGTGGGATCTTGTTGATAGCACTACATGTCATAGGGATTGCATACATTGCACTAGGTCAACTACTACAAGGAGGATCTGGACTGAGGCAGGATTAGGTGGGACACATGGGGATTGTAGGTTAAAAGTAGGAGGGGAGAGAGGTGTTGGGGAACAATAGGTGAGGTAGATCAGGGGGAACCCTAGGAAGATTTGGAGCTCCCGAGCCGCTATATATTCCTTCATATTCTATGCATGCATTACTAACCAAATATCTATTAATTATATTCTTAATACAATTTTGATTTGTGAATATAAATTTAAAAGAATAAAAATATATATTGGATTAGAATTATATAGAACAATAAATTCCAAAAATCAATTAATTGATATTTATCACAAGAAAAGATAAATACCAAACCAATTCAACCACATCTATAATCATTGATATTTTCTGAAATTTAATATATTTACACTCTAAATGGACAAGATGTGTATGATGTTTCAGAAGAAATGAATCATCTCAAAATGAAAACCCATATGATCAAGAACAAATGAGAGAATAACATATTGGTATGCACCTTTATCAAAAAGACATCATAATGGTAAAATTAAAAATAATCATACCTATCTATTCCAAATGAACAAATTGATCCTTCATGGTAATCGTATCATCAGTAAATTTTTTTAACTATTCCATTTGATCCTTGATTTTATTTTTTGATTATACTTCATGAGTAGAAATTTTGTTACTAGAATCACCTTGGATTGGTTGGTTATTAGGAAAATACTTACTATCTGTAGGCCTTCAAAACAAAAAATAAGATTTATGAGATATAGAACCTGTATATATATCCCCATACATTAGAGTGTCCTGAAAAAAAGCACAATATATTCACCATCATATTACAATTGATACAAACATTATGTGGTTCTTCACAGTCTCTATTGATACATGTAAAAGAACCACATTGGGAACAACCATGACTGCTATTTGTTCAAGGAGGAATCATTAAATATTTTAAAATTATATCATGAGGTTTAACACACACTTGTGAATAGGTGCTTCCAAATTATACAAAAATACTTCCTCCTGCACAATTTCCTTTGAGTTATCATTATCCTATAGCCAAATTTTAACAATCTCTATATAATAAAAAATAAATTGGATTATATTCATAGAGAGAATATATTTGTACAAACCTAACTTAATGATACACTGCATTAAAGAAGCACCAATATCTACATCCAAAGAAAATGAACTATGTTAATAATGTCAGATCTATACTTTGTTACGAATATGATACATTGCATAAAAATTATTATATCTTTTTCTTATGATATCATTACTGTTTGAAGAAATATGTTTTTGGAGATATCATTAAACTCATGCTAAGTTTTCCCTTATTTATATATCATATGTTAATCAAATAATTTATATGAAATATCCTCAAGAAAATATTTCACAAATTGAAAAATTATTAAGAATATGAACCAATAGAATAAAATATTGGATTCATTTTATTCATCCATAAATCATAATTTTATGTATAAAAACCCCCTAAAATATGGATGGATTCTTTTCCTAAAAGTGTATAGACTAATCAACTTGTTAGTGTTCATCATTCTGATTTCCCATATCAACTGCTTGAAAATCATGCATGATGTACTGCACTAGTTTTTCAGTCACCTATGTATTATGTACAACCATATTTTCTCTAATATATTATTGATGATTTTTGGTCATATAACTAGCTCGAATTTTAATAACCAGAACAAAATGTCACTTGTTCATCACTCATAAGCAGCAGATGGCTAAGAAAGTTCCTATTTAACCTAAACTGCAAATGATAATAAATATTTTCCAAAATCTATCCACTATCACCATTTTACATTACTCATAAAAACAAAATAAACAATAAAATCATATTGGTGTTCTACACTATCCATGGAAGATATGAAATACTCATCGTCTAAGCCCATGATGATGAGATTATAACACACATATTTGTGTCTTAGAACACATTATGTACCTGAACTACCATAGTAAATTAATGTTTATAATAAAAAAGAGTTTTATATATATTAATGCTATAAATTTAATGTTCTCATATTACTAGATCATTGAAACCATCATAATATATTGACTGACCAACCGTGATTAGAAAAATTCATAACTTCCCACTCTAACTCATTGTCTTTAGTGGAAGAAGATTTGTTGATATCATTATGTAACATCCTTAAGACACAAAATTCTATATATATATTATAGGATATTAATAAAAAATTAGGGGGATTTTTTTCTTTGATATCAAAAACATCCATAGAAATAAAATATTCCAACCAAGCCCTTATATGATTCATGGATTATAAACATAAAAAACAAATACTATACAATTATATTATTATTGGGAAATAATAAAAGACAACATAACCAATGAAAAAAATACAAATGAATCAATACTAATATTGAATGAAGAATAAAATAACAAGGAAATATCTATAGGGTTCCAACTCAAATAAAGTAATAACATCATCATACTCTACTTGAGAAATGAGAAACATTTCCTTTACTTATGTCTCAAAAAAAATATTTGCAAACACATAATATTTCACAAGTAGGGGGTGAGTATAAAAAATATATAAATTACCTAATGTCTTCCCAACACATTTCATAAGGACAAAAACATGATATTATATTTTGTATAGAACAAATGGAAATAATATTACAAGTTCATTTCAAAATCAAAAAAATGGAAAACAATTTTCAGAAGAATTAAACTATTTCATTCTAACATAAATTTTAACCCCACATATATAAACCTAAACACAGATTTTGGTCAAACATATACCACCATATACTTGTCAGTAGTGATTTATCCTTTCACTAATTTATTTATTGGTGAACCCCATTGATGGGGGTACTTCACACTCTTATCTGTCCATTTTTGACAGTGGTACTCCATTCCCTTTTTCTTCCCATATTTATATTAAAAAACAACATAATTTATACCATAGTCTAAAATAAAATAATTATATGTATAAATATCATTTTGGAATCCACTTTTTTCAAGGATATTTTAAAACACATCACGAGCATCATTTCAAAAATATGGATTTTAGTACTAAAAAAATGATTTATCAAAAAAATCAATGAGAACAAATTTTCAACAGCAATACTTCACATTATATAATATGATGGAGGGATATTCCACCAACATATCAATAAATAAATAAACCATTAAAGGAAAGATGAAAACTATAGAATTATTTAAATCCAACCATGAATTTTCATCCCTTAAAAATATTAAATAGTATCCCATAATAATTCTAATAATAGAAAATAAATCTATATAATAAAAAATAGATCTATTGATACATGATTGAGAAGATTAAAGAATATAGAGGGAAATAGAGTAAATGTGTTTATCTAATGCTTTCGCTATATTTGAGTGCATCTCTATAGTGAAACATGTTTCTTGTACCGCATTCCTACTTTCATAAGCTGTGAGACCTCCAACACCATGTTTGCTGATATTGGATCATTGATCAAAACAAGATGATGGGATGTTAGTTTATCCAAAATAGTATTCCTCCATGGAACTTATCACATAGTCCTAGTATCACTCATTGATTTTAGACTTGTTCACTAAAATCATCCCTGACAACATATCATTGGGGAAACTGCATAATTATAAATCTTTTTCTAACAGTGGAGTAACCTTTAATTGATGTAGATGTTAATGATATAAATATGTAACCATTTATATATTCTAGTGAAATCAGAACACTTTATTCTTACATATAAGATGGAATCTCATGGAGGTATCTTAGGAATGTAACATAAGGTATTCTGGGTTGATAATGGGGTATCTAATTCCAAAGTCACATATTCTATAGTTTTCCGTAGGAATACCATGTATAAAAAAGTTATAATATTGGTTCAAATTGATTAATGTCTTATTGAGATGGAGTGGGACTAATCACAATTTCCCATGTGTGGGGAATGGAGAGGTGCATTAGTACGAGGGAATGCCTGGAGGGGTAACTAATTAATGTATTAGAATGCATATGGAGGCAGACAAGGGAAGGTGTTTCCCATAAATGGATGTTTTCACAGTATGATGGTTGATCTGAACACCTATGGGGGTAGACCATGAAGGTGAACCCCTATGAGGTAGACACCAAGTTCTATCATTGATCGCTATTGAACATTGTGGAGGAACCTTATTTATCCAGTTTAGGAGACTTGTATCAAAAACCACATAGTATGATGGATGGTGTTTGGGTTTATGCATGTCAGATACCCATCATAATTGGATTTCACATAGTTTTATTATGATGGATTTTTTGGGATTATAAATGAGAGCGTCAGTGGGTTACTCTATGAGAAATGATGAAATATACGGGGCCGAAGTGTAAGAACGAAGTAGGTTGGTGGAATGATAACACTGCGATTTAGTGGGATGAGTAAAATCTGGATGGATATGGGGGAATTGTCAAGTAGAATGGATGTATTTTTGATGTTTTTGGTATTTATCCTCCTGGAGGATTGCTACTTATCCATGTTAGTTTGGAATCAATTTCCACGTAGTTCAGGATGAGGATGGTATATGGATCATGAAACCCTATAGAGGTGGATACAGAATATATGCCCCATAAAGAGAAGGTGTAACATTATGAGGGTACATCTCTAAATGGGAGTACATAGGTTTACCATTGGTCGACATTGGACCACAATGAAGAATCCTAACAACTCATCCAAGGAGGTAAAGATCGAAACCCAAGTAGTTTCATATGGGATGTTGGGGCATACTAAAAAGGAGGAGGACCCTTATGGTGGAGAAAACTGGTTGGGACTAACATGTAAATGTTTCCCTGGTTGGAGACTTGAAATGGTTGGGCTTTACATTTGTGAGATACCGGTATAGCATGAGGATGATTGTGGATTTCACCAAAGGCAGATGCCTATTGGATTGGAAATGTTGGGACTTATGCGCATGACTATCCCATTAGGAGATGATGACTGGGGGTACTCTATGAGGGATGTATGTATTGGGATTGGATGAATATCATGGTTGTTACTAGCCTCTATGCCCACATGATTCATGTTCAGTGTGAGAAGCATGATAAAGTAGTAGACCAGCCTCTTGGGACAATAAATAAGTGTCTATAATAGATGGTGCCAGGATTAAACATGGATGATTCCTATGGAATTAATATGATTGGGGCTTGCACATAGGACAAGACCATAAGATTCTTGGTGTAGTATGGATGAGGTTGGGACGTATGTTTGGGGATTCCCAAGTGCCATTATGGGGTGATAATTGTGTCAATGGGGGTTGAACATGGAAGTTGTAAAGTTCCATTATGGACAATTAATGGTGTGGATGGGGATTATGTGTGGGCCCCAACAAGGTGGCCTTATGGACCAGGAGTGGTGTGGATTGGACTTCTTCATTGTGCTCCCCAAGGTCACTATATAGTAGAAATGTTTTGGATACAGATTACATGTGGGAGTGGCCCAAGAACCACTTTGGGGAGACAATGGTGTACATAGGGCATATGTGTGGGAGTATCCCATGTGCCTTCCTTATGTCAGGTCATGACGTCATCCCATGTACATTGCATTTGGTATGATTATAGTTTAACATCAAGTGAAGGGACAAGGTGTGTATGATTTTTGTAAATATTATCCAATCATATCTTAATAATGTTAGGTCATAATGGAATCACAAATTGCTAATTAGTTTAGGGAATATTGTATGGGGTTTCACCTCTGAAATAGACCAATAATAGAAGTTTAATGCTCATCTAAATTCATCATATTCATGACACATATGACATCTCATATTAGTTACATGAGTCATTTAATGTTTTTCATATAAGGAATTCGATAAATTAAATTCACGCACTAGGTATTATTAGGTGTATTATAGAAACATCGATGGTGTGTGATCATAATGGTTCAGTCCTGTTTTCTTTCTCCATTCGGTTGGGCTCGGGCACTCTGCTCCTTGCAGAGGTGAAGAGTATGATGGTTGGCCTCCAGGAATGCATCAAAAAGGGAGTGGTTCTAACGGAAGTGGAAACGGATTCCCTGATACTCTCTAATGCCATTCAGGGAATCGGGAGCGTTCCTTGGTCTATCGAGTACATTACCCGGAGGTGCCGGGGTCTCATGGGTAATATAACTAGAGTTTCTCATACCTGGAGGTAGGGAAATAAATTTGCGGACTACCTGGCTTCTATAGTCTCACCAGGCCTGGAGGAAATTTTCTTTCATACCTCTCTCAGTCTGAAAGCAACATGGATTAACATCATCAGAGGGGATGCTCTCGGCCTCCATTACTTAAGGCCCCCGTATCCTCTGTTTTCTTTTTATTTTTATCTTTTTCCTTTTATCTTGTATGGTTCTTTTCTTTTTTTCCTTTTTTCCCTCTTAGTGTGTATGCTTTGGTCCTCACCTCTTTGAAAAATTTCTTTAAAAAAATAGAATGGAATGGAATGGAATGGGGTAGAAGTTGGAACTTCATAAGGGTTGAATCCAAAATTTATTCGTACCAGCTTTAAATTTTCATGGTGAAACTATCTATTTATGTTGGGGTAAGTAATAGTAGTAATGGAACATGGCTGAATGTTTAGGACAGTAAAAATAAACGGATATTGATTAGGTGTCCAAGGGAACATCCCCTATGGTATGGTCCAATGAGTAGGGATGTAAGAGATTTGATAAGAGTAGGGATTCACAAATGAACTTCACAAAGCCCATAGTCTCGTAAAGGATAAGGATTCACAGTGATCAGGGTCTCATTAAGGATGTCATGATTCCTTAACTTAGTGATTCACAAATATTGATTACTTCATGAAGCTTCAAGTTAGTTAAAGGGCCTACTTACACCATGAAGGGATAATGCATTAATGAAAGGAACCTCCAATTTGTGTAGAGTCTTTACAAAATAATGGATATGTGGTTTCTCAAATCCCCGGGCCCCCAAGGAAGAGGCTCTTGCAAGGCCCATGAGCATTGTGAATTGAGAGCATAAGGATTAGACCTGGTGGTGTCTAACCTCCTTTCAATTAATTCATGAGGGGATATTTATTGGTAGGGATTTTTGGGAATATGATAAGATCTTTGTGTAGAAATTATGGGCTTCACAATTGTACATGGATCTTTTCGGACTCATAATAAACACTTTCAAATTTTCACACTATCATGAAGAGTAATCAAACTCAGAGATATAATCTTTCAAAAATTCAGGCATTCTAAAAGGGGAGATCTACGAATAAAATCAATATGCATCATATGTCCATGAATTTTTTCCATGACCATGATCCACAAATCAACTTCAGGAGTGTAACATCAAATTACCATAACTTCTTATATATAAATATATTCGGGCTCTACAACCTGTAAAAACATTGCAAAAAAACATTACACTCTATTGTATTAGTTTTTTCAACATTTGATACATTAGTTGGACACATTTTTATGGTCCCACCTACGAGGACATACCATTTATTTCAGATCTATATCACGCATTGAATTGCTAAAACATGGCATCACATCAATGTGAATACCCGAATACAGGAGGTATAAAAATGAGTTTGATATCTTAGTATAATAAAATAAAAATTTGAGTTACTAGGCCTTAATTTAAAATAAAACTCATTTTTGAGAAGAAACTACAAATCACATGGTCCTAATACCAAATTTATCAAATCATGTGCCAATAGTTTTAATTCTTGAAGATATCACCCATGAACCTTCACAGTAATTCCATAGGGGTTTTTAAAATTATCTCTGACTATGTCATTATATTTCCTAGGGCCACACCCTAACATGTTTGGCTCAAATGAAGGGAAAATTTTTTACCAACCATGCTTTCATATCTATATAAAATTGAATATTTTCTCTGGGAATTCATATTGTTTGGAGAAGCTGTTCTTTGTCTGTGTTCTAACTAAGTGACTCACATATCTTGTTTCCTTTTCTTTTAGATATATTACAATATTTACAATAACTATTATCAAAATATTAACCTTAATAAAAACAATAAAATCACTCCAATACCATACAGAATATTGAAATCCTTATACAAATTGTATATAATATAAAATAACATAATAAAATGATAAAGTGCATTAAACCTGCTATGTTACATGAAAAATTTCATTCTGATAAACAATATATATTTGTCCCCCAAAATAACTGTTATATATATATATATCATACAATGAATAACCCATGGAAATAAAATGAGTTTCATGGCATTTTTATATGGTATCACATGAAGTGACCTCACCAGTTTGATTGGTTGAGATAAAAAAATTATTTAGAAAAAATTATTATGTTATTGAAGATTTTGTTTTTCTATTATTAAAAAAGTAAACATATATATTTTGGAGATAATTGTAAATTAATGGAAAATAATGAAAATATTATTTATAAATGAATGTTATCATTTTTATAAAAGAGAAATATTAGTAGTTAACATGAAAAAAAAATTTCTCTTGAAATTGACATGAAAACCATAAAAAAATTAAAATAAATAACCATATTTTATCCTAGTAATGTGTATAAATTTTTTACAAAAGAAATTATTAGTTGAAGACATAATATATAGTCATGATAATATAAAATATTACGTATTTTAAAATAACTTTATTGAAACCCACATAATTCAAAAGGGAAATAAGGTATCCATTTAAAAAGATGTAACATGGATTTTTAAAATGGAAACTATAATACCTATTTTTATTTAGAAACATAAAAATAGAACCTTTCATGGAAATAAGAACCAATAAATTTTAGGAAGATAACATATTAGGGTGGGAGATAATTATTCATAATAATGTTATACATTTATCAGAATTTAAATAAAAAAGAATGACCCCCTATAATTAAATATGTAATTTTAAAAATAGAGACATATAAACTATAAATTAATCAAATATTATGGTTATAAAACCAATAATTGTAGAAATAAAATCAAGAAGAAGCATTATAACTCAACAAAAGGTGGTTTTTTGTGAATAAAATTCCATAAAAATTAGTTAATCTTGAATCAAAATACCCTTAATGATATGACATGAGATGGTTTTTTAAATATCTACTATTTTTAAATTTATGATTAAATAAACCTTCATAATAATGTATACATATAAATATAATGAATCTAGTGAATATAGCCAGACTTATGGAATGAAAATTTAGAATATAAACTCATATGACATTTATAGCATCTTAATTACAACCCTTTAAAAGAAAAAACATGTAAAGAAATTAATTATAATGAATTAAATAGGTGAATTATAAAGTATACCAATTCGTATTATATTAACCGTTTAAAAAATGTAGTTTTACAATATTGAACCCACCTCATGGATAGTTTTTTGAGTTGAAAATTTCCTGAAAGAACTTCTACATTCATTAAATCACATTAAACTACAGTGTAATAATAAAGAGAAGACAATTAACCATATAATAACATAATTAATATATATATATATATATATTCCATTCTATTTTATAATTATAACAATTTATTATAAATTCATTCCCTATTTAATTCTTATTTACCTCATCAGATGTTAGTAATTTTGATTGTTTATGTCGTGTATTTTAATGATGGAATTGAAACCATTTATTTCAATAATAGTTATTCATTAAAATATAAATGAATTTTAATATGACCTATATTTTCATCGGTTACTAAATTATGGGAAATTGTAAATATTTTTTCCCAGAAGAGTATTAGGGTAAAACAATAATTTCACCTTTAAAATGAAAAATGATAAGTATTCTCACAAATCTGTTGGACTTAAAATAGGTTTCCCCCCATGATAAGAGTTTCATGTAATTCCAAGCCAATTTAATTTTTCTAGAACTCATAATTGTTCATTAATTAAGTAATTATTTACTCACACAAGTACACTTGGTTGTATATTTTGAATGGAGTGACTGATTTAGATTCTTTCTCTATATTTTATATTAGAATGGGGGGGATTTCCTAGGTGAGGAATAACCCATCATTGGGGGATGTCGTCATGGGAGGAGTTGGGTGCCTTTTATTTTTAAATTTCTTTTTTTATTACTTTTATTTTTATTTCATTGCATTTCCATCTTTTCTATTTTCTTCATTTGAATACCCCCATGGGATTCCCCACTAGGGATCTTGTTTGAGAGATGGAGAATGACTAACGAGTGAGAGGGAATGAGTAAGAACTACAAGTGACCTCATCCAAAGGTAGGTCAAGGATTTTAGTGTTTGTGGCATAGTTCTAGTATCGAACAACTAGTGGTTTCCACAATAAGGTAGGACCATAATATTGTTTTACAATAAATCCAAAAATCTTAATTTATTTTATTATATCCTATCATGGTTTTTTTGGGACCGCTTCGGGGTTGGTATGGGTGTTTTTTTGGAGAAATTGGGTGTCTCTGGGCACTCGACGGGTCTCCAGTTTAGTATTCCCATATAAATGGTTTCTTGTTAATAGGAAACACCTAGTGTGTTCATCCTATTTGGGAAAAAAAGTTTTTTTAAAATAGAATTCCATGTACTAGCGGTATATGTTTTGTAGTAGTATTATAGTGTGTGGTTGAGTACTTGGTTAGACACCATGTGTGCGGGTACGTTCCCATTTAAGGTATGTGACCAGTGCCCATGTGGGGGAGTACATGGTGTCAAAATACCTGACTAGTTGGCGTATATGTAAATATAAACAGGCGAGTACCCATGTAGGGTTACAGGTCGTATAGAAGAGGTACACAGTATGTACATGGGTGAATTACATGTTGTATGGGGAAAATGTATAGGAGATAGTTCCCATTTTGGGGTACAAATTCTGTAATGGTCCGCATACCATGTAAATAGGTAATTTACATGTCGAGTGTCCTGAGGCACATGTATCTTGAGGTCCTTTATGTGTAAATTTTGTTTACATTATGATCATATCAATTAAATTCCCTTCTCTATAATTTTTTTTCTATTTTCTTCATGTTATAATAATTGAAATTTCTTGATGTCCATTTTGATGATCTTTTCATATAGACCGTGATAGTGGAATTGTTTATGAATTTAAACGTTATATGTATTGATTTTTGGATGGAGTGATTGTTTGAAGGGTGTTTTTTGTGGTTGTTCTATAACCCTCTAGGGGTTTGGGTTGTTAGTAGTGAGGGCTAGGTGAGGGTTGTGAGATTGATAGTTAACCATTATGATTTATTCCAAGTAGTTTAATTAGAGGTTATTTCATATGGATCTCAGAAGATGGGGGATAGTTATATCTATGATTAGATCATTGTTTATCCCTGAATTTTAGGACTAGTAATTTGATGTTTGATATGTTGATATTTAGATCTTGGGTTAGGGAAAAGAAATTTTTGATCATTTGGGTAGTGATGATGTCTTCATATAGAGGTTATAGTCAGTTATCATTGTGTTAATGACACAATCTTGAGTTACTCTTAAGGATAACAATGTGGGATAATTTTTGATCAAGTGATTAGTTTTTGTAGTATACATTTGTTGATAATACCTGTATGAAATGTTTTTTTGGATTTACTGAGGAACTCCTTTGGAGGCTATCATCGTTTTTAAGTAGACATGAGGACCCATGTGAATTAACATGTTGGAGGGATTTATATATTAGATGACACTATTTGGGAGAATTGTTGATTGAGGATCATTTGCTGGCCACTAAGGTCCAATTGTGATATTTCAACAATGGAAATGTCCCATCATCATGGATTCACAAGAAGAACTCCTTGTTCTGTTTTCTTCTCTTTAAATTTCCCCTATGAATTTTGAGGTCTATTGTATGGGTGATTTTTTATGAGAATTAGTGTAGTATGGGAGTAAATTGTTTTATTTTTATCTATTTTATTTCCTATAGGGACCCTGGGTGACCAATGATTTAGTTTTTCCATGAGGTGGGTCACTAAGCGCCCATGATGGATACATGTTAGATGCTATGATCCAAAGTGTTTAGAGAGGCCCTATTCATTTTTATAAGATAGTGGATCGAAACTACTAGTTCAATGGTTTTTAAGGTGGGTTCAAGGTTGGACCATCCATGGATAGGTTGTTTATTGGACACAATTGTTTCACATGTTTCTTTTTAGGAAATCTCTTTAGGGATATGACACTTGGGATATCATGGATCATAAATTCTCCATGAGTTTTTATTTCGTTCACTCGTCTACTTGATGGGTGTTGTGTGAAGAAATTATGTAACTAATGGATGACTTGGATGAGTGAATCCCCCATCTAATTGAGTTTTATCTTTTACTCGTTTTAAATTGGGATTGTAAGGTACTGAAGAACATGTAGAGATGTTTTTATTATTTTTTTTATTCTATTATCATCTAAAGGACAAATTATAATATTCACCCTATTGGGGTTTTATCAGGTCCCACCTTTTGGGTATATAGTTTGTTCACAATTAATTATGAAGTGAAATATAGGTTGATATATTATCTTGTTATTTTGACCTAGGAATGTATATTTCCAATTTTTACAGTGCTATTATATTTTTAAAGCATTGTGGGTGTGCTTTTTTGTGGATGTCTATGGTTAGACCATGGGGATTAAAATTTGTACACTTTTCGTTCGGACGTCATAGAGATCATATTTAGGATTCATGGATACTCCAATTTTATTGTGGGTGGGTAAACCACATGATATAAATCTAATAGTATGGACTATAGTTTGGGTATATTTACTGTGGGGGTCAAACTAAAACCCATGACAGTATGTTTTATTTGTGTTTATTTCCCCATTTTATGAATTTTTTTCTTATATGATAGCAACACATTGTTTCTTTTAAGGTAGGGCATAGGATGTGTAAATATAGGTATTATGATATCATATTATATATTTTTATTGGGTTCGGCTTATTGAACTTGGTTTCTCACACCTTAAATGTGCTTCTCAGTTCACATGTATAACTGATATATCTTTTTTGTTTATAGAATAGGATGTATGATTGATAGCGATGAGGTCCAGTGTTTCTTGATTGAGTGGATCCACTCATATGGAGTCTCATTATCAGGCTGATGCACCTCAAAATTTAGACATAATAGGTATGCATTTTTCCTTATTATTGGCATTGGAGCCTAGTATTTTTTTTATTTTTTTTATTTTGTATAAGTGGTTAGACCAATGGGTGGTCTGGTATTAAATGTTGTTCATAATTTTAGTCAATATGATAGTATACATCATTTAATTTATTATATCATACTTCTATTTTAGTTTTTTATTATTTATCTTCAATATTTCACCCCTTTCTATGTTTTTGGTTTTTTTACAATATTATTGCACACTTATAGGAGGTTTTTTCT
This sequence comes from Viscum album, assembly GCA_963277665.1. Classification (NCBI taxonomy): domain Eukaryota; kingdom Viridiplantae; phylum Streptophyta; class Magnoliopsida; order Santalales; family Viscaceae; genus Viscum; species Viscum album. The sequence goes on along the minus strand of OY728148.1, from coordinate 1,553,585,171 downwards.
TGACCACTCCTTTTAAACAATCAACACAAGTATGTTTCCCTAGTTATTTAGGGGGATGCACTTAAGGGATTGTCTTGAGCCATATTGAGTGACATATAAAGTCATCCTAGGAAGATTGTAGCTAAATGGTATTAAGGATTATTTTTCTTTTATTATTTTGGGAGTTTACATAAACATGGTCAAGGAATGTTTCAGATAGTGGGAAAAATGTCACACTCCTATGACCCAAAATAAATTCTGATGGGAATACCATGATTACATGGAATGGGATTCATTCATTGGAATTTTGTTTTTATTGTAAAATTATTTCACCTAGTTTGAAAAACAATGAGTTTGTGGATTTAAGGTTTATTCTGGTTTTTGACTCTAGGCCATGGGTAGGAGGCCACTATTTATGCATTATTCTAGACATATATGGTTGACATGAAAAAATCATGTATGTGGTGTTTTAAAATATATACTATTCTAATAATAGGTTATGTGGATAATGAGGTAAGTGGTTTACTAGTGGAGGAGATGTAGTCCCTTCGGTAAGGTATGTAGTGAGACCCATGTGGATTTGAACTGGCCTTCATATGCACTATCTGTGGCTTGATAAGAGAAATAATTCCCAATATTTTATGATTGAGATTGAGTTTTCATGACTTGGTGGTTACTCTAATGTCTTAGGTTCATTTTACATGGAGGGATCTATTTATAAATCATGCTATCTCTCGAGTTAGGTGGTGGGTCACTTGAGATATCAATCAAAGATGTCCTGGATAGTAATGGTTTTTTGGTATGGCCATTAAGGTTTACAATCACCAGGGTGTGGTTAGGTTGAATATACATTGTGTTTGAGAAGTTTATCACCATGAGTAATCCATATCTCATAGTTATCTAGAGAAGGAAAATTTGGTTGGACCCCTGGCCCTAATCATTTATAGTTATGCATTAGGAATCATAGTGAAAGCCCTGTGGGATTATTTTAGATTTTTATTGACACTCATATATAGGGTGGTCATGTGGTTGATCGTGGTATGTGATAGATGCATCATGTTTAAAGATGGGTTCCAGAATACTACAATGTTCTTGAACTAAAATATGTGAGGTGCATTGTCACTATCATTAGGTAGGTTAGACAAGTATCATTATGACTTGTAATGTGTTAGTGTGAGTACTATTTTGAACCCATGTAGTTGAGTAAAGAAATAATAGTATCATGGAGTTCATTGTATGATTTCGAAGTCTATGAGGCGCATTAATGTGGTATATTGTGTTAAGAGGTTATTGGTTTTTATACCGGTGGTCTTGTGGGAGTGGTTTGGCCATGTATATCCATTTCATTTGGTAATGTTTGTATCATTGTCTTGGTATGTTACTGCTGGGTAGATGGTTGATGATAAAGATAATATTAGGGTACAGAGATCCAATTCATTCACTGTTGAATGCCTATCATGTTGGGTGGGATTTGTGTATGTTGTAATACATATTGTTGGATTGATGAAATATATTCAGTTATGGAATTGATAGGGTGACATCACGACTCTTGTATTTCCACTAAGACTTATCAGGGGAGGGGGTGATAATCATTTTCAATGTGGATTTAATAATGAATTACATCAGTATGGTGTATAAAAATAACGGAAAATTTGTACTTTTCCCCCAGTTTTTAATGAAAATCGTAATTTATAATAAAATATTATTTAAGATAAAACATATCACCACTACATTAGTCTTAAAATAGGGTGGTAACCATTGGCTAAAAGTTTGGTGGAAATATTATGTGTTTGAATTTTAAAAAATAATATGGAATTTATGATATTTTAATTAATTAATGCATGTTTTTTCCATCATATATATTAAATTATTCATCAAAGATTAATTCATTCAATGCGATTGAGTCGAGAATATATGGGTTTTCATACTCGTGTCATAACATTTCCATGAGCACTAGAGAAATTACCCTTTTCATTTTCGTTTTATTTTATTTTTTCCAAACATTGATGTTTTGCTTTTTTTGTTCCTCTATTTTACATTGGCTTCATCTGTATTCCCCCATATGATACCCCCATTCGGGATATCTATTGAGAAAGATAGTAAAGTAGGATAAAATTCCAAGGATCATATTCATAGGTAGATCGAGTCTCGATTGGTGGGTGGCATAGTTCTGGGATCAGAGATTCAGTGACTTCTACCCATATGATTTCATGTATAATGTCATCCTCCATAAATCCCAATATTTTATGTGTTTTGATGTCTAAATTGTTGTATAGGTTATTTGGGACACCTAGTGGGTTCATTTGAATGTTTTAGGGAGAAATTAAGAATCTCCAGTATGTTGGTGTGTTTCCCATTCAAGGACTTCAATATAAATTTTGTGTTGTTCAAAGAACACACGTTCTGTGTTATTTTTAATTTATGGAAGACTAGTTTTCTAGAAATACGCATGATTTATAAGGAGTGTACCATATATAGTCGGATTCAATGATGTGGACGATTACGTAACCAAACACCACATGTAGGTGTAGATGGTCGTGAATGGTACATAGCCAGTTCCCAACTATGGATACTGGATTGTAGGAATACACACCCATGGGGGGTATATGTCCATTTATACATTTTTCCACCCATGTGTTATTATACAAAAGGTACTAGTGATGCATGCTATGTACTCAGGCATGTTAAACATTAAGTGGTCCAGAGTAACCTTGGAATGTCCACTTATTTGGATACACACCATGTACAGGGTCCCACAAGATATATATTGGGAAATAACATGCTTAGTGGCCTGAGGAATATGTTTAGGGTACAATCCTACTAGTTCACCTAGTATACATAAGTTTCACATTGTGTAATTAACCAACCATTTGATTTTTTCCTTTCTCAAATCTTTTTTAATAATTTGACGAATGAATAAACCAATTAGGGAATTTTTATCTATATATCCAAATGGATAAATACTTTCATCATTTTGAGGCTATATAGATGTATTTTTTGTATAGGGAAAGTTGTTTTATGGGATTTAATTGAGGTTTTATTCCACAATCCTCTTAGTTTTCAGTTGTGAGCTGTGTGAAACGGATGAGGGTTACATGATCATTATTTGGCTTGGATTTTAGATGTATTATAATGATGATTTAGGTTATTTAAGAATGATATAAGAATGCAGGATTGAGTGTCATATATGATTATATCATGGTTTATCATTAAGAATATGTAGTTGTTTCTAGAAGATATATTTATTTAGAATAAAGTCATATGTTTGGGGACTAGAATTGTTGGACCATTTTGAATAGGTTGATTCCATTGGGTGGAAATTATTTCCATAGGACATTTTTCATTGGAGATGAGTCATAGGGAATCTTGAGGATTACATTACTATCTAGTATTTGATCATATGATAAGTTGTTGAAATAGTTGAATATTGATAATTCCTATATATGATTTTTTCTTCTACTGAGGAACCATTATAGTGGGTATCCTATTTTTGAGGTGGTCAGGAGGACCTTTGTGAATTCCCCTTAAGTGGTACAGTTCATTAGGATTCAACATTTATGGTGGGCTATTTATAAAGGATTATAAGAGTCTATTTATGTTCTTTGGGATGTTTTGGCATTGGGGTTCTATTATGGGATTACCTTCAATTATTTTAGATTTTTATATGTTTGAGTTTTTTTTCATACATGGCCAATGACCATGGGTGCATCAAGGGTGAATCTTGATTGTCATTGATTTATGATATATCCGACTAGGACCGTAGGCGCCCAATATTTTTCCCCATAGGTTGGACGTTGAAATATTATAGTGCATATTTATTGGATAGTGAGATCTATGGTGATGATATAGGAACCACTATTTGTTGATTTATAGTGTATTGATGCTTTTAGTTTAGGTTTTTGGATGGAGTGTTTTTGGTTAGATCATCTTATCTTTGATTGGTCATTAGCCAGGATGTTTTTGGATGTTTCTGCATAGACAATAATTTTGAGGATGAGACCCATAAAAAATCATAGATTTGGTGTTGTACATGTGTTTTGATACGGTTCCCTCCTTTTATGGATGTTTGCTATTATATGGGATTAGAGATCCATTGGAAGATTTACATTAGTGTACCCCCATCTAATTTAGTGTTAGACATGAGTAGTATGTATTCACAATTGTGACATTCCTTAGAACTCATAGAGTGGAATTTAATATTCCTTGGATTCTTTTGTGATACCATAGCTCATGGATGATATTATTGTGCCTAGTTTTTTTAAATCCTACCATGTTTTTCCCATTGTACATGCCTAATTTTTTTTGTAGGACCTTCAGGGATGACATGTTCTCTAAATATTTTGAACTAGATGTTCCTATATAATGTTCATATAATGATATTAGAGGCGTATATCCAGGTAGATGTTATTTTTCATTTAGAAACATATTGTTATTCCATCGATTATTTCATTCATTCTTGTTTCAGTCCAATATAATCAATATCATGTGTAGATCTAGAGGGAATGATTTTTATCAGATGACTTGGTGAGACACATTCCATAAAAACATTATAAGGGGACATAGAGGGGGTATATTCTCCTCAACTGTCATAATAGAGATTTGAAATGAATATTTTACATATGTTTTCCTCTTTTATGCATTTTTTTCTTTTATTCTAGATGTAGTTCGTTTTTGGATTGCATGGAAATATCATGTGTGAATGAACTTATTATGATAGAATATTACAGGTTCACCAGTGGGATGAATATATAGATTATTTACATTCCCCATATTCATTTGCGTTAGTTTCAATGAATACCTTAATTTTAAATTCTAATTAGAACACAAATAACATAAAGGATGAGGATGAGGACCACTATTGCTTGGTCAAGCAGAGGTGCTCATGTGGTTTCTTCAAATTATGATGCCTTATCGTCAGTTCCATGGAAGATGTGTTTTTTTATTGATCTAGGTTATTATATGACCATGTTTTATTTATTTTCAGTTATTTTATTTGTATATGTGGGTCCATTGAGATACTATATCTTGTATGTTTTTTATGATTTTAGTTTGTATGACTATGTGATTCATTCTGTTTATTATAAAATGTTTCTATTTCAGTTATTTATTTTGTATACTATGATGCTCATCCCTGAGTATTAATTTTTGTAATTTTATATGATTTTTTTACTTCTAAAAAGAGGGTATAGTCTCCCACATTACATTTTAGACCCTCTCCAATAGTCATTAGCCTCTAGCATTCATGGAGGTCCACATGAGGCATTGTGGCTAGCCAGATCAAGTGATGTGTTATGTAATCCACGGATTGTTAAATATAGAGGTAATATTTTAAAATTTCATTAATTATATATAATTTCCCATTATCCTTCCATTATAGTGTTATTTATGTCTTTTACAGTGCAAATCTATTAGGATCATTTTACTAGTAATGCGCTAAGATTAGAAGATTATTTGTAAGCATCATTAATTTTTGAGTCTTCTTTTTAGAAAAAAAATAATGAAAAACATAACTCATTAATATGATATAAATTTATCTGATATATTTTTATAAAAAGCCATTTAAATGGATGATCATTAATTAAGCATGTCATCCAAATAATTGATAGTCTACATGTACACTTGAGAAATATTTTTATTGTTTCAATAGTCAAAAAGAAAAAAGTTAGAGAATTATTTTAATTTATAGAATAAAAATTATTTTTATAATATCGAAATTATTTTACAAAATAAACTATGATAACAATCCACATAATCTAGTCATGAATAAAGTAACATTTCATCTATCTTGGTATGGTATGTACATATGAAAATGAAGCATTTTTATTTTTCTACTGAATATGATAAAAAATGTGGAACATGGTATATATTTTCCAATTTTTCTTTATTAAAAAAATATAATATTTTAAATTTAAATAAAATATGATAACTATCTATATGAGTCATTGATTTGGAAAGAAATACATCATTCATAGAGGAGGTAGACCATATATTTTAATTGGCAACCATTTCATTTATCTAAGGCATTTTATGAGGGAAGAACATTATAAATACATTAACATTATACCTATTATATATAATTAATATATATATTTAATTATGATAGATTTTATAGAAGAAATTTTGTATGAAATTTAAAAAGAAATAAAGTAATATAAATGAAAAAGGAATGATAAGTAGTTTTTACCTTACTCCTCTGGGGAAATCTATGTGCCTTTAATGAATGGTATTTTGGTGAGAAATGACATATATAAAATGTGATATCTAGTTAGGATGTGGATTAAGTTGAATTTGGTTGAGATATTTTACATGTGGTGTGTGGGGAAGTGGGGTTGTAATGGGTTAATTTAATACGTTAAGGGAGTTAGTTTTTTAAATTTCAATATGATTATAAAATTGGTATGTCATTTTAAAATTAATGTGGATTAAACATGGATAAAAATTGTTATAGTATGTGTATTGGATGAGCCAGATATCATCCACAGAAATAAGGTATATTGTTTGAGATATTTATATAATGTTCTTGCATACTACAAATTTTTTTATTATAATTTACTTTATTGTGGAAACTCACTATTTTCCTTAAATCCTTATCAGTATAACTATATTTTAAATCACCATTATAACCAGATTTTTACAATATTATTAAAAATATGAAATATTATTTATAATATTAAAATTTTAAAAGTGATAAAAATTAAGTTCAAAATAATAAATTTTTAATGCGTAATAATAATTCTATAAAAATAATATTATTTTTTAAAAATTCCAAAAAATTAGTTTATAAAATAAATAATTAATAAAAAATTAGTAACATAAATTTTATATTATTATTATATGATAATTATTTAATAAAAGTTACATTATTTGTAAAAATTGGCATTTTTTCTCATCACCTAAAACCATTCATTCCATAAAAATCTAATAAGTTCTTCAAAATAAAATATTAAGATTTTTTATAAAAATATAATGTTAATTTTTTCAAATTAGTATTATAAAATATATTTATTTATAATTTTTATAAAATCATAAATGTAATCAAAAAATGTTTTTCTATTAATATGAAAAATTTAATGATAAAAATGAAAAGACACATTTCTGAATTTACTCTGATGTGTTTGAATTTTCAATAGTTTAATGAGTAATAATAGTTAAGAAAGGATAGAAATAAATATTTTCTAGTTCCATAGTGAAAATGAGAGAATATATCAATGTATTTCATGGTTTTAATTACTAGGATACCTCAATGTAATAAAGTGATTTTGGTTATTGAATTACGATTAACCAAATCTATACATTTCTATTCAATTCATGAAACAATATTTCTTGTTCATCATTCAAGAATATATTTAAATTAGATTCTTAGGTAATAAGGATATCTTTCCTCTATTGTTTCAGATCATGATCCTAGGTTTCCATCCATCATTTCCAAAGAACTTCTAAAGTCAATCGGTACTAAATTAAAATTTATTATAAATTTTCATCCTCAATCTTATGGACAATCTGAGTTATTGATTTAGACCATGTAATATATAATCCCTTATTTATCAATTGAATACTATGGATATCTAGAATTAATTAATTTATGGTTTATTATTAATATAAAAATTTTTGTATTCTTGAATATAGATGGAACCTTTCAGGAAATTATAACGACATTGGTGAGATACACCAGATTTTGGGATGATGTGTGAGAAATAATGTTAATGAGACTAGAGTGGGTAGCAAATATTATAGAGAATGTTTTTTTTATTCTGATACATGGGAAAACATAGATCTAGTATAAATGTTTGGTAGATAATTAGAGAAAGGATCATTCATACAAAGTGGTTGGTCATGTATTTTTAAAAAACTATTATTAAAAAAGTGTGATGTGTTTTGGTATGAAGGGGAAGTTGATCTCACAAATAATCATACATTATAAAATACTATATTATGTTGGATTAGTTTCCAAAAGATTATATTTACCTTCAATTTAATCACAGGTACATAACCTGTTTCATAATTCAATTTTAAGGATGTATGTACCATATTCATCAAATCTTTTGATCCTTAATATAGTGTAGATGGAAAATAATATTTCATAAGAGGAAAAACCATGTTATATTCTCAATCATTGAGAGTAAGTGTTTATGAGTAAGTTAATTCACTAGGATATGGTTTTATTGAAATAACATATAGTTAATTAGGAAACATGAGAATCTATAAATTTTATGAGGTAAAATTATCCCACTAAATTGATATGTATATAAAATTGTGATGATGAAATTTCTAAAAGGTTGGAAGGATGTAACCCGCCATTTAATTATAGAATAATTATTTTTTTTATTTAATAATATTAAATAATTCTGTATAAATATTACCTTAAAAGGGAATCCATGTACATTTGAATACATGACACACAACAATGAGTTTATGCAAAGACTTATATTGCATGAAATAATGAGTTATGCAGAAGAATAATATTTCATTAAAATTATTATTTTAATTGTTTGGTATATCCTAGAAGTTATTTTGGTGGGTTTCAAAAGGAATAACTATATTATGTTTACACATGTTTATATATATTTGAAAATTTATTCATTAGATTTAATAGTCATTAAATATGAATAAATACAGTTCTTTCTCGATGGCTCTATTTTTCAGAAAAATACATTTTATCTCCAAATAGTGGGAAACATTTTTTTTGAAAACTCATTTTGAAACATTTATAATATCTATATGAAAATGTTTACATCAATTTTTTAAAATATCATAATTTTCCTAGGGAGAAATTTTGGTATAATTGAGTATAAATTCCATATTTAGATGAATAATGAATGATAATAAATATCAGTACATTACTATATTTCTTATTACATGAAATATAATGTGTTACAGTGAATCTACACTTTTCTAATTATTATTTTCTGGACATATTTTTACAGTTACACATCTTATTAACATTAAATGTCTGTTTTTAACCTTTTGGGTAAAATTAAAACATGAGGACCACATAAATATTTTCAATACTACCAAATGCGTGATTTTGACCACATGTAACTTACCTCCATTACATGTAACTAATTCATACAAATAAATCCCCTTTGGATCATCCAATAACTCTTAAATAATCTCCCAATGTACCTAAAATTACTATAGATTCCTCAACTTTGGTTGAACAAAATCCAAGAATGCACTTTTTATCAAAACACAATAAGTTACCCCAAAAAGTGATAACATTTTTCAACATGCATTTATGATTTTTTCTCTATCGAAAATAATTATTATTATTCAAATATTTTTAATAACCTTATTATCCTCATTATACTCTCATTTATTAATTTAATAGTTTATACCTATACTTACACACACTTTCATCAAATCGGTATCAAAATTACCATTTGTGTGTGGTGAACTACCACATCACGAAATGATGTAGTTCATTTTTAGTTTTTCAATATATCATGTATCGGAAATATTGTAAAAATATTTTTATATGATATATATATATATATGTGTGTGTGATATTTATATTTTCTCTATACTAATGGAATTTCTATATAACACATAACATCATGCTTTTATTTATTTTTTGAAATATGATATCATCATATGTGCAATGTGGGATATCACCTCTTCAATGACATGTGATACATTCACACATTACATGGAATGTATTATAGATGTTTTTAATAAAAAATATGATATATAAATAATACATACCTAATATTAATGACATAATAACATTTATATATATATATTATATAATTTTATTTGTTACATTTCTACACACTGAAAAAGTGATTGCGTCTTTCATAGACTTGTGGATGACTGCCTCCTTGAACCAAAGATATTCATTTTACATCACATGAATAACTTATATTGGTATATAGGTTTAAAAAATATCGTATATATGATATAATTATTAAAATTTAATAATAAATATTATGTACCCTTTTCCTTTATCAATTCTGGAAAATGGAAATGTAACCATGAGAATGATCTGTTTTCTCCAAGATTAGAATGTTGATTCATTTTTCATAACCATATTTCATGATTAATTTTAAAAGTGTAATATATTTATAAATATGATAATTAAAACATTGTTATTATTTTTTATATGTTTAAATAATGGAGTCTTTTGACCTTATTTGACCTACCAATTCCATTTTGGACATGTAAACTGAATAGGGTCAAAACACCCAATGAAAATTCAATAGTTTAATAGTGATAAAAAAAATTGTTACAAGAAAAAATATAATAAATAAAGGGAATGTTTCTCAATATTGGACAAAATTATGAAATTTTTATTATTTAGGATGATAAATTAACAATTGACAAGTCATAAATAAGGTAAGGGATTTTATCTCAATCTTCATTCATTGAGTAATTTATTTATGATAGGCACCATTATTGTATTTTAATATATATATATATATATATATATATAAATCCCCATAAAAATTCCATATTGATATTTTATATATTTTCATTTCATTTTAATTTTTGAAAAAATTTATTCTTTTATGGGGATTGTGATTTAAATGTTCAAAATAGTATGGTATGCTTTGAATGTTTATAGATTTCACACTTTAATCCATTTCAATAATGTTGATATTATTTTCAAAACATATTTATATGGATATATAATAAAAATTAATAATGATTTATGCTCATTTTTTATTATGAATACTCTAAAATAAATAATGTTTAAATGGAAAAAAAGAAACCTCTATTTCCCCTTTTTTTATAGAAATTATTTTATATAAAATGGGTTTTGAAAATGGATTAATTATTTCAAAATCATGAAGTGATATAATGTGATTGAAAATGAAATTTTATGTGTGAAATGATTAAAAATATCAATCTTTTATGTTTAATTATTATATTGCAGTACTTGTACATTGGAAGGGTGATTCAGTGTAAACTAATGAAATGTTTTTCTGGGTTAAAACATTAATGGGTGGGATTGTGGCAAAGATAAAATGAATTGGGCATAGATGCTTTCCTTATGGATATCCCATTTAAAAGATTGGTATTTATGGAAGTATAATTCTTTGTAATTCAATTTATTATAGTAAAAAGTATTACAATGTCTGAATACACCATAATTTATTGTGTATATTTTTATGGGTCTTATGGTAATATTTTGATTAGAGAGAGGTATGGAAAAAAATTATTTAAAATGAATGTATTTACAAAATATTAATATTGAAAATTATTACCTTAATATATAGTTTTTATAGGATTTAATGTCTATAAATAATTTAATGTTATTACTATTTTTATATCACTTACCACTATTTTAATAGTCATACCACATTTTTAATGTTTTTCACACTACATAAGGATGAGTAAAGGATTTTCATAATTATGGTTGAATATCATGAAGATTTTCATAAAAGAGATCATGATTTATTTTGAATTTTTTAGATTATTTAAAAACTGAATTCTTTTATGAAGTGTCCACTTTGAATTTTTTTTCTATTAGGCATGTGTTATGGCCTAATTCCCTAAAACTCTAAACCTGAAATGATATTCAATGTGAAAAATATATAATTATAATATTACAAATACAATAAGAAATAATTAAGGATAATTCTCTATATATATGTAATGATAAATATATGTATGATTCTATAATATATTTAAACTTAACATATATTAACTATCATGGAGGATTGAGTGTGTATGAATGAATTCATGAATTAATGTATGGGGATTTCTTTTTTCACTATTATTTTTGAGATACTTATTCCATATTCAGTTCTCATATATTATTTTGGGGAATATAATACGTTATAAATAGATATATCATGATTCTACATCATTTCATGATAAATGTATCTATTAATGTGATTTTTTTCTTGGGGATTATATTTCAATGTTACCAATGTGGTTAGAGTTTTATCTAAAAATATATTTGTTTGTCATGTTTTTTTGTGATTATGCTTCCAAAATGAAATATTTTGATATATATCTCTAATAAATAATAAAGATCATTATTATAAATCTAAACCACGAGAATATATTTTTCCATTATTTTCTCTTATATATGTAGGTATGAGTTTATGAGAAAAATTGTTTTATGAAAAATATTATTTTCATTCAAAATCAATATTTATATGGAAATAATTGTTTGTAAAATATTTTGAAAAATATTTTATATTATAAAAATTGTTTCCATAGTGGAATGGATATTTTATCTATGGAATGTTTGAAATTATTTTTAATGATTCCTTAAAAAGATTCAAAATTGTTTTCAAACAAAAACTCATTGAAAATGTTTTATGTTTTAAATTCTTTTAGATATAGATTGTTCTAGTAATGGAATATTATTTTTAATCATTCATAATCATTTCTATATATAAGATTAAATCCTTTGATATAATTTATACATTTCAATGGATATGACCCTTGAAAACCATTATTATTCCGTCTACTACTGGTTTATGATCATTTTGTCAACCTCATTATGAAAAAGGATTATCTTCCACCAGTTATACCATGATAAAATGATTATGAAACTTGTTTTATTTAATTTGATTTTCTATAATCAAATGATAATAAAGCCTACCTATTTTCTAATGGTTATGATATGTGGAATTATTTATTATATCATTTTTAGTTCATGGGTTATGATGTGATGAATTTTTTGATCTTATTATACACATAAATATGATATTATTTTTGTGAAATGTGAGACCTATATCTCCCCACAATGCACTAGATAAATATAATGGCTCTGTGATATTTGGGACTACATTAGTGAATATTGAAAGCCAAAAAAGGATGGTACATGAATTTTTATCTCAATCTTGAACCACATACATAGGTGGTCATCCCCAGCTATAAATTTTATGAATTTTTCAATTGTTATCCCTTGCATTAGATTTTCAATGATTTTTTAAATTTAAAAATAAATGTTTTTTCCAAAAGGGATCATGTTATTGATTACCTTATGATTCATGAATTCTGAAATACTGCTATTTGTCTAATGAATTTTGATTAAATGTGGGGAATAGTTTCCAAATAGTATGCTCATATTCACAAACCATAATGTTCATTATATTCTTTGGTGTATTTCTTTTTTACCATTACAGAGCAATTGAGGAATCCCTTTCTTATTTTTTCATTCCTCACTTAATAAAGAATGTTTTTGTGTAGGGTATTATTGTGAGGAGTTCCAATGTGGATGACCATTAAGGTATACATTGAATATCCTTCACTATGTAAGATGATTAGATGTTCCAAAAGGAAATAAAATATTAATGTTACCATGTGTTTCTTTGTGTAATTAATGGATATTCATAAAAATGATGTAATATCCCTGTATGAGAAGTTTGGGTTACTATAGTTTGTATCAATGTAAAGGTATATTTAATATTCAGAAGTAAGGATGAAAAAAATATTAGTGAGATACATGAGGATATATCTAATGATTTGCTTTATGTTTTGTCTAAGGATAAGTCTAATGATTAGTCAATGTTTAGGAAAATTTCCCATAATATTTTTAAAGAACTTAAATAGTAGTTTCAAATAAATTACATAATTTTTTGATACAACATGTGAAAGTAAATCTAGAACAAATTTACATAGGTTTAATAACCGTGAAAACACTATATTTATATATAATTTATGGTAAAATCATTTTTTAAAATGGTCAGTAATGCACATCTAGGTAGACACTCCACATGTACATTCATTAAAAATTAAAAAACTATTTATGAACCATCATGAATTATTTAAAAATAGTATTAATATGAATGACCAAGGATATACACATGGTTTAATATATTAAAATGGTCTTCAGGATATAGACATCCTTAATATATGTTTACATGATAATGTTGTCCCTACATATAAATAGTGTTTCTAATTCTATGATTTTGTTTTCATCAATATATAGAACAACAAGGAACCATTTAAATTGTATGTATGATGTACAATGAAATGATTTTCCTCTTAAGAATCCAAATGTTATAGGAGATGTAATTAACAATTTCATTGATATGGTCGTAATGGTTTTCAAATATAAGAATTAATTTGGACACACACATGAGAAATGGAGGGAACAACATTCTGTGCAGTCCATTATGAGACAACCTCCCCCTTCCATCAATTAATCTATTTATCTTATAGTTGCTGAGTAATGTATCATTACACCTAATAGATATTTTCAATTCCTTTGTGTTCAGAAGTGGAAAAATATATTTTTTCTAGATACTATATAGAAGGTGAGGCATATAAATGGTGGTATCTTATCAAGAAAACAAGGAAACAAGAAAAAATTTGATCCATGGATTTGGATGAGTTGAAGAACTTATTTATCAGTAAGTACATTCAATATATTCATCATATGAATATGGAGAAGGAGTTACTCTTGATGAATTAAACAGATGATGAATATGATGGTACGCAAAAGGAAAATTTTAGAAGTATTTTTAGTTACACATTGGTTATTATCATCTAATATGAATGTAAGTTTGATTGATTCATTGGTTTAATAAATCCGAGTCTAAAAAATAATTTTATGCCTTTGATAATCTGGTTGCTATGAAGAAATTTTTCATTGTTAAATCATAGTTGAAATTAATGTTTTAGTTACCTAAAAATTTCATTATTTAGATAAGAAAATAAACATGGAGTTCAAATGAATATATAAGAACCATGGGGAGAAAAATATGATCTCTCCTTTAAGTTAAAATTGTGGCATCAAACATGGATGAAATCGTATTAATAGAACAAGTAAAATGATTAAGTGTGTAGAGGATGTTCTTCATGTGGATAAATGTCAAAGTGTTAGATAAATTTGAGATAATGATTCAAATAATGATAATATACTAATAAATACGCATCAAAAACATCAATGTTTCAATTGAATAGAGTTTCAGAATTATTCTCACAAGAGACCCAATCCATGAACTAATATGGATGATAATCCCAAACAACCTATGAAAGAAAGGAGAAAAGGTAATGATTATTATATAATAATGTATGAAGTGAACTATGATAATTATGAAACACTTTATACCCCCATAGAAGGGAATATCTTGTTTGATTTTGTATGAATAGGACCTATGTGAATATTATTATTAATAATTTATTTATATTTAATGGGATTATATACAAGGATTATGGGATAATAGAATAACATATTATATATGTATAAGGATTAACCTAATATACCAATAATTTTTAATAGAAGATAAGAGATTATATACGGAATAAAATGTGGATTATCATTTGGATGTGTATCTTTCTAAATGAAAGATTGAATTATTAGTTATCAATTCCATAAAGGGTTCTTAGTTTTATGTTTTTTCATTATATCAAATTCATTAATCGTCCCTTTTGATGTTTCTTGTGATGGAATTTTATCAATTATAAATATACATTAAATAAAATTTATGGAATTTGAATCCCTGTGGTTTGAGTATTGGGAAAATTTTATTTAATGAAAATACCATTATATGAATTAAAAAACTATAACACCATGTTATATAGATTTATATAGGTGATTCATGTCAACTCCTTCATAATGTTGAGTTTTTTTATAGCATTATATTTGAATTTACAATTCAGATGGATCGTTTTGAAACCCGTTATAGAAGAATGTATTGAACTCCAAAGTAGAACAATAAAATTATAGAAAGAACCCATTTGGGATTTGATAAATATGATGATATTATAGAGTGTATATAGACATTCAAAAACATGTAGTGACTGAAAAATGTAATTAGAAATTTTATTCTTATATGAACCAACATCATCTATACCATGATGTTGGTTAAGAGTCTTTTTAAAAAAATTATTTATTAATTAATGAATATAAAAACAATGGATTGGTATATACATCACATTAAAACACATGATCGTATCAGAATAGGGTATTTTCATTTGATTCTTACACAAAAACTCTCCCTATTTCATGATGTATTCCATGTATCACTGCTGAAGAAGACATAATATATCAATAATTTATACTAAATCTATAGTTCATAAATTTTGAGAATGATATATCTTATGTTGAATAACGAGTTGGTATTATGAATTAAATATAATGAATTTTATGAAATGATGCCAATCACCAGGTCAATTTGTTTTGGAAAAACAAAAAGCTTATAGAAGCTACATGGTAACCTTAGGACATGACATGTCCGAATTATCCTAAGTTGTTTGTACCAATTTTGATAACTTAATGGGATAAATTTATTTTATGGGAGGTAAGATCTAGAAACTAGAAATTTTTTCAATGTTTTTCAGTTTAATTTAAGCCTTATATATTTTTCATTAAATATAAAATTAATATTATCTCATAGTAAACACAACAAAAATATAGGATTTCATTATCCTTCATACTGTCTTAGAATTCATTACTTGCTTCCATGATATTTAACAATATGATTATATATTATTAATTTAGTTATTGAAACACTGAAATTATAAAACAGAAATTAAACGCAGAAACATGAATAGTAGTAACTAATTTTTAGATATTTGTTATAATAGTTTTGTATAGAAAAAATATGGATAAAAATGATTGTAATTTTTATAATGGTTTTTATACACATAAAAAATAATATTTTCCAATAAAATAATTTTTTGACAGAGAATAAAATAAAATTAATTAATTAAAATTTAATCAATTGAATTTGATAAATTAAATTTAATGACTTTATCAAAATCAAATTATATATTAGAATGATTTTTTGGGAATTTTCTAAAATATATCAGATTTTAATGAGTAGTTAAAAAGTACTAAATTTTTGTTCAAAACATCATTTTATGCTAACTAATTTATAACATTGAAATATATATTAAATGAGTTTTAAATTAAAATTGGATAAATTTTATATTAATTAATATAATATATGTTTTTGGAATCTTTCATCTTGAAATTTCACATTAAAAATTATTTTTTTGACATTTACACATGAAAAAAATGATTTCACTTGGCGCCTATAAAATTAATTTAAAATTAAATTTTATCTCATAACATAATTGAATGTGTAATAATTTTATTTCATTTTTGTAATCAAAATGATATATATTTTCTAATTAGGTCAACATAATATGTTAGTAAAAATGATTAGTGAATGATGTAGAAATTAATTATCGTGGAAAAGGAAAAATTGATTTACTAGGGGTTAAACTATGATTTTTTGAATAAATATTTAAAAATAGTTCATTAATTATATTTAATGGTTTTCTTTTGAAAATTTAATCCATATCCTCTAGAATATGGATATTTCTTGCCACATTCCATTGAATATGACCCATATAATATGTTATGTAATGAAAAAGAAAAAAATAAACGTATCTTACTTTTATTGTCTATAATGATTTGAGATTGGGTAACATATTATATATATTTGAAATATAAATGGATTTTTTTCATCAAAATAAAATGTCTTTATTATTAAGAGATGAATTTGTTACTTAAAATTATTAAGAAATGCCAACACAATAGTTATTTCAGTCAAAAAAATAAATGATGATAAAATTAATAAAAGAAATGTAAATTGAATTAATATTTTTTTAATTTTTAAATGACGTTATAATTTTACAATAGTTTCAAAACACAGTAAGTGAAATTGTAGTTAATGTAGTGTTTTTATGTCATTACATTTTCTTCTGTGAAAATTATTTAAAAAAAGTTTTTATAATTTATAAATAATACATTATATTTATAATAAATAGGTCTAAACTATATGATTTGAATAAATTTATTTTATACAGAAAGGAAACATTACCATGGTTTTAAAACTAGTTATCGTAGTTAAAAGATCAAAATAGGAATATAACATAAACATAAAATATAATATTTAAATATTTAAAAAATGTGTATTATTTTTTATTAGATGTTTTTGACAACCATATAATAAATTCACAAAGATATTTATCTATTTTGGAGAAACATTAAGTAATTTTTGACACCCAATTTTGATTTTTTATTTACAAGAATGTCACTCCTCATCAACTATCGAAAGGGAACTCACTCTGAACACTCATTCAATCCTATCATAAAATTTATCCCAACCATGAACTTTAAAAATAACCTCCTAAATTCCATTAAATTATAATGGAAGCCTTAGTTTGGGCATAAATACAACCATGTAATGATTTTATTGGAATCGTACTAGGGATCCCTATAAAAGAGCTAAAATTCATCAATGAACATTTTTGTTTTATTTCTTCCTCAAAGCCCTTAAAATATTTTTATAATATTATTAAATAATAGACTCACTATCTTACATATAATGATATGTTTTTATTCAAATTTTATTATGAACTACCACACACACTTCTATTAAATTGTTTATGAAATCATCCTTTGTGGGTACGACTGGCTACCACCTCGTGAACCACTATTTTTCATTTTCAATTACCACCTATCAAGGTCAATAATAATGATGTAAATGAAATTTATATTTGATTTTTTATATTTATTATATTATTAATAATTTTTAATTACTTATTATCACATCACTTCACTTCTTCCATTCATTGGGAATGCGATAATGTCATTTCTATGTATGATGAACAATCACCTGACGAATTGATGTGATTCATACATGCATTACATAGAATATATTTTAGTTGATATTTATAAATTTTTATATATATATTAGATATTAATTATTCTAGAGTGGTAATATACATATATATCATTTAATTTTCTCTCTTTCAAAATGATATGAAAATGGAAAAAATGTTCATGTGTACATACATCCTACCGTCTCCATGAAGAGTGTATTTCATTTAGTTTCACTATATATCATGTCTTTGTAGAAATATCATATTTATTATATATATATGATAATTTTATCATGATTATAAATAAAGAGATAATTAATCACTGATGTAATTTAGAGGACCAAATAAAAAAAGTTGAAATATATACAAAAACAAAGGTGTTATTACAATAAACATAACATTAAAATTTAATTGTTAAGAAACATGATATAAAATATCATAAGAAAATAATAAAATGGATGGATATATATAATGATTATTCAATAATATATGTGTGATAAACTTAAATTTATTTTAAAATAGGGTTGAACGAGTATGATAGAACTCATAACATAACGTAACTGGGTTTTTAGTATAACTTATAATTATGAGAGACTTATGAAATATTCATCACTCATTTAATTAAGGTAGTTTATATAATACAATATTATAAGATATATCGCGATTTTACTTCACAAAATTATAATTAATTCTTCTATTGATGTAATTATTTTATGGGGCTTACATATCATTGTTATAAAATTTATTGGAGTTTTATGTTTCAATATAATCATTTATTTGGATTGTTTATGATTATGCTTCCAATGATGTAATATTATGATTTATATCTAAATAATAACACAAATTTTTCATCCTCTCTTATTTCATTGAAATAATTTTTTCCAATATTTTCCTAGGAAAATTTAATGAATACATGAAAAATAAAAATTTTCAGAAAAATTATATATTTTGTACAGAAAATTCATCTTCTAAATAAAAGACGTTATAAAATATTAGAAAAAATTTTCTTTAAAAAATTGTTTTAATCATGGAAATGATATTTTAGTAATTAATGGTTTTAAATTACATTTAATTATTCCTTTATTTATTCATGTTTTTTTTTCAACGAAATGTATTATGAAAATGTTTTATGGTTTAATATGTGTTTCTGAAAGAAAGATTATTTCCTTATGAAATGTTACATATAGTATTTTACTATCCTTATTCATCAATGATGAAACAAATTTGATATAATTTATAATTTGTTAGAGATATTATCCATGGAAACCATTGTAATTATTTCTAATAGTGGTTAATATTTCTGATGAAATGTAGTTTATTGAACATGTTTCACTTCCACGGGTTATACAATGAAAAGATTTTATGAATCCCAATTATATTCATGCGTTGTTCTCTGATGAAGTTATTATAAAAAGAGGTCACTTTTCAATAAGTTATGATATGATGATATTTTTATGATACCCATCTCATTTCATGGGTAATGATATGATGAAATTTTATGATATTTTGGCACAAATCATTACGGTTTTAATTATATGATGGGTGAGACCGGTATCTTCCTACAATGAATTGCGTAATGATAAATTATCTACAAACTCAGAGGGTACATAGGTTGTAATTATATTCCAGAAAAATAAGGTAATGGATGGTCATCCAAATACCATGGTTGATATGGTTAATGAAAGCCTAACATGTTATGATTATCTTTGTGGGTATCTTTGACATTAAATTTTCTATGGTTTATTTTATTCCATAAATATATTTATTAGGTTAACATAATGAAATAATAGATAATAATATTAATTACCTCATGATAAATTCCTTATAAAATTCTATTCATTTTTCATAACATAGTATTCTGGTCTTTGATAAGTAGGTTATAGTTTTCAAATATCATGCTCATATCCTCATACAATTATGTTCATGTTTTTTATTTATCTCCCTTTCTACCCTCACTAAGATTATAAATTAACCATTTCTTATTCATAAATTACCCATGTTATGAATAAATATTTTACGTAGGGTAGTTTTATGAAGAGTACAAAACAAGAAGATATTATAGGGAGATTTTGGGGAACATTCTCCATGTTAGATGGTTCAGATTCCATGTTTCCAAGGGGATTAAAATATTACAGTCCTCAAACATGTGTGGAGGTAATGTGATAAATATTCATAAAAATATGATGTAAAATCCATATATTAGAATCATGTGTCACTAGTAAAATACAAACTAGATGTTTGATGAAATAATGATTGTATTTGTTCTCTCTTCTTTGATGAGATCTCTTAGTGGTTTTCATGGTGTATTCAAACATTCACAATGGGAACCATATTATCATGAAGGATAATCCTTTAATGATTATAAAAACCTATCATTTTTTAAATTATTATTATTTCATTATAATGATAAACAACATAATATTATTGCACATCGGGGATCCAAAGGATTAGTGTCTTGGGAAAATAAGGACAAAACATAACATTTACAACATCCAACATAAAAATTTGTTTAATTCATTCCTCTCCAGCTTCTTATTTTCAATTGAAAACTCCTTAATATACATAATCACCTAAGGGTATACATCAAAAATTGGTGAGGTAAAATACCAGTAAGAGGATAGCTATGTACAATATAGAATGGGGTGAGTATTTTCATAACATCATCATAAAAAATATTGAGAGGAAACATCAAATAAAGGCATGGAATGTTGTAATTCATGAAATTGAATCATCATGTCTTTGTGGTCATCTACCACACATACTTGTGAACAATTCTTGCATCATGTTAGTTAATCATTTCCCATTTACTGATGACATTCATCACATTACCCAATGCATTGAAGCGTTGTATAATTTCAGGCGCACCCATCACTTTCCTCTTCTAAATCCATTTGTTTGTATTTTCAAGTGACATTAGGATGAGTGGTAACCATAAATATTATTATATATTAAAAAATTTAAAACATACTAAGGGGCTAAATTCAAATAAAAACCACGATCATTAGCATGTCCAGCACATCCACTCTAGATGACATTGACATCCACATCACCAACGAATGAGGACAAAGAGATGATTCAATTATCAAATTCCAAAATGAAAAATAGAAGAAATAATCACCAAATTGGTTGAAAATTCGCCTCGTGTCATGTACCATCACCTCAATTAATCATCACAACCACACCATGATGATGGTAAGAGCCGACAACAGAAACCAACACCGCCACTAACGAACCTCAAAACAATATGTCGATCAAAGCCACAAGAACCACAGGATGAAGAATCTCACAAACATAGAATTTCAATAAAAAAATAAAAAAAGAACCATCATCATTGTCATCGATAAATGCACCAGCAAATACCACAAAACAACAATAAAATAGAAAAAAACCACATCACTGAGCAGAATGACCACCTGGAAGTTCGTCGACCACTCGAAACCACCACCAAAGACACCATCACGACCATCAAGAAAATATTACGGAGAGGAAATTGGTGGAATTCTAGAGGAAGAAAAGAGTAGGAGCAGTCTCCATCGAACAAAAACACCATTAGCAAAATCATCTAATGTCTACGAGGATGAAAACCTTGAACAAATCCAATCTTCATGGGTCCTAACATAAATCACGAATAGAAAACACTACTAGGATCAAAAGAGAAACCCATATTGAAAAATAATGAAGCGAAAAAAATGAATAAAAATGAAACCCTAATGAATAATAGAATAAACATGAATCATGACTCCCTGGAAATGGATGAACTCTTAACCAACACATCCCAATACCCCATGAGGGACACACCATCAGACCGAAATAGAGCCAGGAGTAATAGTTCTGGGAGAAAGAGCATAGATTGAGATGAACAAGGCATCGATAGAGTGCCCAGAATTTAGAGAGAAGAAAAACCTAACCAGGACGGATGTGAATAGAACATAAGAGAGCATTGATGGTCAAAAATGTTAAAAAAACACATGAAAAGTGCATCCCAAGAGGAAAACCAAGTCACCGCAGGAGAGAATCAGTTTATGAATGTGAGAGGAGAAAGGAACAGAAGCCAGAAGTGGACAGTACCTCTCTAGTGGGAAAACCTATATGCATTACTAGTGAGACATTCTCTGGAGATCTATAACAGAGATAATAGGTCTATAATTTTCACCCATCACATTCAAACATTCATATTACACTATATAATTCCAAGTCCACCCCTAACATTTTAATTATTACAATATCACGCATTCCACATTAAAAATTTACAAAAATTTAACATAACATAACCCATTTATTGAATTGGGTTTCACATAATAAAAATTAAATTCACTAAAATTTGGTCCCTTAAAGGGAATATCATTCCTGACATAGAACCATTTAACATAAGTGGTGAGATAAACAATATTCAAGAAGTAAAAATGGTGTGTTTACCTAAAAATAGATTTATTTTGGAAAATAATGGGTTCTTCATAAAATGAACTTGAGAACATGTATATCCAAGAAATGGTAATATAATAATGAATAAATTATTTTTATGGAGTACCCAAACCGAACATGGGGTGAAAGAGGGATAATCTGATAAAAGAAAGTTGGGTTCGATAATTTCCACATTCCTTGTATTTAAATGCTTTATTCACATTAATTACCTTTATAATTAAATTATATTAATTAATTAGATATTAAACAACCTTTCATACATGAATATGGATTACTATGGTTTCATTATGTTTTTATGGGCCTTCGGATGTGTTATAAAGCTTAAATTCATTTTTCGGGAATGTTTGTCTTCCTAGTTTTCATGAACTGTTCATTTGAATTCATGAATGGATGTTTATTTAAAACATGGAGAAACATATAGAATTGGAATAATATGTTATTGATGATGTTACAAAACTTTAAATGATATTATAAATAATTTTCTTAAATACCAGGATATTGAATCATTAGACAAGACTTTAATGATGATCATTGGGGGGTAATTCGGGCTCTTTTTCGACCATAATGAACACGGTTTGTTTAATAATTTATTGATATGTATATAAGTTGTATCCAAAACATTAAATATGATATAGTTCATATAAATAAATTTGTTTCAACTATTACATTGTTTTCATTATCTGGTATGAATATAGTAAAAGAAAAATTTAAAACATGTATTTCTTTAAGGTGATAAATTAACACCTCACAAACAACATTTTCTTTTCTAAAATAAAGAAGAAGAGGAGAAGGGGTTTGGTTTATATATTTTCCTAGTATTATGATAAAATTACATTTTATATAATATAATGGAGTAAATAGACCATTTAGATGAGGATAGGTGGGAAGATATTATGAAAAAAACTTGAAGTAGAAATGAAATTAAGGGAAAAGAGAGAGGGGGGAAATAACTCATGAATCCTTCTAATTGAGATCCTCTTTAGGGAACATATGATTGGTGTTTTGAGGAGACTAGAAGCTTTTGGAAATGTGGGAGTAGATGGGGATTTTGTTTGTGCAGTGTTTAGACAAG
This sequence comes from Viscum album, assembly GCA_963277665.1. Classification (NCBI taxonomy): domain Eukaryota; kingdom Viridiplantae; phylum Streptophyta; class Magnoliopsida; order Santalales; family Viscaceae; genus Viscum; species Viscum album. Next base: position 1,553,561,179 of record OY728148.1, on the reverse strand, counting down.
GCTTGAAGCTTGAGAGGTGTGAGGAAATGAGGGTGTGAAAGATGCTATTTTTAGTGGAGGGGAGAGGAGTTTTCTTAATATTTTATTCATTAGTTAACAAATTTAGACCATGATTAAAAATATCTTGGATTACAAGATCATGAATAGTAAATAGGGATTTCAAATTCTAAATTTGGGTGCTTAAATCAATTTTTATTTAGGAATAGTGGATTTAAATTAAAATGTATTTATTAATGAATTTTTCTATTCACCAAAAATTCAGGTATTTCTGAAAAATATCAAAAATTCACCATAAACATATTTTATATATACAAACAAAAAATGAAAAAAAAATGAAAAAAATTATCAATATGATAAATTTAATGTTGAATAAAGAATCATAATTGACTTAAAAATTACAATTTGTAAAATTAATCCTGATTTTATAATGCTTTAAAAAATCACATAAGGTAATATAAAATTATCCTTATACCATAAGACATAAAATTTTTAATTTATGAAAAAAATTTAGGAATATAAATTTTCCTTTAAATTTATTAATTATAATTAACTATTAATTACATAAAAATATCAATACTTTTACTATCGTCAAATTGTCTCACCTAAGATGCCTAAATATGATTTAATAATTTGAGGGTAATGTTACTATTATTTTGGAAAATTTAATATTCCAAAGGGTCATATAAGGATATGTTACTATTCATAATGGTATGTTATTATTCACCAAAAACTATGGTTGTCCTATAAGAGGACAAACATCTAAATTATCACAACTGTGTTTGTCAAATCTTTGAAATTCAAAACCTAGAAGTGGAAAATTTATTCCTAATTGTCATATAGTATTTAGTATCATTATATTTCACTGTTATTAGTAATGTAATTATAATCTAAGGAATATTTATAAGAAGGTAATTCCACTAATAAACAATTATTTCATTAAATTCTTTCCGTTATGAAATTTCTCCATCGAAATTTCATTTTACAAAAATAGGTGAGGGTGCTTTTCATTCCTCTCCTACTCTAGTTCCATGTTTCTTCTTCAATATTATAGTTCCTCCGCAACACTCTGACATGGTTGGAGGTCTATTTGTGTAGAAAAATACCTCTCTAGTCCAGAATCTTCACTTAATTCTTCTAGTAATAGAGATCATCTTACAGCTGTACCACCACTTAGTTCAATACGTGTGAAAGATCTGGTATGTACATTATCTTGAGTGATATGTGAAACACATCATAAACCTATTTCATATTAGGTGGAAGTTCAAGCCAATAGTCCACATCTCCTATGAGGTCAAGGATCTTAGTGGGGCCAATATATCTTGGGATTCACTTCAATTTTATTCCAAACCGCATGACTCTCTTCCATGGTTATATTGGAAGGAAGACATTATCTCCAACTTCATGCTCCAAGTTCCATTGACATTTTTCATCATATCCCTTCTCATGACTCTAAATGGAATTGATGTGTTTCTAGAAGACATGAACATTATCAATAATATCATGCACAAGATTGGGCCAAAGTAGTTTTATTTAACTTTCTTTGAATTCAAATGACCAGGCTCTTAGAATGTCTTCAAGCATCAGAATAGTCCTTTTAGATTGGCCATCGGTTTGGTGTTGATAAGTCGTGCTGATAAATAATTTAGTACTCAAAGCATGTTGATGAATTCTCAAGAATTTAGATGTAAACCTTGGATCAGGATTAGAGAAAATCGAGAGTAGAACACCATGCAGTCTCACCACATCCTTCACATATATTATTGAAATTTGTTGAATTGTGTTATCTTCATTAATTGTTATAAAATGGGATGTCTTGGTGGGTTGGTCAACCAAAACCTATATCTCATTATTTCTATTGGATGTTTTAGGAGACCCGTGAAAAATTCAAATTGACATTCTCCCATTTCCACATGGGCATAGTCAATGGTTGTATCATCCATTTGGAATTTTTTCACTCTACTTTAATGTGTTCGAATACCAAGAACATTGAGATGTATTTCACAATATCTTTCTTCATGTTATCCCACCATAAGTGTTTTTAGAGATCTCGATACATATTGGTGCAACCAGGATGAATAGAGAATGTTATGCTATGGGAAGATTCCAATAGATCCATTTTTATAATTGTTTATGAATTCAACCATATCCGCATTCCAAACCGAATCACACTTTCATCATCAATATGGAACACTTGCAGCTTCCATTCCTTTACTACATTGACCATTTTTTGTAACAAAAAATTATATCTTTGTACCTACATAATGTTATCTTGGACATATGGTGGCCAAATATTTTGGACAAGGTAGTATGTATCCACTGCACTTATGATTTTCATATCCATCCATTGCATTTCTAGGAAAATAGGATCTTTCTCAATCTGCAGCATGGATTGAGAAGCATGTTCATTTCAACATAGAGCATTAGCTACATTGTTTTCCTTTCAAGGATGTTAGTGAATATAGAAATCATAGTATGTGATTAGCTCTAACCATCTCCTTTCATGCTTATAAATTTCCTTTTGTGTGAATATATACATTAGGTTCCTGTGGCCGCTGAATATTTCAAAATTCTCGGCATAAAGGTAGTGACACTATATTCTCAGGAATAAATCACATCTTAAAACACTACATCATGTGTCAGGTAGTTCTCCTCATGGATATTAAACATTTGTGAGGCGTAGGCTATCAAATTATTATTTTTCATGTGTAAAAACCCCAATACAATCTTTGAAGCATCACTATATAGCACAATTTTTTTTCCACTTTTTGGTAAAGTGAGTATATGCACAGTGATCAGCCTTCTCTTTAGCTCCTTAATGGTTCCCTCACATTCTTCCATATATACATAATTTACCCCTTTACATATTAACATAGTTAGCAGTCTTTAAAATCATGAGATATTTCTAACAAAACATTGGTAGTACCCATCTAATCTACGAAAAAATATAGAATTATCTGATACTAGAGGGCCTGGGGCATTCCACAATTGCCATTGTTTTTTAAGGGTGTATATAAATTCCGTAACTATTGATCGCTTTTCCCAAAATGTGACATGATTCTTCCAAATGTCAAACTTTTTGATCTTTTCATACAACTTATCCTTTCTCAATGTCTCAATAAAAAGTCTCATATGTTCTTCAAATTCCTCATTTCTATTGGAGTAGATGAGAATATCATCGATAAACACTACCAAGAATTTTTCAAGGTAATGTCTATAGACTCTATTCATAAAATCATTGAAGATTGTAGGGAAGATAATAATTTTGAAGGGAATCAACAGAAACTCATAGATCCCATACCTCATACGGAAGGTAGTCTTCGGAATATCTTCCTTCTTCACCTTTATCTGATGTAATCCCGAACGAAGATCAACATTTGAGAAGTAATGATCCCCTCTTAACTAATAAATCAAATAATAAATCCTTAGAATTTGATACTTTTCCTTTATGGTGATCTTGTTATGTTCTCAATCATAGATAAACACCCACATCATTCTATCATTATTCTTCAAAAAGAGCACTGGAGAACCCCATGTTGATGCACTAGGGCGTATAACACGTTTGTAAAAATGTTTTTTCATCTTATTTTCTAACTCCTCCATTTCGATATGATCTATCCTATATGGACACATTGAGATAAGAGTTGCTCTGGGTATGAGTTATATTAATAACACTACCTCACGATCCGATGGATGTCTGGGTAACTCATTGGGAAATATATCACTGTATTTCCTCATGATGGGAATTTTCACAATGTTTGCATTATCCTTTAACTCAACTATGAGGGCGAGGTATGATTCTCTCATTGGGAATCAACACCCACACTGTTGATGGTTTTCTAAAAGTGATTCATGATATTCCTTTAATTTTTATAGGATATTGGTGGAATCTTATATATATATTATAGTAGAAGCTTTCACCATCGAGCTGGAACACCATCACCAAAATATTCTAATGTCAACGAGGATGAAAACCATGAACAAATATAATATTCATAGGTCCGAACATCAATCGCGACTGTAAAACACCACGAGGATCAAAAGAGAATCCCAGATCAAAAAAGGTTTCAAGTGAAAACAATTAATAAAACTGAATCACTAAAGTGTAATATAAACAACACAAATTGTGACCCCTTGGAAACTGAAGAAATCTCAACCAAAAAATCCCAAATCCCCACGAGAGACACAACATCAGTCTGAAAAGGAGACAGGTGAAATAGATATGGGAGGAAGAGTGTAGATTTAGATAAACAAGGCATAAATAGTGATCCATCAATATGGAGAGAAAGAAAAACCAACAAGGACATATAGAAATATAATGTTAGGGAAAATGGAAGATTGAAATTTTTTAAAAAAAGCACGAAGAGGGAATCCCTAGAATAAAACTAGGTCACTAAGGGAGAGAATCTGTCTCTGAAGGTGAGAGGAGAATGGAACAGAATCATGAAGAGGTTTTTCCATCACCAGGGAAACCCTAGATAGAGGAGAGGCACGACGCACTCGGGAGAGAAATCCGAGAGACAAAGGGGCCATCATTTTCACCCATCAGATTCAATCATTCATATTAATCTATATAATTCCGAGTGCACCCATCACTTGAAAATTTTTATATTATCAGGAATACCTCATTAAAAATATATATAAATTTATCATAACATAACCCATGTAATGAAATGGGTTTCACATAATAAAAAATAATTTCATAAATATTTGGACCCCAAAATAAAGAGGTAAAATCATTCTTGAAATAGAACCATTATCCATGAGTGAAAAGTGAAACAATATTCAGGAAGTAAAAAGGGTGTGTATATTTGAATGAATGGTTTTTTTAAAAATATTGGGTTTTTCATAAAATAAACTTGAGAACAATTATATCTGAGAATTTGTAATATAATAATGAATAAATTATATTTATGGAGAACCCATTCCGAACCTGGAGTGAAAGATGGATAATCTGATGAATGATTGTTGGGTTTGAGAATTTCCCCTTTAATGTATTTAAATTCATTTTGCATATTAATGTCCTTTATAATTACATTATATTAATTAATTAGATAATAAAAAACCTTATATTCATGAATATATATTACTATGGTTTCATTATGTTCTTTTATGGGCCTTTGGATGAGTTATAAATCTTAAATTCGATTTTTGGGAATGTATGTTTTCCTTATTTTCTTGAGAAGTTCACTTGTAATCATGAATGGAAGTTCATTAAAACGAGGATAAACATCCTGAATTTTTAATTATATGTTATTTATGATGTTAAATAACTTTAAATGATCTTATATGTTTTTAAATACCAAGATAATTAATAATTAGATAAGAGTTTAATGATGATCGTTGGGGGATAATTAGGGTGGTTTTTCGACCACAACGAACATGTTTTGTTTAATAATTTTGAAATATGTACATAATTAGTTACCAAAAATTAAATAGGATATAATTAATATAACATTATCTATTTCAACCATAAATTTTTTTTCATGACTAGGTATGAATGTGATAACAGGAAATAAACATGTCTTTCTAGAAGGTGATAAATTAACAACTCACAAACAAAATTATCAAGTCAAAAATAAAAAGAAGAAGAGAATGGTTTTGGATGATATATTAACCTATTAGTTTCGTAAAATTATATTAAATTTAATATAATGGAGATACCATACCATTTAAATGATGATAGGTGGGAAGATATTAAGAAAAAAGAAAGATGTTGAAATGAAATTAAAGTAAAAGAGAGAGGGGGGAATTAACTATTAAATTATCTTCATGAGATCCTCTGTAAGGAACATAGGATCAGTGTTTTGATGTGAAAAGAACCTCTTGGTAATGTGTTAGGGGATGTGGATGATGTTTATGAAGTGTTCCGACAAGTATTGATGCTTGAGAGGTGTGAGGAAATGAGGGTGTGAGGGGTGGTATTTATAGTGAAGGGGAGAGGGGTTCTCATTAAATTTTAATCATTAGTTTATTAATTTAGACCATGATATGAAATATTTAGGATTAAAAGATTATGAATAGTAAAAAGGGCATGTGATTTTTAGATTTTGGTTCTTAAATCAGTTTTTACGTTAGTAATATTAGATTAAAATTTTAATGTAATTATTAATGGATTTTACTTTTCACCAAAAAATCACCCATTTTATAAAAATCCCAAAAATTCACCCTAAGCATTTTTTCATGAGTAGAACCAAAAATTGAAGACAATTTTTTTTAAAAAAAAATCTTACTAATATGATTAATTTAATGTTGAATTAAAACCATTATTTACAGAAAAAATACAGTTTCAAAGATTAAAAATGATTTTTTAATCCATTAAAAAATTACATAAGGTAATATAAAATTATCTTAAATCCATAAAACATAATATTGTTAATTTATGACCAAATTTTAGAAATATAAATTTTATTTTAAATTAATTAATAAAAATAAACAATTTATTAAAAAATTATTGATACAATTACTATGGTCTATTTGTCACATCTAAGAGGCATAATTTTTATTATTAATTCGTGGGTAATGTTACTATTATTTTGGAAAATTAAATATTCATAAGGGTCATATAAGGGTATGTTACAATTCATAATGGTAGGTTATTATTCACCAAAAAATATGTTAATCATTTCGGAGGACAAACATCTTAATGATCAAAACTTTGTTTGTCAGATTTTTGAAATTCAAAACATAGAAGTGGAAAATTTATTCTGAATGGTAAAATAGTATTTAGTATCATTATATGTCACTATTCCTGATAAAGTGATTATATTATAAGTAATAATTATAATAAGGAAAACCCATTGTTAAATCATTGGGTCATTCCATTCTTCCCCTTATGATATTTCTCCCACGAATATTCATTTTACAAAAACAGGCGAGGGTTATTTTTCTCCATCACCTCCTCTGGTTCCGAAGATTCTTCTTCAAACATACTGTTCCTCCACTAAACATCGACAGGTCTGCAGTATTTTTGCATAGAAACATATCCATCTAGTCTAGAATCATCACTGGATTCTGCTCATAAGAGATATCATCTTCCAGCTGTACTACCTCTGAGTTAAGTACATGTGAGGGATCATGTATGTACTTTCTCATGAGTGATACGTGAAACACATCATGATCTTATGTCAAATTCTATAGAAGTGCAAGCCGAATGGCCACAGCTTTTATGCGATCAAGGATCTCAAAGGGGATAATGTACTTCGTGATTTTATTCCCTTTTATTCCAATCCACATGACTATCTTCCATGGTTATATTTGAAGGAATAATATATCTCCAACATCAAACTCCAAGTTCCATTGATGTTTGTCAGTATAGCTCTTCTTTCGACTCTAAGAAACATTGATGTGTTTTTGGATGATATTAACCTTCTCTATAATCTGTTGAAAAATATTGACTCTAAGTAGTTTTAGTTCTCCAACTCTGAATTCTAAAGACCAGGCTCTTATAATTTCATAAAGCATCTAAATATCCATTTTTATTGGCCATCTGTTTGGTGGTGATAAGTCATGCTGAAATTCAATTCAGTACTCATTTCATGTTGATGAATTACCTAGAATTTAGATGTCAACCTTAGATCACGATGAGAGACAATTGAGATTATAACACCATGATGTCTCACCACTTCATTCACATATATCTTTTAAATTTGTTAAAGTGAGAGATCTACTTGAATAGTTATAAAATGGGAAGTCATGGTGAGTCATTTAACCACAACTTATATCTCATTATTTCCCTTGGTTGTTTCGGGAGACTCGTGGAAAAGTCTATATTGACATTCTCCCATTTCCACATGGGTATAGTCAATGGTTGTATTATCTATTTGGACTTTTTCACTCTACATTAACTTTTTGGCATACCAAGAACTTTGATGTGTATTTCACAATCTCCTTCTTTATGTTATCCAACCATAAGGGTTCTCAGAGATCACGGTACATCGTGGTGCTACCAAGATGAATAGAGAAAGATGAGCTATGTGAAATTTCCAATAGATCCTTTTTTATTCTTGGTGATGAAGGCACACAAATCTACATTCCAAACCGAATGACACCGTCATCATCGATATGGAACACTTGCAGCTTCATTTCCTTTACTACATTCGCCTTCTTTAATAAATCCAAATCATCTCTTTGTACCTCCTTAATATTCTATTGGACAGATAGTTGTAATTTAATTTTAACATTGTAGTATGTATCCACTTCCCTTATTATTTTCATATCCATCCTCCGCATATCAATGAAAATAGGATCTTTCTCAATCTGCAGCGTGGATTGTAAAGCATTTTATTTTCTACATAGAGCATTAGATACCTTTTTTCCTTTCCAGGATGATAGTGAATGGAGAACTCCTAGCTCTTTATTAGCTCTAACTATATCATGTGATGCATGTATATCCCCTTTTGAGTGAATATATACTTTAGGTTCATGTTGCCATTGTATATTTCAAATTTCTTAGCATAAAGGTAGTGCCGCTAGATTTTGAAGAAAGTAATCACATCTTAAAACTATAGATCATGTTTCTGGTAGTTCTACACTTTGATCGTGAACTTCCATGAGGCTTTGGCTATAAAATTATTATTTTTTCTTGAGTAAAAACCCAATTCATTCTTTTAAGTATCACTATATATCAAAAACCATTGTATAGTTTTAAGTAAATTTAGTAGAGGCGCAGTGATCATCCTTCACCTTATCTCTTTAATGGTTCCCTCTCATTCTTCCATCTAGACATATTTTCCCCTTTACATGTTAACATAGTTATAAGTCATGAAATCATGAGATATTTCTCACAAAACATTGGAAGTACCCATCTTTTCCATGAAACATATAGATTTCTGTGACACTAGAGGACTTGGGTCATTCCTCAATCGCCATTGTTTTTTGAAGGGGGTATAGAAATTCCATCTCTATTGATCACATTTCTCCAAAATGTGACATTCTTCATCCAAAAGTCACACTTTCTGAACATTCCGTACTATATATACTTTCAAAATGTCGTAAACAATAGTTAGAGATGTTCTACATGTTCCTCTTTTTTATTGCAGTAGATGAGAATATCATCGATAAACACTAAATAATGTGTGTCAAGGTAATGTCTAAAGACTCTTTTCCTCAAATCCATAAATATTGTATAGGAGTTAATATGTTCGGAGGGAATCAACAAAAAATAATACTGCCCATACCTCATATGGAAGGTTGTCTTCTGAATATCTTCATTATTCACCTTTAGCAGATCTTATCCCGAACGAAGATCCACATTTGAAAAGTAATGAGCCCCTCTTAACTGATCAAACAAGTCATCAATCCTTGGAAGATGATACTTTTACTTTAGTGTGATCTTGTTAAGTTCTCGATAATTGAAAAACACCCACATTGTTCTATCATTCTTCATCAAAAAGAGAATTAGAGAACCCCAATGTGACGCACTAGGGTGTATAAACCATTTTTCAAATATTATCTTTTATCTTCTTTTCTAACTCATCCATTTATCTAGGAGCCATCCTACTACGACACATTGAGATAGGAGTATTTCCGGGTATGAGTTCTATTGAGAACTCTACCTCAAAATCTAAGAGAAGTTTGGGAAACTCTATGGGAAATGCATCACTGAATTCCCTCACAATGTAAATTTACGCAAGTTTGCCACTTTACTTTGACACAACCATGAGGAAGAGGTATGTTTCTTCATAGGGAATCAACACCCTCACCTTTGAATGTTTTCTTGAAAGAGATTAATTATCATCCATGCATTTGTAGAGGATATTGGTGGAATCTTAGAGATAGAGCAGCGTAGGAAAATTCCCCATCAAGATGAGACACCATCACCAAAATCATCTAATGTCGATGAGGATGATAACCATGAACAAATCCAATATCCACAGGTTCGAACATCAATCGCGACCGGAAAACACCACGAGGATCGAAAGAGAATCCCAGATCAAAAAAGGCTTCAAGTGAAAACAATTAATAAAACAGAATTCCTAAACTATAAGAGAAACAACATGAATTGTGACCCCTTGGAAACTAATGAACTCTAAACCAAAAATTCCCAAATCCCCACAATAGTCAAACATTAGTCTGAAATGGAGTCAGGTGAAGTAGATCTGGGAGGAAGAGTGTTGATTTAGATGAACAAGGCATCGACAGTGAGCCATCAATACAGAGTGAAAGAAAACCCAACAAGGACAGACAGAAATAGAATATTAGAGAGAATGGAAGAATGAAAATTTTAAAAAAAATCATGAAGAGGGAAGCCATGGAATAAAACTAGGCTGCTGAGGGAGAGCATCTGCCTGAGAAGGTGAGAGGATAAAGTAATAGAATCTATAAGAGGTCGGTCCATCATTAGGGGAAACACCAGATGGAGGAGAGGCCCGATGCATTCGGGAGAGCTATCCGAGAGATAAATTGGCCATCATTTTCACCTGTCACATTTAAACATTCATATTACGCTATATAATTCTGAGTGCACCCATCACATCAAAATATGTACATTATCATGCATAACGCTTTAAAAATTTACATAAATTGATGTTAACATAACCCATGGAAGGAAATGGGTTTCAAACAATAAAAAATAATTTAATAAAAATAAGGTCCCCAAAGTAAATAGGGAATATCATTCTTGATATAAAACTATTAACCATGAGTGAAAAGTGAAACAATATTCAAGAAGTAAAAACAATGTGTTTATTTTAGGGAACGATTTTTATGAAAAATATTGGGTCATTCATAAAATAGACTATAGAACATGTATATATGATAAATGGTAATATAATAATGAATAATTTATTTTTATGGAGAACCCATACCAAACATTGAGTGAAAGAGGGATAATATGATGAAAGGAAGTTCGATTCAATAATTTCCCCATTAGTTGTATCAGAATGATTTATTCATATTAATTCCCTTTATAATGACATTATATTAATTAATTAGATATTACACAAACCTATATACATTAATATGGATTACTATGGTTTAATTATGTTCTTTAATGGGCCTTTCGATGAGTTATAAAGCTTAAATTCATTTTCTTGGAATGCTTGTTTTTTTAGTTTTCTTGAGAAGTTCACTTGTATTCATGAATGGATGTTCATTTAAAACGAGGATAAATATCCATAATAGTAATTATATTTTACTGATGATGTTACATAACATTAAATGATCTTATAAATAATTTTTTTAAATACCAAGATAATGAATCATTAGATTAGCGTTTAATGATGATCGTTGGGGGATAATTTAGGCCGTTTTACGACCACAACGAACATGTTTTGTTTAATAATTTAGTAATATGTACATAAGTTTGTTAAAAAACATTAAATAGGATATAATTAATATAACATAATCGGGTTCAACCATAAAATTATTTTCATGACCAAGTCTGAATTTGGTAACAAAAAAAATGTGTCTTTTTTTAAGGTGATAAATTTAAACCTAAAAAAACATTTTAATTTCTAAAATTAAAAAATAGGATAAGGGTGTTGGATGATATATTATCCTTTTTATATCATAAAATTACATTAAATTAATGATAATGGAGAAATCATACAATTTAGATTAGGATAAGAGGGATGCTATTATGAAAAAAATCTTGAAGTTAAAAGGGCATTAAAGGAAAACAAAGAGGGGTGAATTAACTCATGAATCCTCTACATTAGATCCTCCTTAAAGAACCTATGATTGTTTTTTTGAAGATACTAGAAGCTTTTGGATATGTGGGATGGGATAGGGATGATGTTATGGTAGTGTTTAGACAAAGCTTGAAGCTTGAAAGGTTTGAGGAAATGAGGGTGTGAAAGGTGGTATTTATAGTGGTGGGGAGAGGGGTTTTCGTTAAATTTTAATCATTAGTTTATTGGTTTATACCATGAGTTGAAATAGTTATGATTAAAAGATTAATAATTGTTAATATGGCATTTTATTTTTAGATTTTGGTGCTTAAATCAATTTTGATATCAAGAAAAGTGGATTTAAATTTTAATGTATTTATTAATGTATTTTAATATTAACAAAAAATTCAGGTATTTCAGAAAACTTCCTAAAATTCACACTAACCATTTTCTTATGGTTATAATAAAAAAAATAAAGGCAAATTTTTAAAATAATTTTATTAATATGATTAATTTAATGTTGAATTAGAATCTTAATTTATTGGAAAAAAAAAGTTTTTAAAATGAAAACCGATTTTATAATTCTTTCAAAAATTACATAAGGTAATATAAAAATATCATAAAACCATAAGAAATAAAATTTTATAATTTATGAACACATTTTGGGAATATAAATTTTCATTCAAATTAATTAATTTTAATTAACAATTTCTTATTTACAAAAGTATCAGTACTTTTTCTATAGTTAAATATTTCACTTCAATGATGTCTAAATTTTATTTAATAGTTTGAGGGTAATGTTAAAATTATTTTGGAAAATTTAATATTCATAAGGGTCATATAAGTTTATGTTATTATTAATAAGGGTAGGTTATTATTCACAATGAACTATGGTTGTCCTATCAGATGACAAACATCATACTGATCACAATAGTGTTTGTCAGATTTTTGAAATTGAAAACATAGAAGTGAAAGAATTATTATAATTGGTCACATAGTATTTAGGATCATTATATTTAACTATGATTCCTAATGTGATTAATATATAAGGAATAATTATTAGAAATTAATTCCATTTTTAAAAAGTTGGGTCGTTGCATTCTTCCCCCTTATGAAATATCTCACTTGTAATTTCATTTTACAAAAATAGGTGATGGTACTTTTACTTCATCACCTCCTCTAGTTATCAAGTTTCTTCTTCAAACTTATTGTTCCTGCACAACACTTTTACATGGTTTGTGGTATTTTTGCATAGAAACTTATCTCTCTAGTCCAGAATCATCACTGGCTTCTCCTTATAAAAGAGATAATCGTTCAGTTGTACCACCTCTGAGTTCAGTACATGTGAGTGATCTGGTATGTACTTCCCCATGAGTGCTACATGAAACACATCATTAACTTTAGTCATATTCGGTGGATGTGCAGGCTGATAGGGCACAAATACTATGCGGTCAATGATCTCAATGGGGGAAATGTACCTTTTCATTCACTTCCCTTTCTTTCCGAACCACATGACTATCTTCCATGGTTATATTTGATGGATGACTTTATCTCAAACATCAAACTCCATGTTCCTTTGACGATTGTCAGCATGACTCTTCCGCCGACTCTGAGTAGATTTGATGTATTTTTTGTTGACAAGAACCATTTCTATCATATCTTTCCCAACATTGGGTTCAATTAGTGTTTTTTCCACTTAAAACCAACATGATGGAGTTCTACATTGCTTTCCATACAAATATTAATATAGAGCCATATGAATACTCATGTTGAAGCTATTTTTGTATGACAACTCAACCAATCAGAGATGTAGATCTCATACACCATTGAATTCCAAATAGTAGGCTCATAGAATTTCTACAAGCTTCTTAATAGTCCTTTTAGATTATTCATCAATTTATGGGTGATATTTCATGCAGAAAATCAATTCATTACACAATTCATGTTAAAGAATTCCATAGAATTTAGATGTGCACCTTGGATCATCATCATAGACAATCAAGAGTAGAACATAATTCTGACTCACCGCGTCCTTCACAAATATCATTACAATTTGTTCAAGAGAGTGGTCTTCCTAAATAGTGATAAAATGGGATGTCTTGGTGAGTCTGTCAACCACAAACTATATCTCATTGTTTCCCTTGGATGTTTTGGGAGACCTGGGACAAAGTCCATATTGACATTCTCTCATTTCCACATAGGTATAGTCAATGGTTTTATCATCCCTTTGGACATTCGTCACTCTTATTTAACTTGTTGGAATTCAAATCACAATGAGATGTATTTCTAAATCACCTTCTCCATGTTATCCCACTAGAAGTGTTCTCAGAGATCTTGGTATATCTTGGTGCTACCAGGATGGATAAAGAATGTTGAGTTATACACATTTTCAAATAGATCCATCTTTATCCAATATGATGATGGCACAAAAATCCTCCTTCCAAATGGAATCACACCATCATCGTCGATATGGAACACTTCCTTTTTCTCTTTATTTACTATATTCACCTTCTTTTTTAACATCAGATCATCTATTTATACCTCATTAATATTCACCTAGACATATTATTTCAAAATATATTGGACAATGCAATATGTATCTAATTCCCTTATGATTTCAAAATCCATCCTCTATATATCTTGGAAAATATGGTCTTTCTCAATATGAATCATGGATAGAGAAGAATGTTCTTTTCAATATAGAGCATTAGATATCTTGTTTTCCTTTTTAGGATGACAGTGAATAGAGAAATCCTAGTCCATGATTAGCATTAATCATCTCCTTTGTTTCAAGTAGAGATCCTTTAGTGTGAATATATACATTAGGATTCTGTAGCTGTAGTATATTTCAAAATTCCCACCATAAAGGTAGTGAAGCAAGATTTTTATGAAAAAATCACATCTTACAACTCTAGATCATGTGTCACATAGTTCTCATCATGGATATTCATCTTCTGTGATGTGTACGCTATAAAATTATCATTTTTCACGAGTAAAAAATCCAATACTTTCTTTAAATCATCACTATATATCAAAAAACCTTGTCCACTTTTCGGGGATACTAGTACAGGTGTAGTGATCAGCCGTCTCTTTAGCTTCTTAATGGTTCCCTCACATTCATCCATATATACATATATTACCCCTTTACTTGTTAACATAGTTAGATGTCTTGAAAATATTGATATATTTCTCACAAAACATTGGTAGTACCCATCTAATCCACGAAAAACAAAGATTTATGTGATAGTAGAGGGAATGAGTCATTCCTCAATCACCACTGTTTTTGGAGGGTGCATAGAAAATCCATCTCTATTGATCACATTTCCCCAAAACGATACATGCTTCATCCAAAAGTCACACTTTATGAATTTGGCGTGCAACTTATCATTACTAAATTTCATGAACACAAGTATTATATGTTCTTCATGTTTCTCCTTTCTATAAGATTATATGAGAATATCATCAATTAAATCTACAAAAAATATGTCCATGTAATGTCTAAGGACTCTATTCCTCAAATCCATGAAGATTTTATGAGATTTAATAATTATGAGGGGTGTCAATTAGAATCTCATAGTGCCCTTACGTAGTACGGAATGAATTCTTCTGAATATATTCATTCTTCACCTTTAGCTGATGATATCCAGAATGTAGATTCACATTTGAGAGGTAATGATCCGCTATTAACTGATCAAAAAATTCATCAATCCTTCGAATATGATACTTTTACATTATGATGATCCTGTTATTTTCTTGATAATCCATAAACAACCGCATTGTTCTATCCTTCTTCCTCAGAAAGAGCACTGGACCACCAAAAAGTGATGCACTAGGGCGTATGAACCATTTGTAATAATTCCCTTTCATTTATTTTTCTAACTCTTCCAGTTCGACATGAGCCATCCTATAAGGAAACATTGAGATAGGAGTAGCTTCGTGTATGAGTTCTATTGAGAACTCTACCTCATGATTTGAGGGATGTCTGGGAAACACTACGGAAAATAAATCACCGTATTCCTCCGTGATGGTCATTTCTTCATGGATGGTTTTTTTCTTTGACTCAACCATTTAGGAGAGTTATTCTTCTTCATAGGGAATCAACACCCACACCGTTGAAGGATTTTTAAAGGATATTCCTGATTATCCTTTCATTTGCAGATGAGCATGGGATGGATTGGAATATGAAAAGATATATCTTTTTTACAACATTTAATATGTTCTACATATAATGAGCAACAATCCATTCCCATTATATTTTCAAATTCCAAAAGGGAAGTATTACGAGATTCTCTAGAAGAATATTCCCACATATGCCTACAATAGAGTTTTCGGACAGTTGTGTTTCAATGATTTATCCATGTGGTGTTTTATAGAATTTTTTACTTCAAGGTTTTGGAGCTTTGATTCTATATTTCTCGATAACATTTATGATATAAATAAGTGTGTAGAAACAAAATCAAATAAGTCTTTTTTAATTCTTTATTGAATAGGATGTGTACCTTGTATGACTTCATTATCTTTCTCCACATACACAACAGTAATGGAATAATACTTCCCTTGTTCCTATTCCTTTTGTGGTTGTAGATGCTTATTACCCTCAATGACTCAAGGTTTAGTGCACAGGCTTGCATAGTGACCTTGCTTCCTACCATTGTAAAATTGAATCATGGGCGGGGATCCCCGTTCTTAAAATACATTATCCTTTCTTCTCATATCTTTTAAACACTCATTTTTATTATGTCCTTATTTCCCACACATGAATCATTTCCCCATCCCTTTGATGAGGTATACATGATGCTAGTTCCCACATTTTAGGCATGTGGGTAGATGAATTTTGTTCCCACATTTATCATCAGATCCTCCATCCTGAAACTCCATCATTCATTACATATCACCATAGCCATAGTACCATTCTTCAAACTATATATCTAATTTTTGTGTACACCGAGCAAATTTTTTATAACTCCCAATGTCCAAAATTGCATGAGCCTTTTGAAGGTGAGGTTTTAATCCACTAAAGAATCTATAAATTTTGATATCTATTTTTATAACAAAACCCAAAACGTACATTAAAAGCATTGTGAAATTCACTTCGTAGATTTTGATATATTCTCCATCCTTTTTCATGATCTCTATGAATTCCCTCTTCATAATCGTATAGAGAGTTAGTGGGAACTATTTTTTAAGAAATATGACCTTAATGTCCTTCCATTACATATATTAAATTTTGTATCCTTTTTAGTGTTATTCATCAATGAATTCAATTGACCAACCCCTACCTCTAGATGATAAACAACTAATGTCACCAGCTCTATCTCAGAACTGTGAAGCACATAAAAGGTCTTCTCCATGCAGTTAACTCACTGTTCTGCAACTAGTAGATCAAAGGTCCACTAAATATCAGTGGTTGTTGCTTCATAAGAAACTGGATATCAAGAATCTCCATGATGTATTGAACTACACATCCCAAGAAATTGGGGTGTTGTTCAGGAAATCAGTACATTGGCCCTTGCATGGGTTGTTTTCTTAGTTTCTCGTGGTTCCCACCATTTTTATAAAATATAAAAGGTTAGAACAAAACATAAGTCAATAGTTTCTGAAAAGATAACATACACATTGCTACAATTACGTCTAAAAGAATAAATTATACTCTCCATATGTAATACTAAATTTGGTTATATTTGTACATATTATAATAATAGTGGTTTTCCCTAGGGCTCACTAATCAAAATTCCCAAATTAACTAAACATTTCTTATGATAACAACTACCGAGACCCATCCTTTTTTTCATTACTATTATATAATGATAAAAAATAGCAGTATTACCCATATATGATCTAAAGGTTTAGTGTCTTGTGAAAACTAAGACCAAACATAACTTTTACAATATCAAACATTTATTTTTATTAAATTCATTCTTCTCCAACTTCAAAGTGTCCGTTGAAAACTCCTTAGTACACATAATCACCTGAAGATACACGTCAAACGAGGGTGTTCTAAAAGCCTGGTAAGATGATAAATAAGAACAATATATCATGTTGTGAGCATAATCATAACATCGTCATAAAAAATCATCAGTGGAAACATTAGATGAAGGCATGGAATTATAATATTCATAAAAATGAAACATCGTGTCTTAGTGGTCATCTACCACATATATTATTGAACAATGATAGCATCATGTTCACGTATCATTTCACATTTACTCATGAGATTAATCAATTAACCCAATGTACTTGAGCACTGTATAATTCCGAGCACACATTTTACTTTCAAACATTCATATTGCACTATATAAATCTGGGTGCACACTTCACGTGATAATATTTACATTATCATGCATTGCACATTAAAAAATTATAAAACATGAACATAAAAAAACCAATTGAATGTAATGGGTTTCACATAATAAATCATAAATTCAAAATATTTTGTCCCCAAATAAATAGGGAATATAATTCTTGAAAAAGAACCATTAACGATAAGTGATGAGTGAAACTATATTCAAGAAGTTAAAAAGGTTGTGTTAATTTGAAAGAAGGGTACTTTTGAAAAACATTTGGTTTTTTATAAATTAAATTATAGAAAATTTATATCCCTGAAATGGAAAGATACTAATGTATAAATTATTTTTCAGGAGAACCCGTATCAAACATAGAGTGAAAGAGGGAGAACCCAACGAAATATAGTTGGTTTTGAGAATTTCCCCATACCTTGTATCTAAATGATTTCTTCAATTTAATGTCATGTATAATGAAATTATATTGGTTAATTTCAAATTCTAGATCCCCTTATAAATGAATATATTTTACTATGGTTTCAGAATGTTCATTTATAGTCATTTTTATGAGTGATAATTCTTACATCCATTGTTCGGGAATGTTGGTTTTCATATTTTTCTTTAAAGGTTCACATGTATTCATGAAGCGATATTCACTTAATATGTGAATAATAATTCCAAATTTTAATTATTTTTTATTTATGAAATTAGAGAACATTACATTATATTATAAATAATATTTTTAAAAACAATGATAATTAATCATTAGATAAGAAATTAATTACGATCGCTTGGGGTTAATTCAGGTAGATTTTCGACCACAACGAACTTGTTTTGTTTAATTCGTTAGTAATATGTTCATAATATGGCTCAAAAAATTATATAGGATATAATGAGAATAATATAATATTGTTCATCAATAAAAATGGGTTTATGAACAGGTATAAAGGGGGTAAAAGAAAAAAATAAAGCATGTCGTTCTTGAATGTGTTAAATTAACACATCCAGAAATCTTTTTATTTTCTAAAATAAAAAGAAGAGGAGAAGGGGTTTGGATGATATATTATACCATTAGTATAATAAAATTCAATTATATGTATGATAATGGAGTATCCATACCATTTGTAAAGGATACTTGGGAAAAGAATAATTAAATAACTTGAAATTGAAAATAAATTAAAGGACAAAAGAGAGAGGGAAATTACTTCTTCAATCCTCCTCTTGGGGTCCTCGACACGGAACCTGGGCTAGGTATTTTGAAGAAACCTGAAGGTCATGGACATGGGGGATGGGCTAGGTAATATTTCTGTGTAGTGTGTAGACAAGTCTTGAAACATGAGAGGTGTAAGGAAATGAGGGTGTGAAGGGTGGTATTTATAGTGGAGGGGAGAGAGGTTATCTTAATATTTTAATCAGTAGTATATTAATTTACACCAAAATAAGAAATAGTTATGATTGCAAGAAAATGAATAATATGTAGGGAATGTGAGTTTTTTATTTGGTTTCTTACATCACTTTTGATATCCGGAATAGTGGATTTAAATTATAATATATTTATTAATGTATTTTACTATTCACCAAATTATAAGTATTTCATTAAAATCTCAGAACTTTACCCTAACCATTTTTAGACACGTATAATCCTAAAATGATGTCAATTTTTCAAAAATATTTTTTTAAATATTATTAAATTTATTTTGAATTAAAATCATTAATTACTTGAAAAATATTATTTTTAAAATTAAAACTGATTTTATAATGCTTTTAAAAATTACATAATGTCTTATAAAATTACCTCAAAACCATAGGAAATAAAATTTTTAATTAATTAATAAATTTTAGGAAAATAAATTTTCTTTTAAATTAATTAATTAAAATTAATTATTTATTACACCCCAAAATACCAATACTTTTACTATGGTCATATTGTCAATTCTATGCTGCCTTAATTTCATTTAATAATTTAAGGGTAAAGTGACTATTATTTTGGAAACATTAATATTCATAAGGGTCATATAAGGGTAGATTAATATTCATAAGGGTAGTTTACTATATTCCAAAAACAATGTTTTTCATATCAGACTCCAAACATCTTACTCATCGCAACCGTGTTTGTCAGATTTTTAAATTTCAAATTATATAAGTGGAATAATTATATTTAATGGTCACATAGATTTTAGTATCATTATATGTCGTTGTGATTCAAAATTTGATTACACTATAAGGCATAATAATAATAAGGTAATTTCATTTATTAAACATTGTTTCATTACACCGATCCTTCAATTTTACCTGGACACCAAAATGGTAAATCTACTTATAATGTGCAGGTATCCCTGGTAGATTACATGTGACAGAATAATGCGCACCTAATAATTAACATAACATGTAATAGAATAAAACACCCATCCAATATCAAATATATGTCATTGTAGAAAGGTACCTCCATAGACCAACAATGTATCTAGAAATGGTTAAGAATAACTGATAATGGTTACCACATTATCCAAATATCCACAACCCACACAAAAGTGAGACCGTTAGAAACACGTGGTATCCCCCATCAAAATAAAAATACATTAAATATTAGTATTAATAATACCATAGATAGATATAGGTAGTTATCATCCACTCACGTAGGTCTTCAACCTTACATGTCCTTACTCACACTTTCTCTGGACCCATGAACACTTTATACGATAGCTGCAATAGCCAAACCAACAATATAATAATTTTCCCATACGATGGTTCAAAAGGCACAAAAAAGATGGTGTAATGGTAAATATTTTTGATTTAAAAACATAACATAGGTATTATAGCTTCTATATACCACTAATAAACAAAAATTCCTTCCTAAATCACACCTTCTTAAACCTGTGCGGTATACCCTTCCATGTATTCTATCTAGGAGTGGAACACCAATCTCCTACACAAATGAGGCCAAAATCCTTATATAATCCATTTCATAGAATTTATGTGAAGTTATGATAATTTCTCTGACTAATAAATGTGTAAAACCCCTGAATCCATACTATATCATGCACGTACAAGAATCCCGAACTCCATAGCACTATTTTCATTGATGGAACAGAAGTGAGTCAATATGACTAGTTAGTCTATGATAGCATAGTTTTTTTGAACCTTCACTAATTATGGGTATAATATAACAATGGACATGAATATATCATCCCATTTATACTTCCATTTTGGTACCACAGCCTTCACATGTTATCTAGTGAGACATCAAAAGTAAAACACGGTGACACATTTACTCAGTGTGACTAGTGTCATCGCTCTTCATCTTGAAGAGAATAAAATACTCACAAACATTAGAAAATTTATTATAATCAAGTTATAAAGATATTTAATCATCAAAGTCCTCACAATATATATCTAAATGTTGTGCCTCCCTATCATGATGGGGTAACGTAGGGGTTAAACCACTGAATGGAGGTTTGTTGCACCATAATCATCCATAAGCTTAAACTAAAAAGTTGTTAACCCATCCATTAGATAAGATTAAAAATATAAAAAATATATATTTAGTGAATATTACACTAAATTACATCTCTCAAGATAATAGAATATATAAAACATGGTTCGATAGAGACTCCAGCTATAGTCTCTACCATATTTAATAATCATTATTTGATAAAAAAATACACGAGGGACTTTTTTTATAATAGAATGTTATATTATATACCATAATAGTGTGCCACCAAAATTATAGGATGAAAAAAACTTATTCTAGGAAACAATTTGGGGTCACATAGTTCTATTAATATTGTCCAGACATTTAGAGACGTTAGAAATGACCTTCTGTATTTGAATATGGAAACATTCCATCCAATATTAGGAGGAATCACATAACACAACAAACTACACAATACTCAAGAAGTCTCAACATAGAGGAGAATATCCACCTCCGCTTCAACTTTTAAAAATCCTACTAACAATTATCTGGTTAAAATAATGTGTTCCCCTTTCGGTTCAACGAATTTTATTGTTTCGTGATCATGTAAGAGTCATGTCTGAAACTCTGATAATATTGTGTAAAAAATAGGAAGATATGCACCAAACTTAATAAATTTTTTTGATCCCAATCTATGACTGGGTTGACGTAGTAATTTTCCACAAGTACTCTATCATTTGAGGTGGAATGTCCTAGGAAATGGGCCTATCATGTGTGAATTATAACTTCTGGATATTCTAATAACAACAGATTAATTGATTTATATTTAGATCCCTCCTAAAATGGTGTACATGTGCCTCCTATTACACTGAGTACAAAAATATTTCATCTATGAAGACCACCATGAAACAATATAGTAAGGGTTGAATGATCATGTTATTGATTTCCATCAACACTGCTGGGGTGTTCTATAGGTTGAATGGTATCCATGTGAAAACTATGTTACCATATAGTGTTAGGAAGGAAACCATTGATATATACACCTCTTGAATATGGATATGGTGATGTCCAATCTTGTGGTCAAACTCTATGAACAAAATCCAACTAAAAACATGTCCATGATGTCACCAATTCTTAAAAGTTGATACTCACTCTTTATAGTCACCTTTTTTAAAAGAAATTAATCAATAAATAATTGATAGCTTTCATACACTTCCATAAAGAAAAACTAGGGATAAATGGTAGAATTGCGTCTAAAAATTCCATTAATCTATATATTCTATATACACATCGTTAACCATTGTAGTTATGTGGGGTTTATCCAATATGTTGGGATTGATATAAAACAATCCTTACATGAAGGTATATGAAATCTTTTATCATTCAATGAGGAGGTAATACTTCAACCACCTTAAGGAATAATACATTATATTTCCATATAACTATTGGAACTAAATACTATTATGATCCACTACAATAATGGCTATACAAGCCAACTAATTGGAAATTAGATGTATCAACCTTTATAAAATATCACCCAACCGTTTTTATAAATAATTCTCGATAAAGTAGGGAAATTTCATATCACTAAATCATATGTACTAAAACAATATCTATTTATAATCAAGATATTATTGTACTATTGGAAACAATTATATATTAAGGAAAAAACGATAGGGCCCTAGCATAGTTATTGATATATCCCATGTGAATCTCTCCTCCAAGAGTTAAACCAGACAACCAATATAGATATCCCGTCCTAAAAAACCCCCAATAATTGTCTCTAAGAACAAGGGTATAGTTTTATGTAACCTAGGAAAAAATAAGTGTCAAATAAATGAAGAATATTATAAAGAATGTCCCATGAAAATTCTAATAATATCTATATCCAATGTTGAGAATTCACAGGTTCCACCTCAGATCTCACACATATTCTCCTGATTATTGACCTCCATGACCCACATCTACCCTCCCCATATCCACCATTATCTATATATAAAGGTTCATCTATAGAACATTGTACATCTAAAATAATATCAAATATAAAAATAAAAAAACCAATCCATGACACCCTGATACTATCCACATTCCACAATAATAACTCACATGCATGGATTTTAAATGTGTCACTAGATAATTCACCTTAGTGGGGGAAGTGTACCTATTAATTTTATATCTAATGTCACATTAAACAAAACCAAAAAATGGATCAAAAACACTACAACAACTTAAATATGTCTCTATTATAGGAGCACTATTAAGAGGGTCTTATCCAAACGACACAATCACACAACAGGATTGAGAATGCCTGTAACCGCCCAACGAGGGGGTGGGTGGGGGATTAAATAAACATGAATCCTATGTGGGATATGAATCTAAAATATACTAATCATAAAAAACATATGTAAATAATATTTATGTACCATTGGAACCAATGGATGTCGACCTATTTTGAAATTGTACACCTGAACTATCACAATTGGGTCGACATGCTACCTAATGGGTGGATTCACTACTCACTCTAAAAATAGACAAACCATAAGAATTAAATTTATTTATATTGAAAAATAATATATAAAAATTTAAATTTCAAGATCATAATATAGAATCTTAGCTAGATATCACCATGGATGCATCATATGATAGTCAAGATACATCATGGTCAAAAGTGCATAACTAGATGGATTAATCAAGAAGGAAATGAAAAACACAACTAATTTATACATGATTAAGTAACTCATTTATTACATAAAACAAAAAACTACTTGTTCTGAGTCAATTAATATTCTATTAGAGTCATTTTTAATGGATACATTATCCACTTCACCATCCCTTGGTTTCCAATCCCATGTTTCAAACTTGAGAAACATTAACATTGTTTCCCGAGTTCCCAAAAAAACCACTCAACTAGAATATCTATAAACACAATTCTCAAGATACATTATATACAATTAATGAACTACATGAATTTATTTATTTATTATCTAGAAAAAGTTTTAACATATTGATGTTGATATAAAATCTTCATTATAGAAAACATATAGCGTTAATTTCACAACCCTAAAAGAATTAGTGGAATGATAAAGTCATAATTTGGAGCAATGCTATGAGGTGAATTTGAAACGAATGATGGATGTTCTTTTAGATAATGTTAATTATGGTGGATCCCTTCAATGAAATTAACTAAAAATCACTCTATAGTAATGGTCTATCCAAAATCTAGGTAGGATGCATGTTTTGATTATCTAAATTATTTATTTTCTATAAAATTTATTAACAATTTCACCGTAAACTAATTCCTGGAAAAAGAATATCTAATTCTCAGTGCTTATTTATAATCTGGGAAAATTAACTTTTAGATTTAATTTTCATACTTTTATTTTGATAATAATTAATTTTTCATAATTTTATATTTAAAATTGTTGAAATGTCAGTTACTAAAGATCATTTTTAGTTTTATGTGTTTTGGTTTTATCCATTTTTCTTCATTCGTCATCTATATTATTAAGACCAGTGATACAACTATATATGGGGACTTGATTTGGGGCATGATTCTCAATATCAATAGATAATTGGTGTGCCATAATTAACATGGATGTTGGAAGTAGAGGATTATTGATGGATATGATAAACGAACAAGGTATTTCAGTGATTTATAGAAGCAAGGGTTTGATGTGAAGGGATTTGATGAAATGATATGGAGGAATTTTCTAAGATAGGGGTGGATGAAATCATACCACCGGTGATGGTTTAGGTTATGTCATCCACATACCAGAGTTCCTTTATATATTTACTATATATGGTGGAGAAGGAGGTGGTGTGTCTAGTACGTGTGAAGGTAGTGGGATTCTGTGAAAAATTGAAATTCACAGAATGTTGATTGGAATAATTCATTCCTTAAAACCCCCGCTGTATGGAGACTGTGGTAGAAAAATTGGGTTAAATTTCACATGTAGTTTAATGAATACATATTCCATTTCAAAATTACTTATCGAGTTTAGCATGAACAGGGTGTACACATCCATGAATCTAGGTGAACCCACACACTATGTATGATTGGGAACAACACATGCACATGAAAAAAAGTTAATGGTATTGGGTAAGTGTCACATGCCTAGTGCTAGATCGACCTCTACCCACCATGTATCATATTAATATTACATATATATGTGGATGTATTTGATGTTAGAGATGCTAGTATATGACCAATGTTTGACTAATTGTGACACATTCTATACCCCATGGGACTCACCATGTACTCCTTCTATGAATGGTTATATCACACGTTATTCTCTGATTAACTATAATATGAGCATGGGTATATTTCATCGAACCAAGTTAGTGTGGTTTCATTACCCATTCATCCTATTAGAGGTAATATTGAGGTACCCGATAATATGAATTAGATAAGGTATCCCTTCTATGGTTTAGTTATAAGGATATTCATATTTAATTTTCCACGGACCAATGTGTGATCCTCTATTATTCTTCCCATTCTGGGGTCTGGTATCCTATATTTTAATGACAAGAGGTATGATCACCTTCCTAGTGGTTTATCCTAGTAAGGGATAGGTATCACACTATATTATGGGTTTAACCGGATATATGTATACAAAATCTATTATCATTGGTTTAAGTGTTGTTATATTTAGTGAGTAACTCAAAATATACAACAAATTTCCTTGGAAATTATCCAAGGAAATTGATGATTTATATGTCCTATTAGAAGAGTAACATAAAAACAAAAATATTTTATGATTGACTTATATTATATGAATGTTAACATGGATTGTCAATAGAATCTGTGGCTAGTACGGGTGTGACCTCCCAATCTGTCTTAGATTATTAGATTATATTTAGGTTATCATTATTATTATCCTCAATTTCTGATATTGAGTTAAATATATATTCATGATTTGTGTTTGGTGATTGAGGGGACTCATGTTGTGTATGTTTATACTCACCACTATATGTGTTATTTTAATAAATGCCAGATCTTATGAAGAAAACATGACATTATACAGAGTCTAAGGGAACCTAGAGCTCGTTGATTTTAATTATACTAGATATTCCATTGGTAGATTATATATATTCATTTTAATATGAGTCCAATTTTAGTAATTTGTTTATAATAATTTTCCAATTTGGTGGTATTTTAATAAATACTTTTTTAGTTATTAATGTCATTTTTTACTCTCATATTTTATAAGTTTCAATACTTTCAAATACAATATGATTTTTTTCTTATCTGAATTTTGTTATGTTATATCTATTTGTATGTTCGTATAGGTAATTACGTTATGTGATCATATTTGTGTTATATTACTATTCAGTGTTAGTCACCCTCCCCATGAATTTAATAAATTGTCTTGGGGTGTTTTTATCAGCCTACAATTGGCAGGGCATTCCATAGTTGTTCAAGTCATGATATGATAGTATTAAAATATGAACCCATTAGGAAGTGTTTTGGAACTTATTTCGATGATATGTACGATCTTTATTTATTTAAATATAGTGTTAATGTTTGGGGGTGAATGTACCACCTAAAAATTTTGAAGGGTTAAAGGCTAAATGTTACTACCCATGACAAAAACAGAAAAATTATTTTTAGGAGACATTCTGTTTAGAACCCTAATTTTATAATATTTTTGTCATAAGTATTGATAAATATGGTTTAAATATTTGAAATTTTCCTTGGTTGTGTATGATTAAGGTATAATCTCAATTGAATGAACACGTGTTAGCTTGTGGGGGAGTCATTATTCCGGTGACCCATTCAGGCATGTGGGTGAGCACTAGAGAGGGGACACCATGTGTATGTGGAGAAAATGGGGTTCCAACGAGGCCCATTTTTTAGAAAAATTATTAAAATATGTGTAATGTGATGATGAAAAATGAAAAACATCATTAGTTTTGGGGGTTGTCTGAAAATATATAATGGTGATGTTCTAAATTTTTAAATGGGTGAATATAAAATATGGTGTATAATTATTTATCCTAAAATATTCATAATTAGGTCAAAAATATGATTTTTATTTTCTAAATATATTCTTATAATCATGAAATTAAGTTGGATACAATAATTGAATCATGGTATAAATGTAGATGGTAATCTATATTTAAAAACATTTATAGTTATCAATTTTTTAGGGAATGGGAAGGTATGAATATTTGATCATATATTATTTTTAAATAATCATAATTATATAATAATTGTCATACATATTCATAAAATATAGTATTATATCCATCATTGTTTTGTTGTTCTGAAAAATGAACTACCTTGTTCATTGTGGTGGTAATCCAAGCATTTGAACACATGATGTTATCTCTTTCGAAATGATTATGGGGAAGGTAGACAAAAAATATTATATTAACATAATTAAATTTTAGTTTACATTGGAAGATTAACTAATTATCTTACAATTCATACAATATATTTTTCAGATTTATGATAAAAATAATTGAAGATAAATGAAAAGAAGTTGTTAAGAGTTTTTACCTAAACCTCTAGGTAAATTCCTAATCCTTATTAGAATGGTATTGGGGGATAAAAAAATATATTATACATAAAAAAATTATTTTGTATGTTTTGTGGGAATAATTTTTATTATCTATAATGTCTTTTTTTATTTATAAAGTAGTGAATGGATCCTTTAATATGTAAGAGAGGAGACACTTTTTTAAATATTCATAACCTTATATTAAATTCATTTCACATTCAATTTAATGTGCATAGATGTTTTGAAAAAAATATATAGAAGGTTAGTTTGGTTAATGTAACTTTCTTGAAAATAAATAAGGGATATTATTTGATTTATTTGAGACTAAACCTTTTATAAATATTTTTTACAATAGATTTGTTTTAATACAGTAAAAAATTAAATTATTTAAAAAATATATTCTTATGACTAATTTTTTTTTAAAATTTCTAAATTATTATGAAATAAATATTCCGAATATGTAATAAAATTTTTAATTTCATATTTTTGGTCATGTTAAAGGATAATTATAAAATAAAAATATATATAATACAAAAACATTGTTTTATAAAAATATTATATAGGATAAAAAATTTCAATGAAATGATAGTAAATAAATAATAATGTTTTTAAATGATCAAGTAAATATATATATATATATCATATTTTTTAATTAAATGGTTTGATGAATTTTATTATATGTTTATATGGTTATTATTGCATAAAACACGTATTTATAAAAATTGTAGATTGAAATATTCAATTAAAAATCAATAATTTCATTAAAATTTCAAAATGAATCTCAATATAGTACAAATATTTTTAATATGATTATTGATATACTTTATTAAAATTAAAAATTAAAAATTTTGATATTTATGTTTTGAATTAAAACAAATAATATAATAAAAAAATATTGGAAAAATTATTTCCTTTAAACATAACTGATGTTATTTTTATTTCACTTCAACAAACAATTTACATAGTTTAAATGCTTTATTTATACAAATAATATAATTTATCATTATTAATTTCCAATATATATAATTTCTTAATAAAATGAAAACACTAAAAATTATATTTTGTTGGAAAAAACAATTCACATAAAATAGATTCTTTATTATTACCATCCTTGTAATAAACACTGGATGTGTTTTAATTTACATTCTTATATATAATATTAATTTATTACATTAATATAATTATTTATTAAATAGTATTTAAAAATAAACATCAATTTAAAATATATTATCTTTTAAAAAACAATTCCTTTATATTTAATAATATCCATAAAATATTTAAGAACGTGTATCCATATGATTGAGGATATCAGTTGGAATATGAATTACCATCCATTGGTAGATGGTTTATCTTTTTAATTATAAATTTAAAATAATATATGAAGGATTAATAATTGAAAAATAATGTTTTATGATGTTTCTAAATATATATTGAGGACATAAGGGTCGAGGTAGCTGGGGGGTTGGGGATACAAGATATTTGAAATGGGATGAAGAACCCCAATCACATCTTAGATTGGGTATTCAAATCATGAATATTTTCAGTGGCTACACTAGGTGGCTTCAAGATGTGAAAATGGGGCATAAGGTAAAGGTTCATGAAACCATGGTGTGACACATAATATAACTTCATTACATCATCTATCTATCCCTAGATGGTGCTTTTCCAGGTAATGATATCATCTTGAAACAATTTTCACATGTTGAATTTTCTATTTTATCGTTTTACATAAATTTTATATTTTATGATTCAATTGGGATCCCTCAAAGATACTTCTCTCAAATCACATAAACTAAAACAGTGGGGATGTGAGTTTATTTATTTTAGCAACTCCTCTAATATCATCCCCTCACTATATGAAGCATTATTTGTTATATTAGATTCTTCCTGATACGTTATAGCCTTTATGCTCCCAGTATGATTCCAATTCTCCTCGAAATCTCTATTACCAATTTGTATTTCCTTAATTACAATTGAGAAATTGGATTGTGAATCAATTGGATATGTAAATAATTCTTTGAGTAAAAAGAGACCAAGGATCAATATTTTGAGAGGGTATCCTATGTTAGTGAATGAGTTTCACTAAAGGTTGATTCAATGGTGGTTCATCATTGGGTTTATATTTCCCTTATTTAAATTTTAGTTATATTAAATTGGTTTTTGATATATTTTTATGTGATAGGTATTTTTTCTAAATTGATTTAAGATTAATATATAAAAATTTCCAAGTATGGTTGGTGGAATTTACGGCTAGGTGGTGATATCTCGTAAGAATATTGGTATGTTTATATGTCACTATTATATGTGACAGTAATTTTAATAATTTTAATAATTTTAATTTTATTAGAATTAATAATTTGGAATTATTTTTTGTTATATATGAACTCATGATGTTTACAGAATATATAAGGGACTTTGGTGATATACAAATTTTTTTTTGGGTTTTATTAAATTAATGTTTAATCTGTTTGAGTGAGGTTGTCTAGAACAACACCCTAATTTCCAATTCAGATCTTATAGCATGTAAAATATGTGTTTTCACACTGATGAACCATTATCATTAACCAAATAAAAGAATAAATCACTATATTTATAAAATCGTTATTCTTAGACCTCGCATGTATCGATCCATTTGCATTGATACAACACATTTAGTCTCTTGAGCAATGTTCCTAGCCATGAACTTGTAATTATATGAAAATATAGAAAATTTTAGTTTATAATTACATGAGAACTATAATAAATGGTAACCTTGAATGGTATAACTCCAGGAATGCATTTTTGATAAGATAATCCACCAATAGACAATGAATTATAGGTTATTTTATAATAAAATAAATTTACCAGATTAGATTATAATAACATTTGAAATGTGATAATTGATAGTTTTTATTGTAATTTGCAATATCATTGACAGTATCATCATACAATACATTTATTAGTTATTAATCCTTAGCAGGAGAGTCCACCATTTGAGAATAAATTTTATGATATTTTTTAATTAGTAAAAAGAACCAATATGGATTATTATAACTTGTGACTTGATTGATGTTTTATTATTTGACATATACTATCAAAGATTCATCATAGAATTGAAATCCACCAATCTGTAGAGATATGCATCCATCTTATAATATTTTATGTTTTATAATAGGGAAACTTGGGGCGTGGTTAACAATCTTGTGATACAAGGTACTAGTGATTCATCATGATATAGGAGAATCTACCAATTGAGATGGATACATCCCACTTAACATGGTATTTATATCTATGAAGAATAAAAGAAAACTATCACGGTTTTTCTTCATGACTAAAAAAATTATTTTGAGTTTCTTCATTATTACATGAACCATTAAAAGATGTATGTGAATATATGTTTGATAAGATACCATTGAGATGGTTAGTATTCCCTTTTATAAATGTGCATGGGATGATATATGTTACTCTATATTTTTTAGGATCATGGTGAGAAGGTTACTCTCCCCCTTACCAATTTTCTCCCTTTGAAGACTTTTGTGACTCTATAATGGTTAGGATCCATGTGTTTCTTAGAGATATGAGACATGAAATTGGTAATTATTCCATGAAATGGAACCCCCCAAGTGCGTTGGGGATCTATCCTATGCATGAGGATCCACCACATGATTTCAAAAACACATACCCATGGTTTTTTTAAATTATAAATGGGTTATATAAACATGAAAAGAAAATCAACCATGGTTTGGTGAACCCATCTTATGTATGATGATCAACCACCTGATCATGATATATAGTGTTATTCTAAATTAGTGTTAGAAGGCCTTTAGTGTTAACCCATGGAATGCGGTTTTTCAAGTAAATTTTACATTCTGTATTAATTTATAACTTTATTCCACAATAAATCATACAATTTCGTGATCAATATTCATATTTAGACGTGATTTTTTCGACACCATTTTTGGAAGACTATATTGCTTTACTCGCACCCTAATCGGGTTGTGCCCATGAGATCATGAGTTGATCATATATATTTCGTGACGATATTTTTACATGTTCAGGAATTTGATAGCATGGTAGAGCATGAAATATCAGATGGTTTTAGAATTCTATATGATTATTATCTCATAGAGTGATTAAATACCTTATTATGATTTCTTTTGTTCAGGTATCTATCTATAACAAACCTAGTTGGTAGATTATTGTGAATATAGAACAATTTTTTGGCATATTATAAGATTTAATATTATTTTTGGATACATATTTATTCTTTTTAATCTATTTATTTATTGATTTAGATTCTATATGGTTATAATATATTAATTCCCCACTTTTACATATGGGGTATAGTCACCACATAGTTCCACCTATTACACTCAATATTTGTTGAAAGCCTCAATTTTATGGGGATTTGTGACCAAGGTCATGTGGTAAAACGGTCAAGAAACCAGTATTAGAGTGAGATAGGGTGGGGAAATACAAATTCATATCAAATCAGGTCTATTCTATTGTTTTAAAAATTGTGATTTGGTAGAAATGAGGATTGGGAATGTGTCAACTCCAATGATGTATACCGAGATAGTGAATAAGGAAAATCTAATTTGATAATATGTTTAGGTTACTAAGTCATGGGTATATTGTTGTAATTTACATTATTACAATTTTATTTTTATTATCCTTATGGATATTCAGATGTTTTTTTGATGTTCTAATATATTATTAATACCTAGATCATATCACATTGCAAGTAATCTAGTTTGTTAATGTTGACTCATTTCATAGAGAGGAAAAAGGTATCTAATTAATTATTTTAGGCATGTAGGATTCACATGAAATATATTCCTTCTAGTGTGTGATATCATTGTTAATTTTTGAATAATTATTTATAGTGTAAAAAATTACTCATAAAACATTTATCATATAACAATTCAGAGTAAATATATTTAGTTTGGATGACATATATTTTTAAACATTTTAATGTAATTTCATCTGAATCTAGGGAATTATTTTCTATGAGTATGATTTTGATGATGTTTTTTCCATTTACAATATCTTAAATGATTTTTGTGGGTTAGTGTTGAATAACATCATAACAGTTGGACCTCCTAAGGGTAGCATTTTTGTTCATGGTTAGTTCTGATGCATCTTAATCCAGGGAATATTATAATGTGTAGGATATGATAGAGGACATATGAAATAGTAGTGAGTGATTTTCTTGACATATAATAGATTTCATATGTGGTTACATAAATATGGGTGATCTGACTTGTTGATTTTTTATGACATTAGGACAGGAGGCTTTTATTCACACTGTGAGTGTTGACCTTATAAAATATGACCATGTTATAGGTGGATTGGACTAGTGACATTGATATAGACCTATCCATGGGTGAAATTTTAAAGTCTAAAATCCATTCTAATTATATTTTTCTCGATCTTATATTCCATCAAATTTCTATAAGAGGAATATGTATGAAATGTTTTCATTTTTACCGAAGCACCTCAAGTTCTTATTGTGGGATTTATGGAAATCCTTTAAGGTATAGATAATTTGGATACATTACCATGTGATTCTGATTTAGTCTGATGTGAGAAATAATGATGACATTGGATGTCCATGTAATAGGGGTATAAATATAGATAGTTTTATTTGATTGAGTAATTATGCCTGGACTAATGGGTGGTAATGTGGCTAGAATTAAGTAACGTGAATGGTCATATTTTTTTTATGGAATCATAAATTATTTCTCAAGATTTATGTGGATAAGGGAACATAAATCATGATTATATGCTTGAGTGAATATTTGATCCTGTTTTTGGTAATTAATGACTCAAGGGGTTTTGAGTGAGGTTTGGTGAAGATTCATACGAAGCCTACGATCTTTGAGTTTTTAGTGCATTCGAAAGAGATGTCACATCATGGATATGTGTGATTACATTTGGGATATGTGAAAGGGTGGATTCAGATTAAGTGAATGTTTTTAAACTATGATGATGTACCTCTATAAAATGTGGACTATTTAGTCTTTGATTATTGTTGTGGAATGTTTTTGTCCTAATGGAGAATAAATTGGATCATTTGTGAGTAACTAGATTTTTGTGGTGATAGTAATGCAAAAATAGAATTATATCAAGAATACCTGGAAGATATTTGAGAGATTGTAGGTTTTTTTACAATTGAGTGTTAGTTAATTCATGGTTGTTATGAGATGATGATATTATTGAAGGAAATGGATTCCTTGGGCTCTTGAATCAGTTTGAAAGGTCCCTATACTAATATATGAAATTCAAAATGGATGATTTTTAGTAGTAATCATTTATGACACATCATTTTACTTTGTATCTATAAAAAATAATTGAAAATATGTTTACATGGTCTTGAGTACAAAAAGAGAGAAACAACTATATGCTAGTCTATATTAATTTATTTTATAATGAAGTTCCTCCTCAGTGGTTGTGCTAAAAATGGTATATGGACGTTTATATGGTAGGGAGACCACCTTAGGCTATTCTAGGATGAACCACATGTAATAATTGTTAATAGATTGGATGAACTGATTTTCAGATTGTTGAGGTGGAAAAAGGTCCCAAGTGATCTATATTTTTAATTTATCATGGTTCCTAAAATCACAAGATCTAGAATTCATACATGACGTTGGAAGGATTCAGGGTATAGATATTTATGAAAATTATCCTATTATGATTATAAAGAGATTCATGTAGTAATCCCCATTCATGAAATGATTCGTGTGGTGATCCCCTATTTCAAACTTGTTTTGGGGGTTATCCTTATGTAATTATATGTTTTTGGTGTGAGACACAATTCATCACTTTTTTCAAGGGTGAAAACATTATTTAATCAATTGATCAATAATCCAGATCCCCATTTCATTACATGGTGATTTTGGTGAATCACAAGAGGAAATATTGGTTTACTTGTTTCTAGGGGTGAATCATAAGAAAAATTATTAAAGGGTAAATTTATGGAGAAACATATGGGAAATATAGAGAAGTTGGTATTGTTGTTTGGGTATTCATTTTGGGTATAATGACAATATTAAAAAAATAACTCGTCTCATCCTAAGAACGGTTATTATATATAGGCCCTTTTTATTGGTAGTGGACACTCTTATTTTTTTCTTATAAAAAATTATGATAGGTGGTACCAGATATGGTAGTCATTTTATTTTTGTTTGTGTATGGTGAGATGGTAATCATATTGAGTGGGTTACTAGACCATTGGGAACATGTATGTAAAAGTGATCTAGATAGTTGTAAAATACCTAAGTCAAAATTTATCATGAAATCTTATTTTCGATGTTGAAGACCACCATGAACCTGTTGGTGACAAGACATACGAAAATGTGGCATTTCAAAATAGACATGTTTCAAGAAGAATTTTCAAGTTGTTCAATGAGGTTCTTGAATAATTTCATGGTTTATATTGAATTATGGAACATTTTTTGAAATTTCATAGAGGAATCCGTTTTATTGATCTAGGTTAGAATATCGCAAATTTATATAGGGTTTCAACCATTATAGGTGGGGTTTAGCTAAAAATTTCTCTATGAGGCATCATATGGATGTAATGTTTAAAGTTGTGATATTTTATGAACCCTCACCTATAAAATGTATAATTTCAGAAATAATTTTTAATTTTTTATCTTTCAATATGTGTCATTTTTAGAACAACAAATTAGAATGATGATCTGAGTGTTTTATCATTATGAAATGGTGTTTTTTGGATGGTGTTCAAGTCTCCAGTGGTTAACCACGGGACTAGGCTGTAAAAAAGGGATTATTTATGGATCCATGGTTAATTAAATGAGGTATATAGTTCCATTCAAATCATGTGTATGTAATTATTGACAATAATAAGGTTCATTGGGTGAAATTAGTAGGGTCATGATGTAAAAATTCATCTACGTGCCTAGGACTGAGAAATCACATCATGAAACTTTGTGTCACAACCTGAAATATACAGGCAAGTCCTAGAGAAAACTTTTCCCATGAAAATCAGGATGTAAAATATTTTTTCATTCAATTAATTCTTCTAGGATAGTTTTACAACACTTTTAAAATGATAAAATCGATTGTGGAACCTAAAAATTCTTCCCCTAAAATATCTTATCTTAATGTTTTGTGAATGACCAATTTTATGTTTTATTAGTTTCTATGCTCTTACCCCATCAAAGTTTGATACATCGTTCAATGGGATGGATTCCTCTCTATTGGCTATAAAATTTTCAATCATTATATGTTTCTAATTCTACTCAAAATACAATTAATTAATTATTCATGTAAAGATTCCAATTGAGTAATTATAAGCATAATTCAACAGTTCTTAAGGGATTATTTCAAAATATGATGAGACCTCGGATTAACATGTGGTGGAGAATTCCCCTATCAGTGATTGAGTGTCATTGAACAGAGATATGATGATGGTATATAGTTTGTTTTACAATTTATGAGTATATAATTTAAAAACAATAAATTATTTATTTCTTAAATTATTTGAGATATGTTTCTTCCATAATTTCCTGTTAGATGATCAAATTATACTTTCCATCGCTGTTTGGTCAAGCATCAAAATTGGGGTCTTATCTAGTAAGACTTTTGGAATTTTTTCAATTTTTCCATTTGGATTCAAGGCCGCTTTTGATAGTATAAAAAATTATAATGAAGTTATAATTAATTAACTTCAATTTTATGTCATGATATAGGCACTCTATTAGTATAATGATGGAAAAGTGGACTTAAATTATTTAGATAATGCCATTAGGGTTTTCTTGTCTTGGAGATGACTTCATTTATGGTGTGTGGTCTATAGAAACCCCTAACAATATTTCGTTTCTTGTTGTATGTGAAATAAGTTTGATCATACCACATGATATGTATGTGATCAAACTAAATATATTGTTATCTCCTTTGATAAAATCCTCTTTCTTAGTCCTCCCATCGACCCCATAAGTTCCATTAGACATGAGACCCGAGTTGAGCCCAATAGAGAAGAGAGAATTCCCTCTAATTTATTGTGAACTAAGTTTATTGATAATGATATGTTTTCATTACATGTAAAACATAATAATTGGAAACCCACATGATATGACTTTGGTTGTTTTTCATAGATAGGAGAATCCAACATTGTAGATTAAATGGAAGTTTATTTGATAATTTGAAATTTTTTTAAAATTCATATATTATAAAATATGACATTTGATAATTTTTAATTTTTAATGACTAGTGAAATTTTAATTGTTGCAACCTATTAAGATGTCGAAATAAGTGATTCCACCTCGATGGGAGAATCCAACAATTGAGATTAAATTATTGATATGTGGTAATTGTAATAATTACCCAATATGGATTATGATAACATGTGACCTTGATAATTTTTTATTTTCCTATTTATACTATTGGTGAATCATATTTTTTTAGGGAATAAAACAATTTATAGTGAATTTGATTTGGGTTTTTTATGTTTATTGATAGGAAGCCTTGGGTTTTGATTCATTGTCTAATTAGAAATTATACTGGAGATTCATCCTGATATAGGTGAATCCTATCATTGATATAGATACATTCCCCTTATCATGGTATTTCACAATGAGAATTTGTAAGAGACTCCAAAATGAGTAATTATCTGTGATAAAAGTGTTATTTTGACTTTACACATAGGGGTAGTTATCCCGTGGAAGATATATGTGAATCCAACATGGTCAGGATCATGGAGAGGTAGTTCCATACCCCTTGGTGATGTACACCATGGAAGGTATAAGAGACTCGAGCTTGTTTCAGATCCTGGTGAAATTTTCACTCTCCCCCATGTCCATTTTCACACTACGAATATTTATGTGAATCCAACATGGTTATGATTCCATTTATACATAGTTATGTGAGTAGTGATATGGTTAATTAATCCTTAATAGAGATTTACCCAAACATATAGGGGATCCTTCATGACAATGAGGACACCTTAATTGGATAATGAGGGTGTAGCAGAAAACAAATTAAGACATGTAATGGTGGATTCAAACATGATAAGAGAGAAATGCATGGTATTGTTTATCTTTCATGTATAGGTGGATCCACCACATGACAATGATATCTTGAGAAGTGTTGAATATGGTTTTGATGCCCTAGGTATGAACCTAGAGCTCATGGGAATGTATGTTTATTTTGATGTTCTATATTAATTTATAAATTTACACCAATATTTATCATACTAATTCATTCTGAAAATCTATATTTATAATAGATTAGATTACACACAATAGGTGGTGGGATAATTAGTTTTAGTCAAACTATGCTTGGGACACCATTAGAAATGGGTAATCATGAAAATCAGACATGATTATTGGAAACACTTTCTTAAAATGAGGATTGGGAAAGTGTGGTTGTGTAAGATACAGTAGATGGTGTAATAATACTTGATGCGATTCAATTTAGTTAAGCCTTATATCCATATATTTTTTATATATTTTAGTATGTCCCATTGGGATGATGTTTGTATTTATAAAATGCTTGTTCAGGTTGTTACTAAATTCATATTATTTTTTGATGTATATTTATTTGGAATACTCTATTTATGTAATGTAGTTGAAGGTATTTTGTTTATTAAATATTTATTTCATTATCTAATATAATGGGTAAAATTTCCAAATTTTTTCGCCTTACACACTCCCTATTAGTCTGTAGACTGTGCTACATGGTGTCCCACTTGATTTTATATGGAAAACTATATTGGCTACTATTATTTGTGTTATATGTGTTGTATTTTACTATATTCCATTAAAATATTAAATTCTAAAATTTTTATTTTACTCCTCAATTTATATTAAAAATATAAATTTTATTTTCATAAATAATTCCCATAATATATATATTTAAAACCCTGTAATAAAATATTCCCCTTTACTTTCATTATTTCATTCTAAAAATGAATTGAGGTTTTTTAGTTTAGTGATATCTCTTGATAAAGAAATATAATGTAATATGCATATAATGGTAAATCAATAGTAAAATATTGGAGTTTTATAATTGGTTCCTAGG
The DNA here is from genome assembly GCA_963277665.1 of Viscum album. Lineage (NCBI taxonomy): Eukaryota > Viridiplantae > Streptophyta > Magnoliopsida > Santalales > Viscaceae > Viscum > Viscum album. The sequence continues at coordinate 1,553,522,346 of OY728148.1, read as the reverse complement.
TGGATTATTGGAAAATCAATGATTTTTTTACCTTGGAGAAGCTCATTGATCAATCTAAAAATCATCCATTCATATTTTCATTAATATTTTTATAATATTTTTTAGGATATATACATCATGTTAAAAATTAATTTATAAATGAAATTCTATTAAATTGAGGTTTGATTGGATCCTAAAAACCATAAAACCTCATTGTCATAAATCACTAGTATTATTTAGTTCATGTTCATCTCATTCATAATTATTATTTTTAAATTTTCTATTAACCTCATAAGTCACTTGTCAATTAATTTATATAATAATAATTAAAGGACAATGAATGAACATTATACTAGCATGTTGATAGGGAAATTCTAGTCTATAATTAATATCTCTCATGAAGTGTACTCTCCCACTGGAAGATGATTCATTCATATTATTATTATTATTATTATTGTCATTATTGTTTTTATTTTTCTGATTTAAATTTATTTTATTTAAATTATTATTATATATTTTCATAATTTAACCATTTGTATATATATACAAATTAATTCATACACACATGTACAAATACATATATAGATACATATATTCATATGTACAATGAAAGGGTTAATGAAATAAATAATCACACATTAAAAGATAGATAGATAGATAGATAGATAGAGAAATAGATAGATTGATAGATACATACATACATACATACATACTTACTTACTTACATACATGAATGAATACATACATATATACATATATATATATATATACATACATAAATAAGTACATAAATACATTTTTTAATATACACTAACATATGTACATACTATTTTATGTATCTATCTATACAAACAAATACACACATAAAAAAACATGCATATGAGGATACGTATCTATATGGTTATAAATACATGATATTTAGAAAGAACACGTGGAATGTAAATATATATATATATATATACATTATGATAATTATATTATATTCAATTATCATTAAATATCAGCAAGACCTGCAAAAAGATAAGCTTCAGATTATTTATTAAATAAAATAAAAATGTACAGAGGAGACGGGTGGGGTAAAACAAAGGAACCTTCCCCCATCCATAAAATACAACATTACAGATCATAATAAGATATGTCATTCCCATAATATGAGTCATCAGTAGTTTCCAATTCAGAGTGGGACTTACCCAGATTGAGGATCTTCTGAATATCTGAATTAAACTTCAATGGATGCTTAGAAGATCGTGTAGACACAGTATGAGGTGTGTTAGAAAAATCCTTCCTGGGCCTTCTCTTCGAGGGAGAAGGAGTGAAGACTAAAAAATCATAAACCTTCAATTTCCTAAAAAGTAGTGCATCTTTGAAAGTGCTAGGACGGCCGCAACCATCCATTGTATCCTCCTCCTCAGAGATGTCACCCCGTTTCCCATAAATCATAGATGATATCAAATGATTCAGAATTTCCTAATGACAATAAACATTTTGATGAGGCATGGATTCAGGAGAAAACTCATACGTCTCATCACGCATCAAGCCTACATCATGACTATCGTTCATAATTATATTTGGAGGGTCAGTGCAAGTAGGGGATCCAGTAATACAAAGGCTTGGAGTGGGTCCAGTCTCAACTAACCTAGTGGGAGTAACAACACGATCACCTGTAGATGTAATCTACTTGCAAAAATCAGCCCGAGCATTAGAGCGACCACTCATCAGAGGCTTACCCACTATCAACCAATTTCCAATCATGTTATGGACATGACAATCAGATTTAACAGAAGCCAACATCTCATCCTGAGTGGCAGATTATTTTTTGAGAGAATATCTATCATGATTTGACAAAAATACAAGCTTCCTCTCATAATTCCTTCTACAAAGATTAATTAGATGACCCTTCATCATGAATTTCTCATAAGAGATCTTCCTCCAACATAACTCCAAACAGTGTCCGACATCTGTGAATTCAGTACCAAAAAGAGGATTACTTTAATACTCAACATCAATATTAATGTTATTATTGGGAATAGAAAAAGTTTCTTTATCAATCATTGTAGAGCTCAAAACAACCTCCACTAGAATTCTGATAAAATGTCGTAACCGAACAACATCAGTTTTATTGTCAAGGAGAATATGTGACCCAATTGCCATGCCAATGTCATGAAGAATCTTTGGATGCCAAAGGACCCAATTAAGCCCATGCAAACGGAACCAGACCTGAGAAAAGGAATTCCTCGCATGAGAGGCATTGAAATCAAGATACCATTCATGAATATGAAGCTATACAGGTTTCAAAGAAACGGAAAAAATGATCCACATGTGTACTATGATATAATTTGATGTGAAAATGCAATAAAAGAATCCATGACCAAGAGAATAACACCGCCAATAAGAGGAACCCCACAAAAACGATACTCGTTTGATAAGATCATCAAATATCCAGGATGTCTCACCCTTCGCTAAAACAAGGTATGCAATTAATGAATTATTTCTGATTGAATTCCTCTTATAAAATATATTTGCATTGACATTAACATGGGCTACTGACCCCTTTCAGAGAATCCAACCTGAGTGGGATTTAATGAATGAAACAAACAAAAGCACAGATGTTGGAAAACCTGCTTGGCCACTTGGATCTGTTACACTACCATCCCGTATCACTGAAGCATCTTTCAAATTCACTGGATGGATGTCAGAACGCCAGGAAAGTCTCTTCAGCAACACGCACATTGACTCTGAATTTAGGTGAGACCTAGTCATATCCAAATCCCTCCTCGCTCCAGTAACCCAATTAACACTTCTTTCCCTATTTCCCACCCTAGATCTAGAATCACATGCCACAGACACAAGCGGTGGTTCAGAAAATCACCACCATCAACCCTATTTAGAATATCCAAGGTAGTAGAAACTGGAATCACAAACCCATATACATCATGAGAATCAGGTGATAGACCCACTCTCGAAACTCATGGTAGATCTAAGAAACCTTCATCCCGGCAAGCAACAGTCGGAGCATCATGCCTCGAATATGGAAGTGAGGCTTTCACCACGGCATCACCAGGGCATCACACATCTTCATTCCAGGCGGAGCCCAGTTCTCCTGTCATGAGCGTCTAGTGGAAATAGTGAGGAAGAGGCATGTTAAACCCTAGATTGGAGAAGATTGAGAGCCATGGCTGCGAGTCACCCGCCCCCCTGAAACCCGTGCGACATCCACTTTATCATTATATAATATATAAGTATAATAAATGATCTATGTTCGTAAATAAGCAAAACTGTATGCATGAATTCATCTATTTATGAATATATATATATATATATATCAGTATAAAGTAAAAATGATAAAAGTTCAATTGCCAATTGGGAATTAGATTTTTTATATTATCATCTTGAAATAACTGTAAAATTTTCTCCCACTGATTAATTTTATTTAAAATTTAAAATTTTCCATTGACATCGTATCATTCTAATTTCGATGATTATGCTATATAAAAATTCTCTCAAAGATTTCATCCTCTATATGGTGCATTAATAACCACCATATTTTAAATTTGCAATTTTATATTCATCAAGAAATTTTATGGTCTATTCCTCGAATTTATTCCTCAAAAACAAAACTAGATTATTTTAATTTATCATTTCTGTGAGAAAATAATGTTTCAGTTATTGAATATTTCAAATTGTCGTTTTATTAAATAATTTTGTAATATTTACTTTTCTCATTTTAGTATTTCATGTAATATTTTTTTATATTTATGTATCATTAATGAAATCATTATCTATACAACATTTATAATATAATAATTGTTCACTTACATAAGTGTTTTTAAAATAAAGCTATTGAAAGAGTCTTCCTCCATTTATTTTCTTATTATGTCCATTGAAAATTCACCACCTTTTATTTAAAATAGTATGAATTATAGAACACCAAATTTTATTGGCATTGGTTTGTTTAATAATTTCAATTTTATTCTATTTTATTTTCATTCTCATATCCTCAACTATATATATAATTATGAAGATAATTTACCTACCATTAATCACAAATCTCTATGTGAATTCTAATTGTTTAGGAAGATAATAACACATGATATTATGTATCATCTATGATATATTAGTTTTGAATTCATGTTAACTTTATTATTGATTGAAATTATTCATATTATATAATTGGTGGTGGTGTTTGGGGAATTTTTAATAATAATTATTCACTAAAAAAATTTATAATACATTCAATTAATCTTTTCATTGAAGGAATCCCTTGTGGATAACTGTGATTATTTATTGTTCTATGTTTTAAATAAGAACATCAATTTATACATCTTATTAATATTTATTACGTTCAATGAATTTTTTATCATCCTAACTAAACAAATAATCATTGGAATAATTATTAGGAATCACATATAAATATTTCACATTTCTATTGAAATTGTTTTAATTGATGTTGGACCTATAATTATGGTCTGCTGTCTATTAGTTCACTAATTTTCTAAGATGATATTATAATATATTTATAGTTAATTATCTAGTTTTAAACCATAATATGGATTTTATAAAGAAACATTTTGTCATTTCATCTTGTGAATGACAAGGTTCTTGAAATAATTTCTAATATTGAGGGTAAGTATCAGGTTAGAATGATTATTTATTCTATTTTCTATATTTACCTTATTGTGCTTATAATTCAACCTTGTTTTTGGTTTCCAAGAGTGAATTTTTGTAGATAATGGATGATTACATAATATTTTCTACACACACATCCCATAATTATAAATATTAATCCTATCAAATACAATATAATAGGTTTTCTTGATGAATTGTTTTAGGAAGGACATATTAGAAAGTGTTTTAGTAAATAGAGGAAATTTGAAGGATTTTTTACGAAACATAATGAATCACTTAAAATTATAGAATGATTGGCCACATAGAAATATTAAAATTCAACTCAAAATTAGTATAAACACAATTGATTACCTCATACCAAAATACCCATCCATATGAGAAACTCATGATATATAGTTGAGAATTAATTACAATTTGATACTAGAACACTTATGGTAAAACAATACATGTGTAATTTTTTTTTCAGAGTTTGAGTTATGATATTGAGGGGATTTATGTATGCCAAAAAGGTAGTATGAGTTTAAAAGAGTAGGAAAAAATAACATTTAATAATTAAAAAACCCATCACTATGAGACCATCTTGCGGATGATATAGGAAAATAAAATCATGTTAAATAACATAAGAGTATGCACCATGATGGTTGGGAATCCAAATTAAATTAATGTTAGGTTATGTGGATTTTGACCAAAACCATTTTTGTTAACAATTTTAAATTAAATTTTTGTGTTATAAGTTATATCCTATGTAAAATAATCATGATTAAATCATTACCACATAATATGTATCTTTGGGTCCCTAATTGAAAAATATTTTTATTATAGTTAAAATAAGCATATAAATATCTATAAAACTCTATATTGAAAACATTGTATCCAATAAAAATTTAATGTTTCATGTATTTTCATTGTAGGAGCTACTTTTTATGTTTTTCATTAATATGGATAGTTTTTTATGAGGATAAGACTACTATGTTTTACTAATATTGGGGATTTGAATTCCAATTAAATGTTTCCCATTCACATGCATAATGTAATCTCTTATTTTCAATACATAAATATATTTCATATGTCATAAAATTAAATGAAAACTCAAGATTTATTCTCAGTAGGCCAGGATTAAATAATCAGTTATGTGACTGTGAATTGAGAGTAAAAGTCTGATAGTTTTCTATATTGATTTTTTCTTTTTATAGACTGATTAAATTTTATTAATGTATTATAGAAAATTTTTTCATACATCATTACTTATTAATTATTTGAGATAATTAATGTGTAAGTAGCGACAACAATGGAATATTATATAATTATAAAACATGAGTTTTTTTTATTTAAGTGAGGTTTGTTCCAAAAATTCATTAGTTTTATTATTACTAATTATTCATTGGTATTTCAATAATTACTATAGTATTAATTAAAATTTAATAAATGGGGATTGATTAAATAATGGAAATCATTCTATTTATAAAATAAATTTCATCGATTAGAATTTTTTCTTGATTAATCATTTATTGATATTATTCAATTCTCTGTACTTTTAAATTTGTATATTTAAAATACCTTTGGTTCCATTTTTATTATTTTCCTTCATATGTTTTTAATTATTTTTTTTCAATAAATAAATAATTTCTAGAATTAAAAATTAATTATAATGCTTTTTTAGGATTTGTGACTGAATTTATCAAGAGGATTGAATGGGGAATCTCCATTACTATACCACGGTTTTGTAGTTTAGTAGTGATGGGGCCATGGAAAAAATTGTGACAATTGAACTTTGCACTTGGAATTTGATAATATCAATGAAATGAAAATGTTATTGGAATCATTTCAGTGGAAAATAAATCCTATAACATTCCAACACAATTATTATTGATCACTTATTTTTTAAAGTCCCCACCTTAATCATTACACAATCTTGAGTAAAGTAAATAATTGACATTCATTTTTTAATGAAGAGAAATTTATGTTTAGTGTTTTAGAGAATTTTTCCATAACTATATCATAACATGATAGAAAACTAAAATATACTCACTTATGATCACAATCTATTTTTTCACAAAATAAAAATCATTAAAATGAAAATTATTTTTCCCTTCCTAAAAGTAGTCTTATGATTAGTCTTGTAATCTACCGTTCTATGACCCATACTTACACCTTATAAAAACATCTTAAAACACGGGATGATCACAAAATGCTCAGTAAGGGAGATAAGATCTGGAAATAAAAAATTAGTCCATTAATACATATAATCCCATTAAATCAACCATCTTACCCATTAAAAACAATCTATTTAACCTGCCTTAGGAATTCATGTGATTCATGAAAAACTTATAGAAATCATAAATCATATTAATACCTTGTGGAATCTAAATCTTACTTATTCTTAACAATTCAACCCAACATAGAGGGTAGCATTCATGACAATATTTGAATTACACATTATAGTATATTACCTAATACTCTTAGGAGAAACCTTATTATTTAACATCATCTCATTATCAAATGAATTGGAGATCTATTACGGGCCCACCAACCCTCAATTTATTATGGAACCACTTGTATACATAAATAATGCTAATGAACAATAACATAATCATAACACATAAAACAATAATAATGGGAAAAATAAAATTTCCACATTGTAATCACAAGAATTAATTTCAAGGTATTCATATAATCCAGCCCCTTAGAAAACCAATTTTCAATTCCAAAATAAATGAAAATGGAATAAGATATTTATCTTTCGTTTAAAAACATTACAACATGTAGAAGAACCCAAATATAAAATAATGGTCACTATGGAGGAAATTTAGTTGTCACCACATATATAAAAAATTATTTTATCATTTAGCAAAGAAATTATTAGAAGAAGATTCTTTTTGGAAACTATTGAATGAAATTAATAGTAAAAAGGTAATTATATACTGGTTATAAAAGAAGGCGGTGTATGTTATCAAAATATCCATCAATTAACAGATATTGAGACAAATTTCTTTACCTAGAGTCTTACTCATCATGTAAAAAAAATTTCTTTTGAATAAAAAAGATAAGTTTATTTCCAGTTTACTAAGAACCATTTCTGAGTGTATTAATACTTGTTTATCACTTACTACAATGTTATAAAATGTACATAATTATTTATGTAAATATGAGATATTTGGACACTGTTCAGTACTTGAGTTGAAAATGATTTTGGTATGATATAAATTTTTTACGTGGTAATAATTCCATCATCACTAGGATACTATTAACGAAATAAATAATATATATATATATTAATCAAACATTTTAAATCGAACAATTAATTATTTTTTTGAAAAGAGAATAACGTTATAAATTTAGAGATGGTAGGAAAAATGGGCGAATGACTATAGTTTTCCTTTTTTCATTGATCATTATGAAAATAAGGTAATTATTATTTTATAATTACAGAAGGATCATAATTATTTTAACATAATATTTATAATTAAAATATATTTATATATATCATACAAGTGATGTGATGAATAATAATGACTCACATCGCTTTGCAGAGGTGATAGTTCACAAGTACTCACAAACGACATTATCAATTTTTTGTTCATGGAAAATAAGAACATAATTGATATATTATTATATTTTAATGATTAATATATCATTAATATCATATACAAACATAAATTCCATTATTATAACATGTCATGAAATAATTCTATGGTGAACAAATTAAATCGTTTTGTGGATGTGGTAGTTCACACGTGCTCATGAATGATTAATTCATTTAGTATTTAATGGAAGTGGTTTTTGATTTGGGTGATTATATTAAAATAAAAACATCTCAATTTTTTGACGATACTAGGGTAATTATTTAAACTTTTAAGAAATTTTTTTTAGGATGTGGAATATGAAATAAAATAGAAATAATGAATGAAAACAATACCTCTTCCCGAGTTGATCATTTGTAAAGAACACTTAACAACTCCTAGAAGGGTATTGGTTCTAGAATTAGGCCCCATGAATTAATAATGTTGATGGATTGAGGAAACATGATTATAAAAAGTAAAAATAATCAAAAGATTGACATGTGTATGTATCCAAATTAAATGAGAAATTACATCCGATGGAAAAAATAGGATTAAAGGATAAAAAATCATCAAATTATACCTTTAAACAACATAAATGGATAATATAATAATATAATTAATTTAGTAGAAAAGTACATTTTTAATTAAAATGCATTATTATTTCACAATTAATAAAAATATGAACTTTATTTTAAAATTGAAAAAAATTCATCCAAAGTGACCTATGATGCCCCTATAACAAATAAATAGATTATTATGTTAAATGGAATATATAAAAGATAACAAAACTATATTTAAAAATTTTCACTATTAGAAGGCGAAGAAACTACATTTTTTGAAAAATACTCTTTTTATATGTAAAATTGATTTTTTTCTTATATCATACTACAAAATACAATGGATGACTTTCAGACATTCTATTAATTTTATATTTAATTAATATAATCCAAATAGTGTGATTTTTTAATTTTATAAGCGTAATTATTCCCATTAAAATTTTTCTTCATAAAAACACATATTTTATATTTAATTGATTTTAGTTTCATTTCTAGTTAATTTGTTACCCAATGTATCATTATATGAACATGTGTAAACTATATTTTCAGAATTATATTAATAATTTTCATTCACATTATTTTATCTACTATGTGATAACTACTGTAATAAATAATAATATTTAGCTTTTTGTTTAAGTGTGATGTGGAGTATCATGTACACTCTCAAACCTTGTGATTACCTTTAAAAACTGATGATTTTAACTTTCCCCCAACTTCAATATTACATCCTCACAATTTTAATTCATGTTCTATAACTATGGTCTGATTTCTCAAAATAAATTTTATTACATTCCCACAAATGTCAATGGATTAATAAAAATTCCACTTTAAGAAAAACAAAAAAATTTATAAAGGCCGCCAGAGATAACACATAATAGGATTCCATATACGAAAATATTTATATGATATAATTTACAAACTAATACTAATAGATATTGGTAGAGAACAAAATCATTGAAAATATATCCATCAAAAAAACATAAATATTTGATGGGTTAAAATAACTTTGATAAATATTAATATATTACATTTTTGGATTAAGATAATTTTAGTAGAGATATTGAATGTATTTACTTAATACAATAATAACATATTGAAACATAATTACATGGTATGTACATTCTGATCCTTTAGTATATTTCTACTATAATCTAATATTATTATCAAAGCTATGATTTTTCAATATGAATAAACTTCCATATAATCACATAATCTATAAAACATTAAATATCTATTTCTCATATTGTGAATCATTAAACAGAACCAAAAAATTTGGATAATGTAACATAACTCCCCAAATATAATAAACTTTAAAAAAATGACAAATTTTAATATCAAAAATTAAAAAATAATAATCAAAGTCCAACATATACCATTTAAGAAATATCATTCTGTAAAATCCTTTAATTAATTCCAACTAATATTGAAACACACTAATTAGAAGGATTTCACAACATAGTCATCCAGGATATGTTTTTACATTTATCCCTAAATAACATAATTCACTCTTAATGACTCATAAAAAAAATAATTTCTTAATCACTTATTCTCTATAAAATGTTAATCATTTCAAAGAATAATTTGAATCTCCAAAAGTACACAATAAAAAATAGATTCATACCAAATAATATTCAACCATTACTACTCAAATAAAATCCCATTGTATATTATTTAATTTTTTCATATAATGTTCCAAAAATAGATAACGTATTTGAAAATTAAATTTATAACTTAATGGCAAACGATTTTCCAATACCTAATATATCCATTAGATAAAACATATGTTCCCAAAAAAGAACTTCTTTTTATCCAAAAAATCATTTAACAAATAATAAAATGTCTTATTAATCATTTACTTTGCATAGGCCAGTGGTAGATGAAAAATCCTTGTCACACATTAGTTGTGGGTTCGATTCCCATAGCCTTGTCTAACATGATAGATTGTCACCCCTCAAACTGGTCATTCATAAATGTAAAACTATACAATTCTTATAACATTCAAAAAATATTATAAAGTCATCAAATAAACCATAACATGTTTTAGCCTCAATTATTTTCTTATACATATCATTTTAATCCCAACTCATTTTGTCCATAACATCATAATTGATGAAGGTATATATATATTGACATTTTATTAATTTTAGATCCATATTATTAAATATAACTATTCCCAAAAGAATGAACATTGTACAATGATCACAGTACCCACCTGGTTTCATAATAATTTTGATCTTGTTGATAGAAGGTCCATGTATCGCCATAATGATGTATAGATTCTTTGAAATCACTAGCTTCCATTATTTTAATACACCATATACAACTTGGGTTGTATGGGGGTTCATAGAGAAATAGTTTTGGAAAATAATATTTGCTAACATTTTGTTCAAACTAAACTTGTATGACATTTTGTTCATGTTCAAAAGATTAATGCATGTTAAAATGATGTGATTACTATAAAAACAAAATTTAAACTCACAAAAATTTAATATAATGATATTATTTGATTAAAACTAATCAAATATTATAATTATATTAGTTTTGAACTATTCTTTCCAAAAAAATATAATATATTAATGAAATACTTTTTGTTATTTCATTAGTTCCCCTCCTTTCCCTTATAATGGAAACCTACTTTTCTATTTTATTCAAACATAAAAATCATTTTATTTCCAAAAATATGTTCCAATGTTCATTTATCACTTACCTACCCATGTTGTAGTGTTCATGGTTTGGTAATAATACTAACCTTATCTGGGGTAAGGTGTAATGGAATGAATGTTGGTTAAAGAAGTATTGTAGTCTTTAACCAAATTTTATTGTTTTATTTCATCTTCTACATCCCTAAAATATTAACCAATAATTATAAAATAAAAAAATCACAACATTATACATACTAATATGTTATTATGTTAGTACAATCACACACATTCATCTCCACTTCCTTCTAATGTGTAACAAAATCGCCATATATGTGTGTAGTGGACTTCCACCCCACGAACTGATGTAATTATTATTTCCATCACTAACGAACACATAAATATAATATTTCATTTTATAAATATAAATATTAATTAGAAAATTATAATTATTATATAATGTGAAATTACTATTTAAAATTTTTTATCTATCAAAAAATTGAGCAATATTCTTTCCTCTGTGTGGTCTAATGTCTTCATGAACAATGTAATTGTTTTTTGTCGATATCTTTTATTGTGGAATAAAATATATATAATGAATATATATTTTAATAATACAATTTTATGTATTATTTATATAATGTTACCATGATAAATTTAAACAAATGATACCTCTGAACCAAAATATGCACGAGAAATGAAGCAATTATCACCCATAAGAGTGATTTCAGTAAGGAATTGTTGATAAACGGGTCATAAAATGTTTCAAAAAAATCATTTATATTAATTTATAAATTTGAATTCCTTAATATATTTATAATATATATAACTCTTATATAGAATATTCTATCATGTACTATTAAATATAAAACTTTAGGTAATAAATATATCTAAACCATCAGTTTTCATCAAGTTATATCCTTTATATTTCTCATTATATTAATCACTATATTTATTATAGTTACTATATATTTCTCTGTAATATATATTAATATTTTATTATACCTTCCTTAGACGGATTAATTCATGGAATAGGTTTATTTCCCGAATTCCATTTTATGGTATGTCTTTTGATTTTGATATGAGGAATTATTAAGAAACCTATTTCATTTAATGGGAAATTTTATTATTATGATTTATGATTTATTTCTTATTTTGGAACACCAATGTTTTCATATTTTTTGAAGGTTCTATTTATATATCATTTTCATTCACTAGGTAGTTATTCTGTCTAATTGGCTGTTATGTAAGAGATGAGGGAGTAAACTTAATTCATGATGGGAATATGTCAACCATTTGATGTTATCATTGTAGAAATACAAAACATATTATTATGTTATTTTTAATATTCCATCAAGGATTTATATATTTCCATAATATTCTAATATCATATTATACCTTTGAATCACATGTGGTACTTCCTTACCATGTTTATTCTCTTACTAGGATTCTTAGCTCAACATTTATTCATGTATTACATAGGTCTTTGAATGATGTTTGAGGAGATAATGGTGATTTAGGATATCATTATAATGACTCAAATAATTATATTTTACTATTATAATATCTTTTTGTGAACCTATTCTTCCAAATACACCACGCCTCATGATCATTAGGTTATATTTATTAGGAATTCATACTAAAAATAATATACTAATATGTGTAAAAGGATTTGATAAATATATTTTGCATCTGAACATGGTGTAGTTATTTTTATGGATTAAGAAAGGTATAATTTAGTGATAAACCTCTGTATAAAGATAATAATAATAAAATATCATGAATGTTTTGTGACATGTAGAGTGTGTGGCTCCATGAAAATGATTCACTACATTGATACTACAAGTGGATGTGGATCTATAATATTTTAACTATGTCAAGTAACTCAAATATTTGATCATTATGTATTAACTCGACAAACAATAGGTTAATGATAACGAGGACATACTGGACACATATTTTTAAACTCCTTGGTGAAATTCCATTGTAAATTAATAAAATAATTATGATCCATTATCATAGACTTAAATATATTATTAGTTAAAGAAAATATATAAAAAAATTTCTATGTATAACCAAGATCGAAACCCTGAGACTACATTTTTTGGAATTATATTTAATTTATGTTTTTTTCTTTTATATTTATAATCTCCCATTAATTTTATTATTCTTAATGTATTATCAACCCTATAATTTTTTGGATGACGTAAAAAAATAGAACCAATATCATGTAGTTAAATTCTTGATCTTCTCCCATTCATGAGAATAAAATTTCATATATTATTATAGTTTTATGTGTTTTTTAATATCATCCATGATTAGTAGAAATATTCTTACGCCACCTAAAAAATTGGTGTTAATATATATATGAGAGTAAATAATAGTTAAATTGTTATATCCAATGTATATAACTCCTCACCAGTCAATGTTTTTGAACTTAATATTAAATAAAATATCATCATAATTCCGTTAGTAGATATTTATTCTTTATTGTGTATGTATTAGTGGAACATATATGTATACAACATTAATAATTGATAGAGGGATATAACTCTTCACTACCCAAGTCATCCTATGATTTCGTACATGTTTAAGGAGAAGCATTAATCTCCCCTAGAATATTCTTAACTTGTTTGGATATCATTTTCATTTGAGAAAGAATATATTCCTCTAATTATTAAGAATATAGAGAGAATCATACTTCATTACTTTCTCATTATGTGGGATTATACTGATGTATACCAGAACAATTTTACCATTTTTCCTCCTCACTAAGAGGTTGTGTTCTAAATCAATCATAAACCTAGATATCTTAACATATCCATGAATAATTTTAGAATTATCACTGATAAGTTTGATGAATTTAAGAAGAAGTTACATTATATTTGGATAAATATTTTTTTTATACCATAGTGGTTCACCATGAGGTGTTTTTATCCTCTAATATATTTAGTAGCATGTGCCAATTAACATCAGTATTGATTATTGTGAACTCAAAATATCATGATAATGAAAACATATTCACCTTTATGAATTGATAACTTTTTTGATCAACTAAACATGTCCTTGATTTTTTCTAAGGAAGACCGTCTGTTGGGATATACAATACTAAATTTGAAGAAGGAATATATTCCCATATCCACCTTTTGAACATCGTTATGACTCTATGAATTCATAGTGATTACCTTTAGACAAAAAATGTAACAATAATCATTATAGATATAATGAATACATTTTTTAGAGATTAACTTATCAATTATTTGATAGTATTTATAGATTATATTATTATATACTCAAAAAAAATGAAGGATCATGAGAATTATTTGAATAATGTCTTAAATAAATTGTGAAAGGATAATCTACATTAAAATTATAGTAAATTTGAAATTTGAATTTTGAAAGTATTTTTATTAGGGTAAGATATCACCATGAAAGGGGATATATGTGTACCCTTCAAAGATAAACAAAATTTAGAAATGGATTATATCAACATTTTTAATATATATCCATAATATACTTGAAATATCTTGGTATTATCGATGATTTATGAGAATATTATAACAACATTCAAACCCAGTAACCAAGATGACCAAAAATGGATATAATCTGTCTGTTCTAAATAATGAAAAGAGATCCTCAAGATATTAAAAAATAAGGTTATAACAAAACCAATACATAGAATTCTCTTAGATTAAATGATTTCCATCATTTACAATTAATAATCAATGAAGGTCATGGGATGTGTACATTTGAATAATGATAATGTGATAGTCTACCCCTGATGGCTTTTGAGTGTTTATGAACAAAAATATCTAACACATGAACTGGTGTTTTACTAATTTATATTTACATAAATAATTTATTATAATTTTATTAATTGTTTGATGCACGAAAAAGATATTGATCATAAAAGAATATTATATATATTCATAAATAAGGAGATTAAAATGAACAAATTAATATTGTTAGTGCTAACCAAGGACAATGACATCTCTATCTACTACCATCCCGGGGAAAGAACTAATACTGGAAATTGTCTACATAGAATGGATTTGAAAACAATAATACTAATTATTGTTGAGAAGGATTAAATCTTTATAGATATGGAAAGTTATGACATGTTAATTTTAAAGGATGGAACATCATAATGGATTTTTCAAATGATTTATAAACTATCCATTTCCGAAAATATAAATGATTATCAACATATTTATATAGAAATTTTGAAGAAGGGTTAATATATATGAAAATGGAAACAATTGGGGATTAAAATAAATAAATAAAGAGTTATAAGATCTTGGTCAATACTATGTGAACTATAAAATACCATGATATAGAGGGTTTTGATTATTGATTCACATAGAGTGACGTTTTTCATCCTCCCAAAAAGAATGAAAATTTATTAAGGTCACTAAGAGCCCTATTACTGGGAGAATACGGGGAAGGTATATGTCCTCAACCTTAAACACTAGATAATATAGAATTAATTTTCTAATTCACATTGTTAATATTTTCATGTTTTCAGTTTTAGAGAATAAGGATATAACTATTACAATAAATCTAAAATATTACAATGTAGACACCTATACTAAATATGCATTTCTTCCTAAAATAAAAACTCTTAAAATAAAAGAATAAATCTTTTCTTCATATCAATATTCATGAATTCTTCCTTTCTCTTACCCTACCTTATATCTAGTAAAAAAATTTCAAAAACATGGGATGGGCATAAATGTATCAGTAAGAGTTATAAAATAGGGAATGAAAACATTAGTATATAAATACATATAAGCCAATGAAATCATAATTTTAAATCCTTATCAAACATCACCAGATCATGTGATTTAGGTATAACAAATGGAAATCATTAATCATAAAGGTATCTTGAGTAATTCGTAAAAATACTTACGTTGTAGCTTTCAAAGCTATGTAGGGAGTTACATTTGGAATACCCATTATAGTATATTCCATAAATCTATTTGGAGACAACATAATAATTATCTCTATCATGTTAACCATTGAATTGGAGATCAATCTCAGGATCACCCACCCTTGGATTATCATGGAACTTCACGTAATCTTAAATAATTCCCATGATTGATAAAATATTGATAACACAAAAAAACCAACATAAAAGAAAGATAACATTTCCAAATTTAAATCAAAATATATAATTTAAATATATATGCATGACCAATCCATTATAAAAACCATTTCCAATACAAAAATATGTAAAAGTGTATATGGTATTTATTTTCCTTTTAAAAATATTACAGCTTATTAAAGAAGCCGAATATCAAATAACACTCGTGGTGACAAAAATCCATTGTCAAATCATTTGTTAATAAATAAATGTTACCTTTGTTGTTTAGTGAAACTCTACGTGGAAAAAGTTTCAATTTTAATGAAGTAAAAATTAAAAGGTTTTTATACACTGTATAAAAGACTGTTGTGTCTAAATCAAAATATTCCTCATTTATAAGAGAATGAGATGATGTCCCTTACCTCATGTATGACATGACTCGTTCATTATTTAATCTTCGGAATAATAAACTAATGATAATTTATACATTATTAAGAACCTTTTTCAATTTTATTATTCCTTTTATATTACTTATTACCACGTTATAAAAAATACATAATCATTTAATTTAATAATTGTCATTTTGTAATTATTTGGTACTTGAGTCAAAAATGAACTTCTTATAATTACAATTTATCCATGTAGTAAAAATTCCATTATATCCAGAATGATATTAAGGATTAATATTTCATATATAGAATATATATATAGTATATAAATTTATTTATAATAGAACATATCATTTTGAGATAAGAATCCAAATGCACTGTTCATGGAGACAGTATGTCATACGTACGCATGAACACTGCATTCATTGATATTTCTTATTTATTGGAATGAAAACATAATGATAAATAGGTATATAATACATAAATTATAATATCATATATAATTCTATTAAATCCATCCTTTATACATTCCTCATATGGCCTTAATGAGTCAAATCACTTTGAGGGTGTAGTGTGGTAGTTCGCATATCCTCAACTGAAATTATTGTCATTACCCATTATGGAACTCATAAATTTATGATATAAATGAAAAATAAATTAAAATAGAGACAATATAATTATAATATATTTCAAATATAAATACAGTGCCTTATTAATGTCTTCCATAAGATGTGGTTGGAGATAATTGAACAATCATCATTTTTTGAGGCCTCAATTCGTCGTCCTAAAAAATAATATGCTCGTATACATTAGATTGAGGTGTGTGGAAGTGTAGATTGAATTCGTCTCATAAAAACATTATAGAATATTTAGGATAAAATTAATGTTATAAAATAATATAATAAATATTATTTTATGTGTTATAGATGGAAAATAAAAGGAAAGAACATGAGAGAAGACATTACCATTAAATTGGGTAACTCCCTTCGGTTTGAACCAAAAGGCTTTCCTGAAGTGAATTATTCATATGTTAAGTCTATTAAGTGGAATACAGGGATTCTGGGAGAATATTTTGGTAGGGTTTTGATGATAAAGTGGGGCTTGAGATGTGTTATTAAGGGTTATAGATGATAGATTTTTATAATGGGGAGGGGCTCTTTAGGAATGATTGAAAATGATATTTTATTATTAACTGAATATCAATTTCAAAAGGTCCCAAAAACATTTAGTTCTATGATAAGGAGAATATTTTTCTAAATTATCTCATTCAATGGGTGTTAAAAATGTTTAGGGTGTAAAATTAAACTTATATTTTTCTTATGACCTTTAGTTAACTAATTTATCTTTTTCCACGTCCTCTTGTAAATTAATATTATATGGTTAATGTATTTACTATAAAATTCAAAGAGACATAAAAATTGATCATTAATAACATTACAAACATCATATATTTCATTTGAACCAATGTTATATTTTTTTACTATTTTATCATTTAATAAAATATTGATTGATTTAAAAACTCATATATGTCAATTAATAAATTATTCATATCAATACATCTAAATAACAAATAAAAACTTTATTGTTTAAAAAACTACATGAATTCCAATATAAAAAGTTATAGTCATCCATAAAATGGGAGGATGGCATAACAATATTTAAAAAAATATATATATTTAAACATTATAATCTCGTTTATATAATACATTCATTAATGAGGTAATCATTATGTCATCAATGTATCATAGATAAATTTATTTATATTATGTCTAAGAATTATAAAATAAATACGATGAAATATAAAATATATTTATCATTATAGTAACTATTTATAGTCTAAAATAACACTTATATAAGCCATTATAATTTTTTTTACTAAGATATAAATTTTTCTGTTATATTTACCTTACCTTTAAATTAATATTTATAAAGTGTCATTTTCAATTACAAGTGGCTACATGTGGTCCAAAAATCGACACAAGGATGCCCATGGTTGGGCATGTATCAAAAAAATAGGATTAGGACATGTGTTAGGGTAATTTAATATTATTATAATATTATTGTTTTATAAATATTTACCAGATTTACCATTTAACCATGGAAAATAAAATATTTACTGAAGTTACTTTTCACAAGGATTCAAAACAAAAGATATATATTTACATAATTTGGACCTCCTGATTCCAAATATTTAAATCATTTTTCCAATTTCCAAACACAAAAGTTTCAGAAATTAATTTAAAATTAATTCCCATTGTAAAAACCAAAAAACGTGTTTTTAAGAAATAATAACTATCAAAAGATTGACACTTGTTTATGTTCAATTTCAATGTAAAATTAATGTGAATGTAAAAAATTATATTAAATAATAACAACATAGTCTAATTATATTTTAAACCCAATAAAAAACTAAATCTAACCATATAAATATATTTGATTTAAAGGATTTTTTGAATTAAAATGCAGTATTTTTCACTATTCATTAAAAAATTAACATCATCAAAAAAATACCATAATTTCATCCAAAGTAATTTGTATTTTACTGATTAAAAACAATAATATTTTTTTTAAATAGAACATATAAAATTGATTGATACAATGATTAAAAAGGGTTCACCATCAAAAGGAGGTAAATTGGCATGTTGGAGAATATTAGAGTATTTATGCTTAAAATTGGAATCATTAACATTTTAAGCATATAAATTTTATTTGATAAATTTAAAAACATTTAACAAACATGTATAAAAATATTTTAGTTATTTATTTTCATTCCCTCTAATTCAATGGTTCTGAATTTAATACTATTTAATATAATATTATATTATTGTATTTTTTTATGTCTCAGCATTGTGTACAAAATGAGATTTCGGAGAAACCCATTATTTCTTGAAGAGTACTCCATTGAACAAAGAATACCATTTTAAGTAAAATTAATATTTAATTCACAAATATTAATGAATATCAAATTTTCATATTCTCTTTTTACATGGGATGTTACATCCTTTCTCCCTTTTAGGAATTGTTTCCCTGTAATTCTATTCTCTTTTCAAATACTTGCGTGTAATTATCACTCATAGAATTTTCATATTCCCATTTGTCTCTTCAACCATGTGGCTTTTCCAAAAAAAAAACCTTTACCAGATAACTTACCTTATTATGTAACACTTTCTCTTTACGATCAGCAATCTTGCATGGTTGTTCCACATAAGAAAGGTTATCTTTCAACTAAACTACCTGTGGACTGAAAACACGTAATAGATCCAACATATACATTCTCATCATTAAAATATGGAAAACATTATGTACCTGGGATCATTATAGAGGTAATTCCACTCTCTAGGAAAATAATTCAACTTTATCTATGATGTCATAGGGTCTAATTATCCTCGATCTCAACATTCCCTTATTTCCCAAACATGTCACACTTTTTCCATGGAGAAATGTTGAGAATGGCATGATCACCAACCTCAAAAAAGTTCCAACTTCTAGTTATCTGCAGAACTTTTCTTCCTGATCTGACTATTTCTCATGTTCTTCTGAATCAATTGACCGTGTTCTAGCACCTCTTATACAAATTATGGTTCCATAAACTTTCTTTCACCTACTCCATCCCAAAACATGTAGTTCAATACCATTCTCCTTATAATTCCTCAAAATGGTTCCATCTATATACTAGACTGAAAACTGTTATTATAATAAAAATCAACCAAATAATGATGTTGGTCCCAAATTCCCTAGTAATCTATTAAAAAAGCACGTAACATATCTTCTAATGTCTAAATTTTTCGTTATGACTGCCCATCTAATTTTGGATGAAAAGTTGTACTAAAATTTAATTCAGTACCCAACCACTTCTAAAGGCCTTTCAAAAAGATAGAAGTAAACATGGGATCACAATCAGATACAATGGAGAGGGTAACTCCATAAAACCTGACTATTTATTTAACATACAATCGATGATGTTGATATAGAGACTAAGAATCTGGAATAGGAAGGAAATAGACATAGTTAGTAAACTGGTCAACAATAACCCAAATTCGACTATTACATCAAGAAGTCTTTGGTAATCACATGAAAAAATACAGGGAAACATTTTCCCACTTCCACTTTTGCACCTCTGAAGGATGAATCTTCTATTTCAGTAACTTTTTCTATACATTAACATGCTGACAAGCCAAAAACTTCATAGTAAAGTCGGTATTGTTAGTTTTCATTCCATCCCACTAGTAAAACTCATAATGATCTATGTTCATCTTAGTACGTCCGGGATGAACTGAAAACAGATCACAAAGAGCATCACATAACAACTCATTATTCAACATTGAACCACAAGGCACAAATAATATCATCCCAAATATCAAAATAAAATCATTATCAATGTTAAAATCCTGAAACATACCCTTCTGAATAATCACAATCTTTTTCTAAAACTCATGTCTTCCTTTTATGTTTGATTAATTCTTTCTGATAAAGATGATTTCATTGACACTTGCAACAAAACAAAGGAATATCTTTCACAAATAACTTATATTCCAAAGATCAACATTTCATTAATCAAATGATCTTATTATAAATGTAACATTGTTAATGAAGTATTATTTTTTTGACTCAAAGCATCAGACAATTTTATTTACTATCCTTGATTGTTATAAAATATGCAATCACAATCCTTGATTAATTCTAGCCATCTCTATTGTCTCATATACAATTATTTCTGAGTGAAAATATACATTATAATTTTTTGGTCACTATTTATTATGCATTTTACTCCATAAAGGTGATGCTGGAAAACTTTTAAATCTAAAAACAATAGTAGCTAATTCCAAATCATGTGTATGGTAATTTAACAGATGAGTTTCCAACATTCATGAAGCATGATCTATTACATGATCATTATACACAAGGAAACAACCAAGTACACTGAAAGAATAATTACTAAAGATAACAAACTCACCATTTCTGTACGGTAGTGACAAAATTGGAGCATTCACCAATCTTTTTTTCAATTCCTGAAAACAACCATCCAATTATTTTGTCCAAATGAACATAACACCTTTTTGAGTTTACATACTCAGTGTGGAAGATAACCGTGAAAATTTATCAAAAACACCTCTGGTACTAATCTTCTAAAACAAGAGAAAGAAAAATCTTGATTAAATTGTCTTGTCTTGGCCATTCTTCAACAAAATTTGTTTTATTAGGATAAAAAATTATGCGATTTCTTGAAATAATGTGACCGAGAAATTAAATTTTTTTAAACAACACTCACACGTGTTGAATTTCCCAAAAAATTTCTTTTCATTTCTAGTTTTTGAAAAAACTATTAAATGACATTCATGTTTCTATTTTTGGTTTGGAATAAACCAAAATATCATCTATAAAAAAAGCCATGAACTTATCCAAGAAATAACAAAAGAATCTATTCATATGATCCCGGAATACAAAAGGTGCATTGGTTAACCCAAAAGGCTTAACTGCAAATTAATAATGGCCATAACTAGTTTTTAACAATGTATTCCTAATATATTTTTCATTTACTTTCAAATGATAGTACCCCAACCGCAATTCAATCACCGAAAAATAATGAGCTCCTTGGTGTTGATAAAAAAAATCATTGATATGAGGCAAATGAAGCATTTTCATAATAGTGATGTTATTCAATACTCTGTAATCAATGCAAAGTCTCATTGACACAACTTTCTTTTTAACAAATAAGACAGTGGCACCCTATGGTGATGTGTTAGATCGAATTAAACCTTTATCTAATAACTATTTCAATATATTTTATAACTCTAAAAATTAAATTTGAGATATTCGATATGGGGGTATTGAAATTGGTTTAGCATAAGGAACTAACTCAATAATAAATTCTTCTTATCGATCAATAATTATACTAAGAAACTCCTTAGAGAAAAGATCAATATAGTCATTAACCAGTAGAACATAATTAATCTGATCATTTCCATTGTTTTAAGAAATATGTGCAATGAAACGTTCATTTATATATTGTAATAGTTTCTTAGTTTCCTGATATGTTATCAAAAGTAAGGGTTCATTATTGTAAAAATACTGATATTATTTCTAAAAAGATGCATATTTAGCTCTGTAGTCAATCATTGCATGATAAATGGAAAGCCAATCCATACCAATAAAAACATCAAAATCTATTAGTGTAAAAAAAATAAGGTTTGCAGGTAGATTATTTTTGCATACAAGGACATGAAGATTCTTAAAATTATTTTTGTATCAACATTCCACCCCTGTGATTTTACCCTATGTTCTAGATTCATATCTTGACATGGAATTCCCAATTTACTAGAAATTTTTTCAGAAATGCAATCATGTTTAAACCCTATTTCAAACAATACATTGGCCTAATCTAGATAAATAGATAGTGTACCTGATACTACATCATTCAATTTCCCAACATCTTCTAAATTTGTTGAAAATAATTTCACCACATGTTTCTTCTTGTAGTCCATCGTATTTCCCTTAGTTGAGTTCTTTGTTGCACACTATTTAACAAAATGACCAATTTCATTTCACTTATAAACATTTTATTGAAAGTAAATAAGATTTTTTCTTTCCATTACCATGATCTTTTTCTGTGTAATTATGAGCCTTATGACCCATTTTACCACATCGGTTTCATTTACCAGAATTCAAAAGACATTGCCCAATATATTTTTTATTTCAATTTTCCGAAACTATAAACTTATTATTCTTACCATTTGAATTTTTTGATGAGTTCTTAACATTCATCTACCACATCATCCTCTTAGTCTGTTATTTGTCAAATAACACCTTATCATCAGAATATTCCATTTCCACCTTCTCTGCACATCGAACAAGTTTTTCATAAATTTTGAACTCGCGAGAATCTAATTCCCTTCGATACATTGGCTTTAATCCAATGTAAAAATAACCTATTTTACTATAAATATATCGTAACAAATTTCGATCATACCTTACATGTCGAGTGAATTTTACTTCATAAGTAGCCACTAAGTCATCCTCTTACCTCAATTCTATTAATTTTTTTCTATCCTAAGATGAAAAAACATAGGAAAATATTTCTCAAGAAATATACCTTTGAATTAATTAAAATTAAGATCATAAAAATCCTTACCATCGTAGATATTTTTCACCACAAACCACCACTAATCAGATTTACCTTCAAAATGATACACAGAAAGACTAATCTTTTGATGTTATGAATACCCCATGACAATAAAAATCATCTCAAGTACTTTAATCCACCATTCATCTAGAACATGGACCGATGTTCCTCTAAATGATGGGTGAAATTTTTCATGAGAATCTCCACTACTGACATATTCAATTGTTGTTGATCTGGTGGATATAGTGCACGGATACCCCTACCATTTATATCCAAATTCAATTTTTCCATCATTGCATCGAACTACACAGTTCTGATTCCGACCATCTCATGTTGTTGATTCTGATGGTTGTTTTCAACTTGATGGCTTCTCATCATATATTCCATATTTCTACTACATAATACCATTCTAAAAAAATAAATATCATAGGAAAAGCAACATGGTAATCTTTAAATGCTATATAATATCAATATTACAATAAATTAATTTATGGATACAAATTTAATAATATCTTAACTCCTAAAGTTATCTAAACAGACTGTTGATACTAACTTTAACGCATCTACCGTAAACATTACATAATATTCAATTAGATTGATAATTATTATTAAGGATCATTCCATGTTCAGTGATTTAGATAATTAGGACATAACTAATACATTAAATCTCAAATATTACAATGTAGACAGTTCTACTCAGTATCCCAATTATATGTAATATAAAATCATTTTAATTAAAATAAGAATTATTTAGATGATATAAATCATCTATAATTATTATTTTATCTTACCTAGCCTTATATCCTATGAAAAATAATTCAAAAACATGGAATGATCATAAAATGATCATTATGGGTTATAAAACAAAGAAATATAACAATGGTCCATCAATATATAAAAGTCAATAAAATTATATGTTTCAATATATAACTTACAACAAAATATCAAAAGATTTATGAATAACATATTCAAATAATTAATCATAAAGGTATCTATTGGCATCCATAACAAATTTATGTTGTACCTTTCATAGTAATGTAGGGAGTTACATTTGGAATACCCATCAGTTTATATTAATTAAATCTATTAGGTGAATCATTAAAATTTACCTCCGTCACAAAACCCAATGCATTGGAGAGATAACTCGGTCTCACCCACAATAGTTTAATCATGGAACCACCCATACAAATAAACAATTCCCACTAACCATAACATTTTCATAACACATAAAACAAACATAAAGGAAAGATAAAATTTCCTTTTTTAAATAAAAATATATAATTTATAAATATTTATATAACCAATCCATCATAAAAACCATTTTAAATATAAAAATACATAAAATAATATAATATATTTATTTTCCTTTTAAAAACACTATGGCTTGTTATGGAATCCAAATTTAAAATAACACTCGAGACGGAGGAAATTTCATTGTCACCGTGTACGTTAAAAAAGAAGCATTGCCTTTGTCATTTAGTAAAATGCTAGGTAGAAAAATATTCCCATTGAATGAAATGAATATTCAATGTGGTTTATACAACATATAAAAAAAGTCATGTATACATCAAAATATCCCTCAATGAAAAGAGATTGAGGCGAAGTCCGTTATCTCGTGGGAGACTTGAGGCATTTGTTTTGTAATCTTCTGAATAAAAAACTAAAGTTAATTTCTACCTTCATAAGAACCTTTTTAAATTTTATTATTCCTTTTATATTATTTATCACCATGTTTTAAATATTACATAATCATTTATTTTAATAACATTCATTTTGTCTATATTTGCTACTTGAGTCAATAATGAACTTCTTATAATTAAAAGTTGTCCATGCGGTCAATATTATATTATCTCCAAAGTTATATTAATGATTTATATATCATATATATCATATATATTCAATATATATGTGCATTTATAATATTACATAACATTTGAAGATGAGAAATTAAATACACTATTCCGGGAGATGGTAAGTCGTACGTATAAATGAACGATGCTTTCATTTCTATTTCATATTTAATTGAATGATAACATTATGATACAAAGGTATATTAAAATTCTAGTATAATATCATATATAATTTTGGTAACACCAACTTTTATACATTCCACGTATGGCATGAATGATTCATATAACTTTGAGGCGGTGGTAGTCCACACTTACTCAATTAAAATTGGCATATTTAACCATTATGGAAACCATAATGGAATATTATAAATGAAAAATATATAAGCATAAAGACTATATACAAATAATATTTATCATATATAAATACATTTTCATCTCAATGGAAAACATAAGAGGCGATATGAGATAATTGAACAATCATCGTTCTGTGAGGTAGTAATTTTCCATCAACAAAAATAATATATTTGTATCCATTATATGGAGGTGCATGGTATTTTAGTTTGAATCATTATCATAAAACATCCTAGATTATTTAAGATAATGTTTTTATTATAAAATAAGGTAATAAATGGGGATAAGGGGGTTAGAGATAGAAAATAAAAGAATAAAACTTGATAGAATTCATTACATTTAAATTGGGTAACTCCCTTTGATTTCAACCAAAAAGATTTCTTGAAGATCCTTCATCCTATGTTTGGTATTATAGGTTTAAGAGAAGGATGTTAAGAACTTATTTGGGAATATTATGGATGATCCAAGGGTTCTTGAGAGGTGTGATTAAGGGTTCGATGTGATAGCTTTTTATTGAGGGGAGGAGGGGCTCCTTAAGAATGTTTTAAAATATTATTTTATTATAAACTGCATTTCGATTACAAAAGAACCCAAAATCATTTTATTCAAATATAAGGTGGTTATTTTTTGAAATATTTTTAGCCAATGGGTCATATAAATGTTTAGGAAAAATAGTTAACCTTACATTTTACCTTTATCCTTTAGTTAACTAATTTAACTTTTACCATGCTTTCTTGTATAGTCATATTATATGGTTAATATATTTACTATAAAATTCCATGAGACCCAATAATGGATCATTAATGACATTAGTAACATAATATATTTCATTTTTGAGAATCATAGATGTTTATGAATATTTTATCATTTAATAAAATATTGATTGACTTAAAAACTCATTTAGGTCAATTTATAAACTATTCATATGAAGACTTTTAAAATAATGTACATAAACATTATTATGTAAAAAAAATAATTTAATTAAAATATTAAAAGTTATACTCATTTTTATAATTCATTTTTGGAATAAAATGTTTCAAATTAATATTGATAATTTCATTTATTTAAAACATTCATTAATGAATAAATCATTACATCATCATTGTATAATAAATAAAATTATTTATATGATATAAAAAAATTATTAAAAAAATATCATGATATAGGAACAATATTTAGAGATACAATTACTATTTGTAGTTTAATATATAAATTAAATAAACATTTATAAAAAAATTTACTGGGAGATATATGTTTATGTTATATTTTCCTTAACTTTAAATTAATATTTATAAAGTGTCATTTATAATTACAGGAGGCTCCATGGGTTCCCAAAATCGACACAAGGATTCCCATTGTTGGACATGTATAATCAAATAGGATTAGGACACATTTTACGGTAATTTAATATTATTATAGTATTATTTTGTTTACCCATATTTTCCAGAATTACTTTTTAACCAAGGTAAATAATATATTTATCAATGTTAGTATTCATAATGTCTAATAATAAAAGTTAACTATTTATATAATTTTGACCTCCTGATTCCATATATGGAATAAATTTTTTCAGATTCAAAACATAGAAGTTTCAGAAATTAATTTAAAAATTAATTCCCATTGTCAGAACCAAAAAGCATGATTTAAAAAATAGTAACTATCAAAAGACTAACAATTTTTTATGTTGAATTTCAATGTGAAATTACATACAATGAACAAAATTGGATTAAATTGTAAATATATAAGATAATAACACATTAAAACCTATTAAAATTATTATGTAACTATATAAATTAATTAGATTAAATTCATTTTACAAATTAATATGCTTTATTTTTCATTATTCATTAAAAATGACCATTATCAAAAAAATAACAAAATTTCAACAAAAGAAAATTTTGATCTCTCAATTATACTTAATAATGTTATTTTTTAAAATATAATATACAATAGTTTCAAAAACTAGATTAAAAATTGATTCGCTATCAAAAGGCAACAAATAAAACTTTTAAAGAATATTAGAGTATTTATGCTTAAAATTAGATTCATTCACATTTTATGTCTCTAACATTTATTAGATAAATGTAAAAATATTTATAAAAAATATATAATAATATTTTATTTAGTTTGGTTCATTCCTATAAATATAATGGATATGCATTAACTACCATTTAAAATAATATTATATTATTATATCTTTTTCAGTATAACTCAGCATTGTGTGCAACATTATATTTTCGAGAAACCCATTGTTGTGTTTCGGGCATGGCATCGAAAATAGAATCCCTATTAAACTAAAATTAATATTTGATTCAAAAATATTAATAAATATGAAAATATCATATTATTTATTTACCTGGGATGTTATAGGAGGAGATGAAAAATATACCTTAAAATTATTTGTATTTTATATAGTGATGGATAAAATGAAACATTATAATATGGTGATGAAACAATTATCCATGAAAATGTAAAAATGGGAAATCATAACAGTGAACTTTGTTACTATACTTCCAACGATATTAAATGAATGTATTTCTACATGGGTTATAGTGAATTTCCTTATAAAGACTGTTTAATTATTTTTAAATAATGAGTAATTATTCTTGATTAATTCTCATCAATAATCATTAGGGAAGTGGTTAGGCTATATAGACCAAAATTATTGAGAGTACATTTTTGAGTTCTATGATTTCTTTATAGTTTTTGGAGAAGTACCATACATGATATAATCATTAAGATAATCAATAGTACATATTATCACCCCCAAACTGAAAGAAAATCTCTCTGTACTATCAAATAACATGAAGTCATGTTGAGATAATGTTCAACAGAATTCAATAGATGATGGAATCACCACCATTATTTGGTTTATTTTATATACAATAATCTTTTCCACTTTATAATCAATAATTACTCCTTATAATATCTTTACTTGGAGTAAATATAGAACACATATATGCTAGGATAATGTTGGGGAAGATATTTTTATCAATCCGGAAATAGATGAGAAAATTCTCAAATATTTTATAACCCATCGGTATCTAATCAAAAATAGTCAAATCCAATAGCATAGTTATGTTTACAATCGTTGATAAGATCTAGAGTTTGAGGTAGAAGAATAAGGGTGACTCCACATACATAAATAGAAGAGATTCATAAGAATTGGGAATATGGGATAGATAATCCTATGTTACATCACCCCCCATTGATATTAATTCAATGGTATTCGAGTTGTGGTTGATCAAATAGAAGTACATGATACACTATCTAAAGTGCATGAAATTTTCATTATATCCCCCCTGAAGAATTACCTACCAGAATGATCACATGTATTGTTTTCATAGAGGGTAAATCTAGGAAATGGGGTCTCATATGTGGAACATGTATTGAACATCATAAACAAGATTAATAATTTTCTATAAAAATGAAACTCAACTATTCAATGTACTTGGTGAAAAGAATAAAAATAAGCAGGGAACATGGGAAAAAGAGGAATCTGTGAAGGACAAGTACCCACCATTTTTTTCACCATAGTATGTATTATAAAATTTTGTGGTGAAATTTATTAATGGGTAAAAATGTAATACTCATTTAAAAAATATTAAACTATGTATGATAGTATATGTGAAACATAACAAAGAGCTTAAACAAACCATGAAATATTATTATTTAAATAATATTGTTATAACCTGACCATTAAATTAAAGGGAATTTATATGATTAACATCATTATGAAATATATATAACGGTTTTAGTCAATATATATTTATATATAAATTATTAGTAAATAATCACTCAAATTTAAGAATTCGTATTATTCATCAAATGTAGTTTTTTTAATAAATTGTTTTTACAATTTTTTGAGAGATAATATTAAAATAAATTTATGGAACTCCTAAAAAAATATTTTTAAAATATAAAATCATTTTTTAAAACATAATATTTAAATTATCATTTGGATTATTTTTTATTTAAAAATAATAATTCTTTTCAGTGAATAGGTGAACATACTGATTTTTTATAACAAATAGAATTTCATTTTCAAAGTCTTAAACAATGAAATGATATTTTGAATTAGTTTTAAAACAAAATTATTTATTTTTATTTATAATAACGCAATTATAGTGTTTATAATTAATTATATGAATTGATTTTAAATAAAAAAATTTATACATACTTTATTTTTTTAATTATATTCTCTATATCATTTTTCATTTTAATCATTAATTAATATATAAAACTTTTGAAAATGGAATCTCAAAAAATGGATGAAATATTTGGAATTATGAGATATAAATTCTTCAAAATGTTCTATTTTTTTCATTATTAATAGGAATCAGATTAAATAACAGTCAACATAGTATGGAAAAACTGTGTAATTTTGGATCAAATTAATATATTATGTGCTAGAAAATGATCTAAATCATTATTTTATCCACTTTTATGAGTATTGTTTTTCCACTAACATCAATGTTTCAAAAATTTATCAAATTTAATCCATGTTTATTGTATTTTTTCTTATTTATTATTTTCTGTTGAAAAAATAAAAAAATTTCTTTCTCTTTATTTGGTTCTCTATAAGTTTTTTCAACAGAATAATCAACGACATTGGTTGTTTATATTTAGATTTTGAATATAAATTATTTTTTATCATGGAAATTTGTTTATATTTTTTCATTATTACAAGATTATCTAAGTAGTTACACAGCACTGATGTAGTATATATTCAAGTAATAGAAAATAAAATAAATGATATAAAAATTATTTTATTTATTATAATATAAATGAATTATTGTGGTTCATGAGTTTTATATTCAAATATTTCATTTTAGATGATTTTTCATGTAATATATTAAAATGAATTTTATTTCTTGATTTTTTCAATGTAAAATATAATGAACAATGTCTAAAATGATACTAATGATATTATATATTAACAAAAAAAATTTAAATTTTTAAAAATTCCTATAAATTACATTTTCACCCAATTTATTTTATATAATTTAAGACATACACATAATAAATTATAATTATATATTTTTGTATGCTTTTCTCCATGATAATTAGTTTTTATTAATTTTATATTTTATGTAATTTGAATATCTCCCCCTCCAACACATATAAACATGGACCTCATTTCATTATTAGATAATTCATAAAAATACCTTTAGTTTTGAAAATTATTAAAAAATTACCTCGCTTTAATATCTCCCATTTTTTGATGGTTTTGTTTATATAAAAATAACATCTTTATAGGGAAAAATGTTTAAAGGAAATGAATTTGTCCTATTAAGAGGTATAGTATTTAACCATGGGTTTTTAGTTAATTTATTTTTACCTCCATCAAATATTAATCAAACATAATGAAAATAAAATAACCAAAATTATCCTAATATTGAGATGTTATTATGTTAATTCAATCATTTTCATCTGTATCATCTTCCATCAAGTGGGATTCGAAATCGTCATTCTTGTGTACGGTATTATACCACCTAACGAACCGATGTAATTCATGCTCTATCACTACCTCTAGCGACTAGTTAAAATGAAAAATCTAATATAGATATATATATATTATATGTTTTTTATGTTACCATTATTATTATGGAATGGATAATTATTATTTATCATTCGTTTATTCAAAAAATAAAAAAATGTAACCAATGTGAAGGTAGACGTACGATCTACGATCTCCATGAATGGGGTAATTATTTATTTTTTCTCTCCTTTTTATAGATGCCTCTAAATATTTATATATATTTGTATATATGTGTGTGATATTAATCTATTCGGTAAATTATTTATATTGGTTAATGATGATCAATAAAAAAATTTCAAGATTTCTAAACCAAAACATGCCTGAAAAATAAAGCAGTTATCATCCGGAACAAATAATTTAATAAAGAATTATTATTAAAAATATGTTAAAATATTATTTAAAAATAATAAATTGTTTGATATATATTATCATGTTTCACAAATTAATTTATAAAAAATAAATATTTATTTCAATAGAGTTTCTATCATTTAACAAGATTGATGAGACTTAAGGAAATAGATCTCTTTAAAGAACCATTTATCTTTCAGTTATGACCATTCTCTCTCCAACTCACTTTATATCTATCATTAATGATATGGAATGATTATAAATTATGTATGTGTGTCTCAATCATATATTCCTCTATTATTTACCCTTCATTTTATGGGGTAATACATACCTTATGATCATTTCTCTAGTGAATTATTTAATAAATAGCGTCTGATTATTTTGTGAGGAAGTAATATTAAATGTATTTCATTACATCTATAATTGAAATATTTATTCAAAAATTTTATTTTCATATTTTTTAAAATAATAATATATTTGTTTTTTTATGTTTTCTAATATATTTCTAAAGTTTATTGGGTAATGTGTTTTTTTCATTACCCATTACACACAGTATTAGTGAGTGGACCTAATTTACGTTGGGACTATATCACCCATGTGATGTTGCCATAGGCGTTGGTATTATCAAATGATTAAGTATTTTTTTTGCGTTTCTACCTCATTTTACATCATTAAATGATCTTATTATACTATATTAGTTATTATATTCTCCAATTTGATTATTCAAGAGCCCTCTTTTTTTATACCATGTTTTACCATTGATAATAACATTACGATTCCTTATCATGTTTAGTCCCTTACATGGCAATCTAGGTAACCCCTTTTTTCTATGTATTCCACATATTATAACATTTATTTTTAGGATCTCAATGGGATTTAATATGTCATTATAAATACTTAAAAATTATGGTTTTATTTTTATATTGTGGTAGAACTAACCTTTCTACCAAAAGACGCTATGAATCCGGATATTCTGGTTGTTTTTATTAGATATTGATGTTCAAAATCATGTAACAATATGTATCAAAGTTTTTTGGTTAGGCAATACACTAGAAAACCCTCATTGAGAACTCAAAACCACCATAATAGTCACTAAATCTAGCTAATGACTCCCAAAAATATAAATGGACTCAGAAAAATACTAAAATGTGGAATAAAATAATGTTATATCAGTATTTATGAAAGAAAAATCTGAATACCATGTTTTATTGGGAACCAATTCTTTGAGAAATAAAAATATGTCCATTAAAATAAATAAAAACTACTGATTATAAATTTATTTTGAAAATAATTTCTAAAACCACAACCAAATTTATAATCTGAGCACAATTATCCTTCTATATACATAAAGAACAATGAAAACATTCATTGCTACTTTGGGATTTAATAAAACCAACATGGAAATGATTTATCTCCAATAAAATTACCATTGGTGATCAATAAATTGAAATTTATCTATAGAAAGGTACTCATAGAGAAATAAGAAAAAGAGAAGAATATGAATGATGGGATCGATGATAGATTCAATAAAGTATTGATGTGACATAAGGAAAATTCTGTTAGAAAAATAAATTAGGACAAAAAAATTAATTACATAGAGCCACCACTAACAATATAATAAAAATTACATATATATATTTATAGAATACCCATCATATATGAAATAGAAACAATATGAAAATGATAAAATGTTAAAAAGTGTTTATTGATTAAAATATGCGAGTTTTAGTAACAAAAAAACCCTCTAAATGAAAGAAACATGTAGAATCATACTTGAAAATATGAAGAGCACATATATATTCACATTCATAACATACATTGATATTAAATTAATTTAAATTATTATTCAACACATATAAAAGTTTATCCCCAAAGACTGTAATTTTTTATTGTCTATGGTCACTCGGATCGTAATATTATAATATTGTAAAAAATATATCATTATTACAAAAAATATTGATCCCATTTTCACATCATCATGAAACCAATATTCATTTCCTAGGGAAAGGAAAGTTAATAAATGTTTGATCTTAGATACTTCGTAAGGGTAAACAAATGGGATTTGTAAACATAAACATGAGAATAAAGGTATGTTAATGTGATCATAACATTATAAGGTCATATACCACAAATAAAATATATTAATCATGAATTTTATCATAAATATGGGTAGTTTATAAGACATAAATCATAAAGTACTCAATATTATAAGACATGGAAGCATACCATATGAAAATGCTTTGAATTTTTGGCAGACACATAACTAGAAAACAATTATTTCCATGGTAGTCAAGGCTTAATTCCATGTTCATATTAGTGGAATGGATTCACTCCACATATAATCTTATTAGTCATGGTACAATACCAATACCATCTTAATAGACAAGGTAATTTACTAAACTAGGTTCACTCCCTACTCGAGCCTTGTATTATTAAATTGTCTTCCATTTTGTTTCCTACTCTATATTACTAAAGTAATTTCACTACTCATTCCATCCATGTATTATTGGACAACATGCACTCATAATTAAATCCATTTACTTATGATCTAGTTTCACTACCCTTTCCAGCCTTATATTACTGATCTGAGTTCACTCCTCATTCAATTCAACTATTACAGAACCATGTCCACATCCCATTCTAGCACTATAATACTTAATCAATATCATTCCTCGTTCTAACACTTTTTATATATTTGGATTTAAATGTTTACCTTTTGCATTGATGGGAGATATATGTCAAACCCATCACAAATTAAAATAATACATACATTTGAAACATGATAATAAATATTTCCTTATATCAAGACCCATATAAAGAGACGGGTTTTATAAACATCATATCATAAAATATGAAATTAAATGTGAATAATAATCATCTAATCATATAATTACCGATGGAAAATAGATAGGGCTGATGTTAAATTAATCATAGCATTATAGATGTAGATAATCATGTTTCAAAATAATACAACTTGTAGAAGAGAAAAGGTCGTCATAAACATCATTCCATAAAAACATAAACCATTAAAAGAAAAAAATAAATGGTATTATTTTATCATAACTCTAATAAATAATAAATTATAACAAATCATGTAATCTTACATGGAGAAATATTTTAAATATCACATTGAACATTTCCTAAGGAAAATTTCTTATTTCAAAATCACTTTTTATTAAAAAATTATAAAAATGTTTTCTTATAAATAAGGATTTAAAATATCATTTATAAATTTTTATAAGGAAAATATATATTCCAATTTGAAAAAATATTTTTAAAACATATATATTATCCAAAATAAATTTCATTTAATATAACGTAGAAAACATATAAGGGAATCTTCAAATTATTTCGAAATATATATATATATGAAAAGGCTATGAACAATAATAAATGAAGCACTAATTTTTTTGACAACATTTTTCATTGAAAAAAATATAATTATATAAATAATAAATTTTTATATAATTTATATATCTCTATATTAAATTAACCATATAAGAACATGTAAAATTATCATTGAAAATCCAATAAACAACCATTTATACATTAATTATTTTTTGAAAACCCTTTTCAAAATAAATTTTTTTAAAAAATAAAATTATTATTAGGAAAAAAGTATTTATAAAAATATCAGTGTAAACACAGAAAGGATGAATCATTGAATTGATACACTGGATGATGGGTATGTTAGTTCATGTCAAATACTCTTTTTTCACCTGAAGCATTTTTAAAAGTTACATGGTTGGATAAAAATAAAAATATTATTAATTTTTTTTTAATAAAAGTAAATTCTCGGGTAAATATTTCCTTCAAACATTTTTGGATAATATGAAATAATTTGAATTTTTTTATAACCATTTTTACTAGACAATTAATTCACAGCGAATGAATAAATAAAGTAAAACTTTTATAAAACTATTTTCTAAATTTTATTAAGAAAAAAAGATTTAAAAAATATTACAATTAATTGGATTTAACATGATTAAAAAGGTTAATAAAATAAACAATAATTGATTATAGATGGATCATAAGATTCCATTAATGGAATCATAATCATGAACAATTTTTATAAATGATGAAATTGTAGGAATACACAGTTTAAACATTACAAAATTATAATCATAATAAAATATAAAGAATAGAAAAAAAAAATATCAAGAAAATAATGAGATCCATGATATAACATTAAGAGCATAAACACAACAAAATAAATATCATCAAATGTATATTTGAATACCTATATATTTATGTATTATATTATGTTAATTCATCTATGTGAATCACAAACACCACAAATAAGAAATAGAATGTGTAAATGATTTTTGTCTCACAATAAATATGAGATGAGAAAACCCTTACCATTATTCTTGATGTTATTCACACATGTTCAAACCAAATTTATAATAATTATATGTTTATTATAAATCAATAACAGTATATTATTTTTATATCTAATACCATATATTATTTTGTTATAAATTTATATTAAAACCCATTAATAAATCAGTGTTAATGTTACGTTTCATGTAATATCTGGTTTTTATGTATATGATTTTACATGTTATTATTGATGCCCTATAATGACCTCGACTCTTGTAGATCAAATCTAGTTCAATTCATTATTACATTATAATAATATAATAAATATCAAATCCCTATATACTGAATTTTTTAGTCGTCTTGGAAAACCTTATACACATTTTCAATTGATAATAAATTTTAATCATAAAATACAAAAATAATTTTCATTTGAGAAAAACATTATTCTCGTTTCTTATCCATATATATTTGTCATAATATATTTATTGTAATATTAGGGAAGGTAAAAAAATTTAGATGGGTGAGATTAATTTATCAGTTTGGTTAATGTATAGTGGAATCTAACTTGAATTAAAAACGAATAATAAATATGAAAATAATAAAATATGATCGAATAGTGACTCTTAAAAATTGAAATGAGCTTTAACCATGTATATGGATATTCTAAACAATAAAATAATAATAATGAATAATAATAATGATGGAATGCATAATGGTGGACGTCTACACTATCAATATATAACCTCAAGGTAGTTACTGTCAAGATCTATACTCAAGAAAATATAATTTTGTCGATAGAGACCTGATTTGGGTCAAGATCTATCCTTTACATAAATTAAAACTGTTTTGAAACAAACATGAATGGTTTTTCCCTGAATTATTTCATATCAAGATAATAAAAATCCATCAAAGGGTTTTCTTTATAAGTAGATAACACCCATCATTTCATGTCCAATGCATTCTTAACATGAAAAATGACACAACTGAATTAAAATGTCTTAACAAAATCAATAAATAGTCATATGGTATATGGATACATCCACACTAAAACATAACATAACCATTTAATAAATTATGTAATATTTAATGATAAGATATTAACCTTAATTAAGTACATGAGTCAATAGATTATCTGGACAAAGATGAAAATTCATTAAATGAGAAGACTAAAAATTTATTGAGGAAAATATCTTATTTAACCCCTATTAAAAAACATTGTTTTAAAAATTAAATTATCATTTAAGAACCCACTATCAAAACCAAAACTATCATTTAATTGATAAAATTGTTTAATAACAAAATACACAAAATGATAAATATGGGTTTTCATATAAGGAAATATTTATCCTTGTAAAGGAAGAATAAAACAAAAAAATTGTCATAGCGGAAAAGAAGTCGTTGTTGTCGTATATCTTATGAATAGAACGTTCCATTTGATGTTTGTAAAAAAGATCAATATAAAATAGTTACGAAGATTCATATTTAAAAAGATTTTAATTAAATTCAAAATTGACATAAAATTATCATTTATAACACTTTTATATAAATAAATATATAAAATAATATATTGAATATTGATATAGGGAAACAGATATGATAATTTAAAAATTAAAAATTCATGGTTTTCCATATCCTTTAAAAAAATTAACACATAAGACCCATGAATTAACGAAATTTTCAAAAATATTAAATAACTAGGAATTAATTAAATTAATTACATGACATGAGAAAGTTTATGCATGTTCACCTCATAAAATATGGTGGGTTTAGTATTAAATGATCCATTAATGATCGAAGATTTCAATGAAGTTTTTTTCTTTATGCTTACTTTAGTCTAATGAGATTTAATAGAATTTATAATGGATGAAATCATGAAATTAATTAATAAAATAAAAAAAATACATATTAATTATATCATATATGATATTCGGAGATCATTTTCCCCTTTATGTAATATTCATTCGTTATATTCACTGATCTGGGTGTTAATTGTATGGTTTTTAAGTATGTTTTGGCTGGTTATTTTTTGTTACTCTTATGTTGAACAAGATTAAATTATATTAGGAATTTGAAAATGTACTAAAGAGCATATACATCGATTATAGACTATTTTATAATAATTAATGAATAATGAAAAGGGGAATGAATCATATCAGGTCATGGAGATGGTAGGTCATACGTATGCCAGAGTAACAAAAACATTTTCTTAATGGTGAAATGATGAGGAAATGGATTGTATAATAATTTTTACTTAATAAATATCATTTTAATATTATAATATATATTAATATTTCCATTATTATATCATTCCATGTAAATTGGTAATGAATATAAAACTATATCCTGGCGTGGAGATTGTATGATGCACACATGCACGCGCGATACATTCATTTTTCATTGGATGAATATAATGTCAAATATAGTTTTAACATAATCATAGTAGTATATAATAATATATATGATAATATATTTTTAACATTATAATTTAAAACCCCGTGAATAGGAGAGAATGCTCAATCAAACATGAAAGATTTGGTTAAGACTATTACCACTTCTTCGATAGACATCCATTAATCTCTTTTTAAGTGATATATGGTAGATATTTTGTAAGGAATATATACTCTATAAATAAACTAATAATTTGGGTATAAAAATGGGAAGGATTTTTTCTAGAAAGATTAATCAAATGGGTATTTTTAAGTGACGGGGGAAGATCCCTTTTATAAATGAGTTGAGGGGTATATTTAGAAATCCTCAAAATATTAAAATATTATAAGGCTATTCTTGAGCCAAATACGACCAAATGGGCCATAAATGAATTAGGGAAGACATATTATACCATTTATTATACCCTTTATAATTATTTTATATTTTTGTGATTATAAAATTATTTAATTAAATATTAATTTAATAAAGTATCATTATAGACAAATTTGACACATTACATTTAATTTTACATTAAATACATAAAATAAAATTGGTAGTTTTTGATAAATTATTTTAAAAATATTTAACATATCATTTATATAAGAAAAACTAATTATTAAAATAATCTCATCCCATATATATAGAATGAAATACTTTTAAAATAAATTATTTTATTTTTCTATTAATTAAATAATTAGTATATTATCATTGAAGAACCATTTAAGGTAATTTTATAATTTATAAATATTAAAAACTAAATTTCTATAATAAAAATAATTCTATTACTATCAATATATAAATTTATTTAAATTAATATTTTAATTTTGTCTCTATTTTGACACCTAAATTATATTAAATACAAATTGAGAGACATGTTGTATCTATATCTCATTTAAATAATATAAATTTTTTACCATAAACATGGGTCAATTATGAAACTATAATTTTATTAGAAGATGTTAAGGGTTAAATAAACATCATCTTTTAACATTTATACATCATTATGCAAATTTATTACCCATATCTTTTGGATTTAACCTTTATTTAATCTTTTTAACTCTTACCATGACAAAAAGTGATTTTTGTGCGTTAGGGTCAATATATTTTATATAAAATGACAAACATATCATTGAAGGATCATTGATGAAATTTTAAAAATTCTCAAATTCATTTGGAGGAATGTTAGTTTTTTATGAATTTTTATCATTTAATGAAATATTATTTATTTTAAAATGTCCTTAATGACTATTTTGACACTGTTAGTGTGTCTAACTCTTAAAAAATGTTAATTAAAAAAGTTATATCTGAGAAAAACCTATACTTCCTCCCCAATCTGTCAACATATACTATTGAATTATTTTATGATATTAGTAATATAAAATTATATTTATTGAAATACTTTTATTAAAAATTATTTGACATGTCAATTAATTAAAAATTATTTCATCATTATAGTGCAAGCCATTATATTAATTATTTTTTATCTAAAAATTAAAAATGAATGATCATTATGAAGATAAAAATTTTATATTTAAATTAAAGATTTATAGTAAATGATATTTTAATTACAAGAACATATTAAAAATGTAATACTTATTAAAAACAATAGTAAGATATATTTTACTTTCATTATAATATAATACTATAAAAACCTTAATTCCATTAATGTGGATACTAAATGAAATACAATATGCCCATGGATGATTTTGGTTGACACTAACTCATTAAATTAAATTTGGACATGTCTTATGGTAATTTTTGAATACTTATTAAGTTATTTGTATGCTTATTTACCCATTTTACCCTTATGCGTGGTAATAAAAATAATAAAATTACTATTCATATTTTCCAAAAACTAAAGGGAACTATTTTCTAAATTTTTATATTCTGATTCAATATATGGAATCCATGTTTCAAAAATTAACACAAACAAATATCAGAAAATAATTAAAAGTATATCTCAACGACGGAATGAGAGAACATTTTTTAAAAGTAAAAACATTTAAATGATTGAAATTTTTTTATATCCAAATTCAAAGTGAAATTGATAAATATTATATTAATTTGATTGAATGAATAAAATTTATATAATTATAATTTAACAAAATTAAAATATAAAATTTTACACTATAAACTATTTTGATGAAAAACGTGTTTTCAAACAAATTTATGTTTTTTTACTATTCATTAATGCATGATACATATCATAAAAATATTAAATCATTAAAAAATATAAATTTATCTAACCCAATATAAATAATTTTGTTCATTTTATCAAATTAAATATATAAATGATTATAAAACTAGATTTCATGCATGTACGCTTTCAAATGGTCCTAAAACTGCCTTTAAAAAATATAGCCATTTATTGTAGAAAATTGAATCACTTCTTATCATATCCCAATAAAAATATTTTGATGAATTTAAAAAATTAATAAAAAATATAATATATTTATTTCATGATTTTGTTAATTGTATTCATTCCTATCAATTTAATTTCTGTTATAATAATATTTCATCGTACGGTTATGATGGGTGCTGTTTGCAATGTAATATATTGGTGAGATTAAATTTAAAAAGAGACAAACTATAAACTATTGGGTTCTACATTCTACAATCCATAAAATAAAATGATTCCTATTATTTAGAAATTTTTCATTTAAATTAAATGGTTGAATTTCTAAAATTCTATTGTGGGAATCCAACATTGGAAATAAGGTTAATAAAACATCCCCTTAATAAGAGGAAAAGGGAAATGTGAAGGTCACCACAAAATTTTGCATTATAATAGGATAATAGTAGTGTGGAGTGAAAATTGATACCTGTAAGATAAGTCAATATATCATGTTCTGATATAGTGTGATAGAGAACATGATCATTATAATCTCTACCATAACAAAACATTAAATCAATGACTAGTAAACGAATCCTTTGATTTGTTAGTAATAATTTTAAAAAATTAAATTCATTGTTCGGAAATACTTTCCCTATAGTTGAGGGATTCATAAAATATCTAGATAAACTCTTTATAATAGAAGCATACATGATTTAAGTCCATTTCATAAGCCACATACCATTCTATTGTCGTGTTTTGTTTTTTTTTCACGTCATTTCATTCACCAGGAGGCAGATATTCCAGAAATAATTTTTTCCTAAAGAACATTTACTAAACGATCTATAGGTCATTCCCTTAGAAATAAAATTTTATCAAAAATATAATGGTTATCACATGATATCCAATATAATAATTCATACATTAATATCAAACAATAATACCCAATATTCAATATAATCAATTCCAACCTTAAGAATCATCTACAATATATCTATCCAAATTCACAAAAATATAGATTCTAAATTCCCAAAACCAATCATTACAAAATATTCTTAAAACCAAATAATGTATCACTTATTTTCACATACAAAATTTTTGATGACATTAATAACCTTAATGAAAAAGATCATGCATTAACATCTATAAAAAGAAGTACTACCATAAAATCCATATATATCAGATGATTCTTATAACAAGATTGATATTGATTAAAGAATTCATGAATCCAAATAAAAAATAAAATTAATCATTCTAATTCATTATTAATCCATTAACTATGCTTCATCATTTTGTTAACTAATACCTCGTTCCATTAATTTTTATTTCATAGTCACATTATCTTAACCAGAATTACCATTACATGTATAACCTCATTGATTCTAACCGTTGACAAAAAACCATATCACAATACGAGACACACAAATCATTGTGATATCATTCTAAATATTCATTTA
Source organism: Viscum album (assembly GCA_963277665.1). Taxonomy (NCBI): domain Eukaryota; kingdom Viridiplantae; phylum Streptophyta; class Magnoliopsida; order Santalales; family Viscaceae; genus Viscum; species Viscum album. The sequence goes on along the minus strand of OY728148.1, from coordinate 1,553,479,763 downwards.
TAATATGTATAAAATATTACATCATAAAAAAATCTATTAATCACATGATCTATGTTGGGATACCCATGGTATTACCAAATCTATATGATGATATAATATACGTCATCTTATCTACAAATTCATTATTATGTTTACGTGTTCTAATACAACATTTCCTAAACCATGTTCCCAAGAATTCTAAAAACATCCACTAATATCAACTATAATGACCAAAAATATAGTATCCTTGATCCAATTCCATTATTTATTACAATGTAATAAGATATAAGATATCACATACCAAAGGGTGGAATATTTTTGTAGGGTTGGTAAAGTAGATATATATTTTTATTTGATGTAACATTTTAATTTACAAATAAAAAGGTGTATTTTGAACGAACCTGGTAATTCATTATAGTATGGATCCATTAACTTTTGGACTAAATCATTCCTTTTGAAAAAATATGGACGCCTAATTGGATATAAAATGTCTTAGGGGTGTTCGAGGGATGATCTAAGCTTATAACACATCTTTTTTGGGGAAACATGCTTGATGAATTGACTAATGTAAAATATAAAGGTTCTGTTTTTTCAGAAAGATCCACCTCACATTGTTGGTGCACAACCATGAAGAAAAACCGTGTGAGCACGAATTTTACGATGTACCATTGATGGTTTGCACATGTTTTTTTAAAATTTGTGGAAAACCCATGCACATGCTAAATTTTGGACAAATATTAGTTTTTCATTTTAATGTTCTAATTAGAATCCCTTATTCTTCCAGAAACCTAGTTTATGTTGGATTAATATATTTCCCTCTCTATTTGAAATTTTTTGAAGACATAGCCATGGATTATTGTGTTTTCCTTCATCCATGAATATATTATACCTATGTTTGTCATGTTGGATGTGAAACTATAAGTACTCGAGTCCCCCTGAATAGTTCTCTATCTCTTTTTCTCTCATCCAATATATCATGGTATGTGCGTTTTTCACTTTTTCATATATCTACTCTGATCATATCCAAATAGAAGGTCCAATAACAAATGTGGAGAGTCAAACAACCCTATTTTATGTGCTCCATAATTAATCACTAAAGATCGCTGTTATATGGATTCGTCACGTGGGGCCCATCGATTTCATTGTTTGTCATTTCTTGAATTTATATGCCATTTTTACAATCATTATTACCATATGGATTTCCTTTTTCCAAATATGTGATCAATTTTTGGTGTTTATGTACACAACTCTATTCATCTTTATCGAAGGTTATGCAATAATTTTGTTTTAGTATTTTTACACATTTGAGCCACTGGTCAGGTGTTCCATGGCTTGACCACTCTAAGGATAAACTTTTCTATATTAAATGGCTCAATTTATATTGTAAATTTCATAATGGATAATACCATGAATGTGTGCCACTAGGATTTCCTATGGAAGGTGCCTCAAATTGATAATTTATTGTGAATGGTTAACTGGTTTCATATCCGTAGCACCCTATACCGCAATAGTAAAAGGTATCAAAATCGAACCATGAATATAGAATATGCCTTATATGGAAGAAATGGTTGTGTGTTTCATAACCTTCTCACCTAAATTATTGGAATGGGTTAAACCAAATGAATTAATAAAATGGTTGATTGCTGCATGGCCTTGTCAAACTAATTAACGGAATTCCCTAAACCGAAGGAGATATTACCGGATTTTATAATTAAATTAGAATTTCCTAACTCGGTCTCACCTTGGATTCTGATCACGAATTTCCATGATCACATAGGAACCCCACAATAATTCAAGGATACATCTCGCTTAGGTTGAGAACAACCTAGATCCAGATCCTTTTCTATTATTTGATTCTTGGTATGTAATCGTAGGATCCCTCCATATTATTTCATGATGCCACAGCTACACTGCTTAAATCCCTCATTGACATGTAGGTTCCATTAGTACATCACATAGGGCCTTGTATCTAATTAGCCATGTATTACCATGGAAGATCACCTTGGATTCAGTCTGCACCATATTTTTTAATTCCTTGGAATATGCTCTTTCGATTATAATTTGAACCCATGACATGCTACATTTACTACCAAGATGGTGACCCTTGAGGTCTATGTTTCTATGGATGATACCTTTGAACGTACACTATCTACACATTAAAATACTATGATAGTTCTTTCCATTCCACACTTGACCTATTAATATAAATTGGACATTTATTAATGAAAGAACATGTTACATGTTCAGACACCAACTGAGGGATAAATTATGTACATCGATAGTTAGTTACATTATGCTACTTTACATTAAATCTTAATTCCTACACATTCATACATTAACATTACATGGGAAAGATGTTATAGACACCATTTTGTTCCCCAATAATATTTATCTCACACCCTCTCTAGGTTTTTTTAGTAGCCAAGGTAGATTAAATTGTTTCAGGTGTTTAAAAAGGGAAGAATATGGATTCAAATACTTGATTGCTTGTTGTTTAGTATAGAGCATGATAGAAGTGGACAATGTTCGATGTCGCTCTGCTTGGGATAGTATTTGATTTAAGATGTGCCTTCTTGATTACTTTTATTACTTCTATTATTTACCTATGTTTACAATCACCCATTATACTACACTTTGGAAATGAGGAAATAATCTCCCCATGGACTCACCCTAGGACCCCACTGATAGTTGGCATCCTCTGGTGTTCAGTGACATGTGTTTTTAAATATTTGGCCCACTGTGCTCAGGGGACCTTTTAAGTGTCATCAGGGACACGAATTTCACAAAGTGGTATCAGAGGTGTTTTATTTCCCACCATACTATTTTGAGACAATATATTTGAGATTAGTAACTCTTTGAGAGTTGTTATCATCTATGATTTGGAATCACGAACCAATTGTCGGTGTAAAATCCTTGTTACCTGAAATGTAAGTGTTGTTCAATTTTTCAAATTACTGTATATATTATTTAACTGTTCGGTGTCATACATGCTATGTGGTGTTTTTCATTACTATATTTTTTAGGACTTTCATTCATCCTCGGCCTGACAAAATGAGGGAATTGATTAATGTTACATGCATCATTATAGGTACCATTAATTCACATTTTATCCATATTTCCATGCCATATACGTGCATTCCACTGATTTTAATTTCATTATAATAATGTGAATGTTTATTTATGTTGTCTTTGACTCATGAACATGTATTAATCTTTGTTATGATTGAGTGACTCCATAAATCAATTCATGAGGTGTATGGGCCCTCTTAGATTTAGATGAGTAATTTTCTGTGCCAAGCCATTATGCTATAAATAAATGGGTTTCAATTTTGGTGATAGGTTTATAGACACTAATTCATCAGAAATGGATATCCATTATAAATTGAATCATGAATTATAAAATGAATATGTGGAACATCGTTATATCAACCTTTAATTTTTATAAAAGGTAAAATAGTGGACATGATATTTAAATGTAATGTGAAATGAAATATGTATTTCAGAACTTACTGATACATAACTGTCTATATGGGTATTTGGGGTAGTATGCCTTGGGTAGTGAGTTTTCTTCTTTTAATCTTCTACTAGTGATGTCGTGTACTTGTTTCTGAGATTTTTATTAGCCTCGTGTTTGGAAATGATTGATCAATGCCGCCATGACATAATTGTGTCATACGCCAGGAAGGTAGCAATGACCATGCTTTAAATGTGGCGGTCCTTGATGTAACACCCCAAGATTTCATAGTGTGTTATTTCTTTAAAATAATACAATAACTTGCACTACACGCAACACCGAGTTCAAGCACACCATGACTTACCAAACAAGCCGTTCAAAAGAGGTTATTAATAGTATTAACTAAATTTTAAACTTTATATAATCCTTATAATTTTATAATCCATATTATGAGTTTCTTAGACATAATGTAAGAACAAATTCATTTTCAGTATTGCACTTTTACCAACTTTTAATAGTGAACCCATTTTAAATACAATATTTTAAACTTTTTGAGTAAAGGGGGACATCAAAAAATTTAAAATGAAACATCCCAAGCTTCCACGGTACGCTTTCCTTAGAATAATACAGTAGTGTGTGTTGTATGCAACTTCGAGTTCTAACACACACCACAACCAATCAAACTAGCCGTTATGAATAGTAATACCTACTTTTTGAAATTATATATATTTTATATTTCAAAATGGGCTTCATTTTTGGATTCAGAATATCGAAATTAGCCTAAGGTGAAATTTTGGTAAATTTCGGATAACTTTCATATTTTGATGAATAGTGAAAATTACTAAATTTTAATTAAAAACAACTTTTTTAATCAAAATAATTAATAGTGATAAATTATTAATTTGAGAGGTTTTAAAGTATATTTAGAATATATTTTTACCATTTAATATAATTTTGTTCATTGGACATAATTTTACAATTAAACCGAACATAAACAAGTGTCAATCTTTGGATAGTTATTATCTCTTAAAAACACGCTTTTTGTTTTGACAGCGGGAATTAATTTTAAATTAATTTCTTCCACTTATGTGTTTTGAATTTAGAAAAATGGATTCCATATTTGGAATCAGGATTTTCAAATTGTGTAAATAGGTAACTTTTATTTTTAGACATTTTGAATAATTACTGCGGTAAATATTTTATTTACCATGGTTAAGGGTAAATCCGGTAAATAAGGGATAAAAATTAATATTATAATAATACTAAAATATCCTAAAACGTGTCCTAGCCTTATTGGTTGATACAGGTTCGACCATAGGCATCTTTGGGTCTATTTGGGGACCCCATGGTGCCACTTGTAGGTGATAGGGACACTTTATTTTAATTAAGTTAAAATGAATACAAAAATGACACAAGCATATATCTTTTAGAAAAACAATTTTTACATAGGGTTATATATGTTGGATTTTAGATTATAAATATTAATTAGAAAGATAAAATGATTTCCTACATAGTTATATTTTATTTATAATTTTTAGACATTAAATAATTTAATTTATTTGTGACGAAATGATGATAAATTAATTAATATAATAGTAAAAAATTAAAATAATTGATATTATAAATACCCAAATAAATAAAATATGAAACTTTTAATGAATTAAACTAATTTTATAGGGTACTATGATATATTAGAAATGATTTAATTGACTATGTTCGAAGTAATAAATCTGTTATGAGTTTCAAAAAAAATCAACTATTGAATAGTGTCAAAATTGACATAATAGAGTTCTTAAAACAAATATTATATTATTAATTGATATTAAATTCCTAAAAATCTAAGGATCGGCCAAGAGACTTATATCATGATTGGTTCATCATTAATGGACCACTTGGGGGTCTATTGGATGTATATAGTAAGTTTATTAACCATATTATATAAAGATAGAAAGAGACATATAAAAGAAAACGAGTAAGTTAACACCCGAAACAACGATAATACTAAGACATTATTAACAAAGCAAAGTTAAAAGTTCATATATGATATCATATTAATATATATATTTCTTGTAAAATTTAATAACAATTATTTCACTATTATACAGGAGGTTAACCTACCCCAACCAAGTAAAAGTACAAGGTAAGGGGTTTTCATCTCACTCCTTATTCCCGTGAGATTCATGCCATATTGCCACCATTACCTTTTGTGTGGTGTATGTACTGCCCATAATTATATTCTTTGTGTAATACACTCTAATTTATATGTATTTACATATTCATTGTATGATACCTCTTTCATGGGTTGTATGTTTCATAAGTTACCAAATTGGTAAGGGTTTATTTCACAATCTCTTCATTATCCGAGGTTGTTTATACGTAATAATCTACTGGGATCTCTTTATCATCCACATCCATGTTTCTTAAAAATGTATTTCAAATTTTTTTTACTATTTACTAGAATATGATTTAAAGTCATGTATACCCTTGTTTGACTTTTTATAAGAGGTTTATAAAGGAATCTTTCCGTCGTTTTCCAAACAAGTGCTTTTTAACCTTTTCGACAAAATTAAGGTAAGGATGTTTTTTTTAAACTTATACGGCGGGTGCGGCTATTTTCTGCCGTTATAAAATCTTCGAAGCTTCCCTAACAAGATTATAAGAATATTTTCAAATTGAATGTATTATTTTATAATTATGTTACTTTTAAAATGATTTAAAAAAAGAGATATTTCTCTAAAATAGTTTTGATTTCATCTATGTCAACATCCTTTGATGGTTTTTATGATTATTTGAAGTTGATTTATAATGATACAAAACATCCCTATTTTATTGAAGGTTTTGTGATATTTTTGACTATGGATAAGTTATTCTTATGTCACTCATGGATTTTGTTTAAAGTATTGACATTTTATAAGTTATTTTTAATCCAAATGTTTATGTTATATTTCAATATTTAATTCAGATGAATGTGTTAGACAAGTATGTTCCGGGTTAGGGACCGGTAAAAGTAAGCCCTCCGGTTTGGTCTCCGGTTATTAGAGGAACTCCGGTTTGGTCTCCGGTTATTAGAGGAACTCCGGGTTGGTGGCGGTTATTAGAGGCACTCCGGGTTGGTGTCCGGTTATTAGAGGCACTCCGGGTTGGGTTCCAGTTACAGTTAGCCCCAAGGTCTTTGGACGAGCCCTTGGAACGAAATTAAAGTTTAGTATTATGCATTCCATCATTTTGAAAGTGGTTATTGATTTTTCATGTGATTATTCGATTAGTAGAATATCCATGTGAATATGTAAATGGCTTTATTTCATTTTACTTTTTCCATACTATGTTGAAGTTCAAGTTTAAAAGACTTTTGTTTTAGTAATGCATTGTCTTAAATGTTTATGCTTATTTTGAATGTTCGGCTATATTGTTATCCTTACTGGGCATTTGACCTCACCCCATTTCTATGTTTTATTTTCCCAGGATGTGATGAAGTAAGTTATGAATGACCTGCAGGGATATTATGAGGAGATAATAGTGTGGACTGTGGAGACATTATGTTGTTGTAGTAGTTTTTCATTTTATGATGTAATGTAAAACTTATGAATATATCTAGTGTTTCCAAGGCTACTAAACCAATAGATCTTTAGAGATTTGATCTTTCTTGTGATCATTCCAATGTTATGTAATAATGCACCGACTCTAGGTAACTGGGGTCGGGGCGTTACAGTTGGTATCAGAGGAAGTTTAGTACAAACCTTGGAAGCTAGATTTAGATAAACTATGATTAGAGCACATAGATTTAAGATGGACTTTGAGGATTAGTATAGAAGAACTTCCTAGAATTTTGGTATTGTAGAGATTTTGTGAGTTTTCTGAGCAATACATCCCTGTCTGGATACGAGCAGGTAGAGGCGGCTCTGGCACAGATGTACCTAGGGGTAAAACCCAAAAACACCGCTTTGAGCTAGACTCGAACGGGAACTGGTGCACGACAACGGGCCTTGCTGCACTCTTGTTTACGAAACACCCAAGGTATATGCTTAGGATAATTCTCATTTTCTTTACAAACCATTATTAAGGGTTTATGTGGATTTACTTCCTCAAAGGAGAAATTTATATGATTATGGATTATATCCATACAATATTTAATTTATGTTATGTGTCTTACAAGTTTGGTATTAGGTATTGTTATTCATAAACTAATCTAGTGTATGCCATTGTTTAGAAATGGCGCCCAGTAGAAGGATTGAGAACTCCAGCAATGCACATGATCCAAAGAGAAAGAAGGATCATATCTTTCATGGCCTTAAGCCAGAATTTATAAGAGAAATAATCTCCCATTTATTATCATCATACGAAGAAATAATATCATGTGTTGATAAGATAAGTAAAGATTTTACTGAGTCCTATGGCTTTGAAGGGAAGCAAGAGAAGAAAAGGATGGAATAGAGAAAGATGGATAAAGGGAAGAGGGAAAAGAAGAATTTTCCCATATGTGATAATCGTGGGAAGAAACACCCAGGAACATGTCTGAAAGGAATGGGAGTTTGTTATAAGTGTGGTGGAAAAGGGCACAAAGTACATGACTGCAAGGGTAAGAAAATGGTTTCAAATGTACAATGCTTCATTTTCAAGGAGTTTGGACACTATGCGAACCTATGTCCCAGTCATCAGAATATGCCGCAAATGATGTTATTGGATAATAATCAAGTTATGATACTACCACAGATGAAGAGGAATGATTAGAGTTCTTATGTTGATTATGTCAATTGAGTGCTGTATCAACAATGTACTTGTTAAAATAATTATGGAGTATATAAGGATTGTACTGCAGTACTATTTCATTAAGGACTTGAGATTGTGTGGAACAAAGAAAAGTGACTCAATAGCAGGTTAAATTTTTGGAAAATATATGGTTGAGAGAATGATAAACCATAATATGGTTCTGATACCGAGGTAGTGATTTTAGAATAATAGATGATTGATTTGGATAAATTATATTGGATATTCTTGACTACCTTGAAACTAATTAATGATTTGTATATTCCATCATTGTTGGGGTTTAAACATTTTTGGATTGATGAAGTATATCCATCATTCTATATGGAATAAGGGAGCATGAATGTAATCAATATGGATAATGGTAATTCAGGATGTTTTAGTGTTTTAAAAGAATACATGATGAAGGTATTCATATGCTATTACGTGGTAAAAAGGATCTACATTATGTTTAACTTCCTTATAAATGTTGGACTGTGAGTTTGGTCAGAAGTATTTTGGATAAATTCTAGTTTGAGATTAATTTTGGATTGCCATAAAAGGAAAACCCGGAGGTCGGGCGGCAACCCGTCGCGACTTGAACCCGCAACCGAAGGGTGACAAGGGTGTATCACCTACCACTGGCCCAAGAGATTTCCTGGATTAATTAATGTTGTTTTTTAAAAAGATCTGGTAGATGAATTATAAATTCGTTTATTTTGGAACCCTGTACGAATAGTATAAATAGAATTTACGAGTGAAAGATGAGTTTGTGGTACAAATTTATTAATGGACAAAACTCTAATTATAAAGTAAGTATATCTCCTTATGATCTTATCCAGTCTCATAAATAAATTCCCCAACATTAAGAAAAGGAACTTAGAACAAAAATGTTTTCCTAGATGGTACCTTAAATCATCACTAATTTGTGGCTTTGGGATTGTTGGCATTTTCATAGCCATGTTCTCTACCACTCTCCATCAGATAATTGATGGTTATATTTCTCTTCCATATCCATATTTTCCTACATGGAACCCTAGTATGTGTTATTTTCGGTAATCATCATACTTTCCACTCTTTATTTTAAATAGGGGCCTCATTAATTCATTTTTCGATGTGGGATTTCAACTAAGATATTTTGAAACGTCAAAAATGTTTTATCCTAATACCCTATGTTTTATTGAACCGATGGTATTTAAAATCATCATAGATTTATGAGTTTAAGGACCTCAATTTTATACTTGTTTGTGATTGATGACCTCAATCACTACCTATAAATATTTACGTTTTTCCTCCAATTATATGTCTCTAATTGCCACCAATGTTCTCCTAATCGAGATCATAATTTGGTGGTGACCCTTTCATTTCTCTTTTCCTCATATTAAGACTAAATTTTAGTAACCCAATTTCTGACGTGGGTTTTCCCACAGAGATATTTTTTATTTTCAACCTTTTATTTTCGAAGAACAATTTCAAATTGTGAGGACGCAATTTATTGAAGGAGGGGAGAATGTAACACCCCAAGATTTCATAGTGTGTTATTTCTTTAAAATAATACAATAACTTTCACTACACGCAACAACGAGTTCAAGCACACCATGACTTACCAAACAAGCCGTTCAAAAGAGGTTATGAATAGTATTAACTAAATTTTAAACTGTATATAATCCTTATAATTTTATAATCCATATTATGAGTTTCATAGACATAATGTAAGAACAAATTCATTTTCAGTATTGCACTTTTACCAACTTTTAATAGTGAACCCATTTTAAATACAATATTTTAAACTTTTTGAGTAAAAGGGGACATCAAAAAAATTTAAAATGAAACATCCCAAGCTTCCACGGTACGCTTTCCTTTGAATAATACAGTAGTGTGTGTTGTACGCAACTTCGAGTTCTAACACACACCACAACCAATCAAACTAGCCGTTATGAATATTAATACCTACTTATTGAAATTATATATATTTTATATTTCAAAATGGACTTCATTTTTGGATTCGGAATATCAAAATTAGCCTAAGATTATATTTTGGTACATTTCGGATAACTTTCATATTTTGATAAATAGTGAAAATTACTAAATTTTAATTAAAAACAACTTTTTTAATCAAAATAATTAATAGTGATAAATTATGAATTTGAGTGGTTTTAAAGTATATTTAGAATATATTTTTACCATTTATTATAATTTTGGTCATTGGACATAATTTTACAATTAAACCGAACATAAACAAGTGTCAATCTTTGGATATTTATTATCTCTTAAAAACACGCTTTTTGTTTTGACAGCGGGAATTAATTTTAAATTTATTTATGCCACTTCTATGTTTTGAATTTAGAAAAATGGATTCCATATTTGGAATCAGGATTTTCAAATTGTGTAAATAGGTAACTTTTATTTTTAGACATTTTGAATAATTACTGCGGTAAATACCATGGTTAAGGGTAAATCCGGTAAATAAGGGTTAAAAATTAATATTATAATAATACTAAATTACCCTAAAACGTGTCCTAGACTTATTGGTTGTTACATGTTCGACCATAGGCATCTTTGGGTGGATTTGGGGATCCCATGGTGCCACATGTAGGTGATAGGGACACTTTATTTTAATTAAGTTAAAATGAATACAAAAATGACACAAGCATATATCTTTTAGAAAAACAATTTTTACATAGGGTTATATATGTTGGATTTTAGATTATAAATATTAATTAGAAAGATAAAACTATTTCCTACATAGTGATATTTTATTTATAATTTTTAGACATTAAATAATTTAATTTATTTGTGACACAATTATGATAAATTAATTACTATAATAGTAAAAAATTAAAATAATTGATATTATAAATACCCAAATAAATAAAATATGAAACTTTTAATGAATTAAACTAATTTTATAGGATACTATGATATATTAGGATTTATTAAATTGACTTTTTTCGAAGTAATAAATCTATTATGAGTTTCACAAAAATCAACTATTGAATAGTGTCAAAATTGACATAAAAGAGTTCTTAAAACAAATATTATATTATTAATTGAAATTAAATTCCTAAAAATCTAAGGTTCTGCCAAGAGACTTCTATCATGATAGTTTCATCATTAATGGACCACTTGGGGGACTCTTGGATGTATATAGTAAATTTATTAACCATATTATATAAAAATACAAAGAGACATTGTAAAAGTGAAACTAATTAACTTAGAGTTAATACTTAAAGCTAAGCTTAATATAGGTACCCAAACCTATCTAAATTCTATTGGTTGAGTTGTTTTAGACCCATCCCCACCTTAAAATTTAAATAATCAACTTTGGAGCCATTATAAACCTAATAAGAATTTATTATAAACTAATATTTCTAGCTTTTCCAAAGGTACCCTCACCCCTCTTATAAAAGGGAACTCCTCCTTCTCTTTTATTCACACCTTAAAAGCCTTTTGGTTTGGACAAACTCTGCCCAAATACTCTCACAACTTCACTCAATACAACATATAGGCCTTAGTTTGATCATAAAGCCACCCTAAGGAGCCCTTTTGATCAAATCAAATGAAAGAAACCGAAGAAGAGGTAATGATTTCACCACCCTTTTCCAAGTTCCTTCTTCTTCCACTTCTTCTTACTTTGTTGTTACCATTTTAAAAAATTAACTTCAGTATCATATATATACTGTGATGTTATTATAAATATGGTACAATCATATTCAGTATTCTATCCACCCTTTGAATAACATGTCACCATACGTGCGTACGTACGGCTTACCGTCTCCACGTCGTGGTGTAATTGTTATTCAATATATTATTATTTGGATGGGTATAATAATGATGTGTAACTCATGTAAATAATAAATATAACATGTTAATGATTCTGTATATATGATATACCATCCATTTATATATTATTTTAATATCAAAAGAATGATATTGTCGCTCATGCGTACGTACGGACTACCGTCTCCACGAATGCGATGAGATTCATTCTCCATCATATCCATTCAAGTATAATTATCATTTTCTGATTTAAAAATGATGTTTAAGGACTTGATATCATTCTGGATCTGAATAATATACAACCTATCCATTACAAACATGGCTTACGTAATAAAATAAATAAAATAAAACGAGTAAGTTAACACCCGAAGCAACGATAATACTAAGACATTATTAACAAAGCAAAGTTAAAAGATCATATATGATATCATATTAATATATATGATTCTAGTATAATTTAATAACAATTATTTCACTATTATACAGGAGGTTAACCTACCCCAACCAAGTAAAAGTACAAGGTAAGGGGTTTTCATCTCACTCCTTATTCCCGTGAGATTCATGCCATATTGCCACCATTACCTTTTGTGTGGTGTATGTACTGCCCATAATTATATTCTTTGTGTAATACACTCTAATTTATGTGTATTTACATATTAATTGTATGATACCTCTTTCATGGGTTGTATGTTTCATAAGTTACCAAATTGGTAAGGTTTTATTTCACAATCTCTTCATTATCCGAGGTTGTTTATACGTAATAATCTACTGGGATCTCTTTATCATCCACATCCATGTTTCTTAAAAATGTATTTCAAAACATTTTTACTATTTACTAGAATATGAGTTAAAGTCATTTATACCCTTGTTTGACTTTTTATAAGAGGTTTATAAAGGAATATTTATGTCGTTTTCCAAACAAGGTGATTTTTATCCTTTTCGACAAAATTAAGGTAAGAATGTTTTTTTTAAACTTATACGGCGGGTGCGGCTTTTTTCCGCCGTTATAAAATCGTCGAAGCTTCCCTTACAAGATTATAAGAATATTTTCAAATTGAATGTATTAATTTATAATTATGTTACTTTTAAAATGATTTCAAAAAAAGAGATATTTCTCTAAAATAGTTTTGATTTCATCTATGTCAACATCCTTTGATGGATTTTAAGCTTATTTGAAGTTGATTTATAATAATACAAAAAATCCCTATTTTATTGAAGGTTTTGTGATATTTTTGACTATGGATATGTTATTCTTATGTCACTCATGGTTTTTGTTTAATGTATTGACATTTTATAAGTTATTTTTAATCCAAATGTTTATGTTATATTTCAATCTTTAATTCAGATGAATGTGTTAGACAAGTATGTTCCGGGTTGGGGACCGGTAAAAGTAAGCCTTCCGGTTTGGTCTCCGGTTATTAGAGGAACTCCGGTTTGGTCTCCGGTTATTAGAGGAACTCCGGGTTGGTGTCCGGTTATTAGAGGCACTCCGGGTTGGTGTCCGGTTATTAGAGGCACTCCGGGTTGGGTTCCGGTTACAGTTAGCCCCAAGGTCTTGGGACGAGCCCTTGAAACGAAATTAAAGTTTAGCATTATGCATTCCATCATTATGAAAGTGGTTATTGATTTTTCATGTGATTATTCGATTAGTAGAATATCCATGTTAATAAGTAAATGGCATTATTTCATTTTACTTTTTCCATACTATGTTGAAGTTCAAGTTTAAAAGGCTTTTGTTTTAGTAATGCATTGTCTTAAATGATTATTCTTATTTTGAATGTTCCGATATATTGTTATCCTCACTGGGCATTTGAGCTCACCCCTTTTCTGTGTTTTATTTTCCCCAGGATGTGAAGAAGTATCTTATGAATGACCTGCAGGGATATTATGAGGGGATAATAGTGTGGACTGTGGAGACATTATGTTGTTGTAGTAGTTTTTCATTTTATGATGTAATGTAAAACTTATGAATATATCTAGTGTTTCCAAGGCTACTAATCCAATCGGTCTTTCGAGATTTGATCTTTCTTGTGATCATTCCAATGTTATGTAATAATGCACCGACTCTAGGTAACTGGGGTCAGGGCGTTACAGTTGGTATCAGATGAAGTTTAGTACAAATCTTGGAAGCTAGATTTAGATAAACTCTGATTAGAGCACATAGATTTAAGATGAATTTTTAAGGATTAGTATAGAAGAACTTCCTAGAATTTTGGTATTGTAGAGATTTTGTGAGTTTTCTGAGCAATACATCCCTGTCTGGATACGAGCAAGTAGAGGCGGCTCTGGCACAGATGTACCTAGGGGTAAAACCCGAAAACACCGCCTTGAGCTAGACTCGAACGAGAACTGGTGCACGACAACGGGCCTTGCTGCACTCTTGGTTATGACACTCCCGGGGGATATGCTTAGGATAATTCTCATTTTCTTTACAAACCATTATGACGGGTTTATGTGGATTTACTTCCTCAAAGGAGAAATTTATATGATTATGGATTATATCCATAAAATATTTAATTTATGTTATGTGTCTTACAAGTTTGGGATTAGGTATTGTTATTCATAAACTAATCTAGTGTATGCCATTGTTTAGAAATGGCGCCCAGTAGAAGGAATGAGAACTCCAGCAATGGACATGATCCAAAGAGAAAGAAGGATCATATCTTTCATGGCCTTAAGCCAGAATTTATAAGAGAAATAATCTCCCATTTATTATCATCATACGAAGAAATAATATCATGTGTTGATATGATAAGTAAAGATTTTACTGAGTCCTATGGCTTTGAAGGGAAGCAAGAGAAGAAAAGTATCGAATAGAGAAAGATGGATAAAGGGAAGAGGGAAAAGAAGTATTTTCCCATATGTGATAACGGTGGGAAGAAACACCCTGGAACTTGTCTGAAAGGAATGGGAGTTTGTTATAAGTTTGGTGGAAAAGGGCACAAAGTACATGACTGCAAGGGTAAGAAAATGGTTTCAAATGTACAATGCTTCCTTTTCAAGGAGTTTGGACACTATGCAAACCTATGTCCCAGTCATCAGAATATGCCGAAAATGATGTTATTGGATAATAATCATGTTATGATACTACCACAGATGAAGAGGAATGATTAGAGTTCTTATGTTTATTATGTCAATTGAGTGTTGCATCAACAATGTACTTGTTATAATAATTATGGAGTATATAAGGATTGTACTACAGTACTATTTCATTAAGGACTTGAGATTGTGTGGAACAAAGAAAAGTGACCCCATAGCAGGTTAAATTTTTGGAAAATATATGGTTGAGAGAATGATAAACCATAATATGGTTCTGATACTGAGGTAGTGATTTTAGAATAATACATGATTGATTTGGATAAATTATATTGGATATTCTTGACTACCTTGAAACTAATTAATTATTTTTATATTCCATCATTGTTGGGGTTTAAAACATTTTTGGATTGATGAAGTATATCCAGCATTCTATATGGAATAAGGGAGCATGAATGTAATCAATATGGATAATGGTAATTTAGGATGTTTCAGTGTTTTAAAAGAATACATGATGAAGTTATTCATATGCTATTACGTGGTAAAAAGGATCTACATTATGTTTAACTTCCTTATAAATGTTGGACTGTGAGTTTGGTCAGAAGTATTTTGGATAAATTCTAGTTTGAGATTAATTTTGGATTGCCATAAAAGGAAAACCCGGAGGTCGTGCGGCAACCCGTCGCGACATGAACCCCCAACTGAAGGGCGACAAGGGTGTATCACCTACCACTGGCCCAAGAGATGTCCTGGATTAAATAATGTAGTTTTTTTAAAAGATCTGGTAGATGAATTATAAATTCGTTTATTTTGGAACCCTGTACGAATAGTATAAATAGAATTTTTTTTACGAGTGAAAGATGAGTTTGTGGTAGAAATTTATTAATGGAAAAAACTCTAATTATAAAGTAAGTATATCTCCTTATGATCTTATCCAGTCTCATAAATAAATTCCTCAACATTATGAAAAGGAACTTAGAACAAAAATGTTGTCCTAGATGGTACCTTAAATCATCACTAATTTATGTCTTTGGGATTGTTGGCCTTTTCATAGCCATGTTCTCTACCACTCTCCATCAGATAATTGATGGTTAGATTTCTCTTCCATATCTATATTTTCCTACAAGGAACCCTAGTATGTGTTATTTTTGGTAATCTTCATACTTTCCACTCTTTATTTTAAATAGAGGCCTCATTAATTCATTTTTCGATGTGGGGTTTCAACTAAGATATTTTGAAACGTCAAAAATGTGTTATCCTAATACCCTATGTTTTGTTGAACCGATGGTATTTCAAATCATCATATATTGATGAGTTTAAGGATTTCAATTTTATACTTGTTTGTGATTGATGACCCCAATCGCTACCTATAAATATTTACGTTTTTCCTCCAATTATATGTCTCTAAATGCCACCAATGTTCTCCTAATCGAGATCATAATTTGGTGGTGACCCTTTCATTTCTCTTTTCCTCATATTAAGACTAAATTTTAGTAACCCAATTTCTGATGTGGGTTTTCCCACAAAGATATTTTTTATTTTCAACCATTTATTTTCGAAGAACAATTTCAAATTGCGAGGACGCAATTTATTGAAGGAGGGGAGAATGTAACACCCCAAGATTTCATAGTGTGTTATTTCTTTAAAATAATACAATAACTTGCACTACACGCAACAACGAGTTCAAGCACACCATGAATTACCAAACAAGCCATTCAAAAGAGGTTATGAATAGTATTAACTAAATATTAAACTATATATAATCCTTATAATTTTAGAATCCATATTATGAGTTTCTTAGACATAATGTAAGAACAAATTCATTTTCAGTATTGCACTTTTACCAACTTTTAATAGTGATCCCATTTTAAGTACAATATTTTAAACTTTTTGAGTAATGGGGGACATCAAAAAAATTTAAAATGAAACATCCCAAGCTTCCACGGTATGCTTTCCTTTGAATAATACAGTAGTGTGTGTTGTACGCAACTTCGAGTTCTAACACACACCACAACCAATCAAACTAGCCATTATGAATAGTAATACCTACTTTTTGAAATTATATATATTTTATATTTCAAAATGGACTTCATTTTCGGATTCGGAATATCGAAATTAGCCTAAGGTGAAATTTTGGTACATTTCGGATAACTTTTATATTTTGATGAATAGTGAAAATTACTAAATTTTAATTAAAAACAACTTTTTTAATCAAAATAATTAATAGTGATAAATTATGAATTTGAGTGGTTTTAAAGTATATTTAGAATATATTTTTACCATTTAATATAATTTTGGTCATTGGACATAATTTTACAATTAAACCGAACATAAACAAGTGTCAATCTTTGGATAGTTATTATCTCTTAAAAACACGCTTTTTGTTTTGACAGCGGGAATTAATTTTAAATTAATTTCTGCCACTTCTATGATTTGAATTTAGAAAAATGGATTCCATATTTGGAATCAGGATTTTCAAATTTTGTAAATAGGTAACTTTTATTTTTAGACATTTTGAATAATTACTGCGGTAAATATTTTATTTACCATGGTTAAGGGTAAATTCGGTAAATAAGGGTTAACAATTAATATTATAATAATACTAAATTACCGTAAAACGTGTCCTATCCTTATTGGTTGATACATGTTATACCATAGTCATATTTGGGTCGATTTGGGGACCCCATGGTGCCACTTGTAGGTGACAGGGACACTTTATTTTAATTAAGTTAAAATGAATACAAAAATGACACAAGCATATATATTTTAGAAAAACAATTTTTACATAGGGTTATATATGTTGGATTTTAGATTATAAATATTTATTATAAAGATAAAAATATTTCCTACATAGTGATAGTTTATTTATAATTTTTAGACATTAAATAATTTAATTTATTTGTGACACATTGATGATAAATTAATTACTATAATAGTAAAAAATTAAAATAATTGATATTATAAATACCCAAATATATAAATTATGAAACTTTTAATGAATTAAACTAATTTTCTAGGATACTATGATATATTAATATTGATTTAATTGACTTTGTTCGATGTAATTAATCTGTTATGTGTTTCACAAAAATCAACAATTGATTAGTGTCAAAATTGACATAAAAGAGTTCTTAAAACAAATATTATATTATTTATTGATATTAAATTCCTAAAAATCTAAGGTTCAGCCAAGAGACTTATATCATGATAGGTTCATCATTAATGGACCACTTGGGGGTCTCTTGGATGTATATAGTAATTTTATGAACCATATTATATAAAAATACAAAGAGACATCGTAAAAGTGAAACTAATTAACTTAGAGTTAATACATAAAGATAAGGTTAATATAAGTACCCAAACCTGTCTAAATTCTATTGGTTGAATTTTTTTCGACCCATGCCCACCTTAAAATTTAAATAATCAACTTTGGATCCATTATAAACCGAATAAGAATTTATTATAAACTAATATTTCTAGCTTTTCCAAAGGTGCCCCTCACCCCTCTTATAAAAGGGCACTCCTCCTTCTCTTTTCTTCACACCTTAAAAGCCTTTTGGTTCGGACAAACTCTGCCCAAATACTCTCCCAACTTCCCTCACTACATCCTATAGGCCTTAGTTTGATCAGAAAGCCAACCTATGGAGCCCTTTTGATCAAATCAAATGGAAGAAACCGAAGAAGAGGTAATGATTTCACCACCCTTTTCCAAGTTCCTTCTTCTTCCACTTCTTCTTACTTTGTTGTTACCATTCTAAAATAATAACTCCAGTATCATATATATACTGTGATGTTATTATAAATATGGTACAACCATATTCAGTATTCTATCCACCCTTTGAATAACATGTCACCATACGTGCGTACGTACGGCTTACCGTCTCCACGTCGTGGTGTAATTGTTATTCAATATATTATTATTTGGATGGGTATAATAACGATGTGTAACTCATGTAAATAATAAATATAACATGTTAATGATTCTGTATATATGATATACCATCCATTTATATATTATTTTAATATCAAAAGAATGATATTGTCGCTCGTGCGTACGTACGGACTACCGTCTCCACGAACGCGATGAGATTCATTCTCCATCATATCCATTCAAGTATAATTATCATTTGATGATTTAAATATGATGTTTAAGGACTTGATATCATTCTGGATCTGAATAATATACAACCTATCCATTACAAACATGGCTTACGTAATAAAACATATAAAAGAAAACGAGTAAGTTAACACCCGAAACAACGATAATACTAAGACATTATTAACAAAGCAAAGTTAAAAGATCATATATGATATCATATTAATATATATGATTCTTGTATAATTTAATAATAATTATTTCACTATTATACATGAGGTTAACCTGCACCAACCAAGTAAAAGTACAAGGTAAGGGGTTTTCATCTCACTCTTTATTCCCGTGAGATTCATGCCATATTGCCACCATTACCTTTTGTGTGGTGTATGTACTGACCATAATTATATTCTTTGTGTAATACACTCTAATTTATGTGTATTTACATATTCATTGTATGATACCTCTTTCATGGGTTGTATGTTTCATAAGTTACCAAATTGGTAAGGGTTTATTTCACAATCTCTTCAAAACATTTTTACTATTTACTAGAATATGAGTTAAAGTCATTTATACCCTTGTTTGACTTTTTATAAGAGGTTTATAAAGGAATCTTTCCGTCGTTTTCCAAACAAGGTGCTTTTTAACCTTTTCGACAAAATTAAGGTAATAATGTTTTTTTAAACTTATACGGCGGGTGCGGCTATTTTCCACCGTTATAAAATCGTCGAAGCTTCCCTTACAAGTTTATAAGAATATTTTCAAATTGAATTTATTATTTTATAGTTATGTTACTTTTAAATTGATTTAAAAAAAGAGATATTTCTCTAAAATAGTTTTGATTTCATCTATGTCAACATCCTTTGATGGATTTTAAGCTTATTTGAAGTTGATTTATTATGATACAAAACATCACTATTTTATTGAAGGTTTTGTGATATTTTTGACTATGGATAAGTTATTCTTATGTCACTCATGGTTTTTGTTTAAAGTATTGACATTTTATAAGTTATTTTTAATCCAAATGTTAATGTTATATTTCAATTTTAATTCAGATGAATGTGTTAGACAATTATGTTCTGGGTTGGGGACCGGTAAAAGTAAGCACTCCGGTTTGGTCTCCGGTTATTAGAGGAACTCCGGTTTGGTCTCCGGTTATTAGTGGAACTCCGGGTTGGTGTCCGGTTATTATAGGCACTCCGGGTTGGTTTCCGGTTATTAGAGGCACTCCGGGTTGGGTTCCGGTTACAGTGAGCCCCACGGTCTTGGGACGAGGCCTTGAAACGAAATTAAAGTTTAGCATTATGCATTCCAGAATTATGAAAGTGGTTAGTGATTTTGCATTTGATTATTTGATTAGTAGAATATCCAGGTGAATAAGTAAATGGAATTATTTCATTTTACTTTTGCCATATTATGTTGAAGTTCAAGTTTAAAAGGTTTTTGTTTTAGTAATGCATTGACTTAAATGTTTATGCTTATTTTGAATGTTCCGCTATATTGTTATCCTTACTGGGCATTTGAGCTCACCCCTTTTCTATGTTTTATTTTCCTCGGGATGTGAAAAGTAAGTTATGAATGACCTGCAGGGATATTATGAGGGGATAATAGTGTGGACTGTGGAGACATTATGTTGTTGTAGTAGTTTTTCATTTTATGATGTAATGTAAAACTTATGAATATATCTAGTGTTTCCAAGGATACTAAACCAATCGTTCTTTCGAGATTTGATCTTTCTTGTGATCATGCCAATGTTATGTAATAATGCACCGACTCTAGGTAACTGGGGTCGGGGCATTACACATGAGCTTCTAGTCTAACATCCAAGAGTTCAACTTGAGGCACCACATGTTGTACCCGATTTGTGAAATTATTTCCATGATCATGATTGTTTCCAACATTTGATGTATTCCATGTATGGTGCTCCACAACTTGTACCAAATGATGGATGATTTATCTCCTGAGTTCTAGAAGCAGCATCCTCCAATTTTCACTAGGGTTGGAGGTCTGTATGCTTCAGTGTCTTGGATAGAGGCCCCACTATCTTCCTTTGAGCATATGAAGATACCTATAGAGAAAAGGGTCATGATTTTTATATAGATGCTTCTTGATTCAGCCATGCATTGGTGGGAAGTGATTACCTAGGTTGGTCTTCATCTGGGTATGTTATGGGATGATGTCCAGACAAGCTTATATGATCAGTTCTTTTTTCAGATGCTAAGAGGTGATAGATCCGGAGAGTCCATACATATCAAGTAGGGTTCAATGTTAGTAATTTAATATTCAATGTGTTTCATGGATATAAACCTATTTTCACTTCTCCTTGACGGATATTTTCTTTCGCCTACTTGAAATTTCTAGAATGGACTGTAGTATGCCATTTGTACACAGGTCAATGTCCTTTTCTTTCCAATTGTTTTTTCAATAGTAAAAATGGATCTAATCAATTAGTACAACCTACTCTATGGAAATAGTATTGGGCATAGAGGATTCGTGTTGTGATCAGATGGTACTTTTTTTAGTGGTAGGAAAAATTCCTTCGTGGTTTGTCGTTAGGGAAGTGACAACCAGAGTAAAAAATTTAGATAGCCCTATGGCGAGTCATTAGTGTTGACAACGACGAAATTCATATCCATAGTGTGATAGAGACCCACTAGAGTGTAGGGATTATATACTTATGTGTTATATTCCACATTTCTATAGGACCATTTCCCCAGCATCGTGAGCAAAATGATATAAACCATCTATACCTTCAGGAAGAGTTATTTTGCACCGCATCAGGCGATGAGTTGGAATATCACCAACATATCTGGCCGAGGAGCAGGTTGTGTTCATGGTATCCAAACCCATGATCACCAACTGCACCAACAGATTAGTTTTTATAGTGGTATTCAATGTGTTGCATAGGGCCATAGATTAGTCCAGTTGCATGCCCTATATCCAAAACACGAGGATCAGGTTGTGGGACAATCTATAGTATGATGTACTGGTGTAGTACCTTCTACTATAGCATTAGATTTATTTGACATAAATTATTAAATTTTTTTATCTCTTTATCTATTGTGGATAGTCTCATACATTGGATAAATTTTTACTATGGTTAATGACCATAGATACACTGTTAAGGGTACGAACAGAGGGAATACACAAATATAAGGACTCTCCCCTTGAGGTAGGCAGTTACAATTCTTATGAAACCTCTTTGTTCCCAAGATAATAGGATTCCATGCAATTCTTAGGAAGGATTTGATGGTTCAAAATAAGGTTTTTGTAGAGAGCTATCATTGAAGGGTAACATTTATGTCACCAAAGGGAGGTAGTTATCTACGTAAGGGTGAGTGTGATATCCAATCTAGTAGAGATTAACCAAAAAATCATGGACTTGATAGGGTGACCACCCAGATTTTAATTCTCATCATCGAGGATCATAGTTAACATCTAGATGATTTCCCTCCTATATTTAATTCTTTCCGGGATGTCTTTCTGAATTATTTTTATATCTTACAACCTAATATAGAGGTAGAGTTTTCTATCCAGCACGTTATAGGAGGATCTATAGTGTCTATTACTCCTTTTAGGATGGCACCTATAGAGATTTGTAAGATCAATAGGTAGTTAGTTGATTTAGAGGAAAGTTATTAAATGGACCAGTACATCATATTGGGGTTCGCCTATTCTTTTTTCCAATATGGAAGAAGGAAACTTATGTCTATGTGTGGATTAAAAAAGTTGAAATAGCTTACAGTAAAGAATTGGTTACCACTTCTAAGAATAGATGATATCATTGACCAGCTCTGAGGATAAAATTTCTCTAAGACAGACATGAGTTCATGTTATCATCATGTGTGAGTTAACACATCAAACATGCCTCATATAGCCTTTTAGAAGGTATCTTCTATATGAGTAAATCGTTATGTTGTTTGGTATAACAAACACTCCTTCAATTTTTATGGATTCGGTGAATGGGGTTTTCACCCTATTTGGAATCTTTTATCATGGTATTTGTGAATGACATCTTGTTCTATTCTCACAAAGGTAGATACCAGGTCAATCATCTTGAGTTCATTCTAAGAACATTGAGTGGGAACCACCTTTACCCCCATCATTATAAGTCCCACGTATGGATGGACAATATCCACTTGTTGGGTCATATTACCTAATAATATGGTCTATATGTGGACCCATAAATATTAGTGTTGTATTTTCTAGGGTGCATCCCAAGAAAATGTATGATATCAGTAGTTTATATAGGCTATCTATATATTACAGACACTTCATACCATTAATTTCTCGACCTGATTCACCTCTTAATTTTTTAAAATTAAAGTCATAAAATTTACTTAGTCATAATGATGTTAGAAATATTTTCAAGAGATGAAAGGAATGTTTTTATCAGTAACTATTTTAATTATATGGAAGTTGGATAGAGGTAAAAAACATTTTTGTGATGCATCTAGCATTGGATATGAAGCAATACTGATGCATGGAGATAGATTCATTGTATATGGATCTCCCTAGTTGAGGCCTCACAAGAAAATTTATTCGATGCAAGACCTTGAGCTAGCCACAATTTTCCATGACTTGCATTGTTGGACACATTATCTCTATGGTGAGAGAATTATGGTGTACACGAACCACAAGAGCCAAAATTATATCCTTTTCTTATCTTGAATTGACCCTCAAATAGTGTATATGGTTCAAATATGTACAATTTATTGATTTTGAGATTGCCTATATGCCTGGGAAGTGGAACGTGGTAACAGATGCACTGGGTCGGAAAAAATGTGAACATGCCACATGGGAATCCTATGATGAATGGAAGTCAATGGCCTTATTTTCTAAGTAGTTTCTGGAGCATCATGAGTGTCACAAGTAGTCAAACCTCTCATCCTTGTTGGTTACCTCTTCCCACCATGAGAAGGCTAAGAGTGGGTACTTTTTAGATCTGGAAGGCTGGGTTCTTCATGAGAGTATATCAGGAGATAACCCACCTCGGGGTTTGTCTGTGGATAGTGACAATGTCCTATATCTACATGGGAGTATCAGGCTTCATTAAAATATGAGAGTATCATTGATGATGGAGTCTCACACTTTTCATTGAATATTTGATACCATCATCTCAAAGATTTATCTAGATATGTGACACCGGTATTAGTGTCCTAGGATGAAATGTCACATAGTAGGCTTAATCACTAGGTGTTCCACTATTCAACATGTGAAGGAGGAGCACTAGAGACATGTAAACTTGATACAACCTCTTTGTGTCCTTTGATGGAAATGGTAACATGTTGTTATGTATTTAATAGTCGGAATAACTTTCTCACTGAGCGGTAGTGAATCTATCAGGGTAATCATTTCCCGACTAATGAAATAATCCAACGTCATTCCTATATAGGAGACCATCTAAGTTGATGAGATGGGAAGACTGTGTTTCTGTGAGATCATATGACTACAAGGTGTTCCATGTAGTATTATTTTAAATAGGGATTCTTATTTCACATCATGCTTCTAGAAAGGATTGTAGAAGCCTATTAAAACACATGTCCTTATAAGTAAAACAATTCAACCTCAGACCAATGAACAATAAGAACATACCAAACATGTTATATTGGATATTCTCAAATCTTGTGTCCTTAATTTCGATAGTTCTTGGATGAATAATATCCCTATCACCATTTTTTCCAATAATAACTGCTTTCCTGAGAGAATTTAGATGGCTCCTTTTAAGGCTTTATATGGTAGGCCATGTCATTTTCCCTTGTGCTGGATAGAGGTAGTTGAGGTATCCCTAAAAGGTCCTGGTCTCATTCAAGACACTTCAGAGAATGTTCTGGTGATCAAAAATCCTATGAAGACTACTCGGTATAGACATAAGTCATATGTCGATCGTCATTGTAAACCACTTGATATTTAGGTCGGGGATCATTTTTATCTTCTGGTATCACCCAGTCTTGGTTATAGATGGTTACAAAAATAGGTAAAGTTGTCAGATCATTTTGTAGTGCTTTTTGAAATTCTAGAGAGAGTTGGGCCAGTTTCTTATCGGTTGCTGCTTCTTAAGAGGTATCGTCCCATGCATGTCGTCATTCATGTTTCATAGCTTCTCCAAAATCATGTTGACATGTCACATATATTTTATCCCGAATAAGTTCAGTTAGATTAAAATGTTACTATTCTGGAGTATCCAGTTTACAACATTGACCGGAGAACAGAGGATCTCCTAGGGCGATATATCCCTATAGTACAGGTGATATTATATGTCGACTAAGTAGAGGACGATACTTGATGGAGAGAAGCAGACGTATGTTCCCAATGGTGTGTGTTCTTCTCAAACAGCCTTTCTCCACCACTGGAAGGAGAATATGGGGATGTGTTCTATTATGAGGGGATGATTAAACGACCCCAGTTTATCACTTAGGTATGAATCATTTAAATTTCTATCTAGAACTTTATTTTTGACCTCATATGGATGGATAAGGGGATTGAAAAGAACTTAGGGGTGTCTAGGGATAGTTTAGAGCCCAGAAACCTATTATTTTGGAAAAAATGCTCGGAGAATAGTTTATAGTAATGTTTATAGGAATTCCTCATGGTTTAACAAACTGTGCACATGCTAAATTTGGTGTAAAATTCCAACTCGTCCCTTAATGTTCTAATTATGATCCCTCCTTCTTTCTTAATATGAGTTTAACTAGGATTAACATATTTCCCTCTCAATTTGATGATTTTTTAAGATATTACATTAGAGTCAATATATATCCTCCATCCGGACACAAATCCATATTCCTGTCATCACATTGGATTCACAACGGTATTCAATCATTACCGAGACTATCTTAGTGGACAATGTCCATTTCTGAACCGAGTTCACTCCTCATTTCAGTCATGTTTCACTAAACCGGTTTAACCTTCCGTTCCAACCATGTATATCTCATGAGATATATAATCATTACCCAATGCATTGGAGGGAGATAAAGGTCCCACCCATCTCATAATGATACCACTCTTATGTGTGCCACAGAATCCTAAATAATACATCATTGCATAACCCATGTAATAAAAATGGGATTCTTAAACATCATGACACCATAAAACAATTCCTATAATATAAAGGAATTCATAAAAATAATTCCATCACAACATAATCAAATCAATGTAATAATAGGGATAGAAACAGAACCCTATATTATCTTAGATGGAAAATAATTTTGATAAAACACTTGAACTCCATTCTTGAGGAAAATATCCTTTCTAATTCAAAAAACATTTTACCTTTCTTAACATGTCATACAATTTTAAACTAAAAAATGTTGATGAAAAATAAACATGAAAACATGTAAATGAAGCTTCTTGGAAATAATGTATTAAAAATCCATTCATGCCGTATAATTTAAAAAAAACATTCTTCTCATACTTTTTTCAGAAAAGTCAAAAAGTACCTCGTACGAAAAACAACAAAAGATTCCTTTTATATCTTTTACTAAAAACTCACCGAAGAGTAAAATTGGATTCAAACAATTGTTGGTGGATGGAAACAATATTACATATCGAGGAAACATGGATGTGGATGATAAAATACACCCCAGTAAACACCAATGTATAAAAAATCTCGGATAAAATGAGATTGTGATATTTTCCCTTACCTTAGGTCCAATTTGCTGCGTAAGTGTCCGAACCTCCTGTATAATAACTTAAATAATGTTATTGACTTATTCCAGAATCATACTTATATTTATGATATCATATATGGTCATATTATTAGCTTATTATTAGTAATATTTCATTGCTACTTGTTATTCGGGTGTTTATTACTTTTTGTTCTAATGCATGTTTTGTCAAATAAATTCTTATTCTTCATTTTAGGTTATAGATACCTCATTTCCAGAATAATATTAGTGTAATATATATAATATTAATTCATTCAATTCATTTATATAATCATTATGTAATTAAGATCATGTAGAACGAGTCGTATCACATCGTGGAGACGGTATTCCGTACGTACGCACGAGCGACGATATCGTTCCCATGATCATGGAATTGAATTGGAGTGTATATAAACAATTTCAGAATCAATATCACTTTACAATAATCATATATAGTCATTATTTACACCATTATAACAATCCAAGTAAAGTGGTTGTGGAAAATAGATTACACCACGGCGTGGAGACGGTATTCCGTACGTACGCACGCGCGGTGATTTAGTTTTCCGTAGGATGGATAGATGGTGAAATAGGGTTGTTTTATACTTATAATAACATATCAGTATATGAGTGGTATTGATGTTATTACTTCATAATGAAAAAACTAATGAAGAAGAAGTTGAATAAAAAATAAAGATGAACAAATCGTTAACAGACATTACCTCTTCTTCAAAGCGCTTCTTTGAGACCTCCTTTTAGGGCACTAAAATTGGTCTTTGAAGAATACCAGGACCTATAGGATGTCTCTAGGGAAGTGAAGAGAAGAAATTGGCCAGGTTTGGCCGAGCATGAATGCTCAATGTGGTGTGAGGAAGAGAGGGAGGAGGTTCCCTTTTATAAGGTAAGAGAGGGGCACCTTTGGAATAACAAAATATATTATTTTATTATAAAGTCAAATTCGGTTTTTAATAGCTCCAAATTGATATATTTCGAAGCTAAGATGATTATGGGTCGAAAGACTCTCATCCAAAAGAATTTATACAAGTTTAGGTATCAATTTTAACCTTATCATTTAGATTTTTCTTTAAGTTAGATAATTTAACTTTTACCGTGTCTTCTTGTTTTCTTACACTATAGGGTTAAAAAATTTACTATATCAAGCCAACCGAACCCCAAGTTGTTTATTATTAATATATATAACCTTATCTAAGTCATTCTGCCGAACCTTATATTTTTAGGAATAAAATAACAATTAATAATATATTTTTTGTTTTAAAAAAAAATTTATGTCAATTTTGACAGTATTTGGTAATTGATTTTTGTGAAAATCATAACAGAATGATAAGTTCGAAAAAATTTAATTAAATAAATACCAACATGTCATATTAACATATAAAATTATTGTAATTCATAAAAAGTCTCAAATTACATTTATTTGGGTATTTATAACATCAATTATGTCAATATTTCATTAATTTGATAATTATAGCATCATCATTGTATCATAAATAAACTAAATTATTTTAAGTCTAAAAATTACAAATAAAATACCATTATGTAGGAAATCATGTTATATTTCTAATTAATATTTATAGTCTAATTTAACTTATTTATAACCTTATATTAAAAATTCATTAGTTATTAAACATTGATTTTAACTATTTTAACCCTTCTTTAAATAAATTGATAATAAATGTCCTAATCTAATCCAAGTGGGCCTAAATGGTCATATTTTATTCCTAAGGTTGTTTTTTTGTCGAATTAAACTTATCAAATAGAATTAGGACATGTGTTAGGGTAATAATAATATCATTTTTACCCTTAATTACCCTATTTACTTTTAACCGTGGTAAAAAAAGAAAAAAGTTACTATTCACCAAAAATTATTTTCATCTCATTGAACCACATTTTAGTCCTTGATATTAACCGTGTCTCTCGGATTTTTGAAATTCCAGTCACATAAGTGGTAAAATTATGTTTTTTGAAAAATTTAGTTTTTTTAAACTACACTTAGTGGTTTCACAATTCATCCAAAATTGAAAATTTCAAAATAATACTAAAATTTCACCCCAGGCTAATTTTGATATTCCCAATCCAAAAATGAAGTCAATTTTGAAGAATAAAATTTACAAATTTTCAAAAAGTGGTTATTACTATTTATAACGGCTACTATTAATAATATTTTAATAGCATATCATTTTTTAGTGAAACATGGTATTGCGTACGACGCAAGTTATCGAGGAAGGCTGTGATTGCGTGTAAAGCAAGCCAAGCTACTGTTGTGTGTAGTGAAAGATTCCTTTGATGATTTATATAAAAAAAAAATATTTCTCATAAAAGTCTCGGGCGTTACATTCTACCCCCCTTAAAATGAATTTCACCCTCAAAATTAATCACTTTGTAACAAACAGATGAGGATACCTCTCCCTCATCATATCGTCACGCTCCCATGTAGCTTCTTCTAATTGGTGGTTCCTCCATAAAACTTTCACCAAGCGAGTTGCCTTTTTTGGTAGGACTTTTTCGCTACGATCCAGAATCTCTATCGGCTGTTCTTCATAAGAAATATCATTCCCCAGCGGTACAACTTCTGAGATGAGTACATGTGAAGGATCGTGTATGTACTTTCTCAGGAGAGATACATGGAACACATCGTGAACTTGAGAGAGATTTGGTGGAAGCGCCAACCGGTAAGCTACCTTTCCAACACGAACTAGTATTTTGAAAGGACTGATATATCTAGGGCTCAACTTACCTTTCTTTCAAAATCTCATGACCCTCTTCCAGGGATATATTCTTAAGAACACTTTATCACCCACTTCAAACTCTAGGTCTTTTCATTGGTTGTTGGCATAAATTTTCTATCGACTCTGAGTTGCTCTTATGTGTTGTTGAATAGATCGGACAATTTCTACCATCTCATCAACAAGATCAGGTCCTAATAGCTTTCTTTCCCCAACTTCATCTCAACAAGTTGGAGTCCTGCATTTCTTTCCATAGAGATCTTCATAAGGAGCCATCTGAATACTAGAGTAAAAGATATTATTAAAAGAATATTCCACCAAACGTAGGTGTTGATCCCAACCACCTTTGAAATCCATAGAGCAAGCTCTCAACATATCTTCTAGAGTTTGAATTGTTCTCTCAGACTGACCGTCTATTTGAGGATGATAAGCAGTGCTAAAACTCAACTCTGTATCCAGAGTATGTTGAAGACTTCGCCGGAACATTTAGGTAAACCTCGGATCCCGATCAGATATAATAGAATGTGGTACTCCATGCAATCTTACCACTTCCTTAACATATATCATGGAAAGATGATCCTGAGAGAAATCCTATCTAATAAGTAATAAAGTGTGCGGACTTTGTAAGATGATCAACTATGACCCAGATAGCATTATTGCCTTTGGATGTTTTAGGAAATCTTGTGACAAAGTCCATAGTGATGTTTTCCCATTTCCATTCAGGTATCGGTAATGGTTGTAACATCCCCTTAGAGTTCTGTCTCTCAAATTTAACTTGCTGACAAACCAAGCATTGAGATACATATTCAGCAACATCTCTTTTCATTCCATCCCACCAGAAGTACTCTTTTAGGTCCCTATACATCTTCGTGCTTCCAGGATGAATAGAGAATGATGAACTATGAGCCTTATCCAGCAGCTCCTTCTTTAATTCAGGGATGGGATGAACAAAAACCCGAATATTTAACTTTATTATCCCATCACAATCAAGGTTGAATTCAGGAATATTTCTCACCTTCTTTTGTAACTCTAAATATTCATTCTACGAATCTTTAATCTTTACATGTATAGATGGTTGAACATTCATTTGAGAAAGATATTATTTTCCCCCTTCCATTATAATTCCAAGATGCATCCTTTGTAAATCCATAAATATTGGATATTTTGTGATCCTCATCATAGATAAACTGGCATGGTATTGTCGACTTAATGTATCTGCCACCTTGTTTTCTTTCCCAGGGTGGTAATGAATTGAGCAGTCGTAATCCTTAATCAGCTCTAACCATCTTTTTTTGAGCATATTCAGCTCCTTTTATGTGAAAATATACTTTAAACTTTTATTATCAGTATAAATGTGACACCGTTCTGCATGAAGATAATGCCTACAAATCTTTAATGCAAAGATTACTGTAGCTAACTCCAAATCATGTGTTGGGTAATTTTTCTCATGGATTTTCAACTGTCGTGAGGTATAAGCTATCACCATATCATTTCGCATAAGAACACACCCCAATCCCTTCTTGGATGCATCACTATAGATCACAAAACTTTCTCCACTACAAGGTAGTGTGATCACAGGTGCACTGGATAACCTTCTTTTCAACTCCTTGAAATTCCCTTCACATTCCTCCATCCAAACAAACATAACTCCTTTTCGAGATAACCTGGTGAGTGGATTAGATAATCGTGAAAAATCATTCACAAAATGACGATAATATCCAGCCAAACCTAGAAAACATCGTATCTCAGTTACTATTATTGGTCTCGACCATATTTTTATAACCTCTGTTTTTGCTGGATCCATAGATATCCCCTCTTTTGAGATTATGTGACCCAAAAATGAAACATTTTGAAGCCAAAATTCACACTTGGTAAATTTGGCCTAAAGCTTCTCCTTTCTCAGGGTCTTCAATATAATTCTCAAGAGATATTCATGTTCTTCCTTGCTCTTTGAATAGACAAGAATATCGTCTATAAAGACTACCACAAACTAATCACGATAGTCTCTAAAGACTTTATTCATCAAATCCATGAAGATAGAAGGGGCATTAGTAAGACCAAATGGCATCACTATAAATTCATTGTGTCCATACCTTGTACGGAAAGCCGTCATTGGTACATCCTCCCTTTTGACCCTTAATTGATGATACCCTGAATGAAGATCAATCTTGGAAAAGTACTAAGCTCCGCGTAGTTGGTCAAATATGTCATCAATGCCTGAGAGAGGATATTAGTTCTCGATAGTGATCTTGTTATGTTCTCGATAATCAATGCAGAGTGTCATTGATCCATCTTTCTTCTTAACAAATAGAACATTTGCTCTCCATGGTGACACACTAGGGCGTATGAATCCTTCATCAAGATTCTCTTGGAGTTGCTTCTTCAATTCCTGCAACTCCATTGGGGCCATTCAATAAGGTGTCTTTGAAATATGTAAAGCACCCGGTATGAGTTATATTGAAAACTCAACTTCACGATTTGGTGGAAGACCTGGAAATTCCTCCGGAAAGACATCATCAAACTCCCGTACAATGGGCATATTATTAATCGTGAGTTTCTCCCCAACCATTTGAGATAAATAACCCTCATTTATAGGAATCAAGACCCATAAGATGGAAGAAATTTCCACTGGAAGGTTATGTTCATCCTTGCATCGATAGATGATCATAGATTGATCTAGAATATGAAATGTGACTTCCCTTCTTTGGAAATTGATATGAGATCCATATAAATAAAGCCAATCCATTCCAAAAATCACATCAAATTCCACTATAGGAAGGATCACATGATTTGCAGGAAGCACTTTCCGACAAACTTCAATCGGGGAAGAATTATAAACTTTTGATGCGACTATTGTGCCATTAGGTGTTGTCACAGCTAACTTAACATCTAATTTTTGAGGTAATATGGTGATACCCTTAGAAAAATTTTCAGAAATAAAAGAGTGGGTGGATCCAAAATCAAATAAAAAGTTTTCTACTTTAGAGTGGATGGTAAGTGTACCTTTCACGACATCGTTATCGTACTCCACATCACTGATAGAAATTGCATGTGAAATTTCCATTGACTTTAGCCATAAGATTTTGTTGATGACGATAATCATCTACAACCCTTGGATTAGGGAATTTATTGGCATAATTACCCATGTCTGTGCACTTGAAACATTGATGTGTAGTAGGTTCATTCTGTGTATCCCTTCCTTTGTTTGCATCATTAGACATCGTTTTCCCATCATTGCGGCATTCAAATGCTCGATGACCTTCCTTTCAACATTTGAAACATTTACCTGTCCCTTTAAGACAACTCCCTCCATGTTTCATTCCACACATTGAGCATAAGGGAAAGCTAATGTTCTTTTCAGTGTGCTCTTTATATTTTCCTTTGAATTCCATTTTCCTCTTCTTATCAAACCCATATGACTGATTGGCTACTCCAATATCCATCTCGACTTTGAGAGCACATTGAATGATTTCCTCGTAGCTATTAAAGTCCCTTATGGCTAATGCCCTTCGAAGACTTGGTTTTAATCCACTAAAGAATCGATCGATCTTACTATCATGTTGGATAATAATACCAGAAGCATACCATGAAAATCTTGTAAAAAAAATTTCATAGTTACCAACAGATTCATCATCCTTTTGCTTCAGTTCGAGAAACTCTTTTTCTATATTTGTTCGGTGAATAAGAGGGAAGTACTTATTGAAAAATAAGTTCTTGAACTTGTCCCATTCCATGGACTCAATTTCATCCCTTTGCCTCGTATTCTTAAAAAGATTCCACCATTGATCAGAATATCCTTCCAAACGTTACACTACTAGGATGACATTATCATGTTCAGAACATTGAAGAACTGAAAATATCTTTTCAGTTGTACTAATCCATTGTTCAGCAATTAATGGATCGGTAGACCCGCTGAATGATGTTGGATGCTTCCCCATGAAGGATTCAACATAATGTTGCTACTTCATTTGCTCGTTTGGAAGTCCTGCATGATTCATAGCTTGAGAAAGTTGTGTGAGCAGGGCTACAAGATTTTTCATTCCAGCTCCAATAACGTTTGGTTTCTCAGGGGGACAATCATTGCATTTCCCATCGCATTCCGCATTAACACGGTTCCTTCGGGTTCCAGCCATTGACTAAAACCAAGAAGAATAGTGTGAGAAACACTAATTATAATAGGAAAACCACATAATAAAGAATAAAATTTCACACTTAAGGTCTTATCCTAGGTTATTCATGGCCATTTCTAAAACACTAAGATTGTGCGCTATGATTAGACATATCCTTAGGGTTCTTACTAAGGCATTCACATCCTAGTTTCCAAAGGTTGACTATACCATTCCTCTGATACGAACTATAACGACCCATACTTTACATACATTATTAATACATCAAAATTGAAGCATACTTATTAAAAGATATAACAAAACCATGAAAGGACCTTATAGGTATAGTGTCTTTAGAAACTGGGAAACATTAACAACTGCTTCATAAATCATCTACATTGTCTCCCATTTATTGCATCATATCTAGAGTCCCTTTTGGAATATCCAACAAAATAACCTTCTTCCTGACCTGGGGGAATGAAAACATACAAAAGGGTGAGCTCAAATGCTCAGTAAGGGTAAATAAAACAAAAATCAATCGCATCATATTCATAAGAACATAACATTTTGGAAATCTTAACCTGCAAAAGAAATCATAATTTCATAACATGGGATAAATCATGGCAGTTAAATGTAATCACAATAATCATAATGTAAAACGTGAAACTTTGTGGCATACACACATAATCATAGAGAATAATTTCTTATTAGTCAAGACTCATTTCCAAGACTATCTTAGTGGAAGGAGTCCATTTCTGAAGCGAGTTCACTCCTTGTTTTAGTCCTATTTCACTGAACCGGTTTAACTAGTCGTTCCATCCATGTCTATCTTAGGAGATATAAAATCTTTACCCAATTAATGGGAGGGAGATATAGGTCCCACCCATCTCATAATGATACCATTCTTATGTGTGCGACAAAATCATAAATCATACATCATTACATAACCCATGTAATAAAAATGAGATTCATAGACATCATGACATCATAAAACAATTCATATAAGATAAAGGAATTCATAAAAATAATTCCATCACAAAATAATCAAATCAATGTAATAATCGGGATAGAAACATAACCCTATATTATCTTAGATGGAAAATAATTTTGATAAAACACTTGAACTCCATTCTTGAGGAAAATATCCTTTCTACTTCAAATTTTATTTCCTTTCTTAACATGTCATACAGTTTTTTACTAAAATAAGTTGATTAAAAATAAACTTGAAAAATTTTAATGGAAGCTTCTTGGAAATAATGTTTTAAAAATCCATTCATGATGTATAAGTTAAAAAAACATTCTTCTCGTACTTTTGTAGGAAAAGTCAAAAAGTACCTCGTACGAAAAACGACAAAAGATTCCTTTCATATCTTTTAATAAAAACTCACCGAAGGGTAAAATTGGATTTAAAAAATTTTAGGTGGATGGAAACAATATTATATATCAAGGAAACAAGGATTTCGATGATAAAATACACCCCAGTAAACACTAAAGAATCAACAATCTCGGATAAAATGAGATTGTAATATTTTCTCTTACCTTAGGTCCAATTTGCTTTGTATGTGTCTGAAACTCCTGTATAATGATTTAAATAATGTTATTGACTTATTCCAGAATCATACTTATTTTTATGATATCATATATGGTCATTTTCTTTGCTTATTATTATTAATATTTCATTTCTACTTGTTATTCGGGTGTTTATTACTTTTTGTTCTTATGCGTGTTTTGTCGAAAAAATTCTTATTCTTCATTTTAGGTTATAGATACCTCATTTACATAATGGTATTAGTGTAATATATATCATATTCATTCATTCAATTAATTTATATCTTCATTATGCAATGAATATCATGTAGAGAGAGTCGTATCACATCGTGGAGACGGTATTCCGTACGTACGCACGAGCGACGGTATCGTTCCCATGATCGTAGAATTGTATTGGACTATATATATACTATTTCAGAATCCATATCACTTTACAATATTCATATATATTCATTATTTACACCATTATACCCATCCAAGTAATGTGGTGGTGGAAAATAGATTACACCACGGCGTGGAGACGGTATTCCGTACGTACGCACGCGCGGTTCTTTCATTTTAAGAAGGTTGGATAGATGGTGAAATGGGTTTGTTTCATACTTATAATAACATATCAGTATATTATTTATACGGATGTTATTATTTCATAATGAAACAACTAAAGAAGAATAAGTGGAAGACGAAATAAAGATGAAATAATCGGTAACTGACATTACCTCTTCTTTGAAGCGCTTCTTTGAGGCATCCTTTTAGGGCAATAAAATTTGTCTTTGAAGAAGAACAGGTCCTATAGGATGTCTCTAGGGAAGTGGAGAGAAGAATTTGGCAGGGGATGACCGAGATTGAAGACTCAATGTGGTGTGAGGAAGAGAGGGAGGAGGTGCCCTTTTATAAGGGAGGAGAGGGGCACCTTTGAATTAACTAAAAATATTATTTTATTATAAAGTCAAATTAGGTTTTTAATAGCTCCAAATTGATATATTTCGAAGCTTAGGTGAGGATGGGTCGAAATAATCTAATGCCATAGAAGTTAGACAAGTTTAGGTATCAATTTTAACCTTATAATTTATATTTTACTTTAAGTTAGATAATTTAACTTTTACCATGTCTTCTTGTTTTCTTACACTATATGGTTAATAAACATACTATATCAAGACAATCGAACCCCAAGTTGTTTATTTTTAATATATATAACCTTATATAAGCCATTTGGACGAACCTTAGATTTTTAGGAATAAAATAAAAATTCATAATATAGTATTTGTTTTAAAAACTATTTTATGTCAATTTTGACACTATTTGGTAATTGATTTTTGTGAAAATCATAACAGAATGATTAGTTCGAAAAGATTTAATTAAATAAATACTAACATGTTATATTAACATATATGATTATTGGAATTCATAAAAAGTCTCAAATTACATTTTTTGGGGTATTTATAACATCAATTATGTTAATATTTCATTAATAAGATAATTACGGCATCATCATTGTATCATAAATAAATTAAATTATTTTAAGTCTAAAAATTACAAATAAAATACCATTATTTAGGAAATTTTTTTAACTTTCTAATTAATATTTATAGTCGAATTTATCTTATGTATAACCAATATTAAAAACTGTTTAGTTATTAAACATTGATTTTATCTATTTTAACCCTTCTTTAAATAAATTGATAATAAATGTCCTAATATAATCCAAGTGGGCCTAAATGGACATCTTTTATTCTTATGGTTGTTTTTGTTCAAATTAGACTTATCCAATATAATTATGACACATGTTAGGGTAATAATAATATCATTTTTACCCTTAATTACCCTATTTACTTTTAACCGTGGTAAAAAAAAGTAAAAAGTTACTATTCACCAAAAATTATTTTCATCTCATTGAACCACATTTTAGTCCTTGATATTAACCGTGTCTCTCAGATTTTCGAAATTCCACTCACAAAAGCGGTAAAATTATGTTTTATAAAAAATTCAGTTTTTTTAACTACCACTTAGGGGTTTCACTATTCATAAAAATTTGAAAGTTTTCAGAAAAATACCAAAATTTCACCCTAGTCTAATTTCAATATTCCGAATCCAAAAATGAAATCAATTTTGAGAAATAAAATTTACAAAATTTCAAAAAGTGGTTATTACTATTCATAACTGCTAGTTTTAATAATATTTTAATAGCATATCATTGTTTAGTGAAACTCAGTATTGCGTACGATGCAAGCTATCGAGGAAGGCCATGATTGCGTGTAAAGCAATCCAAGCTAGTGTTGTGTGTAGTGAAATATTCCTTTGATGATTTATATAAAAACAAAATATTTCTCATAAAAGTCTCGGGCGTTACACATATGATGAAATAATAAATACTATATGCTAAATATACTTACACATTATTATGTTAGTATGATCACCTAAATCCATCTCCAATTGCTTCAAATGGGAATTTAATATTCATTTATATGTACGACTAACAACCACCTCACAGTCTAAAATAATTATTTTCCTTAACAATCTCCCAATAATGGATATAATGATTGAATGAATGTTTATATATTATATTCATGAACTATTTATCATTACCATATAATTATATATCTATTATGTTCTTACCATTCCATGCATATATAAATGATAATCTCTTTTGTTTGTATGTGTGAATTATTACCTCAACGACGTGATGTGATTAATTATTCTTCATCACTTGACATTGATGATATATATAAGTATATTTAAATTATTAATAATATAATAATAATATTATGTTAATTTTATAAAGACAAAAATTTCAATTACCTTCTTTCCATTAATGGTCAATGAAAACAGAAACATTACCAAAGCATATAAATGACCCTTTGTCTTCATGAATACAAAATTCATTTTTCATAACAGTAAATAATTGGTTTGATTTAATAGTAAAAATGATCTATAAAATTTATTATTATTTCTTGAATATTATTCTAGATATTAATGAATTATGACCATTTTAACTATATACACCATTTCAAATACATTTTTTACTCGAGTACAGAATATCGACAAATGCCCCATTTGAACATTAATAATTAAGTAAATTTTATAAGATGATAATAAACAATAAAATAGTAATAGTAATGTTTGAAAACATCCTCTATCAATAAATTAATTAAACAATGTTTATTATTTATGGAGAATAATATTGTTTGTGATTAGTTGCAATCAAGGTAAGAGACTTTCTTCAAAATAGCACTTTAAAAGATATCCCTTTCCACTATTTAAAAAAATTCCAAAAGGAATGGTTTTTCCACATACAAAACATGAAATTATTTTCTCAAATTTATTTATCTTTAATATTTTGATACTTCAATTAAATTTTTAACAATTTATTTACTAATAATATTTTATCATTTATGAGTGCGTGTCTTTGAAAAATAAAATGTTTTTTCAATGTAGAAATGTAATTTTTCAATTATGCTTGTTTTATAGTGTATGATTATGTGTTTTTCTAGGGAATAGATTATGAATAAGGGTGATTCAATTATATAATCTTCTTGATAGATCCTCTGATAGCTCTCAAATGCATTGGATTAAGAGATAGAGTTAACTGATAGGGTTTCTCATTATCCATTAAGGGAATATACTTCCAAATTTATCCAAAAATGTTACTCCATTTGTACACATAAATGCTAAAATTTAAGAAGTTAATGGATTGCATAATATACCATTGTGTTTTATGATTTATATAATGTTTTATAGGAATATTATGTTTTAATTATGTATGCTAATGACCTTATGTCTTACTGGTATAACATTGTTGTAAGGCTTTCACGAGTTTAAAGTAATCATAAAGTATCATTTTCTTTACTTATTCTGTCTCCATTAATGATATTTTCCTTCTAATGCTAGTTTTTAAAATATTTTCATAGGTTATAAGGATGTCTTGGAGAAAGAATAATTTCTTGTTGGATGTTATGAAGATATGTTAGGAAAAATATTCCATGTTATATTTTAAAAGATATATGTTACGAATGAAATGGATATTGTCTTAGAAGTATCTCATTGGCAATAAAGTGGGTCGTTGTGTATGAATTATGAACTAATTATTGAATCTATAAACTGGAAAAGAATCACATTATGAGAGAATGTATTTTCTTAACTAAAACTGAATATTATTTAATGCTTTTGGCCAAATCATTATTGTTGGTATCAAAGTGATATTTTGATGAATTTTTTGGTTAAGATATTTTTTATAGAATATTCATAAAAAATTTACATTATTATTAAGTTGAAATGATTTTGAATTTGAATATTACTATATTTATTCATCTATGATATGTCTATTAATAGTGGTATCTTATATTGAAAATATGGAAGATATTTATTGATGGAATATAGAGGAACATAGAATTCAAAATTAGCTACTTGAGATAGTTGGAATCAGAACTGAACAATTTATGTAGTTATTATGCAGTTGAATAAGGGTACAAACGGTGGCGCTATCCAAGTACGATATCATCTAGATCAACCACAGATAATCATTTTAATGGTTTTTAATTTCATGAGTCCACATCAGACATCATTCTGAGGATCATATTACTCTTATACTAGCTGAAGGGTGGAATGAACACCTTGAAAATATTTTTAATGTCATGGGGATTTAGAGATTAAAAGTGTTATTATATATGATTACCATTTTTATGGGGAATCCAATTAGGGGTGTTCCATGGTTAAAAAATTAGGTGCATTATATATATTGATTCCCATGTGTGGGATAAATTGAAAAATATTATACTTGAGAAATATTTACATTATCCAATTTTACATAGGATTAAAAATTCAAAAAATTGATGAAATATGAGGATTTAGTAACAGCATATGAATTAATAATCTATCTACTGGTATGGTCCAAAACAAATTTTTTCTGGGATATTAATAGTAAAATCAATTCTTTATACACATGA
The DNA here is from genome assembly GCA_963277665.1 of Viscum album. Classification (NCBI taxonomy): domain Eukaryota; kingdom Viridiplantae; phylum Streptophyta; class Magnoliopsida; order Santalales; family Viscaceae; genus Viscum; species Viscum album. Next base: position 1,553,439,697 of record OY728148.1, on the reverse strand, counting down.
TTATAGAAAAAGTATCGAAGGGTATTGGTTTCCCATGAGTCCAAATGTTTCGATTTTTTTTATATGCATAGAAGGTGGAAATGAATATTTTCAATCATTCCATTGAAAATATATTAGTATGTTGAGAATCATTTAATAGATGGAAATGCTTTTGGTATTTGAAATATTGTTGAAAAGAATTAAAATTTTCATATAAATGATGTGCCGGTGGTAAATTGGTATCTTGATTTTTTCCCTAATGAGTTGTTTGGTATTATACCGGATCATGATGTTTAATTTACCATTGAATTAGTTCATGATGCTAAGAAAATTACTAAACCCCATATCAAATGCCTCACATTGAACTTCTATTATTGATAAAGAAATCATAGGAGTTATTAAATATAGGTTTAATTCAACCTAGCACATCACCATTGGGTTCTCGAGTATTGTTTACAAAAAATATTGTTGGTTCAATGAATGATTTCTTTTATTATAGAGACATGAATAAAATTAATTTTAATAATAGGTATAATTTACCTCATATTTATGATTTTCTATCATCTACAGGGAGTAAAATATTTATTGAAGGTTATTCTGAGGTTGGGGTACCATCAGTCGAATGTAAGGGAAGAATATATTCTAATAACTATGTTTCAAACTAGATATAGGCATTATTAATTTGTAGTTATTTCGTTTTGGTTAACTTATGAACCTCATATATTAATGTAACTTATGAATAAAATATTTCATGAGTTATTTTATATGTTTTTTTGTTTATTTATGAATTTTTTGAATATTATAAAAGTAAAAAACGGACATGATAGACATATAAGGGTTGGTTTTCATACAATAATTTTAAATAAACTGTTTTGGAAATTTTAGAAGTGTGAGTTTAGTTGCAACAAATTTCATTGATGGGTCACATTGTATCTAATGATACTATAACTATAGATCCTTATAAAAAAAGTTGTATATGAATGGACAATAAAAATATATATATTTTTGATTCATATATTTCCTTGTTTACTAAGATATTACTATACTTTTGATGAAAACATTAAATGTCTATCTATCCAACTCACTATGTTAACATGAAGGGGTGTTATGTTAATATGAAAAAATAATGTAATGATTTTTTTCATGAATTAAAAAAATATTGGTGGATTCTTTTGTTCTGGACCTACCATCCAGAAATGGGGAATTTTTTATCTACAATTATTATTATTTGATTTGATTGGGATGTGTCTTAATACAGAGTGATCAGGAAATTATTATTCTTCACATCAGTTGAACCCTCATGAGGTTAATTACCCTACAAAAGATTTTGAATTAACAACTATTATTTTTCCATAAACATTATTTATGAATCCTTTCTAGGGATTAAATTGTGGAATATCAGCTGATAACATAATTTTAAAATATATATTCCCTCAAATATAATTTAATATGTGGGAATGATGATGGATAGAGCTAATCAAAAAAATTTATTGCATAATTAATTTCCTTCTAGTAATAGAAAATAAAGTGGATGAGGCATTGAGTCGAAACATTAATGTTTTGTTAAAATTGTTACATTTATAATGAGAAACATTGGTTAATTATTTGATTAATTTTTCCTTGGAATATATTGGGGCATGAAAATACACTATTTTGAATCAGGTATCAGTGGAACCATCACTGTGAGATAAAATTAATCAATCAACTTAAGAAGACTATGAGATGTAGAAACATGAATAATTTATAGAAAAATATAATTTTCTTTAATTTATCATCATAAATGATTGTTTTCTATGATTTGGGAAGGGTTTATGTGTTCCTTGTGATTTAAAGATGATGATTTATTTATTTTGTAATGGTTATAGTTATTAATTATTATGTCATCCTTGTAGCACTAAGATGTATAAGGAGCATTGGGAATAGTATTTGTGTTATTGAATAAAAAAAATATATTTATGAATTTATAATGAAGTGTTTGACCTTTCAAAAGGATAAAATTTAGAGGTTGTTATCGAAAAGGATGATTCGTCATTTTCTAGTGATAGAGTAGAATTGTCAGAACACATCCATGGAGTCTTTAGTGGTTTTACCGAATACTTCTCATTGTAAATATGGTATATGTGTTATTATTGATTGATTGATTAAATAAACTCATTTTATCTATATTTTAGACACTCTATCTGTAGGTCAAATTTCTCAGTTGTATCTTAATGAGATAGTCAGGCTACACAGACAAACTCTATCCATTGTATCTGATCATGATCAGAGGTTTTCATCAATCTTTTTTAATGGCCTTCTTATGTCATTATGAAATAAATGAAATTCTAGTACATGTTTTCATCCATACAAAGATGTTAATTTAAAACAAACAATTCATTCCTTGGAGGACATGGTAAATATATACTCAATGGATTACCAATGAAGTTGGGATAAACAACAATCATTGGTTTAGATTTATTAAATTAAAAGTTTCCATTCAGGTACACAAATTAAACCATTTAAGGAAATATATTAAAAGTGCTATCGAACATAATAATTTTAGGATGAAGTAGGTGAACGTATAATGATAGGACCGAAATTAGTGGATGAAATGGTATATAATGTTTAGTTGACTCAGTGACATATGAGAACAACTCATATAGGAAAAAAGATATATATATTAGTAGAGGAAATATATTTCATTCGATGTAAATGATCACATCATCCCCAAATGTTTTTCCCTGGAGAAGTTTTATGTGTTTGGTAATAAGGGGAAGCTATGTCCATGAGTAATTGGAACCTATGAAATACTTGATATATTTGGTTCAACTTCAATTTGAGTGGGTTTTCCCCCATGTTTATCCCAATTATACAATTTTTTCATGGTTCAAGGTCAAGAAAGTATATGTTGGTTCCATCGAATGTTTTGAGACCCAATGTAGATTAGTTGGAATAAAGTGTTTCTTATAAAAACAACCAGTTTATTTTATTAACCAATTATAGAAGGTGTTGGATAATAATGAGATTCATTAGGTTACTATTTTGGTGAAAAACTACATGGTGAAAGAGAAAACATTGGAATATAAAAATTCTATAAGGGAAAGATATCCCCATTAATTTAATAAGTGAATAAAATTAGGAGGATTCCATTTCCAAAAGGGTGGATATTTTAGAAGACATGGTAATGATGCAATAAGACATTTTCACATTTATTAATATTTATTAATTATATATTAATTAAAATATATAGTGCATTAAATAACATATACGATAAGTCCTGTTTTAATGTTAAAACATTATTTATCTAATAAGTATAATTTTTTTCGTTTTGATGGAAATCATATTTTATATGTACTTCTTTAAATATAATATATTATATTAGACAAAATAAAATTCTTTTTTAAAATAATAATATCAAAATTCACATTGTTATAATTTTTTGTATTTTTTAGAGAGCATTTCAAATTTTAATGAAATGTGAAAAATAGTGTATTTAAATTCAAAAACAAATTTTTATAAAGTATATTTATATAGTCATTTTATCCTTTTAATTTACATAAATAAAAAATTAGATTATTTTTATATCATTTAATAAAATATGAGTCATTACATTTAATTTTACATTGAAACTGGATATAAAAATTATGCGAACTTTTGAATGTTTTATTTTAAAAAAACTATTTTCTCATTCTGTTAATGGGATTTACATTAAATTAATTGTAGACACTTTTTTGTTGAATATAGAATAATTGAAATACATAGTTTTAATAAAAAAGAAGTTTATTATCTAATAGGATCAAAATATTTTTTTGTAAATTATGAATCTTAAATTTAATAATTATTTTTATTACTACGGTTAAGGGTAAATAAAGTAAATAAAGGTAAAAATAATTGAATAAATATTTTACAAATCTCTAAAACACTTATCTTAATTTCATTTTTTGAGTGTTTTTTTACCAAAAAAATAATTGGGTCTAATTTATGCCACATGGATGCCATTATGGTGTGAGAAATGCATTTATAATTTTATATTTAAAGAGTTGAAATGTTTTTTCATGCCCTTATTTTTAATAATTAAAGTATATTTAATATTAAGATATATATGTGATTTTATTGAAAATAATTAGTATTTATAAATCATAAACATGTATCTACCACATTTAAATTTATTTTAGATTTTTAGGGAATAAATAATTAAATAATATGGTGAAACAATGATGATGCAGTAATTGGATCATTAATGAAACCTCAAACACATTATATAATAAATAATAAAATAAATATTATTTGATATGGTTAATGCCATAAAAATATATTATGTAATATAATCACATTTTAGGAATGTTTTAATTGACTTTTTTCTAACATATATTGTATCATGACTTTTTTTAACAGTCCTGAAATGAATATTGTCTACATCAACACAAATGATATTTTTAAATATAAAATCATTTAATAAATGATTAAATTTATTAACATGTTCAGTTCCATCAACTAGTTATGGTATTTATTTTAAATTCATAAATTACTCTTTCAAATTTCTTTTGTTATGTTATATATGTTATCTTTATCGTCAATGTGAATATTACATGATATCACTGAAAGAATTAATATGGGTTAAAACAATATGGAAGGAATAAAAATAATATAAAATTTTATAATATTAATTTTATGATTTGATATATAAAAATAAACATCCTTGTACCCATTTTCAATATAAAAGTAATTTAAATTCATTTATTATTTTAATGATTTCAATGAGTTAACCTCCCCTCCCCTATAAAAGGGCACCCAGTAATCTCAATTTTTCACATCTCAAAACCAATTTTCAACAACCTTGATATTCCCTTATTATTTACTATAATCCTTTCCCATATTCTAGAATAATTTTATTAGGTTTCACCCTTAAAATAGTGGTTTCAAGGTATTAATCAAAGTAGATTATCCGAAGGAAATGAATTATTTTTAAGTGTTTTTATTTTTTCTGTTATTCCAATTACTATAAATATTACTCATTTATGATTAAATAAAAAATAAAATATCATAAATATGATATAATGTTATTATTTTAGTATCATCACATAAATTCATATCCAATTTCATCAAATAGGAATGAAATTATTCGTTCGAGTGTAAGGAAGACTACCACCTGATGAACCTAAATAATTCATTTTCCATAACCGTCGCTCAATACTAGTTATAATGATGGAAGTAATGGTTATAAATTATATTCATGACATATTAATCATTATAAAATAATAATATATCAATTATGTTCTTACCTATCCATGCACCAAAAAATGATAATGATATTCGTGTGTTTGTGTGAACTATCACCTCCCAGAAGTGATTTGATTCATTTTTTTCACCAGATCACCAGGATAATAAATATATATATATATTCATGTTTTTAATATTATATCAATTATATTATTATAATTTCATAAAAAATTAATAAGTACCTTCATTTCATAGAAGGTAATTTAAAAATGGAAATGTTATTCAATCGTATATATGACCTATCGTCTCAATGATTATTACGTTGTTAATTTTATATAACCCTAAATAAATTGTTTGATTTAAAAGATTAATTTTTATATAAAAGTTATTATTATTTCATGAATATTATTCTAGATATTATGGAATTATAATGATTTTCACTATATTCATCATTTTAATTCCATTTTTGAATTGAGTATCGAATATCAACAAAACATCCCATGGGATCAAAAATAATTAAGAAATTAATATAAAATGATATTACATCATATAAAATTAAAAATTAACATGAAAGAGGTTATCACTAAAGTATATTAGTCTTCAATTTTTATTATTATATATGATACAAATTTTATGTGATGAGTTGGACTCTAGGTTTGAGACTTTCTTTTAAAAACATAATTTAATGATACCCTTTTCAACTATTTTTCCAAAATCAAAAATGATTTTTTTAACTTATACGGAATGAAAATATTTTTTTGCTTTTGTTTCACATTAATTTAATGATTATTCCTTTATAATTTTACATTTTTTCATTTAATTTTTTTTCATTTATGGGTGTGTGGAATTGTAAAAATAAAAGATGATTTCAAAGTGGAAATTATATTTTTTTCTTTATGCATCTTTTATGTTTAACGGTTATGTAATGGTTATTGTTAATTGTATATGAATATGTCTGTTTTATTTATTAATGAAGGGTGGGTGAGTAAATTATATATCTATGATACATTTTGTAATGAGGCTATGTTAACTAGTTAGATTTCTCCTAAACGATAATGGGAATATATAACAATGGGTATTCTAAATGTAACCATAAATATTACTACCAGTATAGCTATAAATTCTAAAATGTATTAATTTTATAGATTCCAAAAGATACATTTTTTATTTATGATTTCTATGTTGTTTAATAGTAATCTTATTATATCATGAGTTACGTTAAAGAGATTATGTTTTAAAGGTGAAAAGTTTTACTTTATAGAAATTTTATCATAGGTTTATTGTATTCATAGACTAATGGTTTATTAACCTTTTCATATCCCTTAATGATATTTTTTTATCATTCCATGTTTTAATATGCTATTCACATGGTTTAAGTATGTTTTTGAGAAATATGAAAGTCGTGATTAATATTATTACAATCTGTTATGAAAAGGAACGATTTTTTATTTTAATTGGTTAATATTATGAATGAAATGGATACTATTTTAGAAATATCATATTGGAAATAATTTCATATATTATATATGAATTATAACCTATTTTTATAAAACAATAAACCATAAAATATCCTAAATATGTGAGAATGTAATTTCATAACTAAAACTCAACAATATGTGATGTTTTTGGACAAATTATTACATATAGTGGGGATAAAGTATATTTTTATACGATGAATTTTGAAAATTATGGAGTTAATTTGACATATTTTAATTCAGTCATCCCTACTAAAGAAGAATGTGGACTATAGAGGATGTAAATTCAATATTGAATTTGATTGGTGATGTAATAGAAATGAATATTAGTTGTGTATCATGAATATGTTGATGGATACAGTATCATGGAAAATATTTCACGGTATTTCTCTTTTGAAATGTGTCCCTCAATTATGAATCTACTAAATATTGAACCGAAGAAACCTTTTTATATTCACATGGAACTCATTCATTGTTGAAGAATAAAATATTGAAATTATAGTGACTATTGAATATTTCAAACAGAAAGAGAATCAATTGATGAATGTGCTAAAATTGACTGACAATCCTATCACACATATTGTATATTACATCAAATTGATAAACAATTCACTTTTACCTATGAATGTAAGTACTATAATGTTTAATGTTGATGAAGAGTTACTATCCAAATAAAAATTGAAATATTAGCTTTTTTGGCTGGACTATAAGGCATTCATTTATATAATAAGGGATGATAAATTTATATACAATATATTATAAAAAATAATGAATTTTTTTCTTCATATGATAACCTTTGTTTGTATAGAGGTACTCTGGTTAAAACTAAATTCTAATGAAATCTATAAAATTTTCAACTAAAATATTCACTTTCCTATTTGGTAACCTCACTTACGAACACATTTTATTCATAATTTTTAATGAAATCATTTCTTTCAATTGTTCATGAAACCATTTTTTCATGTGTTGGAGGTGGTTTTACATTGAATTTTCGTTTAATTTTTTTAGATACTCATTAACGGTGTTCAGTAAATTCTTTGACATTATTTTTGAAAGATGTTTGTAGACATTACTTGTTTGTAATCTTGAGAGATTCCATTTTATAATGAACGATGGTTTAGAACATGAACAACAGATTTATACGTATGGGAAATTGGTTAATCCTTTATATGTGATAAATAGAATTTGTAGAACCCACAATTTTGAATGAGTTATAATGATGTTTTGGACATAGGTTATTGTACTAGATATTTATGGAATAGTTTTCCTACATTGATAAAAATATCACTCATCTCTTGTAAATGGATGTAGAGTACTCATTTTATGGATAATGAACAAATAAATTTCATGAGATGATAACATGATTGGTCACCCCTAATCATAGTACTACAGAATTGGGAGGATAAAACTGAGTGGATTTAATATGAAATAAATAAAACACATATGGTAGTTCTTGATGATTGATTGATAAAATTTTACACCAAGATATCATGAAATCTAGTCTTTTAAATATATAAAATAAATCTACAACATGATTGTTGAGTTATTTATTGTACTAAATGATATGGATATGTCTGAATCATATATTGTTATTTTAAGAGTTTAATATTACACAGATAATGTGACATCGAAGAATATACTAAAGTAAATTGGTGTAATAGATCATTTAACATGGTGGATAATTTTTCTTGAGGTGCTTCAAATTGGAAAAATAATAAGAAAGGATTAGATAATTGTTCCACTAATGGTATATAATTAATTAAATTAGACAATATTTTTAGATACTAATAATTAAGGACTCATGATAAATTTTTATATTTACATAAATTTGAAGAGGACATCAATGAATTACCACTTTTCACAGACATCTCATATTATTTTTGAAGCAACCCCAAATCCAGTTACATAGAGCTAGTGTCTACATTACTACATTATCATTAGATACTATTAATAATATACCAAATGACTGAATATTAATGTATTATTTGAAAATTAGATACCTAAATTATTCATAAATTATTTATAAAAATAAAACATAAAACATATTTATTTCAAAAATATCATTATTCCCTCTACAATATCCTTACATACAATTAATAGAACACTTCATAGATTCATCTGAAAATAAATAATATAATATCATTTGATAAATTTTTTAAATGGATATGTATAAAAGAATCCACCATGAATCAATAATAGTAATAAAAATGGATTGGAAAATAAATGAACACACATTCCATGTAATCAATAAATCGAGAAGCCTAAGCATATATTGATAATGTCATTAGAATGGTATCCTATATAATATAGGAAGGTAAATAAAAAACAAATAATATATGTTAAATAAAATGACTATCATCAACAGATATGGAAAAAAATTAAAAGGTTATTAAATTAAAGTGCATTTTTTTCAATCAATAATTTTTAATGAAAAGCATCCATAGAAAATATCATTTAAAATGTTTCATTAATGACAAAAAATCAATTATTAATATTTTAAATACATAATTATTTTAAGTTGTGTCCTAGAAACATGATACCTATACTTTAAATACATATCAAAATACATTTTACAACTTATGGGTACAAATTCATCTATATTGGATATAATATTTTATACTTGCTTAAAAATTCTCCTCATGAGAATATTTATGTATCAGAAGGATATCTGTAACCAAGCCCCCACTGATTTCTACATGTAAATGTAATTACACATATAAATTATAATGAAATTAACTCATTAAGAAAACACATTATCATTATATATCCATATTGAAAAACAAATAAATATTATAAATATTTCCCCAGATAATAAAATATCATTCAATGTAGAACAACATATGTAGACATGATATATGGTGATAGAAATATACATATCCATTCCAAATAATATGGATATTATTTGGAAATTAATATCCATAAGAATGTGTTTAATTCAACGGAAACATAATGACTATAAAAATGAATCAGAGAAGTGAATGACAAAACATTACATGGTCAAAATGATCATAATAAATCAAGAGGAATAAAAAGCATGGTATCAATACAACATGTACCAATTAGAGTAATAATAATTGGTTGTTTTAGTTGATGTATATATATACAATGAAATTATCATTAGAAACATTATTGAGGAAAATATCATTTTCATTTGGAAATAAAATGATTAATACCAAAATTCAAAAAACATGACAATATTTATAATTTAAAATAATAATTGAAAATTATAGTGGAATCCTTAAACCATTTATTGTTTATGAAATTTGTTAATTCCATTAATGTTATACACATTAACAGAATTTTTCGATTTACTTTTACAGTAATAGAAAAAAGGAATTATTTAAAAAACAAAATAAATATTTCCTTAAAATATATTTACTAAAAATTTAAAAATGGGTGAAAATGCTTATAATAAATCATTTAGAATGTTTAAAAAATATTGAAAACATTTTTCTCAAATTTGTTTTAATGCAATAAGATTTCAAAAAATGAGATAAATGAAGTAGGATTTTAATAAAAAATTATCTCATATTTTTTAAGTACTAATGATTTGAAAAAATGGTACAATTTATTTAAAATATCATGAGTAACCATTTGAGAAAAATAATAAATGTTCAAATTATAAATTGAACAAAATAATTTTCTTTATCTGAAATTCATGAAAATATAAGCTTGATTTGAATGAGATTTTGAAATAAACCCTTATAATCATCATCAAAATGAAGTGAGAATTAATAAATTAACAGATTGTGTGTATAAAATTTAAATACACATAAAGATTATAAATAAAACATAACATAATTATAAATCATTTAATACATAATCATATAATATCAAAATGAATATGATGTAATATATACCAATGAAAGGTAATGGTGTTATGTAATTATTTACCACGTGGTAACATTATATCAAACCCATTAAATGAAATAAATCAGTTTTCAATCTAAAATTATAGTTTGTTTTTATGGTATCATGATAATACATATAAAATTGTATGTATATACACTATATAAAATTATTTTGTGCATAACATAAAAATGTGAATTAACGAAATAGAATCGAGGTTGAGTCCAATAAATTGTGACTCTTTTGGGTTAAATGTAAACTAAAATTATATAAATTGTTTTAAAAAACGTTATTAAAAAATAAATTTACCACATTAATTTTTATAATATCATATATGATCTTTTATTATGTCTTATCACCATTTGGTTAATAATCATTCATTTTTTTGGGTGTTAATTGACTTTTTTTCTCATGATTGTTTCTTCATGAATGATTAGGTTCATAAGGATGTTATATTGTTATATCACCTCCAAAATATTACAAAAAAATTGATAATATATTTTCACAAATTATAATTATGAAACAAATCATGAAATATGGTCATGATAAATGTACTATGTTACAATCAAATAGGTGGTAAGTAGTATGTATACCTGAGTAACATTAAACTTTTTCAATGACCATTCTGGAAATGAGTTATGTAATATTTTATTGTTAAATAATAATTAAAAAATCATATATAACATATTATATATATAAATCGTTAATGTTTTATGGTGATTAAAATGTGATCATATTACTTTGTGAAGGTGGTAGTCCACATGTACATGAATGATGTAACGCCCCAACCCTAGATACCCAGAGTCGTTGCATTATTACATAATATTGGCATGATCACAAGAAATATCAAATCTCGAATGACCGATTGGTTTAGTAGCCTTGGAAACACTAGATATATTCATAAGTCTTACATTACATCATAAAATGAAAAACTACTACAACAACATATTGTCTCCCTAATCCACAATCATAACCCCACATAATATCCCTGCAGGTCATTCATAATTTTCTTCTTCACTTCCTGGGAAAAATAAAACAGAGAAAAGGGGTGAGCTCAAATGCCCAGTAAGGATAAAAATATAGTGGAAACTTTCATAAATAGGAATAAACTTTTAAAGAAATGTATAACTAAAACAAAAGCATTTCAAACATGAACTTTCAACATAGTATGGCATAAATAAAATGAAATAATTCCATTTAATTATTCACATGGATATTCTACTAATCGAATAATCACATGCAAAATCAATAACCACTTTCATAATGATGGAATGCATAATGCCAGACTATCATAACCACATAGCCAAGGCCTCGTGCCAAGACTACAAATAAGATTTTGTCAAGGACTTGTGCCAAGACACTAGTTTGTCTCATGAGACCTACCGATGCATCGTGGAGCTATAGCAGGCTCCACCCGTAACTTATTAAGTCCAATGCATTACTCATATGAACATGTTTAAACATAATATACACATTCTTATTAAAACTAGCATACGAAATGTCAATACTTTTACCACAAACCTTGAATGGTATAAAAATAGCACATCCACAGTCAAACATAACTCATTCGATACAATATGGAAGATTTTATTGTATCACATTAACCTCAATCAAGAATAATGAAGGATGTTGAGATAGATGAAAATAATCATCAAAACTATTTGAGAGAAATATCCCCTTTTCTTGAAAACATTTAAAAGTCACACTATTTGTCAAGAAGCCATTTAAAAATAGATTTTTGAATAAAAGTGTCCCATACCACATTGAAACTTTTAAAAGGAGTTTTAATTTTAAAACTTTAATGTCCATATAAATAAATCCTTAAAACCATTTTTTAAAACATGGACATTAATGAGAAATATTTAGAAGAATAAGTCTTTAAAACATTTAAAATGGTATTTTAGTTAGAGTTTCTAACCCAAAGAGCGACACTTGAATAAAAATAATTGAGGTAATCAAAACATTGTAATTTAATGAGAATAAAGGGATTCATGATATACTATGTCAAAGTACATTATATACACCACATAAAAGTGATTTGGTGTATAACAAAAAAGAAGTCTCAATGGAATTTAAATTGAGATGAAATCTCTCATAAAGGCCGTATCCTTAGGTTAAGGATAAATCAATGACAAAATTATGTGTGAAAAATATAAATACACTAAATATGATTGGATATTTAGTGTAAATCAATCAGATGACATTCACACATATTCTTGTAAATACAGCACCAATGAATTGGATATTTATCTCAATAAATGGAGATTGAGTTAAAATTACTCTTATCAAGTTCATACCGATCACTTGAGAATTTATCAATGGATTTATTATGTGTATCAAAAGTATATCCATAGAAAGGGGAGTGGAAAATATGACATAAGAAAATGAATAGTAATTCCACACATAATCTCGGAGTAAAATAATCAATGATGTTTGCGTAAAGCCAAATAATTGGAAATTGAAATTTCAAATTCCCTTATCCATTTGGTAACTTATGAAACATGCACTCATGAAATAAGGATCATACAATGATGATGTAAATACCCATAAATTAAATTATATTACACAATGAATACAATCATGGGCAGTACACATACAGCACATGCAATAAATAAGTGGTGAACAATGGAATTCTCACGAAATTAAGAGTGAGATAAGAAACTCCTTACCACGTTAATCAACTGAGTCATATGGCCAAAAGTTAATAACCAACAAATTATTTACATACTAACATGAATATAAAGAGAATCATGATAATATATATCAAATGGCAGTACACAATACACCACTTTCAATAATTTAGTGGCGAACAATGGAAATCTCACGGAATTGAAAGTGAGATAAGAAAATCCCTTACTTTGTACTTTTTCCTTGGTCGATGATAGGTTAACCTCTTGTATAATGGTGAAATAATTGTTATTTAATTATACAAGAATAATTTACTTTAATATGATATCATATATGATCTTTTAACATTGATTTGTTAATAATATCTTAGAATTATCGTCATTTCGGGTGTTAACGGGTTCATTTTACATTATATTCTTTGTTATGTGAGCCATATTAATTATTAATGGGATGTATATTATTCATATACAGAATGATATCAAGTCTTTAGATACTATTTTTAAATCATCAAATTATAATTATACTTGAATGGATATGATGGAGAATGAATCTCATCGCGTTCGTGGAGACGGTAGTCCGTACGTACGCACGAGTGACAATATCATTCTTTTGATAATATATAATTGGATGGTATATCATATATACAGAATCATTATCATGCTATATTTATTATTTACATTAGTTACACATCATTATTATACCCATCCAAATAATAATAAATTGAATAACAATTACACCACGACGTGGAGACGGTAAGTCGTACATACGCACGTATGGTGACATGTTATTCAAAGGATGGATAGAATACTGAATATGGTTGTACCATATTTATAATAAGATCACAGTATATATATGATACTGGAGTTATTATTTTATAATGGTTATAACAATGAATGAGGAAGTGGAAGAAGAAAGGAACTTGAAAAGGGGTGGTGAAAACATTACCTCTTCTTCGGGTTCTTCCTTTTGATTTGATCAAAAGGGCTCCTTAGGTTGGCTTTCTGATCAAACTAAGGCCTCTAGGTTATATTGAGGGAAGTTGAGATAGTATTTGGGCAAGGTTTGGCCGAACCAAAGGGCTTTGAAGGTGTGAAGAAATGAGAAGGAGGACTTCCCTTTTATAAGAGGGGTGAGGGGCACCTTTGGAAAAGCTAGAAATATTAATTTATAATAAATTCATATTCGGTTTATAATGGCTCCAAAGTTTATTATTCCAAGGTTAAGGTGGGTATAGGTAGAAAACCATTTAGCCAATAGAATTTAGACAGGTTTGGGTCACTATATTAACCTTATCTTTTAGTTTTAACTCTTAGTTAATTCGTTTGACATTTACCATGTCACTTTGTATTTTTATATTATATAGTTAATAAACTTACTATATACATCCAAGCGACCCCCAAGTGGTCCATTAATGATGAACCTATCATTATATAAGTCTCTTGGCCGAACCTTATATTTTTAGGAATTTAATATCAATTAATAATATAATATTTGTTTTAAGAACTCTTTTATGTCAATTTTGACACTATTCAATAGTTGATTTTTGTGAAACTCATAACAGATTGATTACTTCGAAAAAAGTTAATTAAATCAATACTAATATATCATATTATCCTAGAAAATTAGTTTAATTCATTAAAAGTTTATATTATATTTATTTGGGTATTTATAATATCAATTATTTTAATTTTTTCACTATTATAGTAATTACTTCATCATCATTGTGTCATAATTAAATTAATTTATTTAATGTCTAAAAATTATAAATAAAATTTAATTATGTAGGAAATCGTTTTATATTTCTAATGAATATTTATAATCTAAAATCTAACATATATAACCCTCTGTAACAATTTTTTTGTTAAAAGATATATGCTTGTGTCATTTTTGTATTTATTTTAACTTAATTAAAATAAAGTGTCATTATCACTTACATGTGGATCCATGGGGTCCGAAAATCGTCCCAAAGATGCCCATGGTTGACCATGTATCAACCAAGAGGGTTAAGACACGTTTAAGGGTAATTAAGAATTATTATAATATTATTTTTTTAACCCTTGTTTCCCGGATTTACACTTTAACCATGGTAAATAAAATATTTACCGAAGTAATTATCCAAAATGTTTAAAAATAAAAGTTACCTATTTACACAATTTGAACATCCTGATTCCAAATATGGAATCCATTTTTCCAAATTCAAAACACAGAAGTGGCAGAAATTAATTTAAAATTAATTCTCGTTGTTAAAACAAAAAGCGGGTTTTTTAGAGATAATAACTATCAAAAGATTGTCACTTGTTTATGTCTGGTTTAAATGTGAAATTATGTTCAATGACCCACATTGTATTACATGGTAAAAATATACTCTAAATATACTTTAGAACCACTAAAATTCATAATTTATCACTATTAATTATTTTGATTAAAAAAGTTGTTTTTAATTAAAATTTAGTAATTTTCACTATTCATCAAAATATGAAAGTGATCCGAAAAGTACCAAAATTTCACCCTAGGATAATTTCGATATTCCGAATCCAAAAATGAAGTCCATTTTTAGAGATAGAATTTATATAATTTCAAAAATTAGGTATTACTATTCATAACGGCTAGTTTGATTAGTTATGGTGTGTTAAAATCTCGAAGTTGCGTACAATGCACACCATTGCATTATTCGAAAGGAAACATACTGAGGAATCTTGGGGTGTTACATTCTCCCCTCCTTCAATAAATTGCATCCTTGCAATTTTTAAAATTTTTCTTGGGAATATAATTGAAAGTCCCACATTAGAAAAAGAGTCAATAAAACTATCACTTTAAAAGAACGAAAGAGAGGTATGAGGGTCATCCAAGACAACCCATACTAGGATTCCATGTAGGAAAACATGGATATGGATGATAAACTAAGTGTCATGTTCTGATGGAGAGGGATAGAAATCATGATCAGGAGAAAGTTAACAATAAGAAAACCACAAACTTTTTTTGGGACAAAAGACCATTAGTCTCCTAGTAGAAAAGTAAACGGACAACATTTTTTTTAAGTTACATTACATAAGGAAGAGGAATTCATTTATGATATTTACTAGGAACATTAAGAGATATACTTACATTTTAAGTAGAGTTTCATTGTTTAATAAATTTCCACCACTAACTCAATTTTTTTAAACGATGAATATTCAAGAATACTTGGTCCCACTGGAAGAGCTAGAATAAACTTCTCTAGAATCACATGATCCATGTAGGATAAACTATACATTTACATTGTATTTGAAGATTAATCAAAACCAAAATGGTTAGTGAATGATATAATGATCCCCCAAAAGTATATTCCTTGAGATAAATATGCACTAATCTTAATTTCTAAAATTAAACCAACAATACCCCAAAGTTAAATAAATACCATTCAATAATAAACTGTCCTTAAAATCATTCAATATAATCCAAACTAATATTGAAACCCAAAACACAGAAGAATTTGATTATGTAGTCTCCCATTTTAAATTGTATCTCCAAATGACATCAAATACTCTCAAAGTCACATACTTAAATGTAATTAACATCATCACATATTCTCTGTTATAGGTTAATCATTTCCATAAATAACCAAAATCACTATAAATTTGCAATAAAAACGTAGATAAAAATCCACCATTACTCTACAAATGAAACCCCATTGCATTCTATTTTCCTTGGGTATATAGTGTTCCCAACAAAGCGAACATCTTCCAAAATAACATTTATCACTTAATCACCAAATCATTTTCCTATACCAAGGGTATTCATTTGATAAGAAATAAGAACCCAAATGAATTTATTATTGATCAATAAAATCATTTAACTAAAAAAAGTCACACTAACTAGGGACTTCACGTAGTCC